>OY979717.1:483227-2883227 GCA_963855995.1 Muricea muricata
TTAATTCCAAACGCATTCGAGTTACCTCGTTTACTAAATCATCAGCCCCTGTTAGTAGGTCATTATGTGTGCTAACCAAGGATTGCAAAGAGTCAAATCTGCTCTGCAGGATTTCTAGATCCATATTAAACTTCCCCATACTCGTGCGGAGTTCCGTTTGGTCATGAACATTTTCTCTTGGCTCGGTTGATATAGACATAGCTACGCATAGGTTAATCAAGAAATCCTTAGCCTGCTCACCAATTTTTCCATTAAACGTTAAGCTATTTAGCATGATCTTTCCCGCTCTGTCACGCCGAAAGATGGGGTAACCAGGCAACAATTCACTACTTAAGACAGTCGCGTTTAGCCATGTTTCACAAATACACACAATGTCATCGCTGTACTGTACACTAGATGTTGCAGAAGTGTAATCTTGGATTGTTTGGATGTGCCGTCCGTATTTGATGGAATAAACGCCTTCAAACTTCTCGAGTTAAGGTACAGAGCATTTAAAGCCTCCATTTGACTTCTAAAATAGCGTCCTCGGGTGGGATTCATTTCTGCAGTCTTCGTTAATGGAACCGAAGGTCCTGGATTTGTCGCAACATCAACAGCAAGAAGAATCAAAAAAACTACATGAAGTGTTTTACGGGTGATCTATATGTTGATTCCATAGCAATAGGTCAGCAGGTAATTAAACTTAAGTAACTTTAGATCTCGCGTTCCTGTCCAAATCGAGCGCAGTCTCTTTGGTAAAACAGCGAACACAGAGTTAATAACGAAGTTGTCCGTAGTAGCTTCATGTCGTTGAAGAACACATCCAGTTTTCAAACACAAACACAAACACAAACACAAACACAAACACAAACACAAACACAAACACAGAACAATTACAAAAAGCATAAATGATCCAACTCCATTTTTTATCCAATGGAAAGCATTCTCGTGAAATTTCCAGAAATCAGCAGTTTGAATCCACTTTTCTTCATTTCTGACTATCTCTTCAATTTAGTTTGTTCTAATTATCACCAATTTGATTCTCAACCGATTTATAATTGAATGTTTTAATTTTTCACCGTTGACTTCGTCAGCATGCAGCTTACGCGACCGTTTGCTTGCGTAAATTACAGAGTTGCAAAACATGTTCAAATTTCCTCCGGGTAAAGTTTAAACTTTTAAAACTTTCCTCAAAATATGGGTTTTTTTAAATAGCAATATATATAAATGTAAATTCTTAAATCGTCCTTTTATTGACTTATTCCTATTTCCTACTGACCGGTATTTGGCATTAATTGATTAATCAACTGGTTGATTTCATTGTACGTTTAACATTTGTACTCACATGAGCCAAACAGAGGGAGCAATAGAGATTGTCAACTGCAGACTGACAGCACATGTAATGATGTATGGCGATAAGATGATTCCTACAGAAACGCCTGCAATTATCTAAAAGCTGCAGAGCTGCTGTTGCCCGTATAAGGAAATGCTGTAAATACTAAAATGCATATCTATTTAACGAGCTTAAACAGTTTGAATAATAGCTTTAATATTTAAGTGCTGTTATTTTTGATTTTTTATTCAACCAAAGGAATTAACACTGTTAAATTAAAAAACTGTTGTACATGTTAAACAAGTAATTAAACGAATGTTCACTAGTTAAATCCAGTACCAAAAGCCAAAATGGCAAAATCTAGTAAAATGGCAGTCTAGGCTTCTCTTTCTTTAGTCGTTTGGTAACGAGTGATTCCAATCTGTTATTTTTGATAACAAAATGCCATCGACGTCTTCCTCTAAAGTGCGATCCAAAGCCGACTCTCCAAGTCTGGTGAATAAGAGGACCATTCCAGTGAATTCTGGGTCATGGCTTTATAGGATACCTTAAAGGTCAAAATGTCGAGAGAGCACTGGGTTTCTCACTCACTGGGATTGTATCTACTTCACCAAATTTAGCTAAAGAGGGAGCGCGTAGCGCGACAATCATTACTCGCCCTTCGGGCTCGCGCTTTGCATAAATTTGGTGAAGTAGATACAGTCTTAGTGAGTGAGAAACCCAGTGCTCTTTCGACATTTCGACCTTTAGGGTATCCTATAAAGCCATGACCGTGAATTCTGGCCTCCAACCCGACATCGCCAATGTCCAGTCCTCTCCTCTTGTCACTGTGCATTTCTACATAGTTGCCCATGCTTTTAGCCACTCCTTCAGCATGGGTCTTTGTGGCACACCGAAGAAAGAAATGCAGAAAATCTTCGATTCCCGTGTAGAGATCTTCCTCTCTTAAGAAATGATGATAGAATTTTAGCTAAATAACGACTCTTGGTTCCTTTACTTTTTGGAACTGTTTGCAGTCTTTGTAGTGCTTCACATTACATTGTGAAAAACACTGATGAGTTTCGTAGCAAAGATGCTCCACATTTTTAAGGAGGGGATTTTCTTGATCATCAAACAGTGCCATCAGTCTTAATTTGAAGATTCGTACTGTGCAAGGATGTTAGTTGTTATTTCTTGCGAGTAGTGTGCTTGTTTCAGCTCCTTCAGTTCGAGAACTCCGTAGTTCTCTATTGAGTTTTTTTCTTCTGCAAAAGGTCTTGTACCTCGAAACAGCTTGCCAATAGCTGAAAGATATGTGGAAGTGGATATTTTTCATTCTTAATTGTTCTATTCTCAATTCTTTCAGCAAGGATTTTGCAGAGACTCGTTAATCTATTTTGTACTGTTAGTAAACTGTCATTGCTTCCCACGTTAGCAGCAGATCGGCACCTTCTTCTCTCTTCAGCCATCCTGTGCTCATCCATGATATTGTTCACTGAGGACTGAGTTAACATACTAAGAGAATGTAGGCCATCTTTTTGCGTCAATATCGGCACTCCCATCAGTAACCTTGTCATCTTCCTCAGCTGACTTGAGCGAAATCGCCGACATATCTCTTAAGCACTGAATTAAATTCTTGTAAACTTTGCTCAACAATTCAGGAAAACTGTTCAACCGTTTGTAGGAGACAGGAAAAGGTTCCCAAAAGACGGTAAATGTCAATTAGACCAAGATTCACCATAATAAAGGTCTTCGTCAAAATTTTCTTCAACCAATTAGAGGCGTGCTCCCTTTGATCTTTCTCTCCACACTCCATAGATCTGGTTTGCAGTGCTTGAACTATTATTGGAAAGTCCTTTTCAAAGTTAGACAATGATCGCTCGAAATAGGTAGAAAATCTAGTTGTGCTTAAATTTGTCAGTCTATACAGCCTCCTGTTCTGTTCTTCAGCTGCTGTAAGACACTGCTCCAGTCCCTTACCAATGTTAAGTGTTTGAATTATGCCATTGACTATTGAAATGTGTTCCACAAACCAGTCAAAAACTGTGGTCATCTCTCTGATATCTTTGGTTGCTAGTTCAATATTGTGGGCTGGTTCCCACATCTGTGTGATCCATGCCAAATCCGCTTCTTATCTGTGTCCATACCTGGTATGTCTAACAACTCTATAAGTTTCTCCATTACTCCCAGACGAACATATTTTCCATCCCAACTAACGCCTTTCAGCTGACTGTCCTTGAAACCAGCCCCGTTTAAAACTTTCTTGGCCATTGCAGCTAGACCATCAGCATCATGTGTGACGGGTGGAACTTCAAGCATGACTGAAGCCAACATCACGTCAGATAGAGGGTTGGATGGGGCAGGAATAATGATTGCATGGATTTGTCTAGTTCTTTTATTCGGTGTCATCTTATCCATCACTATACAAACAGGTGGGCGTTGATTTGTGCAATCAAGTTTTCTTGATAAAGCCTGTTTTAGATCAACATCCATAGTGGCAGCAATATCTTTTGTTAATGCCCTTGCAAAGATTCTACTGTAGTTCACATCTCCTACTTCGCATTTGTTTAGTTTAGCTACCAGTACGTCACTCTCAAAGCTGTTGTAGCTGTTTCCTTGCATTATTTCATGGTATCGGATTCTGAATAGATTCATTCCAACTGTGTAAGATCTGGCTTGTCTTTTGGATTCTGCCAGCTGCTCTGCCTCGATTCTCTCCAACTGCTTCTGATGAAACGCACTCTTATCCTCTCCCTGAGCTCCAAATAAATGCTTTGCAATATGACTTTTCAAATGACACAGGGTTTTTGGTTGTTGGCTGGGATTTGTAAACTTCTCGATATTATATTTGTTTACATTAACTTTAAAATATCCCGTATTTTTTTCGTTAACATTTCTTCGAAGTTCTTCCTGAGACGTGCAGATTGTGCACGAAATTATTCCTGATTCTTCGTCGTAGGTGAATTTATTTTGTTCTAAATATCTTACCAGGCCGTCTAAATCTTTGCAATCAGCCAGGTCTCCACGAGTATTTTGTCACTTGTTTTAGTCTGATTAACTTTACGCTGGCATGTGTTGACAGGAATATTCCTAGAAGAATTGTTAATAGTTTCTATGATATTTTGTTCCGACGCCTGGATTTTTTTCCCAATACTATCATTTGATTCTTTGATTAATTTCACAATCATGGACTCATCTGCTGTTTTCTTACCAGTTTGGGAACAAAACATTTTTTCACCGCTTTCTCTGTAATTGACTCTGTCTCCGCATATCTGCTTCTTTTCATTGAAACAAAATCTTCAGAAACTAGACATTCTCTATTCTCCAGTGTTTCTGAGCCTGTGATTTTATCAATCTCATTCTTTCCATGATCTTCAGTGTCGTCCATTTCAATTACTTCGCCAAGGTCTTTGACTGTGTTCTTTTCTTGACTCTCACTCTCAGCCTCTTTTTCATCATCAGAGATTTGCTTGCCAAGAATTTGGAATAAAGTGTGCTGATTTGATGGTATGATAATTCTGTGTTTAGCTGGCCTTCCCGGATGCCGAACATTATTATGTCTTTCTAGATTGTCCAATCTTGTTTCTGTTTTACAATAGAAACACTGCACAGTCTCCTTACTCCCGGCACGTCCCCATGTGCTAGAATTAGCCATAATGATTGAATTTTTAAAAAATATGTCTTCTGTAAGCAAATTCTGTAAGTATAAAATTCGAAAGTCACGTGTCGTTAACACACATGTTATATACAGGTCAGCGCCAGAACCATGGCAACAACATTCCGAAGGGAGATTTATTCTTTTTTAGTGCATTTGCTTCCATATATAAACAGGAAAGGCATTTAAGAGTGTTAATGAGTGTGACCCAAATATATCAAGCGATTGCTTTCACAGGCTTCCAAAGCAAAGTGCTAAATTGGAACCAGACAGCATCGTGCCCTATCATCGGCTCCTTCGGGCTCCGTGGCGGACGATAATTTAAAAAATGAAAATCAAGGGCAATAGATGCTGGCAATTCTGCCATATACAGCTTATGGTTTATCTTACAGTTTGTGAGATTTCAGTGGAAATAGACTGTTTATGTATCCGGTATGTAAACAATGATTTGACCCCAATACATTTTGTCGAACTGTAAATTAACATGTATGCAGTAATCAAGCTGTATTATTTTCGCCAGACTTACATCGCACATGCTAAAATTTCTTGCTCAGTTTGTCCATAATTTCTGTGGCACTACAGTGGCAGCTGTAATTGTAACAATGTTACAGCTTGATTAATCATTTTTTCCATTTATACTTTAAAAATAATTCATTACTCAAGTAATGTGATTTTCTTATTGTAACGATGAATAGTTCATGAATAGCTTTTAGAAATAGCCTCCTGTTATTGGCATTGCAAAGCTTTGAATAAATGTTGCTCAGATGCTCAACATCTTTCAATTTTGCAGAATATTTTTAGTAACTGTCTTCTCAGTATCGTCCAGTGGCATTGCCATCTGGTATAGACACTGTCAAACTGACACAAATTATAATGCCACCACTAACTTGTCAGCCACTCCGCCTTAATTAACTGCCTATTCAACTATCATTTTTTAAGTTTTTTTGTGTTACTGTTGAGTGGAATGTTCGACTTCCTCACGGGTGACACCCGCATACCCGCAGCTTTTTTGCAACTTTGGTAAATTATTCAACTGAAATTTTCTGATACAAGCGCTGAAAAATTGATGATGATGATGATTAAACTGATGATGATTGAACTTTAATGATTAAATGATTTAATGAGATTCGGCTACTATTAAATGAATAAAAAGCCAGGGAATACCCCACAGGATTCTCCAATTACGGCGACCCCATAAATAACATTACAATATAAATAACAATTACATTATAAATAACATTAACTGATAAAGAATGTGTCAATGCTACAAGACAGCTAACAACAATTGATAACTTCATTAAGGCACCTAGCCCTTCTACACTTTATACACACGGATTTCAATGTGCGCGGATCGTCCACATCAAATGTGTTTGAAAGAGCATGTTTGTAATAAGATTTAATGTGCTAGACCTTCCGCTGACGAAACCATATTGTCCTGAGTGTATTTCGGTTTGTATGCGGTCAGAAAGGTGGTTTAAGACACAACGTTCGAGAATCTTACTTATGATGCTCAACAGGGAACTTTATTTACAAATCACACGCAAGCCTCGTCAACTTTCGCTGATTTCCACGAGGGGCGTGTTTATCACATGAATATATAAATAATAACAATATGTGAAAAAACACGCAGATATTTACATATTACAATAGTTAAACCAAATATTTTTCCACATAGTATTTGTACATAGTATTTGTAGTGTGTACAGTCAAAGTTTATTATCAGAAATTGTGAGCACCAATTCCGTTTTTAAAAATTTGTGATGAATCAGAATCACGCAAATCTGCAGGTAAGAAATTCCAGTTTTAAAGGATTTTTAGTTCTAGGAAAAGGCATTTGCAGAGATGTAGAGGAACCCCTGAGCTCGTAATCCGTGATATCACTTTTTCGCATAAAGAGATTAACAAGTGCGTTCGGGGCCAAGCCATTTAAAACTTTATACATTTGTACTGCTTTTTTGACTGGGCTCGTCAAGACTCAAGAGTTTGCCAGTCTAAAGGACGATTTCCATTCAGTGCAAAAATGTCGCGCGATCGACTTTTAGCGAGCGCATTCTTTTGAATTACAAACAGTCAAGCGGAACGAATCTCATTAGCTGTAGATTCGCGCCTCGCGCCTTTTCTTCGCGTCTCGCACCTTTTCTTCGCGCCTCGCGCCTTTTCTTCGCGCCTCGCGCCTTTTTTGCGCCTTTTTTTCGCGCCTTTTTTTTCGTGTCTTTTTTCATGGTCATTGTTTTATAGGATACCCTAAAGGTCGAAATTTTGAGAGAGTACTGGGACCGAGTTGCCCCTGTGTTTTGTGTATCCCTTACATATAATAACTATCAATATCGAGTCATTCTTGGGTTGTCACATTTCTCACTCACTGGGACTGCATCTACTTCACCAAATTTAGCTAAAGAGAGAGCGCGTAGCGCGACAATCATTAGTCGCCGTTCGGGCTTGCGCTTTAGCTAAATTTGGTAAAGTAGATGCAGTCCCAGTGAGTGAGAATAGTTTTAATATAGCAAAACAGTACGCTTATTGTCACGCTACGCGCTCCCTCTTTAGATAGATAGATAGTAGTCTTTATTAGAAAGCGTTACTCAAAACACCCGTTTGAGTTTACAGAGTTTATAGAAATAATACAATATAAGATTTAAAATTTACTGCTATTTACATGGTGTTGAATAATCTGAAACTAAGATAATATACAAATAAGTCTATATTACAAGACATGTCATACAAATTTATAAAGACATCTATTTATGAAAGAGCGTTTATAACGTTCAGTTCTTATTAATGGAAGCTCAAATTCATGTCCCCTCTGTCTTAGCGGTCTATTTAGCTTATTCGGCAATAATTCTTGTAATGCATTATCTTTATCATTTATAATTTTGTTCCATAATTTCCTGTCTCTATCTGTGATAACTTCGCTGAAATTAAACTTATCTGCAATATAACCATTTCGATAAGCACGGCTAATAAATTTATCAATTTGGTTAATATACTTGTCATAAGTACCTCCCCAAAGCTCAACTCCGTAAATAAATAATGGCATTATTAAACTGTTGAATAAAAGGTTTAACTGGTTGGTCGACATACCGTAATACTTGCACACTCGTAGTATATACAGTCTTCCAGCAGCTCGACTAATCATTTCATCAAAATGTAAATCCCATTTATCAGGTGCGTTCTCTAGGGTTACTCCTAATATCTTCAACCACGTTTTGCGATGAATGTTTGGCTAAATTTGGTGAAGTAGATACAGTCCCAGGGAGTGAGAAATACACAAAACACAGGGGCAACTCGGTCCCAGCGCTCTCTCGACATTTCGACCTTTAGGGTATCCTATAAAGCCATGACCAAAAAATAAGGCGCGAAAAAAAGGCGCGAGAATAGGCGCGAGGCGCGAAAAAAAGGCGCGAGGCGCAAAGAAAAGGCGCGAGGCGCGAAAAAAAGGCGCGAGGCGCGAAGATTAGATTATCTGGTTGACTTCACACATTTCAAAAGAAAGCGCTCGCTAAAAATCGATCGCGCGAAATTTTGCACTGAATGGAAATCCGCCTTTAGGCAGTAATTGCTTCTAATGCAGGGGTATCATTTTTCATAACCGACCTTTTTCTAAATGTCCAAAACATTTAACCCCGTGTCCATTCCTGAGGAAAAGAAGATTTTGTAAGAAGGGCAATAACTGTGACTTCTTACATGAAGACCGCCAATTCCATAATAACATGCAAAGACCCTTCTTTAATACAATACATCAAGCTGCCCCTTTACCAAGATTCCATCATCCCCCTTTCCCTGTGAATCCGGGTTATTTTCCTCCTTTTCAGTTCCCAACATACCATCCTACGTCTCTACCCTCCCTATACCCTCCTCCATTGATGTCAGTACAAATGAAACCTCCAACAGTTTACTGACCAATAGAATTAATAAAGGAAGTAGTCGGATAAAAATACTCGTCGGAGCATCTAGCAAGAACAGTGTATGCCCAACCAAAAGTAGTCCTAAACATTTTGTCCCTTCAATTGTAGTTTCCAACGTTATGTCCCTAGCTCCAAAAATTGATGAGATAAATTATTTCATGTCTACCGAACGACCGGATATTGCTTGTTTTACAGAAACTTGGCTCAAGGACTCTATAGATGACAGTGTTATTGATATTTCGGACTACTCAGTTGTTCGTAAAGATAGATCACACGCACAACATGGAGGTGTTTGTATGTACATTAAGAACGGTTTGAAATTTTCGAGGTTAAATGAATATGAATACAACTCCAGCAATGAAGTCCTCTGGTGTAAACTTCAACCTCACCGATTACCCCGAGGCTATTCATACCTTATTATAGCAGTCGTCTATCATCCGCCAACCTCTGACGACGAATATTTGAATAGTTATCTTCTAGACACCTTGGGGATAATTGAGAGCTCTTTTCCACAAGCAGCTGTTATTATTACGGGCGATTTTAACCGTTTGAACATTTCTCATTTAAAATGCCAATTCCAATTGAAACAACTTATAAATTTTCCAACGCGTGGAGAAGCAATCCTAGATTTAATTTTAACAAACTTGAAACATTTTTATCAAGTCCCAACGCGTTTAGCGCCCTTTGGTCTGTCCGATCACTACACTATTTCCCTTATTCCTAAAGAGCGAAAAAAAACTATATCGACAAACAAAACCGTCACAGTCCGGGATATGCGACCGAGCAAGAAACAAGCTCTTGGGAGATTCCTGCACTCTATAGAATGGACAATCTTAGAATCGATGAATAATATGGACATGAAAGCAACATATTTTAATGACATCATTCAAACCGGGTTAAATACACTAATGCCAACAAAGTCAGTTAAACTCCACAGCAATGATGCACCATGGATGACCGGTCATTTAAAACTCTTGATACGTCAACGACAAAAGGCTTTGAACGAAAAGAATACTCACCTTTTTCGTTTTTACAGGAATAAAGTTAATAGAGAAAGAAAATTATGTAGAGAAAAATACTATCAAGTAAAGGTTAAAAAGCTTAATAACCAAGATCCAAAGAAATGGTGGAATGAATGCAAAAGACTGTGTGGCATGTCTAACCCGAAGAAAAATATCTTGGCTAAGCTGCTTCCCGAAGGCTCGCAAACGTTAGAAGAGAAGACAAATTTGGCTAATAAAATAAATAGTATCTTTTTGGAACCACAGCAGGCATATGAACCGCTAAACAAAAACAAAAAACTAGACTTCACCAACGCTATGCCTCCAATTATAACAACAGAAACTGTGTTCTCTCTCTTAAACAAAATTAATACCAACAAATCAAATGGTCCGGATAACATCCCAAATTCGGTTCTGAAAGAGTACGCATCCATCTTAGCTGTACCTGTAACATCATTAATTAAGTCGTCCTTAAATGAACAAACCCTCCCCCAGATATGGAAGAGTGCAGATGTCACGCCAATTCCAAAAAATTCACAAGTGGAATCAATATCTAATGATCTTAGGCCAATATCTTTAACTCCCACTTTATCGAAGATCGCAGAAGACTACATAGTTCATGTTCATGTTAAACCAGCAGTACTTGAACAAATTGGAAAAGACCAATATGGATGTATACCGCACTCTTCCACTTCTCATGCACTAATTAACATGATACATCAATGGACTAAAGCGACAGATGGCACCGGTGCCAGTGTTCGAGTATTTGTTTTGGATTATAAAAAGGCATTCGATCTGATTGACCACAACATCCTCATCAATAAGTTGTCCATGTACAAAATTAACCCATTCGTTGTAAATTGGATTTGTGACTTCCTAAGTAATCGACATCAGAGAGTCAAACTTGCGGAAGACTGTTTCTCGGAGTGGCAAACTGTCCCAGCAGGAGTACCTCAAGGTACAAAGTTAGGCCCATGGCTATTTATCATTATGATGAATGATTTGGAAGTAACCTCAAGCGATGGAGTTTTTAAATATGTCGATGATACGACTACACACGAAGTTGTAAAAAAAGGAGAAAACAGCCAAGCACAAACGCTACTTGACGAAATCAATGATTGGTCTATTGCGAATAAATTTCAGCTGCATCCTCAGAAATGTAAAGAACTGCGGATTTCCTTTACCCGTGATGATGTAAGTCATGAAGATGTATTAATCGATCAATCTACCTTAAACATCGTAGAATCAGTTAAAATTCTTGGAGTTACTATCCAGAATAACTTGAAATGGAACTTGCATACTAAGGATACGGTTAAGAAAGCCTCTAAAAGGTTATACTTTTTGAAGCAGTTGAAGCGGGCAAAATTATCAACAGAAGAGTTAGTTAAATTTTATGTTACATGCATTCAATCAGTTATTCTTTATGCATGTCAAGTTTATCACCACAGTATTCCGGAATACCTGAGCAAATCACTCGAACGTGTACAAAGAAGAGCTTTGCGTATAATATATGGATACGACTATTCTTATAAGGAATTATTTAGTCAATCAAAACTCACAACCCTCTCGGAACGAAGATCGGACTTCTGCAGTAAATTCTTCGATAAGATCATGTCTGACCCTCAAAACAATTTATATAAATTACTTCCGTTCAACGAAGATAGTCATTCTTATGATTTACGAAGGAAAGGACGTTTTTATCCACCCAAGTGTGCAACGAATAGACACCAAAAAACTTTTATCGTATCAGCATCACAAGAATTTAATACAGACTTAAAAACTATATAGATGTAGATCTTTATGATATTAAAATGTTTAATATTATTAATTAGAAGAACTCTTTAATTTGGCAGTTTTTAGCTACTTTTATTGTTAATAGGTAAATCTCTGCAATTCAGTAAATGCTGTAAATGAGATTATTTTTAATAAACCATCTATCTATCTATCTATCTATCTATCTACCATTATTACTCTCGCCGCTCTATTCTGAAGTTTTTGAAGTCGAGTTGAAAGACCAATGCCCAGTGTATCCCACACCTCACTGCAATATTCAAAATGAGGGCGAACCAAAGCATTGTAAATAGAGATCAAGGTTTCTCTACGGACAAAGTCACGGATTCTTCTCAATGTTCCTACACCGGAAGTGGCCTTCTTAGCTACGCTTTCAACATGCTTATTCCAAGACAATTTTTCATCAACTTCAACTCCAAGTAGCCTGCTATGATGAACTTGCTTAATTTTGTCTTGATCTATTTTAATATTCGGTTGATTAGTAAGGTTCTTTAATCTATGATTTAAACTAATAAGTATAAATTCGGTCTTTGAAGAATTGAGACTCAGTTTATTAGCCAAAAGCCATGTATGAACACAAAGAAGATCATTATTCATGGCCAACTCAATTTACTCTATAGACTCTCCAGCTGCCGTAAGCTTGGTGTCATCGGCAAAAGGCGAGGGGTAGCTTCATGAAAACATTCCGGAAGATTATTTATATATAAGAGGAAAAGAAGTGGACCAAGAATAGATCCCTGTGGAATGCCGCATGTCACATGCCGCTCAGATGACATTACATCTCCTAGTTGGCATTTCTGTTTGCGGTCAGACAGATACGATTGTATCATGGTTAAGGCGTTATCAGTAATACCGTATAGTTCAAGTTTCCGCAAAAAGACATCGTGGTTTACGGTATCAAAAGCCTTTTTCAAATCCAATAATACAACCCAATTAAACAATCAAACATTTCGATACCCTCAGAAACTAAGTCATTTCGGATTTTATAGTTAATAGAGTTGCGGGATATATACATACACTGCCACCTCGGCCAGTGGCGGATCCAGGGTAAGTCAAAATAAATTATAGCAGCTCAATTTTAAATTCAAAATAACTTTATAACAATGTCATAGGTCATGAATTTCAAAAGAATAAAATCTAACCAATGAAGTTGCTTTGAAGGTATTTTAAAATGTAAATATATCCTAGAATGAGCTGTGGTAATTTATTTTGACTTACGCTGGATCCGCCACTGACCTCAGCGGGATCGATCCTTTCTAACTATATCGCCACTAAGATTCACTGAGCCATCCGAAATGGTATTGTCTAATCTGGTTTCGTTTAAGGAGGCTCCCTACAGTTTGGTTCAGTTACAACCGGATTTATAGAGATCAGACGTTGTCCGCGCGAATCACGCGTGGAATGTTCGCGGCCGGCTATAAAATTGCTCAAACTTTCAATTTTAAAAACACTAGTTCTTCCTTACAATCGTTTGTATTTCTAGGTTCAAGTGGTATGTGTTTTAAATAAGTTTTTGGTTGCTTATTATGTCTAGCAATGTAAGTTTTGATGTTCGAAATTTTACAAAAACTGTATGGACTCCGACTAACTATTTTATATTGTCTCTTCATGGCTCTTCTGAAGTATTACTGAAGCTTATGTAAGTTTTCTTGTTCAAGTAGATGCGATTTTTTTCGTGTTTTAACAACATAATCTTGTAACTATTGTGTATATAGTACATAAAGTCATGTATTTAAGCGATGAAGTCAAATTGGGAATTCAATGTTTTGAAAAGATTTTCGTGCATCAGTTTTTAATGGACAATACTAAATTCAACAAACAGTGGATTCATTTGATGCCTTATTATGTTGTGTTTTTACTTTTTGGCAATATGAATGTCTTTTAATCTCTTCTTAAACATAGTTAAACAAAAAATTCCAAACGAAAAAATACTATGGCTATTACAACACGCATAAAACGTGCCGACACGCGCCCGCAAACATTTGATGAATGCGTGTACGGTCAGTGAAAATACTTTTTGCGTGTTGTAAAAAAGTAAAAAAAGTCACTTCGGGGAACCTAGAGGTGCTATTTTCTCGCTTGTTTGCACGGTGACTATACCTCAAAATTTGTATATGTATTTATCCTATTAAGTTCTATTAAATTTCAAAATTTGAAAAAAATCGGCATTGTAGTTTTTGTGAAAATAATTTTTGGCTTTTAAAAAAAAACTACACTGACGATTTTTAAATAATTTTCTAAAAAGATTAATTTCTGCAATAAAAAAGATAAGTCACCATGCTCGTTTATCCGCTACGATGGCTTTTTTGCTGAATTTTTGTATCTAAATGATGACGACATGTTGCCATGGTTACGTCAAGAGTTACAATTTTATTTGAAAATTACTCTTTGATATTCGAGCAAGCAAACTCTTATGCAAAAACATCGAGTTTTCTTATTTAAGACGCCTTTTAGTTTAAATCTTTGATATATACCAAAACTGTAGGGAGCCTCCTTAAACCAAATAAATCAAAATTTGAAAAGAGTTTCGATATGCGTAATTCATCAACATTTTTAGGTAATCTGGCTATATTAAGTAAATCCATCTTAAATTCCCTAGTGTTTGCACAATTAGGAAAAAGTTGGATGTAGATTTTTGAAAATTAGCTCTCACATTTTCACATAGTCAAGGACATAGCCAGAGGGATTTAAATGTAAACCTCTGGAATTCAGATGAGAGGCCATTAAGTTAGTGTTCGCTATAAACAACCATCCATATTCACTACATAAGGATTTAATCATGGAGTTTGTTTGTCTTACCCTGTCTGCAGTTCCATTAACATCTATTCTAGTATAAGAATCCCAGAAATTGCATGTATAACCTTGGTATCAGGAGACTGATGCTTGATCGACTGCACCAGATTAGATACGCTATCAGCAACAGTTTTTGGGTCATTATTTCGTAGGTCATTAGTTCTTATGTGTAATATAAGTTTCTCTGGGTTTCAGTGGCGGATCTAGCGTAAGTCAAAATAAATTACCACAGCTCATTCTAGGATATATTTACATTCTAAAATACCTTCAAAGCAACTTCATTGGTTAGATTTTATTCTTTTGAAATTCATAACCTATGACATTGTTACAAAGTTATTTTGAATTTAAAATTGAGCTGCGATAATTTATTTTGACTTACCCTGGATCCGCCACTGCTGGGTTTCTACGCAGTATTGGCTTGTTGAAATCCTTCATGTCATCAACCGCAGCCCCCGAGAATAATGACTTAACTGTAACGCGCTCGATCGCGTTAGAAATTTCCCAGCCTTTAACATACTTGATAATTGAATCTCCGACGATAACAGATTGCGCTTACCTCTCTTACTGCGATCAGATCTACGGGCATAAATCTGGCTCGTAGATGGCGACTATGATTCACCCGACAGGGTAGCCCCTGATTCCGGTAGCGCTTGATTTTGCTTCACACCTCCACTAGTAGTTGCGAATCAGTTACTGGGACATTTCGCGGTGGGACAATTTTCCTTTTTTTCTTTGATGTAGTTGGTTTTGTGGTAGCGCTTTTATTTGTGCTGATCTTTACCTGTCGCTTGGTAGGTTCGTCATGGGCTAAGATTCTCTTCGTTCTCGTCAGACTCTTCTAGATCGCTGTCAGATTGTCTTCTATAGATTTCGTATCTGTTTATAGAACTGCAGTTGATAACGTTCCTGTTAATAGGTCGCTTCTTGACAGGATTATCAGTGGTGATTTGGGTTGGATCTGATTTGGTTTGTAATTGTTTACAATATTCCATGCTTTTCCGCGGTATTTGCCGTTATGCTACACTGGTTGTAGTCATTCTGTATGAGCTGTAAAGCAGTTAGTAAGCTTAATTTCTCGTTTTCAAGATTTTTATTAGATACACGCAGCTCCGTTATAGTGTGTGACATATGTGTATTATGCTTTCGGAGCTCATCATTGGTTTTCCATAATTCGGATTTCTCTTTCTTAAGCTCATCAATAACGCTTTCTAATACAACGATTGAATACGGCTTGTTCTCTTTGATGCCGTTTAATTCATACGCGAGATATGCCAATTTGGTTGTAACGTAATCAGCAAATTTTTCGAACTTCGATTTCAAAAGACCAATTTCAGAGTCACCTTTGTTGCTTGAGTTTATGAATCCTGAATACAAAATCGGTGACTTTTCATGCAAATTTTCATTTGGTGGCTTTGAGCTCGCTTCCAACTTTGTATTTTCAAAATCAAAAATGGCTTCTTCGTGTTCATAACGAGGATTTTTTAATTCTCCTTCGGTCTTCCCCCCATCATTCGGTTCGAAACCCCTCGCTGGCGTCGACACAGCAAGACAATTCTTTAGAGATGGTATCACCCATCATGTTGACATCGTCGGCCAATACATTTTCAATCGACCTTTCCAATTTAATTTCGACAGGATTGGCTGTCAGCAATATTTTATGCCACGTAACAGATAGCACTTCACTTTCGAAGTTCCATGTCCCGCCGCGGGTTGATCGCCAACTTGTGCTTTCCGCTGTATTTTCGTCAATTACTTTAAGCACAAATGCTTTCAGGTCATCTAGCGTTCCTGTCCATTCAAGTCTATTCTTCTTTAAACAGAAATTGTCATACAAGGTATTTAAAGTAGTTGAAGAATTCACTTTGGTACAAGTTGTACTTAATGATGAGCTGTACTCTTGTATGTTCTCTTGTGTGTACTCTTGTGTGTTGTGTTGAAAAATTCGCTGTATTTTCAAAATATTGTCCGAGCCAATTAAGATAATACCGAAAAATCCACCAGGATCTTTGAGCTTGGTTCTTAGCAACCACTTTCCAACAACAAAACTTGAAATTGATTGGTCCAAACTCTATTGACCATAAAATTTTATTAAAAAAGATGCAAGAGCAGTTTGGTGTTCGAGACCTGGAACTAAAATGGTTCCAATCCTATTTGACTAATCGAACCCAAGTTTGCGTCGTTGACGGGCATACATCATCAGCTATGGAAATTATATGTGGGGTTCCACAAGTACCTATTCTGGAACCACTTACGTTCTTATTACTGTATATATAAATGATCTCCCAGAATGTCTGCTAAATACAACTTCTGGCATGTATGCTGATGATACTCAAATATATGCATCTTCTGCTAGTTTCTCTGAACTAGTATTAAAACTTAACCACGATTTAGAAAATATAGTCAAGTGGCTCTCTCAAAATAAATTACAACTTCATACAGAAAAGACTAAAGTAATGTTTATTGGATCACCCTATAACTTAAGAAACAAAGTTGGCAATGAACAAGTAATGATAAATAATAAACCAGTAACTCCTTATTCTTCGTTTCGATGTTTAGGGGTGGAATTAGACGAAAGAATGAGCTGGGAAAATCAGATTGATTCAATATGTAAAAAAGTTGGGTCCGGTATTGGAATAATTAAAAGAATAAAACCGTTTGTACCCAAGGAAACTCTGCAGAATTTGTATAAGTCATTAGTGCTCACATACTTTGATTATTGTTCATGCACCTTTGTGGGATAAATTGTGGAAGCACGCTCAAAGAGAAATTGCAAAAATTGCAAAATGGAGCAGCGCGAATTATAACAGTTGCCAACTACGATGTCAGGTCAACGGATTTGCTCCATACTCTGTCGTGGAAAAATCTGAGTGACAGACATAAAATGAATGAAGGGATTTTTACATTTAAAATATTAAACAACCACTCAGCTCCAAACCTAAGGGATAAATTTAACATAAGAAACATAAATCTTGGCAGTTACAATCTCAGAAATGCCAATATTAATCTTTCAATTCCTAAACCAAATACTGAATAATTGCAAAGGAGTTTTGGGTATAGCTCGGCCGTGCTTTGGAATAGTTTACCAACACAGGCTGTTAGTTTGCAACGCGTGCAAAACAACACGTTAGGTCCTCTTAATACCCACTGGTACCTCCCACACCATCCTGTATTTCACCCAAAGAAACCTGACAAAACCAGAGTGGTGTTCGACTGTTCGGCTAAATATCGTGGAACATCCTTGAACGACCAGCTTCTACAGGGGCCGGACCTAACCAACTAGCTCGTAGGAGTTCTCACCCGGTTTCGCGAAGAAAGAGTCGCCTTTATGTCTGATGTGGAATCGATGTTCCATCAAGTGCTAGTTCGACCAAGTGACTGTGACGCGCTTCGTTTCCTTTGGTGGCCAAATGGAAATATTGATCAACCTCCAGAAGAATTTCAAATGAGAGTACACCTGTTTGGTGGAGCGTCGTCGCCCAGTTGCGCAAATTTCGCATTGCGTAAAACGGCCGAAGACAACAAAGAAGAGTTCGACTCTGTTGCCATAGAGACTGTCAACAAGAATTTCTACGTCGACGATTGCCTTAAATCGACAGCAACTGACGCCGAAGCAATTCACCTGTCAAGCCAACTACGCCAACTTCTCGCGAAGGGAGGTTTTCGACTGACGAAATGGATATCGAATTCGAAGAAAGTGATGGAGTCATTACCAGAATCTGAGAGCCGCGTCAGTAAAGGAGCTAGTTTTCGTAGCATGGTAGAGAGAGCTCTTGGCCTTCAGTGGAACGTCGTCTTTGATCAGTTTGGATTTAAGATAGTCGTAAAAGAAAAACCATTCACGAGAAGAGGAATACTGTCCACCGTCTGCTCGATTTATGATCCCCTAGGATTTGCTGCCCCGTTCACCTTCCAAGCCAAGTTGTTTCTGCAGGATTTGTGTCGCAAGAAACTCGACTTGGACGATGTGATCTCTGAAGATGATCAAAAACAATGGAAGACCTGGCTTAATGATCTACCGCAGCTTGAGAAAGTTGTTATCAACCGATGTCTGAAACCAGCCCACTTTGGTAAGATTACTTCTTGTCAGATTCACAACTTCTCTGATGCTTCACAAATGGGATACGGTGCTGTGACATATCTCAGGCTAGCTGACCACCAAGGAAATGCCAGTTGTTCATTCGTTATGGGAAAAGCTCGATTAGCTCCTCTCAAATTTATAACCGTTCCGAGAATAGAATTATCAGCCGCTGTTCTAGCCACACGATTAGACAACATAACAAGGGAGGAATTAAGTCTACCGGTCGATCAGTCGTTCTTTTAGACGGACAGCACATGTGTCTTGCGGTACATAGAGAATGACACCAAACGTTTTCAAACCTTTGTTGCTAACCGTGTGGCAGCAATAAGGGACTCATCGTCGCCATCCCAATGGAACTATGTCGATACAGCTTCGAATCCGGCCGACGAAGCATCTCGCGGAGTACCCGCTGACGGAATGCAACGTTGGATAAACGGCCCGGAATTTCTTGCCGAGAGAGAGATTCTATGATTGGTACAGATCGAATCATATCGCGATGAATTGACTCGTGTAAAGCACTCCGAGCAATCGAATGGCCAGAGAAAACCCAAATTGATCAAGAAGAGCAGTCCTATCTATAAATTGGATCCAATTCTAGTTAACGATCTTCTCTGCGTGGGAGGACGTTTGCAACCAGCACCAATAGAAAACGAGGCTAAACACCCAATTATTCTCCCAAAGAAGCACCACGTAGTTCAATTACTCGTGCGACATTTTCACGACTTATCCGGACATTCTGGGATAGAGCACACCTTATCGCTGACCAGACGTCGTTACTGGATTGTGAAAGGGAGATCGAGCGTACGCAGTATCGTTAATCTCTGTTTTGATTGCAAGCGGCGACATGCACCAGTACAGCAACAGAAAATGTCAGAATTGCCAGTCGATCGGGTTACACCATCGCAACCGCCTTTCACCTGTGTTGGAGTTGACTGTTTTGGTCCCTTCGTTGTTCGGTGTGGTAGAAGCGAAGTAACCTAGGATCACTCGCTGGAATGTGGACGACTCACTGATTCTAACCAGCTCTGGGTACATGTATACGAAATATTATTCTACCGCAGACTGTAATTTGAACGCATAGGACCTGTAATTTTTTGCATAGGACTTGTTCATATGAAGTGAGAAGTCGCTCGTAGCGATTTTAGACAGTGCGGTGAGAATTGGTCATAATTCATCATATCTATAATTTGGATCGGAGTTGAATTAAGCCATACGATTGATATGCTTATGGCATCAAAACTATCTGAGAAGTTATGTTTTGCATGGTCTGGCGACTACGAATCGTTGAAACAGTTCGTAAAAGACGACCTAAATCTTGAAGGAACATGGTCACAGCCGGGTGGGGACAGAAAACTTTTTACTCTTGGTGATTCTACTATATTATGGAAAAAGAATAAGAATGTTTTACGTCTTGACGGAGCTAGAGCGAACGAGATCATGCAAAGTCTGTGCAAGCTGATGTGTTCTTTCGAAGCACCTACATCAGACGACCGGCAGCTCAGCATGCAATCGGCTGCCGTCTGTGATACTCTCGGAGACCTCCAACGGGGCCAGTCGGTGAATTCAGAAGCGATCCAAGTTTTATCAGGAACGATCACTCACATAACATCTGTGATGTCGCAACTCCAGAACTTTATGGATAAATATAATGCCGTCCATTGCGATATAACTTTGAATACAGCGAGAGAGGCATTTGAATATGGTAATCACGAAACCATTTGCGATGGCAACAAAGCAATAGATGATATGCCCCAGTGGGTCAAACGAATTTACAAATCTTAACGTTAGCAACGCATCGGAACCAGTTAATTATATAACTGGTTCTGAACATGATAACCAAGAAGCCACCCATGGTGCAAGCGAAGCTGTTGATGTTAGCTCTCTTGCCCCTAACGATCAGACTGACCTTAGTGCGACTGAACGGTTAAAATCTAATAATAAAGTACTAAACGTTGAGCAAACCCCAACGCAAGGATATATGTTAACGTACGCAGATATAGTGTCATCTTGCGAGACTGTTACAAGCAATAAACACAAATCTATCTCTCAAAAATCACCATGCAAAACCAAGGAGATGTCTTGCGATCCAGACGGCTTTATTGGGGTGGAACGCAAGCGAAGAAAAACAAAGAAATTTTTTCTAACTGGCATCGCAGAAAATGTGAATGAAAACCAGATCCTTTCTTATCTAAATAAGAAAAACATAATTCCAACATATATATCTATTTTCCCCAGTCGTCGCAGAGGAGTACTCTCATCGAAGATTCATGTCCCTTCGGCTGCCAGTTCACTAGTGCAAGAAGAGAACTTCTGGCCTAAATATGTTACCTGTAAACCCTGGCGTGCAAAGAATGACATCAAGAACCCTTTGGTGAGGGAAATTAATCTGACCCATAAGGGAACTCTTTCTACATTTTTATAATGGCTCACACAATCCCAGTCAGAATTTCTTACCGTAACCGTCGTCACAGACCTAAGCAGAATATGCGGAACGCATCTAACTTAATACGAGTAAGACGGTGTAACCATGTTGAAACGAACAAGGTTACGAAATCCAGGCTCCCAAAATTGGCTTTAATAAACGCACGTTCCCTTTTACCAAAGGTTGATGAACTTATCGCAAATCTATCTGTGAACTCAGTAAATTTGGTGGCTGTGACGGAAACATGGTTGAACGACGATATAGAAGATAACCTTGTTTCAATTAGGGGTTATAACATTTTCCGAAGGGATCGCCCTCATCGACGTGGAGGTGGGGTTTGTGTATATCTCTCTGAGCATATTCATGCTAAGCGTCGAATTGACCTTGAAAGCGACAATTTTGAGTGCTTGTGGCTTTGGCTACGCCCCACTCGCCTACCTAGACCCCTTTCAGGCATTGCAGTCTGTGTGGTCTACCACCCACCTGGGTTGCCCGAACATGAACATTACCTCCTAAACGAATATTTAACCAATAGCGCGGATACTCTATGCAACCAATATCCCAATTGCGGTCTTGTTATCCTAGGCGATTTTAACGATTTTCAAACAGCGAACCTTTTATCAAGACATAACTTAAAGCAATTGGTTCAGGCACCCACGAGAGGCTCGGCTATTCTAGATCTCATAATTACCAATCTATCAAATCTTTATGAAGCCCCCCAAGTTCTAGCCCCACTTGGATCCTCGGATCACAATATTGTCACATGGTCTCCCGACTTAACGAAGTCTAACCCAAGTTTTAACACCAAGTCTACTAAACGTTTGGTGCGTCGATACCCTCGATCTTGTATTGACGCTTTTGGGAGATGGGCTACAAGCCATGATTGGTTCAGTGAACTTGGGCCTACAGCCACAGTTGACGATCTAGTAACATCTTTTACATCACAATTTGTGCAAGCAATTGACCGTATATTTCCTCCTAAGTTGGTAAAATTGCACCATTCCGATAAACCTTGGGTAACACCAGCCATTAAAACCCTCATAAGAGACCGTCAGAAAGCATTCCATAGCAGGAACAATCCCCTTTGGCTCTCACTAAGACGCAAGGTCCAATACGAAATAAGGGAAAGAAAAAAGCCCTTTTATAAGAATAAAGTCCAGCATCTAAGAAACACTGACAGTCGTAGATGGTGGAAAATGGTCAACAAAATGTCCGGTAAACCTGAGAAAACAAAACATTTCTCTTTAGAAAGAAACGGGGAAACTCTGAACGACGAACAACTAGCAAGTGCCCTTAACGAATTTTACGTCTCTGTCAATGCGGATATTCCGACATTTGACGTAAATTTACTGCCCGCATTCTTACCGGCTAATGACGCTTTTTTATCCGTTCAAGCTTACGAATTCTATCTAAAACTATTGGCCCTCCAACCTTATAAAGCAGCAGGACCTGATAATGTACCAAGTCGATTTCTAAAAGATTTCGCTCACGTGCTAGCCGATCCAATTACCACCATTTTTAATGCATCCCTTTCCTCTAGCGTCGTCCCGAGAATTTGGAAAGAATCCAATATCATTCCAATCCCGAAGGTACAACCTGAATGTGAAGGAGATACCAGACCAATATCGTTGACCTCTTGCCTCTCCAAACTGCTGGAAGACTTTGTTGTAAGTTGGCTAATTGATGACGTCAAGGGAAAGATTGACCCCTGCCAATTTGGCTGCTTGAAAGGAACGTCGACCACCTATTGCCTCCTTGACATGCTCCACTCTTGGCTCTCCCACTTGGATTCGGACTCCAATGGTTAATACATTCGTATTAGTTTCTTGGATTTCTCGAAGGCCTTCGACCGCATTGGATACAATATTCTCATTGAAAAACTGCTAGACCTGGGCGTTAGGCGGTCTTTAATACCCTGGATTATAAACTTTCTTTGTGATCGAAGACAACGAGGTAAAATTGGAGAATCCTTTTCAAGTTGGCTCCCAGTGACAGCCGGGGTTCCTCAAGGGATTAAACTTGGTCCAATACTGTTCCTCATTATGATTAATGACTTAAGAGTAAATTCCCCAGGCACGAAAATGTGGAAATTTGTAGACGATGTCTCATCTTCTGAAAATCTTACATCGAACAGCTTCTCGGTCACTCAGTCAACTCTTGATTCTATCGATTCATGGGCAACTTACAATTGTATGAAATTGAATGCCAAAAAGTGCAAAGAACTCCGGGTTTCCTTTCTTAAAGAAACTCCGCAGCTACCATCTTTGACAATTGATGGTCTCGTGGTAGAAACGGTACAATCGCACAAAGTGTTGGGTTTAATTATTCAAAATAATCTTAAATGGGACGAGCAAATTCGATCAATCATCACCAAGGCCTCCAAACGGTTATACGGTCTTCGGGTATTATGCCGCGGTGGTATCCTTCCTGCTGATCTTACCAACATATACTGCGCGCTTATACGTTCTATTCTGGAATACTGTTGTGAGGTATGGAATTACGCGATACCTCGCTATCTGTCTGACGAACTGGAAAGAGTACAAAAGCGTGCCATGCGCATTATCTTTCCTGGCCATTCGTACGACGAAGCTCTCCAATTGGCTAATTGCACAAGACTTAGCGACAGGCGAAACGAAATCTGTATAAATACCTTAAAGAAGATTGCTAAACGAGCAGGTCCCCTCGTTGAACACGTGACACAATCCAGAGCTTGCGCTCAACAATATTATATTAGAAACTTAAATAATCTGTCATTGTATAAATGCAGAACTGAACGCTTTAAAAACAGTTTCTTTCCAAGAGCAATTGTTGAACTGAATGCCATGTAATAGAGAAAGGAAAATAACTTAGATTACATCATCAAATTTTAACAATATTTATAATTTACTATTCGATCTTAACTTATATATTAATAATATTTGTTACTTATTTTACCTTAAAGTTTATGACCGTGTAAATAACTATTAACTAAATTTCACTTTGAATGTAAACACATTGTAATTAATTGTTTATGCGAAAATGTGTAATTAAACTCCAAATGAAATGAAATGAAAGTAAAACGGTACGGAGTTCTGATCACCTGCCTGGCAATCCGTGCGGTCCATGTTGAAGTCGTCCATTCTTTGGATACTGGATCGTTTATTAATGCATTGAGAAGGTTTATCGCGAGGCGAGGTCAGCCAAAGGAAATACGCTCGGATAACGGAAGTAATTTCGTTGGCGGTGAAAGAGAGTTACGCGAAGCGATCGCCGGATGGAACCAAGACCAAGTCCATCAATTTTTGTTGCAAAAGGGTATCAAGTGGACCTTCAATCCCCCGGCTAGTTCTCATTTCCGCGGCGTATGGGAACGATGTATCAGGACAGTGCGCAAGGTCCTGAATGCCCTGCTTAAAGAACAGATTTTAAATGACGAAGGACTCACTACGTTAATGTGCGAAGTTGAGTCGATAATCAACAGGCGGCCCATTACCAAATTATCGGACGATCCCCGTGATTCAGCCCCTCTAACCCCAAACCACCTGCTGTTGTTGCGATCTGGACCGGGTGTACCACCAGGAAGTTTTGCAAAGAACGATACGTACGGTCGGCGTAGGTGGCGTCAGGTGCAGTACCTCGCAGATATATTTTGGCGACGATGGATTCGAGAATATCTGCCAATGTTGCAAGAAAGAGTAGTCTGGAACAAGACCCGCCAGAATATTGCAGTTGATGACGTTGTTCTGGTAGTCGACGAAAAAATACCTCGTGGATCGTGGCCGTTAGGACGAGTGTTGGACACCAGTCGAAAGAACGGGTTCGTAAGATCGCTGAAAGTGAAGACTAGTTCCACAGTTTTGACGCGACCCATCAGCAAGATTGTCCTGTTGGAAGCGAGTGGTTCATCAAACGATAAGTTGACCAGTATTAGTTAATTGTTTAGCAAGCAGTCACCACACTGTTTCAAACTATCATAGTTCATGTATTGTAAAGGCCATTAAATTGCCTTTAGGGGCCGGAATGTTAGTTTGAAACAGGGTGGTATTGTTTTCTCTCCATAATTTGCCTTCAGGCGTTAACGCCCTAGTAGCTGTTTGCGTGACACTAGGTCACATACGTTAATGTGAAATTGATCCTCGTATGTTAAAGACGTCTCAACGCAGCTTATGCAATTTAAAGTTGAACCTTATATATATATATATATATATATCTACTATTTTATCGACGCGTATTGGAGTACAAGTGTAAACCAAAGTACGTAAGTTTACAGTTAATCTTTATAGCTTCATCATTTAGTTAGTTTGTTGGTGACATTCTTAGTTAGAGCATGATTTAAGTAATTTAGTTAAGAGGTTTATTACTGTCGTATTTCAGTTCGAACCAACAAACCCTACAAAACCTACAAATCTACAAAAATCGACAAAATCTTTGAACCTAGAAGTCTACGCGAATCTATCAATATATTAATCTACGCCTAACCTACAAGTCCCACATCGTGCTATACCTGTTTATCTATCTCGCTACCTCGACACGTTGCGTGACTTGTACGAAGGCCCTTGTTCCTATTTCAATCAGATTAAATGGTTAAATTTGTACACTGATTGTTGAGTTCGAGTATTCACTTGTATTTACGTCAACCCTGTGACTCTTGTATTGGCAACCGGGAGTTACACAGGCAAAGCAAACAGAATCTTTAAACATTTTAAAAATCTAATATATTAATGAATGGGTCTGAGTCAGACATCGAATGGTGTTTGTTTTTAACATTTTTATCTTTACGTGTGATTTTTTAAAATATTTCTATAATATTCGATATTGTATTCATATTTAATTTATTGTAGCCTTAATTATGTAATTTGTGTGACGCCCCTCATGAAAATCATCCATGGATGATGAGGGAAGCGTGTTTAAATAAAGTTTTACTTACCTACCTACCTACGTTCCGCTAAATGTATCCAATTTAATCGCGCGAGAGCCTGTGTGCCAGAGAAATACTTAGATAAATCAAGTATAATTCTTGCTGCGTTGTTTTGTAATACCTGAGGGTTATGCATTAGGACTTCATTGATCTTATCTCCCCATACAGTGTCTGCGTAATCAAATAACGGTAAAATAAGACTGTTATAAAGAGTCACACGTCCATGCAGAGGAAGAAAATATTTCACACGACGCAAGACTCCAAGTCTTTGGCTAACTTTTTTACAAAGAGTATCTATGTGATCTGACCAAGACATATTTTGATTGAGTTTAATGGCTAGGTATTTAAGACATTCTTTGCGTTCTAAAATTTGTACGTTAATCTCTAACGATAAATCACGAAATAAGTTCAACTTATGTGGGCTACCAAAAAGTACAAATTTGCACTTTTCAACATTCAGGGTTAAAAGATTGTCATTAAAATACTTGCACAAAAGATCAAGATCAATATCTAAACTATATTCAAGTTCCCTTAGGGTAGCAGAAGAAAAGTAGAGTACCGTGTCATCTGCATACATGGCCACACGACAGATCGTTACAGAAGATGGCAAATCGTAAATGTAGATTAAAAACAGGAGCGGTCCAAGTACGCTCCCTTGGGGTACTCCAACAGGGACAGACTTGGCAGAGGAAATAGCATCGTTCACTCTTGTAACCTGTGTTCTTTCAGATAAATACGATCTAAACCATGTTACAGCAGCACCAGAAAAGCCAGCCTTAGCTAACTTTGAATACAAAATAGGATGGTTTACCACGTCAAAGGCCTTTGACAGGTCCAGAAACATGCACTTTGTCCATATTATGAAAAATTGAATCCGTAAACTGCATCAAAGCGACTTCAGTTGATAAATTTGGTCTAAAGCCAAATTGAGTTGGCGATAAGATCTTTCTCTCAACTAAATAGCTATAAACTTGATGGTGTACAATCTTCTCCAAGATTTTTCTGACTGTGGGCAAGATAATAATTGGTCTATAATTACCAGCAACACATTTGTCGCCATATTTAAATAGTGCAGTGACTTTTCCAGATTTCCAGATCGATGGAAATTTCGAGGACTGAAGAGACCTGTTAAATAGCTTGGTGAGAATTAGCGCCACCACTGGGGCGGAGTCCTTTAAAAGCCGTGCACTTATCTTATCGAAACCTATAGCTTTGTTAGTCCTCAGCCGATTTAGTTCTTTACGAACAAACGCTTCATCGACAAATTGAAAAGCTTAGCTTAGATATTTAATGTAGGGCTTTGCCAGATGTAATTTAAACTAGCCTTGATCCCATCAGCCAGCCTAGATCCAACAGAGGAAAAATGATTATTCAGGACCTCGGCAATAGAGTCCGTATACGAGATTCCTACCGCTTCAATGCAAGTGACAGATGATGTTAACTAGCGCCCCGTGATTTCATTAAGTGTTTCCATAAACCGCTAGAATTTCCTTTATTGTTATAATTAATTCAAGATAAACTTCTTCTTTTTAAACTTTTTTAAACCTAGTTCTTCTTAAGCTACTCTTTTATTCACAAGACATTTCAGCTTTTCATACATATTCCAATGAAATTCAGAGTTACTTTTAACAGCTTTCCTGTGATGATAATCGCGATCTCGCATAACATCTTTTAATTTTGCTGTAAGCCAAGGTGTTTGAGTTCCTTCAATACGTATCTTGCATGCTTGTTAGCAATATCCGAGAAAAGCAAGTTCCATACTTCAACTGCAGAGTTAAGATCATCAGCTTCGTCTAGTATATTCCAATCGACTGCTTTTAGGTCACGTATAAAAGAATTCTTTTCAAATGCACGATAAGAACGATACTCCATTGTCTTCGGAGGGACTTTAGGGACAGCAGATTTAACCGTGCAATAAACAATAAAATGCTCACTAATAACCGAAGGAATGACATCACTTTCAACAACACGATGATTGTTATTGACAAAAACTAAGTCAATAACAGATCTTGACTGATCACAAATTTTAGCAGGGCTTTTGATCAATTGTTCAAAATCATTCAAGTTTGCGAATCTCAGTAATTCGTGTTTCAGTTTATATGCGAAAAATTCTTTTTAGCTGAAAAATCAGCATTAAGGTCTCCCAATATTAAGGTTTCAGATTCTGTTCGCAATTTTGCCAAAGATGCATGCAAGTGTTCAATCAAAGAGTGACAGCAATAATCAGGTCTATACACACAACAAACATAAAGTTTCTTGCATTTAACCCGATTTATTTCAATCCAACATGTTTCGCAGCCCTCATCCGATAACTCTGTTAAATGTTTATAGGGAATGCCGTTTCGAACAAAAATCGCCATGCCACCTCCACGCTTGATATTACGGTCATGCCTTACTACAATATAGCCAGTAAGGTTTAATTCGTTATCCAATATAGTAGGATTCAGCCATGTCTCCGACACTGTAAATATATCAAACCATTTATATTGCACCAAGTGACCCATGTCGTCCATTTTATCAACTAAACTTCGCACATTAAGATGAGCCACTCTGAGACCACGAGCTCTAGGCAGACCATCAAGAATAGGACCAGGATTCATACTCACATCGCCAGCTAGTAAAACCAACGAGGAAGCAGCCATAGTTACGTTCAACAGATGTAAACCAATCTCCATTTTACGAGATACCGGCAGGCCAGCACAAGGGACAGAATATCTCGGAAGACCACACGTATTTCTTGTCGGAAATTGCTTTTTATCCAGCTTAAGAGCAAGCATTATATCAAAAGCACCATTAGCGGGCGTTTGATAAGGTTTAAAAACCTCCAAGTACAAACATAGACATAAAAATAGAACTAAAATAGCGGAAAAACCGCCACGTTGTGACGCCATGTTTTTTTTCGTGTTCTGCACAATAATTTCTATTCAAATTTGCTACGCCACTGCACAGTAAGAAATAGGAAGCTTTAGCAGCGAGACTACGAGTACGACTACAAGTACGAGACTTGATGGGGTGTGCAGAAGTCGTAGTCGTTGTCATTTCAGTTCAAATGTTCCTTTAGCAGTAAAACAAACGACGAGAAATAAAGTTTCTACAAACTACGTTTTATGTAACCGAAAACCCTTCACAAAATTAACTGTTTTTACGAAGAACAATGTGCGAATTAATTTCAAATAGATTTTGAGTAAATAGTATTAAAAACAATTAAAACAACGAAGTGGCTATATCTACGGGCCCGCAAACAAACTTTGTCAGGCTATATTTACGGCACTCTCGTTCTTAGTCTTCACGTGTCCAAAACTCGCGCGGCATACCGCGTGTCAACGCGTCCTTCTACCACGTGTTTGAAGACGCGGTCTTTGCAAATCACTCTTCGCGATTGAACGTTCACTGTGTAAATATCTTTATTATTTTCAAGAAAATGAGCTTAAATGAAAGTGTAGACAAGGCTTTTTTTTGATGGTAGAGAATTCTCTTTGTTTGAGGAACTAAGTAACGAAATTTCGGAGTTCGAAAAACGGTTTTTTGTCAATCTTTATGTTCGGAGCTCTCGCAGCATCAAGTCTGCCAAGCGACGGGCACCCATCAAAGCGTTTTGTGGAGATTTGAAGTTTTCAGAACTTGATTTCTCCTGCAAAGAAGGAGGAAGAAAAATTGCGTCAAAATCCAAGGGTGTCAGACCAAATCAAAGGTAAGTCTTGTTTGATCACTTGGTTTTCTTGTCTCATCAATTGTATTTCGAATTGCGCATTCCTTGTTTGTCTTACTGCACATTCCTTTTTAACACAGCAGAAGTAAATCTCGTTATCCTGGCGCCATTGTGTTGTTGCAATTTCTGGATCATACAAATTATATTTTGCACCTTGAAGGTCAAGAAGCATTAGCTTCTTAGAGCTTTCAACATAGGAAAAATGCACCAGACACTCTGCCTTCTCAAAGATAGTTTTTATATCAGCATTACTACCTTGTGGTTGTTTACATATCTTTCCATCATTATTGACATACTTTCTAAATGTTCCCTCGACAAATCCCTCCACTGTGACTGGATTGCCAGCATATACAGTGTAGTAGGCACGATTAAACTTAAAACATTGGCCAAATTCACCAGGAGCCTTGCTAGTGAAAAGATTTGCCAGGTGCCTTGCAGCAGAGTGCATTTGGATCTGCTTGCGTGTGTGATCTTCAATGCTAGTTTGCAATGTTGTGGCAATTGTTTCTTTTGCTGTTTCTTTGTAGGTCTTGATAACCCACTTTTTCTTAGTTTTACTGACCCCCAAAAAGGCATCTCGAAATCCTCCACTGGAGAAGGTTTCAGTCTCAACCAACAAATCAAGGGGGGGGGGGTTCAATTATCTCCCATTCCTGGTCATTGATGTTAAATTTTTCCAGTATTAGTGATACCTGGTTTTTCTTCTTGGGCTTAGCAAGCTGTTCAGCTTTCATCAAGGCATCAATTGAAATTGATGATGGATACACAGTTTCTGTAGGAATGTCAACTTCGATCTTTGGAGTGCTTTTACGTGAAGAAACTACTGATTCTGAAATTATAATTTCTGCCTCATATGGACTTGAGCACTCTTCTCCATCTTGCTCAGTGCTTTCAACTTTAAATCGCACAAGGTAGACCTGCCATTAAACAAAAAAGAAAAATGTTTCTGACACTTATTTATTGACATGAATGCTGACACATGCCCATTGTTTTCACTGTAGAGTTGTAAAAATCTGAGTCTATGACATATTTAATTAGTTTGGTTTGGTTTAATTGGGTTGGTCTGTATGGACATTTTGTTGACTAAGGGACTCACTGGTTATTTATCATGGAGGCGGGAGAGCTGGTACAAAAAGGAGAGGGTCACTAATTTTCATCCTAAGAAAAGTGGGGGGGGGAGTGCAAAATTATGCATACTTTATAATGAAATAATTTAAAACAACAATACTTAAAAAAACTAGAGAATGTTTATTGAAATTGAACAAAACAGCAGATGACCCCCACTGCTACTTGATTCCTACTTTCTACAAAACCCAAATAAGTCCTATAATGAATGGTATGTGTACTGAATAAACTTGGTCACAAGGGGTGGGGTGGGATTATCAAAAAGTGTGCATCACTTTGGGAGAGGGTCAAAAAAATCTTGAGCATACCACAATTGTAAACCCTAACCCCAACATAGCAAGATTTGGCTCTCCACATTTATAAGTACTAGCTTCCCCTCATATCTATGAGGGGTGATTTACGTCATAATTCAAGATGTATACTTTGCAATTGAAATGAGCATTTTGTTATGCCACATTGCATTTAGTTATTTTTTCACGCTTTTCGTTATGCTATATTTTGTATATATTGCTATATAAAACGCACTATTATTATTACACCTTATATTTTGTTACTCACGCTCGTATTTCATTATGCTGACGTAACATTATGCATGACTCTCAGTGCACGAATTTTGACACTCGTGGCTTTACGTAGTCGCGTGTGCATCACGATAAGTGGTCGCAAACATAGAGGTATGCTTCATCCTCGATGTTATTGGCTGTGGTATCACATACTTCTGTCAAACTTCGCAGTGCCCCGCTTAAAAGATCTACAACTTCTCTCTCAATAAAACTGGTTTGACTATATCTTGTTACGATATCTAGTAGCCGTTGTAACCTGAATGGACGTTGTCCAGTCGTCCTGCTTCGTCCCGCGCTCCTAGTACTTGCCTTAATATGTTTAAAGGGAAATGGCCACAAAAAAATTTACTGTCTCATTTGAAAGAGACTCTAAAACAATAAATAGAAGTCTATTGCAAAATTTTTATATCTGTTTTACTTCGGGAGATATTCTCACCTAAATCAACAAGCTGTCCGCCATCTTGGATTAATTTTTCACCTCATTAACAATGTTTTGATGACGTCACAACAGGGATAAGCCTGTCGAAAGTCCTCTTAAATATCTACTAATCTTCTCAGTCCGTGCTGAAATCCGAAACACTTGCCGTACATGCGGTTATGAGAGCATATTAACCATTATGTGGTAAGAAAAAAAAATCGCGTGATCCCAGTTGTGACGTATCGTGCATATCCGCAAATATTCAAGATGCCGGAAACTAAAGATTTCAAGTCAAAATATCTCACCAAATAAGGCAGATATAAAAATTCTGTAATAGACTCCTATATATTGTTTTGGAGTCTCTTTCAAATGAGACAATAAAAAATTTTGTTGCCATTCCCTTTAAAATACAATTCCTAACTCGGTCTCGCACAAATCGGGGCTTTTCCGCCATATTGCTTTCATTCGATTCATTCCCATGTGACTACACTAGACGCCAAAATTCGTGCACTGAGAGTCATGCATAATGTTACGTCAGCATAATGAAATACGAGCGTGAATAACAAAATATAAGGTGTAATAATAATAGTGCGTTTTTTAACAGAACAATGCAAAATATAGCATAACGAAAAGCGTGATAAAATAACTAAATGCAATGTGGCATGACAAAATGCTCATTTCAATTGCAAAATATACATCTTGAATTATGACGTAAGTCACCCCTCATACATATCGAGTTCTTAAAAATTCAATTAATTTAATACCTTATCTTTTCTGTGAGGTATTTGATTGATATGGGTCGGAATTGGTATGGAGGCGAAAATGTGCAGCACAGGCCTTTCTTAAATTTGGCAGCTACAAATCTTCGTACTCGTAGGGCACGAATTCCCTCGGCTGAACAGGCTTGAAATTCTGTTTATGGTCAGGCTCTGATTCAAGACGCTGCACGATCAACTCGTGGGGTGCTGAGCCAGCTTTTTTTCCGCGTTGTTGAACAGTGTTCGCCTTCTTTCGTTTATTTTTCATTTTGTTCTCAAGGTCATTCCATGTCTGCTGGCGCTTAGGAGGCATATTCTCAAGACAGCGGGGTAGATATTTTGGTGTGAACGATGAAACGAAATTAAACACAAAACAAATATAAAGGAAAAGAAGACGCGCCAAAACAATTTTATGTTTACATCGCACAGGTTTACATAACGTACACTCCGGCATACAGTGCTGATCATAAGAATGGCAGGCTTTGAAAATGAGAACGATGGGCCACGAGCGAGACTTTTATATTTAGGATTTCGTTTTTGATATTTTATTATGAGAAGGATGGGCCAGTAAATGGCCCGCCGTTCTCATAGTAAAATTCCAAATCAATTTTATTTTCACATGTTTTTTTTTTCGAATTGGATTTTTCTACTTTCAGGTGAATTTTAAAGTTGTTTTTCTTTTTATTTCTTATCTGTTTTAATTGAATTGAGTTTTATTTATTTTTTATTATGAATATATTTTTTCCACATTTAGATCAAATTTATCATTCATTAATTTGTTTATTATTTTATTAATTTTATTCCATTTATTTTTTTCATGATTATATCATTTCTATATTTTTTCCTAGTAAAAATAATAGTCAATTTATCCATATTTTGTAATTTATTGCTATGAAAACAATGAGCCACCATAGTCTACGACTTTTCGTTAAAAGCCTTGAATCCAGGTTCATTCATTTTATTTCTTTTTTGTTCTTCCAGATTTTACAAAATTTTAAAATATTTTGTCTAACGTTTCGGTATCTTTCACAGAAACCATTTTCAAAGACTACGACTTTTTCTCGCCAGTACGAGATGGCGTAAGCATATGACGTGCGCTTGGCGCAACAATGATGAATCTCGTACTCGTAGTCACAGATTACTATTATACCAGATGTCTATCTTCGCCAAATATCTGTTACAAATTTTTGACAAGCTTACGCGAGCTGACGCATAGCTGACGAAAGATTTCCGCCATGTAGTTAGTAAGCGCAATCCACGCCATACACCGTAAGCGCTATGTATGTCTGACACAGGCCTGGCCTGGACGCGAGTCTGACGCAAGTGTCCGCCATGTTGTTAGTAAGCGCAACATACGTGATATTGCAAAAAATCACGAGTGCAATTCGTGATCAGAGTGAAAATCGCTAACACAAATTTACCTTGCGAAAACACGAAGATAGACGTCTGGTATAATAGTAATCTGTGTCGTAGTCGTTCTTGTAGTCGCTGCTAATGCTCCTTAAGAACTGTCAGTCAGCACACAGTGATCGAGATTGCCAATCATCATTAATATATTTTGAATTTTGTGTTATCTGTAACAATATTTGCAATGTTTAGGACATAAAACTAGGACATAAAACAAAAAAACTAGAACATAAAACATAAATTATGGCATAAGTATAAAATTTTCATTGATTGTCAAGACAAGTCATATCTACAGTAATTCTTGGGTTTCACGTGACGTCATAAATTTCACTGGGGGTCAACTCCAAATCGATACACTGTAATCAGACTAAAAAAATTTTCACTGTATGTGTTGACCTTGTGTTTGGCAGCAAATGTGTGCAGTTTCATGAGATTTGCTTGCTCCAGTGCAGTACAATCATCAATACATTTTGGGTTGACCCCACTCAGAATTACTGAAAAAGGTTCCAGTGAAACGCAAGAATACAGCAAGACACAAAGATTGCGCCAGGAGCTTGTTTGGGCTAACTATAACATTAGCATTACCATGACGCAGTCGCACATTACTAACGTCAAATTCTGACAAAAGAATCAGATATATCATACCTAATAATTACATTATATAGAGTGTCATAAGAACATGTCATCAAAGTATTCATCAAATTTCTCTTCCCTAGGAAATATAAAATTTAGGTTTTTCACGTTTTGCACATATAGATTGTAACACCAGGTAAATAATGCAGATTTCATCAAATCGTTTAAAGATTCTTAAGCCATGTTTTACATTGCAAGTGCAAGGCATTTCAATTATTTAATACGAGTCAGGGGAGTAATCCTGAATACTTAGTAAAGTAAAACTATACCAGAACAATTTCGCATTGAAGGTAAGGTGAAATCGACAAAAACCCTCTTCTCAAATCGCTGAAATATCACTGTTTATCACCATTAATATTTAATGCTATTTTACCTTGTTTTTTCGACGGTAGTTTTAACAGGTTTTTCCCAAACATCAGTATTGGATAGCGAATGCTTCAAACTCGTAGGTTCCTCATCAGTTCGCGTCTTTTTGTTTTCTGATAATGGAAATGTAACAGTTACTAATCAAGAAACGCTTTTAAAAAAATCTTGCTATGAATAAATAATTACTATTTATGACCTAATCCTACCTGTTTTTGAATGTTGATTATTGGTCGAATAGGAATCTTCATGTTCATCATCAATTTGTTTCTTTCTTTTTGACTTCTTATGCTTCCTTTCTTTATCAAATGTTCTCTTGAATGCTTTCCTTCTATAGAGGTAAACGTAATATTTTAAAACAATACTTAATAGAAAGCATTAATAGAAAGCAGGACTAGGGATCCAAGGATAGTGCAAAGTTTCAGAAGTCAGACAAATGTATAAAAAACTGACACAAATAGAAACAATGGATACAATACGTACAGAACAATAAATCTGAAAACTGTGGTCTGCAATTGGTGTATTTTTGAAAATTTCAAAGCGTTTCAAGTCAAGCCTTTTGAATATGTAAACATACAATTTCATCGCGTTGTAGGGGTTGAGAGCGTTAACTGGACTCTCAATAAGAGAAATTATAAAGCCACCTCAATTACATGAAACTATGACATCGAAACTTTTTAAGGATTATCGCTCAATGTTTGCATAAACTTGAAATTTTCAAACTTTTCCCCTTTGGCTTGCGCAGTTTTACAACGAAATATAGTACTTCCGGTTAATTTTGTTTACCTCAAATAAATACTTCGCACGCTAAACTTTACTTAACACTACGTCGAAGAATTCGTTATATCTTTTCTATTTTCTTCTATTTTCAATTGAAGCTTTGCAAAAATATTAAGAAAACGACACCGCTTCATATGGTGATATTTTGAGGAATATACGATAAAGGAATAGCCGAATATATGAATATATGTTAAAATTTTTAAATATATAGATGTATGTGTACGTTCGCACTAACGATGAGCAGTCGGCAAGCGCCCGCTACATTATAACACGCGAAAGATTTCGCTGTATCTTGTTTGCTCTTTATTACTTTCGCATGAAGCTTTGCCAAAATGTAGAAAAAACTACGGCGATTCATTGAGAGTAATTTACGGAATATACGACGTAACATAGCGAAAATTTTAGTCGTATCTACCATATATGTTTATACTATGAACATAACTCATCAGTTCATATTAAACTCGGTTTAATTTGATGCTTTCCAAGGTAAAAATCCCTTTTTACGCGTTGTAAACGAACAACTAATAGTCTAGACTGAAATTCTTTCAATGCCGATTATAATAGTGTTCTTATTGTCATAGAAATCAGTAGAAATACACTCATGTTTGCGACCCACTCCTAGAGACCTACACGTAAAGACCATAAGCGCTGCGCATTATACACGTGCTTAGCGAATAATTGAGATTCCGGGGGTGTTTGGCAACACTGTTTATGTACATGTGCAATACAACTATTAGTCTCATTAAATGTCATAATGCTTATTTAACTATCTTTCCCATCGGTACGAACACCAGCAGACACTGGTGTATAACTAAACTCTGGTAAATTCAAGTAATTTTGATTAAAACCTTGTAAGAATGACATTTAAGCAACGTGTTCGAAATTTGCACAACCCCCCGGAGTTTACACTATGACTGACTGACTCACTGACTCACTGACTGATGTAAATTTTCGCCACTCATCACAATACTGCAAAGTTTCGAAGAAACTTTGCACTAAAAACGAGCAATTCTAAAGCATGCATTTGGGAATTTCATTAATTTAAATATTAACTTTCTCACTTGTGACGATAGTTTAATTTCAATGAACAATCTGGGCATAGCCCTAAAAACAAAAAATAAAGTTAAGTTACTAAGAGGTCAATGTGAATCTCGTAAAAACATAATTTTGAACTTATGTTAGGCCTAACACAAAAACTTATATCACAAAACGCAGTGAAACACAGAACTATTGATACTCCGAAAATTGTCAACATTTTTATTCAAAACGTTTTGACATGTAATACAAGCACAGTTAATAGAAGAAGATGGTTAGGCTAGCTGTACCGCGTGACAAATTATGTTATTCAACCGTGCTTTGACGGGTCACGTGGTCCGGTCCTTGCATCAAGTTTCAATCGCTTAATTAGATTATATAAAAACCATAAACATCTCGTATAAAAACATGCGCTCGAAAGTTCAAATATATAGTGGTTCCTTTTTATTTTATTCCTCTATTTTCGCTGGGATTGTTGTTGAATGCCATGGCTTGCGAATGCTATCTATTACAAGGTTATTCTAGCAGTTAAAAGATCAGGTTTTTGGTTTTTGAAACTGGCGTTTGAAACACATTAAAATTAGGAAAAAGGCAAGAAAAGAGCGACTAAATTAAACAATGAAGACATAAGAGTTGTCGACGAACAATAAGAAACCAAGAAATGCGTTAAACGAGGAAATATGTATCTTTGCGAGCATCATTTTTACAAGGCAGAATGCATGCTTGTGTTCAGGTATAGTGAACAGAAAATGTTTTATCTAATTAGGAATGAAAATATTGACAAAAACAAGCTCAATCTGTATGGGCTGCATCTAAATAAACAAGGTTCAGCACAATTAGCCAAAAACAATATTAATCATATAAACTGTCTGAAGTATCTTTGATTCTACAGAGCAGTTGGCAGAGAAAATCCATGAGGAACCCCTTACTGTACACACTAGTCAAGTTGAAAATAAACTAGATTTAAAAGGCTTTTCGATAATGCATTTAAACATTGCAAGCTTAATTAAACATATTGACCAATTAAGAATGATACTATTAGACAAGCCGTGTCACATTCTAAGTATTAATGAAACTAGACTGAGGGAAAATATTGACGATGGCTTTGTCAAAGTAGATGGCTACGATGTTTTCCGGGTCGATCGAAACCGAGCAGGTGGTGGAGTGGCTTTATATGTCAAAACGGCCATAAACGCCAATCTGCGACAACTTTCTGACGACCTTGAAATAATATGCTTGGAAATAAAAAGAGCAAAAAGCAAGCCATTTTTCGTTATTAGCTGGTACAGACCGCCAAATAGTCCTACTGAAATATTTGAGAAATTTGAAACAATGCTTCGTAAACTAGAGGCAGAAGGAAAAGAATATCACATAGTGGGCGACTTAAATTGTAATTTGTTGGATACCGAAAAGAATATCCATAGCCGACAACTTACAGATATCATGGATATCTATCAGCTAGAACAAATTATAAGAGAACCAACACAAATCACAACTGACACGGCATCATTAATTGATGCATTTATCACCAACAGTCCACAAAAAGTGAAATCGAGTGGAGTGATTCGTCTTGGTATTAGCGACCACTATATGATTTATGTATGCACAAAAGATGCAATAAATAGATCGCCTCCAAAAATCGTCGAATCACGATCTTTTAAAAACTACAACAAATTTGCATTTAGAAGGGATCTGTACGATGCACCAAATTCTGCCAACATAGAAAAAGAGTTAGACCAAAACAAAATGTGGGAAATTTAGAAGAATGTATTTACTTCTATTGCAGATAAACACGCTCCACTGAGAACGCGTAAAGTTAGAAGTAAACACACTCCATGGCTGACTAATGAATTCAAGAAACATATGAATAATCGAGACTAATTGAAACAAAAAGCGATTCAGACAAAATCTCGGTATTCTTATGAGGCGTATAAAATAGCACGAAATAAGACCAACAAAATAGTAGAAAAAGCCAAGTCAAGATATTTCCAGCATACTATAAATAATAATGGCAACGATCCAAAGCAATTATGGAAAGGTGTCAACCTCATTAGAGGTAAAGGATAAAAAACAACTAATATAACCTCTTTAGAAGTAGAGGAAGAAACTATTACAGGTGATAAAAATATTGCTGAAACTTTGAATTCCTTTTTCGTAAATGTGGGTCCGTCGCTTTCGGAAAAATTGCCGGAAAGTCAAAACAATTATGCTGATTACTTGCAATATTCTACACACAATGCCTTTACCTTTGATCAGGTTAGTGAAAATGACACTTTAAAGTTACTTTGTAACTTAAAGGAATCAAAATCTACCGGTCCAGATAAGATCAATGCGAGACTAGTTAAGGATTCTGCTGAAGTAATTTGTCCGACATTGACAAAACTTTTCAACAGATCCTTGTGGCAAGGGATTTTCCCTGCTACTGTTTCTCCCATGTATAAAAACGGTGACAAATCGGACTGTACCAATTATAGACTAATTTCTGTTTTATCGACCATTGCAAAAATTTTGGAAAAAATTGTTTATAATCAATTAATTTCTTATATAAATGAGAACAAAATCTTAACAAACAACCAATTTGGATTTCGAAAATCTCATTCAACGACAACATCATTACTAAAATCCACAAATAAATGGTTTTTGAATATTGACAAAGGTCTTATAAATGGAGTTTTATTCTTAGATCTACGGAAAGCATTTGACACCGTTGACCATAAAATCTTAATTGACAAGCTAAAATTATATGGAATTACAGGGAGTACCCTAAACTGGTTTATGTCTTATCTGGACAAAAGATATCAAACATGTAAAGTAAATAATGTCAAATCATCTAAGAAATTAATTAAGTGTGGGGTTCCACAGGGATCATATTTAGGGCCTCTACTTTTCCTGCTATACGTCAATGACCTGCCAAATTGCCTTGATCAAGCAGAACCCTCGATGTTTGCAGATGATACTAATGTTTCTACATCAGCAGAATCTGTAGTGAAACTAGAGAAACAACTAAATTTCGAACTTGATAATATTTATCGATGGTTAGTAGCAACTAGACTAACGCTAAATGTTTCCAAAACAGAATATATGATTATTGGCTCTCGTCACAATCTACGTAAGATTGAGAAAAAACCGACAATCAAAATTGGTAGTGAAACTGTAAACAGGGTTCATGCACACTCTCCTCCACAGAGGCTTTTTGATCTCTTAAACTAGCGCCTCCTCATTAGTCCTACATGACTTTTCTACAGATAATGAGGTTCACGAAGGATTGTGGGAAGTTGAAACTTATAAGGCAAAAAAAAGTCTCTGTGGAGGAGAGTGGTTCATGCATCAAAGAGTCTTGGCGTGATCATTGACGATAAGTTGAAGTGGGAAAATCAAATTGATAGCATAAGCAAAAAAGTTTCACGCGGAATTGGAGCGATAAAATTAATCAAACCTTATCTCCCTAAGAAGTGCCTAACCCAGGTTTATAATGCTCTTGTTCAACCATATTTTGATTACTGCTCCCTGGTATGGCAAAATTGCAAACTAGAGTTACAGACAAAACTTCAGAAACTTCAAAATAGGGCAGCAAGAATTATCACCGGAGATAATTGGGAAATTCGTTCCAAGGATGTTCTGAAAAAACTGAATTGGCTACCACTTAATCAGTTACGATTGACTGATAGGCTATTGTTTATGCGCAAAATACTAAATGATGAAGTTCTAATATCAATCTTTGACCAGTTTCAATTATCAGTAAATAACCAGTATAATTTACGTAGTAATTGCACTATGCTAAACCTAGCAAAACCTAGAACAAACACATTGAAACGAAGTTTTAGCTACCATGCTGCTAAAACCTGGAATAAACTGCCAACTGATCTGAAAAATCTAAGTATATCTGATAAGTTATTCAAACATAACTTACAAGATTTCATTAATGAAAATCCTTCATTTGTAAGTAACTTTTCAAGTTATTTATAAATGCTAAATCTATATGTGTATCCTAGTTCGATCATTACTAGTTTATTATTAGCTTTATATATTCAGTAATTCTAATGTAATATGCATGCCATTAATTCTTGTATCTTATTATCTCTACACGACCTTATGAAAAGCAACCTTTTTTGTATCTAGTTAATAATATTGTACTTCTTTTTATCTATATTGACTTAGATCGGTTGATAAGTTACCGTGTATAAAGAATTTTAAATAATAATAATAATGCTTGATGCGCGTGTGACATGTAATGTATTTTCTATAATCTTCAGAGAACAGTACATTCACTGCATGTTACTACTGCAAAAAATTAGTTACACGATTCACAATATCTTTGTACACGATTCACAATATATTTGATATTTACATCGCATATTCGTCATCTTCCAAGTGTCAAGTCTGGTCACTGAGAGCAACAAAAATCGATCGCTCGTTGATCTGACGAAATTGTGCCATATACTATATATCCATAACATGGTCATAGAAAGCTTATTAGTATTTAAAAACATTGTACTATATGATAAAACAATCTAACCAGAAATCCTTACATTATAAGACCTGCAGTAAGCTAGCATGGAGTATGAAGCTAGACGCAATACATATTAGTTCACTGAAGTTCTGTCATTTTCCCGAACTACTCAATCCTGCATATAACATAAAAAGTTTTTTACATTTCGTCTTTAAAGTTTCAACTATCCAGTTTTATTAACAATAAATGTTCTGGAATTACACATTACCTGAGTTTTGAGAACCGATGCAGGCTTGATCCACACTATTGTTCAGTCCAGTCTCGTAAACAAATTTTCGCCATTGACGCACATTTAATACTATACTGTCCCATAGCAGATGTAACTGTTGTTGCGTTTGTTTTGCAAGGACCACATTCTCTCTACTTCCAGCCCGTGTATCTCATTTCAGGCGCGGATCCAGGCCGTGGCGAAAGTGGCTCAAGCCACGGTCAGATTTTTTCCACCTTGGAATATTTTGCATTAACCTTTTTGAAGATATTAGATTAAATATTTTGCGCTATACTTTATACTCGTACAATAATTAGAATTTAGGGAACTTTATGTCATATTTCTTTTAAAGCACAACAAATATTGTCTTATACGCAATAAATCGTGTCATATCTTTCCTAATTTTACTCATAAAAATCGAGAACGCGTACGAAATCGGGACGAATTACAGAAATATATTCCCTGTTTGATAACATAATAATCCAGTTAACCACTGAACTACATAACTTGCCGACAGCATACCGAACACATTAATGATGTTCGGAAAGCAGTCGTAAACTTGAATCTGCGATCATAGCCACTGAAAGCCACGGTCAGCGCGCATAAAATTGCGAAATTGTTACTAAATATAGCAATTTTGAGCCATAGTCAGCCACGGTGCATCGTTGCAAACCAATCACAATGCAAGCTTTGATCACCTGAGCCACGGTGAGCCACGGTGGTTCTATTTTTGTTGCGCAATGCAAATTATTATCGTATGTTATTCGACAAAGATTCGATATTGTAAGCTTCGAACGCAAAGTGTTTGCGAAATGGCTGCTTTGGAAAGAATCGAGATGCTAAGACAGCTTATTGAAATGTTTCGGCAAGCAAACTTTAGCGAAAATACTTCACTCAGGGGAAATGTTGTTATTCAGTGAGACAACATTATTGTGAGTATATAAATTTTGTACTGTATTGCCAAACCAAAGTCCCGGCGTCGCACCCGTGTTTAAGCTGCAGTTTCCGAGGGAACTTGAAATATCATCACTTTTACTAGGTAAGAATAATCAACTTGTTTCGAATACACATTACGCAGGGATTGGGGATTCTTGTGCGCAATATTCTATTTGCATGTAAATTTTTGTGAGTGAAATATGAGCTCGAACACATGTGTAAGTTTATGTATGGCGGTGTGACAGTGACAGTCAGTCGTGAAATATTAACAAATAACTTGTGCAAACGGTTGTTAAATATCAGTATTTTAAAGCAGTTTACTTTAATGTTAGCATATAATTTAGTTGACTACAATCTCAGCAGGCCACATGTTATAAATAAGAAAGTATACAGCCTCACTTTATTTTATAGTCTTTGCAGTTTATTCGAATGAGATATTTTATTGTAATTATATATTCGCAATCGCATTTTATTAAAATACCTTAAAATTACCGAAATTTTATCTTTTTTGGACAAAAATATCCTCTCAAAATTCATTTAATACTGTTTTAATATGGACTGGATTTCAAAAATTTTCCGGGGGGGGGTCAGACGAAGTCAGCCACGGTCCGATTTTTTCCTGGATCCGCGCCTGCATTTTGAGTGGTTTGACTGTTAATACAGAGTACACAGTCATATTTTATGACAAACGATTGACATCACACCGTGAATTTCCCTTGAAGCGTCAGTGAATTCTATTCTTATATCGCCTCTTTCAGCTTTGCTCATATCCACGGCAACTTGTACATGATAAACTCATCATTGCAATTTTCAAACATTTTCAGATTCTTTTAAGTAAATTTGAGGCTTGCTTTTCCACAATATCTTTCAATTAGCCATTCGTCTTTACACTCAAACAATTGTAACTTGATCTCCTAGGCTGTTCTTGGTGCCCGAAATCCCGGCGGGACATCCGTACAAACCGTGAAAATCAAAAACTATACATTTTACTAATGAAAAAGGTTTAAAGATCGCTTAAATTTAACAAAATACTCTACATCCTCTATTATTTTCCTAGTATCGCTCCTTCACTGATGCAGGCACGGGACCACGTGACCTTTATTTCAGCGGGTTTCAACATCATTTTAGAATCCCTTTGAAGTTTGCCGGCTAGCCTAACCATCTTCTTCTATTAACTGTGATACAAGTCATCTTCATGATGACTTGTATTACATGTCGAAACGTTTAGAATAAAAATGTTGACAATTTACAAAGTATCAATAGTTTTGTGTTTTATTAAAACATTCTATGGCAGTCGAAAACCAAATGAATAACATCTAAAAATACCTACGCAATTTCACTAATGTGTTCTTCTTCTGGCCATGTTCCTGATAACCAAAATTAACCTAATTTGAAAACGAAATATTAATAGATATCAAATTGAATTAGTAAAAACAATTGCAAACAAACAGATGAGTTTTCTGACAGATTAGAACAGGAAATTCACCCCACCCTTTTCCCTGAAAAACAATATCCCTGTTAAAGCTCACTAAATTTTTAAGATGAAAATGTTTCCAGTTAGCCCAACTGAGCTGTAAATTGAGCCTTAGTGCGTTTTACTTATTTTGTACTTGTTTAACACCAAACCACTTTAAATATCAATTGTGATGGTCTGTAGCAGTGTGACCATATCTGATTTTTTTACCAAAACTGCTCAGACTCCCTCCTGCGCCAGTAAGAAAGAAAGACTCTAATGTCGATAGAAAAAAGGTTTTGTATCTTCGTAACTCCAATGGTTTACATCAAGAGACTTTTGGAAGCGCCCTCATTACGTAAGCAACCGCACTGACTTAATGTACGCACAAAATAAATGACCAATACTAATGACTGACATTATTAATATGCCAGATATGGCGATGTACTAATTGTAAAGCGGGAGGGGGGTGTCAGAAAGTTTGGGATTTTATAAGATTTTTGGCGCTAGAATTTTTCAAAATTGATCAATTCTCTGCGCGTGAGCGACGCCGAAACTTTACTTGGTTTGGTTCACGGCCACGCCAAAGGAGCTTGTGGAGAGTAGGTCTGTGACGTAAATTCCGGACATTGTATCTAATAACAGTGTAGTAAACCCATAGAAATAATAGATATAGAATGCGCATTTCTCCTTTTCTCAGGGAAAAATTTGTCGCCACAAAATGGCGGATTTATAAGGGCATTTGACAAGTTCCAAGACTCCCGCGAGAGAGAATTTCGCGCGGTCGCAAGGAGTGCGGTTTGTTTTTGTCAAGCAGAGTTTACGAAAAAGAGATAAATCCGAAACTTTGCATGGAAAAAGGTTTAGAAAACCTTTCGAGTAAAGGAAAACATATTTTATGGAACTTTTTACATAAATGACGGCACAAATAAACTGGAAAATGACAAGATGACAAGAGCAGATTATACGAAGATATTGTTTTACAAAATATATAAAAAGACAATTATGTAAAAAGACAATTCCGATCCAAAAGGATACAAAAAAAACTCAACAGGTATGTTCAGCGTTTCAAAATACATATGCCAAGTTCAACACTTTTTCCGGGTTTCTTTACACACTTACAGTTTTTGACAATATTACGCAACTCTTTATCTATCGATATTTACACAAACAATAATATCCCAGTACTGTATAAAATCGTAATAATGTATTTTATTATACAATGCTTACGCCATCTCAAATTTGATTGGTTGATAACCTACAGACAATTCTCAATGTCACGCCACCTGCGGTTCAGAGGCTCAATTGTAATTGTATAATAAAACAATTATTGAATTCGGCTTTCGCATGATATCAAGATTTATCCAGACCTCGGTCAAAGTTATCAGCCTCGGCTTCGCTTCGGCAAATAACTTTGACCTCGGTCTGGATAAATGTAAAATTAATTGTTACTCCAATAATTATAATAATCCAATAATTGTTAAATATATACATAATTTGCTTTTTTGAAACAGAAAACTTTTAAGACATTCAGCTTCAAAAATTATTTAGTTACTTTGTTAAGCGAAGAGTTTAAAGTCATACAAATGCTTTGGACATGCAAAGCGGTCTTAATCTCATTCTTGCAATAGAACTGTAGTTAACTAAACTGTAAATTTGACAGCAGACACTTTTTTCTTGTCAATTTAATACGCACTCTGAACCTCAACTCCTGGTCAAGTTCAATACGGCGGATTTATAAGGATACTTGCAAGAAAAATTGGCGACATGATATATAAGTACGCATTCTATATCTATTACTTATATGAGTAAACCTCACTCCTTAAGCTCGATATAAGCTTATATATTGACCTTATATAAAGTTGAAAACTAATAAGTGAATGTGCTGCACTGCTGTGAATGATGGGAGGATTGGAAGGAGTTTGAAAAGTCTCTGTTTTTTTACCAAACTTTAAATGTTGAGCTTACGTGAAGTGTTCAGCTAAATTTGCGAGCGCACAGTGGAATCTGTGTACACGGCCAATAATTATGAGCCTACAGTATAACAGGATTGAACAATGTTGTGCTGTCCACATTGTTCATAGTTGTCAACAACATTGAACAATATTCTTGAACCTGAATCGGGTGTAACAATGTTGTTCAATGCCGTCAACAACCTTGAACAATGTGGGCAGCACAACATTGTTCAGTCTTGTTCTCAACAACATTGCAACAAGTTGATGATTTTTTGCCGTGTATTTTTAGGTAAACCAACAGCTGGGTGTAGCATAGTTAATTAATTATTTGTAAATTTATTATGTATGGGAGAGTAATAAACAGAGATACAAGAACACAAGCGTGACTCGAGTATAAAACACTACATTCTGGCGACGAAGATCGGATAAATCATTACACGAGTAGAAGGTCGGAATATGTTATTAGAGACCTCAAGATCCACGACGGCGAAAGCCGAGACGACGAGCCGGAAGTAATTTTGAGGTTGTCTATTTATTGCGCATGCGTTAGCCGCCGTCCTGGAAGGCAGAATACGTGTAAGTGATTGTTTTGGCGTCTTCGTAAAAACATGAGTATATTTTGACATTTTAGCACTGTTTTTTGGACATATGACAGATAGTTTTGTTTTGTAGCAGTAAACAATGCTTAATTCTAAATAGCGGGGGAGAATTTTGCAGCGTACATGTCTACAAACGTACTTTTTTTCATTTTAAATTTTGAAGCCAGCATTCAATTACAAGAACAGTATGTCAGTCAATAGCAGTGGTGGCAGTGTGTCAAACAATTCAAAAAACCCAGGTTAGTACTTGGTTCTTAGTAGTTTCAGAGCTTTAGCAATGGAATTATTATTTTAAAAGATGGACAAACAAATTTCGTGTATATTTTGTGTGAAACTACCATATTTTGTGCAACATTGTTAGTGACTATTGTACAGCTGTTTATTTGTCACTGAACTGCCTAAAATTTTTCTTGAAAATTATGTACTTAAAGTACTTTGCAGGCAATCTTTAATCACACCAGCGCAATGAAAAGGTTTCACTGATTGTTACAACTTAACAACAAAATTTTCCGTTATAAAGTGTGCATTACATTAGCGAATGCTATTAATGTTATTATGTAAATTTGTCTTGTTGGCTTACAGAGAGACAAGATCCTGTAATTTTCATGCATAATAGAGGATGTATTTTTTATCAACCCATGGTTTGGTGTTATGATATACAGGGACAGATCTAAAGCAGTAATTGGGGGGTGGTGCGTACTCATACATTCATGTTATGGCCAACGGAATTTATTTGAATTGGAATCGACAATCACATGCGACGTGTCGTATTGCATAAATCAGCCTTTACAATGAGCATGTAGACATCACCTTATATGTAATGATTTCTTATTGCAGAAGTGCAGCAATGGTGTGGACTGAATCTCCTGACATCTTACTCTGCAGAGAAATTTTGGTAAAAAATCCGTTTATGTACAAGAAAAGTTCACCTCAACGTGGCCAAGTTTGGCAACAAATTTCAATAAACCTGTCACATATTCGAGAGCCAAACTTCAAAATTGACCTGAATCAGCGTGTGTTCGAGAGAGATATAAGTTTTTGTCAAACAAGCTTCGTCGAAAACTGAATGATGAGATGAAAGCACCAGGAACAGACACTGATATGTCAGAAGTTGAAGACATGGTCGAGGAGTTAATTCAGCTTGAAAATGCATCTTTAGAGCAGCAAAGATTACACCAAGTAGAGCAGCAGAAGAAAGGGTCATGGCTTTATAGGATACCCTAAAGGTCGAAATGCCGAGAGAGCACTGGGTTTCTCATTCACTGGGACTTTATTTGCTTCACCAAATTTAGCTAAAGCGCGAGCCCGAAGGGCGAGTAATGAATTGCGCTCCCTCTTTAGCTAAATTTGGTGAAGCAGATACAGTCCCAGTGAGTGAGAAACCCAGTGCTCTCTCGACATTTCGACCTTTAGGGTATCCTATAAAGCCATGACCCAGAAGAAAGTCGAAGAAGATAAGGAAAATTCAAATGACATGCGAATAAAGGCCATGGAATCATTGGGAGAAACAAAAAGAAGAAAAGGAGATGAAGAGAAAAAGGGTAAGAAAAGAAGATCCAATGGGAGTGAATACCTCCAGTATTTGACAGAAAAGAATGAATTGATGGCAAAATTTAGAATGGAAAACAAAGCTCTGGAAGAACGAAAATTGAAGGAAGAAAGTACAAGGCATGATGAATTTGGCTGTTATTTCCAAAATATGTTCCAAATAAAGTGGTTTGACTTTTTCTTAAAACATGGTTCACATGAAATTTAAATATCTCTGCAAGTTTGTTGAGTTCATTTGATTACACACAAAATGTGCTACTTTTAGGTAACTTTTATTTACTAGTAAAACTATTTATATACATGTTGTAAACTTTAAACATCGAGATAGAGATTGGAATTTTTTTCCTTTCATGTTACTATTAAAAAGTTCTGTTTATTGGAAATATTCATGTACAGTTGGAGGGTTAATACCAAAGAATGTAGATGTGTTGTTGCCATACATACATATCAACGCATTATTAAGAACTGCACTGGTAATGTGCATTTTTCCAATAGGACTTAGGGCTACTTTGAGGCTTTTCTTGAAATCAACAAATTTAAATTGATTTACTACATCTCCAAATAGCCACTCAACTGATACTCGAACTGAGCTCATGACTGTATTGAACCTTTTCATATCATCTGTTAAAACTGCACCCCTAAAAGGAGCTTGAAGCTGAGGACGTAAAGGATAAGCTGGGTCTCCATAGACACACATTGGCTGTTCAGTTTCTGAAACACCATGTTCTTCCAGGTTAGCCAGAAGACCAGATTCTACTAACATGGATGCATCGTGTCTCTTGCCTTCTATAATTAAGAACATGTAGAATATATACAAAATTACTAAAGGCCATTCCATATAATCCTCCCTCTCCTGAGGATGAAGTGTGGGTAACATACTAACATGTCAACATACCTACTGGTCCATATAAATGTGCAATCAATCCATTTGGTAAAGAGACTGATTGGAATTTCGTAGCATGCAAACGTTTGTGTCCATTATACATAGTTCTCTGTAATTTTTTTGGACGACAAATAGCGTACGGTTCCATCGATAAAACCAAAACAATTCTCGAGAGGTCCGCCTTTTTCGTGAACTGCAGCAGCATAAATCTGGAGATTTGCTGGACTGAGTATTGCATGATTCCACTCAGTGACTCTATGTCCATGTTCCCTGTACATAAACTGCACAACCTCGTTATAAATCATGCTAAGTACTGGAGGTGGTTTTCCAAAACGATATATGAGATCGGAATAGCGACATGGGTATGCAAGTCGTTTTAAACAAATGCATAGTCCTTCAGTGCCACTGCAGACTGAGCCTTGGGGGCATACGAGTTTTTGGGGCAGACGTAATAGTTCACCAAGCATTTCTATATCGCTTTTTCGGCACCGAAATTCGGCCATACATTCCAAATCATCCATATCTTTTAAGTCGAACTCGCCAATGTGTTTGTAAGGAAATTCGGGATTTTTTGAACGGTTCTGATCATAAAGAAGCAAAAACTCATCGTCATCTATCACACCTTCGTCGTAGCTTTCCAAGAGAAGATCTCGAGTAAGCTTAAATGATGCCGTCGATGTTTGATATCTCACAAAAGCGGTCTACCAAGGGTCAGCGAAGTCGTCGTCTTTTTGTTTTCTGAAATCTTAAGGGTTTGCATTTGGCGCGAAAACCGTAGTCTAGCCCCAGATCTCCTGCTCTAACTCCCATCGTCGTCGGGATTCGCCGTCGTGGATCTTGAGGTATCTATTGACATTAGCGTATCAAGTGATTTCCATGTGTTTTGGAACAATTTGATACACTTTGCCAGTACTTGCACGTATAGATTCGAAAGTGTTGCAGTATGTTGTAGTGTGTTTGGGTTTATTTTGTCAAGATTAAGTATATATTGCTATGGTAAGCTAGCGTAGAAATACGAGAATTATCGAACGAAAACGAACTTTATAACATGGCGCCCAACGTGGGGTGGTGGTGAAGCGGAATATAATTGCGAATACGAATACGAATTGACAACGAATGAGGAAAATATACGCACGTGCGAAAACATTTTAATACGAATCGATTATTTGAAGATTTAGCGAAATACATTATGACGGATTTGGCACGAAAACGAGCAATTCGAGCGGAACATCGAGGGGTTATAACAAAATTAACGAAAAAGGCGGACTCTATTCTTAACAACGACGAGGAACTCGAGGCGGAAAGTTCGAAAACTAGACTACAAACAATCAACACAATGTTAAGCGACAAACTGAAAATTGTAAAGGAACTCGATGAACAAGTACTTTCTTTGTGCGAGGTTAAAGATATTTCAAGGGAGATTGAAGAAGCCGACGACATTATTTCTCGTGTGTTGGATATACAAACTTTGATTGCGGAAAGTCGTAGGAAATCGAAGTTAAACGTGACAAATTGAATCGAGCAAAATGTTGTTAATATTCAAACGACATCAATCAATCAACCAATCAATCAATCAACTTTATTTAACGAGGGTGAACACTGAACAGTATGTCATTTGACTAACAAGTGGCCCTCTCACACTATAACTAAAATTAAAATTCTCAAGGGCAAGTGAATCAAAATTTTGTCGAACAGTGACAACAATTGAATGCCCCCCTAGCAATGGGATACCGGGGGTCCGTCTATTGCCGCCCTAGAAAAATTACCAAAACTTGTTCCACCACGGTTTAAAGGGGAAATCACGAATTACCGTACATTTTGGGATAGTTATTGTCAAAAATTGACAAAAATAAATTACGTGAACTCGTTATTAGAAGGTCGGGCGCTTAGAGCAATACAAGGACTAACAGTAACTGAAGACAATTATGACGCTGCTGTAGAAATTTTACAGCAACGTTTTGGTAAAACTCAACAAACCATATCTGCTCATATAAATGAGTTAATGAAAATCCCAGCATGCAATTCCACTGATAACTCATTTCAGTTAAGCTATACTTACGACAAAATTAGTGTCCACACAAGAGGTTTGGCTTCCTTAGGCGTTGACTCAAAGCAATATGGGAGCCTCTTAATTCCTGTGATTATGGCAAAATTGCCCCAAGAGGTTCGAATTCAAATCGCACGCACAACCAAGAAAGAAATTTGAGACATTTCTGAAATTTTAGTTGTTATATTGCATGAAGTTGAAGCTCGTGAAGTAAGCGAAAATGTGAAAATTAATTCAGAGCCCCGAAAACCTCCTGCGAACAAGTATCCTTCGAGCGTAGCTTCTTCGTTACTAGCACAGGAAGCCAAACCGACCACAAGGTCTATTCGTTGTGCTTACTGTAATGATAGTCACTACTCAGCTTCATGCGAGAAAGTATTAGAAATTAATACTCGTAAACAAATGCTAAAACGAGATAATCGATGTTTTGTCTGTTTGCGGAAAAATCACAGACCCGATCAATGCGAACCAACAAAAAGCTGCAGGCGATGCCGTGGAAAACACCACCAGCCAATTTGCCCCACATCGAAACCCTTACCCAGCCCAAAGGATGACCCACCACCGATAAAACCCCCACCGATCACATAAAACCCCCACCGATCCACTAAAATCGAATGTTGTCCAAGAGTCGAGTACCCAAGCCACCTCTGTTGTAAATACAGCTACAGCTACTTCTAAGAAACCACGAGAAGTACTTTTATAAATAGTATTTACGAACGTACAGTCACCAGATGGCTCAAAGGAAATTAAAGCCCGTATCCTGTTAGATAGCGGTAGCCAACGCTCCTACGTAACAAATTCACTTAAATCGAAACTTAACCTTACCCCAGTTAAAACAGAAATACTGAACTTAAATACATTCGGTGACAAACGGTTAACAAAACAGAAATGTGATTTGGTCGAAGTATCGTTGAAGGGAACCAGTGGTTATCACTCAATTTCTGCCTTATGTTTTCCGAAGATCTGTTCCCCATTGTCTACCACCATTGACATTTCAGAGTATCCCTATTTGAAAGATCTAGAATTCGCAGACTGTAGCCTGTTAAACGGACATGACACGAACAGTGATACTGATATGTTAGTTGGCTCAGATTATTACTTTGACTTTATCTTGGGAAATATCATTCGCGGAGATGGAGGGCTTGTTGCGGTTGAAAGTGAGTTTGGTTGGTTAGTGTCAGGTCCCAAAACCTGCAACGAGGAATTTACTGGAGTCTCTTGCACGAGTTTGATCATTGAGGAGAATTACCCTTTCTCGAATCCCGAATTTCTTGTTGAAAATGGCAGCAATAACGAGCTCAAAAGCATTGTACAGTGATTTTGGGAGACAGAGGCGATTGGGGTTGAAAGCAAGCCAAAGCACGATCGGACTAATTTTTTGCGTAACACCAAGTTCAAATCCGAAGAGGGTCATTACGAGGTTAAATTATTATGGAAGCAAGAGAAAACTCAAGGCCTACTGCATTTGAAATGAGTGTAAAGCGTGTCCATCAATTACAATCTCGTTTGAAGAAAGATAAAGCATTGTTTCGAGATTACGATCACATTATTCGAGAACAAGAACGTGAAGGTGTCGTAGAATAGACAATTATAAACGAGAATGACGGTTACTTCCTTCCACACCATGGAGTTATCAGACAAGATAAAGAAACAACAAAACTCCGAATAGTATTCGACGGTTCGGCCAAACCTTCTGAAGATGATCTATCTTTGAACGAGTGCTTAGAGAAGGGTCCAAATTGCCTACTGCATTTGAAATGAGTGTAAAGCGTGTCCATCAATTACAATCTCGTTTGAAGAAAGATAAAGCATTGTTTCGAGATTACGATCACATTATTCGAGAACAAGAACGTGAAGGTGTCGTAGAATAGACAATTATAAACGAGAATGACGGTTACTTCCTTCCACATCATGGAGTTATCAGACAAGATAAAGAAACATTCGACGGTTCGGCCAAACCTTCTGAAGATGATCTATCTTTGAACGAGTGCTTAGAGAAGGGTCCAAATTCAGTGCCTTCTCTTTATGACATTGTCTTACGTTTTCGAGAACATCCGATTGGTCTAACAGCCGACATTGAAAAGGCGTTTCATCAGATTCAGATAGATCCTGAGGATCGGAAAATGATAAAATTCCTATGGTTTGACGACATCGATAAAGAACATCTTGAAATAAAGCATTATCAGTTTCGACGAGCCCAGCCTTCTTAGCTGGCACTGCCGAAGAGCATTTATCAACGCAGAACGAGACTGATCCTGATGTCGTTGAATTGCTTCGAAGTTCATTATATGTGAACGATTTTGCAGGTGGTGCACATACCGATTCACAGGCATTCGAGGTTTACACGTCTTCACGAGAAATCATGAATTTCGGGGACTTTACCTTACGTAAGTGGAACTCTAATTCAAGGGAGGTTAGAGAACGGATCGCGAAAGAGCAGACTGCTACTGCTAGTAACGTCGGGAGCGTTGATACATCGAATGATCCGATTATTACTGAAAACGCTGTTCTACCACCGTCAACTCCACCAAAGTCTAAAGAAATTACCCAAGTAAAGATCCTTGGATTAAACTGGGACGTTCACACCGATGAACTCAAGCGTGATACAACTGAGTTGATCGCCTATGCTAAGTCACTTCCCATCACAAAACGTTCTGTGTTGAAAATTTCAGTGAAGATATTTGACACTCTGGGACTGCTCTCGCCCTTCACCATAAAAATGAAGATATTGTTCCAAATACTTAGCAATCGAAGCATCGACTGGGATACCCCATTATCCGGTGCGCATCTAACACAGTGGAAAGAGATAATGGCTGGTTTAACCGTTTTACACGAATTGAAAGTATCTCGCTACTTTCACGCGACAGGAGAGAATCCACATCACAAAGTCCATGGATTTTTTGATGCCTCCGAGAAGGCTTATTCGGCCGTCGTGTATCTTAAGACAGAATACCCAAACGGAAAGGTTGAAGTTGTCCTCATCGCATCGAAAGCCCGTGTTGCGCCTATAAGCAAACGAACTATCCCTCGGCTAGAATATCTTAGCTAATGATCCGACTCACCTTGTTTCGGAGATGGACTTTATAACTAAACTTTATCAGTATGAGCAGTTAATAAAAGATCCTACAAGAGTAACTAAGGATAGTGCATCGCTAATTGACCACTTTTATACAACAAAGCCAGATTACATTGCCTCTAGTGGAGTAAAAATCATTACTATTATCGATCACTATTTCATGGTGTTCGCAAATTTCAAGCAACTAAACAGTCGCCCCGGATAATAGAGTATAGAGACTTTAAGCAATTTAATGAAACACATTTTCTATTTGAATTGCAGTCATCTATTAATTTGAACCTAGAATACTGGGATCCTAATGATTCATGGTCGATATGGAAAAACACATCTCTTAATATTGTTAATAGGCATGCACCCTTAAAAAAACGTAGGGTATCCAGTAAACGATTGCCTTGGATAACTAAAGATTTAATAACTAAAAAACGTCAGAAAGTATTTTTACAAAAGAAGGCAGCATTGTCAGGATTAGAGGCTGACTGGACTAAAAACCTGCTAAAAATAGTTACAATAGATTGGTAAAGCGCACCATTCGCCAATACTATCAAGACAAACTACAAACTGACACAAAAGATCCCGAGAAAATGTGGAAAACCATTAACGAATTAATGAATAAGTCCAAAAAAGGTACTAAAATATCTGAATTAACAACAGATAATAATGAACCGATAGATCCAACCCAAATACCAAATGCGTTTAACAAATATTTCATCGAATTGGGAGATGAGTTATGTAACGATATTTCTCCCTCAGTCACAATACCTGAGGATTATTTCGCAGACTTTGAATGTCCTACAAATACATTATCGTATTTTAAAGAAATATCTGAGACAGAAATCTTAAAATTGCTTCACAGACTTTCTGCATCAAAAGCATCGGGTGTGGATCAAATCTCAGCAAGGATTCTGAAAATTGCGTCCCATGTGATTGTGCCCTCACATACATCAATCTTCAACCAATCAATTCGTACAGGTATATTTCCAACCGACTGGAAGTCTGCCAGGGTAACACCAATACATAAATCCGGAGAGAGATGTAAGATGTCTAATTATAGACCTATATCTATCATTTCGATTGTGGCAAGAATTATGGAGAAGCTAATACACAACCAGATCTATGAATATTTAATTAAGTCAAATTTACTATCAACTTCATAGCACGGATTTAGACCACTCCATTCCACACGTACAGCACTACAAGGTATCACCAATAGATGGTATCAGAGTATGGATATTGGCCAACTTACCGGCGTCGTATTTTTAGATCTAAAAAAAGCTTTTGACACGGTGAATCACGAAATTCTGTTAAAAAAGTTGAATATTTATGGTATAAGAGGAACAGCATTGCAGTGGCTTAGATCTTATTTGACAGATCGAACACAATATTGCCGAATAAATTGCCAAGTATCCAATCCATTAACAGTGATAAATAGTATACCTCAAGGTTCGGCTCTGGGCCCACTGTTGTTTTTAATTTACATTAATGTCTTACCAAAATGCCTAGAGCACGCAACCGCAAGTATGTTTGCTGATGATACACAAATTGAAACATCAAGCAATGATGTTAGAGTAATAAAACATGAACTTAATCATGATTTAGAAAATGTTTCGACTTAGTTGTCAGCAAACAAACTAACAAGATGAAAACGGAATATATGGTAATAGGTAGTAATAAAAGACTTAAACACAGTCAAATAGATCTAGAACCACATATACATATAAGAGAGAGTAGAATTGATAGAGTTAAAACAACAAAATCACTAGGGTTGATGATAGATGAAAGTTTAATATGGAATGCTCAAGTTGATAGAATCACAGGAAAGGTCAATTCGAGACTCGGCATCTTAAGGCGACTGCGAGATATAGTAGACTATCAAACGTTAATTGTAATATATCTATCTATAATCCAACCCCATTTTGACTATTGCTCCCAGACTTGGGGGAAAGGGTTATCAGATAAACTCCAAAAGCTCCAAAATAGAGCGTTTCGCATAATAACGCGTGAAAATTACGATATACGTTCCGAGGACATTTTAAACCGTGTAGGCTTTTCAAACTTATAAACTAGACGAGAGCACCAATTAGCCATTTTAATGTGCAAAATTAAGCATAAAGTGTTACCGAATTATTTAATAGACATTTTCACCAATGCAAATGAAATACATGACTACAATACACGACAAAGCGAATTCAATTTTGTACTACCTAAGCCTAAGCCTAATACTAATTTCAAAAAGGAATCTTTTGCCTATAGAGGTGCTGAAGCCTGGAATGGTCTTTCTAGTGATTTAAAGTCGGCTGAAAGTATTTCTAACTTCAAAATTAAAATTAATTGTTTGTAAGTTGATATGTTTATTTATGTATTCATATTTATATTAGTTGTAGTATACGGCCTATTGGAAGATCACCTATCCATCTCTTTTGTAAATATTTTGGTGAAATAGCTCCGTTGTAATAAAGTCATAAATCATAAAGTCATAAGAATTGTTGGGTGCTCTCATATTGGCACGACTAGTCAAGACGATCTTACGAGCCTTTAAATCGATAAAGGCAGATGATGTATTTCTGTGGGCTGACTCACTTACCACCCTATGTTGGATAAAAAACAACAAGAATTGGAAGCACTACATTCAGAACCAGGTCAACGAAATACGCGAATTGACCAATAAACAACAATGGCGACACTGACCTGGTCATCAGAATCCAGCAGATTTGTCTTCACGTGGGTGCAAGAGAATGGAAGTCCTTTGCTGCTCAAGTCACGAGTCCTACCAGCGTACGAAAGTCATATATTGTGTTATTTAGCTGTCAAAGCAGCCGAGCAGTCCATTTAGAACTTGTACCAGACTTGTCTGTGGAGTCATTTCTTCAGGCCTTTCGAAGATTTGCCTCGCGAAGAGGACTTCCTGCACTTTTGACGACTGACAACGCGAAGACATTTAAGTCTGCTTCAATCAGTTGATATAATGTTCGTAACTGAAACTTGGCTCAATAGCAATGTATCCACACAGAAATCTCACCATATGGCTACAATATATACAGAGCTGACCGATCACTGGGACGGACTGGAGGTGGAGTTCTTATTGCAATCAAGCATGGTACTTTCACCAGTTGCCACCAAGTTTTTTCCCTTTCTTCTGTAAACTTGGAAGCTGTTGCTTTAGAGTGCACATTACCCAATCACGCGAAATGGCTATTAGTATGTTGTTACAGGCCTCCTGACAGTAACGAAATGTCTGATTTCAGATCCTCAGCTAATAACTTACTCCCTGGTTATGACAAGATCATCATCGTTGGGGACTTTAACCTACCAAATATCTCTTGGGCAGACTCGACCTATACGTCAGTTAAATCTTTGAGTCAGAATTTCTGCGATGTCTTAGATGACTACTTCATGTCCCAACTTTGTCTTGTGCCTACTAGAGAGTCGAACATTCTGGATCTAGTAATCACAAACCAACCTGAACTTGTTACATTAACAGAGATCTATTCTCCAACGGACTTCGGTATGAGTTCTGACCACAATATTATCGAGTTTCATTTCTCCTGCGGTTGCAATGCTATCCATCCTAATAAACGCATGATCTACGACTACCGACGAGCTAACTTTGACGATCTACGCAAACGTCTAACAGAAATGGATCTTGTTTCCCTGTTAACAAATAATGGGACAGATTGTAGAATTGATATTGACTGGTCAACTTGGAAGTCCGCGGTGATGTCTGCTATCAATGAATTTATCCCCGCTAAATGCGTAGACTCTCGTCGCACTCCACCTTGGATTACTCGAAACATCCTACACCAGATCCGCAAAAAGGTGACTGCCCGTAAGAGATTTCTAAGTCGAGGGACTGATTATCTTAAGGATAAATTTAATCAACTGAGAGCGGAAGTTAAAAGATCGATTCAAGAAAGTAGAAAGTCGTTTTACTCATCCTTAAAAAGCACTCTACGAATTAACCCGAAACGTTTTTGGTCGGACTTTAAGATCAACTCTAGTTCCGGAAGTATTCCCAACTCAATCTCAAGGACAGATACCACCAATCCTGGGACGCGACTATATGCAAACACACCTCGCGGTATCACCACATTGTTCAACCAATATTTCCACTCAGTCTACACTAACTTCCCGGACGAATCGGCGTCACCTCAGTCTGTTTCGTCACCTCCATTATCCTGTATCTCATCTGTTGACCTGTCTCTAGAAGAAGTGTACCTAGCCTTACAGAACCTGGATCCCACAAAAGCTCACGGTCCTGATGGGTTTTCTTCCCGAATTTTAAAGGAATGTGCGCACCAACTTGCACCTTCACTCCTCTACTTGTTCACAAAATCACTCCGCTTATCGCAGATTCCCGCCGAATGGAAACTAGCCAATATTATCCCTCTTCATAAGAAAGGCGCAAAGGATCACGTGGAAAACTATCGTCCCATTTCCTTGTTGAGCATCATAAGTAAAACTCTCGAACGTTGTGTCCTAAACCACCTTTCTAACCGCATACAAACGGAGATACACTTAGCACAATATGGTTTCGTCAGCGGAAGGTCTAGCACAGCCCAATTGCTATCAACTTTACAAACAATCGGAAAGAACTTAGATAAAGGACTTCAAACCGATGTTGTTTTCATGGACATTTCGAAAGCTTTTGACACTGTTAACCACAAGAGACTGCTACAAAAACTTCGTGATTTCGGACTCTCTGGTTTTAAAAACTATCTTTCAGGCCGCTTCCAACGGGTGACTGTTCTCGGCGCTACCTCCACCTCCTTGCCGATCACGTCCGGAGTCCCACAAGGTTCATTACTGGCTTCCTTTCTGTTCTCAGTGTACATAAATGACTTGCCCAACAACTTAACCACTTCTACTGGGATCGGTTTATATGCTGACGACACTAAACTTCACAGAAGTGTGCAGAATCCTTGTGATGCCTTGATATTGCAAGAGGATATTCGAAGTCTTCATTGTTGGTCGAACGAAAACCGGTTAAGTTTTAACCTTTCAAAATGTAAAGTGCTGTCTGTGACCAGAAAAAAATCGCCTTTAGTCTACCCATACAAGCTTGGCGATCACCAACTGCAGTTTTCTGATGTCGAGGTTGATCTGGGTATCACCATCGGTTCAAAGCTTTTATGGAACGGTCAGGTGAACAAAGTGCGCTCCAAAGCCAATCAAATGCTGGGGTTAGTTAGACGCTCTACAATAGAAATGACTGATACCAACGCGAGGAAACTTCTATATTTTAATCTTGTTCGAAGCAACTTTTCCTACGCATCACAAGCCTGGTGTCCACAATCTGTTAAACTAATTGAAGATATCGAAAAAGTGCAGAGGAGAGCGACCAAATATATTTTAAATCTAGGGTTTTTCACCAGTGTTTCGTACACAGCTCGACTCCTTCAACTTGACATTTTACCTGTCTCATACTGGCATGAATATTTGGATCTGGTTTTTCTGTACAAGATCATTAACAACCACACTTACCTTGACAAATCCGACCTACCATTAATAGCTAAACCAGGATTTACCAGGAATAATACAAACAATCTAATTAAATTTGTAATTCCATACGCTAAAACAGTAACATACCAGTCATCTTATTTTATAAGATCTTGCAAAACGTGGAACGTTTTAAGTAGTGACCTCCGTAATAGAGATATTGGTTTATACTCGTTTAAGTCCGGACTTAAATCTTGTTACAAACATGCTCTTTCAAATACATTTGATGTGGACGATCCGCGCACATGGAAATCCGTGTGTATAAAGTGTAGAAGGGCTAGGTCCCTTAATGAGGTTATCAACTGTTGTTAGCTGTCTTGCAACATTGACACATTCTTTATTAGTTAATAATGTTATTTGTAATGTAATTGTTATTTGTATTGTAATGTTATTTATGGGGTCGCCGTAATTGGGGAAACCTGTGGCATATTCCCTGGCTTTTTATTCATGTAATAGTAGCCGAATCTCATTAAATCATTAAATCAAGGGACATTCAAAGGATAGTAAGATCTCTCGAAGTTCAGAGATTTCTTGCGAATAAGGGAATATCGTGGACATATATCACAGAAAAGACCCCCTGGCATAGCAGTTGTTGGGATCGTATGGTAAAGAGTCAAAACGCTGCTTGAAAAAAGGTACTTGGAAGAACGTCATTAAACTTTGAAGAATTACGAACAATCTTGGTTGAAGTTTAAACAACGATAAACAATCGCCCATTAACTTATATGTACAATGATAGTGAGGGAGTGTCATATCAATTAACGCCGTCAGATATTATATACGGCCGAAAGATCGGCGTTACTCTTAATCAACGACAGTTCGAAGTCGTCAGTACGAATCAGTCTCTAACGAAGAAGGCCAAACATCAAAAACTGTTGCTGAATCATTTTACCAAGAGATGGAGAAATGAATACCTCCTTAGTCTGAGAGAAGCTTCGTCTTCAAACCACGCTCTTTCACGAGAAACAATGGCTGTAGGAGACATTGTTGTCATTAAAAATGACAGCAGTTCCCGTGCGTTTTGGAAGTTAGCCAAGGTGGAAGAACTCATAAAGGGGAACGATAGTATAACGCGTTTAGCGAAAGTCAAGGTTGTAAACTCGAAAAGGGGAACGTCACAGTCTTACGACATCCTATTCAGCATCTTATTCCTTTGAGAATGATCGTGAACGAGTCAAACGGGCTGAAGATCAAGTTGCAGAAAACTTCAGACAATGTAACAGACGACAGGCTGCGATAAAGGGTGAACTTACAAGAAATCAAGGGAAGTGAACAGATCTTAAGTTATTAACTTTCAACTTTAACGCAACACTTATATTTAGTAATTAATTTGATATTTTGATCAGTTTTGATCAGAGAATATCACCGAAATAGGACAGCGAAGAATTTCAAAGTGCGAATTCGCGTAAAAGACGAGTCAAGTGTATCCACGAGGGAAGTCATTGGCGCCAAAATACGACATATTAAACTTAACAGAGTCCTTTTGAAATCATTTGCCTTTTTCTACGCACATATTACATGGCCACTTCTACTTTTTCCTAACCCACTTTTCCACCGTTTGATGCCCATGCTGATAGCAATACTGGTAAACGCTGGAAAAAATGGTTGGGTCGCTTTGGACGTTCGCTTATCGCGATGAATATTGAAGAGAAAAAACAACAACGTGCTATGTTGTTGCATTTCGCAGGACCAGCTGTTGACGAAATTTTCGTCACACTTCCAGACACTGATGAAGCAAAAGACTATGACAAAGCAGTCGAAGCACTCAACGCCTATCTTATTCCCCAAATCAACACAGCCTACGAAGAATACAACATCCGTCAAGCGAAGCAACGTGACAACGAAACGTTAGATGCGTATCACACACGGCTTCGCCAATTATCGCAAAATTGCTCGTTCGCAGATGTCGACAAGGAGATTAAGAATCAAATAATCATCGGTTGTTCATCACAGAAGCTTCGAAGAAGAGCCTTACGTGACAACCACACATTGAAAGAGCTTCTAGATGCAGGACGAGCCGAAGAAACGAGCCAAGCAACGATCACTCCAACACGAGAAAATTCCAAAATCAACGTCAGAGTCCAAGCCGCACCCGCCATCAAGAACACCATTCAAAGAATCCTGGCCCATCTGAAACCTGCCGTAACTGTGGTGGCGTATATCCTCATATTAAAGAGTGCCCAGCAAAAGGCAAAGAATGTTATTCATGCAAAAATATTGGTCATTTTTCAAAAGTTTGCCGAACAAGCAAAAAATCCAATAAGCAACAGCCAACGAGATACCGAGTTCGCAATGTCCTAAACACCCCAAGAGATGATGATCTTGACTATATTTTTACCTTAGCCAATAATACCAGCAATAACAATCAACCTCCAGAATGAGAATTCCTGATTGAATCCCAACCCGTAAATGTCATTATCGATTCAGGCGCCTCCGTTAATATCTTCGACGAGCTTACATATAAACTGCTCACTCGGACGAATGGTCTCCGACGTCTCACGCAGTCAGAATCTAATATTCTCCTATGGATCGAACCACCAGCTACCAGTTCTTGGTACGATTACAGCTACCATTCAATTCCAATCCACCAGTTTGAAGTCAAATTTCTACATTGCGAAAGGTAATAATAATAATAATAATATTCATTTAAATATAGCGCTTAATTATATGTATATTCAAAGCGCTGTACAATAACTGTAAACTAAGATTTAAACTAAAATTTAAAATTACAGTTCTACTAGATATTAAAAGCGTTTTTAAAAAGGAATGTCTTTAATTGTTTTTTAAAAATACTAATGTTTTCACTTTGTCGAATTTCTAATGGTAAGGTGTTCCATATCCGAGGAGCAACAGATGTAAAAGCTCTGTCTCCTACGGTCTTTAGTTTAGTGGCAGGAACTTGAAGGAGGTCTTGGTCATCTGATCTTAAATCATATTTACTAGCCGATTTTGGTGACAGTAACGCCGATATATAACTGGGAGCGCTGCCATTTAGAGCTTTGTAGACTGATAGAGCAATTTTAAAATCGACTCGAAATTTGACAGGCAACCAGTGAAGACTGATTAAAATTGGTGTTATATGGGAATGTCTTGGAATTTGGTATATAAGCCTGGCAGCAACATTTAAGACTTTCTGGAGTCTTTGAAGTTGGTACTGAGGGATTCCAGCTAAAAGGGAGTTACAATAATCTAGATGAGACGTCACAAAAGCATGTATGAGAGTTTTTGTCGAATCCATCGATAGGAACTTTCTTATTTGACGTATGTTGTATAATCCTCTGAATGCTTTACTGCAGACTTTCCCAACATGAATATTCATGGTCATGTGGTTGTCAAACCATGAGCCTAGATTTCGGACCTTTTCCACAGGTTTGATATCAACGCCCCCGACTTTAACAGAGTCGATTTGAATTTTTGAAAGTTGTTGTCGTGTACCAATAATTAAAAACTCCGTTTTAGAATCTTTAAACATCAGTTTATGAGTAAGCAACCAGGAACGCATGTCAGTAATACATTCTTCTAATGCCAACATTGCTTGATTCTGAGCTATAGAAGATTCAGGGCGGAAAGACATGTAAAGCTGAGTGTCGTCGGCATAGCCATGGGCGGAAGGTAGATGTCTGCTGACAACGTCAAATAACTGGGATATATACAGCAGAAATAGTACAGGTCCAAGGCAACTTCCCTGAGGCACTCCATGATTGACATTATAGTTCTTCGAAAACTCCTTCTTGATATGAACTCGTTGCTTCCTGTCCGATAAAAAAGATTTTAACCACAGAAGTGCTTTACCCGTTACCCCAAAATCGAACTCCAAGGTATCAAGCATAAGTTTATGGTCAATTGTGTCGAAGGCCGAACTTAAATCTAATAACACAAGCAATATTACTTCTTGTTTGTCCATACTCATTAAAATGTCGTTTTGAACTTTCAGAAGAGCAGTCTCAGTGGAGTAGTTCTTTCGATATGCGGATTGACTGCTTGGTAGTGGTGCATTTTCGTCGCAGTGCTCAAACAACTGCTCAATAACAGCCTTTTCAGCGGATTTTGATATAAAAGATAAATTACAAACAGGTCTAAAGTTCTCAAAGACTGCTTCCAGGCCAGATTTTTTTAAAAACGGCTTTAATAGAGCGATTTTCCAAGCATCAGAGACATGTTTTTCTTTCAAGGATAAGTTGATGATTTTCGTAAAAATAGGTGTTAGTTCATTAGAGCACAGCTTTACTAACCATGATGGAATTGGCTCCAATTCACAAGATGCATTGGACTACTGCATAATTATGTCATGAACCTCTTGGTCCGAAACAGGAGTAAACGATTCTAGCTTAACTTCTGGTCTACGATATTCAACCGGCTGTGGATCAATAGTAGTATTGTCAATATCGTTCCTAATGAGTTCAATTTTGCGGTAAAAATATTCACCGAACATGTTAGCAAGTTGACTTAAAGGGAAACAGCAATATATCTTTTTACCGCTTTATTGATAAGAACTTTTAAGATAACCGTAACATCTCTTGTTAATTTTTTCATTACATGCTCAGTTTTTGAAATATTGAAGGACAAAAAAGGGCAAAGTCATCCGCCATCTTGGATATTCAAAAAGTCCATGACGTCACAACCTGGATAATTGTTTTTTCTCTTGAAGAAGCAATAACCAAGTATGTTAAATGTTGAAAACCAACTAAATTTATATGTATATACTTCTTACGTCAAAGGCGAAGTGTTCAAGAAAATTTCATTAAAATTTAAATAATTGAGAGCAGGTTTTATACTGTCTACCCAGGTTGTGAAGTCATTAAAATTGACCTAATTATAAAACAAGATGGCGGGTGGCTAATGTTATTTGTCCTTCAATATTTCAGAATCTAAGTATGTTGCCAAAAAAATAACAACGGATTTTACAATTACTTCAAAGCTTTTTATAAATAAGCCGATAAGAGAATATATTGCCATTTTCCTTTAAGTCATCATGTGGTGGCAGTTGTGGTTCATCCCTCAGCGCTTTACAAAGCGATGTCACAACCTTAAACAATTTCTTCGAATCATTAGAGCATTCATCAATAAGGTCAGTATAGTATTTCCTCCGGGCCTCCTTAAATAGGGCAGAATATTTATTGCATATCTTACGATATGCAGCTCGGTCAGTATTTTGTTTAGATTTCCTCATTTTTCTTTCTAGCTTCCTTCGTTCCGTTTTTAGATGTTTAGCATTCGCACTGAACCATGGTAGTCTACGTTTTCCGACAGTAATCTTCTTTCGAATAGGTGCATGTTTATCAAAAATAGACACGAGTGTGTCATTATAACATTCCATCAGATCATCTAGATTGGACCATGAATCATTCATACACAAATTTGACTGCGAGATGTCGGTCCTAAAATTGTCAAGGTTGATCTTTTTCGTCTCGCGGAAACATATCTCTTTAGTAGAGAGATCTGGATGAGATATAGACAAGTGACATTCCACAAAGCAATGATCTGACAAGAAGAAAGTGGTTTCCAACGAGGAGATGTTAATATCATTTGAGGATCCAGTAATCAATAAGTCCAATGTATGATTTGAAGAATGTGTTGGAGCTGTGACATGTTGCTTCAACCCAAATGTTTCCAGCATATCAATAAATCTTTTAGTATCAATGTCAGACTGGTCATTAAAATGAAAGTTAAAGTCTTCAGCAATTATTAAGATTTCTGAACACATAACAATGCTTTCAAGATAATTAGAAAATTCTTCGAAGAAAATACAAGGGGTAACAGGGTGTGCCTGGGAATAAGGTGGGCGATAGACCGCGACGACTTTCATATGATGGGCGGATATCATGGGCGGATCCAGTGTTAGGCAAGTTAGGCGCCTGCCTAAGGTATAAAATCACTGACATTCGTGAATTACTAATGAGGTGTAGTTTTGCTGTAAAATTATAATCCGAGGCAACGCTAATAAATTCATTGATTTAATCCGGTATTATATTGCTCGGAACAGAACACGAACATTCGCGTTTCGATCACAAAGAAATTTGCCTGATTTGACCCGATTTCCATTTTGAAAGGAACTAACCCCCCCAAAAATCCGGGGGGTAACGAACTTAGGCATAATTATGAAATCTGATTGGCGCAGAAGCCCCAACTTAGGCAAACGTCATTGTGCGGCAGCATTTAATTGGCTCAGAAGCATGAAGTTAGGCAAATGGTGACGTGAACTTAGGCAAAATCGCAGAATCTGATTGGTTTAGACAGAACAACTTCAGCAATGTCAACTCAGGCAAGCCTTACGCGTTTCGACTGCGCTACAAAATAGCGATATATATGGATGTTTTGAGGAAAGTTTACACCGAATTGTCTTTACGGCTTGCTAGTACTCGAATGCTTAAGTCGGGAGAACACTTTCCTTTGATTGGAAAGTTTAGTCGCTGTATCGCGACATTAAAGAGTTTACGATCTGCGACGAGGCAGCTCGACGACGCAGTTTCAAAACAAGCAAATTTGTTCAAACTGTGAGTGGTTTATGGTCCCAGAGGAATTCTCAACGGCGTTGTCGTTCTCAACACGACATTAAACTAAGGATTATCGCGTCCTTAGAGCAACGTGGGAGCCAATTGTGATTTTCAGAGCCGTTTATTTAACCCAGTTCGTAAGGGTCAAACGTTGCAGTGCTTGAAGTAGCATTGAAATATTATTATATCAAAATGCTCAGCGCTTGTTTTAAAGCTAAAAAGTTACATTGCGTTGTCGAGCAAGTCGCGTTGTGAATCGTAAACTCTCTAATATGGCCGAGACAATCTTTGTGCCAGAACATGTGCGAAGAGACAAGAGCACATTTTATGCTGCCTTGAGGTGAGTAATTTGATTGTCAATTGTAATATAGTGTATTTACATTATAGAGATTAGTCTTTTATTCATCTAGCCAAGTTGACAATACATTGTGGGTTCCTTGGAATAAATTTATGCAAAATTTCTATTGTAAATTTAAATAACATGCGTGTAGTAAATATTAAAATTTACAGGACATGATATTATACGGTCACAGTTGTAATACGATCCTATTATTACTGTTTATTTGATGACCCAAAATTATGTTTAGAGGTAATGTTAGGAGATGTTAATATGCTTTTGTGAATTAACTATAATTTACGTTACAAATTTAATATAATTTAAGTAGCAAATGACGTTGGAATTGGTTGGCTTGGTTTTAAGAATCAGCTTAGGATAGGTTAGGCTAGTGGTTAGGATAATACTATAGGTTTAGTTAAGTATGGGATGAGAAAGGGTTAGAATGATCAGGATGGAAAAAAGAATGTGCAAAGCTAGCCAGTAGGCAATGCCAATCTCTGAACCACATTAACCTTTGCTCCTAGGCATGCTGATGAGCCCTGATATTGGGCAAAACCAATACAAAATATACATGTACTAAATGTAAATCATTTGTGTTAATATGTATATGTGTGTAAATCTATCTATCATGATTAAAAATGCAATATCCTATTAATGGTTGAAATGTGTTTGTCTGTGTCTTTTCGGGCGGGCGGGGGGGGGGGGTACGACAATAAAGAACCTGCGAATATTCACTTGGGCGTGGTCATCTTACGAAAATTTTGCCTAAGGTATGAAAGCATCCTAGATCCGCCCATGGATATTGCAAAGTTCCACTCATAAAATTCAAACGACTTTTTTTCTCCGCCATTCAGTACTAAGACGTTAAAGTTAGTTTTAAACATAGCACCAGTACCACCCCCCGGTCTATCGGTTTGTCGTGGGAAAGATTTGAAAAAAAAGCCCGGAGGGCAAAGTGCGGCAATGCTGACGGTGTCTATTTCCTTTAACCAAGTTTCTGTTACAATACATAGATCAATTTTATTATCCAAAATATGACTCACAAAAGCAGCAGTTTTATTCTTTAGAGATCTTGCATTAATGTTTGCAAAGCGTAGGGAATTCTGGCGATGAGGTATAGAAGAGTTAGTGACCGTGACAACAGGAATACAGTTTAAGGGGTTGTGGCCTCTAGGAGGGGAAGGTTGGTCTAAGACTGGGAATGAAGAATCATTTAGTAATAATAACTGAGCCATTTCAGTCTGTTCTTCCATATGGGTTCCGAGCGAAAACCCTCTTCACTATTTATACTATGTGCGGTATTTGATTCTCTCCGACTCTGACTTGATATACGGCCTTTCCTTGGTTTATGTTTTCTAGACGGTTTTCGTTGGGTGATGCGGGTCGGGATAGATTCATAATTATTAAGAGGAGTTATACTATGTGCGGTATTTGATTCTCTCCGACTCTGTTTTGATAGAACTTGAAGAGGAGTTGTATCATCTATAATAATTCTACCATTACTGGTGTTATGATCGTCTAGATTAATTTCTGTGGTGTCTGGCCAGTAGGTATTATGTCTCTTATGTTTGCCTTTGTTTTTGTTATGATGCTGATTGATCATGACACATTCCTTCCCAATTGTTTGAGCAATATTTAATTGGCCTTGCATGCCTTTTGAATTATGGTGCGGATCATAACAGGAATTCTCTAAGATTGGTGCATTATTTAGACGACTCTTTGAATTAGACTTGGATTGACTAGGCAAATACTTATTTACTAAGGTTACAACTACACCGTCCGTATTATTCTGTTCGGATTCGTCTGAATAGCGCAACCGAGTGGGTATAATCACAGATGCAATGGAACTATTGTTCTTGCATTGCATACCACGTTCGCCCGATGTACTATTGGGAGTTAGTTGGTCCGACGGTACTGATTTAGCTTCGGTTATTGCTGTTCCTAAATTCGCCATAACTTCTTGCATTCTAGCAAGCGTATTTGCTTGTTGTTTTACTGTTGATTCCAAGATAGTGATATCCAGTTTAACGCCTTCAATATCGGAACTGACTTCAGAACATTTACACGTATTGTGAGACGAACTAATATGGTCGTCAAAGCCAGTGTCATGCAAAATCATCATCAAAAGTGAGCGTTTAACTTCACTTGCCTGCTTTCCCTCAATCCTGAGAAACTTCTTTTTTGCCCGCCAATGAATGTCAACGTTATCGCTTTCAAACAACTTATTTTCTCCGCCAGCCGATGTCCATTTTCCTTGGAGATTTAGTTCGCTATCAACAAACAATTTTAGCGATTCATAATCTCCGGACCACGATAGTTTTAGATCAGGGAAACGGTGTATGTATAATGATCGAGTTTGGTGTGTAACTGTTGGCATCGTTTCAAAATTGTATACCAGACTCAAAAGGAATTTTTGAGGAGCTTCGAAATACACGTCCGTATCATAAGGTATGTAGGTACATACCGTGCAGTGTAGGTACATAGTGGCAATCTCTTAAAGTGCTACTAAACCCAAAATGGGTTTTTGTTGATTCGGATAGATCGTAAAAAGTTAGTTAATAAGTTCAAGATTAGTTTTTGTGTTAAACGCTTAGTTTCGGAGATATATCGGGTCATAGTCGGAAATTTTGCCAGTTTTTGAGAAAAAGTCGCGCCGCCGATTTCGAAGCAAAAGGCCTGGGTCCGTGGAACACATTTTCGAAAACAACAAGACTTTTGTATTGAGTGACACGAATGTTGTGGGATTTTCGTTTGAAAAATAACCAAACGTTGTGTCGTTTTATGGGTTTTCAAACACTGCTGATAAAGACAATGGTATATTCAAATACGAGATACCCTTTTGGAAAATAATTCGTCTGTAGCGGCTAAACGAAGGAAGAAATATGTGAACTTCATCCGACGCAAAAGAGATAAATAGACGCCAACACGTTCAAAAGCCCTTCACTGAAGATTGTTTTGAGCGCGGTTCTGTCACTATTGAGAAGTTCAAGACTCCAAGGCCTAAGAAAGACAGTTTGGAGCTTGTGCTTTTGCTACGTTGGACACAAATAGAGAGCAAAGTGAACGCACAAAATGCGTGAAGCGAAGAGAAGTAAGCTGATTTTGCATACTAAATAACTCGGTGTTTATATTTGGCTTATAAAGCGTAAAGTCGAAAATTTAAAGTTACTGCGTATCATTTGCATATTATATATCATTCAGGATTCCTGATATAGATGCTAAAATGCATATACGTTTTTTTTAATTATAATTCTATTATTGTCTTTTGTATGAAATTTAATATCTGTGTCATGTCCTGTTTATAGAGTGTCATGAGCATTGATCTGGATAATACTGGATCGCGCATAGAGTGGCATCAAGTGAAGCCAGCAGAGACGACGAATTTGGAGTACCAAGATGGCGGACAATCAGCATTTTCAATAGATAAATAAACTTCCTTATTTTAAGGAAATTTACGGAAATTGAAAACGCTGCTTGTCGTTCCCAAGAAAAACGGCGAAACACGTTTGTACATTGATATGCGTGAGGCCAACAAGGCCGTCCGACGTGAAAAACACCCCATGCCAACCCTCGACGAGTTATTTACCGACCTCAATGGCGCGACAGTTTTCACCACTCTCGACCTGACATCAGGCTACGACCAGCTACAGCTACATCCAGAAAGTCGACACATAACCACTTTCACCACTCACGTAGGTCTCCGACGCTATAAACGCCTAATCTTCGGTATTAAAGCCGCTTCCGAAATCTTTCAGAACAAAATTGCTAAGCTATTGGTCGGACTACCCGGTTGCAGTTAAATCGTGAGAAATGCTCCTTTCGCCAACGCCAAGTGGTATTCTTTGGTCATACATTCAGCTCAAATAGAGTCCAAGCCGATCCGAGCAAGATCAAAACCAATAAGAACATGCAACCACCCAAAAATGTCAGTGAAATAAAATCACTTCTTGGTACGACCCAGTATGTCTCCCGTTTTATTCCGAACTACGCATCCATCACCGCACCTCTACGTACATTTACCCACCAGAATGCCACATGGAAATGTGAATCACGTGGAATGAGAATGCCCTAAAGAATCTCCAGCACGAAGTGACAAGTGATCGTGTCATGGCTTACTTCGACCAATCAAAGCCGACTACAGTCATTGTCGACGCCAGTCCATCAGGATTAGGGGCATTGTTAACCCAAGATGGTAGAGTTATCTCATACGCCAGTCGTGCACTCTCCTCCGTAGAGTCCCGATACTCCCAAAGCGAGCGAGAAATGCTTGCTGTCATTTGATCCATCGAGCATTACCACCTATACCTCTATGGTGCAAAGTTTACTGTTATCACTGACCACAAGCCGTTGCTCGGAATCTTTAAAAGCCAGAAACCAACGTCAACACGGATCGATCGCTGGAAGCTAAGATTGATGCCCTACGACTGCAAATTTATATACAAACCAGGTAAAGACGCCGAAAACCCAGCCGACTTCATCAGCCGACAACCCAGGAATCCTTACACCCCACCAGCTGATAACGCAACTGAAGTCTACGTGAATTATTTGTGTAACAACCTTATCCCAAAAGATATGACCATCAACGAAGTTGATAGATAGATAGATAGATAAATAGTTTATTAACATCACCTTGCAGTCTAACGACTGAATTACATGAGTATAGTTACAATATTTTTTAAAAGATAAACAAGAATATATTTACAATATATAATTATATCTATACAAAATTACATCAAACACTCCATAAAGTATTACTAGACTGAGCATCCGAAGTTCAACAAGAAACCACCAAAGATCCAGTTCTTTGCAAACTCTTTGAAGCAACCGCCCACAACAACTGGCTTGATCCCGAAGTGAAATCATTCCTTAACGTCAAGGATGAAGTCTCGGTGTGCAATGGTTTGATTCTAAGAAACCATCGTCTTGTATTACCACATTCCAAAGCCGTCGATCTGGCGCACACAGGTCACCAAGGCATTGTCAAGACAAAGATGTTGCTGCGCGAAAAAGTGTGCTTCCCTTCCATCGACAAGTTAGTGGAAGAAAAAGTCAAGACGTGTTTCCCATGCCAAGCAGCAACTACAGGAGCCTCGACAAACCCAGAACCTCTGGTCATGACGAAACTACCAGACCTCTTCTATTTCTACTTTACATCAATGACTTGCCAAATTGTCTCAAACATTCCCATCCACGGATGTTTGCTGACGACACTCACTTAACATATTCTGCTGCAAATGTTCATGATATCGATCAGAACTTGAATCAAGATCTTAAGAGTGTTAGTGAGTGGCTAGCCGCGAATAAACTTACATTAAATACATCTAAAACAGAATTCATGTTGATCGGTTCTAGGCAGAGGATTAGGACTTTTCACTCGTCTCCTACCTTAACAATCAATGAAACTCCAATTAAACGAGTGGATTGTGTTAAGTCTCTTGGTTTAAATATTGATGAAAATTTGTCTTGGAATAAACATATTGACAAAATTTCTAAGAAAATCGCATCTGGCATTGGTGCCTTAAAACGCATGAGGCCATTTGTCCCCAGTAGCACACTTAAGTATATCTATAGTTCAATTATTCAACCACATTTTGATTACTGTTGCGTTGTTTGGGATAACTGCTCTAAATCTTCTGCAGATAAGCTACAAAAACTGCAAAATCGAGCTGCAAGAATACTAACTTTTTCTAGCTATGACACTAATGCCGATTTACTCATTAAAAGACTTGGATGGAGAAAATTAGACTCTCAACGTAAAATTCAAAAAGTTACTATGGTCTATAAATCTCTTAACGGGTTGAATCCCGATTATTTACAGCCTTTGTTTAATTACTGTAATAGTGTAATCAACTACACATTGAGAGACACTGAGGGCAAGCTAACTATTCCAATGCCCCGTACCAACTATCTAAAGAATAGCTTTGGTTATAGTGGTGCGGAGCTGTGGAACAATCTACCTATTCATGTCAGACAAGCTGTTACTCTCAAGCAATTCAAAGCTGGCTGCAGTAGCTATTTTATATAAATGTGTAAAGTTTGTCCCCACGGCACTCATGGAAAGCAGGATATGTTTAGTTTGTAGCTGTTTTGTATTTTTATCTTTATTGTATATAATATCGTAAGCCTGATGAGTTTTTTACCGTGGTTAAATAAAGTTTATCCTATCCTATCCTATCCTATCCTAGATGCCCCATGGAAAGAAGTCGCCGCCGACTTCGTTGGTCCATTTCCGTCAGGCGAACTATTACTTGTAGTCATCGATGAATTTAGTCGCTTTCCCGAAGTAGAAATTATCAATTCCACCAGCGCTAAAACAGTTATTCCAAACAGCTATTGATGGTCCCCCCTTCAATAGTTCTGAGCTCGAACAATTCGCCAACTACCTCGGATTCCAACATCGGAAAGTCACCCCGTATTGGCTACAGGCAAACGGGGAGGCTGGAAGATTTATGCGCACCCGAGAAAAGGCCATCCGTACAGGATATATAGAAAATAAGAATCGGACGCAAGACCTGTATGAATTCCTTCGACAGTACAGAGCAACCCCACACAGCACCACGAACATCTCACCAGCTGAAGCCCTCAACAATCGCAAGCTTAAGATACCCCTACCGAGTGTGGTCGATTTTCCACAACAGATAACTCATGATTCTTTATGCTAAAGAGACCTCCAAAAGAAAGAAAAGATGAAGGAATATGCTGACAACGACAACATTCGAAAGATAACGTCCTGAAAGAACGCGATACAATCATTGTTCGTAAAACGAAGAAAAACAAACTATTTCCGCCGTTTGATCCCAAACCTTTCACTGTCGAATCTCGGAAAGGAACTATGTGTCGTAAATAGCCCCCGTTCAAACGCTGCTATCAATTACGACACTTTACGTTATGTTTTGCTTTATATTTTTCACAAGTTTTACAACAAAGTTTTAAGCACTTACACTCGCTCGATCCCACACACACATACAGCTCTCTCTCTTCCATGTGCTCGATGACGCACATCCGGTTGTTTAACTAATGTTCTTACAGTAAATGGATATAAAATCTTCAACACTCTCCCCCAGTATAACTTCGAAGAAGATATACTTGTCCTACTCATAGAGATTTACCTGTAACTTCGTACCTTGTCAACTCAACAATTGTTTTAAATTGTTCAACGTATACGTTTGTTCTTTACTCAATGTTCTCGTCTTCTTCAGGAATAATTTCTCTAATTCGTTCTCCAGCATTCTGTGCAGCCTGTCTTTTCGGTTTGAACGATTCCACTTCCGGGTTAAGTTGTACCTCTTCAGATCTACGATCACACGAGAGTTCCAAAGGAAACAAATGTTGGATTGCCCGCTGTAGTTGATTCTTTCCTGTACGAACTTGGACAGCCCTGACGACTCCGTCTTTTCCGACGATTAGCTCTTCGATAATTCCTAATGGCCATTTTCCGCGACTCTTTTCATCCGTTTTAAGGATCACCACGCCTCCAACCACAGGTACTGCGCCTTTCGCACCGAATAGGTTTCAATGTCTTTCTCTCAAACGTCGCAGGTATTCCTGACTCCAACGCTTCCACACCGCCGCTTTGCACTTGAACGGATGTTTCGTTCTTCTTCGTAGATCAAGGTCTTCAATTTCATGAGGTGAAAATTCGGGTAATGTGTTGCTATTCAGATACAACATACTGTTGTGAGTTAGAACAGGGAGTTGGATGTCATCTTCTACACATCCAAGGGGGCGATTATTTTGCGTGATGTCCACATCTAACAATTCTTCCTCCAGCTTTTTCCATGCTAGGAATCCATTCCCGATTGTCTTGCCCAAAGCACCCTTGACCAAACGTATCATTCGTTCAAATTGGCCGCCCCACCACGGAGCGCGGCTTAAATTAAATTGCCAGGTAATCTGATGAACGGATAGAAAGTTCTGGATTCGCTCCTCTCTGACAACGATTCTCATCCACCTCGCAGCGCCAATAAATGTTCCACCAGTGTCGGAATAAATGCGATCTGGTCGCCCTCTACGTGCAATGAAACGCTTGAGGCTTACGATAAATTTCGCCAGCTCCAAACTTAGCAACAGATCTATGTAGATGCCTCTCGTCAAGCTGCAAGCACACAATAATACGTATGCTTTGCCGGTTTGTCCCCTTTTATTTCTATAGCGTATAGGCCCCGCGTAGTCTACGCCGATGACTTGATACGGATTAACCCTTGCGTTCTTGTGGTGGGCAGTTTGCTAGTGGTTGGGGTTGGGGTTGGGGTTGGGTACGCCGTTACAGTGAGTCTTTTACAACCGTGACATTTTTTTCGCATCTTCCTGACGAGTCGTCTCAATCTCGGTATCCAATATCTTTTGCGAACTTGGGTCATTCTCAAACCGATACCAACGTGTAGGGTTAACATATGGGCTTCTTCGACGATTTTCTGGGCCAGCATTGCACTGTCAGGCACGTAGATTGGAATTTCGCCTTGAACTCGTCCGTGACACACCAACACACCCATCTCATTGGGTTTTAGATTCAGCGCGGTCCGATCCTCGTCACAACCGTCATTTCTTTGGGCCTGTTTGATAAATAGTGTTCGCTGACGATTCGTCTCCGTTGTAGTCAAAGGTCCCTCGACACGGTCAGCACCAAGACTCCGTAACGCATTGTTTTCGAATCGATAGATCCATGAACATACTCGACTGCCTTTTGTGGACCAAACTTCGCCAGAACCTCATCTCTTTCATTTTGCTGAACCACAGCAACATTGGCAATCTCTTTCGCCGGTTTAGTTTCAGCTCTACTTTCGATGGATGGCTGTGCAACAATATTTGATGGCCAGGTGTCTGGATCTTGCAGCCACTTTGGACCGTTCAGCCACAGCTCTCTCTTGTTGGACTGATCTCCGCGGCTGCCCATGTCCGCAGGATTTTCACTACTTGGGACATACCGCCAACCCACATCTTCATGACTCTGGATTTTTGTCACACGATTTGCAACGAACTGTTTATAGGTTTCAGTTCCTTGCAGCCAATACAGAACCGTACTGTCCGACCAACATGTGATTTCATTTACGGAAATCTGGTTATGGCTTCTTTCACGTTCTTTACCAGATTCACCGCCATGTGAGCAGCTAACAACTCGAGCCGTGGGATTGTCGTCTTTGGTTTCGCGAACCGAGATCTCGCTGCAACTAAGCCTTAATTTGAACCGGACGGTTGTTGCAAAACAGCATGCACGCACGCTGCTAGGCCACTACCACTGGCATCACCAAACGAGTGGAGGTCAATATTGGTAATGATTCTCGGTGAAAAGCCAATGATCTAGGGAACTCGAATTCGGCGGAAAGCCTGCTTTCCCAATTGATACACCTTTCTCGCAGTGGATTCGGAATTGGGGCGTCCCAAGGTTTCTTTAGGTCGCACACCGTACAGTAGAGAAGCTTTCCAGAGAGTGTTGCATGAGATACAACGCCCAGCGGGTCATAAAACTTTGCCAAATTAGTTAAAACGCCCCGCTTTGTTGGTACTGCTGGTTCTTCAGGGAAGGTGACGGACAAACAGTCGGATTTCCTGTTCCATTTCAGGCCGAGAAGACTAGAGGCTCCCCCACCTGGCTTCCTCAAATTTTCCTTCGCGTAGGTGGTTTCCGTTGCTGGAGCTGAGTCCTACTCGAGCTTTGGGGAATTGGAGTGCCACTTGTGTAGATGGAAACACGCATCTTCAAAGATTCCTGACGTCTTTGCTTTGACTTCCAGCGCATTCTTCACCATAGTTGATCCTGATATTAGATCATCTACATATAATTCTCGTTTCAAATTTTGCACCGTCTCTGGTTCTCTTTCTTCCTACGTCGATAGATGGGAATCGATCACCCAAACAAGTAGAAAGGGTAAAGTCGTCAAACCGAATAGAGCCCCTCTGAACCGTAATGTCTTTACTTCGGCTCCAGCACTTTCTTGCCAATGAAAGCGCAATGCATCCTGGTCGTCAGCCTTAATCCGTACCTGCAAGAGGAGGTCTCTGCTGAGAGCAACTGGATAAAATCGTCTCCTAACTAAAACGTTCCACAATTTGTTTTGTAAGGAGGGACCTGTATGTAGGCAATCGTTGAGGGATGGTGCCCCATCTTAAGCACGAGCCGAGGCATCATATACCACTCTCATTTTTGTTGACTCTGCACAGGGGCGTACCACACATTTCCCACTGCTTGGTGTTCTGCAGGCTCGATAATACCGGCTTCCCGCCGCTCGTCAATGATTTTCTTGTACTGAGCCATTTGATTTTTGCTTTCAAGTTTTTGAACTAGACCTTGCAATCTCCGTATGCTGCCGTTTTTGTTGTTGGGTAATGGGGGGTGGTTACCGCGCCAAGGTAATCCTGTTTCATACCAGCTCCCACCACGACGCACCAGTTGTTCTTCAAACTTGTCGCAAACCCCGCTTTGATCATTTGCAACCATATCTTCTAATCCCAGAACATCTTGGCGGCACAGTTCCTCGCACTCGATCCGAGAAGTTTGAGCCAATAGCATGTTGGTTACATTAAAACATTCCTTACCCGGTGACATGATGGTCCACCCAAATCGAGTCAGTTCAGCGATTGCTTGTCCAGGTGTTCCAATCTTTGCAGAAATGTTTGTCTTTATCTTAGCGTATTCGCCCGCCCCAAGAATAAGGGGACTGGTAATTTCGCTTTTGTGTCGGTATCGTTCATCGTCACACCTTTACGATGAGGATAGCTGTGGATAAAGATCTTGGTAACTCGGGTTATCTAGCAAGTTCTCCTTTCTCTACCTTTGTGGCTTCTATCGGCATCGAAAATTTTTCAGAGATTCCTTTCACAGTGATAGTTTGCTGTTCCATATTCCACGTAGTGGTTCCCAACATCATTTCAATTTTCTTTTTCTCCCGTTTGCTTTCACGTTTTGACAGCCTGTCCAATAATGTTGCTGAGGCGTAGGAGTTCCCAGCACCCGTGTCCAGCAAGGCGTACCACTTAACACCTTCAACGTCGACGATGACAACTGGGTATACTAGAGTATTTTCGCAGTTAGATTGTGCAGTTAACAATTTCTCTTGTGAAGGGGGCTCATCACAAATTGACGTGTGATGTCTTTTTTTTGCATTTTCTACATCTAGATTTATTTTTACAATCAGCTGCTTGGTGTTGTGAACCCGTGCAGTTAAAACACCGTCTCTTTTTTGCTAAGATTTTCTTTCTATTTTCCGCATTCGCGACTTTCGTGCATTCCACGCTTTTGTGCGTGATCTCCTCGCAGTACACACACGTTTCGTGTTCGAGATCCCACGTGTGGAAAAGAGGCGTTTTTTGTTTACCTGATGTTGCATCGCTTGTATTTTCTTCAACTGGGTGAATTTCTCGCCATATTTTGATTTGTGCAAGCAAATCTTTGAATCCCCAATCTTGCCAGCCTTCATGACAACGAACTAAGTCGGGTTTTATACCTTTAAGCTTGTCCAACGTCGATCTAACGTTTCCTGTGTCTAGACTTTGTATATTGTACTCAACTGCCTGTGCAATTCGTCAATTTTCTTTGGATTTGTTCCAGTCATCACGGGTAAGCTCATGATATTTTTGATATAGGCATTGACTATCTCGGAATCTTGACCATATTCTGCGTTGAGCGTTTTTTTCGCTGCTAAATACCCTTCTTCGGTAAACGGAAGTCCGTCAATTCCCTCACGTATTGAAGGCTCCAAAAGCTCTTTTAAATACGAGAACTTTGTGAGTGTCGGCAGACTTGCCAAGTCGATTTCCGAGCTGAATTTCCCCAAAAGGGTAACCATGCTTCATATTTCCCATTAAGCTTAGTTATTGGAAGTCTAGGCAACTTTGTTCCCGATAATTTGTTGTTTTGATTCGTGTGACCTTCGATTCGATGGTTTCTTTGAGGTCGATAACAAGCTTCGAGATGTTGCTTATTGAATCCTTTTGCCGTTTACAAGCTTCACGATCGTCTTTAGCTATCGCTTCATCTGTTTTGCTTAATCTAAATCTCAGCGCTTTCATTTTACTGGCCAATTCCGACAGTTTACACTTTATTATGTGACCAGACTACTGTTTATTTCGTCGGTTATATCTCACTTTTCTCTGTCAAATATTCCGTGTCGGAGGTGCCACTATGTCGTAAATAGCCCCCGTTCAAACGCTGCTATCAATTACGACACTTCACGTTATGTTTTGCTTTATATTTTTCAAAAGTTTTACAACAAAGTTTTAAGCACTCACACTCGCTCGATCCCACACACACACACACACACACAGCTCTCTCTCTTCCATGTGCTCGATGACGCACATTCGGTTGTTTAACTAATGTTCTTACCGTAAATGGATATAAAATCTCCTACACTATGGTAACGGCAAAACGAGGTTTCCATACAATAACTCGTAATGTATCCTTCTTCAAGAAGATCAGCGACAGTGGTTTTCAAAACGACACCTTAGCTGATGATGATGACGACGTTCAAATGACGAGCAGTCAAACAAGTCAAGAGCAAGGTCATCAAGAAGCCGCTCCCCCGCGAAGATCCCAGAGAAGCAGAAGACAACCCAATAGGTTTGGATTTTGAACAAACAGATATACGAAAAACAAACATTTATAATATTATTGCATGTTTAAAGTTTAAATTATTTCAGTTCAAAATTTTAGCTCGAAACTTTATTCTATGAACATTACGAAGTAGGATTAGGAAGATTCTAGGAGAACTTAACTTAATGTAGGGAGAGGTGTAGCATAGTTAATTAATTATTTGTAAATTTATTATGCATGGGAGAGTAATAAACAGAGATACAAGAACACAAGAATGACTCGAGTATAACACACTACACTGGGAAACTTGCTGTCGATGTGCAAAAATATCGCTGGCGGTCAAATAGAAAATGATTTGCACATTACTTGCGAAATACAGGTTGGTTTCAGAGGTGCTCGGTTTCTAGTGTCTTTGACGAGGCAATTGAAGCAGTAACGATTAGATCCCACTATGCAAATATTTTCATGTTCATTGAAAACAATCAATTTCTAAATAAATGAGTAATGATAATAACTTCAAAATAACTTGGAATTTGCATTGCGAGACTAAATTGTCAGACCTTATATTTAAGAAATATAAAACATTTTCCGTGTTGATATGCAGTTACATCAACACGAGTGGAAATTGGAAAAACGAGAAATTTTCACGAGTGTTGATATAACTGTATATTAATACGGAAAAATGTTTTATATTTCTTTTATAATATAGCACAAAGAACTTTAACAGAAGAGTGGCAGGAAATTTTCCGTGTTGACATAGAGTTATATCAACACGGCTCTTAGTCAATCAGCGTTCACAATTTACAAATGCTATATTATAAACGTCTTTTATATACGCTGAAATCACAAAGTAAACTGCTCATGCATACATTACTGCACTTCGTCGTAAGTTTTTAATAAAAAATTGCATTAGCTCAAATGTTGTCTTCATCTACTTTTTCTTTGTATTTCTACCACTAAATACCTTTCCCAATTCTTCTTAAATAAATATTTTTACTATTCTTGCCAGAAAAATGTGGGCATACCGTTCAAATGGCAAGAAACTTGTCATTGCAGTTACTTGGCAAAACAATTTGTATTGACATTTTATTAGTCAGTTTATAAATACAGAATTCTATCGACCCAATTCGATCTAAAGCGTTACATATTTTTTCACGTCTTCACTAGTGAAAATATGGGAGATACGAGTGTTTTAGTTTACGGTGAAACACCCATAAAGCCATAACCATATAATAAATGAGCTTATTCGATGGCTTACACAGATATTGAGTGCAGGCTTCAACCGCTTGTACAAGGTGTGAAATAAATTATACATTTTATATACGCCCTGTAGAATATTCAATTAAATTGTCGTATTCTCGATGCCATTAACTCTATAGTATAGTAACTTTTACAATCCGTTTCCCAAACAAATTCAAAGTAATGAGTGAATTCAAACCCGCGAAGCGAGATGCGGAAATTGCGAGTTTGAATATTCGGTATTAAAATTGTCGGTGTATCTTAGGCGTTGATGTCTCTGGAAGTGTTAATTTTGTGTTTCAAGCATAATAGCCTGGAATATATTTCAAACTGTTATACTGTATACAGTTTTTTACTACATATTATAATCCCAGATTCAATATAATGCAATATAAGCACAATATGTGCTCTCGTCGTGATATTATATCGTATAAACATGATATAATGCTCTCGTCCAGGTGCACGCCATAGGGATAGATGTGACTTTGGTTGCTTGATCGAGAATTTAGCCTGATGTTTGACGTACAGTAATTGTCGCTCATTTTCTCTTCTGCTGAATCACAACAAAATACGCGGGTGCGAACTGCCCAATTATGTAAAAATCCTGGCAAAATTTTCATGTATTTGCACCTGGATAATTTTATTATTTTACTTATTCTGAAATTTACATGTAGTAGTTTCATACTATGAAATATAACACAAGTGTTATCTAATATCATCGTACTAATCGTAGACCTTCTATACATGCTATGAACGTTTATATACACATACACAGGCTACAGTTCTAAATGCTTATCCATTCCATCTTGTAAACTATTTGTTTGTAAAGTATGAGTTTTTGCTTTCATCACTGTGCTTTCAATTTTATTACTGTGTCTGTGTCTTCACTAAAAACACATTCGCTGCCAGTTAATGTACCCTCATCATGATATATAAGTCTGGAATCGAGAATACGACAATTTAATCGCATATTCTACAGGGCGAATATAAAATGTATAATTTATTTTACACCATGTACACTCGTAAATAATATCTTCGCGCCATGCACGGTGTAATATCCTCTATGTATTGCCAGCTATGTTATAGATCATATCCACGATATACTCATTGAGTGATATACAGACTAGCCTGTGAGCATGTCGTGACTCGTGAATATTCTGTAGTGCGATTCGAAGTCTCGAACGAAACCCACAGCATCTGAAGCAAAAGCTACCGAACGCGAATAATTAAACCTTTAGGCGACGCGATTTGTTGCGTTTTCAGAATCCAATATTAATTGTTTGATCTTGAAACTCTCAAAGCAACAATTTTTATGCCAGGACTTGATGCACAATCACTCCTTGCAATACAACAGAGAACGATTCAGACGGCCGCGTGTGTTTTCATTTACGCCATGGGACTGGAAACTTGTTTTGAGGAGGCTCTTCATAACAAACCTATCGCACATGCGCAGAAGCGACTGTAACCTACCTTTAAGAAATAGAACGTTGTTGTTGTTGAGAGTGCGTGTAAGCGAACAGACTAAAAAATACAAACTATTTTCAAAACTGGATTCTCGCGCGTGGTTCTTTTATTTCAAAACATGCAATGAAAACATGCAATATTGTGCATAATTTTTAATTTTTCTCAAGTCTTATTGTCCATGATTGCGGTTAGTTAACTATGTAGACTTTAATAACTTGGCGATGATCGCGCTATTCTTGCATTTGGCAAGGGAACATATAATCTTGTAGCTTATTTGGGGAATGGAGGTACCCAAAATATTGCTCCGAAAGAAGTTTTATATTTGCCTGATCTAAAAAAGAATCTCTTGTCCATTCCAGCGATGGCAAAGTTGGGTGCATCCATTCAATTTGATGGTACTGAATGCAAGATTACGATAAATTCAAAGCTGTTAGCTACTGGAAAGATACATGAGAAGCTGTTCATGCTGACGATCATTCCCGATGTAGCATATATTAAAATTGCAAAAGAAAGATCGGAGTGTCGATTCAGACATGTAGGAATGAGAGGTATTTCTAAATTGATTGATGAGAACATGGCTGAAGCAATGAATTGTTCTGACCATGGTAAAGAACATCACTATGTGAGTCATGTATAATGAGAAAACGTCATCAAACACCATTCAAGAAAGGTAAACCTCACCGAGCAAATCAACCACTTGAAATTGTACATTTATACGTTTGCGGCCCCATGTATATTAGCATTTCTATTTCCCGCTGGGTTTTGTGCAATTCCAGCAGCTCTTACTCTTACTAACGACTTCTAATAGGAACGAAAAATGCTACCTAGTGCCCTATCACTTTCTCAGATTAAGTGAAGATCGGAGCGATTGAGTAGAGACCTATCTATTTGGTCATTGTTAAGGAATGTAGCACTATGGTTTTTGCATAAATTTTTAATTACGTGGTTCAAACGACTTATCTTATCAAACATTTTAATGACACCTGAAATTGTAATCGTTCTAGCGTTACCTTGAATTGATAAGTTTATTCATGTTCGTGGCTACTTCTTCTGGTTTTTCTGAAACAAGGTTATTAGCACCCACGTGCAAAACAACTGCGTCGTATTTATCATCTTCCGTAAAATACGCTTTTATCTTATGGATAATTTGTTCAACTTTAGCAGCACTATGAGAGTAGACAACTGATTTGCAGCCCGCTCGATCTTCTGTCGATCGATGTTTATTTTATTTATTTTATTTTATTTTATAAGATTGGCCGCACCAAACAAATATTAAACTTATTCAAATATCTACGAGTGCATTGGCTGGGACTGACCACAGAGATAAACTCCAATAATGGGGTCCCGATAAAAAAGACACATTACTATACATGCACAAAAACATTAATTGGCTTTCGCCAAACTATCAACAACATGATCTGAAAGATAAATTTTGAATAGGACGAGTAGAGTGGCATTTGACGCACACCGATTTAAAGGTTCTAGGATTGTCTGGATTGTAGACAAGTTCGAGAAGGTTAAAGTAGTATCTAAATAGTAAACTTTTAAAGGAAGCTATAGATCTTGTAGTGTCTCTGAGGATATCGGGTAGAATGTTCCAAACACTGGGTGCTCTTACGTAAAAACTGTTTTGAAAGCTAACAGTCTTGGATTTAGGTACATTTAGTAGAATACCATTGTCAGTAGTTTCTGGTTCTACGATTAGGAACCCGTATTGAGATGTTTGTATCAGAGTCATTGACAACACAGTTGTAGAGATAAACTAAATCTAGAAACACGAGCCAATAGCAGATGGGAAGAATACCAATAGACTGGAGACGGTCTTTGTATAAAACGTCTGATCTATAAGGGAGGGAAAGGATAAATTTGGTGGCTCGAGGTTTGGACGCGTTCCATTGTAGCGATGTTAGTTACTGTTTGGGGTGCCCACACTTGACTGGCATACCCCAATTTGCTTCTAACCAAAGACAGGTAAAGAATCTTGCGGACTAGGATGTTGTTGATGTCAGAGGCTGATCGTCGGATGAAGCCAAGCATCATGTTTGCCTTTACTACTGTGCCATGAGCTTGCTTGGTCCATTTCAGGTCGTTGGAAATAATGATCCCGAGATCTTTCAGGGGAATTAATGACTTAAGCGAAGTATCAATAAGTTGATATTCTGCGATAATTGGTTGACGACTTCTAGTAAAGCTAAGAGCCCCGCACTTGGATTGATTCAAGTCCATCCTCCAATCGTTGCACCATATCACAAGTTTATTTAGATCATTTTGCAGACTTTTGCAGTCAGCTAACTTGTTCACGGGACGGTAACACTTCATGTCGTCGGCAAACAAAGCCATAGGTTGAAATTGAATCAGGAAGATCGTTCACAAATACCAGGAACAGTAGGGGTCCTAAAATTGAACCTAGGGGAACTCCAGATAGAACAGGGAGAGTATAGGACATCGAGTCATTAATCACCAGGACTGACCTAATCGGTGAGTGCTGCATACTGATTTCTTGTTGATATTGGCATAGTTGCAGATTCGGGTGTAATTACCCTTGGTGAACTTGACTTTTCCTCTACTTTGACCCATTCACTCTGCTCAAAGATCTTACGTATATTTTCTTTGTCACTTACGTTCTGATATGGTAGCCTTGAGAAAAGCAATCTCGCTCGCCATATCGTTGTTTTCTTCATATAGAGATTTTATCCTTGCGACGGATTCGTCCTCTTTTATTATTGATTTTCGCGATCTTTGATTTGGTTTACTTTGATTTACTTAACATCATTTTTAATTTTGCTGTTTCTTGTTTGTTGGTTTTGCATTCGTCACATGCTAATTGTTTACTATTGAGTTGGTCGTCAGTATCAGCCACGTGAGCGAGTAATTCCTGCTCGAGTTTATCGCCGCAGATTTCATTTTCTTCTTTTTCGTTACCGCTTCTGGAGTCCGATCCTTCTGTTTAGATATCCTCAACTTCATTCGTGTCGGGTGATTCAGAAACAAATCGCTGAACATCTTTTTCAGAAAGGGAAGCCAAGCTATTTCTTGTGCGACGGGACATTGTATAGCTATATCGCGATGAGATTAAGCGCAATAATATCTCAAAGAATATGTAACAATACAACTCAAGAGTTATATCAGAAAAAACCCAGCAAAAGATTAAAACCTTCTTACTGTATAGTTCATCCAAATCGCATAAGCCTAAAGCATGAAATTTTTAAAAATGCATAGGGTCATGCACAAAACAAACATTTGAAAAATTAAGAGAACAATTAGGTGTGACGAAGATCAACTAACATTATACGATTGTTTAAGGTTAATATGTATCAACAAGTGGGAGTGTTAGAGCACATATGTTGTATGATGATACATGTATAGACTTGTATTATATCAGCTTATATGAAGTATCGATCCAATATCACGTAATTCTTGTTGTTTGGTAAGATTTTACAGGAACACCTCAGTGACATAATCAAAAGGCTTAATTAGCATTAACGTTCTTGTTTGTGATTTAGAGAGATATCTCTAGAACTGGGCATTTTAGAAAGTCGTATCGGTACCATCTCAAATATGTAGACAAAATACTTGTCAACATCCAACATGCATAAGATTATACAACCCAAAATAACTCGAGCAAAAGGGTTAATAGGTCAATAAAGAACTGGTTAATAGAAATTGTTCCTTTTCAGTGACATAACCTTATGTCTTCATTCATCCGTGTCATTGAACAATAAAAAATGTCGTGAAATTACTGAGGATAAAACAGCAGTTTGCGAAAAAAACGTTTTGAAATATTTCAATTCTCAGAAATGAGAAAAATAAGAAAAGGTATAATGATACAAGAAAAGGTAAATGAGGCATAATTTTTATGATAAATATGAGAGGCCATGTATGTATTGCAATCAAAAGCAACTACGCTATATCAAAGCTTCGTTGATATCAGGAATTACGCCACACATCAGCTATCAGACTGCTAGAAAAGATACGTGGCCGTAACCAAAAATAGTAGTCATTTTAAATTAAATTCCGCTATTCAGCGAGGGCTTATGACTACAAAACTAATTCAATCTCAGTAATTTTTGCGCCATAAATCTTGTAAAATTACAATTTTTCCGGATTTCATCAAAACTTTTTTTGGGATCAATGCACTTTAAAGGCACGTAGCAAATATGTCATACTATACTTACTTCCCAGCTTTGAAGATCTGCAGTAACATCACAAGCTTTATTGCCACAAATAAATTGTCCTGCGAAATGAAAAGCCATTAAAACAATTTGATCAAGTTTTCAAATTATATATTTTTATTTTAGAAACTAAATGTTAAGTAGTATTAGCGAGGACCAAGATACAGATTAAGCATATACAGATATGGAACTCGCGCGTGTTTCCTTATTATTTTGTGTCCTCACGTACGCGTCAGCTCGCGTCACCCCACGCGCCACGCAAAATTGCTCTGGCAAGTGTCATCCTTCGAATTTTCAGGTAAAAGTATAGAGAAAACGGTGTTCGAAAGAGAAAAAAAGCATATTTTACAAAATTGAAGCAAGTTTTCGCTGTTTTGAGCTCAAAACTTAAAGATAAATGGTAAGTGGTTGTTTTTGTGTGGAAAAGATTTACGATAGAGTTTATTCAGAGTTTATTTCAAGGCAAAAATACAAGCAATATTTGGCAAGACCATGCTGCGGTCAATGCATGTTGACCTCTACCGACCATGCGTTTGATCACTTTGATGGGTCACTTACGTGATCGATTACCTTTGTTTTAAAATTGTTGAAATCTCAAAGTAGTAAGGAAAGATGAAAGAGCTGATTTCAAAACGATGAGAAGCTAGCTAGCTCTTTGCAAGTTAGACCTTTGATCAGGCTACAAGCATATAGTGGTGTTGTAAACACTATTTATCAACTTTTGCATTTGACATATTAACAATTATATTGGTTAAGCATGAGTTTATACTTATATTTTATTTATATACATGTACAACGACAGTGTTGCATGCATCTAAACCGTATGTAAACAGCCCTAATTAAGCTAAAAAGTAGAGCTTTGTTTATATTAACTCCAGTCACTGATTTTCACTGCATAGTTCTCACTATCCTGTTCTGATTATCTGTTAGGAATTGTATCTGCTAAAGTACTGCTGAGCCTCCTTAGAGCATAACAGACTGCCACAAGCTTTCTTAAAAGGATTGGATCATGCTTGTCAATGAATAGTCCCAAAGGATTGTTGGCAACTAAAAGAGAACAAAAGTACTCTTTTTACAAGAACAAACTTTTAAAAAGAATATTGTAGCTGAAAGTGGCAACTTGCAACAAACTTTTTATCCCAGCTGAGACTTTTTATCCTAGAGAAACATATATTGCACATAATGTGTTCATGTGAACAGGGAAAACTTGAGTTGAGGATTTGACAATTATATGTGCAACAGTTTCTTGTAGATTTATGAGATGAGCAAGTGGTGGCCATACCACATAATGGAATAAATAGAAAATGCAGCATGAGTTTCTCAGCTCAAAGCTTTCATATCTGCATGTACTTATTTCCCTATGTGTAGTGCCCTATGCACACACATGCAAACTGTTCATGGTGCAACCTGAAGTACCTCAGAAAATAGAGCATACTTAAAAGTGAACAAAACATGTGTTTTTTAATTACCTTGATGAAGAGTATTAGCACATGCATGCTCAAGTCACTACAGCTGTGATACTGGCTTTCTTTTCACCATCTTGTTTTTCTGGGTATTATGTAAATTCTGAATTAAAGCAAAATAGTTAATTTAGACCTTTTCAGTATAGTTATCTTTATAATCTGACCAGAGTGTATAGGGGATATGAATTTTGTAAACTTAAATCTCTATAGAATTGTATACTTTAACATATTAACAAGCATATTTAATAGACAACGTTAGGCGTGAAGAATTAAAAACATGGTCGAAGACAAAGTGTATGAGTGTATGGGTGAATTGTTTTTGGATAAAATTCAAACATAAATGGCTTGGAATGTAAATTTGCTCACATGTCGTCAGGCAAGTTCGAATCTTCTGGCTGCTTGAGAGAAACTTGCCTGTCTAGTGTTTTTTTGTCCACATTTTCGTTGGTAAGCACAAAAAAAGTGAATTACAAATAGTTTTGATCAACTTTACGACAAAACAAGCAATATTACACTTACCTGTTGGTATTATTATCAACAACGTCTTCAGATAAAGGTATGAACACTTTGAAAACACACTCCTTAGCGCTTTTTTTCTCGTTTTTCTTGCCAGCAAGGGCCGCTTGTACAGTCATTTCATGTCAAAATGTTTGGATTAAACTCCATTCGCAAAAATTGAGACGTTGACGAAAATCAGAACTATATATTTTTTAAAATCGCAGTTTTATTGCCAAAATTTAGGTTTTTCCTATCTATTTTCTTATTAATTTTTTTCATGACACTTGCCAGACGCTTGCCACAGGCTGACGCGTACACTGTTGACGTGACATCAAAAGTGAGGACAGACACACGCGCGAGTTCCATATCTGTATATACTTAATCTGTGACCAAGATGGCGGGAATGTAACAAAAATAAAGAAGCGAGGACCAAGATGGCGGAATGTAACAAAAATAGGAGCTCTGGTTCAATCGAAAATTCTGACCACAAAACCGACAATGTCGTAAATAAGAAGGAAAAGTCCTCTTTTCTATTCTACAGTGAAAGTAATTTTGCATGGAAGGGCGATTTAAAATCACTAAAAGCGTTCGTAGCAACGATTTTAACATGCGACGATGCAAAGTGGTCATCACCTCGCGCGGAAGAAAAGCTGCTCAAAACCGCAGAGTTCAGCTTAAAATGGCACGGCCCGAAGAAAGAAAAACTACAGATCATGAAAGATAACGAGAGCAAATATCTACAAAGTGTTCTGGAGGCAAATGCTCAAACGAATGCCGCAAAAAATGAAGAAAAAAAGATCAAAACGAGATCGCACGTGGTCGACGCTAACCGACAGCAACAAGACGATCTGAAGCAAAATACCAACCAAAATCACTGTATACAAAATGTCAAGATTATCAGCAACAAACTGACAATATTATGACAACTGGTTGCTGAAATTAAAACCAAACAGCTAGAAGAAACACAACGGGCTGAATCCTAATCGGCAAAATTGGAAATTAACATAAACGCATTGTCAGAACAAAACAACAAAATGGCGGCCGAAATCGAACAGTTAAAGTCAACTATAGTTGAGTTAGACGGAGACAATGCAAATATCAAGTGTGTTCTCGATATAAAACAAAACGAGTGGACGAAGGTGAATACAAAGGCAAAAAAATCGACGAGGAATATGAACACGAACAAAGTACCTCTAAAAGCAAATACATTTCAAATGCTTGATGTTGAAGAATCCAATCCTAAAAATGGCTATAATCACAAAGAGGCAAGTCAAACAAAGACAACATCAAAGGGCAGCCCAACTAACCACAGAAATAGAAAAGAATCGAACATGGACCCCAGAAACACTGCTAATACAAACAAAAGACGTAACCAAGAGAAACAGGAGAAAGCAGTTTTGGTGATAGGGGACTCTATGGTAAAGCACATTGATGGGAACGAGATTGCCAGAGCTACACGCAACAAGGCAATTTCGCACTCATACAGTAGAGCCACTGTAAACCAGATTTCAGCAAAGTTTGATCACCAAACAGAGAAGTCGCAGTATGACACCATCATCTTGCATGTTGGAACGAACGACTTGGTGCATGAAGAACCAGAGAAAGTTGCAGCTGACATAAATAACCTAATTAACAAAGCAAAAGGCCACACCAACAAGGTAGCTGTGTCTGGTACCATCAAACGCTATGATGGTAAGGTAAACAATCGTAAATTGATTATTATAATAAATTAGTTCATGACTTATGCTCCAAACATAAGATCACATATATAGATAATAGCTACATAGGAAAGTCATTAAATAGATCTAATCTACACCTAAATAGGGACGGTGATAAAGCTTTGGGAAGGGCATTCTGTACCTACTTAAAGTCAAATAGAATTCAAAACAGTAACAACCATTTTTTTCGACCACCTCCTGGTCGTCAGAAGGAATGGACAATGTACATCAGTCATGTCAAACGCATGATGAAACACAAACTAGAGTAAATAATATGTCAAGCAAAAATATGAGCAGCGATTTCTTAGGAACTCTCAGCTCAATACCAAATGAAAGAGGCTTCAAAATGGCTTTTTTAAACACAGTTTGCTGAAAAAAATAGACGAAATTAACTTTTCAATGACCAACAAATTTATCAGTCTGATTGCATTTAACGAAACACGACTTGATCCAAATATAGCTGATAACATAGTTGGCCTGAATGGCTATGATGTTATCAGAAAGGACAGATCAAGAAATGGTGGAGGGGTTTGTATTTACTTGCGTAGCTCCATCAACTACAAAATAAGAAAAGATCTAGTTCCCCTGAGCTAGAAGCAGTCTGCGTGGAAATTATTAAGCCACATAGCAAACCATTTCTTCTTACAACAGTCTATAGACCACCCAGTTCATTACCAGAATTTTTAAATGATTTTGAAAAATTGATCAAAGCTATTGACAATGAAAATAAAGAAGTGTATATCCTAGGTAATCTAAACTGTAATATGTTAAAAACAGATAAAGATGCAAACATCCCAACAAAGAAAATAAAGTCATTATATGAATTATACCAGTTAACTCAAAGCGTGCGCACATCCTCGCAATGACGTCATTTTCCTATATACAGGCTATCATACTAATTACTTCCGGCGCCATACGGGGGGGGGTAATACTACTCTGTTATCCTTCACTTTATCAAAAGAGAAAACTAAGGATCCCAGGATAGTGCAAAGTTTCAGAAGTTATAGTTTTGCAGAATCGGCGAAACTGACAAATGCAGCGGTTTAGAGGCTATTACTGTAGATTCAAAATGTTCAATATGTATAATTATATACAAATACAATCAGTGCATACTGTACAACCGTCAGTAATCAGTTAGTAATGTGGTTGATATTCTTTGCGGGTTATACAACATACACCCGTTTCAAAATTACACAAGTTCTCGCGTAAATAAAGTTTCCGCGCAAATGTCTGAAATAAACAGCAAATTATCCTCAAAGAAACAAATATTACGATCATTTATATCAAATTTAAAGTACATGTAACGCTCACTGATCTGGTAGTAGACTGGAATTTTAACCGCGCAAAACTATTTCCGGTTACAGCCCACTGATCTGTAATAGGACGGGATATAGCAACTCAGTACAAATCTATACAAAAAAGTGAAGCCGGGAGTAAACTTGCAAATCGAGATGTTGAGGCCTTACTATACTCTATATTTGTATTACGGAATAACGTTTTTTGCGGTTGTTTGGCTTTTACACGCTACCGATCGGACTGATTTTTAAATCACATAAATAATGGACCACGAGAGCTACTTTGAACAAGAAATTCTGTAGTTCTTTGACTTTACACCGTTAAAAAACGCGTTTTGAAAGTTCGAAGAAGTTGAATGGCTACTGCAATGGTTGTGATAAACAACACTTTTGCAAAACATGTGAAGAGTAACTCATTTAAAATCGTGAAGATAGTATGGAAGTTTGATGAATTTAGCCAGTGGCATCGTGAATAGGGCGCGTAAATAACTATGGTGTATAAGGTAAGTTCAATTTTATATTGTATCTAAATAGTAAATACAAACATCAATACAAAATATATAAAACTTTAGTTCATAAATTTATGCTTTATATGCATTTTGATGTTTCCCAGCTCTTTGCCTTTTGCATGGTAACTTTACAATTTAATTATGTTAAAAGTCATATAGAAAGTAATTTTGTTTTCGTTAGATGCCAGACTGCATTTAAAAAGGGCCTACTATTTTATACTGTACACCTAGTATAAAATTTTCTGTTTGATTATTGGTGATTAAATAGAACAAGTTTGTGTAATTTCTTTCTTATTTTGTCTCCACAGATGTTTTGTGTTATTTCTTTTCCAAGATGGTATGTCCTGACATTGTTGCTTCTTTTCCAATAGTATGTATGCCCAGTTAATAAAATGCTGGGATTCGTAAGACGATCATCTACTGACATCCCCAATCCTAGAATCCGTACTGCACGATGTAAGACACTAATAAGAAGTTACTATTGCTCTCAAATATGGTTGCCACAGTCAGTCACACTAATTCTAGACATCGAGGGAATCCAGCGACGTGCAGCAAAGTTTATCCTGTCTTTACCGTTCAAACAAGCATCACATATAAAAAAAGTCTTCTAATGACTGGGTTTGCTACCATTAACATATTGCCACGGGTATCTGGACTTGTTATACATCTATCAGTCATTGACAGTGATGCGAATATTACAATAAAGCCATCAAGTCGTGTAACCAGGCGTAATGCAGAGTCTCCTGAACAAATCACATTCCACGAGCAAACACCTTAACTTTTGAAAACAGTTTTTACTGTAGAGCTCCAAGAATTTATAACTGTTTTCCGCCACATTTACGAAAAGTAAACACGTCTATAAGTTAGTTTAAATCGCATCTCCTCAGTTATTATCATACTGCTACTGAACAAGTATAGGATGTTGAAGTTCCACAAACATTTAAAACTATATGTGTAAAATGTCATTCGTGTCGAACATTCGTGTCTTCGTGTTAAAATGTGTTGTCAATAATGTAATCATTTAATTGTATATTTACGTATTGTGTATATGTGTGTAAATGTATACTTGTGAATATGGGTATATATGCCTATGTATACATATATCTATGATGTAGGTACCCCAATATTGGGGCTTGAGCTCTGTGGGGAATCCCTGTCATTCATGACAAAGTTTGTAATTGTAAGTTTACCATGAGGAAGATTCCCACCAGTTGCTGCTAACAGCCGTTCAAAGCATTTTTCTGTTTCAGCACATACATCAATGACATGTTGCGTTAGCTTGAATAGTTTTCCTCGATCCTTTAAATTTAAGAAGTTTGTGACAGGGACATCTGGAGCAGAACCAAGTGTTTTAGAACAGTCGCAACAGAGAATTTGCTTTTCCACTGTCCTGGCAACATACCCAGCTATGTAAGAAATTGAAGTTTTCTTAAATTCTGACAAGTTACAAATGTTTGGTGAATCACTGTAGTCACGATCACTTTGGATTGAAAATTTCCCTACAAGACAATATTTTCGAATTAAAGCAGCATTCGTCATTGAGACTGCACTGTCGAGACTACCAGTTTAGAAACACTGCAGGTGCATATCATTAACAGCGCTTAGAATGTTGATGGGTCTTCCTTCTCACAGTTTCCTTTTCCACCCTCAAAATGGCTATGCAAGAGAAGACGCTTATATGCTGCTGTGAATTTCGGGTTGTCGGATTATTGTTCAATCCTCAAGCTGAACGCACAGCTCCAAAAAACAGTTCCAAATGGTCTTGGCTGAGCTTGTATGTGAGAAGATACTTCAATGGAGCTTTGTCTGCCTCAACAAGTGTATTGAAGATTCCTTTTGTACTCTTGATGGCAACAAAAAACCCAAGAAAGCCAGTCTTTCTTCTTGCTTTGTGCATTACTTCACCAGCTACAATTTTTAACTCAACAATGTAGTGCTATGCTTTATAAATTTCACAGTTGCCTCACTTCCCCGAAACTGTTGCATTTTCAGATCTTGTCTACAGTACTCAATGGCATCAGCAACACTTGAACTAAGAGCTGCCAGCAACACTTGAGCAACACTTGAGCTGACAGGTTGACCTTTATCTTTTGCTGCTTCCATTTAATGTGGGCCATTTTCAACTTGTTACCACGTCCAAGAGTCCTTCATGGTGTTGTAAGTTCAAGCTCAACCAAATACTACCACTGGATTTTTCCTCCGTCATTGTCATATAAAATCCCCCATTTTTCCAGTGTGTTTCTGACTAACTTCAACATATGCCAGACATCAAGGAACACATATGCTGAAAATATGGTACTATGTTAAAGGGATCCAAGGTTGCTCCAAGAGCTGCAAACATGCTAATGAGGCAGGATCGACCATCATATGTTAAGGATACAACTTTCACACCAACACCATGTAAACGTTGAAGGAAGACCTTCACAAGATTTGGTCGTTCCTTGCCACTCATACCATATATGAAAAAGTACCCACAAGGAACCTTCCAAGATTCATTCAGACTAACCACCATGAACACCAATGCATCCTTTGCTGGAGGTAAGGTATCATCAACCACACCATTGCCAACATCAACATATCCATTGTACTTCCTACCATCCCAGGACATGTGTTTTTTATGGCCATTTCATCCAACATTAGTGAGCAAACTACCTCCTTCCCAATTTTGCGAGCATTTTCAACCTTTTCTTTAAGGGCATTGAAGGCTGGTTGTGTGAAGCCAGGATCAGCAGCAACTTTTCCATGTTATCTTCTAATTTGAGACTGACCTGGAAGAGCAATATCAAATGTTTTCCAGACAAACTCATATGTCTTGCTTGAGTAGAACTGCAATGTCAATGTAAATGACTTGAGAGCTGGTGAGAATCTTCTTCCCTTTCCAGACGTTTTAGCAGTCATCCTCTTCATTAAGGACAATGGCGCTCCACTAAATGTCTTATTTTAAGATTAGATGGTCCTGCTTTAACTATTTTACAATGGTCTTAAGAGTGGTCACCTATCCACTTAAATCTTTGCTGTGAAGCTCTTAATTTCTGCTTTAATTACCTAATCTGTTCATTTTTTTCCCAGCTCCTGTTGCAGTTCATGTATTGAATATATACATTGTTTATAGATGGGGGACCCTCGTGTTCATAGATGGGGGACCCTCGTGAGTCTATGAGTACCATTTTAAATCCTGCTGGCGCTGATAATAGTAGCATTTCCTACGATCTCAGAATAGAGACTCTGCTTAGTGAGTTTTCCCTTATTCTCAAAGAGAAAAACAGACAACTAGAAGAACGAGACAATATTATTGAGGAACTACAATACAAATTATGCAAAATCGAGGATCAATACCAAAATATGCCAAATGAGTTTACATATGACGAAAATCTCAAGCAAAAGCCGAGTTTAGACAAAAGAAATTATAAGGCGGTCGTCTGTGATGTAAGCGGAGGGGCTGTTCGTAACAATAAGATGGCTGATAAATTAAGTACAGATAATCAACAAACTGCTGGCAGAAATTTACGCGATAATAAAGTAACTGGCCAAAACAATACCTATTCAGCTAATAAGCTAGCTAATAAGGCAAAATCAGATTGTAAGGAATTAAATTGTAAGAAATCTGTTTCACTGTCCTTACTCGAGAAAACTAAAACTAGTTCGGTTCATCGTAACCTGAATGTGGCTAAGCGGCCGAAATGCGAAACGTCAAAATCTTCCTCTATCTGCGTCTCTACCCTTGATTGAAGCGCCTATGTATATTCAGTTCGAAACTAAAAAAGGTCATTACCCTAGTAATAATAGTACCCATAGCAATGGTCCGAAATCTTGTGAGGTTAATCAACACCTTACTACTAGCAAGAGCATACGCTCTTCCAATCCTGCTATGATTGCTAAAAACTACAAATCTTCTTTTCACAAGCGCCAGCCAATCAAGCCACCTATACACTTAACAAAACACCATCTTCCGCTTTGGGACCGATCCAAGAATCGTCCACGAATACCACGAATGCAGGACCAACATTCCAATCAAGATCAGGAGCCCCTACTAAGTCCTCAATGCAACAATTCTCCTTGGTTTCGGTACCGTATTTCACGCGAGAGCTCCGACTGGATCAAGTTTCTAAATTTGGTGCGCCAAATAACCAGCCAGTGAGACAAGAAAACAGGCCTCTCAGTAAAATTCCTGTGAGAGTCACAAATCGTATTACTAACATTACGTCACGTCACACTGTAAATTTCAATAACTTAATTAACGTTAATATTAAAACAAGTCCCTCCGTTGGAGAGTCCTCGATTCTGTCCTTCTTTCTGTCTAATGTATGCCACATTACAAACAAAGTTGACGAAATAGCTGCTGTTGTGTCTATTTATGATCCCTCTGTGGTAATGATAACAGAATCCTGGCTAAGTGAAGATATCGCTGATGACGCGGTTCAGATAGGAAATAAATACAATATGTTCTGTCGCGACAAAAAGTCTCCTGGTGGCCGAGTGATTGCCTATGTAAATATACGTTTACCTGCCAAGCGTATGGCACACCTTGAAGAAAGCAAGGAAGTGATCTGGCTGTTGTTAAAACCTCCTAGGACGCCTAGACCCTACGGCACAGTTGCTGTTGCAATAGTGTACTACCCCCCTGGTCAATTCGCTGAACAAGCAATTGATATGATTGAATACCTAACCACCTGTATAGATAATGTCCTGCGCCAGCGTCCATCTTCTGGAATTGTCATAGGCGGGGACTTCAATCAATTGAAATTGAAAGCATTATGTAACAGATTTAATCTAAAAAGATCTGTTACGAAACCGACCAGAGGACAAAATACTCTTGACCAAATTCTAACTAACATGCCCCCTCTTTTAACGCTGTCGGTCATCTTCCTCCAATAGGACGCTCCGACCACCAATGTCTCTTAATCAAGCCCACTAAAAGACGGAAACCCCCAGCCAAGTTCAAAAGAGTAAGACAGAAGAACCAAGGAAATTTAATCAACCTCCCCCTAAAGATGGTTTCCGAGGATTGGACTGCTGTATACTCAACACAGGATGTGGATGAGAAAGTATCAACCTGTAATTCTATAATTATGAAAATGCTTGACGAGTCTTTACCTGAAAAAACTATCAGAGTACATCACTCTGACAAACCGTGAATTACTGGTTATATCAAAATACAAATCAAAGCTCGTCAGAAAGCCTTTTCCCGTGGCGACAAACTGAAATACAAACAACTTTGCGAGAAAGTGGCAAATCTTATAGCTACAGCTAAAGCCAATTACAATCGGTCTAATGCTTCGGAATTGCGTACCTCGAATCAATCGAAGTGTTATAAGTGTATCTATTCTTTACTAAATGTTGAAAACAGAGCTCGTACTCAGCCTCTACATGGTCCAGAAAATATAGACCTGTCCGAATTATCTGAAAATCTTCAGAAAGCCTTCATAAAACCTTAGTCAGACGGCTACACAAATCACACACAAAGAGATCTATCCACTTAAGAATAACAAACCACTCCTTCCTTCTATTGGTCAAGTTAAAGCAGTTTTGAAACATCTTAATCCAAGGAAGGCAACTGGCATCGATAAGATTCCTGCATCGGTGCTCAAACAATTCCACGAGGATCTAGCCCCTGTGGTTCATGATATTGTATGCTGTAGTATAAGTCAATGTTACTATCCTTCGCTTTACAAACATGCCCTGATCTCCCCTGTTCCTAACGTGCATAATCCTAGAAACATTAATAATGACTTCCGCCAGATATCCGTCCTACCTCAACTTGCTAAGGTATTGGAAAAGATTCAGCTACGGTTAAATATTGAAGATCTGAAAATCAAGAATAACCAACATGCGTTCACTGAGCGCCGAAGTACAGTATCTGCATTGATATCAACTGCTCAAACCTGGTTTAATGCCACTGACTGTTCAAAAACGGGCAAAATGGGAGTTCACGCAGTCTTTATTGACTTTCGCAAAGCCTTTGATCTTGTTGACCACAAACGTCTTTTAACACAATAGTTATAATTGCTTGTTTTATGCACAAACGTCTTTTAACATTAAGGCTGGTTTTCACCAATTGTGGATGCAAATCCAGTTCAGGAATCTAAAATCTATCTTATTGTGTACTGTTTACCGTCCTCCTGATTGTTCGATGACATGTTTTGAGGATGAATTTTTGGACAAGCACACCATAGCTCTTACTCATGGGAAGGAAGTGATTATGATTGGAGATCTCAACTGTGACATCTTGAAACATAGTCCAGAGTCGAGAGTGCTTAGGAATTTGTGCTCTAGTTTAAATTTAACACAACTAATTACTAGTCCAACAAGAGTAACATCACAATCATCAACTCTGATAGATGTCATTATGACAACTAATACAGCTTTAGTAGCCGAAAGTGGAGTCATGGAAAATCATATAAGTGATCATTACTTGATTTTTACTGTGCTAAAATTAAAATTACCAAAACCCCAACCAACGTTTATTACTGTTAGAAGCTATAAACACTACGATCGGAACATGTTTTTGGAAGATATAGCGCAAGAGCAATGGGAGCATATTTCATTGATTGATGACGTAGATGAACAATTAAATCAGTTTAACAGTAACTTTCTCAGAATTTTAGATAGACATGCTCCAGTTAAAACCATAAAGGTTAGACATCGCAAATCTCCGTTCGTGGATGATGAAATAAAAGAACTGATGAAGAAAAGGGATCGCCTGCACAGAGTAGCGCGACAGACCAAAAATATCTGCGATTGGGGCAGTTTTCGCGTGGCTCGTAATGAGGTTGAGAAAACACTGCGAGAAGCAGAAAAAAAATATGCCCAAAATGAAATTTACAAAAATAAAGAGCCGAATGCAATGTGGAAGGGTATTAGGAGATGTGTGCCTCGTAAAGAAGTATCACAACCCGTTTACACCAGGGACATGAAAGAACTAGCTGATGAATTTAATATCTTCTACACATCTGTTGGGGTTAAAGTCGCAGAAGAGTCGAAGAAGATAGCCATTGCAAATAATCTTACGTTAGTGCAACCAAACGAATTCGTATTCGATAACAATACTAACGAGTTTTGCTTCTATCCTGTATCATCTTATGAAATACGTAAAATCGTGAACTCGTTTCCATCAAATAAGGCACCAGGTATGGACAAAGTCTCCGTCGCTGTTATAAAGGACGCTTTACCTATAATTCTTCCAACTATAACTGAGATTGTAAACCGCTCCTTACTAAGTGCGGTGTTTCCACTAGCTTGGAAGAAATCGGAAGTCATTGCAATTTTAAAGGAGGGGGATTATGAAATACCAAATGATAACCGCCCCGTTTCCCTGCTTCCTGTGGCCTCCAAGATTTGTGAGTGGGTTGTACTCAATCAATTGATGGAATACATGTATCAAAAAGGGTGTCTCACTGAGCATCAGAGTGGAAACAAGAAGTTACACTCAACAGAGACTCTTAATATACTTGTTTCGGATATGATTCTTGATGCCATGGACAGGAAAGAATTGACTGCAGTTGTGTTATTAGACCTATCGAAAGCGTTTGATAGCATTGAACATTCGTTGCTATTCAAAAAACTGCATTCGTTGGGTGTGTCCAGGAAGGCTGTGGATTGGTTTAAGAGTTACCTCTCAAACAGATCTCAGTCTGTGAGGATTGGACATATACTATCAGAAGGTCGTGAGATAACTCATGGTATACCTCAAGGCTCAATACTCGGTCTAGCGTTGTTTAGTATTTATATAAACGACCTTCCAACTACTCCTATGCATGTCCTTTGGAGTCGTATGTAGATGAGTGTAAGATTTACTTGTCATTCTCATTTAAAGACATCAATGTTGATGAGATTCAGCTCACAGGAGATCTGAGGAGAATTGCTGCTTGGTGTTGCTCAAATAGCCTGCTTGCTAATCCTGAAAAGACTAAGTTGCTCTAGTTTGGTACTCCACAAATGCTCAATCACGTTCAGAACTTTCGAGTGACTTTCCTTGATAAGGAACTACAACCGGTATCTTCCGCCCGAGATTTGGGAGTGGAGTTTGATGGATGCTTGAGTTATGATGAGCATATTACCAAAGTGGTTTCAAAATGCACAAAGTCTCTGTGCCTGATTAATCGAGTTAAGCATATTTTAGACAGCCGGACTCTGATAGTGACTATTAACGCTTTGGTCTTCAGCAAACTTTATTACTGTTCACCTGTGTGGGCAAATACGTCTAAGAAAAATATTGCAAAACTACAGACTGTGCAGAATTTTGCTGCACGAATTGTAACTGGCACGAGAAAGTACGATCATATCACACCCGTGCTACAACAACTAAAGTGGTTACCTGTTTCTTATACGTTGCGATATAAAGATGCTGTTATGGCATTTAAGTGTCTCAAAGGGTTAGCTCCACCATACCTCACAAGAAGATTTACTTCTAGATCCCAGACACATGATCGGGTCACCAGACAAATGGATGAGTTAGATATCCCATTTTATCGGACAGCTGCGGGTCAGCGCTCGTTTTTATACAGAGCAACCAAACTTTGGAATGATTTAGAGAATAATATTAAAGATAGTTCAAGTATCGGAGTCTTTAAGAAACTAATAAGAAATATACTGTATCATGAGTGCTGGAACAACTCAATATAATTTCATATTTCAGAATTTTAGCAATAATTAGTCTTTTTATATAAGTCTTCTTCTGTATAAGTATATATAAGTCTTCTTTACATATAAGTTTTCTTCTAATAAACTCATGTAAATATACGTAATTAATTTTTATTCTATACATGTATTGTAATTATTTCTGAAAAGCCACTTTGGAGAAATAATAACTATAATCATTATAATAATAATAATAATAATTATAATAATAATAATTATAGCTCCTACTCTTTTTAATATTTACATTGATGATTTCGACGACACCCTGCCGGAAAAATTACCAGTAAGTACGGAAAAGTATTGTAGCGTGCTACGATATCGTAGTTAATATGTGTGTAATGTATATTGGAATGTATAATTGATGTGTGTGATGTATATAAGCAGAGTATTTTGTAAAGAATAAAGTGTTGTTGTTGTTGTCGATAATCTGGTTAGCGAGTTGTGGAAGAAAATTCGGTCAAACGCGACATTTGGTAGGAGAGAGTGGTTACTTGAGCGAATAAACAGTGAGTTTATGTAAACATGGGTGAAAAAGGACAAAAATCAGAGCTAAATTCGCCTGATTTAAAGAGATACTCAGAATCTGACTATGGGACTAGTGAAGCTGGCGGCGATGCAAGTCAGAATTCGACAGTAGTTGAAATGTTAAATCAAATTAAAAGTCTGATGGACGACAATCATCAAAGTCATCAAGCTCAGATAAGACAAGTTGCAGACGAAAGTGGCGAAATGAAGCATAGACTTAGAGAAACAGAATTGCAGATAACAGACATTAATACACGCCTCGTTGAATTTGAAACTCCTCTCATAACAGTCGAAGATAATATGGTAAAACTTGGCGATGCTTTGACCGAGTTAAAGACTGCGTTGAATGAGAGTTTAAGTAGAAAGTTAGATGAACAAGCAGAAGAAATACTGGATGAGTCTCGGCGGTATTTAACAGAGAATTTCGCGAAGCTAGTGTCGGCGTGTGAATCTCTTGAAAAGCGAGTCGAATACACTGCAGCTGATTTACAAGTCTTAACAGAGGAAGCAAAAGATTTAAGAGTTTTTCTAACAGAAAAGAATCGTCAGGCGACTTAAATTTCTCCAAGCGACGTTTACCTGAAGTACCAAAGAATCCTGACGTAGCCATCTCGAAACCAGTGCAAGAACCTACAAAATACGATGGTAAAAGTTCCTGGGAGGCTTTCTTCGTACAGTTTAAAATTGCTGCAAAATTAAACGGATGGAATGATGAGCAGAAGGCTTTGTTTCTAGCAACGTCCCTTACCGGAAACGCGACCCTGATCCTGAGCAATATCTCAGGAAATGAGCGAGTCGACTATACAAAGCTTGTGGCAGCCCTAAGCAGTCGTTTTGGAATAACGCATTAGTCAGATTTAGCAACAGCAAAGCTAAAAACCCGAATAAAGAGACGGGAGGAAAGCCTGCCTGAGTTAGCAGAGAACGTCGAAACCCTCACGAGGAAGGCCTATCCAGATGCTTCGACGGAATTGCAAGATGTCTTAGCGAGGGACCATTTTATTGATGCCCTGTATGAAGAAGATCTTCGCTTAAGGATTCGCCAAGCACGACCACAATCCCTACAAGTGGCACTCGAAACGGCGTTGGAGCTGGAGTCATTTCAGTTAGCCACTTGGCATAGAACACGAATGCTACGTGGCGCAGTTGGAAACGTCAAGCGGATAAATGAGGAGATTGTTCAGAACACTTCCCAACGGAATGAAAGTGGAGTGAATGCTGAGTCGAAGTTAGAGGAATTGAACGGTCTCATTACCCAGCTGTTGAAAGTAATGAAAGCTGAATCCCGCGGTCGTTCTTTAGGAAATCGTTATCGACGTTCACCAGAACGAGAACCACGCAAGTGTTGGACGTGCGGAGAGCAAGATCATCTCGCAAGAGTGCAAAAATGAATTACCACGGATGCCCAAGGTTAACAGTGACAGCAAGGACGGGCAGCCGGGAAACGAGAGACGGTTGACCCACTGGGGCGAGGATCGACCGGAAACACGAAAGTCCCACGAGAAGAAAAGGAAATAAACCTTTATGGTGGAGCGCTTAAGGTGACAGGATTCGTAGCAGCTCATCCTGTGCAATTTGTGATCGGTACAGGCGCAGATGTGACTATTTTGAGTTATCGAATCTACGAAGAACTTCAACATGCAAAGGGAGTAAAACATTTCGCGGGTCCTGATGGTAGCTTAAAGGGGCTCGATGGTGAACGAATCGAAGTTCTTGGTACTACAACGTTGCAAATGTCGATAGGAGAAACCACAGTAAGACAGCACGTGTGGGTGGCAAGAATTAAAGAAGGCTGCATCGTAGGAGCAGACTTTTTAAGAAAACAAGATGCGTGATTGATTACCCTCAGAACATGCTTCGCATTGGCAACAGCGATGTACCTATGCACGTTGATACTGATGATATTAAATGTTTCAGAGCAGTGCTAGAGAGAGCAGTAAAGATACTCGGGAATACGGAAATGGTAACTTCAGCGAAACTGGAAACACCTCCTGGAGAAGCGCGATGTGGAACGGTTGGACCAACCGAGATAGCTAGAAGAACGAAAGGAATTATTGTCGGTCGAACATTAGTAGATCTTACGCCGAGAAATATACCTGTGCGGGTGATTAATCTGTCCAGCAGCAGAACTAAGTTGTCCAGAGGCACAGAAATTGCCGTGTGCGAGCCGGTAGCTTGTATTACACCATTAGCCGAGTCACCTAGCAAAGAACAAACCATAACGCCGAAAGCCCAGTCAGTTCCTGATCACCTCCAAGATCTGTACGAGAGGAGCACCAATGAACTTAATCAAGAACAAGCAACTGGAGTGGCGTCTTTGCTGAAGGAGTACGGTGACGTATTCTCAAAAGGACCCAATGATATTGGTCAAGCTAAGGGAACGACGCATAAGGTAAACACGGGGAACGCCCAACCCATTACGCAAGCTTCACGACGAATTCCAGTGAAAAAACGAGATGAAGCAGTTAGAGCGGTAAATGAAATGGAAAAGCAAGGAATTGTCGAACCTTCGAGCAGTCTTTGGTGTGCACCCGTGGTACTCGTTCGAAAAAAGGACGGCTCAACGCGATTTTGCGTAGATTACAGAAAATTGAACGATGTTACAAGAAAAGATTCGTTTCCACTACTACGAGTTGACGTCACCCTGGACGCTTTAAATGGTGCGAAATGGCTCTCCACCCTAGATTTAAAAAGTGGATATTGGCAAATTGAATTGGACTCAGCAGATAAAGAAAAAACCGCATTCTCGTTTGGGCAAGGGCTATGGCAATTTACGGTGATGCCATTTGGATTATGTAACGCACCTGCGACGTTCGAGAGGCTGTGTTGGAGGGTCTATCCTGGGATATTTGTTTAGTATATCTAGATGACATTATTGTGCATACGAGAAGCTTTGACCAACATTTGATGAACTTGAAATGTGTACTTAACAGGCTACGACAGGCTAATTTAAAGCTTAATCCAGCTAAATGCACTTTATTTCAAACTGCAGTAACGTACCTGGGTTATGTTGTATCAGAAAGAGGAGTCACAGCAGACCCAGTCAAAGTTCAAGCAGTGATGAATTGGCCACGACCAAGTAACACGCACGAGGTACGAAGCTTTATTGGCCTATGTTCCTATTACCGTCGGTTTGTACATGGATTTGCCCAACTGACCAAGCCACTTCACGCCTTAACGGAGAAAAACGCTAATTTAAAGTGGACTGAAGAGTGTAATAAGGCGTTTCAAACGTTGAAAGACCATCTGACCAAAGTGCCAGTGCTAGCTTACCCAGATTTTGATAAACCCTTCATACTGGATACAGACGATAGTGACGTTGCGATAGGAGCGACACTCTCCCAAATGGTTGATGGAGAAGAGCATCCAATCGGTTACTTTAGTAGAACGTTAACTGGTCCAGAGAAACAATACTGCGTCACACGGAGGGAATTGCTGGCTGTCGTACATGCTGCGAGTCATTTCCACCCTTACCTCTATGGAAACCAATTCGCAATTCGCACTGACCACGCCTCATTATAGTGGTTACTTAACTTTAAAAATCCGGAGGGTCAAATGGCAAGATGGCTTCAAAAGCTTCAACAATACAACTTTACCATTCATCACCGTCGGGGTAGACTTCATGGTAATGCTGATGCTCTATCCAGAAGACCTTGTGAACAGACTGCGTGTAAGTATTGCGAGAAACGAGAAGTCCGGGACGCTGACGTGAATGTAACAAATGGTACAACGATTGGTCCTAAAGAGAGTACTGTGCTCAACGTTCTCTGCGAAGCAATTACCAATCAAAGCGAAGAAACACGAATTATCGAGACACAAAGTCAAGATCCGGAAATTCGAGTTATTCTGCAATTGATGCAAGAAGCGACAAATAAACCACCCTGGCAAGAAGTCGCTTCTTACAGTGTAGCAGTTAAGACTTACTGGGGACAGTGGCAGTCTTTAAAAGTCCACGATGGAAAGTTGTATAGATATTTGGATAGCGAAACATCCGAACCAGGGCGGTGGCAGCTTGTTGTCCCCCAATCACTACGAAGGGAAGTATTTGAGCAAGTTCACGGTTCTCCAACCTGCAGACATTTTGGAGTAAAGAAAACTCTTGCTAGAATTCGAGAGCGATTTTTCTGGCCATCGTGTCGATAGTCCGTAGAAGGATGGTGTCGGAACTGCGAACAATGCCAAGTTAGCAAGGGACCCGGAAAGAAGCATAAAGGACCAATGAAGCAATTTAATGTAGGAGCTCCATTAGAAAGAGTTGCATTAGACATTTTGGGACCGTTGCCAACATCGAAACGAGGTAACAAATACATACTGATTGTTGGTGACTATTTCACGAAGTGGGTAGAGGCATACCCTTTACAGGATCAAAGGGCAGAGATTATAGCTATGGTATTCGTTCAAAAATTTGTTTCACGTTTTGGAGTTCCTTTACAATTACATTCCGATCAAGGGCGAAATTTCGAATCAGTATTGTTTAACGATGTCTGTAATTTACTTGGTGTGGATAAGACACGTACGACAGCGTTGCATCCCCAATCTGACGGCATGGTAGAAAGATTTAATAGGACATTAGAAAATCAGCTCGCTGTATTTGTGGAAAAACATCAGCAGGATTGGGATGATCATGTCCCATTAATATTATTGGCCTATCGTTCAGCCGTGCACGAAGTGCTGGGCAAACCCCGTCGTGTTTGATGTTTGGCAGAGAAGTAAATTACCGGTGGATCTACTTTATGGTCGTCCTCCTAATAAACAAAAATTTGAAACTGTCGAGGACTATGTGGACCAATTGAGGAATAGGATGAAGAATGTACAGGAGTATGCGAGGATGCGCATACGTATAGCAAGAGACAGAATGAAGCGGAGGTATGATGTAGGGAGTACAAGAGAGACATTTAAATGTGGTGATGCTGTTTGGTAGTATAACCCACAATGAAAAAAAGGATTGTCACCAAAGCTGTCAAATGATTGGGAAGGACCGTACTTAGAGACAAAACAAATAAATGAACCGTTATATAGAATTAAAAAGTCGCCACGTGCGAAATCTCGCATTGTTCATCGCAATAGATTGTGGCACTATTTGTCTAATCGAGACGTTTAGACTTAGAAGAAGGCAAATGTAGCGTGCTACGATATCGTAGTTAATACGTGTGTAATGTATATTGGAATGTATAAGCAGAGTATTTTGTAAAGAATAAAGTTTTGTTGTTGGTGTTGTCGATAATCTGGTTAGCGAGTTGTGGAAGAAAATTCGGTCAAACGCGACAGTATGCAGATGACTGCACACATCACCAAGTAGTGAGCGCGGCTTCTGGTAGCAATTTACAACGATCGATAAATGAAGTAAATAACTAAGCCACCTTAAATAGAATGACTATTAATGTCAAAAAAACTAAAAACATGTGGATATCTTTCACAGACGCTGTACCTGAGCCACCACGTTTTCATATCGGAAATGAGCCCATAGAGAGGGTGAATGTCTTTAAATTACTGGGTGTATCGATCAAAAATAACTTAAAATGGAACGCACATGTCAAAGAGATCATTAGAAAAGCAAATAAACGTCTCTTTCATCTTAGAGAATGCAGAAAATCGAAATTACCAGTTGAAATCGGCATCATTACTTATCAATCAAAAATAAGACCAATCCTCGAGTATGCATCACCTGTCTGGGCGGGTCTTTCCAATTACCTGCGTGATGAAATAGAGCGGGTTCAATCCAGGAGTCTAAGAATACTCGGCCTGGAAAAAGATTACCTGAAACCGTTGTATCAAAGAAGGGAGGAGGCAACTAGTCATGTAGTGGATAGTACTCTGAACGATCCAAATCATCCTTCTCGTAGTGCTCTTCCAAAGCTAATTAATAACAGGTATAACCTAAAGAATGTCGATCGCAACCGCAAAATATTTTTTTCTCAGGAACTGAAAGGCACAAACACTTCTTTTCGGGAAGAAGTTGTAAATACTTGTAAATATTTGTAATTTTTCGAAATTGTAATATGTCGTAACCAAAAACATCACTCTTTTAGAAGGTACTGTACCTGGAAGGTACAAACTCTCCTTTAAGGAAGAACTTCCTCTTACTCTCAACATTTTGTAATTTAAGATAGATCGTAGTATTATCTTTCACTCCTACTGTAAGTCCATTGTATTTTTTATCTTAAGATGGATGAATAAAGCTATTATTATTATTATTATTATTATTATTATTATTATTATTATTATTATTATTATTATTATTATTATTATTATTATTATTATTATTATCATTATCATTATCATTATCATTATCATTATCATTATCATTATCATTATCATTATCATTATCATTATCATTATCATTATCATTATCATTATCATTATCATTATCATTATCATTATCATTATCATTATCATTATCATTATCATTATCATTATCATTATCATTATCATTATCATTATCATTATCATTATCATTATCATTATCATTATCATTATCATTATCATTATCATTATCATTATCATTATCATTATCATTATCATTATCATTATCATTATCATTATCATTATCATTATCATTATCATTATCATTATCATTATCATTATCATTATCATTATCATTATCATTATCATTATCATTATCATTATCATTATCATTATCATTATCATTATCATTATCATTATCATTATCATTATCATTATCATTATCATTATCATTATCATTATCATTATCATTATCATTATCATTATCATTATCATTATCATTATCATTATCATTATCATTATCATTATCATTATCATTATCATTATCATTATCATTATCATTATCATTATCATTATCATTATCATTATCATTATCATTATCATTATCATTATCATTATCATTATCATTATCATTATCATTATCATTATCATTATCATTATCATTATCATTATCATTATCATTATCATTATCATTATCATTATCATTATCATTATCATTATCATTATCATTATCATTATCATTATCATTATCATTATCATTATCATTATCATTATCATTATCATTATCATTATCATTATCATTATCATTATCATTATCATTATCATTATCATTATCATTATCATTATCATTATCATTATCATTATCATTATCATTATCATTATCATTATCATTATCATTATCATTATCATTATCATTATCATTATCATTATCATTATCATTATCATTATCATTATCATTATCATTATCATTATCATTATCATTATCATTATCATTATCATTATCATTATCATTATCATTATCATTATCATTATCATTATCATTATCATTATCATTATCATTATCATTATCATTATCATTATCATTATCATTATCATTATCATTATCATTATCATTATCATTATCATTATCATTATCATTATCATTATCATTATCATTATCATTATCATTATCATTATCATTATCATTATCATTATCATTATCATTATCATTATCATTATCATTATCATTATCATTATCATTATCATTATCATTATCATTATCATTATCATTATCATTATCATTATCATTATCATTATCATTATCATTATCATTATCATTATCATTATCATTATCATTATCATTATCATTATCATTATCATTATCATTATCATTATCATTATCATTATCATTATCATTATCATTATCATTATCATTATCATTATCATTATCATTATCATTATCATTATCATTATCATTATCATTATCATTATCATTATCATTATCATTATCATTATCATTATCATTATCATTATCATTATCATTATCATTATCATTATCATTATCATTATCATTATCATTATCATTATCATTATCATTATCATTATCATTATCATTATCATTATCATTATCATTATCATTATCATTATCATTATCATTATCATTATCATTATCATTATCATTATCATTATCATTATCATTATCATTATCATTATCATTATCATTATCATTATCATTATCATTATCATTATCATTATCATTATCATTATCATTATCATTATCATTATCATTATCATTATCATTATCATTATCATTATCATTATCATTATCATTATCATTATCATTATCATTATCATTATCATTATCATTATCATTATCATTATCATTATCATTATCATTATCATTATCATTATCATTATCATTATCATTATTATTATTATTATTATTATTATTATTATTATTATTATTATTATTATTATTATTATTATTATTATTATTATTATTATTATTATTATTATTATTATTATTATTATTATTATTATTATTATTATTATTATTATTATTATTATTATTATTATTATTATTATTATTATTATTATTATTATTATTATTATTATTATTATTATTATTATTATTATTATTATTATTATTATTATTATTATTATAGGATCTTCAGATGCGTGGTCTTTTAAATGTGGATACTGGTTGTAGATGATGCCCTCAATGCTGGTCGTTTGCGAGATTTTGCTACCTGCAGCAAAAGGAGACAAGTGACCAGCAAATCCAAAAAAATAATTCCCCACTTGACTAGAGAAAACAACGAACTAGGCTTCTCAAGACAAACAAATTGAAATAATCTAGCATTTATCCTATGGTAGTAATAAATTTAATAGTATTCCATTGATTAATAATATGACTTTTTTTCCACTCATTGTTTTTTTTTTCATTCTTCATTTGATGGAAAACTAATAAAGAGGGTGTGTTAAGGTAAATACGTTATGGTCATGCGAGTAATTTTCCCGAAGTATTTGCAAGTTGTACTTAGTGAATCTTCTATTTGCTATGTTACATTTTTTCTCTATTGAAGCACCTCTTGTTTTTTTCCTGTATTTTAAAATAATAAGCGTTTTTCGGTTTTAAAAAGGGTTTTTACGTACAACTTAAAGTACATTTGCATTTTCTTGATTCTAGGAATTGATCCTTTGATAAAACCAGGGGCATTTCGCTTACTTTTTACGCTCTGCACACTCAAAAACGTAGCATCGAGTGCCCTGAATTTTCGTCATGTTATTGGATTTATGAGTGCAAACCGAAATTTGGCGCATAAATGCATAAAATAACATGCAGGTGTGGTTCATACTGGTATTTTTTTAGCGTAAAAGTTGCCTTGAGTTTTGAAGAGGAGCAAACTCGACTTATTGTTCCCCCATAGGCGCTTCTAATAACAATGGGACTGGTTAGATCACATCATCATAGTTAGATAAATAGATAGATAATCCGTTTATTAAAACCATCTGGCAGCCATAAGGCTGGATTACATGATTTGTATACAGTATAATATTGTACAACAGTATAAGTACTAAACTAAATATTATAATATCACCAATGGTTCGGTCTTAGGATACTATTTACAAACTGTTTATGATATTTACAAATTCAAAAGACTTGATATTATAAATGTGTCTCTAAACCTATTGGTACGATATTTTGGAATGTTAAAAAGTTTATTATTCCTAAAATTATATGTATTCGATGTCACTTTAGGCGGCAATAGCTTATGAAGTTTGTGTGCCTCATCTCTTAATACTGACTCGAAGAGTTTATTACATAGATCACGTCTCCGTGTATATAAAGTTTGCAATCCCAGCGCATATAAAGCGTCCTGATATGATAATTGAGGGTAGATAATGTTTAACGCTCTTCTTTGAATTTTTTCAACTACTTCCGACAAATACTTTGGTAGACTATAATGGAAAACCTGACATGAATACTCTAATACCGATCTAATTGACGCAACATAAAAGCACTTCACGTCTCCAGCGTTAAGTCCAAACCTTTTAAGCTGTTTCAACAAGTAAATTCTTTTGGACGCCTTATTAACTACTTTATCCACATGATCATTCCATTTCAAATCCCTTGTAATTGATGTACCGAGGATCGACAGTTTCTCGTTTCTCGTTCAATCTGTGATCCATTTATACTAATGGGAGGGAAGTTTGGTTGATTTCTCTTGAAAGACACAACAAATTTCTTACATTTAGATGGATTAAGCTGGAACTTGTTCCCTCGAGACCAGTAAACTATAGAATCCGTCACCTCTTGCAACGAACTGTTATTATCAGTATGACCAACGATGTATTCTGAAACATTAGTGTCATCCGCATATTTCGTCATATCTCCATCAAACTGATCATTATGAACTGCAAGGTCATTGATCATGAGCAGGAATAGCCATGGGCCCAGTTTAGTCCCTTGCGGGACCCCGGCATTAACTGGTTTCCAGTTTGAGAAAATTCTAGTGGAAAGCTTTACCCTCTGTAATCTTCCCTTCAAAAGATCAGAAATCCAATTTAAAGTTGATGGTTTAAGACCTATTCCTTGCAGCTTTGTATAAAGAATGCTATGATCTATAAGATTAAAGGCTTTCCGATAATCAGTAACCAGAGATCTGACACATCCGCCCTCTTTATCAACTGTCTCAGCCCAACGATGGATTAAGGCAAGTAACACCAAGGTAGTATTAGAGCCTGGTATGAAGCCAAATTGATTGCAGTCCAAGCGAGCCATTATTTTCGGTTTTAGATCATATTTTATAATGGCATACTCAGCGATTTTGCAGAGTGTTGAGGTAAGGGATATACGTCTAAGATCTTTATTGATTTCGGTCACTAGTTTACATTTTGGTATTGGGCAGATATCAGCTAATTTCCAACAAGCAGGCACTTGATTTTCTTTAAAGGATGCATTAATAATTGTTGATATAGGCTTCGCTAGGATTGCTGCAAATTTCCGCAAGACCCAATTGGGTAAGCTATCTGGGCCACCAGACTGCTCTGGTTTAACACTGTTTAAAAATACAAAAACATCTTCCTCAGACAAAGAAATCGGAATGTCGTTTTCGGTCGGGGTGAAGATATTGTCAGGTGAAGGCACGTAGTCACGCATAGGTTCCAAGGAAGCAATCATTTATCAAGATGCTAAGTGAGTCAAGATCTTGTGTATCCTTTTCTAGATTTGCAAATATGTTACTTGTCGAGGTTACTTGATGACCACAGAGACGTTTTACCTCTCTTCACCAATCTTTGGGTTTGTTGTATTTAAGATCCTTCACTTTAGCTTCATAGTATAATTTTCGACAAATTTTCCTAGAACGATTTACCTTATTCCGTAACTGTTCATACCAAGTGTGGTTGTTTTGTGCGAAAGCCTCCTGTCTTTTTTTAATCAAACACTTCAGATTACTGCTCATCCATGGTTGATCATTATGATGAACTTTTACAGCCTTTAATGGCGCTAGAGTGTCCAGTCCATAATTTATAATGTCCGTGAAATTACTCAAATTTCGGTTACAAGACTGGCTTGAATTAACTACAAAGTCCCATGGAGCTTCACATAAAAATTTTCCAAGACAATGGATGCTACTGGGCCTTTTGTCACGCACATAAGCTGTCTTTTTAAATTGATTGCTACAAATTCTTCGTTTAGCTAGGGCGACAATCGTAAGGTGGTCCGACATACCCAATCGTGGAGAACTTAATGGCTGATCATAAAAATTGGATAGATTTGTTAAAATTAAGTCTACTTTACTTGTTCCTCTGGTATCAAAATTTACCATTTGCTTGAGCTGGAATTGACTGGAAAGATGTCGTATGGGTAATTTGTTAAAATCCCCAGCCAGGATCAGACCACAATTAGGATATTTAACTTCCAGTAACTCAAGGGAAGACTGCAGGTATTGTAGCATAGTTGTTTTATTTGAACTCGGGGGATGGTACAAGACTTCTAGAACTAGTGCTGAAAAGCCTCTCGGTAACCTACGTGGATTAACCTTGATCCACAATACCTCACATCCATCTTCATTCGGGATATCGCTAATTACATTCGCAACATAACACGATTTTGTATATATACACACCCCACCGTGCTCCTTTTCTGTTCTATCGCGTCGAAAGACTCTATAACCACCAATCTCAATTACCTCATCTGGTACGAAGTTTTTTAGTGATTCAGTGATAAAAGCTATATCAACGCCATATTCCCTTATAGCATGTTCCAATTCATCCATTTTAGGAACTAATGACATCACATTAGTTAATATAATATTCGGAACAAATTCTTTGCTAGGATCCTCTTGCAATCCGTCTATTTTTATTCTAACGCAATATTGCTAAATTCACCCCTCTATTAATCTTGGAATGTTTCCGGAATTGGTAATTAATAATGGGAATTGGGTTTTGTAGCGACTGGGGTAATGTCTGATGAAGGGTACTCTTAGCCAGTTTTATGCTTGTGGTCGAGAAGTTGTTATCTAATAATAAAAACTGAAAAAGTTTGTTATCTAATAATAAAAAGATTCATCAAACGTCCATGCTATCATCTCGTAGAGTCGTAGTGGCAATTCATTACAAGTTGATCTTCAATGAGTTATTCTTCATCTGTTTCAGAAAAGCGTTGTTTATCAACCATGGCAAATTGGCAGTGGCCATTCAACTCCTTGCAACTTTCAAAACGCGTTTTTTAACGTCATAAGGCCGAAGGAACTAGCATTTCTGTTTCAAAATACCTCTCGTTGCCTGTTATTTATGTGATTTAAAAATCGGTCTGATCGGTAGCGTTGTAAAAGCAAATAAGAACCAAAAAAACATGATTGTGTACCACAAACCTAAAGTAAAGTAAGGCCTCAACATCGCGATTTGTACATTTACTTCGGGCTTCACTTTTTAGGCCAGATGCGATATCCAGTCCTATTACAGATCAGTGTTACCACCTTGCAGCGAAACCAATGTGGAGTTGTATTACAAAATGAGTCAACGAGTCGTGTTTATCGCAATTTTGAGGCATTTCCAAGCGCTGAGCTGAATCTACCGCACAGCCATGTCATTACTTTGTAATATCGTCATCGAGACAATAGGGACGCTTTTAGGGAAATTAACTGTCTATAAGTAAAATAGAATCATAGAAATAATAGATTAGAATGCGTGCTTGGTAATCTAGCTGGTTCCCAAATTGAAAAAAAATATTGGATTTCTCCGAGGAGCGGTCTAAATACAATGGGGCGAGTTCAATTTTGCTCTTATAGATCGGCCATGTTGAATCCTAATGTGGCGTCACTTGTTTACCCGAAAATAGATAGCAGCACGCATTCAACATCTATTATTTCTATGAGTGGAATAAAACTTTGTGTGTTGTTCTGTGTTGTAAACTTTCTGCCTTGCATAAATAATAAGCGAAGGTGTTTGGCATAAATATTAGGTATGATTAGTTACTAATCCTACCTAATCTTTATTCATCGGATTATTTAGGATTTCGAGGTGACTATGATATTATGAAAGGCAAATTAAATTACCTTTGCCAGAAATGACCTCTTTCTCGACTCTCCACCTCAGAGCCACCTTAAAAGATAAAAATGCTATTTGTGATTCTTCAAGTTTTACTTTATATACACACTGGGAAATCTGAAAAATATGTCTGGTCAAGACGGAAATAAAAGCTACAATTTGATTCTTGTTATTACCAATGAAGTTTAAAGGTTGAGAGAATTCTCAGCAATAAAATTTAATCAAACATACTCTCAATGAAATTTTAGCTAACTTCTGCGAGCTACGAAAGAATCACACGGGAACAGCAATTAAAATGAAATTAACTATTAAACAGCGATTCTCTCTCAACATTCCACAATTATTTGATATTTAACAAATAGATTCCATTTTTCTTACAGTACAAAGCACAAAAAAAATTAAATCTATTTGTTTTATAGTCATAGGTAGGATACAAACTTATTTCTCGGCAGTACCGAATTCAGCGATTATGCTTTACATGTGGTATTAAATCAAACAAAGAAGTCACACCAGGCCCGTTTATACCTTATTATCCTTATAACAACTTAAATCAGAAATGCAGTACTCTTTGAAAAGTTTGTCATAGTACTTTTTCGCAAGCCGTTTCTCCCTGTAAAGAAAATAACAGAAAATGGAAGGACTACACTGGAACGTCAGCAATATAGTTGAGAATTGATGGAAATCCAATTGCCTACAAGTATATGCATGTAAATATCGATCTTTGGCTTGTCTCCACAAGGTATGAGATTCACAAGTACAGGATTTACCATGAATTGTTGGCATTGTCATCATCAGACCAGATAAATCTGTAAAACGAAATTTTTAAGCACTACATTCTTATGTCACATGTAAACATTTACATATTAAATATACGCTAAAATATCTAAACAGAGAAAACTCTTCAAAAGATATTACAGTAACTGCAACGATTGATATGTAGGGGCGTAATATTGTACACAGACCATAAAAGAACCAATTTCAAAAGAATACATAATCATGTAGGTATATAGCATACCCCCGGTGGTGGCTGTACCAAGTGGCAGTTGCATCATGCAACACGACGCTTGCAAAGCGTTTACTCAGGCCAAAGGGGTGCTCAGTCGCGCTTTGCTTGCGATGTGTCATGTTTACATATATTTTCTTGTATGTAATGTAACTGATGACGGCGGCGTATTAGAAGTTAACTGAGTAACAATCTTTACATCAACCATAAATACACATATATCTATATTGAATCAATATTTGGGATACCTAGGCTGTGATAATCTGCTTGCGTGAAATTTTTTACGCAGAATCCGACTTGGGTCGTGATCACGTCATCGATATTTACAAATACGTATATGCAAACTGTGTTTAATAGCAAAACATATCGCGTATTCAGCCTAATCACAGCAAGATTTCGACACCAGGCTATTTTCAGTACATAGTAAGTAAAGGATAAAAGCCGAAACCCAATCCATTATTTGAGAGAATAGACATGCACCGAACCCGCAGGGCGAGGTGCAGTCCATTCTCTCAAATAATGGATTGGGTTCGCGGGCTCGGTGCATGTCCATTCTCTCAAATAATGGATTGGGTATCGGCTTTTAGACTGGTTAAAACCTAGCTTGCAAAAATTAATTTTCAAGTGAATTTATGTATGGGTAGGAAATAATGGATATCATGCAGGAATGAGCATGCAGCAAAAATTGTGAAGTGCGAAGTTGTTGGTTGAAGTTGTAAGAGAATGGCGGAATGTAGTGAAAGCGAAGGAGAATTGTTCATAACACAGTCGAAGTACAGTAGGGCATCGTTCAAGTTCTGTTCGGGCATATAAGCGTACAAGTGATGAACAGCAGCAACAGCTGAGTAAAACTGGCTGCATGGTGATCAAGGGAGTAGTTTTGGGGAGAAGAAAGAGTTAAAAAAGACGAGAATGAGGAAGGGGAAGAGTACAGAAACTGAAATTGAAGCGGGAGAGATAAAAATCAGTGTGAAAAAATGTTGTTTGTGAAAAATAATGCACAGCTAGCAGTCCATTGTTAAAAATAGACAGCTAGAACAATAGAATAACTAATTAGCTGGGTTTTAAGTACTGTTAGGGTATAATTTTCATACGATTTTCTTCCCGTATAACTTGGTCTCGATAGAATTAAGTTCGATAGTTTGGACACACCTCATCGCGCATAGGGTATAAACTGGATCGAGTGGACAAATTATGCCTATGGTTAGTTTGGATCAGGTACGCCTAGAAAGCGTATATACAGCTTTATACATGTTGCACTTGCCAGACCGTCGTGATCAAGGACAGGAAGACGAATGAGGTGAGAAACTGAACAGCTGCCAATGAGATAGGCTTAAATAATCACATGCCTTTACAGCTATTAACGATTGGTCAATATTTAGAGTAGCCGCGTGGGAAAATAAGTCTCGTGCGAAAAAAAAAGAGACAGACCGAAATTATGACTCTCGCTTTAGCTTGAGTAAAAATATCATAAATTGGCAAGAATATTTAACCATTCCCGGATTTCATTTCAGGAAGCTGCCACTGTGAAATAGAAATGCAACAAGATGATTGTCATTACCTGTGTTGTTCACGAAGAACATCATAATCAGTCTTGTCATGTGAACTAAATAAATTATAATTATTTTAGAAAGTCATAAAAAAGCTCTCAAATAGTCTCTCAAATTCTGGTCATTACTAGTCAGTTTCTACCTGTCTCTTTTGAAATCTTCCATTGATCCACCATAATATTTTAGATAGTTATTGACATACAATTTGTGGCGAGAATACTGCAATAAAGTCAAGGACATAGTATGTCTACAACTTGCTCCATTATGATGGATGGAGTTAAATTAGCACAGTAACACGCTAGCAAAGAAAATATCCTCTGGTGGTCATAATACATAACAAACATTAGGGCTAGAAAGAAGATACATTTTGCATCATTGCATTTCTCAATTCTTACTTTAATATATTTTTAAGGATACAGCATCAAGTGTAAGTAGATGAAATCTTTGATTCTTTGCTTCTTCTCTAGAGCAATAATATAAAGACAATCCAGACAATCATGTTGAGAAAGACACGTAGTACAAAAATGTTAATAACATATCATTACAACAGTACCTATCATATTCTTGTGGCACTAACTGTTTTGATGGCAATCCCGATGTTGTTTTAGATCGTCTACGAACACCTGACAGCTGATCATCTCTCCATGTCCTATATAAGATTATGGTAACAAGATTCATTCCAAATTAAATCCTGCAATTTTGTGTCATGTGTTGGACGAAAACTAATGCTTTAATTCCTTGTGGAAAAATTCATATATTCAAGTTCTTTCTTATATTACATATTCCTTAAACCATTCTATTCTGATATATGCAACTGTGAATATATGCATGGACTAAATAGGTTGCAGTGGCTGTTGACAAGGTCAATCATACCAAGAAATCCTCTAGCTAAAGACGTTTTCTAGAATTTCCCTACCCCTTAAATGGACTGATTCTGAGATACGATAATGCATTATGCTGGATTTTCTGAATACCATTGTACCAGTCTTCGTGGCACTTATAACAAATAACATGCAACTGAACTCTAATATTAATTACCTCTTCCTATCATCTTCATCAACTTCACTAAATTCTGATGTGTACCCGAAACTAGCACCATGCTGAAGCTGAAATAATAAATGTAACCTTTGTTTAACGTTTTGTTTATTTTAAAGTCCACACTGCCACACAAATATTTTTGCCATATTTGCAGCTAGTTATATTTTTTGAAATTGCCAAATTATTGCCATTTTATACACTGTTCATGACGAATCACAGACACTATGTTGCCGTTCATAAAGTTGTTGACAGAAATAACCTTCATTATCATTTATTGAAAATATTTTAGGCGTTTTATATGGTTAAGAGCTAAAAATGAAATTGTAAATATATAACATTGTGACTCATTTCGTCATATATTGACTGACCTTTGTTAATCAACCTTTCGGCGTAATCTGACAATTGTTTTGAGAATATTTTTTCCATAATCTGATTGGCTAATTAAAGTTTTCGAACAATTTCATGCTGTTCCATTATTAGCCGCTTGTGCCTTCTTACTTACAAAGCAAGCGTTTAAACTGAGTTTAAAATATTTTCAAAAAATAATAAAACGATTAAATTTAGTTCTCGCAGGATATGAGGAATTATTAAGGCCTCGGTTTGTGTTATCTGCCTCGGCTTTGGGCTTTGGCAGATAACAGAAACCTTTCTTTGTTTGTAATGGTTTCATGCATGTTGATTGGTTGACTGACTAGTAAATCTGAGGCATTATTTACTAGCTGGAGTTTTTTCAAAATGACCACCAATGAGAGTCGTTTTGATGTATTATACTTTTGCCAAAATTAGCAAATGGGGAAAAATTGCATTAATATATACTCAAAGAATACAAGCAAACTTTGATGTTAGACTATCTTAAGGTAATAGATCATCTGCAAATACCTTATAATTGTTAATTATCTCGAAATCTATATACCTGAGATATTGTTTGCATACTAACCAACGTACTTGTGTTCGAATGATATATATAGTCATAAAATTAATGCATTTACAACGCACTGCTCGTGGACAAAACTGGTGCTCGTGGATCCAGCCTAGGCCGAATTTTTTGGGGGAGGCAAATTTCCGGGCACATGGGCTTGTTTAGATTATACACACACACAAATAAATTAATAAAATAAAAACACAATGACACAATTGCCTATCATGCAAGTAAATATATAGTTATTTAGCTTCAAAATGGTAAACCTAGGTAACTGAAATATTTCAATAACTAACAGTACAGCAATTAATTCCACTTTTTAGAGTTTAGACCACAATGAGTATTCGATTATAGAACAAACACATACCTCTTTTTCAAATACTTCTCTGTCAGCCGCCATATTTTACTGACGTTCTTGCTTGACGTACCACTGAGCTATGCAATCACTGGACGAGTGCTATTCATATTCATTGGTAATCGATATTCCGGGCGGAAAACGAAGTTTAGTTCAAAATATTATAGCCCAGACAACTATTTTAAAAAGAGCCATATAGAAATGAAATTTTAAACAAGAATTTATTGAAGCTTACGTTTCGTTGCTACTATGTACAAAGGTTTTTATATTCAGTGTTACAAACGGTTATAAAAACGAATAGAAAAATAGCATATAAAACATGAACATTACACAGGATTATTTTACATTACACATATACAGATATCACAGACAGATAATAACAGAGAGTTAATACAAGGTCAAAGGTACAGATTGAAGATTGGCATTAAGCGATGGTTGAAATTTAGAGATAAGTAGACTCTTTCGTAATAAGAGTTCAAAGGTAGAACTGAGAACAGGAAGTCAGGATAGAAAAATCATCAGGATGGCCAGAAGATTTGGTCTGCGGCAAATGTTTAGAACTTTTGTGCTTCGCTGTGATTGGTCAATTTTACGAATTCTGAAATCGACAAAGAAACATGAACGACAAAGTGAACCTGTAACACTTGTGTCTACTTATAACAATATTTTTCGACTCTACCACAATTAATACATTGTTAATTAAGCTTATCGGGGGAAAAGATCTTCAAAGTTACACCAGTTGGCAACATCAGTTGGCAACATGAAGTTGTGTATTACACTACTTTTTTCATCTTAGACGTCGTTTTTATGTCTGAATTTCTATCCTATTCGGTGGATACCTTTTTGAAGACTATTGACTGTTAACTATATGGACTACAGTGACTAGAGTTGAACAAAATAGGTACAAAACGAACAATGGGTGTATTAAACATTTGCCACAGACCGGGAAGATTGATGATGAGACAAAATGTTAGAGAAGGAAGGTTTTGAGAGAGGTTTGCCAGTACAAGCCGAAATTCCCATATGTTCCGAAATGCGCGTATGAAGGTAGCGAATAGTTTCACCGAAATACAATGCATCACAGCATTGACACTTAAATTTGTAAACAATACGCGATTTCAAACCAAGAGAAATGCGATTTTTAAATCAAAAAAAGATGACAATCTTTGTACCGGTCGAAAAATACACCGTAGTTGAATATGCGGATAGGCAGGGGAAAATAGTTTAATGATTTGTTTCCGAATTTGAATAGAGTGCAGTCCAGTATATGGTAGTGAAAAAATAACCAATGTTTTAGGAGCAATTAGTTCAGTGGGCGCTTTTTCGAAAATTTATTTAAAAACGAACGTACGACTTTATCAAAAAACTTCTCAGGATAACAATTTTTAGTCATAATCTGTCTAAATTTCTCAATAAGATGACGAAATGTTGAAATATCGAAAAAGTAAAGTATTAATTAAACCTCATTTGTACGTAATCGGAATAAAACTTTCAAAATTAGTGAAAAGGCTAGTAAAAGTAGGTTTACGATAAACCGTTGTCGAATATTTTCCATTAGAAAATAAAGTATTCACATCAAGAAAAGGAAGACATTTGTGTTTTTCAACCTCATATGTGAAAGTGATATTAGTATCAATTAAGGTAATTAAGAAATGGTAAAATATGGTCACGTGATTTAAAAACAATGAGCGTATCGTCAACATAGCGCCGATAGTATAAAGGTTTGAATTCGAAAGGACAATCTTTAAGCCAATTAGCCTCGTGAAAAGAAAGAAAAATATATTATTAGCAAGTAAAGGTCCAAGAGGTGACCCCATGGCAACCCCATCAATTTGGTCATAAAATTTTCCATTGAAAATGAAATGGCAGTCTTTGGCGGCTAAATTTAAAAGTTTAACAAATTCATCTCGTGAGAAACCTTTAAAGCTGTTTGAATTAGAAAATAATTGGCCCGCAATAATTTTAATGGTTTCATCCAAAGGTATGTTAGTGAACAGTGACGTTACATCAAAACTAGCCATAACAACATTGTTGTTAAATTTTTGTTCAAACAATTCCTGTAAGAAAGAAAATGTATCATTAATTGAGTATTGACTCACAGAAATAGGACGAAGTAAAGGAACGAGAAATTTTGCAATATTGAATTAAGAATGACTGTTGATAGATGAGACAATTGGACGAAGAGGAATATTAGGCTTATGAACTTTAGGTAACCCATATAAAATACCAGGCTTTGATCCAGTTGGAGCTAACTTGTTAAATAGTTCATTACTAATAACTTTTGACTTATTAAGCTTACGGAGAAAACGTCTTACAGTGCTTTCTCGCTTAAAGTGGTTTTAATGGGATCATCATTAAGAGGCTTAAATTTGTTCGTGTCACAAAGAATAGATTCCATTTTAGACCAATAGTCATCTCTATTTATGATTACGACACCATTTCCCTTACCAGGTTTGATGATAAAAATGGAATTATCGTTCTTGAGATTCTTCAGAACTTTAAAGTGATCAGACGAAAATACAAACGGTGATGCTGTGTAATTACGATACCCAGATAAAGCAATGTTCTTTAAGCGCGTTTTAACAAAATCTTTATCAATTCCAGAAGCCGGAGCAATAGGATCTTCCAAGATCTTTCGATGTAAAAGTTCGAACGAGATGAGAAAATGAACATTAAGTTTCCTTTGGGGAATCGAGAAGTTCAAGCCCCTTGACAATACAAATTTTTCTTGCTCGGTTAATACCCGATCAGAATGATTGAAGATTACTTTGTCAGGGTCAATCTTACCGGTGTTAGCCTGTTTAAATTTGAATTTTATAACCGTTTGTAACACTGTATATAAAAACCTTTGTACATATTAAATATCTTTATAATGCTCTGAAGATGTTGCGAGTGGCAACAAAACGTAAGCCTCAATAAATTCTTGTTTAAAATTTCATTTCTTTATGGCTCTTTTTAAAATAGTTGTTTGGGCTATAATATTTTTAACTAAACTTCATATTCATTGGTTTGTGAACATGTTGCAATAAGTTGCAATGATAGAATGTGGTTGCAATGAACAGTCAATAAGAATGGGCAGTCCATGCACAGTGAGAATAGTCAGCCGCTAATCGAAAAGTTTTAAAAATATGATAACACGATAAGACGTCGTTTTTAACTTAATTGGAAGTGGAAACGACATTCTTTAACCAAAAAAAGCATAGGTAACAACAAGAGAATGTTTTAGTTAGAAAATAAACGAACTTGGTGTCATAGTTGAAGGATTTTTCAAAAAATACGTAGAACGGAAGAAAAGTGGGATTCTGGACTTCTAAAGTGGATAAAAATGGGAGGTATTAGGCGTTTGAAGGAGAACTGTTTGTAAATTATCATGATCAACGTCTATCGACATTTTGAGAAAGTTTGCTTTGCCATATATCTTCAAAACTAGCAATGATGGATTCCTAGTAAGCAATAATAATTCTAAAAGAACTTCCACTGGTATCGTGAAATAAACATTTGGAACTGGATTGAGGCAAAAAAGTGCTTGAGAGCACAAGTCCAGACAGACAAGACAGGCAAGTCAAGATCAACATGATAATGCCCTAATGCTGGGAAAAGGAACTTCTGAGGAACGGTTTTAGGTACCTGCCAAAGAAGTGGTAGAACGATTATTTAGATCCGTATTGTTAGCAACCAACATGTCTTCATATGTGCCTAAATGTGCAAAAGAGACCTCTGATCCCTATTTCTGCTGTTACCAGCAGAACTCGTTTACTTTACCACTTTTTTGATGACTCCTTAGCCTCGCCTGCCACATACCATCATTGAATATCAATAATCTAACCCATGCATGCATTTTCCAAGCTTTATCATGCTCATTTCGTCTGCCCGTCAAAAGGACGAACTTCCTTTGTGCTCTCATACATTTTTTTGCCTCAATCCAGTTCCAAACGTTTATTTCACGACACCAGTGGAGGTACTTTTGGAATTATTATTGCTTACCAGGAATCCATCATTGCTAGTTTTGAAGATATAAGGCAAAGCAAACTTTCTCAAAATGTTGATAGACTTTGATCATGATCGATAATTTACGAACAGTTCTCCTTCAAACGCCTATCTCCTCCCATTCTTATCCACTTTAGAAGTCCAGAATCCCTCTTTTCTTCCGTTCCACATATTCTTTGAAAAATTCTTTAACTATGACACCAAGTTCGTTTATTCTCTAACTAAAACATTCTCCTGTTGTTATCTATGCTGTTTTTGGTTAAAGAATGTCGTTTCCACTTCCAATTAAGTTAAAAACAATGTCTTATCATGTTATCATATTTTTAAAACTAATAGCGTGGTCCGCCTAAAATATGAAACAGCACCATATACTCTCAGTCATGTGACTAACATCAAATATCAATATCGTAAAGATCTTCTCAGAGCTTTGCTTTGATGTTCGTAAGTTTTGATGAATAGTAATGCTCATTTTGAACACGTACGGCATAAATATCTTGTAAAACTAATATCGTGGGTCACAGCGTATAATTTTTTTCGAAGATGCAAGTTTTTTTCATCCTTTGGACAGACGAAATTAAAAGATTAAACACACGGTGGGTTTCATATTTATTCTTCATGTCTTTTTTTACTCGGAAACATCTTTAGAAAGTTTATTTATGATTTAAATCTTTAAAAATGCTTAGTGCAAAAATCGTGATTATGCTGAAAATTGGAAAAAGCTAATCATTCAACTCAAGATTGTGAAAAAACTAGTCGAGTGCCTCAAAACGAAAGCATGTCTAAATCAATCTTCAAAGCTTTCTTACTGCACCAATCAAAGTATTTTTGATGTAAAAATTCGGGTTGATAACGAAAACGGCACCACTGTCTGACATAGTCTGTATTAGACCCAATAGGTACCTTTGAATATTCCACTAGAAATGACATGTTTTTGCCAATCCTGTTCGTTAAAGCATATCACTTGAAAGACTGGAGTGTATTGATTTAGAAAATATGAATTGCTTTGAAATCATGCAAATATATTTCCCTCTCCCTTCACTTTAATACAGGGTGATTTATGAGGGTGAAGTCAACACAATAAAATCACAAAAATTAAAATACTTCAAAATCTAGTCGAGTGCCTCAAAACGAAATATGGTTAAAACTGTTGCTTGAAGCCCATACTTTATTTTGGAAGATAATTCGTTTACCTCAAAATTCGGGTTAGGGGGGATTATTAGACATTTCCGTGGGAATTCGAGGCCGTTCGAATGTATAAGATTACGCAAAAGTTGCATTTTTATTTTTTTAGTCTCCGAATTGAACGTTCTCATACCTTCCTAGCCTTCCCAATAATTCAATAAATTAATAAAAACTGGGTTGGAGGAAAAAACGAGGTCAAAAACCCACCTAAAACGCTCAAAAATCGAATTGCTAAATTTACTCGTCCCAAGCCTCTTTTCTGTTAACCGCGCGAATTCTTGCGCATGCTCAGACAAAATTCCCCCCTGTTGTACAGACATGCTTGTTAATTTCTGATGACGTCATAGTGACGTCATAGACGTGATAATTACGACCTAGTTACGTAAATTATTGGCTATTAGTAAAACCAGGAAGACCGGAACAGCATCAATCCGGAACACGGAACACCGGAACACTAAAAATTCTTAATTTGTTAAAAATTCGAGAAAAAAGTACCGGGGGCTGTAAAATTACTGCTGGAATAATTATTGCGTAAAACATGTTTTTTTATAGTATTAATACAACGAACATAAATCAATCTCTGAGTAATAAATATCTCAATCAAACCTAGAATTGTTATTTATTGATGTGGAAGCCAGATTGGGCATTTTTATGTTCATATTTTACAAACTTGCACTAAAATGCAGATGTATAATTTTTAACTTCCATCCAATGAGTTTAAATTGAAAAAATATTGTCGGAAATATAGGAGTGTACGTAATACATTGTAAGAACATCTTGCATAACATATCGGTTTAACTTGCGCGAATACATGTTTATTTCTGGTATTTTTTGCACGAACCACACTCTTTCTTCGCATGTACATAGAAAACTCAAATTCAAATGTTATTTTCTGTCCACGACAACCTAGCTTTTATTAAAGAGCTGTTTATAAGGAGCCGGATAAGCCCAGTAAGTGAAAATGTGAGATTAACTTTTGTTTGCATTTCACTATTCATTAAAATTTCAGCTATTGAAGCCGGTTTGCCGTCTTTTGTTTTGTCGTTTCGAGCTATACGATGTTTGAAACTATCGAAACTTCGAAATGATCGAAACCCGTTGATCCCGGCAAGCGGGTTGGGAATATTTTCATCCCGCTTGGCGAGATATCTCGCCTCTTTCAAGCGACACCTCGCCCTTTCATATAAATAGCTCTTTAGACTCTAATGCCAGACCTAGTTTGAACAACAGATGAAAATGTTTTCCCGCTCAAAAGCGAGTGCGTAAAACAAGGAAGCCAATTAACTGCTGTTACATTTTAGAACGAAAGCCAGCCAAATCTCATACAAATAAAGATAAATAGAGATAAGCCATTTATTATCAATGCAATGAATAACAATTCCAGGTTTGATTTTTACCTTCGGGCAAATATTTATTACTCAGAGATTCACTTCTCTTCGTTATGTTGGTACTTTGGTAGATGTCGGCAAGTCTGAATAGTTAAAAGCATTTTTACGAAATTTTTGCCATAATTATTCCGGCAATAACTCCACACGGGTCGGGATAAAACAATGAAACTGACTGGCGGAAACGGAAACTGAAAGGGAGATAAAACGCTGAATGGGGATAAAATGTTGAAATGGGATAAAATGCTAAAATGGGGATAAAAATGGCATGTACGAAAGAGTTTTTGTGCTGTTTAATCCAGATTAAGCAAAATTAAATTCGACTACCATGCAATGTTGTTCAAGCCAAAATTATTTGTAAAATTTACACTTTACTTTTTTAGCCATTAAATAACTACAATCCAGGACAAAATATATGGCAAAAATGGCATTTTATTCCCCTTCCCCCAATATCAATGTTGTTTGCGCCAATACACGTGTTTTTACGCGAGAATTTTCCTGAAAATAGCAACATTGATGTAGAGGGAGGGACAAAGGTACCTAATAATTAAATATAGTAGACAAATAACTGTATGACGAAAAATAAGAAAGCAAAATAGGTTTTGCCAAACTATTTTGTCCAAGATTGTAGCTATAGACTCTCACAGTTCATTCAAATTGCGCTACTCTGTTTTATGTCTCATATTATAAGTCTAAAAAAACGCGTGAAATAATGAATATCAACATGTTTGCGTTGGTATTTTACTAATGGATAATCATGTGAAATATTACGGGAACCACTAAGTATTTTGATAGAGTACTGTACAACGCCGTTGTAAACTCCGAGAATTGACAACATTGATAAACTTTTATTTCTACGTTTCGACTATTCTTTAGTCATCATCAGGAATGAAATGATTACCTGTAGTATGTAATAAGATCATCATTTCATTCCTGATGATGACTAAAGGCTTTAGTAAAGCATAGTCGAAGCGTAGAAATATAATTGCATGTGAAATATACATGGTGAAATATGATCTGAAATCTGAATGCAGCTGTGTGGGTAGGTGTTTGTCACTAGAGTTTCACCGTTGTTGAACGCGCACAACCGACAAAGGTAACAAAACAAAAATTTTCGCTATATATATATATATATATATATATATATATATATTTATATATATATATATATATATATATATATATATATATATATATATATATATATATATATATATATATATATATATATATATATATATATATATATATATACAATAGAAGGAATTAAAATGTTTCACAAGAAGACATGCGCAGAAGAAGTTGTACGTACGAGGACACATGCACAATGGTGAACATATGACGCGGCGAGGAAGCGTATATTTCCATTTTAACGTGGATTGTGTGAAAAGGAAGCAACCTTATTTGAGTTTAGTTATTTGTTTCTTCCTGCCGACGTCTTACGATACTTTCTGCCAGTTCATCTTCAGTTTCTTGCCCTTCATGGACTGAGACCGTAAACATGGAAATTACGGGGACAATTTAAATTACATTCAATAGCCACGACAATACGAATTAAATCTGACCATTAAGCTATATAGTGTAGTTGCCAAATGCCAAAAATGCAATACAGATTGTAATTTTGTTCCAAAATGAGAATAATTTCGCAAAAAACTGTAATCAACTCTTGGCAACTGGAATGTCTATATATAGCTGTGTGGTCAGTAGAATCGCGATGCTGCGTACAAGGTTCCTGGTTAGAATATATTAGAGTCCCTAACATCATCTAGCTCTCTGACTTGAAAATAATATTTCTTAATATAACGAGACTTCGGCTATCAGACTATAGCCTTCGATGGGTAGAAAGCCTGTATTATTAAATGATTCTCAAATACAGGTATATGTACCACAAAACATCTCGGTACCACAGAATACCAGTCGTATTTATTTTCAGTATAAAATTTGGAAGAAACGTGCAAAATTCTTTATTCTCGTAAATATATATTAATTTTGGTGTTAATTGACACGTAAATAAGAAAAATGAATATTTTAATAAAAATTCTTAAAAGTAACGAGGATAAAGTTTAAATATAATTCGTTGTTTTTGATACCTCTTTTTTGCTAAATGCTCGTAAAATCAGGACGTTTGAAAATAAGTTTGCAAACCAACATAAATTATGTTCATAGACATTTGTACTAAGCGATAAAACATTCCTGCCATTCAAGAATAACAGGGAGCAATCAAATTTGCTCAGGGCCGAAACTAAAGCGTTAATTGGGGGGGGGGTGTATATTCATATATTCACGTTCTGCCCGACGAATTTCTTTTGAAATCAGTGGTCATTACCGTTGATTTCAAAAGAAATTCGTCGGGCAGAACGCAAATATATGAATATGCACCCCCCCCCCCCAATTAACGCTTTAGTTTCGGCCCTGAATTTGCTATAAAAGAACATGATCTTTCAGCATTACTGATAAACCTGATATATTGTAGTATATACCATGGGTATTATGTAGTGACTTTAGTATCAACCTTCTACTAAATTAGATAGCAATATCTATACAGTATTATCATACAGCATTAAAGACCAAATCCTGGTTCAATTTGATAAACCGTTACTTATTTATTGCCACACTGGTATTCTGTGGTACATTAGGATTTTATCCAAATAATGTCAGGCTTCAAAAATACTAGAACATGCTAAATCTAATCGCAACACCCCACAGGAAGAAAAACTACAAAGAAAACCTTTCCAAAAAACCAATAATAGTCCATGATATGTACTTGTGACATAAAATATGAATGATAGAAAATTGTACCACAGTACATACACCTGTAGAGCGTTTTCAATTTGAACACTTCATAATAAATGCCATCGCATTAATTGTAAAAGTTAAAGATTGCACAAGTAGCGATCTTTACTGTGACGTTTCACTTTTTGACGTATGAACATGGACGTGTTTACTGTATTTACTCAGCAAGAAGTATGCCGGATCTTAGATTTTCACAACATCACCAGCAAGAGGAAGCCGCACTTAAATTATAAGTGTGAATATCGGGGCTAAGGAAACCGGTGAGCATAGCCACAAAACGTGTCCTGCGAACGTGTGTAAATTTGTAAAACAGTAAATGAAACGTGTTGCTATAGACGAGATATATGCCGCCTCACTCGGAGGCAAAAGTGATTTATCTAACTTATAATAAAAGGCTAGCAGAATAAATACTACAATATATCGAACAATATGTAGGACGCTCGACGTAATATTTGGCTGGCTGTCACACAGCTGCATTCAGATTTCAGATCGTATTTCACCATGTATATATTTCACATGATTATCCACAAGTAAAAGTAATACCGACGCAAACATGTTGATGTTCATTATTTCACGCGTTTTTTTAGACGTATAATATGAGACATAAAACAGACTAGCCCAATTCGAATGAACTGTGGGACTATAGCTAGAAACAAGATTTACATAAGATTTGATGCAATGGATGTATTTAAAGTGGAAAGACATTTGGGTAAGACAATATATAAGTTGAGGAATTTAATGCATCATGAATACCATTCTTTCTTGTTTGACGAATTCCCATATATTTCTCAGGATTCTCTCGAGAAGATCCCCCCCTGAAAAATATTATCGTTAATGTCTCCTGCAGTTATGAAGTGCGATAATTTGCATAAATTATGCGCGGTTTCGGTTCCAGTTCCAGGTTCCGGTTCCTGTATCGCTGTATCGTTGTATCGCTGTATCGCTTTTTAGTACTAGCCCATGCATAAAGCACGTGTAATGATTTCCGACGTGCGAAATTTCCCCGTAGTTTTAATTACAAAGTATCAAAGTTGAATAATATCCCAAACTGCAACTTTGTCACTTTTTAGAACGAAAATACCGTATGGATATAGTTAAATTATTCCACTTGTGTTTCTTTATGCATATTTATTGTTTTCACATTTATTTTAATTTTAATTCTATTGCAACGGTAGTTATGATGCTTTGTGCTCGTCAATATCACGTGATGCCACGCTCACAATGTTGTAAAGTTTGTAATGGATATTAATGTAGCCTGTAAATTTTACAAATATTTTTGGCTTGAACAACATTGCATGTAGTCGAATTTAATTCTGCTTAATCTAGAGCGAACAACAAACTCGTTTTTTAAACAGCACAAAACTCTTTCGAACTTGCCATTTCAACGTTTTATCCCTATTTCAGTGTTTTATCCCATTTCAGCGTTTTATCCCCATTTCAGTTTCCGTTTTCCGTTTCCATTTCCGCCATTCACTTTCAGCGTTTTATCCCAACCCAACTCCACACACCCGGTATTTTTTTTTTCGAATCTCAACAAATTAAGAATTTTTAGTGTTTCGGTGTTCCGTGTTCCGGATGGATGCTGTTCCGGCGTTCCCTGGTTTTACTAATAGCCTAAATTATTATGAAGTTATGTAATAACGAAGGTTAACAGCTAGGTAACCAGACCTCGATACGTCAACAGGGTCACGTGACCGAGAGAGGCAAGTAATATGAGAGTGGCTTAAGGCCTGGCATCAGTATCGGAACGTGGCGAACAAGTGTGTTAGAAAGCTCACTTTTTTCTTTTTTTCTAAAATTGTAGTTGATTATCTTTTTTCTCCTTTTTGCGTGTTCTCTTTAAATTTCCACCAATTATTTTAATTGGTGTGAAGGTGTTAGTCCTTTGAAGGGGTGGTCAGCCTAAGATACCACTGGCATGGATCTTAACCTGAGTCCAAGCAACAGCAATTGCCCCAGGCCACCCCTCGGTCACCTGGGCTAACACCTCACCATCCAAACGGGTAAGTATGGTGAACGAAGGTGTTAATAACAATATAAAATTTTGAAGCCGACAAAGCAAGACGCTCAAATACGCTCATATTTTCTCACCACGACAAACATCAAAAATACAATTTGCTTTTGAAATTTGCATACAGACAATCTCGGGCAAAAATGTTGGTATTCCCCTTCCCTTCCCCCCCCCCCCCCCCCATAAAACAATCTTGTTACAGGTACCGATACAGAGGAGTAGAGAGCCACATGGTTTACTCTGTGGCTTACTGAATAGGATATCCTCAACATTGTAAATGGAGGAGGAGGGATAAGTCATCATAAAAGTACTTGTATTTCAGAACCATCCTCAGAGATATGAAAAACTAGATTCATATTAACTGACACTGCACAGAACAGCGAAAAATTCGTTGTCTCGAGCGGAATTCGAACTCGCATTTTCGGGTTTCTAGACCGCCGCTCTACCAATTAAGCTACAGAGTCAACTGGGATTGGTAACAAGTTTTATCCAATTTAAGTGCACGAAATATTTTCGTGACGACTTAACGCTTGTCTTTGAGGACGCGCAGTGTTTCAATTCTATTTCAGAACCATCCTCAGAGATATGAAAAACTAGATTCATATTAATCTGACACTGCAGAGAAAAACGAAAAATTCGTTGCCTCGAGCGGGATTCGAACTCGCATCTTCGAGCGTCCTCAAAGACAAGCGTTAAGTCGTCGCGAAAATATTTCGCGCACTTAAATTTGATAAAACTCGTTATCAATCTCAGTTGACTCGATAGCTCAATTGGTAGAGCGGCGGTCTAGAAACACGAAGATGCGAGCTCGAATCCTGCTCGAGACAACGAATTTTTCGTTGTTCTCTGCAGTGTCAGATTAATATGAATCAAGTACTTGTATAGACTTGCCAAATTGAAAAAAGACATTTGAAACAAGTAAAGTCTTATTATTTTTGCTCGTGATTGCAGTTTGCCCAAGCTTGGTTCAATCAATGCATGAAGAGCATGAAGTACTTCACAGTAGACTACGAACCTTGAAAATTGTGGGCTCACATAAAATATTTATAAATATTTGATAGTGAACTGAACTGGTACGAAGATCAACTTTGTATTTTATACAAATTGTCAGTGGATTTTTTAAAAATAGCACAATCTGTATATCAATAAACTTCATAGACACATGGAAAACACCTTCAAAACTTCATCATGTATATAGAAAAACGTTCTGGACTCAAGACCTGTGCTTATTATGGCTCAAAAAATTCACTCGCAGTTTTGAATGTTATTTACATTGTAAGTGTGTTTATTTTACTCAATTTTCAAATGGTGTTTATTTTGTCCTAGGGCAATATGATAAGAAAGAGTATCTGAAGCACAAAGTTATTTAATAGTGTACTATGTAGTCACAATAGTTAATTAAACTCACAGTTTACATTCCGTATTTGTGGTGTCTACGTGTCAAACACAGACAAACAGTCGGTACATGAATGACATCCGTTTCTACTGGGACTGGCTAAAAATGTTGTGGCTAATAAGGTTGCAATTGCACGTAAAAATGTCAGGTGTCTGTAATTTACCGACTCACTAACTTTGGTCTTTGTCAAACTAATCAAGATCTATTCTTGGGTTTCACTAGCGCATTTTGCAGTAAATATGAGTGGGGGTCAACCCAAAATATACTGAGGATTATGCTGTATTGTAGTGAGCAAGTGTCACAAAACTGCACATATTTGCCGCCACAAGATGAACACCCACAGGGAAAAATTATTTCCCCTGGATGACTGTATATATCGATTTGGAGTTGACCCCCATGATGTCACACAAGACCCAAGAATAGTGAAAAGTACAGGTTCTTTTCGTGATTTCACCATATTTTGCCTCTAGGAATTTCCGCAAAACGTCTGAACACCAGAGTGGAAAGTTTGATATTAAATTTGTAATTTGGTTCACAATTTTCAAACTTTCCAATCTGGTCTGACCATATGTTAAAAGTTTCTGGAGGCCTAATCTGGGAGATTCAAATTGCTTAAAAAGTTGTTTATTCTACTCAAAATTAATATCATTCAACAATTTAAAGCTTTTTCAATATTTTGTATGACTTCAAATTACTTTTCATAATTTCTGGCACAGCAAGCAAGCAGAACTAAATGTAGAGGCAGCATTGTTACTGTCTTCAGAGGTTGCTCACCCACATATGCAGAGATGCTTGCCTTGTATAAACGCCTGCAAGCAGGCTACAGCAGCTACATAGTGTCATGCAATCAACTGGCAACACAGTGCCGTTAATATGTTGCTATAGGTACTGGCTACCTATGCAGTGAATATTGAATCACAATATTTGGTGCTCAAAACTTGTGCTATCCCAATATCCACAGGATATTATAGGACAAGTGATGACTATTTTCTACTGGGTGACATACAGTGGCGTAGCCAGCTTCGATAATTGGAGAGGCAAATATTCATATATTTGTGTTCACAGACCTTAAAAACGATCAAACTCAAAAGAAATTAATGATGCAAAACATGATACATGAATATTCGCCCCTCCAATAATCGACGCTGGCTACGCCACTGGTGACATAAATGTGAATCTTATGCCTGGCATAACATTACTAAATTAAATTATATATTCAAAATTTATGGGCTAAATCAGCTTATTACAGATCGTACTAGAGGGTCATTCCATGTCAAATCATCAGATTTTTTGGCAAAAAGTTACCCACCACTTTGGATTTGTTCATTTTTATATCATTAGTAGACATAGGTATGAAATGAACATATTCAATGTTAAAGGGCATTATCTCAAAAGGTTACTGAATTATGGCTGATTAAAAATTCTTCGATTTTAACGCTTCAGCTTCATTAAATTTCACTTCCGGTACAAAACTTAACTTCACCTCATTAAATATTTTGTATTTGTTCTATTACTCTCCTGTTTTGCACAATAAACCTTCGTGTAATGGACAATAAACAAATCACATTCAAAATACAATAAAGTAAATGCATACGCTTCATTTGTGTCAATGAATTATTACTTCCGGTTTTAGCAAGTTTTAACGTCATTTTCTCGGGTCAAATTTTCGACAAGTCTCTGACCGTGACGTTATGACGCATGTCATGTGAAAGAGCACACTTTAAACTCAGGGTTGCCAGGTCACTGCATTTTTGAGGCCAAATCGTCATTAGCGTAGTCAAGTAAACAAAGAAAACAAAAGCCAAGTACAAAGAAAAACAAAGAGCATTGTTGAAGATTTGGCCTCAAAAATGCAGTGATCTGACAACTCTGTTTAAACTATCTAAAAACACTAGTTTGACAATTTGTATATGATAGAGACAAATTGTACCTACGGTTTAAAAACCATCATTTACAAGACATCTTCCCCGCATTGAAAAATAACAAATTTATACAGAAATGCAAATAATGTACAACCACCTTATACAAATAGACCTGTAGTATTTTTATTCAGAAGTCATTCGACCTCATCTAATCGATTTTACAGTAGTTTCTCCATTGTTATGAGTGATTTTCCAGATCTTAATTAATTTGTAAATAATTTTGTGATTCCTGTATTGATCACATTTAATAGGTAACTACGTTTTCTAGTCAAATACCATCATATAAGCTAATGATTGTCCAGTACAGATTCTTTAGAAATGTGAATTTAGTGTATTAGCACAATTTCAAGTCAAATGGTATACAGGGTGTCCCAAAAAAACCCGCAAAACTATTGAAATCACCTATTGTTAACATTTGAATGCCCTAGCACTTATTGAAAAATCAAAATATCTTTGTAAAGTACGTTTGTTTTGCTCATGTGAATGTTGATAAAAACCAAATTGAATAGGCTAAATTAATCCATGCATAAAATTTGATTGCATTTTTAATATGCACTCGTAGGTTTAGTTTTTTTGTCTGAGATAAAAATGGTTAACACTGAGTATTACTATTAATTATGACGGTTATGTCAATACAGGGTGAGTAAAAAAAAACTGATGCCCTTTCAAATTCAAATTAGCCGCGAATTTCATTACGGAACTTTAAGTATTCCCATCAGGGACCGCGGAGCGGGGTGGCTGGCTGGGCTAAAGCCCCACTAATAATTTTTGTTCAATACATATGTTTGCATTAAAAATATAAGAATCGAGGCAAAAACTATATGCCACTTCATGATGATTGTTGAAATTAGAAGTGTTTCCAGGCATCTCAGGGCTCTTGATTTTAAAAGTTTCCCCTCTAAATATCTCGCATCTTCGGTGCTCGATTAGCCCCACAAACACCTCCGCGGTCCCTGCCATAGGTATACAGAGAGAACAGATCGTGACTAAGTACACAGTACAGAATGAGTAAAAAACTGATACTATTGAAATTCAAACTAGCAGCATTGCATTCTTGCAATTTGACAGACGTGAATTGGTTTACGTACTGTGTACTAAATCACGATCTGTTCTCTGTACAGTATACCCATGGGAATACACCGTAATGAAATTCGCAGCTAATTTGAATTTGAAAGAACATCAGTTTTTTCTGACTCACCCTGTACAGGGTGTCCCAAAAAAACCCCAAAACTATTGAAAAGGATCTATTGTTAGAATTTCAATGCCTAGCACTAAAGTGAACCCACGAGTGGATAAACTATTGACATAACCGTCATAATTAATAGTAATACTCAGTGTTAACCATTTTTATGCGAGACAAAAAAACTAAACCTACGAGTGCATATTAGAAATGCAATCAAATTTTATGCATGGATTATTTTAGCCTATTCATTTTGGATTTTATCAACATTCACATGAGCAAAACAAACGTACTTTACAAAGATATTTTAATTTTTTAACAAGTGCTTGGGCATTCAAATGTTAACAATAGGTGATTTCAATAGTTTTTGGGTTTTTTTGTGACACCCAGTAGTTTATCCACTTGTGGGTTCAATTTAGTGCTAGGCATTGAAATTCTAACAATAGATCATTTTCAATAGTTTTGGGGGTTTTTTGGGACACCCTGTATATTGGGAGCGCAATGGGACTGTTATTGCTAAAATTCCCATCCAGTGGCAGGTAAAGAAAGACTGTATCAACGTTCAGAAAATTTACGTAAAGATAGTATTAAGTTTTTGTGAGGAGAAATGGAACCTTGCTGTTTCGGTGAAGATCAAGGAGATTGCCATAAAACGTCATATGTGCGAAAAACCGGTTTGAAGTGTCTCGCAGATTTCACGGAAGAGGAGCGGAAAGTCCTTCTGTGGAGAGGTGGAAAAAGGGAATACGTCAGTAATGGCCACAAATTATACATATGCTATCACCACCACTCCAAGCAAGGAACGATTTTTGAAAAGGGGCTCACAAAATGCTGCGATTTGTTTAAAACTCACAAGCGAATTGTTAAAGGAGGCCATAAGATTTCATTACAGTTGCAGCCAAACTTGTTGACCACGGATATGAATGTATTCCCGGTTGGCAGTTTTGTAGGACATGCTATGATAATGCACAAACAATCGAGAAGAATGTTGTCAATGAAATGTCGCCATCTGAGAATGAATCAACGCAAATTAATACGTTGGATTCGACGACGACTGATTATTCAACAAGCGATATTGATTCAGATGAAGCAAGAAAACAATCAAGAGGTAGTTTGAACCAAAGTTTTCAATCTTTTGGAGATACACCCATCAGAACACACAGAATACCAAAGCATCGCAGAGTGTCTTATGCAAATGAAAAGCTACAGAGAAGTGTCAGCTTTCTCAAACGATCGTTTGCGGCAGTTCTTGGTGTGGAAGAAAGTAGTTTGATGATAGCAAACGAGGAGTTTTCGAAAAAAGCTAACATATCTGAAGAAATGAAGACAAAAGCCAGTGACCTAGACAGGCTGACCGAGCAAATGCGAGAAAACTGGCATTGGAAAGTATAACATCCGAAGAAAAAATCAAAATCCTTACTCTCACTCCTGAATCTTGGTCAATATTAAAAGCAGCGGTGTTTCGGAATATCTTATTAGACAAGCTCGTGAATTGAAAAAGTCTCGTGGTGTACTTGGTAGTCCTGACAAAAGCTTGTTCCTGCAAGCACAACAGAGAAAGTCCAGTTGTTTTATGATGACGCACACTCACGTTTGATGCCAGGTAAAAAGGACTTTGTAAGTATTAAAAAAAATGTCCACAAACAAAAGCGATTGCTTCTATGCAACCTTCATGAGCTGTATGTACTCTTCAAAGAACAGAACCCAGAATTAAAGGTTGGCTTTTCTAAGTTTTGTTCACTCCGTCCAAAATGGTGCGTTACAGTTGGCACAAGTGGCACTCACTCTGTTTGCGCATACACAATTCACCAAAACGCTAAACTTTTACTTCACGCTACAAAGACGGGTTACACCTATAAAGAACTGATGGAAATGATCGTATGCGACTGTGGCAATAAAACTTGTATGGCTCGCAGGTGGGAAAAATGTCCTGGGACAGACTCTCTACGCGAATACCTTGAAACAATTCTGGACGAACATGAAGAGGTAACATTTCAACAATGGCAAACTACTGATGGCAAAACAATAGCAAACCGCTCGAAGATGATTACGCAAACTTTGAACGTGGACGAATTTATTGTGTCGCTGGTGGGGGCTATTGATAACCTAACGTCACATTCATATATCGCTAAATGTCAGACCAAATACCTCAAACGAAGGAAGAAGAAGCTTCCCCATAACTGCGCGTTGGTTCTTGTTGATTTTGCTGAAAACTATACTTTCGTGGTTCAAGATGAAATTCAATCGTTTCACTGGACTAAATTATATTGTACTTTTCATCCAATCGTTGTTTACTACAAAGAAAACGGTAAGCTTGCAGAAAAATCATTCTGTTTTATTTCTGACGATCTACATGACGCTGAATGACGAACATGACGCTGAATTTGTTTTTGAGATACAACGCGAATTAGTCAAGATCTTCAAAGAATCACTGCCGACCATAACTGAAGTTGAATATTTTTCTGACGGATGTTCATCTCAGTACAAAAACTACAAGAATATGTTGAATTTGTGTAGACACAAAGACGATTTTAGCATTGACACAACTTGGGCTTTCTTTGCGACAAGCCATGGCAAGTCACCGTGTGATGGAATTGGCGGAACAGTAAAAAGATTAACGACACGTGCCAGCTTACAAAGGCCTTACTCCGACCAAATTTTGGATGCATCTTCAATGATGGTCTTTTGTGAGACAAACATCCCCGGCATAGAATTTTTTTATATTTTTAAGGAAAGAATGAAAGAAGTTCGACTTGAGTTGAAAGGAAGATTTGCCTTGGGTCAGACCATTCCAGGAACAAGAAGTTACCATTTCTTCAAACCAGTCAGTTCCAATGTCGTTGCATATAAACGTACAGTAGAAGATGATGCACTTGTCGGTTCATTTAACATTACCGGGGAGACAGATTTGATGAGATGAACATAGAGACCGTGCGTCTAACGAGTATGTCGCATGCAGAGACGATGACAAGTGGTGGATTGGTGTTGTTGAGGAGGTTGACAGTGGAACAGAACGCGAAGATCAACTTTCTTCATCCGTCTGGACCAGCCAGAAGTTTTCGTTGGCCAAAAAAACCTGATGTTTGCTGGGTGGGAATAACAAATGTAATTTGTCAAGTCCAAGTTCCTGTAACTGCAACAGGTCGAACATATAAAATTGATGATCAAGAATCTAGGAACATAAATGCAAAATTTTTGATAAAATGAAACCTTTGAAAGTTCGCTTTGCGTCAACGTAGATGTAACTGATGTAAGTGACAAAAAATATTCCGCATACTAATCATTATTGAACCATTTTTAATTGTTTTGTGACGATATCGTTTGCAGATATGAAATTTAACGCAACAACGTTTCCATTTTTACACGCTTTCAATGCCAGACAAAATCTTGTTTTAAACCGTAGGTACAATTTGTCTCCATCATATGCAAATTGTCATACTAGTGTTTTTAGATAGTTTAAAATGTGCTCTTTCACATGACATACGTCATAACGTCACATCTGGTCAGAGACATGCCGAAAATTTGACCCAAAAAAATGACGTCAAAAACATGTTGAAACCGGAAGTAGTAATTCATTGACAGAAATGAATCGTATTCTTTTACTTTATTATATTTTGAATATTTCAAGAGGTTTTGAATTTAGATCCTGTACCGGAAGTGAAATTTAATGAAGCTGAAACGCTGAAATTAGAAAAATTTTCATCTGCCATCAATCAATAACCGTTTGAGATATTGACATCAAACTTTGTATGCGTTCATTTCTTACCTATATCTACTAATGACGAAAAAATCAGCCAAATCCAAATTGGTGGGTTGCAACCCCCTGATGATTTGACATTGAATGACCCCAGAACAACACCCTACTCGTCTACGCTAATTGACCTTTGTGTTACAAATGCCCCATCAAACATCATGGGGTTATAGAATTGTCCAAAAACAACCATGTATTAGTATGTATGACGCATAAGGTACATTACAAACAAATGGGCTCACGTCTTGTTCAAAAAAGAATCATGAAAATTTTAATAGAGAAAAGTATATAAGAGACTTGGAACAACAAGCATGGACAGACGTGAACTTAAGTATTGATCCTACTGAATTGTGGGCAACATGGAAAAAACATGCTAGACAAAATGCATTGATAAGCATGAACCACCTAGAACCAAAAGAGTTGGAAAATGCTGATCCATTAATTTGGCAACAAAATGAAAGTTTACGAAATGGTACAAATAATGAAATTAGAAAAAAAACAAAAACTCAATATTTTACCAACACAACTTGGAGATTAATAAGAAAGGTCCAAAAGCAACGTGGAAACTTATTAATGAATTTAACTCTCGAAATGTTCCAGCCATGAAAATATTTCTGAAATTAAAGTGGGTAGAGAAATAGCCGAGGATATAGCCGAGACTTTTTATAATCATTTTGCTGCTATGGGTGAAAAATTAGCATTTGATATACCAGTCTCTACTGCAGAACCAGATGCATATGTTTGACCAGCTGAAACAATATTTTCAATAAAATCTCCTAATATAAATGGAGTTAATAGAAAATTAAAAACACTTAATATAGGGAAAGCAGCAGGTCTAGATCAAATACCTTGTAAGCTTTTAAAAATTGCAGCAGAAATCTTTGCGCTGACTCAAATATTTGATAAAATCATGCACAAGCATATTCTCTGAAGACTGGAGACTAGCAAGAGTTACTCCAATTTTTAAGAAGGGTAAAAAACTATATCGACCAGTATCAGTTATTTTGGTAGTTGCAAAGAATTTCCAAAAGCTGATATTTGAGCAGTTGTATGGGTATCTAGATAATAACTCAGCCCAATCTGGGTTTCGATCATTACACAGTAACTTCCCTAATAGAAGCGACAGATAAATGGTCAATTAATATTTATCATTTATAGACCCGCAGCGAGTGGGATTCCGCGAAATATTTCCTGAAGTGATGATATATTATACCGAAAATAAGTCACAGAAAAATTAGAACTACATGGTGGTTGAATCTCCGCCATTTTAACTTTTTCCCACCAGTGTTTTCTCGCGTGGTACATGACGTGCGACATTGTCAAAAGGAACGCGGGCTCGCTAAATGATGACGTAATGCATGTTATCGTGATTAATTCGATGCTAACGTGGTACAAACTGAGATTTCTGATTCGACAATATGAGGTTAAGGTATAATATTGATAATAAACTCTTAAACAGAGTGATTTTTAGAAAGGCATTTGACTCTATTGATCACAAAATAAAACAAATTCCGAAAATAGACATCTTGTATTCCTGATATTCAAGAAAAAACTAGAAAACGACGGAGTTGGTGGTATTTCGTCTTTATTCCAAAAACAATGTCTTCATATTAATATTTGGTATTTCTTTAAGTTGTCTGCTTGCCCTGCTATTGATCATACCATTCTCATACGGAAAGTCCAAAGAATTGTGTTGATCAAAACAGTATCAAATTCTTTGATTCCTATTTAAATAACCGCCGCCAAGGGTGTTGTGTTATTGATGAATTATCCGGAGCAGTTGAATTAACCTTTAGCGTATCAAAAGGCAGTAACTTGGGACCTTTACTATTTTTAATATATATTAATGATCTAACCAATTGTGTTGAAACGGCTACTCTTGCATGTATAAGTATAAAAATAGACGGAAAGCCTATGAAAGAGTTAGCGAAGCAAAATCTGTAGGTGTACAAATTGATGAACACTTTACATGAGCACAACATGTCAAAAATATAACTAAAGAGATTGCATCAGCTGTAGGAGCACTTAAACGGGTACGCCGGTTCATTGATACAAACACTGCTCTGAAATTTTACGAAGCATTGTTTCAACCGCATTTTGATTATTGCAGCACTGTTTGCGACGATTTTGGGACTCCCGTACGGCAATCTTGTAAAACAGTATATTGTACGTATATAATTATTAAAAGATAATATTGTATTATTGCAAGTAACTCTTTTATGCATGTCTTGTAATTCATCTGTCGTTTGTTCTAATTGTAATGCTATAGATATTTGTAAATTGCTGTTAATTTTACCGCGTTTAAATTACGCTTTTCACGTTTTCCCCATTGTTGCGATATGCTTTGTTGTGAAAATATTAAATATTGGAGAAGCTACTGAGAATTCTTCCCGTTTGAAACCCTGAAATTTTCCGACAACTCCCGACTTTATCTCAACGTATGCAAATAAACTTCTACTTGGTCGAAATAAATGGACTTTTCAGAAGAAATAATTGTACATGTGACCATAAATACATTATCCAGATTCCGTTGTGCATGCCGAGACTGAATTCCTTGAAATTTTCACGATATTTGAGAATAGATTTTGTATATATACTGAATAAAATTCAAAGAAAAAACGTGGCTGAAAGTCAGATTCGGGTAGCACATCTCGAAAGGCACTTCGAATTCGAACGATATTACTATTTCTTGAAACAGGAGGGGTTGAAAACAATAGAGATTATAAATGACACTAGAGAGGACATCGAGGGTAAAATTTGGGAGCGCGGTGATTGGGGGGGGGGGGAATTCAAGTCCCGGATGTTCACTCATTCACGATGTCCCAGGCAAAAAAGTCGTTTGAGACGAGTTTTTCTGCTTTTTGAAATGTTTTTCCTTGTAAAAATATTGAAAATATCATTCCAGATTGTCTAAAATAAGAAAAACAATTGAAAAAGTACTATTTTGCCCACAAAACCAGCAAAACGGTCATGGCTAAAGGGGGTGGACGAGAGGTGGGTTTTCAAGATGGCAGCTGTTTTTCAAGATTCTTAAAACGAGAACGAATCCACAATTATACATTTATAGCATTCCTAAATTGTGATTAGGTTCAGGGGAAGGGTCAGGGTAAGCTTTAGGAATGATATAAATGTCTGGTTGTTGATTCGTTCAAGTTTTAAGAATCTTGAAAAACAGCCGCCATCTTGAAAACCTACCTCTCGTCTATCCCCTTTAGCCATGACCCCGGCAAAACGGCCTCAACAACGATGAGAAAAAATTTATACAGATTTCTGCTGTTGCTAACGTGGTTGCTAGGGAAGCATTAGCTCAGCCAATAAGCGCCTATCCTGCATCCGGGACTTGAATTTGCCCCCCAAAAAAGGCGATCCCTTTTGTTTGCTGTGAAAAAGATTACGATGCCTCCTCTAGTGTTATTTATAATCTCTATGGTGAAAACTCACCAAAGCCAGCTAAAATTAAATCTCAAACAGTTTAACACTTGCCTTTTAGAAATATTACGTAAATCACCGTTTAATATGTCATCATATTTTTGCGGAATTTTTGCGAAATATTCTGAGTATAAAATGCAAAATATTCAACGCTTGCAAAATGGTTATTTAAAATCAGATTGTTATTATTTAAAATTGTTATTATTTGAAACTGTTTCAAAATTGGAAAATAAAGGTACATGATTAACTGAATTGACTTGAATTTGCATAATTTGATTTTTTTGCATTTTTAGTTTCTTGCAATTTTGTTGATATCAATTGCTGTGTATGCCAAAGTTACAGCTGTGTTAACCAGTCTGCCAATTTTGGGCGCAGTTGTCACATGTGGTGTTTTTTTGTTGATCATCTCAATATTTGGTCTCATTGGTGCTGTCAGACATCAACCAGTTATCCTTTTCTTTGTATCATTTTAATTGAATGAAATGAGTTGAAGGTTAATTAACTCAACAGTAGAGGCAGTGATAGATAGACAGATAGTCTAAACAGGGGGATTATATTGATTTCTGTCATCTGGAACATTTTTACTGTCATGTCAACTATCGTCGGCTTCTGAATTATATTTAACTAACTGCGTCTCAGTTTTTTATGCTCAGCATTAAAATTCTTGTAAAATAACTGCTATGTTCATCATATAATGAGTTTATGCGATGCATATAGAGATTTACGCGAGGTAAACTGATGAAATAAAAATCGTATTTTCACTGTGGGGAAGCGAATAAGCGTTTTCTTTGGCCGTACGGTTTTTTCACTAGTGCAAAATATCGTACGAAATCCTGATGTCGTGCCCAAAGAGCTGCTTTGATCGAAGCAGCTTTCAAGCAGTCATTGCTTGTTGTTAATATCTGCGGCCATAACAAGATATTTCTTAGTTTTGTTATAAAAATGATTGTTTTTATAGGCAAATTTTAGGTATATTATTTATACATATATATGCTTTAATCATTGTTCCTTGACTTAACAAGTATATGATAACCCTAGCATTCCTGTTTATATTTTTACTGTCTGTATCCATTGCTGCTCTCACTGTTTCCCCCCAAAAGCAAGAACAATTATTAAGATCAAGTTGGCAACGTCTGGGAAATCAAACAAAAGCTGAACTACAAGTTGCAGGAAATTGTTGTGGCTTCCTTGTTTTGGCAGACTTAGCTAACACCACTATGTCACATCCACCATGTATTAAAGTAAGGTTGCAATTACCTGAGTGGACTATTTATTATCACTCACTAACTGCTAGTTTGCTGTTATCAGTCTATTCTATAAACTACTGGCGGAACGACATTTACAATTAGTGTGCTTTTGTACTGAATGAAGTAATATGTTGCTGTCATTGTTGGCTTAGATTTCCTGTTTGGTAATGCATTGGATCTCGTGTTTAGTAATGCCTAGGATATTCTTTCTAGCAATACGCTTGATTTTATATTGAACATAATTGATTTATCACAAAGTGATGTGTATCTCTTTCATATTATATTAATTTTCTAGCTACCATGTTGCAAAGCGAAAGCAGGCAACTATTGTGACCAATGCCCGGCATGTTTCACATATTTCAAGGATTCGATTGATCAAATTTTGTCTGTTGCTGGAGGCGTTGGATTGTTCTTCAGCTTTACTTTGGTAAGGGATTTTTGTCATTCTATATGGAATATTTACAAAACGAGTGGTCGTCATTTTTTAGATTTCAGACACGAGGTCCTGGCACGAGTATCTTTGTATACTGATAAAGATTGGACACGGAATCTTGCTATGAATTATTAATGAATTTTTGAAGGATCTCAGTCTTCATACTCTGTTTGAAAATCAAGAAACTCTATTTAGTTTCTTGGTAACTTTATTATTTATTGTTTATCAATTTAACATCATCTGGTTTTGATGGTAATCTTGTTCCTATTGATCAGGACAAACATTTTGAAGTGAATATTTTCAGTTTCAAAGGCACAATGTCACTACCTGAGCGATGTAATTTTATTTCGTCGCAACAACATAACAATAGTATAATTTCATGGTTAATCATCATGTTTAGAGCAACCTAAACTATATGTCACGACAGTGAACCCACACTGTCAACTTTCCCTGTGGAAAAAAAACTGGAGGGCCCGGAGAAAATCTACGATTTTTGGTGGACCGTTGACTTACACTTTTTTCACCACATGAGGATTGGGTGCGACCATTAACCACTTGGCTACCTAAGCCCCAAAAGTTTGAAGAACCATACTTTATATAGGCAACAATAAGCCTAATCGTCTATTACCTGAGTTTGATCTTGCACAAATTTGTTTTACAGGTATTCGGTGTTTATGTGGCCTACAAATATCGAAATATTAAAGATCCCAATGGCCTTTCTGGATCATTTCTTTAATGGAATGTTCATGTAGTATATTATGTTACCTGTTCTGTGATGAAGAGTATTATATAAAAAAAAACTTACGTATAAATATAACTGGACAATACAGCTGGACGTTATTTAACACATCGATTCATATGTTAAATAAGAAAATATTTTAACCCAACTGCTCGGGGCGTAGGTACATAACTGTAACTCATCCATAGTCTTCGCGATAGTCTTGCAGATAAGTGAAAACAATGTGCACTTGATGATACAAGCATAAAACTTGGCATACAGTTATGACAAGTCGTGAGTGAGTGATTTAGTTATAGGGCCATTGCAGGTTTACATCTGCTTGTCAAAAATTCTTTTTTTGTATTAATTTACTCTACGTTATGAAAAAGTGAAATTTCTGGTTCAATTTTAGTAAAAGCTACTAACAGTAATAGAAAGTTCGCGAAAAAGTACATGTAACACATTTAAGCCATTTTTGCTATTTTGTTTGTCTGCAATGAGATGTTTGCGCTCAAACAGGTGAAAAATGCCGCAAAATACTCCAAAGGGCCGTTTTTTAACGACTTCAACCTCCTGTAACTCGAAAACAGGTTCAAAACCCGTGCTTTCCGCTTAAATGTCTTATATTTAGTTTTTGCCAAACTTTTTATAGATAAGTGGTTTTCGCTCATAATGCAACTGAAATTTCGTTTTTTCGAAGTAATAGTAATTGAATATATCATTAGTAAGAAAACTCGATTTTGTTGCGTCTACGAAAAAGCCTGTTATGGCCCTATAGCAAAAATGCTTTTCTTAAATATGCTCTACAATCATGGCAAGTTGTGTGCTTGTATCATAAAATGCGCAATTGCTTTATCACTTTACACCAATTGGCTGGACTACGAGAAAAAAAACTGTTCTTACAGCCGTAAACAACAGATCATGCACTGACCCGCGCAAAATTTAATGTTATTTACACAAATCTTCTTAAATGCACTATTTACAACATGAGCGGCCGTGTTGTATCAGCATATACAAACTCGAGCCGAAGGCGAGAGTTGTATATCTGATGCAACACGGACGCGAATGTTGTAAATAGCTTGTGAAACTCTTTAATTTTATAGATCAATTTGCGAAGTAATTTTGAAAATACATCTTATATAAGATGAGAAAATCAAAGTTAAAGTTTATGAAAATCAACAGAATTCTCAATCAGAGTATACAGACTCCTTCACGCTCATGATTTCTTTTGTTTTCTGTATGAATTATTAATGAGTTTCACAAATCACGTTAACAACACATAGACACGTAAAACATCGAATACTGCATGTCATGTGAGATGCTGACGCCATTTCGCGTGTACAAAAATGCAAACTGCGGATTTACTAATTGCTGACGTCATTAACAAATTCAATTTTTGAAACTGAATGTGCTATATCTCCTTATTTTGCACGGTGACCTATCTTCGAATTTTGTAGGCAGTATCGTACCACAAAGTCTTGCATTATACAAAAAATAAAACAATTCTATAATGTGGAAAAAATGTTTTTCAAGAAAACAGTATTTTCGTAGTTTAAAAGAAATTGGCGTTATAGAATTGCTTTAAATTTTGCACAATGTTAGTCTATGCTGTTTGTAACATGATGCGAAATTTGGGGGTCACCGTGCTTCTTTAGGCGGATTTCCATTCAGTGCAAAATGTCGCGCGATCGATTTTTAGCGAGTGCTTTCTTTTGAAATGTGTGAAGTCAACCACAGCTAATAAGATTTGTTCTGCTTGACTGTTTGTAATTCAAAAGAGAGCAGGGTTGCCAGATCACTGCATTTTTGAGGCCAAATCGTCATTAGTGTAGTCAAGTAAACAAAGAAAACAAAAGGCAAGTACAAAGAAAAACAAAGAGCAATGTTGAAGATTTGGCTTCAAAAATGCAGTGATCTGGCAACCCTGAAAGAGAGCGCTCGCTAAAAGTCGATCGCGCGACATTTTGCACTGAATGGAAATCCGCCCTTTCAGACTTGCGCAGCAAAATACATCGTTTCTAAATAAATTTCATACGCACGTGTTGCCATAGCAACAAAGCATTGGTCATCAAAACTGCCATTATTTGAAAGAAAATATGTTAAAATACATGAACAATTCAATACGGACTTGTTTAAATTTAACAGCGCGAAAATTAAAGATCTTAACTAAACTATAGCTTAACTTTTTGAAAACTGTATCGAGCCACCTTAATTACAATTTATTTTAAGTAAAGCGACAAAACTTACGATGTCAGCGCTGGTTTCAGGTTTGACTGATCATGAAATGATTCACGTTCTTTACATCACCTTTTCATGAAATGATTTGAAATAATTCAAATTTATATTAATGAAATGATTTAAATTTATATATATTAATAAAAAATTAATGACGCTAACGGCTAACAGTGTAATGTATGTAATAAGACATGTATGAGGAAATTGTTAAAGCCGCGTTCTCGCACGACGCTGATATCAACGACGTCCATTGGCGGTGCTGAAATTGGCTGCAGTTATTTCAATTAAGTCCAATAATTTATTCGCGATTCCCAGCAATCCCCTTCCGCGGTTTTATTCGACCACTGTGATTCGACTTTTCGCCATATACAGAGCCCACCTCAATTGAACTTGATGTACACTTCAAACATCAACTCGAACTTTAACCGTTGGAGGGTTATCTATTGCATATCAATGGAAGTTCTGTGATCATGAAAAAGCTTGGTACCACCCAAGAAAAAGTGCATCCATAGATGGAAGTATTATTCAATCATTCATCAAGAAAAATTCCTAAGGATATTCTGCTGAAGATGAACGTCTTGCTATAGACAGAGAGTCACTTTGGATGATAACTAGTCTGGATACAAAACTGATGCTGATATTCAGGTTCTGTTGGAGGAGAGTCAAATGAGCGAAGCATTGTAGCAAGTGATAAATTCCTGGCCAGATGGCCAAAGGAACAAGTTGTAAACATGACTACAAAGGACTTCCTTCTTCGATACCTGGTTGTAAATGAGTTACTTACATCAAGGAAAAATGAAATGGATGAAGTCAAGAGTCTAGTTCATTGCATGTCATGGTCAACTGTTGAATCCTGATATCCTCAAATGCATGATGGTTGAAATCGAGTCATCCAATTTTGGCCAGAAACAGTCACATAAATGGTTTCTCGATTACCTTGGGCAGAATGAAGTGGTGATAGTGAATTTTCTGGAGACAGCCGTTGCAGATCACTTTTGCAGTTTTGGACAGGTTGGTCTCTTGTCCTGAAGTATTTCCAAAGTAGGATTTCCAAATCTATAACTTGTTTAGCAGACATACATACATAGAAATAACATGGCATGCTTTGTGCCGGACATTCGTTTTTCAAGTTGATATAGTGCTTAAGTCAATGAAAATGCACATTAAAACCTACAGGAGAAGATGCGCTTTCACATTTTTGTTGTGAAGATCAGATTTTTGTTGTGTTGTTGTCATTCAAATGTTGATAAATTAAAAATACAATGTGGCATAGTACAAAACGAGGACTGGACTTGTGGACTCGTGGACTTGTATGATTTTAAAACAGCCCTCTCCGGGTCTGTGTACTCAGGGGGCATGCGCGGCTACCCACAAAAAGGTAAATTTTTGAAAAAACCCAAAGTTCTTGATCTTGAATTAGCATGATTTTAATGATATACGAGTTTGAATTAGAACCGACAGGAACACACAAAACGTGAGGTGATAGATCTGACCGAATCGCCAAGCAAAATTCCAGATGCTGCTTGTTCTAGTGCTTTAAAGACTGAGTCAGATGTAAGTAACCGTGAATATGTTAATAGTTTCATTTGCCATTAGTTGAGGTTTAGTAGATATTCTTTACTTGTAACATATTTTTTAACATGCAAAAACAATAGCAAGGCACGCTAGAAGAATAATAGAAAATGTATGGAGCTCAGTAGCATTAGTAGGTTAGGAAAATTGTATTAAATACAGCATGGTGTATTTTGAATGAAAATCTCATTTGTTGTCAGAAAAATTATTCTGGAGAATACTTGGGAAATTTTACTGATTTGTCTATCAAGCAGCGAGTTAGAGAGCTCAGAGGAAGAAATCCCCAAAGTAAAGTTCCTGAACATGAACCCATTGCTGCCAATATACCATAATGGTAAGAAAACCGGACTGGACACAAAAAATGTTGTCGAGCTCCTACTCCAACCAAATGAGAACGCTGAAGCTCGGGCTGTTCCAACCTCCGCGAACATTAACTCATCTTTTGTGGTCGCTACAAGTGCTTCTCATGTGATGCACTTCAAGAACATTCTGGCAGATGATCTTGGTGCCTGGACCATTAATGGAACCAAAAAGTTATTTTACCGTGCTGCATCCAAGACAAAACCTGTCATGAAAGTAGCTAAAGAATATTTTGATGATCACAAGAACCGTTCCGTTTACCGGGCAACGAAACTAATCTACTATATAAAAAAAATGTGCTGTAGAAACAAATCGTCTCCTGATCTTCAAAAAATTATTGTCTATTTAACTGGTAAGTGAACATGTGACCATACTGCTTTGTGCTAAAAGTGATAAAAAAGATCATGAATAAATGGTATAGCATACAGCTAATTCAATAAAGGCTATCATTTTCATTTATACAAGAGTATGCAATAGTACGGTTATGCATGGCATGGCTAAAACTCACAAAACTAAAGGGGTTTAAGCTAACTGTTTTTCCAGCATTCACACACACGCACGCACGCACGCACGCACGCACGCACGCACGCGCACACGCACACGCGCACACACACACACACACACACACACACACAGTACTGCATTAATTTTATTATAGATCAAAACGAGAAAATGCATAACCTGGTATTCGTGCAATATGTGTTTGACAAGAACGAACACGAGATAAATGTGGCGAAACACGGAAGCTTCAAGAATGATGCGCCGTACTATCGCACTTCTGAAAAAACTAAAGAAAAAATGAAAGCCCAGTGTAGCAATAAGAGTTCTCCAACGGCGGTATTTCACGAAAGCATACACGATAAAGTAGGCGTGACACATTTAGAAAATGCTGCTGGCCATGCAAGACATGTTAGGCAGGTCAAGTACATTAAAAAAGCAGTTAGTGAAAAACCAGGCGATCAGATAATGGAACTAATTGAAATGGTAAAAGAAGGAGAAAGAGATAAAAGAAAAGCATTTGTTCGAAAAGTGGAATCTTCGTCTGATCCATGCGTTGTTTTAAGGACCGATCATCAGCTAAATGACGTAGCGAGGTCCTGCACAAATCCAACAAAATTTAGTGTTCTAAGAGTTGACCCCACCTTTAACTTTGGAAAATATTATGCGACAGTCACTACTTATCGCCATCTTCTACTGCGAAATAAGAATGGCGTACATCCAGTACGAATTGGCCCTGTCCTCGTACACAACAAAAAAGAAGCAGCAAGCTACCATGAGTTGTCTGCAACAATGATAAAGTTAAATCCAGAAATACGTCACACGCTTGCATTTGGAACCGATGGAGAGAAAGCCCTAAGTGATGGACTTGGGTGGTCTTTTCCAGGCGCTCAGCATTTACTATGCGATTTGCATTTCAGAGATAACATTTCTTCGAAATTAAAAGGGCATAAATGGAGATCCTGCAAAGACAATCATTCATGATATTTTTGGTCGAACGGTTGCGTCCGAACGTATTCCCGGGCTGATCGACGCGGAAGATAGTGCAGCCTTGGATTCGGCTATGGATAAAATGAAAATTAAATGGCTGACTTTTCATTGCCAGGCCGAAAAATTTGTGTCTTACTTCGTAAAACACAAGCTAGAACTAATACGAAGTACTATGACTGCTGACATCAGGGCAATGGCAGGGCTTGGTTGGCCACCAATGACCAAATGTTTACGACCAAAATGCAAACAAGTGCATGAACTCTGTTCTTCAAAGAGAAAAACAAAAAATGGGGAAAACGCATCTTACAATTCCTGAATTTGCAAAGCTATTACAGGCTGTTGTCGAGCGACAACGAACTGAAGAAAACCTTGCCCTCACTGGTATTGGAGATCAGGTACACCTGGACCAAAATTACGAAAGCTACAGAATTAATGAGACTGCCTTCTACAGAAAGACAAAAGAACAGCAAAATACTTTCCTGGATAAATTTCACAACGCTAACGTAAGCGCGCAAAGAGAACTCCCGGCTGAGCTGTCAAGTACTTTGCCAAAAGAAGATTCATCTACGTCCTGTCTGAGTATTTCACTCAATAACATGAAACTTATTGGCGTTCCTTTTGCGACCCTTGTTAGAATGTATAACGACGCTTCGACTCTCGCCAGAAGCAAAAATAGAATTGTTAAAGCACCAGGTGAGGGCGATAACCAACCCCGATATGTGGCAAACAGTATTTCGAATTTACCGCCTTATCAAGTTTCCCAGAAAAGAACAACGCGAAACAGCGTTTATTACGAATGCAGCGAAGGATGTATACGTTTCTCCGCGTACGCATTGTGTGAGCACACCTTGTCAGTTGCAGATATTGACAACAGACTTTCAGACTTCTTGAAAGCTTACAAAATGAAGAATGGAGGAAAACGGGACCTGAACACTATCGTTCACACTGACATGCCTGCTGGAAGAAGGAGAAAAAAGACCTTATCCCATATGTGTCATGAAAGCGGGCTTCTGATTGGTTCTCAGCAGGTAAGTTTTTTTCGAACTAACCTGCTTTCCCGAACTTACCCGCTTTTCTCTTTATCGATAAAACCGGCTTTCTGATTGGTTACAAAAACCCGAACTTACCTGCTTGCTGCTTACGCTGCCGTCCGCATCAAACTGCTCAACAACAATGGCGAACAAAATTTAGCTGATGATTAAACCTACACTTTAAAGAACATTTTTGGGCTAAAGACGTCACAGAAACCAAGCAAAAAGAAACGGAAAATTGTAAACTAAAGACAATAGAGAGCCTGATAAAGAAATATTAAGAGACCAATAAGTTTAAGAAGAGAAAATGTTGACAAAATACATCGGCGACTCGGCGAGAATCGGAAAACAACACAAGAAGATAAGTCTAGTATGGGATAAAAACCCAACTTACTTGCAGGTTCGGTTGGTTCGGGATTAACGCACCTCGGGGTCTGACAGCTGTCCGAACCTACCTCGCTTCGCTCGGTAGGTTCGGACAGCTGTCAGACCCCTCGGTGCGTTAATCCCGAACCAACCTCCCTGCAAGTAAGTTTGTTATAAAATCAACCCAAAAACGTAAAGGAGCGTCAAATCGAAAAGAGCAATTAGTGCAAGAATATTCTGCGTCAGCGGACACCTCGCGACCGTCTTTGCCGCAGCCTGAGAATCAGGATCATAATTTAACGGCGAGTTTCTAGAGAAGTAAGGGAATTGGAAAATACTTCTCTGTGCCATAGTCCATACAATTAGCAATGCTATGGAGTTATTAGACGGTACAGAGCAAAGTACGTTTTTAGCATAATTTCATTTCCGCGCAAAATCTAAAATTATTCTGATTACTTCTTTTTAGGATGTGAGGAACAGCCAAACTCCACAAACCTCGAGCCATGCAGTTAGCAACGTCAGCATCCCCACCTAAAGCCACAGAAGGCAGCTTCTGCTTAAGCCTTCTTGGTTTGTGCAACCATCTGGTGAAAAAATGCTATGGTTGTCAACAGATGTTGAAATTACATCATTTGGGTAATCTACTCATACCAACACCACCTAACGATCTCGTTATAGTTAGTGCTATGAAACGGACATTTTATCAAAATGGCGTAATGCAAACCGGCAAGCTTGGAAACGTGTACTTCCACTGCAAAGCTAGTTGCGTTCAACATGTCCAACCAGCTTTCCTGCCGTTTCTCGCTGTCATCCCAATTGAATTACGACCCAAACTCCTTGATGTCCATAGGCAATACCTTTGCACAGAACTAGGCCTAGTATGCTAAATTTACTGTTTATACTTTGCTTTTTTACATTACGGTATATTCAATGTAACATACAGTATAATTGCTTAAATATAAATAGTTTCCGTCTTTTCTACCGAACATGCATGTCAATAAATGATTAACTCATTTAATACAACTGACTAAAATTATATGCATTTATGGTTTTTCACTATCTAAAGTTTAAAGGGCAACGTTTATATCATGCCCTGAAAAATACTTAATCAAGTTATATAAAGTTCTAACGCAGGCCGTATCATGAATATTTAATTTCTATTTGGTTTAGTAAACAAACAGGCAAACTATAAAAGAGAGCGTGCTGCACCAGTACGCAGCGAGACAGAGCCAGCGACATAGCGGGTTTATCATTCGTTACAGGGCATTACTGATGCACTGTAAGCATTTATAGCGTATTCGTATGGTTTTTACAACAAAATGTTCGCGGATACAAATAAATCTGTTTACCTGTAGACGGGGCCTTATTTTACTTACACTGAAATCTATGTTACCTGAAACCCAATAATTAGAGAATAATCCAACGCATCGACAACGGAAACACCTTCCCTTTGGTTTATTCGCAACGAATAAATATTGTATAAGATAAAGCTTAAGGAATATATCAAATCATTCTTTCTGGTAAAGCGTGGCAATGCGGCAAGGTACATATTAATAGGAAAATCATATTCAGTGCCGCGATGCTTTTTTTTTCATTTTAGTAAAATTTAGAAAAAAATCCCTCCACGAGTCCAGTCCTTGTTTTGTACTATGCCATACAATGTGGGCGGCAAAACACTGTCCAATCCTGTTTCTAACAACCCTGAACAGGTTGACTTACATGACGCTAGCTTGTTTCATGAGCTAGTGCCTATTCATTAGGTTTATTGCATGACGTTAGCTTGTTTCATAACAAATTAGTACCTTTTCATACAAAAATTGATCATGTTGACGCAAGGACTGCGAGATTGACTGCCAAGTATCATATACATATAGGAATTTTAATGAAAAAGTAATTCACATTTTTTAATACAAACATCAGTAACAACATTTAAATAGAGCATATTGTCCGTGCGACAACAAACGTGGATTGACATGCACGCCTATTCTGCTTCAACGGGGTGAAACGGAAAACAAGTTTAAGGGAGGTACTTAAAACATCAAAGTAAAATTTAAACTTGTAACGAACATGAATAAAGATATAGTTAAATGCACGGATGCGTAAAAATAGATCAACAAACGGTTTTGGAAAAACATAATTATTCCCCTTGCACCCCCGCTGAGCATGCAAACAAAGCAAACTTCTCGCTAATTAAAAGAGATGTTACGATTAATTAGTTCAACATCGAGCTTGGACACAGTATATTCTAGTATAGGTATAAATTGCCCATTTACGCTCTCTCGTTTCATATTGCGGTTCAAGCACCCTGTATCTCGCCTCCAAACATGTGTACCTTAAAAACACTTAACTTGCTCAATTGATTTACCGAACTGAATATACTTTAAACAAGTGAACAATGTCAATACTAAGGATAATTCAACTTTTGTTGTATATGAATAACTTACGTATAAAATCAGTTGAAATAAAGGAGTTTCAGGGTTAATGGTTCCTCTGCTATTCCAAGATCGAGATTTTATACAGGCTTTTAACGTGGCAAATGAAATAGATTATTCCAACGTGAAGAAAATCTTCATGTAAAGTTGTTCTGATGACTAACATACTCAAGTTGTATTTAAAATACATTCTTCTAGTGATGGTTAAACTCGGTAAAAACTTGATACCAACATACTATTATGCATTCAAAACAACATCACCAAAAGAATTCTTTAAACTACGCTATTTGTTTCTTCTTTAGATATTTTTGTGTGTTTTGTCAGCTCACCAGGAAGACAAGTATCATCACCCACTTCAAAGTTTCTTCTATCAAGAATTTATTTCCATTGCTTCTTCACAGACATATTTCGTTCAGAATCTTTCTGCATTATCTAAATTGAAACAATAATTAACATTATTACAATATAGCAAGCATTTGTTTTAAAGAATCGTGTTTGGTCTTTTTGAAGCATACATCCCTGACACACAGTGTAACGATGTAGTTGTCAAATTTTGAAGATAAAGTATCTATATAACCGCTCTAAACTGAGCAATCTCTTTTTGTCAAGAAACAATACTTATCTTTTACATATACAGCTAATCCAAAAAAGTTCTTATCTAATAATTATAGATTTTAAATATTGAGACCGCATAGAGAACCCCTTGCGGTCTCAGTGCTTAAGATCTATAATTTTTAGATAACAACCTTTTTTAGCAATGCCTAGGAAACTTGAGATTACTTACGTAAAATTATTGACGTCACCGGAAAGCTAATATTACAAATTACTTGATAGTTGCTGAGTAAGTGTTTCAGAAATACTTCGAAACTCAGCTACAGCTGCATGCCAAATGTCGCCACCATCATTTCCGCACAAAAAGCGCCTACTTGCTGAACCCAACACAGCCACTGAAAGAAAATGCAACTCCCACTTGTGGGAAAGTGCCAAACCAAAGGAGTTGTTTACCAAGGAACGGTAAAAAACAGAAGAAAACCACGAAGAGCAGGCATATGTGGGTATGAATGAATGAATTTATTAAAGAGCACAAAATCCACAAAGTGGTTTGTTACATATAACATATCCCTGAACGTGCCTTCGAAACAAGGTACTAACAACTACACAAACTCCTTCCGGAGTCTGAACCACAAAAATAGCACAGCACTTAGAAAATACAAATTTGGAAACTAAAAGACTGAAATTAACTTTGCTGTTTTATGGAAAATTATTAAGAAATGTCGGGGGTACTCCAGCCATACCAAGAAGTGTAATATTTATGCTTGAATGAAAAGTACGTAATAATTAGTCATCCGAAACTAAGCTCGGTGTACTCTAAAATGAACTCGTTCAACTGTAGACACAGAAAGAAACACTTACTGAGCAACCATAAAGTGATTTGTAATATTAGTTTTTCAAAGACGTCAATGACTGTATGTAGATAATCTCAAGTTTCCTAGCAGGCTTGTAATCACCAAACCTGAGGCAACTAATAGCTCTAGCATAAATTTCCAGGTGTCTACAAATAATAATCGTTACAAATAATCAACACAACTTTATAAAAATTCACTTCAAATCTATTCCTGTGTTAAAAAAGCAAAAAGGAAAAAGCTGACTATCACTTCAGAGACAGTGACTATCACTTCAGAGACAGTGAATCTTGACCAATCAGAGTGCAGAAAAATCAATACTCACCTGGGAATTTATACTTAGATGATAGATCTTTAATATACTCATATAGCAAGTAATTCTGCACAATTATATCTTTACACCATTACAAATGCAATTCCGAAAATTGAGTGTTTTAAAATCATAATTTGAACACTCAGATAGCGAATTTTCGATTTACTGTAAATCATTAATCTCTAGTCTAAAGATGATTTACATTAAATAGAAAATTCACTATCTACATTGTTTCGAGTAATCAAACTATGATTCTAAAACACTCAATTTTCGGAATTACTTTACTATTACTAGTGCATTTATTTAAACGCAATTCTTGCCAAAATTTGCCACAAATATAAAGTTTAAGGTTTTAAGGGTTTATGAACAGTATTGCTTTGACTCGAGCAATTTTTTTAAAATTTAGTACAACAATACCCCATCCACCTCCCCCCCGGTTTAAGTTTAAAATCTCTCATTTTTTCTGTTTATTCTGGATTACAAGTACCAAAACAATCTATTTCATTAAAAAAAACTTCGTACATGGAGGCGCTTCCCAAACTAGAGAGCGAATTCAGATGTCTACTTTTTTTATACACCCTGTATAACTAGCACTACTAATCACAAGAAAATACGCACTTTTGATACGGCCATTTCAAAATCTTCTTGTGTGACGTGAACTCTTCTTTCTCTCAGTGCGAACATCCCAGCTTCTGTACAAACACCCTACATTTGTCAAGTAAACAAGTTTGCCAAACACATAAGAGGGCTAAACGACAAGTAGACAGCGTACGTACAGAGAGTAAGTAAATCGTACAGAATACCTCAAAAACTTACCACTACCATCTGTTTGATCCAGAAGGAATATTCAGGTGGTAGTCTAGCACCTGAAGATACCTGTGGCTGAAATAAACTGTAATGGTAAGTTTTGAAGTATTCTGTACGATGATATATATATCTAAACCTCATTAATAATTCTCATGAATAATAGTTCACACAAAGGAAATCATAGCCGTGAAGGAGTCTTTATATGTGATAAAAGACAGGTAGATTTTCGTAAAACATTATGACGTTGGTGCAAAGGCTCTGTTGTCGAGTCAGGTGGATCTTCCACCCATGTATCCAAATAATGCAAAGCCAAAGTTCGTTGTCCAAGAAAGTAGCTCTATAAATCCATAACATGGCTGGGACATTCAGCAGTACCTTAACTTCGGCACCAGATGCACCAGGCATCAATTCAGCAATCTTTCGGAGATTTATTCCTCTTGTTAAATTCATCTTACGAGAATGGATTTTCAGGATATCCAGACGAGCCTGGCAAAATAATCAACGTGCATGTTAGACACCTACAAACTTAGCATGATGCATTGCTTGGATTTAGAATAAGTAATAGCATGGTTTCGAGTGCAATTTGGAAATAACATGCACAAGTGAGTTTTTCGAGTGAGTTTTTCGAGTGAGTTTACTTGTTATAATACCATGATCAACTCGGTTTCTATTGTTCTCACAGTGACATTTAATCGCTAAATTACTCAGAAGAGCGAATGTTCTCTAATTTTTCCCCAAAACGGGGAAAATTAGAAATTTTCCCTAATTTGTATGCATGACTGGAATCCAAACAAATCAACACTTTACACAACAAAATAATCAGATATTTATGTATTTTCAACACAATATATTATTGCACGCAACAGCACGCATTATTGATGAATTTATTCCCAAGCCATTTCTTACAATTCATATTATACTGTATATCCTCGATAATCATGGTACTACAAACTAGTACCATGATATGTGGGGAAATTAGTGATTAAATGTCCCTCACCCTCGGGAGGCTTGCGGAATTCCCGAGGGTACAGGAATTCCACAAAACCTCTCTCGGCTTTCGGGGACATTTAATCACTAATTTCCCTCATATCTTGGTATTACTTATAAATAATATAAAAGGAAATATTCGAAACAAGAGTATACGCAATACAACTGTTCCTACATCGCAATCGCTCCCCTTCACTTTTTCCTTAAAAACTTTAAATTTACGCTCATAACGTCGTGATAAATAGCTACGTGTAAAGTAGTCGGAACATCCTAATAGTGATATATCATATTTAAATAAATTTAATAGAGTTCGTCAAAAGCCCAGCAAAATTTGACCACGATCGCTCTCAAATTTCACCCGCCATGTTTGAATGCAAGATCTCATGCTTATATCCATATAGTTTGTGAAATGTGTGAGAGATTAAGGTTATCGACGACCGAAAGTAATAAAAGCAAACACAGTGTCACCTCTTCATTCGGTGCAGGGAATTCAATTTTCCGATCAATACGTCCAGGTCGAAGTAAAGCTGAATCTAAGATGTCTATTCGATTAGTGGCCATTATAACCTAGAATGAAAATGTACGTGACAACTACATAAAAAGAATAATAACATCATGGTAATAGCACTGAGTAGAGAGCAATTTAATTAATTTTATAATTTACAGCGACGAGAAATTCTCCGTTTGACCATAGGCAATCCAGAAGGATTGTCTATGGTTTGACATAAAGTAATATCAACACAGCTCCCAGCTAATGAGCGTTAAGAATTTATAAATGATATATTATAAAATACAATAGCATATAACAGTACAGTTACACAACAGTGAACTGTGATTGGTTCTTAATTCTACCTTGATGTTCTTGGTAGCCTCAAACCCATCAAGTTGGTTAAGCAATTCCAACATTGTTCTTTGAACTTCACTGTCCCCTGTAGAAAGCAAAACTCGTAACACCCTCATAATACTACAGGCTATTTGTGTGAATCATATGAGTGATCCATATGTAAAGAGGGATATGGGCAATATATATTTATTTTGACTAAGCGCTAGCAACCTTTGAAACAATCATAATATCCACTGTGAAATTTTTCATGACATGCTTATAGTTTTTGAAGTACAACAGGAGAAAGACACAAGTCATCCGCTTTCTCAGATATTCAAAAAATTCACACATCACAACAGGGTGAAATCTAAAGAAGCAGGTTTAATGTTAAAATCCATCTGGATTTGTATGAATGTACTCACCAAATAGAGAAGTGTTTAAGATTTAATTAATGGGCAATAACTTTTACACAGGCTACCTTGTCGTGGCGTAATTAAAATAGACCTACTTATACAACAAGATGGCGGAAGGCTAGTGTCATTTGTCGTTCAATAATACAAAAACTAAGCATGCTGCAAAAAATTGAATAACTGATATTACAGTTACTTCAATGGTTCCCATCGATAGAAAAGTCAATGTTTGCTAAAATACATTTAACAAATAGATTACATTTTGCCGTTGTCTGTTCAGTTATAGATACACGGTATGACGTCATACTGTGGTAAGAACATTACCACATTATGACGTCTACAGTGTATCGATAACTGAACAGACAATGGCAAAATGTAATAATCTATTTGTTTTATATAATAAAGATGTAAAAAATTTTGCCAAAATAAGGTTTGTAGTGCGACGAAAAGACTTTAGCATGCCATTTGACGTGATCATGATCTATACAAAACAAAGCACGCCATTGGCAGTCGATAATTCTAAAACTGCTGTGATTGGCTAGTAGCTAAAATGCGTCAGCGTGCGTCTGTCCTCTAATAGACCATAGTTCTCAATCAATGAAAATCCAGAATAAACTCTGATTATTAAATAATTATGTATACATCTGGAAAAACATGCCCACTGGCTTTGACACAGAGCGTAAATTCTTGCTTACATGACCCAAAAAAAATTGTTATATTCACCAAAAAATATTTTCTTGTTTGTTCGAGAATTGTAGCTATTTCCACAGGCGTTGAAAAGAAATTCATAATTGAACTAATCATGTTTTAAACAATTCTTAATACATAATAAATTTAATTTTAACATAAAAAAAAGTAAAATCCTCATATGTAATATCATCTTGCAAACATCTGCTTTTGGGTAAACGCCATTTTAAATGTATACGTTCAAAAAAAAATTCTCATATTTACAGACATATACGCCTGGCGTATCAAAGCTGCAGTTAAATGACCAACTTTTAGTATATGTACACATGGTATGCATCAAAGTCTAAGTTAGGCCGTCCTAGATACGACTTCGCGACCAAGAGACCGAGATATGATGTCAAAGAGTGCAGCGTTTCTTTGCTCCAGCCGTACTCGTTCTCTATATATATTGTATATTTGCTGGGTAGCTACTGTACATCAAGACAAACCTGATCCACCAGATTCAATTCTTGATGATCCAATTGAATCAATCTCATCCATGAAGATAATTGAAGGAGCATGTTCCCTGTGTAATAATGGGGAAAAAATCATATTTCCTATCCACACTAAAACTACAAGGCTAAGATTAAATGCACACTCTTTACCTGGCCATAACGAACAATTCTCGTACCATCCTAGCACCTTCTCCAATAAATTTTTGAACAAGTTCAGATCCGGAGACCCTTATGAATGTACACGCAGTATGATGAGCTACAGCTCGCGCTAGAAGTGTCTTGCCTGTTCCTGGTGGTCCATACAACAACACGCCCTTTGAAAAAGTAAGGAATTTCGAAGCATGAGTGCTGCACAACTATATAAATTAAAATTTTGTCGAGTAGTGTAGAGCACATAGGTGGTGGCTTCTTATATCACTCCAAGAGCTCAATCTACGCCATTCCCAATCCCGCCCGCAGGGAAATGCTTTCTCGCGGGTTGAGATTGGCATTGTAGTTCTGGTTGTTGTGTCCAAAGCACGATCGCTTAAAGACGGATGCTGCAGATTTAGTAAACAAGCATAGCACCACTGTGAAGATTTTTATACATTGAATACACCAGGCTTGCCTTTTATGTTAAGCCTAAATGTATTTATCTAGAATAGACAAACTATTTTGGAAAAGTAAGGTTTAATTAAGCCTACTGAAATTTGTTATATTTAGTCACTTATAACAATTTGGTTATATATAGTAAGGCATGCAAGAGACACAAGCCGCCGTAACTTGAATGATTTTCAGCGACATTTAGGTTTATATGCTTAACTGGATCACCATTTTGCATTTAAATCTTACTTCTTCAACCCTATTAATGAAAACTGTTGATTAAGTTTCACCAATCACAGCAAACGAAGAATTCTATTTCCCCAGAGCCAATGCCAACCACAATCGGCGAACAGGCATTGCTCGGGGTACGAGATCGCCCCATTCTTGCTTCGGATAGGAACCTCCAGTATTATCAACAATCCAATATTACAATATCAAATAACTACAGAAACTCCGAAATAGAGCATTCCGTATAATTACTAGAGAGAGTTTAAGTTTCTCATCTCCTGCGTCTCATCTCTAACTGCTCGTATTTTCTTTTTTAACTTGATACTGCTCCAGGAACATTGAAAATTCACTACAATCAGGAAACGAAAATTTTGATTTTGGAAAATGAGTTCATTATTTTGCACAACGTTGATCCATCACATCAATTTCATTTTCAGTTTGTTTCCATTTTTCCGTTCGTTGTGCTCAAAAGATTCAACGCTTGACAGATATTTCTCCACACATCTTAAGCGTGCCTCTAAGAACTTCGAGCGTATATTTGATTGATGGCGATCGTTGAACATATTTCCTTTCCTAGTAAAACAACCCACAAACGCAATCGCATTTTTCCGTTCGCGCATATGAATTCCCTCGGAAAAGCATAGATAAGCCTGGAAACACGTTTTCTGGGGAATGTAACTTTTAAGGTTGGCGAGAGAGGACGAACTACGCCTGAATGTTGTTCGTAGATGTACACGGTAGTAATTACAAAATACATACGCCATCAAAAAAGATCATAAAAGAACGAGAAACAAATCAGGCCATCGAATACAGACGTGATTTGGGTATGGTAAATTAGTACCCCACGACGGTTCCGACATGAACATTTGGCTTTAGAATAACCACTTGTCAGCTAGCAGTTCTACGCCATCGTAATATTCTTAAAAACAATCCTGTGTATTGGGAAGTCAGTCGTTCCTAAGTTCCCAGTGGCCACAGTTTAGACCCCAGCTAAAGTACATACAAATGACCACTCTCTGACTAGCAGGGACATGAATATGCTTGTTTGAAGAAAAATAAACTTGGCTCGCTGTGTCCGGAGGGTATTATCGTGAAAATATCCCCCTGCATTAGCTTCATGCGTTGTTTTCCTGTATTTCACATCTCAAAGTTTAATAAATCGGTTTGAATATTGGCTGGAAGAATGTTTTGGTATTACGTTGCCTACGTATGTATTCTAAACATCGGTGCGTCTAAAGTACATTGGATGGCCATTTACTGTCAAAAATTCGCCGTGGAACAAACGGGGCATTGGGCCATGACAACCGAATTTTTCGTTGTTCTCTGCAGTGTCAGAATAATATGAATCTAGTTTTTACACCTTGATAATATCAAGTATTATAATCATGCACTGAACATTGACGAAACTTGGTTGCCTATACTTACAGTTACGTATTTGTAGTTAAAGAGACATTTGGGTACTATATGTGTGGTTATGGACGATGAAAAGGCAAGGCAACCTGTATACTACTCTGAAATCGTCATCTTGGCGAGGTATGTGAATTTCTCTTGAAATTTCTATGATAAATAACAAACGTCAGCGCACGCAATTTTAGTTGCTATGTTCTAATATGTACGAAGTTTACTCCCATCGAACAATTATTTAACATTCAAAGGAATGCAGCTTGTACATCGACTGTGAATATTGCTATGTCATGTCTCATGACCTTACACACCTACAGACATTTTCTACTCAAAATGCCCATGGCAAGCATCCTGATATTTTCAGAGAGGTCAATAGGTTTTGATTGTAGAGTTAGGGGTGTTCGAAAGCACCTGTATTCGGATGTGGTCATTTCCGGGCATTTCGTCCTGGATTCAGCATTTTACACACATACCATGTTGTTCATCATGGTGATTTTGAGATTATTTGTCCTAAACGAATTACATACAAATTTGTATACAGGTCCTAAACTAGATGTAGCGCACTTGCGAGAAAAAAGGAAAAAACACGACACACGTTAGACGTCACTATGGGAAGAACTGCTGTTAGTAAACGAGGTTGCGAGAGAAATACATATTTCTGGCGCATGGTATAAATATGAGTGTAAACCATAATTGTAAGTTAGCAGTCAATGAGACATAGAGATTGTTAATGAGTGTGATTTAAAATGTAAAGAGTTATCATGCAACATTTTTATAGTGTAAGATTGTTGGATTGTTGTAAAAGAAAGGTAATTAACTCCACCCCCAAAAAAAACAAACCCTGAAAATTACAATCCCAGAAATTGTCACAACCAGCGAGCGAAAAATTCCTTTCAGTTCAATAAAACTAAAGCAAAAGTTTTGCGATAATACTTACTGATATAACATACAACGATATCTCTACAGAAATCATTTTGACTTGAAGTTGCCGTTGTTATGCATTTCATGAAAAGATTGTGCAATTCTCCTCTCATATTGCCATTAATAAACCATACCTTAGGCTGGTCAATTCCAAGTGCTTCAAATAATTCAGGATGCTTTACTGGAAGTTCAATAACCTACAAAGAAATTTACAAATTTCTTGTTCAACCTAACTACACATTGCCAAACACATAAACAAATATTTTCACATACTTCCTTTATTTCTTTAATTTGTTTATCAAGACCACCAACCATATCATACGTGGAATCAGGCACTTTCTCCACCATCATCAAACTCACTAATGGATCAACCTAAGTGAGAAACAACATTTCGTTATATCAGTTCATTCTGGCAACTAACCGTGAGTTATACTCATTAGACAAAATTTATTAACAAACATATTTATCGTCCATTCTTTCTCATTTTAATTTGGAATTTCATATATTATACATGTGGTAAATTCTAATAATTGCTTTATATTTGCACTAAAGATTTCAACATAAACAATGCACTATGACAAACATAAATTAACATGTTTCTGTCTCAAAATATAACGTGTTTTTTATCAAACACAACTAAACTGGACTTTGTCATTGGTTCAACACTGCTCTTTCATTATAAAGCCTTAAATGTTTGATTCTCTATTATGAGCAATATTTAATTTTAGACATCAAGTTGCTTTGATGAATACAGGTAAACAGTGATGACAGCGTGAGCAGTCAAGACAATTTTAAATATTAGGAAACAGTAATCATACAAAAAGAAATGTTCATGTTTTTAATGTGTTTATCTTCTCACTATTCACGGTAGAGGGGTGGAGTATATTCAAAGGTCGAGTTGAATAAACACCACCCCATGTGCGGGTGGGGTGGGGGTGCAATAAATTCAACTTATCCTTGTTCACTGCACTCTACCTTGTTTGGAAGAATTTTATGCAATGTATAACTGTCATTTCTCAAAGCTACACGAGAATTGGCTGTAACCTAAAAACAATTACAATAATAGATCGCTGTGTACATATTATACCACATAAACTATAAAAAGTAAACGTTCGCAGAGAACAGAGAAAACAAACAAAGAAATTAGGTTTAGTTTCTTAAAAAACAGTTCCTTAACCCCCAAAAAGAATATAATTGCTACATACTTTTCACCTAGGATTGTCCTAACTCATATTACCCCATGTAGTTACCACAGGTATTTTTGATATTATCCTGTAATGAGCAATCGTTACAGGATTAAGATATACTTATTCCAAAAAAAAACGAATTTTACATACATCATTAATATCGATTGATTTATCCAAATCGACCACAAACTTTCCTTCAGGATGAACCTGTTGTACAAGAAAAATGCCAAAACATTAAAATTTATTAGCATTACCTAAAACAGTAATTCTAAGTTATAACAAATATTGTTCTAATCCAAGCACATGTTGCTTCTAATCTTTAAAAAAAGCTAATGTGAATCTTGATCCCTCCTGTGCTTTTTCTCCAGGTACACTATAACCCCCCTCCCCACATCAACTTGCTCAAGCAACTTATTTAAAAAATATAATGCACAAATTTGTCATTGTAGTGGAATGTAATTGTTTTATGTTAACACACAGGACACTAGGTGACAGGTTCTTGCATGTGAAAATTAAATAATTCATTGAATAATCATTATTCTTCAACCAATGTGCTAGCTAGATCAACTCACTTTAACAAGAACTTTCTTTTTATCCATTGGTTTAACAACTTCACCCACATATGATCCTTGTTCTTGCAATAACTGCAATTCCTCTCGTAACATGCGCACTGGACAAATTATGAAAAAGATCAAAACTCATTTCAAAAAACATAAATATAATTTTGTCAGGAAAATGTAGATCATTCCTGGAAAATTAAATACCTTTAGCATTCAATTCATTTCTTTGTGCTTCAAGTCTTCGAAGATTTTTAACTTTTTCAGTAACTGTTAACTAAAATATACAAGTAATGTACTAGTGTTATCGTGTATTCATGTAAAATACTAGTCAGTGGCTGTAAAGAGCTTTTTACAGAGCACGCATAGCTTTATTACTAATAGAAATGTTTTAGATCTTTCATCTCACCTGGAGTTCTTCAATTTTTGTTATGTAATATTGATGTATGCCTTCATGGCTTTTGTCAACCTCAATCTCCATCTAAAAAAAGAATATATAACACATGCCTGATGTACTTGACATTATGTCTACTGAACAAAGACATAAATACCAGAAAATAAAAGGGATTTTCTGAGTATCTTTCATATTTGACAGCCTAATGACAGGGTGTTATGGTTCCAGTGGTGTATCCTAAAGTTTACTGAATAAATGTCATCTTTAGCTTAAAAGTTTAAATTTGTTGAAGTTCGTGACATAAATGTTTTTTAATTATAATTGAATATAAAAGTAATGTTCATAGCAGAAAGTTTTAAACAAATGTATAGTAGAAGGCAATTACGTGACGTATAAAACAGAGAAATTTTTAACAGTTTAGTGGTCGTCCTACATCAGGCCACATGGAAAATTAAATATGTTCTCAAAACATATTCTCAAAAACGCAACTTCCTCCACACTTTTAAACAGTTTAAATATTTAAACGAAACACAATTCTGAGACATAAATTCAACTCAATACACATTTGACGATATCCAGACTTTGTGCAGTTATCCAATTTGACATGTACAATCAAGCAGTGATAAAACTGAACATAAACTATGCCAGCCCTTATTTTACAATTTTTGACATATTACACAACTGTTTAGTACTTCACTGACATCATAAATACATACTTTGACTTCTTTGTTGCTTTTAGCTTTTGGTAAATCTTCATTTTTCAAAATATTTCTGTTTTCGTTGTTAAAAGATGAAATAACTGAAAGGCCAGCAGCCGCCATGTTGGAGAATCCTAATGACTCCCAACATCCACCACGATCGTGCACTTGTAAAAATTTCGCAATGGCAGTGCGTGCGCAATGGCGCATAATGCAACTGGAACGCTAACAAAAGTTCAGTTGATTGGTGAAGCCAAGATAGTTTTTCTGAGTTTTGAGACGAAATACTTAACGCCAAAGATCGGACCGTACATCAAATTGAAGCTATTAAAAAGTTACATTTAATATAAAAACTCAAGACCCACATAATACAGCAAATTTCCCTTCAACGTTTAATTAAAGAGGGTTTACAGTCTGTTTGCGCATGTGTGATTTGTGTCTATATCTTTTGTTTTGATGAACTTTAATTTAACGGCATAACATGACGTAGTATGCATTCAAAATAACAGAAATTACGCGACGAGCGAGGAGTGGAGCGTTTCAACAGTTTTTAAATAACCGAACACTTTCAATTATTACGATTCAAAGAGGCGTTAGCGAAGTTTTAAAATTTCAAATTTCAACGGCAAAGGGTTTTGAAAACCGCAAAAGTGGGAAACTGGTGACAAATACGTCACTATTGTCTATAATAGCTCACCGCTCGCGTGTTGTAGTAATTACAACATGCTTTTTTTTATAATGGATTTCGAGCCTACTAATATAAACTCAGTCTTAGCCACATTGAGGCTAAGCGTATCAGACTATCAGTTATTAAGTAACAATATTCTAACTTTCTCTAAATCAGAATTTGCTGCAGCCTCGAGGTCAGTCACAGAATTTGCTGAAGCCGTCAAATTTGTGTCATCAGCAAACAACCGAGGTTTAGTTTTGCTCAGACAGTGAGGTAGATCATTGATGTACAACAAAAAGAGCAATGGCCCTAAGATAGAGCTGTACTTGCCATCACTTGGGTTACTTTCAAATTTTATTTCACAACTTTAAAGCTTAATCTTACACAGGCTTATAAAGCATACACTCTTAATTAACATATTTACATACTGATCAGTTCTATTACGTAGCTACATACTCCCACCCGATGGGGAGTTCTCCATCAACATATCCAAAATTCATAGTACACTAATGTACTTTCAAGAGATCTAAAACGCAGTACGTTAAACTTCACACTCTTCTAGTAAACTAACTTTAACAATTGGTCTTACTAGAACACCGTCTTTTGTCTTGATTTCAACAGTCCTTATTCTATCGTCTCTTTCTGGGAAGACCTTTGTTACCACGGCAATAGGCCATGACCCTCGAGGTATTCTCTTGTCATGTGATAACCCCATATCACCAATACGAATATCGCGTTTAGGTCGTATCCGTTTTTGACGAAGGTGTAGAGTCGTTAAATATTCATTCAGGTCACCACTGGGAATCTTAATCGCCGGTTTCTGTAATAGGGAGAGAGCAAGTGTGATTACTACTAGATCGGTTGCATCTTCACTTGATTTTGTCAAGGGACGAGAGTTGAGAATCGACTCAACTTCACAAAACACAGTACGCAATACATGTTCTGTGATTAAAGCTCCTTTCAAAACCGCTTTCAGTGCTCGCCAGTTAAATAATGAAATCATCTGTGTCCAGCGACGGAACAACTTCTAGATGTACAGGACGAGTCGTTAAACATGTGAATATACAGCCCCGTTTCGGTGAAGACGTGCCTTGTTTAACTAAAAGTGGACATATCAATTCCACAAAATGTGAAAGGTGACTGGCAAGCTGTTACTCTACAAGGTGGCAACGGACAACGGTACCATTTGTTGTTGAAGTTGTTGTGGATTAGTTTTTCTGCACGTAAAACATTTGCTAACGATCCTACGTACGAGCAAACAAGCTTTGCAAATACAAACTTAAGGTTTGTTTGGCCGATATGAGCGTTGCTACAATGTATATGTCTAAGGCCTTCTACTGTTATGGTGCTTAGCATCATAAGATATTGGTGCATATTCAAGGCGACTACCAACTCGTACGAGACCATTCTTTCCTATAAATGGGTTGAATTTCGCAATGCTACTCTATACTTTGACATTTCTGTTTTCCTTCAGATCTTTAATTTCTTCTGGATACGCCTGGGATTGGACTATTTTTACCGACTTTCTTTCACGTTCTCCTTCAGTTCTATTGGAGGTCATTGTGACTTCGATTGTCTAAGAAAAGATGGACCAACCAACCATCGACAATTTGAGGTGAGATCGACTGGATGTAGGCCTCGTGATGCACATCACTAGGATTGTCTTCGCTGGGAAAGTAATGCCATTGATCAGGTTTGGATTTCTCTTGGATTTCGGCTACTCGGTTTTCGACGTACACTGTAAATCGTTTTGTGATCGTTGTAGATGTACTTTAGAGCCACTTCAGAATCAGTCCAGCAGTGAACTTCACTAAATTCGATTCCAACCTCTCGTTGGATTCCTTCACTTAGACAGGTTGATAACACCGCAGCTTGTAACTGTAATCTGGGAATAGTTATTTTGCGCAAAGGTGCAGCACGAGATTTTTCCAAAACAAACACACACATAACTGTCCCGCCTTTATGCGCTACACATATGTATGACACAGCTCCATAACCAATTGCACTGGCATCAGCAAAGCAATGAAGTTGTATTACTTTGACAAGTCTTTCATCTGCAGGCAATGTAGCAGATTGAATGCCGCCTGTATAACAACGAGGAATCGTAACTTGTGCAAGCGCAGGCAAGTCTTCTTTCCACTCTTTCCACTTCCGTAACTCATTGGGCGGAAGTTGTTCATCCCAATCCAATTTCGATTGCCATAATCTCTGTAATAGAGTTTTAACTACCAACGTTATGGGTGTAGCAAACCCAAGTGGGTCATACAGGCTAGCAATGGTGGCCAATACTTCTCGTTTTGTTTCAGGATTATCTAATTTAAAGGGCAACTCCACTCCCAAAACAAGTTGTGTTTAAATAAAAGATAATACTTTCAATAGATTGTCTCCGAAATATCTCGGCCCAAATCGTTTTATTAAAGGAGAAATCGGCTGTCAAAGTTCGCGATTCTTGCAAAATCTGACGCCATGTTGATCTTTTCCGTGCAGACGCGAATTTGGTCAGCCCTTATTTTTGACGTCATTGAGTGCTTCTGAGCTGTTGTTGCTCTCGAATTGCAAGTATTTTGTATTAGAGTTCATCATGAATGTCGATGCCGCAAGTTCGTCGAGCGTTGTTTCATCAGATTCGGAAACTGTTAGCTCTTTAGGTGAGAGTTTAGATGGATTTTATAGGAATATTTATAAGGTGGCGAAAGTCTAGGCTATTAATTTGAACCTAGATGAGATAGTAACAATGGCAGTGGTGAATAAGCTGACATCGAAGACGACCAAATTATGTCTTCCGACGAGGACGAATCTGTCGTTTGTTTGGGCAACCTTGACTAATAAAACATCATACTTCAAGTTTATATTGACAAATTGTATTTTTGTGTTCGTCAATTGTGTCATTCTCAGTGAAATAAATTATTACTAGGTGTTTATGCGAACATTGCCAGATAATGGATAGAGAGAAGAGGAATGCGTCTGTTGTCTTGAAATCGAACAGGTCGCTAACAATTCGTATTTCTTTCCCAACAACTCCCCAACACCACCGCACTAGCTGACGGTACGCACAATGGCGAGAGATTTTGTGCTCAGGACCTTCATATGCTGTACTTCCGTACTGCTGCTTAAAATCCAGCCAAGCAGCCCGTAAAACACATCTATCTAAACAGAATGCATGGAAACCTGGATTATCTGTCATGTAATCATATGGCAGGCTGGTTTAGTGCACGTATTCCATAACTTCTTGATTTTTGTTAGCGACCTGTTCGATTTCATGACAACAGCTAGACGCATTCCTCTTCCCGATCCATTATCTGGCAATGTGTGCATAAACACCAAGTAATAATTTGTTCCACTGAGAATGACACAATTGACGAACACGAAAATACAATTTGTCAATATAAACTATGAAGTATGATGTTTTACCAGTCAAGGTTGCCCAAACGAACGACAGATTCGTCCTCGTCAGAAGACATATTTTGGTCGTCTTCGATGTCAGCTCATTCACCACTGCCATTGTTACTATCTCGTCTAGGTTCAAATTAATAGCCTAGAACTTTGCCACCTTGTAAAATATTTCAATAAAATTCATCTAAACTCTCACCTTAAGAACTAGAAGTTTCCAAATCTGATGAAACAACACTCGACGTGGCGGCATTGACATTCATCTCACGGGCGTTCTTTGTGGTGGACGTCAATATTTTTGGCATGCAGTTTTCCCTACAAATTCGTTATTTCTTCGTAAATAATCGTAACGTGTTCGTATTGGGACTATTCTCACGGTCTTGGCTAAAGGGGATAGACGAGAGGTAGGTTTTCAAGATGGCGGCTGTTTTTCAAGATTCTTAAAACTTGAACGAATCAGCAACCAGACATTTATGTCATTCCTAAAGCTTACCCTGAGCCTTCCCCTGAACCTAACCACAATTTAGGAATGTTATAAATGTTTAATTGTTGATTCGTTCTTGTTTTGAGAATCTTGAAAAACAGCCGCCATCTTGAAAACCTACCTCTCGTCCATCCCCTTTAGCCACGACCCTATTCTCACTCACTGGGACTGTATCTACTTCACCAAATTTATTAGCTAAAGAGGGAGCGCGTAGCGCGACAATCATTACTCGCCCTTCGGGTTCCCGGTTTTGCTAAATTTGGTGAAGTAGATACAGTCCCAGTGAGTGAGAATAGTCTTAAATATAATACCTTTTGCTAGTAAAGTTTAATATAGCAAAACAGTACGCTTACGTCTAAGTCCACTGTGACATATTTGCTACTTTGCTAGTGATATGAGTATGGGATACACAAAACACGAGGGTACCCATATCACCGTGACACCGTTTTGCAATCCCAATACGAACACGCTACGATTATTTACGAAGAAATAACGAATTTGTATGAACAACCGCATGCCAAAAATATTGACTTCACCCACAAAGAACGCCCGTGAGGTAGTCAATCCCCACATTCATGATGAACTCTAATACAAAAATACTTGCAATTCGAGAGCAACAACAGTTCAGAAGCACTCAATGACGTCAAAAATAAGGGCGCTGACCAAATTCGCGTCTGCAGGGAAAAGATCAACATGGCGTCGGATTTTGAGAAAACGCGAACTTTGACAGTCGATTTCGCCTTTAATAAAACGATTTGGGCCGAAATATTTCGGAAACAATCTATTCAAGGTACTATCTTTTATTTAAACACAACTTGTTTTGGGAGTGGAGTTCTCCTTTAACAATACTAAATTTAAATGTATCGTCTTCCACCGTCCAATGCAGTCCCAAATATCTCAATACTCTTTTCACTGGCAGCTGGTCTAGATCAAGATTTAATGAAGGGTCAGCGCTCTCTGCTTCCGGAATTGATGCAAGGACTTTCTTACTCGAATTACACCATTTTGTCAGACGGAATCCTCCTTTCAAAAGGAGGTCCATCAAATCTTTAGCAAACTTCATTGCTTGGAGATCGCATGGAAATGACTTAAGCTGGTCGTCAACATATAAAAGTCTTTCTCCACAGAATTTACCACTTCTTTGCTGAAGAAAGCAGCGTTATCTTTTGCGGTTTTGCGTAAGGAAAAATTAGCGATTGAAGGTGAATCTTTCATTCCAAAGATATGTAATATAGTAAGTCTTGGGCTCATCTCTCCCAATCGAGTACCACAGAAATCGTAAGGCATCACGGTCCGGTGGTGAAGTTCTCACTTGGTGGAACATCTCCTGGACATCGGCAACGATAGGTCTTCGCCAGTACGAAATCTCAACAGTACGTCGACTACTTCGTTCGTTAGGTGTGGTCCCTGGACAAGGTTATCATTGAGCGAAGTTCCTTGGCATTTGGTGGCGGCGTCGAGCACTATACAAACTTTGTTTGGCTTGGCAGGATGAAAAACGGGGTGAAGAGGTAGGTACCAAGTGGAGTGGTAGTCGATGCTTCCTCAGGGCTTAGCATTTTGGCATATCCTTTTCTTTGGTGTTCCTTTATTTTTTCATCATACTTCTCGTGCAAATCTTTATCATTGTCCAAGCGTCGTTTCAAGTGATTTAGTCGCTTGAGCGCCATTTCACGATTATTGGTAACGTTGGATTTTCGACTTTCCAGAGCATTGGCAGTTCGTAGTGACCATCGACCACAAGTGTACGATCTTCCATTACTTTTAATGCATTTATACCTTTAAACGACATTGACTTCTGCGTGCTAGTTACAACGCCTATACCATCTTCTTGAAAGAACCGATTTAGTTGTTCTTGCAGACATACTTGCTCTTGCTCTTGTAGAAGGTGAACTCTCACATCGTTACTGGAGTCTATCGTTGTTGGTCCTAGTAGAGTCCATCCTAATGAGTATTTGAATCCCCATGGTTCTTGTTGACCACCTGGTCTGACCTCCTCTGTAACGAAGGCGTCAGGGTTGTCAGCTCCGATAAGGACAAGTATTTCTTCTAGATCAACTTGAGGAAAATCTATGTCTGATAAATGTTTCCACACTTGGATGTTCTCGCTTCTTGGTGCTATGTTCAGTTGAATGTTCAACTTGTCAGTAACGATGGTCTTGCGACTTTGTAACTTTGAAGCGCTCTGATTCGCAGGTTTCAAAACAAGATTAACTTCCTCCGCTTGAATTGCGGTTGCACCCGTCAACGACTTCACTGACAGACTACGCTGAATACCTTTAAGATTGAGCTTCTCTTGGCTAGACTTCTGTGAACAAAAGACGCTTCACTGGCTTGATCCAACAAGGCATACGTTGTGATTTCTCGACGGTCGTCTGCGCTAACTTTAACAGCAACTGCGGGTAATGCTATCGCGCCTCTGTGTCCACTCGGAATTAGGCCGGGGTGTACGTTTGGACTTCGGCATCACATTTGCTTGTGCTGGATAGTGGCTGTACTACGCGAGTGACTGGTTGGTCATTTGTATTTGGTAGGTGCAAGAGCTCATGGTGCTTTCTGTCGCAGTCCTTTACCAAGCATTTGGAACTCTTACAAAGTCTCTTAAAATGATTATTTGAGAGACATTGGAAACATAGCTTCGCACTTGGGACGATTTTCCTTTTTTATCCGACAGGCTTCTTGATGAAAACCTTGCATGTCTCGAGCTTGTGGTTCTGTTTACATACAGGACATTCTTTTTTGAGGTGGATAACGGTTGGATCCAAATTGAGTCGCAAAACATTACACATTTTCATATCTTGACTCATTTTCTTCTCGCGTCTGTTTCGGTCTTCTGTCCTTTGTTGGATCTCTCAGACGTCCGTAAATTGGGTCGTTTTCTACACGGGACCAATCGCCAAGGAATTCCGTCAGGTCTTGGAAATTTGGTGGCGATTTTCTCTTCTTCGTTATAGAACTAGCTAAGTCTCTCCATTTTGCTTGATTATGGTATGGTAAACGTGACCTTTAATATTTTCTTTAAAGTGCATATGACACGAAATTTTATATTTTAGAATCGTATAGGTGTACATTGTGCGGTGATTATCGTGGTGTAATTTACTTTTCAAAAAGATGATGCTAAGGGGACTATTTAAACGTTTAAATCAGTGAAGCATGATGCAAAAAACTGTCCTACCACTGGGAATGAAATTGCACCAAAATGACGTCATAATGACTTTAATGGTTTTACCCATGGTTTTTTAATGGTTAAATTGAGTCAATGAGCGTAAAATACATTTCATCAGTGACGTCATTTTGGTGCAATTTCGTTCCCAGTCATAGGTTTTGCCTCACGGCCACGTATTAAAACGGTCAAATAACTCCCTTGGCATCGTGTTTTTTAAAAACTAAAATACTCTGCGATAATCACCGCAGAAAGAAGTCTGTAATTCTATAATATAAAATTTCGTGACATATGCACTTTAACGATTCACATTCGTCTGCTAGTTTTCCTAAACCTTTGCTGTCGCTATTAACAATAACTGGATCCCTTACGACTGAACCTATATATGCGTCCACTATCATATAGGATTGACCAAAGCGATACTAATATATTTAACGCTTCTGTTAATGCTCCAGGGCCCATACCTTCGTATCTTTTTACCGCTTCTTTGGCTCTCCCGTCTAGATACTGAATGAAAACGAGTGAGTTTTTTTCTCGGACATTGGCTGTGAAAGAACTTGGTCTTGGAAACGATTAACAAATCTCCCGCAATCCTTTGGGTCGCCTGTGAACTTAACAATCTCTGTTGGCGATGCATTAGACAAATTAGCGAAGGTATCGGCAAATTGCTTTATTGCATTGTCTGCAGGCGCAGCTCGGCCTTGACCACTAGCCTCGCTGTTATTTCGGTCGAACGCTTTCGAATCATGCAAATCTCTGTCAGGCAATGTACGGCGAAGGTCTTCCAATTCGGAGACTTTAATGTTATTCAAATGCACCTGTTCGTCATCAAAGCACAACCTTTGTTCTGCTTTAATTGCGTATTGTTCTTCTAATTTCACGATTTCAAGCCTTTCTTTCAAGCTGCTCTAATGCTTGTCGCGCTTCTAATTTATGCAGCTCTGCGTCTCTTTCAATTTTTTGCCGTTCGTGAAGCTGTTTAATAGATATAGTTCGGCCTTTTCGCATTTGTCGCTTTTCAACGGGAACTTTTCAACTTTTCAGGGAACTAAATTGGGTGTTATTCTTTTTTCAGGTATGATTAGGTTATTATGTTAAGGTCAAAGTTAGTAGATGACACAACAGCGCTAGAGATTATTATGCTTGTTGAAAAGGGACAAAACATCAAGATTCGATATATAAATATCAAGATTGACATGTCGCATATATTTATATCAAGATTTATATTTATATATAGCTATCCAGATTCACACACATTTGTAGGAACTTAATTAGTTACCTGAACAATACAGAGGATGAATTAGCTACATCAATTCTCTATTAATCAAAACACGAGTTTTAATTAATCCTTTTCAATGCAAGGAGATGATTAAATTCATGAATAATAACAACGCCATTTTGACGCCCTTTGTCTTAGGAGGCGATATGGTAGAAACACTCAACCGAACGATTTCAACCACGTTCTAAGAGTATTCTGGAAGAAAACATCCCAGACTTCGGATGTTGCGAAAACGTTTTGGGCTAGGACATTTCAAGTTGATTGGTATAATAATCATCCTTGGATTACATTATTTACCACAAGTGATTTAGTCTTCTGCCATTATTGCCGGAAAATTTAGCAAAAAGGATTGTCGACGTTGAGCTCAAAGCAGGAGAAAGCCTTTACTGTGGATGGTTTTGGTAACTGGAAAAAAGCTCTTGGGCGGTTTAAAGAACACGAGAGCAGCCAAGGCATAAGAAAGCGTGGAGAAACCTTCAGTCTCTAGCCAACTAACAACTGAACTTAAAACGTCTCAAGCATTGCACCATAGATTGCTAGAAAAGGAGATATCTTCTCAGACTAGGAATGCCTTTGCGAGGTGAGTGACAGGACTAACAGATACGCTTAGCATTTGTCAATATATATAATATTCAGTAAAATATTAGTACAATTTTAGGGCATAAGGATGACGATGGAAACCTATACCAGATGATGAAAACTAGAGCTGAAGATGTCCCAGAAATTTTAAAGTGCCTATTGAAATCAGGGCCGTGGCTAGAGCGTTAATTGGGGGGGTGTATATTCATATATTCGTGTTATGCCTTACTAATTTATTTTGAAATTAACCCTAATGACAACTGATTTCAAAAGAAATTAGTTGGTCATAACACGAATATATGAATATACGCCCCCCCCCCCCCCAATTAACGCTCTAGCCACGGCCCTGATTGAAATTATGGCAGTAAATCCAATCCAATACTAATCCAGTTTAAGTAATCATGTTTACCGTATTTAGCCCCCCCCCAGTCATTTCAGGACCTTTTGATGGAGGGGGGGCTTATTTATTCATTAAAAAAACTAACGATGGAAATTATCTCTTTGACATGCAATAAACTCAAAATCATTACACAGAGCATATCATATAACAGCAACGTTTATATTAAAAATATAACAACATATAATATATATGGTAGCAACAACATATAATGTATAATATAACAACATATATAATATATATATATACATATTATGGGAGCTTATTAGAGGGGAGTTATTTCATTTTTTCCGGCTCGCTCAAGGGGGGCTAAATAGAGAGATTACGGTATATTATAAATGTAACCATTTACAAACAAAAATAGAAAAATATATAACAATAAAAACTATAATGTTCCCAAATATAACATATGTAACAGTGTCAAATGAACAATAATAAACCAATCATATGTCTATGAACTATTATGGACTTTAAGGTGTGATTATTACATGCAATGCATTTCAATTAACCTAATATGGCGTAATCATTTCTTAACAGTGGCTGGAGCTAAAGCGTTATCATTCTGCTCAGATTATAAATAAAATCGTTTCTCTAATGGCCAAGATTGTTTGCGTGGAACTCTAGTAAAAATCCGTAAGGCAGGGTATTTTGGTCTAATGGCAGATGAAACCTGGGATATGTCGTACAAAAGAAGTTATATTGTGGTTTTAAATGATATTTGCAATGCAACCAAGAAAATACTGTGCAAATTTTCGTTTTATAGGCATTTTATATAAGTTGGCAACAATACTGTAAATCCTTTATTTGACGTTATGACCAGCAGCGTAGCCAGCCTGACTATTTAGTCCCGCTATGCAAATTTCAAATCATTGTAAATATTTATTTCTTTAGAAATTGTTGTTTTCACAGTCAATGAGCACGGGAATATTTGCATATAGCGGGACTAAATCGTCGGGCTGGCTACGCTGCTGATTATGACAATTGTTATACATAACCATTATTATTATTATTATTATTATCATTATTATTATTATTATTATTATTATTATTGTTAAAACATCTTTTAACACGGTTGCTAATCAACCATATAAGTACTATGAATAAACAAATTGAAAAAGGTTGCTTTTCATTAGGCCGTGATACTAAAAACCTTACTAAAAATATTTACATTATTACATAAAAAATATCGAAGGGTTATTTTATGCAAAAATATGTGTGCAGTACGCATATCGTCCAAAATCAATGAAAATAATTACTGTTTCTATTGTGATTCCAAACTTTAGCAGCAGTGTATCCGAAAGTCCTTTTCAATAAATTTGTTTTAAGTTTCGACAACGTCAGCATCTTATTGTTGCTTCTCAAATTAAATCGATCTGACTTTGAAATTTTAAACATACTTGAAATTTTTTCAGGACATTCGCCAGTTTGAGCTTGGGACACATATGCTAATTTATGCTCCTTCTTTCTTTGAGAGTTTTCCAATTTAGTTTCTTTAAAATATCAAAGGAGCGAATTTAATGTGTGTCACCTGTAATTACTTTAGCTGCACGGTTATGACGTTTCTGTAGCTTTTCCTTTAAGGCTTCACCACAGTTACCCAAACCATGGAAAAATAATCAAAATTCTGTTGTACTACAGTTTGATAAATATATATAAGAGTTTCAGTAGAAACAAATGGTTTGGCACGTCTTCGCATACTAATTCCTTTTGACACTTTTTTACTGATGCTGTCGATTTGCTCGTTCCAGCATAATTTGTCATCAATTATTACACCTAAGGTATTTTTGAAATAGACTTGTTTCACTGTTTTCCCGTCAATTAATATTTCAATTGCCTATTAGACTGAAAATAAATATCAAACGCGGACACACAGAATAATTCTGGGATAAAGGGTCGTGGGGATGAAGTACTCCAGTTATACATTGTTACATAAACTGTTTTAATTGTGGACTACCCCAAGAGACTCGTACGGCCTTATGTTTTCATCTAGCGGGGTATATATAAGACCCGCTAGAAGAATGCCCTAGGGGTGATAATCCCCGACTAGGGCGGCCCTAGGGATCATAATCCCCGAGTAGAGCCATGCCAGGTTGAATGCTCTAGGGGTCATAATCCCCGAGTAGGGTGGCCCTAGGAGTCATAATCCCCGAGTAGGGCCATGGCAGAAGGGTGATAATCCCCTCTGATATTAACCTGAACCAAAGGGTGATAATCTCTTTGGACAGTTCCTACGATTCGACTATGTTTATTTACAAAATATTCCCAGTCTATGGGCCTGAAAGTGACCATTTGGGAGCACTTCAACCTCAGGACCATTCTATTTATTGTTAAATAATACGCTATATACTATACTATGCTTGGTGTGCATAAAATTTGCCGGGTTACAATGTTCATGAATGTTTGCAATGTTTATCCCAAGCGTTCCAACGATTTCGTTCGAGATCATCAAGGGGCCATCGACACGCGATGTGGGTGGGTGGGTAAAGAATTTTGTGTCGTTTGTAATAGCCTTCTTGTTGGAACTATGAGACAAAGTGACCTTTTTCGAGCATGCAACATCTGTTGTATCGTATTTATGGAAATCTCGCAATTTCATTGGCTGTTGGGAAACATGTCGAACCTGTGCATGTGCACGCATGATGGCTCGAAATATGACCTTTGATCTTTTAGACCATGTAATCAAAGTGACCTTTGAATAATGCGATTGTGTACGTGTTACTATCACCTGTCAAAGTTCCAAGCATTGCCCTATTAACTGTAATTTTATCGTATATAAATTGTCTTTGAATGGTTATAGATAACCATTGAATGGTTATAGATAACCATTGTTATTCACTGCTAGAGCTTAATCCAGTGTTGCTGAAGATTTTCCAAAAGTGGTTCCCCTTGTCGTTGTTGATGCGGCATCTAGGACAATAAGTTATGATATCATGTTGTGCATTTGTCTTAGTAAGTACATGTTACGTGAGGCTGCCATTACTTGAGACTATCATTACGTTCGACTACCATTAAGCGAGGCCGTCATTACGTGAGACTGCCATTATGTAAGACATTACGTGAGGGATGTCATTACGTGAGGGCTGTCATTACGTGAGACTGTCATGACTTAAGACTGTCATTACGTGGGACTGTCATTACGTTAGACTATCATTACGTGGGACTATTATTACGTGAAACTATAATTACGTGAGTATAATGATAATAGAAGGAGTCGTTCTCTGACGAAAAATAATTTTAATTGAGAACGACTTCTTCTATATTATTATGCCTCAACCTGACCGCGCTTCATCCATATTTACATATCATTACGTGAGACTATCACTACGTGGGATTATCATTACGTGAGACTATCATTACGTGAGACTATCATAACGTAGGTATATCATTACGTGAGACTGTCATTACGTGAGACTGTCATTACGTGAGACTGTCATTACGTGAGGGCTCTCATTACGTGAGACTGTTATTACGTTAGAATATCATTACGTGGGACTATTATTACGTGAAACTATAATTACGTGAGTATAATGATAATAGAAGGAGTCGTTCTCTGACCAAAAATAATTTTAATTGAGAACGACTCCTTCTATTATTATTATTATGCCTTAACCTGACCGCGCTTCATCCATATTTACATATCATTACGTGAGACTATCACTACGTGCGACTATTACTACATGGGACTATCACTACGTGAGACTATCATTACGTGAAACTATCTCTACGTGGGACTATCACTACGTGCGACTATTACTACGTGGGACTATCATTACGTGACACTATCATTACGTGAGGCTGTCATTATGTGAGACAATCATTACGTGAGACTGTCATTACGTGAGACTGTCATTATGCGAGACTGTCATTACGTGAAACTATCATTACCTGAAACTATAATTACGTGAGTATAATAATAATAGAAGGAGTCGTTCTATTATGCCTTTACCTGACCGCGCTTCATCCATATTTACATATCATTACGTGAGACAATTATTACGTGAGACAATCATTACGTGAGACAATCATTACGTGAGGCTATCATTACGTGAGAATGTGAAATTAATGAAAAACTGTGCTTAACTCCATACTTACCGGTATTGTTGCGATTCATCATTTCGTCACTGTAGCGAGTTTTCGGGCTTGTTTTCTTTTCCCTTTTGATTGCTTGATGAATCTTATCAAATATGAAAAATGTCTAGTACTGTACGTAGTATACAATAAAGTATTGTGGTTTGTTTCTGGACTACCAGAGAAAGTTTTCAACTGCAGCATGTCCATCATGTTCATTATACTGTAAGCTGCGCTATATTTATATACTTTAAAATATTTGATACCGCTTCTAGAGAAAATGTTGGTGGATAGCTTAGACAATAGGAATCGCACCCCTAACTGAATATGTTCTTTGTAATACTTACCTTTTTGTTAAGAAGAACGTGGAAAACAAAAATCATTGCTCCTTGTAAGGAATTACAAATTGCAAAAAGATACTTAAATGCGATCGAATCTCGATTGAAAACCAGCAGGCCAAAAATCCATGTTAGTCCAAGTAATGGAAGTAGTATAGCTGAACCTTTAAGACCAACTTTAGCCTTTTTTAATAAGGCGTCAGGTGTTGTCGTGGCTGTTGTTGCAGTATTACAGCCTTCTGCACTGAACATCCTCGTTGAGCTTACATCGCTAAATGATACCGCACTTCGTAAGGCCATGATGAAAATTACTAAATTGATCTGAAATAAAAAAATACATAGAAACTTTAGACGAAGTTTGAGCGTTCCGAAAGCCTTGTTCTTTTAAAAAAGTAAGAGTTTCACGATCAATTTGCTTGAGGCAACAAGCACACGAAGTTGTATTCAAAGGAAAATATCAGTGACTGAGGATGTCCTTGTTAAGTACACTTCACTGCACGTTCGATAAGAATCCAAACTCAGGGATTAAAATTTGTTAACGGGAAGCTTCGTATGGTTTATTTCGTGCTTCAACAAGAAAGAAACGACTCTTGCCTCCTTGAGGCCTATCGCTCTTCTTGAAAGAGCACACGAGTCCGTTCCGTCATGCATTAATTACTATCATGATTGAAGGCATTTAAACAAAGCTTACCATCAACATAAAACAGCAGCTTGCAACAAACGTCCAAAATAACACGCTGTCCCTGGGAAACCAACATGCATGATTTGTTATAAAATCATCTGAATTATTTATTCCGACCATTAGTGTGACAAGCAGCACTGGCACACCTATGGAAATTGATATATCACGTGTCAAACTCATCTTTTCTTTAGTAATAACTGGTCTTTCAACATAATAACTGTTAATATTACATACCCCAACCAATAAAACAGAAGAGTTTGAGATGTTTTCCACTCATACTCAAACTTTTGAAGACCATTACCAGTTGGAGATAAATGAGAATTCCTTCACAAAGCATCCATGCAAACACCGTGAGTACAAAGAAATACAGTAGAATCGATACTGTCTTACACAATGTCTACAAAAATAATGATAAGTGGTTCTAGTAGCTTTTATGGAGAATGCTGTACTTATTGACTGCCTTTTAATAAAAGAAAATCTTTACTACAATATTGAATAATACCTCGAATAATACCTCTAATAATACTTTACCTTCAAATAACTTAGTTACGAGAGCCACCCAGTATTTTAATAAAATACAAAAGAATAGTAACTCCAAACAACATTTTGATTGTTTTAATGAGTCGACGTTTCGACTAAATTGTAGTTGAAACAATCAAAATGTTGTTCGGAGTTATTGTTCTTTTGTATCTTATTAAAATAACTTAGAGATAATTAAATTTACATTCCTTCAAACAGCTAGTGTCCATTCATTACAGCACGGTGGTATATCTGTACAAATTGTCTTTTTGGATGCAGGGCCTTTAAATCAATGTTTCTGCAACAGTTTAGAGTCATGTATCTTACCTCGCTATTTTGGGCAGGTCCTGCAATGATGGCAAAAATATCAGTCATTCCAATAGCTATACACAGATGCATGAGTACATGAGAAGGTACTTTGCTCTTTGCATTTCTATGAAGCTTTCTCCACAGCAAGGCATGTATGAAAACGGTCAGGAATATTCCAAGCAGGGATAGACAACAGCCAATGGTAGATATCAGCTCAAGTGTTTCCCTTTCAGATTCGTTGACCTTCAGGTATAAAAATTACAGAGTAATCATAAAGATGAAATATATAAGTATACTATATGCTTCAAAACGTTGTTTTGGACAAGGGTGTAGATGCAAAGGTCTTTCGTCTGAACATTTCAAAATCAATATGCATGATGATATTATAAGACATTAGCAAAAATACAAAGAGAAAAATGCATATGCTGAGAATTATTGCGTAAAATCTTACTAAATCTCTGGAAATGTCCATAAATGCAAAAGCAGTAAGATGGTCACATTCACATATCAAGCTGTTATTCTGAGACTGCACTCTTACACAGCCATCTGTCTTCCAAGCATTTTCATTCAGTTCTGGATTCCAGTATACACACGTTTTAGAGTCGTTCTAAATTTCAAGAAATAATTGACACTTTAATTTGTTACTTTCTACCAATTCCATTGCAGTTCTTTATCTTACGATAGATTGCATCATATTGTTTGTTAACTAGTAAAAAGTAAAATAAATTACCAATCTCATTGTATTCCAGCTGATGCGAGCAGGTTCTGAAAACGTTTGTTTTGGCTTAGGCAAAACACTTGCAGATATAACCTCACTGCCTACTTCTGCATCAGAATTTCCATCGTAAAGAATGTTTCTTAGAAAGGTATGCAGTGTCTTATACCATATAACAACGATCACAGCGCCAGACTCATGCGGTAATGCATCAGGAGAAATTTCCAAAGCAGTGTCTGAAAACTGGAACAACCTTTCTTCCTGTGATAAACTTGCACCTTGCCTTATGTATTTAACGTGTAGCCCCACATTGGAATAGTTTGTAAATATTGCCAGAGCACTTGAATTCTTCTTTAAGTGTTCTTCAAATTGGAATCCATAGTTCTCTATAGTTATTACCAGATCACGGATAATTTTGTCGTCCTAAAATAAAAGCATAGGAATAAGCAAGCACTTGGTAATCATGATTTAAAGAAGTCTGTCTTTTGAGCAGTTCTTGCACCTTGTGTAATCTATGATTGTACTCATTTTAGCGATCTGTATTTGTACATGTATTTGACCTTTTATTCGTAAGTACTCGTATTAAAGTGTCTGTGCATAATTTGCGACTATACTCTATACCTTTATTTGTAACTGGATTTCACACGCCCCTCACAAAAACTAGCTAATGCTGATGAGGCTAGTTTGACTAAATGAACTATTACTTATTCGTGCGTGTATGTATGTATTTATGATAGAAGATAAATTCATATTGTTAATTGAGCTTCGCAACAAAGAGTATAAGCACAACGTGCATGATATCTCACGCGTGTTATGGTATTCTCAGTGCAAGAAATGAATGCTACTATAAGTGCCTTTACAAAAGTTTAAATGCGGCTTAAGAATTTAATTGATTTTCAAAATTTGCGACAAATTAATTAAATCTTGATTTATATTAGAATAGAATAGAATAGAATAGAATAGAATAGAATAGAATAGAATAGAATAGAATAGAATAGAATAGAATAGAATAGAATAGAATAGAATAGAATAGAATAGAATAGAATAGAATAGAATAGAATAGAATAGAATAGAATAGAATAGAATAGAATAGAATAGAATAGAATAGAATAGAATAGAATAGAATAGAATAGAATAGAATAGAATAGAATAGAATAGAATAGAATAGAATAGAATAGAATAGAATAGAATAGAATAGAATAGAATAGAATAGAATAGAATAGAATAGAATAGAATAGAATAGAATAGAATAGAATAGAATAGAATAGAATAGAATAGAATAGAATAGAATAGAATAGAATAGAATAGAATAGAATAGAATAGAATAGAATAGAATAGAATAGAATAGAATAGAATAGAATAGAATAGAATAGAATAGAATAGAATAGAATAGAATAGAATAGAATAGAATAGAATAGAATAGAATAGAATAGAATAGAATAGAATAGAATAGAATAGAATAGAATAGAATAGAATAGAATAGAATAGAATAGAATAGAATAGAATAGAATAGAATAGAATAGAATAGAATAGAATAGAATAGAATAGAATAGAATAGAATAGAATAGAATAGAATAGAATAGAATAGAATAGAATAGAATAGAATAGAATAGACTTTATTTCACGAGGGTAACCCTTGACAGTAAGCAAAAACTACTGATAAATTTGTGGCCCTCCTTACAAAAATTACAATTAAACAATTATATAATACAATAATAGATATTATGCAAGCCTAAGACTACAATTTAAAAATATTATAACATTCCACTCATCTAAGCAGTTTCTAAACACATAGCAGACTTCTGTTCTGTTAAAATTTGGTAAAAAAACTACGTTTAAAGGTAGCAATAGACTTCTGCTTGCGCAATGAAAAAGCCTTCTCATTAAAGCTTTAAAAGTGCAAGATTGTAAGAAAAGTGGAATTTTAAGGCATAATATCACTTTAAGAAATAGCTTCAAATTTTGCTTGTCTCTTTCGCGTTGTTTGTTACAGGGTGTATAAAAAAATGTCACTGATCCAAAATCGCTTCGAAATTGGATATTTTGCAAAATTATGCAAAGTAGCAGCAACCAACGGCTAATGGGACTTCAGGTGTACATCTAAGTTAATTTTGCTTTTATTTGATTGCGCAAAAAATTTCAACCTGTTGTTAATAATCTGTAAAATTTTTAAAAAAATGATAGGTAGTAAGTACCAAAACGCGACCCCCCCCCCAAATTCCAGTATTTTTCATTTTGTCTTGTTTTAAAAATGTATCATTGATTTTCGCTTTTTCTTTGGGTTTAGTTGGGTGTTTAATTAATGCACGTGCTTACGTTGCGTAGATCAGCACGTTAAATCAATGGTGTATTTTTAAAACAGCGCAAAATAAAAGATTCTGATCTCAGGGGTCGTGCGTCGGTATTTACTATGTATAATTTTTTCTAAGATCATTAAGATTTTATAATTTCTGGCAGCGCAAAAAAAATCATTTTTAGCTTAAATTTTCTTTTACCCCGACTACTTAAAGACTAACCTTTTGAACTCCCCCTGCTTACAAAAATCAACATACGAAAACAAGATTGACTTCGATGCACCCTTGAAGTTCCATACTAGCCGTTGGTTGAGGTTACTTTTCATAATTTTGCAAAATACGCACTTTAAAAGCGATTTTGGATTCCAGGAATTTTTGACACACACTCTATTTGGCATGGATTGCACAAGCATCAATGCACTTAATTCTTTGTTTCATTGATGTATATTCAGTATTCGATTAACTACAAATTTTACGTCTGTGTATCGAGGAATTATTTTATTATTTTTTCTGATAAGGCTTCACCTGGATTTCATTCACAGACTTTAGCGGTCTTCCATCACCTCCAAAATTACAAATTCTATTAAAATCTACTTCTTAGAGGTTGTCGCGAATTTTGAAAATCATTCAAGTTCTCGAGCTGTGTTTAAACTTTTGGGATTATAGCAATGTAACTTAAACTTATCCATCAACGTATTTCGCTGAACCCACCTTCATATTTCTCCAAGTCATTTTGTTTCTACTGTCCAATATATTGTTTACCGGACCTAAAATGTTAAGACTGTGACTGGGAATATTTAATTGCACAATTTTTTGGAGTATTCTTGCTGTATCATTAATATCGTGTTGCGTCAGGCCATTTTTTTTAATTTTTCCACTCATCTTATCAAGGTCTGCGAAATATGACAGACTGTCAATAATTTTCTGCGCTTTTCTTGCTCGGGCATCGTTTGATATATTTTCACGACCGAGTTCATCGACCTGAAAATAAAAACTTATTTTAGATCAAGTGTCGATCTAACTTGCCTGTAAATTCCTCAGTGACGAACAGAACAGGCTCGATTGTTTTCTTAGTTGTAGTATGTCAGTCAAAATTTATTCTGTGAATGGCGCGTGTTTATATTGATTATATTTGCAAACGTATATTTATATAGGCCTATACTGTATTTGCAAAAAATCAATCGAAAAATGTTGTCTTGCATAAACTAACGTAGACTTGCGCCGTTGAGCAAACGTAGTATCGACTTTGGCAACCGTAACGTTGAATCTGGCAAACGTTGCGCGGACGAGACATGAAGCTAACGTTGAATAACAGCAAACAATGCTGAAAATTCGGCGCGCGGTGCGTTTGATTGCAAAGAACTGTATCTAACATTGCTTTGAAAAGCATAAAGCAGAAAATCTCGTTCCTTCACTCTTGCTTCAAGGGGTAGAATATTGACGGATACTGAATTTAAAACTATTTAGGCCGATTGATCATCTCTGCATGACTCACTGAGATAGGAATAATTAAGGGTTACAGGAATTTCAAAATACATTACATGCAATACATACAGTGGCCCACAAGGGAGACACGGCTTCACACTTTTACTAACACGCACATTCTTCACAGAAGTAAACTTGCAGTCCTGCTCTGTAGAAACAGGCCTGCCCGGTAAAAGTAGGCCTGCTCTATAGAAGTAAGCCTATTCCATAGAAATAGCTGCCTGCTCCACAGAAGTAAGCCTACTTCATAGAAACAGGCCTGCTACGTAGAAACAGACCTACTCTGTAGAAATAAGCCTGTTCATTAGAAGTAAGTCTGCTCCGTAGAGATTTATGTTATTCTGTTGTTATCACTGAGATATGTCATTATCAAGAAACGGTAGTTTCCCACCGCCTTCGATAACAGTGGTAAAGCTTATATTGGCTTGTTGTTGGTTAAGGTAGTCGAGAAAAAGGGGTACGTGGTCTAAGGAGCGGAAAAGAAGGAAGCAGTCATCAACATAGCGTCTGTAGAGTAGAGGTTTGAAGGAAGAAGGACAGTTGTTCAACCATTTTGTTCATGGAAGGACATGAATATATTGGCGAAAAGAGGACCTAAGGGACTGCCCATTGCCACACCGTCAACCTGTTGGTACAGGCGGCCATTAAAAATGAAGTGACAATTTTTGACGGATAGGGACAAGCTTTCAAGCTAGCTCATGCAGAGCGATCAAAACCGAGGAAGAATTGGTGATCAGAGAATAAGTATTAGAAATTAATACAATAGTTTCATTCACAGGGATATTGGTGAACAGGGAAACAACGTCAAAACTAGCCATGAAAACGTTTTTAGAGTCAATGTCACTGTTTAAGATTTCCTGGACGAAAGAAAAGGAATCAGTAATGATGAAAGGGTTTGTCGTGAGAGGAGTTAGAAGCGTTATGAAGAATTTGTCGAGTTTACAGAGGATAGAATTGGTCGAAGAGGCATGTTTGGTTGATGGATTTTAGGAAGGCCGTACATATGCCTATGCGAGAACTTACGGGATACAGTTCATTGTAGTTTTTCTCACTTAATGTGTTTTTAGCCTTTTGTTTCTTCAGCAGCGACTTTACTTGATATTCACGTTGTAAATTACTTTGACAGGATCTTCGTTAAGGAGTTGAAATTTAGATGTGTCTGCTAATATTGTGTCAATTTTCTGATTATAATCACCTTTATCGAGTATAACCACATCATTGCCTTTGTCCGGTTTCATGATGACGATAGTGTTATCGTTCTTTAAATCATTCAGTGTGTTAATGCTTTTCGCGAGTAGAGGAAACTTGGTCGACTGTAACTATGAAAACCGGATAAGGCAATGTCTCTCAATTTGGAATCCGGAACGGTCGCTAAATTAACCGCCCGTTCTGACCGCCCCTAAGAAAATAATCTATTTCTGCCTCCCATTCACAGAGATACATTCTTTACAGATACAGTGGGGGTCATAAGTCTGAGTCCACTCCAATTTTTGTGAGCCACTTAGAAATATTGTCATACCTCCAAAATTTTTACGAATTGAAACATGCACATTAGGTTCTTAAACATGTACATTAGATACTCAGACATGCATATTATGTTTGCAAGTGTCTCGAACATTTTTTGCTTTAATTTTTTGTAATGTTTCCCAATTTTGGCATGTTAGTTTTTGCTGTCTCAAAGATTTAAATCGAGTTAGAGGAAAAATGGTTACCCTGAATAATGAAGTGTCTTTGAGAATTGAGATGACAATTTCTAGTTGCCAAATAACTATGATTTTCTCGTCAAAATAAGCATAACATTGTAATTGAGCCAACAAGAACAGAAAATTTGATTAAGACAGAGGGACAGATTGTGGTGTCAAATAAACATTGAAACGTAATTTTAGCAAAAGCAGTCTGCACAGATGTTTTAATGATCAGTTCGTAATATCTAAATGAAAATCAGTATTCCTAAACATCATTACATTCACCAAAGGTGTGCTGTACTGCGTGGAAAAGGCTGTGCGAAAGATGATTTATAAACGCTGCTCAAATTTGTGTAAACTGCATTTGACAAAGACATGAAAAGCAAGTTTATTTAGTGCTCATTTGCTTCAGCCTTAATCTCCTTTCCTTAATCTAATTGCAAACTTATGGGGCCATTTTAAAGAAAAAAATGAAGTAGACAGCCAGCAGCCAGGACAAGTTTTGAGATAAAATATTCCTTGTTAAAAACAAATTACACATGTTTTAATCCATAATCACCAATGAAATAAATGCAAAAAACAGCACAAAATATTTTAAAAGCAATGATTTAGGGCAGAAAATAGTAAAATTATAGTTTACTTAACTTGATTCCATAGAAAGAAGATTTCTAGTTTTTTTGCAGAGCCACAATGTTGAAAAAATGGGTAAATATCAACTGGACTCAGACTTTTGACCCCCACTGTACGCACTCATATCAACCGACTCTGCAACACCGCCTCATCTTACATAGACTCATCATCATAGATTCATTTTTCGTTCTTCAAGGTGAATCTCTTCCTTTTCCCTTCACGGGTAAAGTTTCCAAATACTTGAGATCCAATGTGGTTTACTTTTTCAAGTGTCGATGCTGTTCCGCGTCATATGTGGCTCAAACCACGCGCCATCTACACACCAGGGGCCAGTTGTTCAAAGCTGGGTTAGCACTTTCTGTATTTCTACACATCGGTTTACTTTAAAACTTCCGGACCTTAAACTACGATTGATCTAGACAACACTTTTGAAGAAATATTTCCAAATTTATAAACAAACTTCAAGGGAAATTTAATTTTAATTTCACGTTAACCCAGGGTTAAGCTAACCGGCTTTTGAGCAACTGGCCCCAGGATATCAAAACATCTGGGTATCTCTCCAATCACGGGAGAGCATTCAACCAGCCCAGCTACGTCTAGTATTCTGTCCCCTATTAACGCCTCTGGGCACCCAGCTAACTTTGACAACTTTCAAATTCTTTCTTCCTCCTCTGACTCATACGAATTAATAATACACGAGTCTTCTCATTAACAAACACAAACCTAAACGTTCAAGGCAGCTCTATTTCTCTTAACCTCTTCCAAATTTGTCGTTTATGTTGTGTGTGACTGTTTGTAATGTTTTATCCGCCATCACACGTCCATATCTTTCCCTGGTTATACCTAATCGTCCCTTGTAATTTTACACATTGTAAATATAACACTATTTAGTATTAGCCTAGATATATTTTTAAATTTTGTCTGAAGATGTCTTAATTTAAGACGAAACGTTACATCATAAATATTTTCTATTTTAAATCTTGCTTTCATGGCTTTAGTCAAAGCATTATGTTGGGTTTTGGCATCTTTATTATAAGAATATGTTTCCGCCTGGCACGTCTCTGGCTACAGTATTGCGTAATGATATATTTTATTATAAACTGAATCATTTTACCTCTTTATCCAGGTCGTTCAACCCGCCTTTAGATTTATTATGGTGTTCCTTCATCGTCGAACCCTTCGGGTTCTCCTTGCGTTTTTCTTGTTCGTCTGGACGTGAAGAAATGGATAAGTTAAGTTTTATCTGTCCTACTTTGACTATTTTCTGTAATCGAGATTGTACTCTCCATTATTTGGGTGATGGATTTCCACGACAGTTACAATAAGGATATAGCACAACAAAATATAAAATAACTTTGAAATAGAGCAGTGGAAAACTTTCTGTCTTGACACAGCTATATCACACGTCTCTTAGCCGATAAGCGTTCAGAGATTAAAAATGCTACATTATAATGAATATTACTTTTAATACCAGTACCTTACCTTTGGAGCAGTTTGGCGGATGAGTATAATTTCTGCTATCAACACTTAAGTCAAAATGTCGACATGTAAGTTGCGGTAGTTGGTAAACATAAAACGTCCTACAATTTGTGATATTTACTGCAACTGCAAACAAATAATTTTGTAACCGAAAACAAACTTTGGATGATAGAGTCTTGTTTTCACGACATGGATGCACAGGAACTAGATGTTCTAAGCAGCGTAAGAGTTTTTTCCTAACAATATCATGGCTAAGGGATTCAAGGGGATTTATGATTAGCGGCTCGTTCACACTAAAGTTATCTAATTCAAATCTGTACCAAGTATTATTCGGCTGTAGCGTCGTCTTGCCACTGCACAGTGAAACAGGGAATTTCGTTTTAATTCTGCCCTGGTAGCTATTAGTAAAACTTCTAAACACAAGTTGAGTGTACTTCCAACATTCACTTGGTGTTTGTTCATTTTCCAGAGAGTAAGTGGCGCTCTCTTCCATTAATAGAAGATTTACAATGAATGAAACCAGTACAAGTTGTTTTGTAGCCATTCTGTGTTTAACGCACGAAACGAGATTCATTATCTGTATCATTACCATTACGGTAGTTTATCGATCGTAGCTTCAAGGGTCGACTTGTTCAGTTATTGAATTCAGAAACGACGAACACGAACCGTGATGTAATCGTCGTTTTCATTCATGAGAATCGTTATTCTTTATATCCATATATTGAGAACATTATTTCTTTAACAAATTATTTCTTACAATAGATGGAAATAGATGACCAAGGCCTTTTTATAAGGATGTTATTTGACAGATTATTTACATTTTACTAAAATAATCACGTACTTGAAACGGTCTATTCATAGACGGATGAAGGTGTGTCAGGATTGCATCAAATGCGTGACTAACCATAAGTAATTAAGTCACGTCCGTTTACGGTCCAATACCGTTCAATGAATTTTTCTCAAATTTTCCAACTGCTCCTCTTGAGGTAACGAGGATAAAGTTTAAATATAATTCGTTGTTTTTGATACCTCTTTTTTGCTAAATGCTCGTAAAATCAGGACGGTTGAAAATAAGTTTGCAAACCAACATAAATTATGTTCATAGACATTTGCACTAAGCGATAAAGCATTCCTGCCATTCAAGAATAAGAGGGAGCAATCAAATTTGCTATAAAATCTCCTTTCGTCGTAGTTAGCTACAAATTTGCATACTAATTAGCTTCTGGCCAATTTCTACTCATATTATCCATAAATTACCCTAGTTTAAGGGAAAATTCACCCAAATTATCCATAAATGACCCTTTTTTATAAGGAACGCAAATCGTAAAAATTCGCCATCAATGTTTTGCCAAAATGCTAGATACAATTTTCACATCCAGCAGTTTAATCGTCAATATGAATCTGCGCGCGAACAATACTTGAGAAACGAAGCTTGAGAGTGATGTGAGACTGTCCTGCCGTTCCATGCAAACAAGGTATGTTCAATCATTCCAGTTTAAATTTTACCACAGATCGATGTCACATGTACATTCACTATACCACTTAGTACACTAAAGATCAAATGGGATGTAAGCTCAAATACATAACTTAAATTATCTTCTTTTAGGAATGAAACTTTGAAATGAAACATTTTAAAAAATTATCAGCAATTATGTTAAGGTACAGCATATGGCTCAAATAGTTATAATATTATAGCTATATACTCACACTAGGTATGATTATGAATAGTATGTTAATATAAATATTTAGCTATGTTCTAATGCCGCCGCACTCTCTAACGGCCAACGGCGACAGAGCTACAAGGGGCAAAGGCCCCCGTTGCTCTAACTTTGCGAGAGCAAATAATTGCCCTCTTTTAGAAAAAAAAGATTACTAACGCCCAAAATTATATTAAATTTGCCAAAAACGCATGAAATGGCATTTCAAGTGCCCTTCTCACTTTGCTCGATTTACTCGTCAAGGCAACAGCGCTGTCACCTAATATGTTAAAACTAAAATTACCATCTAGTTCATATAGTAATTCAAGCATTTGCGCGCATGTAAAAGGCGAACAGACGGTCTTATCTATACACTAAAGCTGCGTTTATATATACTAATCGTCTTACCGTATTAAAAATAAAAAATAATACGTCTATTTATTGACACACTCTATAGTTAAGTCTCAGTTAAGTACTTTTATGTTCAACTAAACCTTACCGTTACCGTTACCGTCCTCATTTCTTTATTTAATTTGTAGAAATACTTTCTACACTAGCATCGATCACTTTATCCAACGAAACTGATATGTTCGACTATTATTTTAAATGTGTCTACAATGCAATACCGATGCTCAATCATTCCTAACTTCATCGTGGTGTCTCATATGCACTATATCAGAATGGATGCTAGAAATTGTTCCCGAAATACGCTATTATCTATTACATATTGCTACTGTCTTAAAGTGGATAGCTATTATGGAGATTTCACAAGTTCCTTCAAATACGAAAGTTAATACGTCCACGACACAACTAAAGTCGATTTTCCCCATTATACTGCATGACACATTTAAAACGAACATCGCCATCTCCACTCGTAAACACCCAATAAATTCCACGATCTACGGTTCATTTTAAAGCTTATTGGAATGGTTGCTATTGAAGAACTTGCCAAACTTGATTTGTTCAGATCCCTGTGTTCAGATGCAAGATTTGTTATTTTGTTTCGTAGTTACAATTCTAATGCAATGATGTATACTGTAGAAAAATCTGTAATACTTGAATAATATAGCGATACGAATCTGCAAGTAACTGTCTCTTTTTGAACTATAACTCTTCAATAAAGTTTCATTCTAAATACATTCGACTTGATTTAAAATGTAATGCTTGTTTATATCACAATCTACACAACAAAAAATGAACACCCTGTTGAGGGTTGATGAGAACAGGATTGAACAATCTTTTGCTGCCCACATTGTTCTAGACTGTTGACAATATTGAAGAATGTGATTGAGCCTGAATCGGGTGTAACAATGCTAAAGAGTATTGTTGACAACTGTGAACAATGTGGGCAGCAAAACAATGTTCAATCCTGTTCTCTTCAACCCTCAACAGATTGATCATTTTTTGCTGTGTACATGCAATCTGTAGTGTGTAGAGGCAGCAAAACTTTATGTTGGCGCTAGTAACTCTACACAGGCATGTAACACAGAGTCCTTCGTCTACTTTAACCTTAGCAACTAAACGCTTTGTAGAGCGTCTTGTTTGTGGATAGAACTGATATTTCACGCAACATTTATAGCGAAACTTTCGATTTGTCACCGCGTTTGCAGCTTAACTCTATTATTTTGCATATCACATCCCATTAGACCAAAGTACTCATGGTGTCCGCAAAGAAGCGTCAAATCACAAATTTGTGAAGGGTTTCTTCACCCTTCGGAAATTATACTTCTGGATAGTAATAACACAGGCTTAAAGCACAATATATCTGAACTTCAATATTGCGCGGAATTGACATCTAAAACAGTTTTCATGTCAATGTTTTCTAGTCAGAATAAAAAAATTTTGTAAGAATAAAGTTTCGTTTCTACAATTTGACATGTGAACACAGATGATATGCGATCTGCATCAAGCATCACAATTACTAAATTATATATTAGTAAAGACTAGCTAGTTTTATGCAAATACCCACTCGCTGAGAGCAAACCGAAAAACTCGCGACTTCTGGCAGAGACAAGTAGACATCGCAAGAAGCCGGAAACATTCAGTATTTTTTGAGATCAGCGGCCTTGTTGAATGCCCACGCAAGAAGTGAATCAACGTAGTTTCTGTCAGAAAACTGATTTTTAGGAAGCTTTTGCCTTAAACGTAAAACTTTTGTTTTAAAACGAAAGCTATACATCTTTTAGTAGAAATCTATTGCATTCGATGCCCAAGTGAGGCCATCGAACATGGCCGCAAGTCTAAAAAATGTGACGCACTTCTGGCTTCAAAACGCAACAATAGATGTGCCAGCTTTAATACATATTAATAGTCAACAGGAAATGTCATAACATGAACTGGATCCATGCTATCATTGGTGTATTTGTTGAGTACTTGTGATGACATTTAGGATCAGGGGTGTTTTAAGCAAAAACATTTTAAACGTGGGAAAATTAGTTTAGGCTGTGGTTTCGGTTAGAGACTTTTAGAAAACTTCATAAAACAAATCGGTTTCAGCGCCGATATCAAAATATTCAACGGAAATTCGATGGCATTGTAATATACGCCAAAAACAAGACAATAATAGAGCAACACTCGCTTTATTCCTCTGTTATTTACATATATATATTTGTTTACACCATATGCCCATCCCCGATTATATCTTAATTTGCCTGTCACCAAATCTCTATCTAATGGTGTCCTATTTCTTACTAATTGCTAGCATATGTTACAGCATGTAAAATAGGTCATAGACTGAAAATATGGATGACGGTAGCCAGGAGTAAACATATTCAAATTGGGAAACGCTGTCTGACTCTACAGTGCGAACCGTGGTTTTAGTTTTATAAGATATTTATGCCGTACGTATTCAAAACGAGCAGTGTTGTTCATTAAAACTTACGAACATCATAACAAAGTTGTGAGAAGATCCTGGCGATGTTGATATTTGATGTTAGTCACATGACTGAAAAAATATGGCGCTGTGCCATATTCGAGGTGGACCACGCTATTAGTTTTAAAAATATGATAACGCGATAGGACGTCGTTTTTAACTTAATTGGAAGTGGAAACGACATTTTTTAACCAAAAACAGCATAGGTAACAACAAGAGAATGTTTTAGTTAGAAAATAAACGAACTTTGTGTCATAGTTGAAGGATTTTTTAAAGATTACGTAGAACGGTGGAAAAGAGGGATTCTGGATTTCTAAAATGGATAAGAATGGGAGGTATTAGGCGCTTGAAGGAGAACTGTTCGTAAATTATCATGATCAACGTCTGTCAACATTTTGAGAAAGTTTGCTTTGCCATATATCTTCAAAACTAGCAATGATGGATTCCTGGTAAGCAATAATAATTCTAAAAGTACCTCCACTGGTGTCGTGGAATAAACGTTTGGAACTGGATTGAGGCAAAAAAAATGCTTGAAAGCACAACAGAAGTTTGTCCTTTTGACGGGCAGACGAAATCAGCATGATAAAGCTTGGAAAAGGCATGCATGGGTTAGATTATTGATATTCAATGATGGTATGTGACCGGCGAGGCTAAGGAGTCAACAAAAAAGTGGCAAAGTAAACGAGTTCTGCTGGTAACAGCGGAAATAGGGATCAGAGGTCTCTTTTGCTCATTTAGGCACATATGAAAACATGTTCGTTGCTAATAAAACGGATCTAAATTATCGTTCTACCACTTCTTTGGCAGTACCTAAAACCTTTCATCAGAAGTTCCTTTTCCCAGCATTAAGGCACTATCATGCTGATCTCGACTTGCCTGTCTTGTCTGTCTCGACTTGTGCTTTCATGCACTTTTCGCTCAATCCAGTTTCTTCCATGACAGTAGATAAGGTATATTTTTAGAATCATTATTGCTTACCAGGAATCCATCATTGCTAGTTTTGAAGATATATGGCAAAGCAAACTTTCTCAAAATGTTGATAGACGTTGATAACGATAATTTACGAACAGTTCTCCTTCAAACGCCTAATCGGCCTCCCATTCTTATCCATTTTAGAAATCCAGAATCTCTCTTTTCCACCGTTTCACGTAATCTTTGAAAAATCCTTCAACTATGACACAAAGTTCGTTTATTTTCTTACTAAAATATTCTCTTGTTGTTACCTATGCTGTTTTTGGTTAAAAATGTCGTTTCCACTTCCAATTAAATTAAAAACGACGTCCTATCGTGTTATCACATTTTTAAAACTAATAGCGTGCTCCACCTCAAATATGGAACAGCGCCATATTTTTTCAGTCATGTGACTAGCATCAAATATCAACATCGCCAGGATCTTCTCACAACTTTGTTTTGATGTTCGTAAGTTTTAATGAACAGCAATGCTCATTTTGAATACGTACGGCATTAATATCTTATAAAACTAATACCATGGTTCGCACTGTATTTTAATACGAGCATTCGGCTATCAGAGTAGGATCTTTGACGGGTACAGATCTTAAAGCCTCGTTTTCTTATTATTCTCCATCGTACACATGTTATATATTCCTTTTACTTAGACTACGCGAGGTAGGAGATCTTTACAGTTTTATTCTACAGTCTCTATAGCTCAAGTTCTTCTTCTTCGTTTCTCTTGTCCTGTGTAGTCTTGTCTTCTCGAGTAGTGTTTTCGCTTCCTTTCGCTACTCAGCAACTACTACTCGAGATTCAGCTGGGGCGGTCTTTTATACTAACGGTCGTAGGAGTTTTCGTGCAGGTGACCAGAATGGTGGGCTGATGTGGGCTCAGCCAATCAGGTCTAGGTTTTGGATTTCTGAACTCTCGCACCAGCTCTTTTCCTTTATTTATTTAAGGCGTTGTCGCACTGTCTTAGTCGGTTGTATGCTCCGTCGATATTATTTTTAAAAAATGTTCAAACTTAACTTATTTCGTTGATTTCCTTAGTAAAACTTAATATCTCCATATATATGAACTCAACTTCAATGTTTGACTTTTACTTTTTCTACAATTTCACAATACTACATTTTATGACGTAACACTTTTTATTTTCTGACCGCGCGAAATACCGGTACAAATGATTGACGGCAAAGCCCCAAAAGTTTTAGTATCGTTAATTATACTGCAGTGACGCTAAACTGAAAAAGATTACTGAAATATTTGCGCAAGGTTCCAAATTAACTTCTCAAACATTGACAGTTTAAGTATCATTAATTATATTGTGACGTCAACGGAAGAGATAACTGACATGTTTGTGCAAGACACCAATTTATAATTTCCTTTATGTACCTGCAAAATCAAACATGCCCATCATCTTTCCTGCTGACGTATGTAGTGTTTACCTTGCCTGGGTAAATATAATTTGGCTATTTTTATGCTATTAATGTACTGCTTCATAACACACATGTAGTACCGGTAATAAATCTTGCAAAGATACACTCTGGTAATAGGATAGATAAGCTAAATTTGAGAGGTATATTGTTCTTATATTTTAACGTGCCGATTTGGAATTTGTATTTTAATTATAAAAAATAAACTGTAAAATACTATGACAATTGTCTATCATATTTTGCATCAAACCCTAGATATTTATGACAATCTTGATCGTTTAGTTCCTGCTTCAAACCCGCTGAAACATGAACAAATTGTTCAAGTGGTGCTATTCTGTTTTATATTCCTTTTCGCAGGTCACTATAAGTAATTTGAATATGGCTGAAAAACCAGGTTTTACAATCCGCATATTAACTGCATATTAACAACAATGGCGAAAATATTTAATACAGATTTTTCTGTTGCTAACGTGGTTGCTAAGGAGGAAGTAATTCAGCCAGTAGGCGCTTGGCGTTGCATCCCGAACCAGAATTTGCCCACCAATCATTCCAAAACATTACGATGCCATCTCTGGTGTTATTTATACAATCTCTATGCGCCCTACTATATCTATGCTACAGTCCAATATGAGACACTAAAATGAACCTAAATGCCACCAGATCTACACAGTGAACACCGAGCCCGTTTCACGGAAGAAATCTGTCCTTGGATATGGCCACTTGTACGAGATGTTTGTCGAATTCATTGTCAAGATAGTACAGGACCTCTCTCTAACTTCACGGAAGTATTATTTAAAATATTTTTAGATTGCAGCAGGCAATGCAGTGGCTTGAACTGGACGGTTGTCAAAAGGACCAATGAAGTCAACGCAAGTTGTTGGCTTGGACGCAGCTCGGGAGCTGAACGCCTGAACTTGGAAATTTAAAATTAGAATTAAAAGGAAAGTGGCCATGAACAACGCGTGGAAAGCAAGAGGAAATCGCTGCTTCAGCTGCAGGCCAAAAATCTTTGTTGACATTTTTGGGAAAAAAATCTAATGTGAGTGCAACTGAAAATTAAAGCAGGTTCAACTCGTACAACAGCCCTTGCTATCAGAAAACGAAAGTAATATTAGCTGGGGGTAATGAAAATGATATAACAGTTGATAGTCAAATCTAACAGGTTATTCCATAGAAACGCAAACGAGTTCTTGGTATAAATCAAATCAAATAAAAATACTTCATTATCTAATTAACACAGAATCTAATAAGTCTTGTCTATAACAAGGGTTCAATTGAACAATATTTGTACAATAATAAAACGTTTTTTAGTTGTAATTGCATCGTCAATTGGGAGCCACTCTAATTCATTGAAGAGGTTAACTGAATTTGTCTAGTATAGTGAAGTATAAGTCTGGCACAACGTTTCTGCAATTTTAATAGTCGATCGAGATTTTCTTTTGAACTATTTCCCCAAACTGTACAACAGTATTCCAAGACAGATTTGATTAAGAATTGCATAAGAGTTTTCTGCTAGAAATCGTTTAGTATAGGTTTCATTCTCCTAAAAAGATGTACTCGATTATTTAGAATCGATTAATATTCCAATAAGCTTTCCAGAATTGAACGTGAATTAAACTCCCACTTACTCGAACTCAAACGACAGAAAAAACTTGACGAACGAACATACAAAAAACTTCATTCAACTGACGGCATACCTCCCGCTATTCGCGGGTCAATCAAACATCACAAACCGGGCAATCCACTACGGCCTATTGTAACATGTAGGAACACCGCACTTTACAATGTATCTAAACACCTTGCACATATTTTGTCACCACTACAAAACCACAACGGTTACTCAGTCACTAACTCTACTGACTTTACTAAAAAACTGATCAACACCACCATTGACGATGACGAAATTATGATTTCGTTTGACGTTGTGTCACTATTTACTGCCATTCCAGTCGACAGAGCATGTGAACGCATCCGGGATAAACTTAAACAAAACACGCTAGGACAACGTTCTAAATTATCTATTGACGATATTATTAAACTCTTACGCTTCACTCTGTCAAACAGCTACTTTACCTTTAATAACGAGACGTACAAACAAATCTACGGTTGTGCTATGGGCAGTCCCGTTAGTCCTATTGTGGCAAACCTCTGTATGGAGGAAATTGAGGAACTAGCCCTCTGTCAAACTGATACACCTCCCAAAAAATGGTTTCGCCCTATGGATGATGTATTCCCAACCACCAAAAAACATGCGACCACCAACTCTCACAACTTACTAAATTCCATTGACCCCCACATAAACTTCACCACTGAACATGAACAAAACGGACAACTCTCATTTTTAGACACAATAGTAACTCGAAATAACGGGTCTCTCATCATTAACGTCTACCGTAAACTTACACATACAGACAGATACTTAGACTACAGCTCACACCACGACAAACAACACAAGATTAGCACAGCACGAACACTTCTACATCGAGCAGCCCATCTCCCTAACACGAACGAAGGCAAGAAACAAGAGAAACATCACGTTCTTGATGCCCTGAGAAACAACGGATATCCAAAAATATTTTTGGACGAGGTAGAGAAGACACGCGCGAGAAAAACAGAAATTGTGCCATCACCAGAAGAACTTGTACGCATGTTTTTCGAAAATGTCGAACCCAAGAACAACCCCAGCTACGCAGTCCTCCCCTACATTAACGGCATAACAGAACCCCTGAAAAGACTACTGAAACGACACGACATTAGAATCACAACGAAACCACTCCGTACCCTAGAACAACATTTCCCGTCACCCAAAGACAGACCACTTCCCGAAAAACAGACCAATGTCGTATATAAGATCAATTGCGCAGACTGCTCCTGGAGCTATAAAGGTGAGACCGGCAGAGCCTTCGAAACCAGGAAAAAGGAACATAAAAGAAACGTAGAACAATTTAAATCCGGTTCTAACATAGCAAAACATGCTTGGACTCATGAGCATAAAATAAACTTTGATGACTGCAAAATATTGGACAAGGCAACCTATCGGCACAGAACAACACTGGAATCTTGGCATACAGCAACAACACTAAATTCCGACAACAACGCGCAGCATTTACCAGAACAATATAGGTTTCTGTTAAAGAAACAATCATAGTTTTCATATATAAGAACACTCGCTTCATAGAGATTACGTAGGCGGGATTAACTATCATTATTGTATGTCATTGTAATTGTAATTGTAAACCACTGTCCTAATAGCTATATCCGTAGAATAGTTTCAATTTAGTTTTATTTACCTGTCGAAGACTGCAGACTGGCAGTCGAAAGCTCGTGTTTTAATAATAAATTTATCGATCAGAGAACGTTTCAGAATCTTTATTATGAATCCTGGTCGCGCATCTAGTATTTTTAATAATAAGCTTTTCGTTATCAGATTTTTAAGGTTTATTTCCGTTCAAATATAAATCCATTGAATTCTTCAAACTATGGCGAAGTTTTTGTGCCGCACCAATTACCATGTATTTTGTTTTCTCGATGTTAGTTTGCATGCTGTTTAGTAATAACCAATCTCCAACTTTGCTTAATTCTGCGTTCAAGGTTCGTCCGATTTCTGCACAGTTTGTTCCACTATCCCAGATGTTGGTATCATCCGCATACATGTCCGTCTCAGCTTTCTCGAGTGATAAAGGCAAATCATTTACATAAACTGTGAACAAAAGAGGCCCCAAAATTGAACCTTGTGGGACACCAATATCAACATATCAAAAGGCAAAAAACTACACATTTACTGGTTGGTGTCATCTGAGGACTGCTTAGAGTTAACAAGAGCGATCAAAGACAATCGGCAAAGACCTGTGATGAACTGCTTACTGTGCAGCAAGTATGCATAGGAGTGAGGTTTGCCAACAATACAAGAATACCTCTTGCATTTGGAGTTCGCGTTAATGGGAAGGACAAATTAAGTTATGCAGCAGGCCATTTATTTTCACCCGCACACAACGAATCTTTACGCTAAGACAACTCGAGGAATCATGGAATGCCTCGTCTAACAGTCATCCTTGGATAAAAGTAATGAAAAAGTGCAAAGCTGAAACATTGGAATTGCTTTTGCGCCTGGCAGTTGATGTGTACAAGGGAAAATGGAGAATGGAAACGCTCAGTGCTAGAAACTGGTCATCACGGTCTTTAGCAGCTGAACGTAATAACAATTTATTGCGCATATTTCAAAACGAAGGATGGGATGCAGACTTTGTTTTCTTCAACCAACTTGGGTCGTATTATTACCGACATCGTGTCATGTACCGTATGCAGAAATGAGAGAGATAATTGGTCAGCATGAAATGGAGAAAACAGCAGAATTATTGAAAGATTGTCTTTTTTATTCTGTAAAAATTGACGGCAGTTCTGACCGGCAACAGGATGATTCTGAATAGCAGCAAGGTATGTGCCTGCAGAAGAGGTAAGTGTCAATACGCTTTTTCTTAGGATCTCAACTAGTGACTTACGAGGAGCACATGGGCTACTCGATCCGTTTGTGTCTTGTTTAAGTGGTGTTAAGGTTGAAACGACAAAGCTGGTAGGTGTAACAACTAATGGAAAGAATACAAACACGGGAATAGATAGCGGTTTATGGAAACTGTTGAGAGAACTTACTGGAAGCCTAGAAAATTTATGATTGCTCTAAGATATAATTGACGCACTTCCTGCCCCGCAAGACAGTAATTAAGCCTTTCCACGAACAATAATTCAAACGCAATTTCTTGATTATTTGTTATTTTTTGAAAGCGAAAACAACAAAAAATATTCTTTGCAATAATTTGTATGTCCTGAAAGTTCCACGTAGTGCCCGAAGGTGGCCTACGGACGTGAACGATAATCGTATTAAGCGTACGGCACATGACTGCATGTACACGAAACAACAGCTCAAAATCGAGGCAAAAGCTATAATTGAAAAGAAGCAGTTTTCATGCCCATGGAATAAATTTGGAAAGTGCCGCCTATAAAAACCGTTGTTATTTCTTAATCATTGCTTGCACTAAAGTTTTACAGTTGGATTGAATCCTCAGTAAAGTACTCCTGCTATTGTCTGTTTCCTCTCTTGCTTTCTTCATAAATGCTTGAGAATCTTGCATGAGGTCAAGATCACCAGGTAGAGCTGAAAGTCCTGATGATTCCAAACTTTTATTTAGTTTCTTTGTCAGTTGTCGCAGTCGTTCAAGTTCGTCTGCGTTAAAACATATAAATCCATCAACAATATTTTTTATGTAGTTCTTACCAACTTTTATTTAATAACGTTTCAAAGCAGTAATTGAGAAACAAGGATACATAACATTTGACTAACTTTAAAAAAGAATTTAGTTGTTGGTTTTGAGTATGTTACTGAAATATTTACTCATTTTAGCTAAGAATATTAAAGGTTCATGCGTACGTAATACACCCTTCCAGCGTTAATATCTTTGAGATACAACCGTTTTTCCTGGTACTAGCTTTAATATAATTCGTAAAATAAATATACAACAACATAGTGCTTTTAGTAGAGCCATAAGCAAAACAGTTTCAAAACAGCTACTAGAAGTGACGTTTCGCATTAACACAGGACATCTTCAGACAAAATGAAGTGTAAAAGAGTGTAAAACCAACAAAATCTACTTGCTGAAAGGAAATATTGACATGTGATAATATCTAGAGTGTAACAACATTACTGTAGATGTTTAAAACAAGTTGAAAATTGTTCTAAAAACAAAAACTTACTTTGTAGTTCACTATCTGACCATGAATAGCTTGATAAGGATTCTCTAGTTATCAAAGTAAAAAAAAAATAATTCTCTTAGTTATCACAGTAAAAAAGAATTCTCTTAGTTATTACAGTAAAAAAGAAGCTGGAGATGAAAAATGAGAACAACTTCATGGCATAGACCTTTTGTCCTGGAAAGGATTAACTTATTAAAATTAATAAACCACTTGTTTTTGCAGAGAAGCTTAAGCTTAAATGACCTGCCCCCTAAAGTTAGTGAAGGTATTTGAAATCTAACGAGTGAGTCTCGGTCATTGTGTAATATACAAGATTTCAAAATGGCGGCAAATGCTGTAATGTTTACGTTGCCTAGATGTTTAGAAAACAAAAGAAGGCGAATGAGAATGATGTATGCTGCATTAAACTATGCTTTAGAAAAAAGAATGTTGGTTACAGGTGTCGTTAGTTTACTAGCTTAGCCCGAAAAAAAGGTATTGTGAACGGTTCAGAAACGCAGGCTGTGGGATCAAATTTGTCACACATATTCTGATGACCGTTTCAAGAAGACCTTTCGTGTCTCAAGTGTCTCAATTACAGTTTGGAAAACATTATGGACGAAATTACACAGGATATCATCAACGAACAGCCAGTGTCAGCGGAATGCAGACGTGGTATTTGTCTCTGAAATGTCTGGTCTCTCAAGTGTGCGAAATAGTCTCTAGAAGTTTCAGGAGCAATTATCAATAAGTTGGAGCACGTCTGTCACAAAATTTATGCTAAAAACAGCAATTTACTAACTAGCGATTTACTAACGTAACATTGGTAATAATACATTTAATATTTATTTTTAGTATTAAAAGTTGTCCTGGTATAATTAAAAATAAAAAATGACTTCATTTTCGTCCCCGACAATTACAGCCAGTAAAAAGCCTTGAGAGCAATATTTAACAATGGTGGGCTTACTTACAACAAGTCACTTGTTAGACTGCATTTTATGCACTCCAAGCCAGTCTTACAGCGGAATTGGACACCCTGCAGATATGGACCCCCGGTCAATAACGGCTAGCGGATTTGGAACCCCTTCTGCGGATTTGGGCCCCTGTTGTAAGAAGTATTTTTTTCGGTTAAAGATTTTATTTTACGAATAGTTGTGGACTTTTATGATCTCAGTACACAGTACTAAATTTATTGGGACAAGAAACATTCAAACATTCCACATTCGAATTTAAATGACTTCAAGCATGGTTTTCACGGTGGAGACGGATACAAATAGGATATTAATAGCTGTTTCCAGAAACGTAAGATCTCTAGTAATCCTCAACTTTAAAAATAGAATCTCTAATAATTCTAAATATAGTGAAAACTTTTTTTCTGTGTACATGCTAGCTGCAGAAAGTATGGTTACATGTATAAAAATTATATACTTTGGTCCTAAAGTCTTACTTGAGTCTTACCGTTCTAAACTATACCTGTGTCTCACTGAAATTATGTTACTTACCTAATGCCATATGCTTCATGACACTGGAATTTGCTTAATAATGAAAATGTCAAGTAACTTAAATAAAAATTTAGGATTGAGTAGAATGCATCACAATGTTCTTGGTATGTTAGAGAAAATAATTTTAATATGTTTGCATTTCTTTAGGAGCTGGATAGCTATTCCAAGGAATAAATTGATTATGTAAAGGCTTCAAGCGCTTCTTGCACATAAAAATAATTAAAACCTAAATTGCAGAACAAAAATGAATAGTATTTTTGACTAAATATTTGTCTGCCTGAACGGTTTTTCAAATAAATCAGATGAGATTTAGGATAACTTCAAATGCTATGATACCATGAAAAATTAAGTGAAGGATGACATTCCACGTGAGGGATGCAAATCCAGGAGAAGGGTCCAAAATCCTCCAAAGTAGACAGATAGATGAGAAATACTGTAAAATGTTTGTGATTGCGCATGTGGTACTGTGCAGTGCCACCATGTTCCTAGACAGTACCCTAAGTAGAATGGCTACTACTGTAATACTGGGGGGAATACTTCTGTTAGGGCACTAGCTAACATTGTACTCAAGGCATATCAGTGACGAATATACTTATGCTATTTTGATTGAACATTCATTTTTTAATTTTATTTAGCTTAGCCACAAGGGCAGGGTCACCACAACAGTGTAAGCCAATTACTGTGGGCCTGTATTGCCTATCCCACCCTATCAACTATACCTGCAGACTGCAGTGAGACAAAACTGGAGTACGCGGATAAAACCCACAACTTTCAACAGAGCGTTGACCATACTCTTTTCATATGAGGACTGGGTTCAAGCCCACCTTACTGGGGATCGAACTTGGAACCTTAGAGGTCAAAGGCAAGTGGTCTGACTACTACACCACCAAAGCCCCCCCCCCCCTTTGTAGGCTCTACTCTTTGTCTCTACTGTGCATTTAGCAAATCAATATTATATGTAGTAAACATAGGCATATCTCAGGCTTGGAGTTTACAAGGAATGCACTCTGGATTACTCAATCAGGCTAAATATCCACCAGACCATAACAGAAGACTCCAAGATATTTATGTTCTGATCATTCAGGTAAAGAACATTTAATGCAGCTCAGGTAAATATACAGACCTTCCAACAGAGGCACACACATTTGACCAATTTCTCATGCTCACATGCATAGGCACTCTTTTCTAATGGTTTTATTGTTGATACATACAATAATGTTGTATGTTAATCTTCAAGAAATTTTAGTAAATGACATTTCAGTTTTAAAAAAGTTTCGGGGGAGGGGGCAAGTGGGGAAAACTAACCCAATTTCTAGTCACAAAGTTGTAAGGTCTGCATATAAAACGATAAAAGAACTATTTAATCAAACAAAGAACAATTAATGTTATAAGTTGCATAATGCTGACTTACCCAGACGCAAATGGTTTACCAAAACTTCAAGAATATTAAAGAAAGATAACTTACAATTTTTGAAAACACTGCGCAGATTCAACTTGTAGCATCTGAATCAACTCAATAGTTGTGTCACCTTGCGTTGTCACTCCTTGGCTTGCCGCCATTTTGCGCACATCTGAAAGATGATATTTTAACATTATGTGGCCGCGATTAATCTCCGATGTGACCCGATTACACTACGAATACCAATACTGTAAATCAAGATCATTTCGGTGTACATTCGTTTTCCTTTAAGTTATGGGAAATAAGAAATTTATATCATATACGTGTTTGTATTGTCAAGACCCTGCATATTTTTTGCTTGTGTGCTTTAATTTCTGTATATTTCTTGTGAAGTGTAGCGTTTTAAACATGGCAGTGCCCACAAATGCTATAAAAGAAGCAAATGAACAAATCTTACTTATGCATTCTAAGATGCAACAAATGGAAGAAGAAATTAATAATTTAAATAAAAAAATAGCTGCAAAAGATGCTGAGGAAAGCAAGATACAAATGCAGAAAGTTCTAGACATGAAAGACACAGAAATGCAAGGAGTACGGGAAGAGCTTCGTACAGCAAATGAAAGAATAAATACCTTAGAACAAGAGGTCTTAGACAATGAGGTTCAAATGGAGAAACTCCAGAGTAAAAGTAAAATTTTAGATGAAATTGTTGGCTTTGGTGGTTCGCTAGAAGGATTATTATCCTATTTTAAAATTGTCAAAGAAATGGATGTTAAAAGAAATGACATAAATGGCAACTTACGAGAAACAGAGATTACTGACGGATATCAAAGTGACGATGACCATATCAGCAAAACCAGTGTTGTTGTTAATGGTCGTCAAGATAATATTGCAGCAACTGAGCTTGTCGATCATGTTTAGATATGAAGTGTAGTGAAGGGGAAACAAACGATGTAAAACTAATGTAATTAAGTTTGAAAACCAAAATCCTTTACCCAGAACATGGTACTCATGTAGTTTTGAATAGGATGTGTTAAACTGCATGTCATTGTAGGGTCTGGTAATTTAGGGTGAAAACTTAATGAAAAAGTTAAAAACTGCAAAATATTTTTTAAAAACTTTTGAACTTCTCTAATTTGTAAAATTTAAATACTTTACCATTTATTATACATTTTGACAATTATACAAACACAATTGGCATCATACAAATGTGCATAAACTTATCTTACTTAACCAAGCTCAGGTCATGTTGGAATTCAGGGCAGGAACAGTTGAGAAAAAAATCAATCTGTAGGTCTGCCAGCAGGAATAAAACCTAGCATGTAGGCCACTGTGTTGCAGTGCTCTACCTCATCACAGTAGCTGATAATAGCAAGCATAACTTCGTGTATTTTAAGGTGGTAACGGTTCAATTCCTGATGGCTGGAGGACTTATTGATGCATTTTCTCTACTGTTTCTGGCCTGAACTTTTACATGTGTACGAGCTTGCAATTAACTGATATGTAATCACTCCAGTCAACAGTGTTATTTAGATCAGTGAAGAAATAATATCAGTCAGTGACAAATGTTAATACAACTAGCCAGGGAGGGGGGGGGGTTAAACTGGCCAGTGGCCAGTACACATGGCCAAATTCTAATCACTTCGTGAGCTATTAAATTCTCTACAACCAATCAAAGTAAGTTAAAATTAGGGACAGTGACTTTTACCATGTGTGGATACCGGTGTCGCGCGAAATTTATGACCAGTGGCGTAGCCAGCTTGAAATAATGGTCCCGCCATGTCGCACCCCAACTAGGGGGGTTCGGGGGTTTTTCAAATCTAGAGCCTCGGAAATAGCATTTCCTGCGATTTGAGACTAGCAGATTGTTATTAGAGAGGATTTAACTAATACTCCGAGAGGCGTATTTTCCGGATGACAAGGTGGCTCGAAGAATTGTTGTCTGACTTGTGTCAGAAAAAAACTGCCTCACGGAAGAATAATAAAGCCATTCAATGAACAAAATTTAATGAGGAAAATATACTAAGAGTATATAGCGTGTATATCTAGAAGACACAGAGAAAATGTGGTCACCACAAGTATGGATATCTCGACATAAATATACCCAAAACAGCGTAATTAATTATGAGACTGATCCTACGAAAGAAATAAAGACTAAAGAGCTGTATGATGAAATGCTAGTTCAGTAGCGAGCGATAATTCGTTTTATGACCTTGTAGTAAACACTGGTAAACTGATACTATGTTACTATCTAAGAGTACTCTACAATAGTTTTCAAAATTTTACGCGATATCAAAGGTTTGAGCTCTGGTTTAAGTGTGTGTGTCTTTCTTGTCTTCCGAATGCAATGTATTTATTCCAGTTTCTGTTTAGATGTTTTTATATTCGCTCTCTCTAAATGTTCAGTCTATTCCTATTCGCTATAAAGTACGGTGAATGTTGTACATGCGCTGACACAGTGTAGTGAAGTCGCTTAACCAAACGATCTGTACTGGCGTGTACAAACTTGAGCACCCCCTCTACAATTGATTAACTATGCCTCCTAATCAATTTAAGAACAGGTGCCTAAAATTTTCAAGTTAGGGGGGTGTTACCACAGTGAGATGGTACGTTAACGGTTGGCAATGTTTCTCTGCCAGTCAATGATATTTAATGTGAGAACATCAAACAGGAAATTTTATATGCCCATTTATCTGTTGTCAACTCCATGTCTTTGAACAATATCCCAACACATGCGCACACGATGCCCATGATTGACATCGGCTCAGAAATTTTGCAACTCCACAACAACAGCACGTGTGTTTCTTGTTTTGGTGGAAATCTTTGCTCGCTTTTAAGTCATGTGATTTTAATTTTGAATTATCAATTAATTGATGGGATTTTTGATGGGTTATCATTTAATTGATGGGATTTTTGATGGGATTATCATGTGTATAGCGTGTATGGTGTGTATACTGTAGCTTGTATAGCTTAGTTTATACGCAAAATCCTCTTAATTCAAAGGCAAATTAACTGCTGTAAATTTTGGATTATGTATCCATGTCACGCATCTAGACTGAGTGTAACAATATGTCCTAATAAAATGCCCCTTTTCAACATGCATGCAATGTTTCATGCCTGAAAGCCACAATGTTTTGAAAATATGTTTAGAAGTCATAGTTGCGATAAACGATTATAGCCAGTTCAATTATGTTTTCACTTCGACAAACGCTCAAGTTTATTAATCGACAATTTCACAAAGTTTTTGATGCAATGTTGGACAGTTGGGTTATATTTTTATCAACTTTACTCTATTAACGGCAGGCTCATTTGTATGCTCGACTGCTGTTTTTCCGCTTAAGTTATGAATTTCGCAACGTCGCGTATTTCGCAAGGATCATAAATTTCGCTTGACTGATTTCTTGGGCGTGTAAAATCAGGCCAGATTATCAGGTCAAAGCCAAATACTTCATACTCAACAGCATATAATTCAATTTGATATCACACGTAAAAATCCAACACAACTTTTAGCAAATCAAACAACGGAACGCGCTCCAGTCCAGTCTTATTTTCCTCAACTGTAACGTGGTTAAGACTGTCTCTTCCTGCATGTCCAGCCTGGGGCAGGTGATTAACCCTGTGAAACAAGTTTTAGATAAACGTTTATTGTACTAGTGCCCGTCGGTGTGGGGTAATACCACTGCAAATAACATCAACAGACTTCAAATAGTATAGAATTTTGCTATTCAAATTATTACTACATCAAGAAGATTTGATCTTATAATCCTTTGTTGAATGAACTGCACTGGATTCCCGTTAAACTCTATTTGTTCTACCGACGCTGTTTTGACCTTCAAATGTCTGAATGGAGCAACACCTGAACCACTATATCTCAGCAAATTGCGAGGAAGGCCGACATCAGCTGACGCCTGACATTGCAACTCAAATTCTTTGAACATACACCTTTTTAAGAGTGCAACTGGTCAACGGACTTCCTACTGTTTCCTGTGCAACAAACTTCGAGACATCAGTTAAAATTTTCAAACACAAATTACGTAAATATCTTTTAGCACTTAGTCTTTAGCAAGTTTTTTAAGTCCATATTAGTTTGGCAAATTTTATAAGTGTAATTAGTTAGAACTTTGCTTTGCATATCTTAACAAACATTTTTTGTACGTTAAGTGGCTCTGAAAAGCCTTATTGTGGGAGAGTTCAATAAATTATTCCAAATTGAATTGTCTATAGGAAAACAATATCATAACGCAGTATTTTTATAATGTCAACTCAGAGAGCACTGCCGTAAAAAACAAAATAGACTTATTGCAATGCATTGTATTTAAATGTGTTAGTACGATAATTCATATGTTAATATATACAGCATATTTTAGTAAAATTTATCTTATTGAATATTTAAATCCTTATTACAGTTCAATATTTAAGAACATACTTTATTGAATTTCAAAAAATTGAATAACTTCGGGCCAATCTTTCTCTTCCCATTCACCATTTTCAAAGACATTGGAAGGACTTTTCTTCCAGTCCCACTGTTTGATTGGCTTGGCCCAGGATTTCCCGTAATTTGCTTCGATATACAATATTGTCTCGCAAGGGACTCGTACTTTCATTCCCAGAAATTCTGTCCAACAAAGGGAGAAGTTCGGAAATATATATCTGGGAAAAAATGAAGTATGTTAAATAATTTGAAGATTTGAAGATACTGCTTTCGTTTTTTACTTTTGGTGTATTTATTATTGGATACGACTGGCTTCCTGAAGTTTTTCCCAAACTAAACTACTGTAATGCAAAAATTCTGATAGGTACTGAAAACGATGTAACAAGTAATATTAGATGCATTTGCAAAAGGGTATTTCGATTTTTTACTGCATACGACTCACGTGTTCTTTTTGTATTGAATCACTATCGTCTATTGACAAAGATAATTCTACAGTGAAAACTATCTCGATTTTACTCACTTAAATTTCTTGCCCGTTTTTGCCTGTGTTCCTCCATTCCACATGTATGTTCCTTCTTCATAAAAGAAGAAAATGTCTAACTTGATGTCATCAACTGTTTTAAAAGACATTTGAAAGCTGTCTTCGACCTGTACAAAATATAAACATATTCAAACTTTACTATTTATACCTATAAAGAGTCTCACAGCACAAAACAAACAGCGTTTATTTGACTTTTACCCTTCCAAACAAATGCTCCAAATACAGTCCATTGTTTTGAAACTCATCAATAAGTTGTTTATTATAATCTTTGATCCACATTCCAATATCCATGTCTTTACCATGGGATATCACATTGCATTGACGAAACCAACCTGTAAAAAGCAAGAGAATATTCTTTTACAAAATGTTTGCGACAATTTCCACACAGCTCTATCACGACTGTGTTAATGGACAATTTGCATGTTAGACTAACTTTCAATCTAGCCAAGACGAACAAAATATTTTACCACAGTTAAAAAGAGCATCCTAAAATTAGTAGAATTGCCAAGTTTGGTGGCGAAATGTTGTAAAACATGGAAAATATAGCCTCGCAAAGTTTACAAATTTGTATATATTTGTATTACGCGAGGAAAAAGTTACCATTTTTCAGCTGAAATTGTCGCAAAAGTGGTAACTTTTTTGTCGCGTAATACAATTATATACAAATTTGTAAACTTTGCAAGGCTATATTTTCCATGTTTTACAACATTTCGCCACCAAACTTGGCAATTCTACTAATTTTGGGATGCTCTTTTTAACTGTAGTAAAAGATTTTGTTCCCCTTGCCTAGATTGAAAGTTAGTCTAACATGCAAATTGCCTATTGACCTCTACATACTGTAAAGACCACGTGCAACATAAATGTACACTACTAACCCAAACAGGTGCCGCTACTGAGCCAAAACCTTACTCGAAGATTATCTAAAATGATAATTGCAATCTGCAGTACGTCCTTTCCACGTTTTCTGAACTTTCCCGCCTCGCGTGTTCCATCGTCACCATATTTAGAGTAGAACTCTCTGGCTCTCTGCATGTCACATGGTAAATAACGAGAATTTTTTAAGTTTTTTAAGAATGCGAGAATATCTGAAGGTAATCTGATTGAGCGACCATCAGTTGTGGAAACATGAAGAGAAAATCTGTCAAAAACAAAATTCGTTAGAAAACCCTGAAATACTGTGCACATAAACAACTGACAGAATGTGATAAACCTCGCAGAAACTCGTGATCATAGAAGGATTTTCATGTTTTTACTGCATGGGATGGTGCCATACATAGATTTTGAGGGAGTGAGCTGGTGCTCTGTTTTCTGCTCTCTATACTTCTCTCACGATTCTACCTCCAGAATATAGATGAGCTTAATCTTTTTTTTTAGAAAGTTGCAAAATTCCCTTGCACCTAATTGGGAGCCACGTTATATGTTTAAAGCTACAAACTAAAATAGATCGATACTCAGATAGCGGACTATTATTATGCTGAAAATTAGGAGGTTTAAAATACTTGTTGGGGGCGAACATTTTGTTTTGGGGGTTATAACTGCACCTCCTGCGAGAAAATCTGTTCAAGCCCGTTATACGATCATGCAATGTACAGTATTGCAATAAAATATGGAAACACTAAAAATGTTTACTATGATAAGTTCAAAACATATCAAGTACTGGAGATATAGCTGCTTCTACAGGCGCCCATAAGAGAAACAACAGAGACAGAAACAACACAGAAGTAAATTCTGCGGGATGAAGGCTTTGCTCTTATTTGTAACTCACTAGTCATGTTTGGTAGTTTTGAGTTACCCCAAAAAGTTTGCAAATTTGCCTTGCACCTTTAATGCAAAATTTTGTATCAAATACAAAGATATACAAAGAAATCAGCAAATACGTGTAGACGGGCTAATTTTGTAGATAACATCCTTGATATTCGGTGGCACCTATTAACGTTTCCTTTACTAGGTTGAATAATTCTTAAACGGAAAATTTTTGAGCGATCTTACGTTATGCCGGAGTTTCGAATTAAAAAGGAACGCGAACACCTTTGAATTGTCCTACATATTATTTGTAAAATTGTTATAGTATTTTCATTCAAATTGAAAATATCTTGCATACTGCAAGAAAACAAGAGTATAATTCAACAACATGATTGATTAGAGGAAAAATTGACAGGTCATTTCTTCATTCTGTTTGCACGAACAAATTCACCAAGTGGAAAATAAGCTTTAGTTTTCAAGACGAACACACTACCTATTGAGAACACTTTCATTTTGGAAGTGATATGATATCAAGCTTTTGTTAATGGTGTCAAACATTTGTAGATCTTTCCATTTTATTGGACCGTGCCACAAGCCAAGTACTCCTCTATCATAAAATACTACCACATGAATAAAGGTCCCATGACGAGTAAACAAATAGTGAAATGGTATCAGCTTCTTCGTTGTGTTGTTTAATTTGATCAACCGTGGATCTTGTCCTGCCAACATTGTAAAACTCAAACCTTTTTCTTTTAGATTACTCAATACCTACAAAAGTTATAAAAAAGTAGTCACCTTTTCCAAGAAATGCCAAATACAAATATGCTACCATGCAAGGCCGTGTGTTGTGTCCCGATATCGTTCAGTTTCATTGTGCATGTCTTAGAACTGAAATAATTTCACGGGAAATAACACCTTGAAGCACGCTCCAAGTGAGCGATTGAGTTCCAATCCGAAGAGTTAGCTCCATGGACCCGCAGTTTTTTCACTAACTGCTATTTTACCTAATTTCATTGTTTAACGAAACAGGTGGTTAAAAGACGCACGATCATGTCACTCAAAAGGGACAATTTCTATTAACGTGTTGGACGTAAACAACATGTCTTGTCTACAACTTTGAGATGGAACAGATAACGGTTTCTGAGTTGCTTAGTTCCACGACGAATTTAATGCTAAATCTTTCGGCTATGTCACTGGCCTGGAAAATAGTTCATATGACGTGATCAAGGTATTCAGCGCAAATGTAACGCGAAGCCAACGTAACGGCAACAGTAGAATGAAATGTCGATGGGTTGCTGGTAGACGACTCACGACAAGGTCAATTTTAAATAATCTTCAAAAAATAATCAGAACTGATGATTTTAGAAAACGATACAAGTCCCTTGCCTCGGTTGTAGACAAGATATGTTGTTTACGTCCCACACGCTTAAAATTACATAATTCAAAATAATCCAAGCAAAACGGTTTTTTGTTAAATGTACAGACTGGTTCACAGGAACTAGTCAATTCAAGTTATGGAACCGTTTGTCTTCATCCATCTATGTCGCTAAACAATGAAAAAAATTGTCGTGAAAAAAAGCGAAGATAACTCTTCGGATTTGAACTCAGCGTGTTTGAAAGTGTCAGTTCCCGTGGAAACATTTCTGTTCTTCCTTCATTTTGGATACAAATACATTTACATTTAAAATTGATTATCTCAGGCATACTTTCCAGTATACTTGAAATGATCACATTAGGAAGTGAAACAATATGGAAAATAAGCCACATACACGTGCATTCAAACCATTTGGATTCAAAGAGGATTCAAGCACACCAAGCGTTATCAAAGATTTTTGACAAAGACAACAACAATCTCGCTTCTCATTTTGACTTTCTCTGTCTTGGATATTCTTTAGCACAATGGGGTCGACAAGAAATGTTGGAACACGATTCACAGAACAAGATTTAAGAACATCATCAAGAAGAGGCTAAAATTAACATTCATATTTTAAAAGAAAAAAAAACTAACTATACTACAATAGCTCTCTGGCTTGGGTCAGTGTCAAACTACAAATTAAAGCTGCTGTTCATAACTACATCTTTATTAAGGTTGGAGGTGGGGTGTGTTAGTTCATATATTCACGTCTGCCCAACAGATTTCTTTTTATTTATTAAAATAGATCGTATTTAAGAAGAATAGATGAATCATCCTTCTCCCCCCCCCCCCCCCCGTTAACGCTATAGTTACGCCCATGTGTTTTACGTTCACACTAAGCAGGATGAAAAAAATATTTTTCTTGCCGCGAGTACAGTACAAATATTATATATTTTCTGCCTATCTGCAGTGTCTTTCTTAAAAAATTTATATTACAAAACTTTAAACACATTGGCAAGGTGATGAAAACATTCCTGTGTGCTTGGCTATTTTGTCCACCCCTATCATTGCAAAGTTATTGCAAATAAGTTACACTCGTTATGCATATTCTTTTCTGTGCAGAACAAAGTTTATGGCACTCCTGGAATTGTAATTTCAATTAAGCTCTTTATCTTAGAAGACAATGTTATTTAATATCGGACTATTGGTTTTTGTTCTCACGGAAAAACTGTGCAAATAATAATGGTGATTATTAACTTGAATGATTCCATTCTTATTAATTAACTTCACATTAAGGCTAAGTAATGGTAAAATTAAGGTTTAGCCAATTACTGTGGTCCTGTGAGATAGTGAAATTACTGGCTATTATTATTGTGGTAATAATACCATAGCTTCTTATGCACTGTTTACACTATACTAGATTACTTTTCATACTGGATTAATCTTCACCTAGAGGTTAAAACAAGGGTGTTTACATGTATACTCTGAGTGGCATCAACATTTTCTTTTGTTGCATGCTCAGTTCTTTTTGTTGCTATAGAAACAGAGCCAATTTCCTGCAAAATAAAATCACAAACTAGCTGTTTTTGTTGTAATTTGTACTGGTATTACAAGCAACTTATTAACAAACAGCTTTTAAACAAGTTGAATTTCAATGTTAAGCTCGTGGAAACCTTTAAAATTGTCACAAATTTTGCAGAAATTCCTAGACTGCCGAAATTGTGGGAATATCCTGCAGGAAATGTGGTTCAGGGGAAACAGAGCCAAAGTCGCACATCATAACAGATAATGAAAATGCACCATCTATCAGTGTGTAATTTCAAATACAGGCTTGGAGGGAAGTTTACTTTGAAAAGACCTAAAATACAACATACAACATAGCTATTTAACAAATACCAATTATAATATAGCATTTGTAAGTTCTGAACACTCATTGCCTACATCGGCAAAAATCAGTTGTTGGGAGTAACAATACTGCTGGTTGTCAAAAATATTGTATTATTCTTCAGAATTGTTACGCCTGATTGCAGACTGATTCAGGCTCAACAATATTGTTGGCGAACAGGGCAACGTTAGCCCAACAACATTGCCGCATCCTGTTTTCAAAAGCCTGTTACAATGGCATAATTTTTTTGCCATGTAATTCTCATGTTAACATGAAAAATTTACCACGCTTCTGTTCCAGCTGTGTGGGTGTTGTGTTTGCACATAATTTCGAGTTTTCCAATATCCACTTATGTTGATGTATCTGTAGCTGTTTATCAACACTGAAAATTGTTTTATATTTCTTAGGTATTAAATTATAAAGAAATTAAAATACTTACCAGTAAACTCTGTTTTATAGTTTCCACATTTTTTATTGTGTATTCTTTTGAAATAAAACTAGGGACTAAGTTACGAAGAATGTTCTAAATATAAACAAAAGATAGAAACAGATTGTCCAGCTGATAATTAATTCGAAGCTACTATCCCTTGTGCATAACACTAATACTAATATATATATTATATATATTATATATATATATATATATATATATATATATATTATATATATATTTATATATATATATATATATATATATATATATATATATATATGTATATATATATATATATATGTATATATATATATATATATATATTTATATGTATATACATATATATATATATATATATATATATATATATATATATATATATATATATATATATATATATATACCACCAGCAACTGTAGACAGCTGTTTCGCCCTTATTGGGGCTCGTGAATTAATATATCAATGCATTTAATGCCAATATTTAAATGCAAATACATTCTAACCTTTTTCTCATGTTTAATATTACTGAACATCGAAATTTGGAGCCAGAGAAATGTAAGAGAGACGAGAGATAAGCAAAACAAAAACAGCGATCGTTGCATTAAGCCTTCTTCTCATTGCTTCATGTACTATAAAAAACTTGATTCAATGTCATTTCATTTAAGAAATAATGTGAATTATTGTATCGTATAGAGAGATCATACAGCCATATTTTCGTTCGTCACATTTGACTGCTTGACATAAAACAATGAATCAATGATATCTGATCACAAATCAAACAGACGAATGTGCCGCCATTTTGAGACATAGTCTTCCACAATTTTTCCTTCTTGTCTATTTTTGAATTTTTCCCAATTGACAGTTCCTGTGCACCATGACACGACGGGCAGTCCTTGTGACAGACACATGGAAGGCAGGGCATGACTACACCTAGAATATATCTTTTCTATGAAACTAAAGAAATTTATTTTCTAAGTGGTTTTAATTGCGATATCCTTAAAGCTGAATTTGATTCGGCAACGAAAAAGATAAAATCGCTTTATCAATTGTCAAAATGTTGATAGGCTACCGCGTTAAATGATAATGGAAAGTCATTTGATTTAGACGGGGTATCCTTCAAGGTGACAGCCTTTCACCCCTTATTTTCGCTATTTGCCTGATACCCTTGACCAAGATCCTACAAGATGCCAAAGCCGGATATACCTTATTAGGAGAAATCAAAATAAATCATTTGTTCTATATGGACGACTTGAAGTTCTATGGCAAAACAGTTAATAAAGATGGGATTCCCATTTCTATTAGCTGTGATAGATAGCAAGGATAAAGCGGAGATTGAAAGCCTTGTGTCAACAGTACAGTTGGTCAGCCAAGACATACTGTTGGAATACAATTTGGGATAAAGAAATGTGGCGTTGTGGTGCTGAAGCGGGGGAAGTTGTGTAAAAGTGAGGGTATAAAGTTGATAAATGGACTGGCGATTGGACAAATTTAAGGAGAAGAAAATGAAAGAAATATTTCGAGTAGAATATTTAAGCAGGTTCAATATGGCTCAAACTTGTCATGAAATCGCAGCTCAATGGCAAGAGCAAGACTAGAGCAGCAAACACTTGGACTGTGTTACTCATGGGGTGTGGAGCAGGGACAATTAAATGAAATAAGGAGGAACTGCAGGAAATACATAGGAAGTTCAGAAAAATCATGACAATAAATAAGGAACTACCTAGAAGTGATTTTGCTAAAACATACGTACCCAGAAAGAAGGGAGGAAGGGGCCTGATCAATTGCGAGAGCTGCAAGAGGAGAGAAGGGAAAAATTTGAGCTCGTAGATGAAAAACAGTGAGGAGGTATTATCAAGGAAAGTTGGAGATAACAATAATATGGTCAACGTCTCAGAGGCAGTGGATTCAAAGTAGTACAAAATTAATGAAGTAAAGCAGATAGAGAAAGCAAAAATGTAAGGAAAAAAGAATGCATGGGCAGTATGTGGGAGAAAAGGAAAATATTGGCGGGGATAGAACCTGGCAGTGGATTGCCAAGGGAGATTTGAAAGGATGTACTGAGGACCTGATATGTTGTGCCTTGGAACAAGCGTTGAGAACAAATTATACGAGATTTCACATTGATCCCACAACAGAATCCCTTCTATGCAGAATGTGCAGAAGCAAGGCAGAAACGGTGGCCCATGTGGCGAGTGAGTGTGGTAAGCTGGCGCAGACAGAATATAAAGGAAGACATGATAACGTGGCATGGTATATCCATTGGCAACTTTGTGGTAAATGTGGATTGGAAAGAGCTAATAATTGCTGGTACGAACAAAAGCCGGATGGAGTGATGCAAAGTGAAAATTTCAAGATATTGTGGGATTTCACAGTCCAGTGTGACCCGAGAATTGAGGCAAGAAGACCAGACATTGTCTTTTTTTATAAGACGGAGAGAGAGGCTGTCACAATTGATATTGCAATCCCGGGTGATGATAGGATGAAAGATATGAAACACGAAAAGGCAGAGAAATACCAGTTATTGAAAGATAAAGTTGCAAAGGTCTGGCGCATGCAAAAAGTCATTATAGTTTACTAGGGCCCTTTGAGCTGTCTCAGTTAGCTTCGAAGAGCACATGAAGTTAAATGGTGTGAACGAGAGGTTGGAAGTTCTCCAGAAGATACGAAGGAAAGTGCCTTCCCTGCAAGAAGAGAGACCTGGGGCCCATGTTGTAACCCGCTCCCAAGGACTATAAACTAAGCTGAACATACTGCATTAGTTTACATGGAATGGACATAATAATAATAATAATAATAATATCAATGAAAACTCTTTATTAGATATTTGCAATATACTATATAATACATTGATAAACCTCACGTACTAAAAAGGTAGCCTATTGATGTGGACTTGAATTGAATACTAACAAAAATATATGTACACACGATAAAGTTTTTAATTAGGTCAAATGCTTAAAAGTTCCGGATTATCCCAGTCTTTGTTTTGTCTATGGAATATACAGCTAATTCAAAAAAGGTTGTCCTTCTAAACCTCAAACTCCAAGCGCGAAAGGATGATGGAATACAAATTTTAAGCTTTAGATTTGCATATTGGAGCTATTTGTGAGTGGAATGTTTTCTTGGGGGATAGTTGACATGTCTCTAAAAAAATGGGCTCCACACATGCTTCCTAAGCTGCTTAAATTGTGCTCCCATCATGCTTTGCATGCTTAGAGTTTAAGGTTTGAAAGGTCAACCTTTATTGAATTAGCTATATACAGTTGAACCCCTAATAGCGGACACCCCTTTTAAGCGGACACCCCTTTTAAGCGGACACCCCTTTTAAGCGGACACTAAATTCAGGTCCCAAACGTTTCTTTAATTAAATACTAGTAAGGAAACCTTTATTTGGCGGACACTCCTATTTAGCGGAAGCGTACACCTCACTGGAGGTCCCAATGAGCAAATTAACCCCTTTTAAGCGGACAGTAACGTAACGAAACGTAGCGTATTTCATTGTTTCGTGAACACTCGGGCAGTTAATGATATGGACTCCATATATCGAATAAGCTACGTTTCGCCGTTCACGATTGAAGTGAAATATGGCCTTTATAAATGATTATTCTTAGCTTTGTTAAGTTTTATTTTGTATTATGAGCTTTCGCGAAAGACTCGAGCGCAAACGTTCCTAGGCTTTTTGAACGCTGATTTTAACTACAAAAGTTTCTGAACGTAGATATTTTGGTAGACTTTTATATATTATATATTATTAACATAGGTAAATAAATAACATACGAAAAATTACCCCCTGTTGTGATTTTGCGAGACCCCTTTTAGGCGGACACCCCTCTTAAGCGGACACCTTGGCGAGGTCCCAATGGTGTCCGCTTAATAGGGGTTCAACTGTAATAAGATGTGCGAATACAAGTGGCAATTATCTTCTTTTCCCCGTATTTCATACGTTGTTCATGGTACTTCAGATCATCGAGCATCTGAAATAAAGATTTCATCGATTCAGCAAAAACTCCCAGAGAGTTTATAGATACATTTATACAGCCCAGACCTGCCTTATCAAATATCAAACTAAACTTGGTTATACTTTTCCTTTTGACCTGCGACTAGCGGCAAAAATTTATCACGTTTACGGTTTAAGTTCGTTTTAAGGTTTGTTTCAAAGCCAACAGTTAATTCTAAAATGTACAATACTTTGTCTTCAATTGCTCAGAGAGGGTCTGGTCGTAATTGATCACCAGTGATAACTGAAGGGCTAACAAAGACAGGTAGGCCTTCATACAGCTTAGACCTTTCAATATTAAGCAGGCTAGATGCAGTGAAATTCAAAACCGAATTGCGTCTCGACGCAAATCTCCCTTCATCGAGATATGTTTTACATCCAGAGATTACATGTAAGAGCAGCAGGAGAAGCAGTCGGCAGATGATGAGAGACCCCATTTGACAAGCTTTTTTCGACTAGGGAGGGATTGTTGATATACCGTACAGCGAAGTTAAATATAGATTTTTTAGGTTATTTTGCGACACACTCTATAACACTGAAAGTATTTATAAGAAAATAACACCAGGAACTTCTGCTCTTAGACGTTTAAAAGAATTTGTCGATAGACAAACACTTGTCTCTGTTTATAATGCTATTGTTCGTCCATACATTGATTACTGCTGTGAAGTATGGGATGTGTTCGGTGAAACACAGTCATAACGACTCCAAAATAGAGCAGCTAGAATCACAAAGAATACGAGCAATGATGTAGATAATTTTGTTGTTTTACATGCATTGGGTTGGAAGGCACTTAAAGCTGAAAGAAAAAAAGCCAAAGCAAAAATGATGTACAAGTTATTAAACAACACGGGCCCTTCCCACTCACCAATTTATTCACTTATAAAGATGAGGTGACTAGTTATAATCTCCGAAATATTTCAAGCAATCTTTGTTTACCGCATCCGCGTACCAATAATATGAAAAGAATCAACATGTACGACGGAGCATTTCTCTAGAATCCATTCCAACTGGAAATTAAAAAAACAAATCCCTTTACAGTGTGTAAGATCGTTTGTGCATGGTAATTTGTATTATTTAGGCATATGAAGGCGAAGTTATATAAATAAATAAATAAATAAATTGATTGGCTACTCTACTCGCTATCTGTTGCTGGATAGACAGCGAGTAGCCAGCAAAACGATAATTTTTCTAGTGTAGTTTTTCAATTCAGAGACAATTTGTAATATTTTTTAGTAAAATGACCTAAGATTCCACTAAAACAATTAAACTCGCTCTTGATTTCTATGCGTTGATAGTTTATTCGGGCTTCGGCCTCATCAACTATTTAACAATTAGTAGCCGAAGGCGAGGTGATTAATTACAAGCCTATATTCACTAAATCAGATCCTGTTGAAAACAGGATGCAACAATGATGTTGAACAACATTATTCCTGGTTGTAACAGTGGGCAAAACGACTCGGCGAAACGACCACAATTCGTTGAAAATAATCGTTTTTAATTTCCAGTTAGAAATCGAAACCGAGCATCATGGTCTTTAGATCAAGTTTGAAGGAGCTGTAATACCTTGAGATCAGTGATTTAGATAGAGTCTATATAAACTAGTCATTATAATACATTGTGAGGTCACATAATTAATGTAACATATTGGATAGTTTTACTGATTGTCAAACCTTATTTGAATAAATGAAAATGAGAACAATCACAGGATGTTATACAGTGTTAGACGTCTGGAACAACAAGAATGGTTTTCTTTCGTCTTCTTCGTCACAGAAGAAATATGACATAAAGAACAACAAAATAACAAAACTAAAACCATACAAAATCGTTCATACTATACACCAGATGTCTAAGAAAGAATCGCTGTTATAGACGAAAAAGCTAGAACAGTTATGACACTTGAATAACTTGTATCATATTCTTGTAAAGGCTAACTTAAATTTTGATATATTACTGCAAGTATTTGATGCACGCTAGGGAAATATCGATATTTTGAATTGAACAAGCGAATGCTAATAATTTAAATAAAATAGCCTACCAAGCTAATTCTCGTGATTTCTGCGTATTTCACAGAGTTTAACGAATCTTTCACACAGTTGTACATATATTGTTGATATTTTCTTAACGCATGAGTAAATAATAATATTTGAAACAAATATGTTATTTATGTGTTATGTCAAAAGCAACGCTTGTTCCATTTATAAATTCAATATACCGTGTAGTATTTTATCAAAGCCTTATTTTAATAGTACAATTCATTTTGTTACGATAAGTGACAGTCGTAGTTTTTCTGCTAAATTTATCAAATTTTAAGCACCCGGTTTTTTCTATATAATCGTAGGCTTAATCTTTATTTATGTAACTGTATATTTCTGTGTCATTCTCGGAATTTCAGAAAAGACGTCAGGAATTCCTTGTTACTGCTTGATAGTTCGATGTCACTAAACAATGAAATTTAATATTAATTAAAGAACTGTTTAAATGCATTATGTTGACAATAAATTTTCAGTTTGTCTTATCAACACTTCATGTGACCAACCAGGCTTTTGACGTCACTATAATCACGTTAATGAGAATAAATGCTGGACATCATAGTTTGTACAGGTATTCACCACAATATGAACTAATAAAATCTTCTCTCGAACATCAAAATTGCAGTGATTTTATCATGTATATATTCGTAGTAATCGGTGTTCAATTAGTATACTGTAGGTAATAGCATGGTTTCGAGTGCAATTTGGAAATAACATGCACCCGAGTGAGTTTTTCAAGTGCAACTTGGCGTCATTGAAAAACTCACGAGTGTATGTTACTTCAAAATTGCACGAGAAACTATGCTATTACTTGTTAATAATATAAGAGGAAATATTCGAAACAAGAATACACGCAATACAACTGTTCCTACATCGCAATCGCTCCCCTTCACTTTTTCCTTAAAAACTTTGAATTTACGCCCATAACGTCGTGATAATTACGTGTAAAGTAGTCGGAACTTCCCAATAGTGAAGTGTTATATTTAAACAAATACAGTTCGTTTAAAACCCAGCCAAATTTGACCGCAATCGCTCTCAAATTTCACCCGCCATGTTTGGTTTTTTTGGTTAGAGATTTTTTTGCACTCCTATTTGAGATTAACTGCACTGAAATTGACCAATTACAGTCCAGATACCTTTCCTGGTATATTATTATATTCGTAACAAATCTGTTAACTGAGTTGTATAGTAAGTTGCAAAACTATCTACCTGATATGTTGTTGAAACGTCTCTGTTATTCTATATAGGGAGCTTCGTAAAGCTGAAATATTAAAAATAATGACATTATTTTAATTGAAACAAAAAAACTGTTACTGATATATTCAATAGATTGTCACTAATATAGCTTTGTCAGTTCTATGCAGACAAGTAGTAAGAACATAGCTGACAAAAGTCAAATGTGATCGCACAAAGGGTATAATTAGATATTAAATATGATTTAACACATCAGTAATCTTGTAGGATTACAAATACATATAGTATTTAGTATCATATTTCCCAAAATATATGATAGCTACATGCATGCGAGGTCAGGTTTAAAACTGCGACGATTCGCAAATGAGAATATTCTATCTAACTTAACTGGTATAAGGTAAGTTTTCAACAACAATTTCAAAATCGTGCCGCTGTATGGCAATTGCTGGGCCAAATTATGACATCCGATTTGCCTGATAATTTCAGGTGGCATACATTAGAAGTAAGACGAAATAACTTGAAATCTATTTTAATGTTCAAAACATTGAATGGCCACACAGCTCCTAATCTAAGAAAAATTTCAAGCATATAACGATTCATTATATCTTTAAAATTTGAGAAACACCCAAACTGATTGTACTTTCCATGAAAAAGTCTTTGGCAAGAGGTGCTTTAATTATATATGGGGATTCACCATGGAATAATCTTTCTCTGGAGGCTAAATCATTTAAATTCCTTTAAAACAAACTTGAAGCAAAGAATTGCTTGAATATGGGTCATTCTTATGTATATCATGTTCATCAAGAATATGAGATACGTTTTCTATATATTAGTCATTATTAGTGCATATTTTTCTCTTCTTATCACGACTGTCATGTTGATGAGACTAGCGTGATTAAAAAAGTGTGCATGTATGTATCAATGTATGGAAATAATAATTATTGTTTGTCTCTTTAAATCTCGAACTATAACGTTGGCAGTGTCTGTGGTGCAGTTAAAAACACACAAAAACAAAGTACAGTATCTCTCAGTAATTGAAACAATATCAAGCTTCGAGCCTAGGCTCTTCGTTAAGAAGTTAGTTCTGTTCACCGCGGTTTAAGTGTCACTGCTATTAATGATTCTCGATTTCCCCTCGAAGAGCTTTCGTCCGAAACGTACAATTCTGCTTACTAGTAATTCCCGACAAGTAAAAAAAAATAAATACGCATAGTACTCACAGTCTCTTAAAACGTGCACAGTTCTCCTAATCTCACTTAGATAGTGCTTTCTGTACAACTGTTCTTGACCAAGAGGTTTTTTAAGATAAAGCTCGACTGCCTAAAAAACAACCACATAGAAATCTGCATGCATGGGCCAACTAATTAGTAACACAATATACATCTTCGAACAATTTGCTTTTAGGATTCAGATGCATTAAAACCTGACTATCTTAGAACTAGTACAAAACAAAATAATGATGAATACCTGAAGAAGTTCCAATAATGAGGTTAATATGTATGGCAATGTCTGGGGTGAAATAACATGTAAAATATGTTAAATGTACGTTAAGTAGCAAAAGATTGCATGCAGTTATCTACCTACCTTTTGCACGACACCAAAAACATCTTCCGAGAAGGAAGCAGCAACCAAGCGTGATAAACCTGACGTGAAAGATGACAAATCAAATACGTCTTAATTGTTTAAGTGCAGTGAATTTATTGCCAATGATATTTATAAGACAAGGATAAACACAAAACAAACCTTCAGCAGCCCACATCTGTAGTTGCACATCAACAAATAAATCTTCCATTTCCAATTCGTCCACCTAAAAAGGAATTGAGGGAAGACAGTTATACACATTATCATTATCAATTAAATTTTCCGTGAAATATAACAACATATAACAGCTTTATTTTATGTAACATTGCTAAACCCTACACACCATGGCTTTTCACATCTATTTCATATCTTGAAAATACGCATGAAGGAGAAATAAAGTCAAGCTGAAAAACATAAACTTTACCTTTTCAACAAAATATTCTACCAGAGGAATTCGTTTTAGTTTCTCAAACATGAATACCTTTAAAACAAATTATACATTCATTTATAGCGCGAGCATCAGGACGGAGTGCATTTTTACTGCTGATTGCTCATCAATTGAGAATATCACCTTTTCTTAGCATTGATTTGACAAATCAGGACTTGTACTTTTTTCACGAAGTACGGAAACAATGCGTTATACGCACCTTGTTCTCGCTCTGGCTGTTTTCTGCGGCTATGCGCCCAGATGTAGAATAGTGACCAGTCAACGTGTGTCGCAAAGTTTTATTTCCAGAACCTGATATTTCACTCGTTGTTTGAGATCTCACTAAATTTGGAGGTCTCTTCATTGAGCTTTGACTTACATCTATAACAAGTATTAAAAAAATTGGCCTATATGATCATAGCCAAAATAAAAACAATATCAACAATAAAAAGTATAGTATATAGTATTATAATATAGCATTTGTAAATTCTGAACGCTGATTGGCTAAGAGCCGTGTTGATGTAACTCTATGTCAACACGGAAAATTTCCCGCCACTCTTCTGTTAAAGTTCTTTGTGCTATATTATAAAAGAAATGTAAAACATTTTTTCCGTATTGATATACAGTTATATCAACACTCGTGAAAATTGGAAAAACGAGAAATTGTGTTAAAACACTCCGCCATGCGGGCGTCGTGTTTCCACACAATTTCCCGTTTTTCCAATTTCCACTCATGTTGATATAACTATATATCAACACGGAAAATGTTTTATATTTCTTAAGTATAGAAGTATATAGTTTTTGTCCAGATTTATATTGCTTTCCTTCAAAATAAGTCACGAACCAGTTTATTGGCGGCTATCTTGTCTCTAACATACCTCGAAAATTCCGTGTTGGCGCAGTCGCTAGAGAATCAGTTTTCCTCGCTACTCTGTGTATCACGTGATAATAATTATTATTATTCATATTATGACTAAGACGTTCCTTCATGTCATTTAGTAAGGTCAGACACTCGTCGGAAATCCACAACCAATTCAAAGGCCGACCTCCTAAATAGAGATTTTGGAACAGATTCGTATAAGATACGCAAACGAGATAAAGCTGCAGATTTCATAAATTTCAGATTTCATGGAACAGACACTGCAGTTCATTTGTTCTGCACTCCATGAAGGGTAGAATGAAGTCCTGCAAATACAAGATTTAATACACTTATACATTTGAATATATTTTAATAGTTCTTCCTTGAAAATAGAGTAGAGACCAAACCAGTCGCGTATAATTCGCAAGAAATAATATGAATATGTGGAAGGAGTTTGGAGATTTATGACAGTGGGACTTTTATAACCTTCTCAAATTCGTTAATAACTCACCACCAAAACACAATAATACGACCATGTCGTTTTTTAACGCTCGTAAACTCAACTTTTATGTCAAATTTCTCGTTAAACTCAAGTTCGTTAGAGAAACAATATAATAAACTTATTAGGTACGTAGAAAACAGTGTGTGTAAAAAACCGGCCAGCGGTTTTATACTTTCTCGTTATTAGCTAAAAATCACTTAATATAAATTTATAATTTATAGATATCGAAGCGTTGTATCAATAGTTTTGCCTATCATTTTTTTTTTTCTCTAAGTTAAGTCCATAAACTTCTTAATACAGTTTCCGTATCTAGTTTACAAACCACTAGAACGAACTTAGAAAGACACATAAAATACCTGGAATGCTTAAAGAAAATATTTGCTTTCTTCGTTTCGACGAAAATTGTGACAATTGACATAGATCATTAAACGCCATATACTAGATGGAAAGAAATGGTACATTTTGTATTCGCTTCAAACATAAAAATAATATTTATCATTAATAGACCCGAAGCGAGAGTGATTCGTAGGGCTTTGTCCTCAGAATTCGGGTTGATATTTTGCCGAATCACCCGAGTGGAGGGTGAACGATATTATACCGAAAAATTCAACGTGCGATACTAGTTTAAGCAATACTGAGTCAGAAATTTAAAAAAACAGCATTTTTATTGCTTTTAATCGGTGAGTGTAGCTCTCGCGGGACGTCGCGTGAGATAAATTTAATATCACAGGGTGATAAATCTGATATCACACCCTCGGCTCAAAAACCGGGGACTGGGCATGCGACACCACGAAAAATGACATTGTCACGTGGTACAAATAGAGTTTTTTGCTTGGACAATTTGAATTTGAGGTATAATATATTAATCAATTTCCCTGAACAACATCGTTCCAATTGCCAAGTAGAGGCAAATATATTTTAGAAATGCAGACACTACAGGAATATTGGTAAATAAGAAACCAACCTTGAGTAAAGGAAAAGTTTGACATTTCAGAACTACAGGAAGACTTTGATCTGCATCTTCCGTGAACGTAGATTGAATAGGAAATCTGAAAACCTTAATGGAGGACAGAAAATATGTTATGTGCAGTATACACTGTCATTCACGGAACTGCAACTAAGAGTGGTAACTAGAAGCTTATAACAAAAATTTGAGTCGCTCAGTATCTGAGATACGTCCCTTGATGGCAACAGGATACATAATATAAACAATGATTTATCTTTTAATAATCTTAAATGAAGTTGCTTATCCACAGCTCCAGTTTTACCACCTTTTCCTAATAAATCAAACAAGTACAACTCCCTCTCTCCAAACAAATCAGTACACCTCCCTCTCGCCCAAACACATCAGTACACCTCCCTCCCTCCAAACAAATCAGTACATCTTCCTCTCACCCCAAACACATCAGTACACCCGTCTTTCTCCAAACAAAACAGTTATCTTTCTCTCTCCAAAATAAATCAGTACACCTCCCTCTCTCTAAACAAATCAGCACCTCTATCTCTCCAAACAAGTCATCCATCTCTCTCTCGTAAAAGACATCCATACACCTCCCTTTCGCCCAAACACATCAGTACACCTGTCTCTGGCCCAAACACATCAGTACACCTCCCTCTGGCTCAAACACATTAGTACATTTTACTCTCCCAAACACATCAGTACACTTCTCTCTCGCCCAAACACACCAGTACATCTCTCTCTCACCCAAACACACCAGTACACCTCCCTCTCGCCCAAACACATCAGTACACCTCTCTCTCGCCCAAACACATCAGTACACCTCCCTCTGGCTCAAACACATTAGTACATTTTACTCTCTCAAACACATCAGTACACCTCTGTCTCGCCCAAACACACCAGTACACCTCTCTCTCGCCCAAACACATCTCCCTCTCACTCAAACACATCAATACACCTGTCTCTCGCTCAAACACATCACTACTCTTCTTTTGGTCGGTGGGTGACTTGTCAGGATTGGGTGCAATTGATCGAAACCTCGATCATCTTTGTCAGGCTTGCAAGAAGTTGCAAAACATCAATCCTTACAAAGCGATGGGCCTTCATAATACCGCAGCACGCTTATTGAAAGAATTTGCTTACGAACAAGCTGAGCAAGTTAGTCCGTTACTGATCTCCTAAATTTCTCATTATCTTCTGGTATCGTTCTTCGTAAATGCGTGAATTAATCCTTAAAGGAAACAACCGAAACTTCCGGCATTTCTAAAGTTAGGAGGAATTTGTTGCAGAAAGGATTCTTGGCGTTAGAAAAGTCTACAACTTTGTGGTTATAACCTCTTGGTTATAGTCAAGCACGGCAATTAGACAATTCAGTCAGATCTTGAGTTTATCTTATCTTGGTCGTCTGCCACATATATGAAATTAAATATGAAGAAATGTACGGATTGTTTCTTCCTAAAGATAAACTTGTTATGGAACCATTAAACATTGGCGGAATACTAAAAGAAATCTTGACCGCCAAAAGTTCTTGGAATAATGCTGAATAATTATTTGAAGTGAGCAGACTATGTTAATATGACTAAAAAAGGTAGCAAAGCGTCGGCAAATTATACGTACTTTAAAGAGAAGTAGCATGACCTCCAATAATTTGTTAGCAATCAATACTGCACTTATTCGTTCACATTTTGGAGCATTGTTGCCCAGAGTGGCACACCATTTTATTTTAATGAATAAATTGTTTACAAAAAATATCGTTAAAATAATTTCCCAAGTTTATTCCGCACAGAAGCACAGTCTGCTTCTGGACCTTTAAGTGATAACTGACAACATTTGTGTCTTAGTCTGCATGTTTCAAAAGATCGGCCCAAAGGCCGACTTAATTCGTTTATACCAACAGTTGACTGAGTTAAAAGGGCGGCAACTTCGCAGCTCTAATAGTTGTTCAATAGTTGTTTAAAGTGCAGCTTTCTCCCAGCAACTTATTAATTTAACAATATTTAGCTAATGGTGTCAGTGTACAATCAATTGTTTTTAATTTTTTAATATCATAATGTATACTTATTAAGACCAACTTATTACTGTATCATATACTGACTTTATAGACCTACGATAACCCATGTAAATAAGAAGAGATATACGCCTAAAAAATAAAAGTACCAAAGCGACTAACCTCTGTCCAAAATATGATAAACAATCTGTTTGTTAAAAGCCAGATATAAACAACCACAGTTCCAGATGTAAAACAAAACCAAAACAAACGCAAATCAAGGAGATTATATAGAGAGTCTAAAGGAGGAAGTCGGCTGAAAAATAAATATCGATGCACATTATTTACGAAATTACAAACTTGACGATTGAATTTATAGTAAGTGTATATTTTCCACTTTGAAATTTATTTTAAAATTTGGAAAACTTACCTGTCTTTGCTTAGTCCAGTAAGAAGTCGAACCGCTTGCCTTGCGAACGAGCCTGAAATACAAATATATGACATCTAAAAACCAAATAATTTAATTAAAAAATGAACGGTTTAAATCTTTCGAGAAAGTAACAAAATATATTCTCTCTACTAACCAAACAGAAAATACATGGGATAACCAATCTGTATGCTCTATAAACGATAACAGAGGCACACAAATGTGCTTATTTATATGACACAAACAGTTTATACAATGAGACGATTTGCCAACACGAAAAGAAGATACGGAAATTATTTACCCAGCCATGTGTTATATGGTGCAATTTTTGGTGCAAAAAAGTAAATAATGTCACTCTGAAGTATTCTGGACGCTCGATATTTAAACAACAAAATTGCGAGTGGAAACCACACATTTCTACCGTGGGGGATTTATTGAAAATCGACTGTATTTACTCTCATTTGGATAGTAACATCTTAGTGATCTTATTAACCAAGTTGTTTCTCATCACAGACGAGTAATTGATGAAATTTTCTTTAAAATTCCGACCGACAATTTTCATTTATATTTTCGTATTTTTTTTTGTGGTCTTAATTATTTTTTTTTGTGGTCTTAATTCTGATTGTTAAAGCATTATTCCTGTAAATGAAATGTTGAGCGAGTTAAAACATTCTATCAGTTCTTTTTACACACCCTGTACTGTACATAGTTTAAATGCAACAATGATTACTTTCCCCAAATGTTTCCAGTTTGAATTTTGACTTGCATGGTACTTATGACTTCCACTCGACATATCTTATTGCCTTGGAATTATCACAAAATCGCAACTAATTTAATCTACGGCTACGTTTGTAGAAACAAACATTCTTATATTCATTATTAGTAGAATCATATACTAGTATACTATTGCAAATGCTGTAATTTGATTGGTTACTCTACTCGCTATCTATTCCTCGATAGATAGCGAGTAGCGAAACAATCATCTTCCTATAGAGATTTCTTTTAAAAGAATTGCTTAAAAATCAAATTTTTTGTTGAATATTCCATTTGAACTCTGATTCTACTAAAATAGTTAGATTACTCGCTCTCGATTTCTATGCGATGATAGTTGATTCGGGCTTCGCCCTCATCAACTATCACCGCAGAGAAATCTCGAGCTCGTAATCTAATTGTTAATTAGAAATTATGAGTTACTTAGAGAGAAACTACAACAGCTCGTGAGGAAGAAATAAATATTCTTATATTAATTATTAGAAATTATGAGTTACTTAGAGAGAAACTACAACAGCTCGTGAGGCAGAAATAAATATTTATATATTAATTATTAGAAATTATGAGTTACCTTAAGAGAAACTACAACAGCTCGCGAGAAAGAGGGAAGCACGCACGCTTTTACTCGAAAAATTCTTTCTTGCTATAACAAAAAAATCAAGAATTACTTTATGTAATTCGGCTTGATTTTCATTTAAACAAGTGAAACAAAACAATACCTGAATGACTGGAAATTTTATCTTGTGATATTTTTCATTAAAGTATATCAAAGAATAAATGCTTCCCTAAACAAAGGTTGACATCAATTTCAACATGACATTAACACTCGTGATGAGGCGCAATTTGACCCTCCATATGATAGACATCGCACGTTCAAACTTCTTTGAGACAAATATAGATATTAATAACATCTACTGGCTGCAATTTTTCTGCATCGTTACATCATAATCTAATTTACCTATGCCAATAATAGGTTATTTATAGTCGTAATCCCGCAAGTACCCATCGTCCTTTATGGTCTCAATATTAAATACCTATAATTTGTGGATAACAACGTTTTTTGAATTAGCCTGAAATATATATATATTTGTTTGCTTGAACACATTGTCTTTACAACTTACCAAAACGCACCCAAAAACATGAAGGAAAACTGTGGTTTCATTATAACACAGCAACGGCTTTCTATCTTGAAAACTACACAACAGTAACAGGAATAACACAATACGGATAAGTCTACAACAGCATTGGAACTCAAACAGGGAGGTTACTGCATGGCATATTTGACACTAATGTTATCTATTGACTCTAATGTTTATTTTTTTCCCGTCCGGTTTTCCACTGAATCCTGTAATCTGATTGGCTGACGACGGACCGCTAACGATTTTTCGCAACTATTGTTGTATTTATATATGGATTGTTTCAAAATTGAATTGCGTGTACAAAAAATAGCTTTAATTTTAAAATGTTTTCAATAAAAAATTAAAATGGTAAAGCCGCATTGCTTGGAGTTTTATTGTTTTTAGTGAAAAAGTATATAGGTTATTTGCCGGTTAAGAGGTCCGTACAGGGAAATATTTTCCAACGTCTCAAAAAAGGCCTCAGGCCGAGGGAAGTTTTTAAGACCGAGAGAAATATTTCCCTATACGGGCCGACCAAACCGGCAAATAATTGGTTTATTTGTTTCTTGCGGTCTTTTTAAAACAAAAACATTGTGGATTTAAAACTCGCACGGTCCGTACGGCCTCATACGGACCGCTCGTGTAGCCAACAGATGGCAGAAAAGGCTAAAAAATGATTTCGGACCGCAAGAAAAAAATAAAAATCTGTTATTTACCGGCAGCGTCGGTCCGGATGAGGAGAAAGGGCGCCCTTGTTCTTGAAAACATTTTTAAGAGCTCGGGCCCAGTTTCTCCCCATCCGGACCTCCTATCCGGTAAATAACATATATTTCGTACAAGGTAAGTTTTAACAGGTGACATAAGCATCAGCAACAGTAAATAAAAACAAAACACTACAAAAAGAAAAAAAAAACTAAAAGAAAACAGAAAATTATATTGCTTATAGTTATATCGCTAATGACAACCAATAATTTTCGTTTCATCTTTGTTAAGAAAACTGCCTACAGTTGAAGAAAAAGTCTTAAAAAAATAAACATAATAAAATAATGTACAGAAGAAAAAGTCTTAAATGTTCTTAAATTATTCTGAAAATTAATAAATTCATAGTTCAAAAAAAAAAGATTTAAAATGTTTACAATTTTCTCAGTGCCTGTTGCTATGGTTATGCAAAATGGTCACCCAAGTGTTATGAAGCCAAAAGGGGGGCTAGAATTAGATCTTCGTGACCTTTCTGAGAAATGCATTGTACGTAAGTTAACGTAATGTAGATATTACAAATGTGTACTTGATCACCAAAACAATTGCCAAGCAAATGCTTCGGCCAATAGCAAGAAAAGTGCTCATCAATGATCATATTTTACTGGGTGCCCTCCCTCCCCCCAAAAAAACCAGCTTCATGTTCTTTTATTTCGTGTAACAATAAAACTAGGATAGCTATTGTATATAGTCAACTAAATTTCATCCTATCTAAAAAGAGCTAACTTAAATTATATTACACTAATATTTCAATTGAATTTACACAAAGTATACATTTCTCCAAAGTACTTACCTGGAACAGTCACGGATGAAAACACCATATTCGTTATAGGTAAATGACGTAAGCCAATGCATAGCAAGGGAAGCAGAAAAACTGGAGAATATGAGATGAGATACATGTTTGACGGCGAAGAATGATTTTAAAATCGACAGCCTGTTAACCCCTGTCTTCACTTCAACTAAAAAATGAAGAAAAATGTAAATATTTAATATAAATAATATTCATTTCTGAGATTACCTGAAGAAAAGAAGGTCTGAATTATACATGACACCTCAGTGCAGGCTAAGTGGCGGATCATTTTCCATAGGACTGACGCGACGGGGTAAAAGTGCATAATTCTGTTTCAAATGGATATTAAATATTTAGTTCTATGTTATACAAGATTAATGAACTGACATATGCTGCCGTCACTGGAATGTTCAGCAAAGTACTTTTTTATTTAAAGTAACACCTTAATTTTTACTTAAGTAGAAGTCAAAGTAATGACTAAAAACTTTACTGAAGTAAAAGTAATAAATCATATTGTGTTAAAATTTTACTTACCGTACTATAGGTAAACGTGAGCATTGATTAAAAATTTTACTTAAGTAAAAGAAAAGTTTCGGGAAAATGTGCTTAAGTGAAGGTACTGAAATAAAAAATAATTGAACATTCATTATTCATTATAATTGAACTGTCCTGATCCATAGCCTGGCTGAGTCAAGCATATTCTCTGTATTAAGCTCACCGCTGACTTGGTTTGGAGAATAACTTTAAACTTTTACCTCCCCAAAGTATAACAAAAGCCACGATTCGGAAATAAAAACTAAATAAACAAACTTCGCTGCAAGCAAAAAGAAGTTTGTAAAAAAACTGTAAAAACTACATGGTTACAAGTAAATATTGATTTTTTACTCAAGTATAGTTACGAAAGAAATTTACTTTGTTATTGATTCAGTCATGCACAGTACTTTACTTAGCAAACACTGTACTTTTAATAATCAATATCTGTAAAACCTACCCGAGCAAATTTTGATATCCAGCAGGACAACGGGCATCAGAATAATTCCAAAGAATAGAAGAAAAACAAAGAGCTCCCAAAATGAAAACAACTTGGAGAGTACGTCTATAAACATCCAGCAATGTGTCAATTAGCTTTTAGAAAAAAATAGGATTTTAGAACTAAGATTTCCCGAAAACGTCACAGAGGACAGGGTTATATTGGCGTACCGGTATAGAAATCGAATGTTTTCACAGCCAGTATTAAACTTCTAATATTTGCGTAGCAGGACTAAATCGTCGGCCGGTCATGCTAATGGTGTTAATCTACAGTACTGAATTATTTCATTGATGTCATGCAGCTGTACAAAAAGGTAAATTTCTACATCTTACCTGTGATCCAAAGAAAAGGATGTTTCAGACTGAACAAAACTAAAGCCAAGTATAAGACAGAAATTGCAGGCAACAGAAATATGAACCACAAAAAACTTGCACTACTTCGCCACAAGAATTCCTAAAAAAATCAATAAAAACATAGCGCTTATAAAGGAACATCAAACTAGCAATACTCAGTAACTGGTGATAGTAAAAATAAATTATTTTGTTCATTTACACGAAAAGGTAAAGGTACAATAAAATTAGTACCGTATACTAGAGTGAATGAACAGCCTAGTACATAAATGAATTAACAGCCAACATGAACACAAATGTCAAACAGCATTCGTGAACAAATGTTTCGACATTCCTCTCTAGAGTAGTCTGTAAGTCGCAGCTAGTTCAGGTTGGTGTCAGCGTCAAAGAACACTATACAGCATGTAATATTGCAATATGCTCGAGTGTTATCAGAATCACCCAGATTTTCTATCAAATAAAATAGCAATTTGTTAAATAATTATATGCACGCAAATCACTGTGTCTATCGGATGTGCCTAAGTTGACATATGGTAGCAACACATTTGTGCAACTGATATTTAGACACATCCATTGAAAAGCTTTAAAAAATACAAACTGTTAGGAACTTTGTCTACTTTCCATGCCCATGTTAAGTTGTGTTTCAAATATATACTTAAATGCTAAGCAATACAGTATTAAATTTAGCATTTATTTTTGAGATGCCTCAGTCTATATCATTGGTGCTGGTAATTAGGGGGATGCCACTAAGGTCTTAGACTAACAGTACTGCAGTTCAACTGTAATAGAATTATTCAGCAGATATGTATAAATTGTGCACATCTAGTGATGGAATTTTCTATTATATTTTGCTCTGACATAATGCTCTATTTAACACTTAAAAAATCAAACTAGAAATGATTTATTAAGAATTCTCTATGAAGCACCTGGGCAATGGAAGGAAAGCCATTTAAGAGACCTAATGTATCAATATAATTATATTGATTTATCATGCATCTGATCAATTAAAAATATCCTCCTCCTGCAGCAGATCCTTTGCCATGACAAACATATGTGCATTACTGGGCAATATTTGAACTTTTTGGAGACATGGTAAATACCATTCTACAGTACAAGTGCACTTCATTAAAACAAATTCTACAACATTCAACTATAAAGCTTGAAAATCTCCTACCATGAGGCAAGTTAGACAACCTTTTTTGAATCAGCTGTCAACTCACAATTTAAGAAATAGTGAAATTGCATGGTAACATGAGCACAAACGGCAAGTATTTCCACACAATTTTTTCACGTGTTTCCCAAGTGCTTACAAAAAAGGGCAAGTGAATCGATTTCAATTACAAATTATTCATATATTCTTCCAGTGTTTACTTTATAAATCTAGTTAGCTATTACGATTGAGTATTTCCATTTTGCTGTATATATATTGTAGTAGTGCTAAACATTTTTCCTCATTTTCAGTGAAACTTGTCTTATTTGTGTTTTTATACGGAAGCAGTATATATTTACCAGTATATATAAATATAGATATGAATTTTCTGAGAAAACAAACACTTTCTCCAGGCTGTCTTTTTACCAGTCACTGACATCTAACACTGGGGCCATACTAGGCTAACAAAGCTCCAATGTCACTGGCATACCACTGGCAACCCCAGTCCCTTAACCCACAGACACATGCTGGAATTTAATAGCTTTTAATCTCCTTTTTGGTCAATTAGGTTATTACCAAAACAAAACATGTTAAAACCACTCAATCCAGGGTGTTGGGGAGCTGGATTTCTATTGACTAGTGCATAACTAGAGCATTAATTAGGTGGGGATGTTTATTCATGTACTCACGATGGATTATATTGATTGAACAAAAGAAATTTGTTGGGCAGAACATGAATATACAAATAACAGAATAAACACCCTTCCCCAATTATCGATTTCATTCAAGTATTATTTATTTTTTATCTACACTACACTTAAGGTGGTTCAATAGTCTAAATCATGGTACATGGTACTTCTTTCACCATAGAATAGTTTATGGTTTATGTGTGAAGCTTAGTTTACGTCATTGCATAGCTCTACTGGTTGCCTTCGTATTTGGAAAAGTTTTACTCTCCTCCCGTTCATATGTCTACAGACAATCTTGTAGTGGATAAGGTGTAGAGTTTATGAGAATGAATTATGATTGGAATTGAGTTCAAACGGGAAACTTGATTTCTAGGTTCAGGCAAACGTTGAAGAAACTCTTTTTGAAATACAGAGAACAGTGTTATATAGAGCTGTGCAATGACCTAAAATGAAGCTCAGGCATTTACTATAAAACATTTTATGGCAGAGGGATAAAATTTCTAATGAATTCTGACTATGGAATCACCTAAACAGACTTACTCAGTTAAACAGCTAGCACTAGTAACTGAACATTATATATTCTTACATTGTGGGTAAACCATGTCACTTTATCTGCTTTTGATCTCTCTCTGTCAACATCAGCAGGTCTTAAGTAATTTCTTGTTGATGTGGGTGAGTTAAGTAACATATCACCGTCTTGACTTGCTAGGAAATTCATGATATATAAGGAATTTCAGCGAAAATATAGAGATTTTAAAATAAACTTTATTTTTTCTTCAAAGAATTTAGTTCAAATCAAGTTTCGAATCAGCCGCCATATTTGTTTTTTTGTGCGCCCGCATAAAGTGCATACCTATGATTGTAGCCATACTTCATTTATAAGTGTGATGTCATTTTATTTTTAGCATATTCACTCGTACCAGTCGTTTGGGGTATATGTTCTGAGTTCATGTTTTTGTATACATATAGAGATTTACGCGAGGTGAGCGGGTGAAATAAAAATCGCATTTTCACGGCAATAGTAAAACACGGAGCACCACTTTACGGAGCAGTAGAAAAACCTAAATCTTTATTATAAATTAACTATACATTGTTTAATCTCATTATTATTACAAATTTTATTATTATTTAGTAAAGACTTTTCGCGTATTCGTTTTAAATAGCATGCAATTTTTATATAAATAAAGTTTCTATAAACAAAACTTAGAGTCTTAGGACAACAATTGACAATTGTTGTGTTCAATATTTAATACTTTCAGGCACATATACGGGATAAATAAATGGCTTATTCCACAATTTCCCGTTGTCTGAAATTGTGCGCATGCGTGTGGCCAATGAAATGTCTTTTCTGTAATCACTGCATCCGGAAACTAAAACGCATATAGATACGAACTGGTAATAGTAGGGAGTAAGCTAGTGGTAAGTCAAAATAAATTATAGCAATTATAGCAATTTTAAATTCAAAATAACTTCATAGCAATGTCATAGGTTATGAATTTCAAAAGAATAAAACCTAACCAATGAAGTTGGTTTGAAGGTATTTTAAAATGTAAATATATCCTAGAATGAGCTGTGGTAATTTATTTTGATTTACGCTAGATCCGCCACTGGGACAAAAAGCATCTTTAAGATTTGGTGCGGTGTGGCCTTTAGGATTTTATAAATGAAAATAGATTTTAGATATTTTCGCCTTTCTTCAAGAGATTTCTAATTTTATTTTTCAAGTAAATCAGACGATCGAATATCATTAGTTGACCCAGTGATTACTCTCGCGGCTCGATGCACCCATTTTGATATTTTTGCAACCTATCTTTGAGGCCAATTCCGCAATTATCCCACAACGGGCTACAATAATCGAAATAAGGTTGTATAATAGCATTACATAGCATTTTCATAGTCGGCAGTGGCACAAAAGGTTTAACTCGTCTCATTGCACCAATACCGGCACTGATCTTCGAAAAGATAGAATCAACGTGTTTTTCCCAAGATAGCCTTTCGTCCATACTCACATCAAGGCATGTGTATTTATTACTTTGCCTGCCGTAAGCGAGGCGGAGTTTTAAATTCGCCCCATTTCTGTTTTTTTCGGTGTCACAATTAAGTTGGTGCAGCGCTCATGAGTGATACCGCTGGGCACAAGCCGCGTGAGCCGACCTCATTAAACACGGCGTTTTAACTCAATTTCTAGCGGCATATGTCAACAAACCACGCATTTGTGCTAGAACATCTAAACCGCAAGAAGGTTTTACGTGCAAAGATTCTCATGCAAAATGTTTTAAAATGAAAAATTCCACTGCGAAACTTTACCGAGGAGCGATGCATAGCGAAATATTATCGTATCAGCATTTTGATTGGCTTTACGGGTTTTTTCACTAGCGCAGAAAATCATATTGTCATTTTGCTCACAACATGGCCGCAGTGCTGGGGAAGGCGCGAAAGGGTTATCTGGCTTTTAAGATGAAGAGTTTTTCGAATGAAAATTACAGCCTCATACCCAGCGCTTTGATGTTTTATGGCGAATACACACACGTGGGAGATAATGAGAAAATTGTCGGGGATATGCATATCATTTGATGACTCGTGTACGCGCCACGCACTGCCGTGGAATCAACATCACAAGAACATATGAAACGGAAAGAACAGCTTTGACTAACTATTTAGGCCAAATAACGAAAAAATAAACGGTATGAATCTATTTTGACACTTTTTTTCGACATTGTTCACCTTTGACAGGCTTTCACTGTCAAAATGATCTTTATATGTATTACATAAACAAATTCCTGCATGGTTAGCTCGTTTGTACAATTTTTATTATGCACTTTGTTGTTTATACAATTTTTATCACACACTCACCAGCCATGCTGCAATTTCTATTTATTATATGGCTATGGGTGTTTTACCGCAACTAAATCACTCGTATTTTCCATATTTTCACTGGTGAAGACTGTAGACATGAAAATTTAAACGCGTATAAAACGCGTGTGTTTTCCCGCGGGAATTATATGTGTTAGCTTGTTCGGACATCCGACAATATAATAAAAAAGACATCACATGGTAGCTTGAAGATATGTATATTATTTTCTCGTGTTGAAAACAATATTTCACCACTCGAAAATAATATTCATATCTTCACGCCACCGTGTAATATCCTCTTTATCTTGTTTCATATTTTAAAAAGATTTAACTATATCCATGTTGATCAGAAACATAGCGTCAACCCCCGATTATAACCCCCTTCCCCTCCTGTCCCACTGAAACGTATGTAACGTTTCAAGAGAATCCTAACATGTGGAAATGCTAAATTCAATTATTAGTGAAGCCTGTATCAGAATTTACACCATTCCGATTTACAAATACTACGGTTTTTTTAGGAAAGAGATAGATCTGCTGTTCCATAGACTTATTTTGTCAATATTAGTTCTGGAGATGTGCGGACATAATTACGAATTACCGAGAATTCGAACCGAAAGGTTCAAAAGTGTTAATAGATGTCATGATATTTTACGAATTAGAATTTTCTACACTGGACCTACGTGAGGGCCAACGTGAGGGCCGACGCAGCCTAAAAAACAGTCATCTCGCGTTGTTTGCTACACAAGCACGGCACCCCCCGTCTATAAGCGCATGGGTTTGAATGAATAATTTGTAAATACAAAGTTATACAAGCCAAAGGCGCCACGGACGTTTTTATGCCGCTTTGGCCCGTAAAGGAAGTATATGGACGAACTATAAAGTATGTAGAAAGTATATTATACAGATATATAAGAAAGTATATAGATATTTAACCCAAAATGTCGTCCATTTACCCCCCCCCCCCCCCGGTACTATAAGCCCACCATAAATACAGTGAGCCCGGACATTTACGGTGCATAAATAGTATATTTTCGACATTAAATTATATTTTTAGTCTCATATCTTAGTACAATAATAAGTTATACATTAACACGTATTCATTGTGAATGATTTTATCATTTATAAGATCAAAAAAAGAAAATTAACTTGTAATGTACAACGAGATTTGTTAATTTTACACTGTTTTTACATAAATATAAGGTCTGAAATAGTAAAAGAACTTGATACACTTTAGCAATTTATTACTACAACTACAAGATGTTCGTCGGCCACGCACACTACAATATGTACTATTTACATGCATGTACAAATAATTGAATTCTAAATAAATTATTGTACAACTCTCTCAATTAAAAGATCTAACTGTTGGTTATGCGTCAGAAATAGAACCGCATGTTCATGAGAGACACTTCGTAGATTTATCTTGTTCACCTGAAAATGTTAAGAAATAGTTTAGTGTGACGTCATTATGTATCATCAGGCGTGGCGATTGGACGTGACTGAGGCTGATCGACATTTTTTCTTCCTGGCGGATGAGAACGATTAGTTTAAGCAAGGGTGTCGATTGTGCGATCGCCAAGCGAAGCGTATTCTGGAGACGAACGGTGCAACAGAAGTCGTCGCTTTCTCAGGGTAATCCGGTTTTCTCTCACAGGAAATATTGACAGTCCTTAACTGGACCAACTCGTTAGGTTTCAGTATAGAACGCATTCCCGAGTCGAAGAATGAACAAGTGATGGAATTAAAGTGAATGACACTCATCCTATCCGTTTGCATGCGTTTATTTTATTAGAGCAAGTACTGGATTGATAGTGGTTTAGTAACAATAAACTCGCAGACTTCCCTACGTGTGGCCATGACAGAAGGGAAAACGTTTCCTCACAGCACACGAAAAATGAGCTAGGGGAAGAAAAACATGAACAACGCTACACACAAACGCGATAATCACATGTGCCAGCGTGCTATATATCATCATTCCCACATTGTAAAAGGGAAATGCGAAAGCTCATTAATCTAGTCTAATTTATAATAGTCTAATTGTATCGTATATTATGCAACTTTAAGTAGTTTTACCTCTAAAATACGATCACCAGAGCGTAGTAAATGAGACGAGGGCCCGTCGGGATTCACTGACACAACGTGGATAGCCTGAAAACAGAAAAATTACTGAAAATGTATACGATAGAAACATATTTCAGATCATAGAAAAACTGGTTTCCCGTTTGGTTTCCCTGGCACGTTTTTTCCCCGTATTTTTCCCTTTAAAACTTAATTCCTATGATATTAGTTCAGTCCAACAAAATTAATATCGACAAAGCCGAATGGGTACCACGTATATTAAAATACAGAAGACGATCCTGGGAACTAGAGCATGCAGTGCATAGATTTTTCAGACACACAACTTGACAGAAAGAAACGTACCTCAACTTGCGATCCACTGTTTACACCCCCGCCAATAGTAAATCCTAAGCCAGGATTTCGATATACCCGAACTTCGACCTATAGCGCATTTTATTAGCTTTAGAAAGATGGATTTACAAGTAAATGTCACAAGAACAAAAGTCATGCAAAGGGTAAAAACGTACTTCTTCCGTCGGGCCAGATGGTAGTTTTAAAATATGAAATCTTTTATCTCCATCGCTGTTTCCTAATTTTAAAGAAAAATCAAGATAAAAAGATAAATTGCTTATATATAAAGTGTCTTGTATTTGTGGTAATATTTATTGAAACCTTAAGATATCTTTTGCGATGAAAAGGCTTACTACCCTAAACACATTTTGCATGTAGAAGTATTTACGATACAGGATATTATCGCGTTTCTGGTCACTGAGCAACAACAAGAAGGAAAGTGGAATTTTCGACTTCTTCCTTCCATGGGCGGCCTAGTCTAAAACTTGGCGAACAACGGTGCGTGACTTTTGAACTGAACTATGAAGGTTTTTCCCCTCGCCTTATATACTCTAATACAGGCATTCCTATAATATTTCTTCTGTCTTATAGGATATACTTACTAAAACACGAAAAAATGGACACTCCTGAAAACTATACTTTGCTGGTTCGTTTAGCGACCTTCTAGTTTTGATGAAAACCACAATGGCATGTACTCTGTCTGACTACCAAAACATCTGTCTGACTAACAAAACGCTGCAGTTAACAAACATAATGTCAAGACGGAACACGTCCTTTTTAATACATTATTGTTCTAGTAACACTTCAAGCGATATTGGCCCAGGAAGAGACTATTTTCTGTTAGAGCTATAATTATCACAGACATGCAGTGCATGTCTTAACATGTTATACTGCATGTGCGCACTTTGGCTATAGTGTATAGTATAATAGCTACAATTATTTGAGTGCATATGTAAACTATGGTAGAAAGTTGTTTTCACCGGTGTTTGTATGTTTTGGCTATTGACATTTAATTTCATTCATAACAAGTTTTGCATCATCACTCAGCTGTTTATATTTGTATGTAAAATAATAAAGATTGTTTAAATTGTCTAGGTACGTATACTGTGTATTTCTTGCAATATATTTTAGGTTTGTTCAGCATAATCATGCACGCTACAGTCTAAACTAACAAATAAGGAAATTTATGAAGCTCTTTTCATTATCGTTCTTCATATGACTTATACATTTTGCATTTTCACAAAGCAATATGAATAACACGTGCGTTTGCAGAACAAAAAAAACGAAGGAAAGATAAAGTGTCAAATTACCTTGGACTGCCCAATAACGGTTAAAAGTAAAAATAGAATTTAAACTAGGATACACTCAAGCAAAGGGTATAGAGTTAGAAGACGTAAATTATCTTTTTCAGATATAGTTCGCTCCTATTTTTGCTTTGTGTGATATTTTGCATCAAAATATTTCAAGTGTACACGGAATTAAATATCCGGTGCAAATCCATACACAGTGATATGCGTACAAAGCATCTTTCTTCTTATTTCTAGTCTGACTTTGCAACTAGAATTTCCCATTGAAGAATATTTTAAACAATTAACAAAGAATTTCCAGCCATTAATACTAAACAATATTGCAAGAATTTGAAATAATGTCATCCTAGCGCGCTAGAATCTCTCAACTAAATACATTTTAAAACTTAACACAGTTAAAAAATAGTTTTGCTTACATCTATTTCAAAAATTTTCGAAACGTTTTGAACTTTATAGCATTCCTGTAATGACTGTCAAACTATCTATAACGACATGATGTATTATTTCCTTAACGTTAGCAGTTCTTTTTCCGGTGCTTGTATGAAAAACAAATAAACTTTTTAATACTCCATTCTTTGTAGTTAAGTTCCTTCATCTTTTTATGTTTTCGAAAATATGGTATGAATTAAAGGCAAACTTAAGAGGTGAAGCATCTGCAATTATCAAAAGATAAGCAACGAAACCACGATACGAGTCCGATGTCAGCATTTATTATATGTACGTTGTTTTGGTGATTTTGTCTTGTCTCGTCAAATATTTTGCGCTAGTTTTTTCTTTTAACATTTGGCATTGAAGAGGCTGTACATATCATATACACATAGCGGCTCATAAAAGAAAACCACCACATGCAAAACATCTACCAAATATGACATTAATGGTAATTTGAATAGAATTCAGCAAGTATTTTATGCATGAATTTACATTATAGTCAAATCTATTATCGCATACTTATAATCATGATATCTATGATCTATATATCTGCTTCTAGATTATCACCCAATGCGACTGATTTGCTCTGATAATAAACTATAAACTATTGATATCCTGTTTATTTAACAATATACCCCATATGAAATGACATTAATGGGTGATTTGAATAGAATTCAGATTACAAATAAATAAATAAATATATATATATATATATATATATATATATATATATATATATATATATATATATATACATATATATATATATATATATATATATATATATATATATACATACATATATATATATATATATATATATATATATATATATATATATATATATATATATATATATATATATATATATATATATATATATATATATACGTCAATTGCAATGCACGTCAATTCCGAAGTCATGCATGCATTTCCTCTACGCCTGTTAAACAGGATAGTCAAATATGCTCTATGATATAGACAGTACAACTTACACTAAATTTGCATGGCTTTGTCTTTGATAGAATATACAATCTCAATTAAACATAGACTATATGGTTGTCCACCTATATTTTTCAGCCTATTGTATACTGAAACAGTTTACAAAAATGTTTAAAAAACACTCATGTTAAGTCTTACCTTTGCTGTCCGGTTGGCCATTACTGGATAAAGGAGAAGCAGCATTGGGAGTGTCTAAATCTGTGACGAAGAGTACAATTTCTTTATGACTTGGGAGATTGTTGACGCTACAAAACCCCACCACATGTTTCGAAATGTTGCTCGCTACATCCGCTACATTGCAATCCATAGATGGTCGTTCTTGAACAACACTTTGCTCTGCTCGTTCAATATCAGATCTTTTATGAATAACACTAGCTTGCATTTTGGGTCTAGAAAGGTCGTTCCTGATATTTTCAACTAAGAATGAGGCGACGTCCTCGCTTGCACAGCTTGTTGAAAATTGTTTAAACGTGACATCTTTATTTTCTGGTGCCATAACAAGCCTTGGAGAGAGAGGCTGCGAAATTTCTCCACACTTCACTGTCACATGTTGCACAGTTTCGTTCGCCTGTAGTCTCTTTCCACTTCTTGATTTATTTAAACCATTTTCTATTTGTCCTGTATATGTAACTGAAACAGGAGAACTTGCTCGATTGCTCGAAAGCTCTAAATCATTTGTTGGTGAATTTAAAGCACGTTCGGAATTTTCTTCCCTGCCACTGCGAATTGTTTCATATTTATACGATTGCTTATTATTGCGGTTAGTACAGTTACCATTAGAATAATTATCATTATTTTCATAGGAATCAGTTCCAAGCTCTTCAGTTTTGCTTTCCGCTGACGAAGAGTCACAATGTCGATTCGCATAAGATTGCAGGACTCGTTTATGCGATTCCAAATTTTGTCTTATTCCGTTCTGTTTGCGTGGTCTGTCGTCTGTATTGTATAAATAGTGACGCTGTTCATTGACTCTATCAACAGGTGGTGAAAACGCCTTCGACTTATCCTTCCCTTTCTTCTTTTTGTCATTTTTTATTCCCTGTGATCCAAGAGCGAAATCACTTAATTGGACTGCGACTGAGTCGCCTTCATCTGAGATAAGGTAGTAGGGAAGACTAGCGGTCGGGTTAGATCGATATTTTTGAAATTCTGCGTGAGATGGCGGGTAAATGTCAGGAGAAAACGTTAAATCAAGATTGTCACCTGCACGAAATGTTAAGTCTAGATTTTCGTCAACACGACTTGAATGATTTCTTCGACGTGATCTCTCCTTTTGTCTTTGCTGTTGTAAAGCACGGATTTTATCTTCATACTTCTGCGTGACAGTGTACTTTGGTTTTTCTGCACCGCCACTGTAGCGCGCACTGGGAGGACTCTCGTCGCGTGCAAGTCTTGCTCCAATTAATGGATTTAGTTTCGCTGTCACGCTTTTCTTTTTAATTGTTGGTGATGAACTTTCTAAAGAATTATCTTTCTTTATTGTACTCCACGACGGCTCATCTGAATTTGTATAAAGATTAAACCTTGTTGGTTTAAATGCTTCATAAGTGCACAGGGGATTCCCATTCCTGTTTCTCTTATTGTTGAATCTTAGTCGCATTTCTTCTTCATCTGATGTATTCAATACAATACCCTGTTCTGCTCTGTCAAAGTTAACTTCGTCAAAATACTCTGTTGATAAACAATCTGATATTGGAACTGACGTGTTTCCGTAATTATCACTCCTGCCCTCTATGTTAACCAATGATGTGACGCCTTTGCGGCTTTCTATAGCTCCGCCTGCTTCCGAAAGCTTTTGGGAGTGTTCTTGTGTAATAGTAGACAAAGGCGAATCATTGGAACTTTTTTCACTTGAATGTATACTTTCATTTGTGTCAATACTTCCTAATGAGTTCACATTAGCATGTTCAGTGTCTCGGCAGGAAGATATCTGTGTGTTGGATGCGTCAATGAACTGATGCCAACTTGGACGTTGCTCGCTTTGTAGATCGCAGGACTTCAAGTTATCTTCTATTTTGGAACTTTTTAGATTATAGCTTCCTCCTTCTGCCACTATCTAAATAATACAAATTACAACACTCATAATAAATACAGTGCATATCTAAAACACTTATGTTTGTCGTTTGTGGTCGATCATAACATATGTATTCAAAATATATAATCGTAGCAGCTGTATATGTAAAATTAATGAATATAAAGAATAAGATATTCTAAAATATTCATTGATTATTTTTGACTCGTTTTGTTTCCGTTATAACATTTTCATCTGTAATAATTTCGCGAACATTAAGTTGTTAAATTAAAAAGGAAATAATTACAGTGAGAATAAATAAATTTGCATGAAAATTGACGCTACAGAAATTAAAAATGGCACTTATTTCACCACAGATAAGTTTCATAAATCACCGGCAATTGTCGTATATTGCGGACATGATTTCATACAAAAGAAAGTTAATCATTAAACCTATAAATCTCATCTTCAACTATGCGTGTTCTGCATCGAAGTCAGCGCATACATACCTGGTGCATCATACACAAAACGAAAGATATATTACATTTATTCTGTATGGACCTGACATTGTTATGCTATATATTATAAAGTACCTAGCGATGACTGTTTTGGATTACCCAAAGTTCCACTTTAATTTCTTTATTAAACAATGTCTTACATAACAGGGCATAGATTTAAAAGTAGCGTATGAGAAGATATGAAGTGTTTCTCACAAGTTCAAACACTTGCAGTTTCGTATCAACAATTCCAACATGCAAGCACCGCGTGCATTGATGTTTCCTTTCGTTTCCTAGTTTATATCTATATAAACTAGGACTTCGAAAACAAAGTTAAGATATGACTACAGTCACGATACAAGTTTATACAGTGAAAAAATTCTCTGTGACTCTGCGATATTTTTATAAATGACGCACGTGTAGTGGACATGAGAAAACGCGTATTTTGTTATCAATATAATGCACTTAATATTTTTTATAGTGATAAATGATAATAGTAAAAAAGGGGAAATGACTACAGCACAAAATTTGTAAGATTGTTGTCATTGCAGCTAACAATCAAAATTCTTAATGATATTATATTATACTGCATGTACATACAAACGAGTATTCAAATGCTGCAAGGAACAGATAACATTATTTCTATATGCGGAAGTTGGATCAGAGTGAAAGGTAATACAAACACAAACAAACAGCTAATATCAGCCACAAAAACTGAGACGCTATGTAGATAAGCTGAGTATAGTCATTCACAATTAATATGCGGTATATAGATCATGTTTTATGAATTATATAATCTACTTTAAAGTTACTTTCTCATGGCAGCTCCTGAGAAAATCAGCAACGTTTCCAGTATTATATACTCGGTTCCTTATCTCATTTTATATTTCTTTCAATGCATTTGACCAAATTTCTAAACTAAATTCAGATACTAAAAACAATTTAGACAAAGCTTTTTTGTAAAGAAACATGCTCAGTAAGAGGTTTGTTTGTATCCAACAGAGTCGGCAATCTCTGTAAGCGTTTATGAAAGCAAATATTAGACTAAACATCAAAAGCAAGCGAGAAATGGGCAGAAACTTTAATTACACACGTATATGCATACCCTTTATGTGGATATATCTACAGAAATACGTGCACATAACACTCGAATTAACTACAATAGAGCTGTGAATATTGAAATTACACCAGACAATGGAGGCAAAATTGACGCCGGTCGGCACAATATTTCACAGCAAACACAAGACAGGGATCACGGCATGTCGTCCAAGTTCTACCCATAAAACATTTTATACGTTTTGCACAATTTATTTGAAATCAATTTGACGTAAGAAGTTGAAATCCTAGTTACAAACCCTAAAAGAGGAACAGACAAACCTAGAACATATTAACGTTTATGAAATTAATTCATTCTTAAACTACTGCAGCAGCCAAATTTATTTACATAATAATTTATAATTTTGGTATAACGTATATACCCTTGAAAAAATAACGCAGCTTTGCCTAGTGAGAAATAATTATTTTACTTTACCTCGTCGGCATGATCTTCATCTGAAAACACTTTCTCATCATAAACATTTTCAATAAACTGAAGAAAAATAAAGAACTGTCTGTTAGCACAATCTCTCTCGTGAACGTAAAAAATAAAGAATCCCAACGAAAAAGAATAGATAACACGCTTACACTGGATTGAATGCGAAACTAAATTAAACGTTACCCTAGGGTAAAGAATGCGCTCTCGCGTGAAATGTCAATTCTTACTTTAAATAATTACTTAAAAGCCTTTCAGCCGTAGAGGAGGTGGACAAAAAAAGTAGGCCCCAATCAAAATTGGCTTAGCTGCTTCATAATGGCTATAAAAAAAGGAAAATGCTAATAACGGTACTTATTTCATTTGCACAATGGTTTCTGAGGAGAATGAGTCGCTATAAAATGCGATTCATTTACGGATATACAGTACGTGCTTGACTTGTCGGTAAAGATAAAGTAACTCTAAGGCCTCACTCATTGTTCGTTTCAGTCTAGTGGTTGACGTGTTTGGTGTATGAGTACCTCATGTAGATACAGTGTAATTCTAGATTAGAGATTTTGAAATAAAGCTTTACTTTATAGTCAAGGAAAACCTCACAAAACTTGCTACTTGAAGGTAGTAATTTGCATACACTTATTGCTCTTGTTTACTTTTAAACAATCAACGTAGAAAATAACTCAGCTTCATCAATTAAAACAGCTCTTTTGAATCTAAAAACTTAGTAATGCACCTGCTTTTTAAACATTTGAGTAACATTTGTAATTATTGCTTGTACTTACACACTACCTTTGCAAATACAAAAGCATAACTTTTGTTGACATTTTCCTTATTTAAATAGCCATTATGACCCAGGTAAGCCATATTTGACGGAGAGGGGGGGGGGGGGGCGGGAGTGAAGTTTAACTTGATTATTTGCCTTTAAAGTCTAATTTCTATTTAGTCCTAGCTGCATGTCATAAGCATCTCGTAGGAATTTGCAAACATTCTTCGCAAGTATTCTTGTTTGTACCTCTTGCTCGTACCAAGGTCTCACAAGATTTTCTTCGTTCTCAGAATCTGTCGCGTAGCTATCTTTGTTGTTAATTCTCTTCAGCAAACATTGTGAAATACTTCCTCTTGTACGCACTGCAGCCTTGTTTTCGTGGACATGAGTTGTGTCAGCCTTAATGACAGCATATTTAAAATAAGATTTAAAATTGCACTTATTTTCCGCTTTAATGGCCGCGTCATTAGAGATAGTTCTTAATTATCTGTACTCGAAACAGTTCTTTTTAGGCTACCAAACTGTTTATTACGCTAATTATTATATTGTATATTATGCATGCTCTCTCAAAAACTCTCATTTCAAATTTAGCAAGTGAATCACCCCCCTGGATCTGTTGTTCTAACCTCATCCTCTTCAGATGAGTTTGAATTATTCTCGTCTTCACAAACATCATGTTGTTCATTCCCTTCTAAATAGAAAGAACAATTAAAGTGGCTTTTAAACACTCTGCTGTTTTTTATCTCGGAAGATCAATTGTTGCTTCACCACGATATAATAATGAAGCGATCATTATCACAACTATGTACTGGAATGCAAATGCTGTCAAGCAAATATACTGGAGCTAATTTGTTTAAAATAAAAATTATTAAAGTTTAAATAGGAAACACATTTGTAAATGACCGTGGAATCTTGTTATGACTGGTTACTAAATCTGTCACCATCGTATTTTGAACATCGAAACTGTAATGTAAGATTATTGCTGTCGAAGGCAGCTTCCTATTTTTGACATGCTGCATTCACTCGCCGAGTCTTTCGCGCAAGTTATGTACTGTCGAAATCTCGATTTGATTTCTAGATGGATGTCTGTTCAAAATATTCAGCGGGAATGTAATTGTTAAGTTCAAAAGTTGTTTGTAAATTTTGAGCGGGTGGTAGAGAATTCCGAACGCATGACTCTTCTCCGGATTTCAGTTACGATCGACAAATATGATTTTATAGCAATGACCATAGGGTTTAATATGGTGTTTATACCAATGAATAATGTGATTACGTGAGTTTATAGTGTTTATTTTTACAGCGTTCATTCTAGATGTTTATAGCAATGACCAATGCGCTTTCAGCACGTTATAAAAATAAACGTGGAATGCCGTGCATGTACTGTACGTGAATGTATCTTTAATAATAATCGCGACATATTGCCACTATATTTCAGGGTGTATCTTATAGTTTTGTAGTTCTGACTGAGCATAATGTTAATCGTAATTATTTTGGGCGTAAAAAGAAAAAATATTGCAAATAAATTTTTTTAACTCAACAGATCGCCAACTATAAAAACATAGTCTCTTTCGCCATTTTTAACTAAAAAATATCAACAAACAGTTCTATTCAGCAATGCTGTGAACTGCATATGGTATACATTAACATTAATGAAAAATTACTCAACAATATGCAAACTATAAAAATAGTCTATTTGGCTATTTTTAACTAACAAATATTAACTAACAATTCTGAGATATTGAATCACAATATATTAATGAATTGCGTATACGTACAGGGGCCGGTTGTACGAAAGGTGGATAAAGTTATCCACCGCGGATAGCGACTTTTTCAAACGTCCTAAAATCGTTGATTTGCTGGAGTGGTCGAATGTGGTGTTTAGCATTTTAAAGTTGAAGGGGGAACTTATAATTTGGCTAAAGTATATTTAGTTTTATTACCGACCCCAGAACTCTACAGTAAGTTATTGAACAATAATGATGGCCATTGATGGGTGCTAAATGAGTATGGGACATCAACATATTGAACAAAAACAATGATCTACTATAGACTATCATTACTTACAAATAATGTAAAAACTTACAACAAACAAGTTGTACAACAACAAACTCATATCTACTTAAAAGACTTTTTTCATGTTGTCTTGACAAGTGAAGTATGATTGCACTTTCCTTGTGATATTAGCTTTTAGTATATACCCTTACCTTCATCCCAAGTTTTCTGAGGCAACAAATAGCAAGTAACAACTTCTTTTCTTTCTTTTTCATTGAATACTCTCTCGAGCGGAACAATTGGCTTTGCCTGCAGTAATATTATAAAAGAAAACAAGTTTGTAAAACGTATGAATAATATTATCCGGAACACAATGAAAGACACACGGGTAAATTAAAAAAAAAATAGATTTTTATAACAAACTATTTTAGATTCATTTAGGGAATTTAATTCTTTTCCATCAATACTATTCCATCACTAATTCATCAAAATTCGAGAACACGATGAAAACCTACTTGATTCTCACAAAGCCACAAAGCTTTCAAATCCTTCATATCGAGGAAGGTAACAGGAAGAAAATTTATCCTGTAAAACAAACACAACAGACGTGTTCACATAATTATATATTAAATCTTAACTAAGCGACATTCTAAAGACGCTGTATTTCTGCGTGTCAGAATACAAATACTTTAAAGTGTGATACGAAATTTTGTCAAGTATTTTTTTGTTGTATTGCAAAGATCACTCAGCTAAAATGTTAACTCTTTTCTTTGTCGAGCTTTCATTGGATATGCAAACAATACAACGTGTGACATCACACTGCATAACGATTGTCGATGATATTGCTTATTTAATAATAGAAAATAACTAAAACTGCACTTGTATGTTCGCACGTTAGGATTAATCACCAGACCTCCTCGTTTGCGTGCAATAGTTTGACTACTTCTAAATTAATCTTATTCCAAACTCATTATGCAGTGTGATGTCCCACGTTGTGTTATTTGCATGCATATCCAACGAAGTTGAGTACCTTGACAAAGAACAGAGCTACAAAAAATTCTATCAAAGAAGTTATATTGCGATTTCAAGTAGCAGCGAAGCCTCTATATAGAGACGATCAATTTCTAAATCTATTGAAAAATAATGATTTAAATTTGCATAGCATGACAAATTGCCGGGCTGGTTCGCCACTGATTCCCAGTAATCTTTGCATTGTAGAAAATACTTGACAAAATTTGCGTTACATGCAGATTATAAACCAGATGCTATGACTAGCTTTGGAGTATCGTATGAATTGTTTCTACATGTAGCTATACATTATTCTAAACAGGATTATTAAAATTTACATTTTTCTGCAAGTACATGCAATTGATTGAGTAATAACTTTAATATATACAACCTAAACGTGACTGTATTTTTATGAACAATTAAGGAATAAAAAATTTTATGATTTTTATGAACCATTTAAAACACGAGCAGGAGTGTTTTATTAGGTATAAAGACACAAGCGCGAAGCACGAGTGGCTTTGTACCTAATAAAACACGTCATGCGAGTGTTTTAAATGGCTTCAAAAACATTTGCATAATAAAGCCAAATCTTTAGAATCTTACATGTTTGCACTCAAGTTTATCATTTGAAGCTTCTGTAGCTGACCTATACTGTTAGGAACACATACAAGGTTATTGCTGCGTAGAGACAGGAGTGATAAGGAACGACAACAACCAAGCTAAAAAGAAAAATGCTTCGAATTTATATATCGTCGTGTATAATTTCCACGTTACACAGAATACCTAGTTTATTCCAGTTTTATTATAATGAGAACATTTGGTCAATCTGACAGCTAGTCAGGTATAGGGACTGAATTAAACACTAGCTTATAGACGAGAAAAGTAATGCATACTACACGTAAGTAAGTGGGAAATAATGAATGCGTGGTCATATTCGAGGAGAGTGCATGATATAATAAATTCAAGAACACACTGACATCTACATGTATAAATTAGACGCAAGAGACCTTTCTTGATCGTTACTCTGAACAAGAAGACACATTCATACAGCACTGACCTCATCAGGAAGTGATTTAATGCAATTGTTGTCAAGATTCAAGACTTTTAGGATCGTGAGTTGCCCCACACTGCACGGAAGTCCCTGCAAAATAATCATCAAATAAAAGACCGTGTATATCACCTGTATGTAATATGCATGTTTATTAAAAGTTGAAAATATGTTTATCATATTAACCAGCTATGACGTAATTCTAAAGTTCATCACCGTCTTCCTTTTCTAAATTTTAGAATTATAACAGTTCTAACACTTTGCACGTATTATCCGTACTTGGAGAAACCGATGTTTTTCAAAAAAGACACATTCATTCGTCAGTATAATGAATGTTTCGTTTATTACGTAAATTGCATGGTCGTAATTTTGAAGCCAATCATATGCATTATGTAATTGTCACATTACAACGAGGTTCGCAAACGAGGAAAATATTAATCATTATAGTAGTTCTGTATCGGCCATGAAAGTACAAGCAATATCTGATGACTTTGGTTTCTTTTGAAAGTGTATGTGCTGTTTTAGGAGGATTTTCTGATTTCTTGCACCATTCCTTGTCTGAATGTAATTCACAGATTCCCATTATGAAGTCTTAATATACCTCAAGATTGTTAGTATTAACGTCCAATTCTTCCAGCTTTTCAAGTCTGTAAAATAAATTGAAAATTTGCAAATGACTTGCTAAATTCCAAAACAAACGTACAAAGAAAACGACAAGCATCGTTATCTACTTATCCCCAAAATCTAGTTAGGATCCTGTATAAAACTTATCCGATAATTTCCAATCAGTTTCGTTAAATTATCCGATTACGCAATCATTACGTTATAATATAGTTTACGGTAGTGAGAGAGGAATCTACACCCTATTTCCAAATAATTACACATGCTGGATAAACAGATTGTGACGATGGCGTTGAACGCAGACAAACGACGATCCCCTCTCTTCCTTTCAAACTATCGTGATCAATAATAATTATAGTCTGTTACTACAAAAAAACTACAAAAAATATGATGCAAAAAATCTCCCAAATAGTACACAAAATGCAGTGGCGGATCTAGCGTAAGTCAAAATAAATTACCACAGCTCATTCTAGGATATATCTACATTTTAAAATACCTTCAAAGCAACTTCATTGGTTAGATTTTATTCTTTTGAAATTCATAACCTATGACATTGTTATAAAGTTATTTTGAATTTAATATTGAGCTGCTATAATTTATTTTGACTTACCCTGGATCCGCCACTGACGAAATGTATAGGTTCTTTCACTAGCTGAAACGATGTTACTAACAACTTCCTAAGGAAGGGCATCGCACCAAACGGGAATTCTCACTTTATCGTTTCAGAAACTGCCTCCTTCCCGGCGTCATGTTCTATGCTGGTGCGCACACGGGATACACGCAGACGTGGGGAAACTTGATGTGTGAAGCGTTGTTCCTATGCACCCACGTGTGTATCCCGCATCAAAGCAGCGGGGACGAGGATGCTTCAGGAAGTAAAAGCACGTAGATGTATACATTTCGTATACTATCAACTGCAATAACTACACTAGCAACGTATAAGTTCCGAGACATAAATGTCACTAAAGTTATAGCTACAATCGTTTCCACCCCAATTACCGGCCTTTCCTCATCAAGGTGAGGGAAATTAATCTGACCCATAAGGGATCTCTTTCTACATTTGTATAATGGCTCACACAATTCCAGTCAGAATTTCTTACCGTAACCGTCGTCACAGACCTAAGCAAAATATGCAGAACGCATCTAACTTAATACGAGTAAGACGGTGTAACCATGTTGAAACAAACAAGGTTACGAAATCCAGGCTCCCAAAATTGGCTTTAATAAACACCCGTTCCCTTTTACCAAAGGTTGACGAACTTATCGCAAATCTATCTGTGAACACAGTAAATTTGGTGGCTGTGACGGAAACATGGTTGAACGACGATATAGAAGATAACCTTGTTTCAATCATGGGTTATAATATTTTCCGAAGGGATCGCCCTCATCGACGTGGAGGTGGGGTTTGTGTATATCTCTCTGAGCATATCCATGCTAAGCGTCGAATTGACCTTGAAAGCGACAATTTTGAGTGCTTGTGGCTTTGGCTACGCCCCACTCGCCTACCTAGACCCCTTTCAGGCATTGCAGTCTGTGTGGTTTACCACCCACCTGGGTTGCCCGAACATGAACATTACCTTCTAAACGAATATTTAACCAATAGCGCGGATACTCTATGCAACCAATATCCCAATTGCGGTCTTGTTATCCTGGGCGATTTTAACGATTTCCAAACAGCGAACCTTTTATCAAGACATAACCTAAAGCAATTGGTTCAGGCACCCACGAGAGGCTCGGCTATTCTAGATCTCATAATTACCAATCTATCAAATCTTTATGAAGCCCCCCAAGTTCTAGCCCCACTTGGATCCTCGGATCACAACATTGTCACATGGTCTCCCGACTTAACGAAGTCAAACCCAAGTTTGCACACCAAGTCTACTAAACGTTTGGTACGTCGATACCCTCGATCTTGCATTGACGCTTTTGGGAGATGGGCTACAAGCCATGATTGGTTTAGTGAACTTGGGCCTACAGCCACAGTTGACGATCTAGCAACATCTTTTACATCACAATTTGTGCAAGCAATTGACCGTATATTTCCTCCTAAGTTGGTAAAAATCCACCATTCCGATAAACCTTGGGTAACACCAGCCATTAAAACCCTCATAAGAGACCGTCAGAAAGCATTCCATAGCAGGAACAATCCCCTTTGGCTCTCACTAAGACGCAAGGTCCAATACGAAATAAGGGAAAGAAAAAAGTCCTTTTATAAGAATAAAGTCCAGCATCTAAGAAACACTGACAGTCGTAGATGGTGGAAAATGGTCAACAAAATGTCTGGTAAACCTGAGAAAACAAAACATTTCTCTTTAGAAAGAAACGGGGAAACTCTGAACGACGAACAACTAGCAAGTGCCCTTAACGAATTTTACGTCTCCGTCAACGCGGATATTCCGACATTTGACGTAAATTTACTGCCCGCATTTTTACCGGCCAATGACGCCTTTTTATCCGTTCAACCTTACGAGGTCTGTCAAAAACTATTGGCCCTCCAACCTTATAAAGCAACAGGACCTGATAATGTACCAAGTCGATTTCTAAAAGATTTCGCTCACGTGCTAGCTGATCCAGTTACCACCATTTTTAATGCATCCCTTTCCTCTAGCGTCGTCCCGAGAATTTGGAAAGAATCCAATATCATTCCAATCCCGAAGGTACAACAACCCGAATGTGAAGGAGATACCAGACCAATATCGTTGACCTCTTGCCTCTCCAAACTGCTGGAAGACTTTGTTGTGAGTTGGCTAATTGACGACGTCAAGGGAAAGATTGACCCCTGCCAATTTGGATGTTTGAAAGGAACGTCGACCACCTATTGTCTCCTTGACATGCTCCACTCTTGGCTCTCCCATTTGGATTCGGACTCCAATGGTAAATACATTCGTATTAGTTTCTTAGGTTTCTCGAAGGCCTTCGACCGCATTGGATACAATATTCTCATTGAAAAACTGCTAGACCTGGGCGTTAGGCGGTCATTAATACCCTAGATAATAAACTTTCTTTGTGATCGAAGACAACGAGTTAAAATTAGAGAATCCTTTTCAAGTTGGCTCCCAGTGACAGCCGGGGTTCCTCAAGGGACTAAACTTGGTCCAATATTGTTCCTCATTATGATTAGTGACTTAAGAGTAAATTCCCCAGGCACGAAAATGTGGAAATTTGTAGACGATGTCTCATCTTCTGAAAACCTTACATCGAACAGCTTCTCGGTCACTCAGACAACTCTTGATTCTATCGATTCATGGGCAACTTACAATTGTATGAAATTGAATGCCAAAAAGTGCAAAGAACTCCGGGTTTCCTTTCTTAAAGAAACTCCGCAGCTACCATCTTTGACAATTGATGGTCACGTGGTAGAAACGGTACAATCGCACAAAGCGTTGGGTTTAATTATTCAAAATAATCTTAAATGGGACGAGCAAATTCGATCAATCATCACCAAGGCCTCCAAACGGTTATATGGTCTTCGGGTATTATGCCGCGGTGGTATCCCCCCTGCTGATCTTACCAACATATACTTCGCGCTTATACGTTCTATTCTGGAATACTGTTGTGAGGCATGGAATTACGCGATACCTCGCTATTTGTCTGAAGAACTGGAAAGAGTACAAAAGCGTGCTATGCGCATTATCTTCCCTGGCCATTTGTACGACGAAGCTCTCCAATTGGCTAATTGCACAAGACTTAGCGACAGGCGAAACGAAATCTGTATAAATACCTTACAGAAGATTGCTAAACGAGCAGGTCTTCTCGTTGAACACGTGACGCAATCCAGAGCTTGTGCTCAACAATATTATATTAGAAACTTAAATAATCTGTCATTGTATAAATGCAGAACCGAACGCTTTAAAAACAGTTTCTTTCCAAGAGCAATTGTTGAACTGAATGCCATGAAATAGAGAAAGGAAAATACCTTAGCAATATTTTAAATTTACTATTCGATTTTAACTTATATATTAATAATATTTGTAATTTATTTTACCTTAAAGTTTGTGACCATGTAAATAACTATTAACTGAATTTCACTTTGAATGTAAACACATTGTAATTCATTGTTTATGCGAAAATGTGTAATTAAACTCCAAATGAAATGAAATGAAATGAAATCAAGTCTCCGGAGTGATGATCTCAGATGTTGTAAAAACATTAAAGTGCTTGTTTGACGAAAGTTTTTATTTTCCTCAACTGATGCATGAAAGAGCCTGCCAAGTAACGTCTATCCTGCAGTTTCCACGTCTCGTTGTGGAGACATTTTGATGCTCGTTTGTTTTTAATTAACATATTAAAAAGTCGACATGTTTATTGTTTACATTCACATAAACTTGATAAACTTAAACATTAGAATAACCCATGGTTTAGATCATATTTATGGTAGAAAAAAATAACCTGCCAATTGACGATGGAAGGAAAAGCAAATCGTTTTCATCCAGTTTCAATGTTTCCAAACTACAAAGAGATCCTGGAAAAATAACAACCCATTAACGAAGTTGTTTTACTGCTAGCTACATGATGCGCTAATTATACCTGCAAGAGCTACGGAAATGGAAAGCGACCATGCATAGACGGCAAATTGAGTTTTAATACAGACAAAAACATGCCACCGCCCTTCATGTCTTCCAAATACAAAATGCTTTCACAGCCTTCGCACCCTTATAACTAAACATGTCGTTAAACATAATTTTTGTCAATTGTCTGTTGTTAATAATACTTTATGTATAAAATACGTCATGTTTAAAATATTTCAAACTTCAACGCAAATGGAAATACATTGACAGTTTTTTTCATATTAAAACTCATTTTAACCCATAAAAAAATTTGGTATAAAAATATAACAAAACTTTTATACCAAAATTTTCAGGTAGTTCCAGCAGTTCATTTGCAGATAAGTAAAGATCAGTTAAACTTTTCATGGATTCAATTTCAGGTGGCAAATTTTCCAACTTATTCATAGAGATATCTAAGAGAGTCAGTTTTTCCAGGAGACCAATGACCTTAAATAAAATAATAGTTTATTATTCTATTTATTCTAGTGCATGGAATTACCACTGATTTTAGCGAATATTGTTGTTCAATTCATAAATTTTAGTCGTTAATTCGTGGAGTATTTCATCAGTTGGGTATCTTCCTAATATGACAGACGCGTGATACGATGGCATGGCGTATATGAGACAACTTAATGTGTTCAGTGTACCGCATGCCTTGATGTATGTTATGGTTTTTATCATTACCAATATATGAAATTGCAGAATATTGTAATTATTGAATTGCTTGTGCCTGTGGCTGTGCATATACAAATGCGTATATAATGTATACAATGTACTGTAGGTACAGCATTTTCAATATTTGTAAATAGTTTCAAACCTTTTCATTTATGTATTGTGATTTCTTCAACCTATCTTTTCCAAACTTACATACTTTGCTGTTAATAGTTCTAAGGTTCTATTTTTGCCACGCCCCTCGTGGAAATCCGCTTCGGTTAATGGGCCAGCGTGTTTAAATAAAACTTTTATCTATCTATTAACTATTAAGCTAAGTTTACCCTTTATTGTTTTACACATACATACATTAGGATTATACCAACAAGTTTTAAAATATGTTGCTTACTGGCGGAATTTCCTCAATAGCATTTCCATCAGCTAACAGTTCTTCAAGATTTGTCATGTGACCAACAGCAAGGGGCTAAACAGAGATATTCATTCATAAGTGAACTGCATAACTACAAGAACCCGCCCACCATTCAGTATGTCCTGTATTGCTGTGGCTGTTAGAGCGTAAATATGTCTTAATTCGGGTGGGAATCGTACACGTACATGCCGAAATTCAAGCTGGAAACAGTTGAGAAAAATTTCGTCTACATATATAGGTCGTCCGGCAGTAGTAAAACCCACGCCTATAGTTGATGATTTTTTCTCAAGCGTTCCTGGCTTGAATCTCGACATGTGCATGACTTCGACTCGAGTTAAGATACTGATTTAGCCGCCGTTATTCCTTATTTACGTTCACCTACCAAATCTGTAAAGTTATTATTTCCAATATCCAGTCGAACCAAGTTTTGTAAATTTTGCATTGATCTGTGATTATATAAATAAATTATATGCATTATTCAGCATGCATTTATGATATAGTTTGTGGCATGCTAAGAAAACTTATTATTTACAAATTAACCTCAAGTAGAGCTTGACATTTTGTTAGATTTATTGGATTGCACAGGTTGTAGCGGCAGACCTTTGTGGTACAAAAGAGTGCTCAATGACATATAGACAGAGCAAAATTTATAGTCGTGCAAAATATCAATGCAAAATATCCACTACAGTCTGTTTCATCCAGAAGGAATCTTGAGGTAGTATATGGACGAATTTCGAAAACATTTGAGCTTCTTTTATGCTTAAGGAGGAAACGTGGGCGTGTGGGTGTTCAAATAGCATGCATTCATTTCTTTGTTATCTGAAATCTATGTGTCGGCAGACCGAAACTATTTCCGACCTTTTATTAAGCAAGCAATTGTTTTTCCCCTCCAAACATCTTTTAGATGCTCGTGTAAGGAATCTTGTCACGTGTGAAAGATTTAATATGATTCCTGTATCGCTCTTTAAATGGGCTTGAAGTCATGCCCATGTGTCCTTTGTGTCCTGTGTGTTGATTGTATTAATGGTTGCATTGCACGTATTCCTTACTCATGCACTTGTTTTGCAGTGGGCATGCGTACTTGTCCCTACAGTTACAGTTTTCTGTATACTAGTGTCTTGTGGTTCGCTTTTCCTAATTATGCGTGTGTTGTCGCTTGTGATAATTGATTTAACGTTACTGCATGCAACTGTAACTGCCCTTAACTGTGCTCCTATTGAAAATTTTGCTACACTCATCAGGTGAATTTGAATATTCGCCAAATCGTTGCCTGGGATATACTATATACATGTTTGACGTCATTACGAGAAAGATGATAACAGCAATAAGTTCAATTTATTATTCACCACTCACTTCGGTAAATTCCTCAACTGGTTTTGACGAAGTTCAAGCACTTTCAATTGTGATAATCTGCATTGGAAATGACGAAGTATCAGTTCAAATTACGTGAATTAAGTAAAAGTATTTACTGTAAACGACAGCAGAAAAAGCAGCAAGAAACGGATGGAAGAAGATTTGGTGCGTCATACTTTCTGAAGAAAAACAAACACCCAATAATCAATGTGCTAGTTTTTACAAGAGGATAACCCTGCCGATAAGCATATGCTTATGTTCCCAGTCGCTCTTGACAAATAAATTTTCAAACTTCAATTCAAAATCATCCCCATATCGTGTCCTGATAACATTAAGGTAATAGGTGCCTAACTCACGTTTCATGTCAAATTTTCGCTAAATTCAAGTTCGATCATCAGGGCCAAAGCTAAAGAGCGTTAATTGGGAGAGGAGGGGTTGTATATTTGTAATTATATTCTTGCTCTCTTTACTAATTTCTTTTTAAATCAACATGAATAACAAAAACAACCCAAAGTTGTAATTAAAAAAATATTAAGCAAATTCGTTTTGTGATACAGATAGTATAGGTGATACTAGTCATTCAGTCGCTGGGGGTACATAACTGGGGTTTTCCAGGAGTCGGATGTCTTCGAAGCAGGACTAGAACAAATGAACTGCTTGTTTTCTTCACTCAATATTCTCCTTGAAAAATCACAAATGATTGCCCCGTGTTTTTTGTGCGGCCGAAATAAGAGACATTGACTATGCTTGTTGCTTAGATTTGAGTAGAGATTTTTGGAAGCATTAATCAAACATGGCAGGTTATTTTTTAACGCAAGTTTCAAAAGACATGTCATTATGCAAAATAAGAAAGATTAGAAAGTTACTTTACTGTATTTTAACAGGGTGCACGTATAAAAAAATGAAACAAATCTGAAATCACTCGCTACTATGTGAAGCGACTCAATATACGATTATTTAATTGCCACAGATTGATTGAGCACTTTCTAAATTTTGAACAGCAATAATACACCAAACATATTTTCTACCTACCAACTCAAAAATACTTTTAAGCATTCAATTTCGTGCACAAGCGACTTTTTAATCTGTTCGAAAATACGCACTCCCTGGGTTGTAAACATTTAAATTACTGAATTTTTTCATTTATTCAACAACATATTAAATACTCAAGCAATCTATATTAATAAAAAAAACTTCATAGTCCGAGCAGCTTCGCGACGTTAAGAGCGATTTTAAATTAATTTTGTTCAGTTTTTATACATCCTCCACATTATGTCACTATGCAATACAAAAGCATGGCAGAAACAAATGGCCCCTAACTGACTGTTTACGGTAGTTACTAAAAACTGTGATATAATGCCAACAATTTTTAAACGGAAAATACTAAATGAGAAGTTGGGTCAAAATATCAAATCTTTTTGCTCCGGTCACACTGTGATTGAGTACATAAATAAAAACACTCATGATATATTAGTATTATCACACAGGTGAAAAATGAGAATTCTCTACTCTGATGGGTTTCCCTAGTAATTGTGACACAATAATCGCCACAAAATGGCCACCAGTCATTTTGTCAATGTGATAGATGCTGCTTTGAAATATGAAACATGTTTTTGTCATTTTTCACCAACTGGTATGCGATTATACTAAAGCAATTATTCATCTCAGGCTCAGTGATTATAGGTGGATACTCACTGATAATTAGTCACTTTTCCTTTGGTGAATAATGTTAAATAATGCATGGTTCTCAAATTTTGATACCAGCCAATTTGATATTTTAAATGTTTTATTTACTTTTAAGCAGCTGTGTGAGCTTTGTGTAGTACATAAGGTGTACCAGTAAATAACAAAAAAACTACTCACTTTCCTATATCTTCTGGCAAAGATTCCAAGAATGTTTCATTCAAGATAACATGAGTCAATTTTGATAAACTAGAAAGTTCATCTGGTAACCTGTAGAATATTTAGTATTTGCTGACCACCACTTGATTTAACAAATTTTGTGTTTTAACCACTCATTGAAAGAAACATAATTTTTTAATTTGCTAATTATGTTCATTTCTGAATTGTGGTGGTAATTCTAATGCTACAGTAACTGAGTTTCAAAAAGAACTCTCAATGTCAATCATTAAGCTTTTAAAAATGCATAATCAGTCACTACAGTCCTAGGAAGTGTGACAGCAGCACGTTATACTGGAACTATGACAAATCTTAAAATCTTATTTTCTAGAACTTTCAACTTTGTTCATTTTTTTGAAAGGAAATATTTCAAATGATTTACATTTATATATATATTTAATGCCTGCAGTGCCCTTCAGGTTGTCAAAACAACTTGTTAAAGCATGAAGAAGGGCAGTTTAACTGTTTTCGAAACACTTTGAAAATATCTCCTGTTGCATAAAATCTACATGGATATTTATGATAACTTATATTGTTTTCAGAATTCTTGCTTTTGTATGGTACATGGTACTTATTTTCCCAATGTAGAACAAATATTTCTATAGGGACTAAGATATTATGGGCAATTAATTTTTTTATGAATTTCCTATTAACTGTGGTTCAAAAGTGGCTTTTTATCAATATTCAGTCAGATTGCATCTCCATGGCTCTGAGAGGTCTATCTTACTCATCAAGGGGCAAAGCTTTCATTGATTACGCACTCTGACCTCCAGCCTACATTACATATTTTTGTTTTTTATTAAATTAAACATTTTAACATTCAGAGGGAAGTTATTGTTCACCTACTGTGAATTATTTTTAAGAAAAAAAGAACTAAAATATGACACATGACTATATTTAAACTATACAGTAATGGCCAAATTGGTCCCTATTTTATAAAAATTCTTTATGTAACTCAATTGTAATACACATACTTAGCAATTGGATTGACACTAGCATCAAGTTGAAATAATTGCGTGCAATTTTCAATACTGTCTGGCAACTCAGAGATACCTGGAAACAATATGTAAATGAATCGTTATTGAATAATTCATTACTCTCTTGTTCACTTCTATTTCTATTAAACTTTGTTCAAAATAAACATTCATCACTTACAATTTTTGTTGACATTCAGGCACTCTACACAGTCTAAATTTCCCAGAAACTTCGACAACTCGCACAAATTGTTATCACTCACAGATAAAAATTTCAATTTTGGCAAATTGAAAATCGCCTAAAAATTAAATAAACATTAAATTAAATATACATTTGTATACCTTAATCTTTAATACTTTGATTAATCCTGTACACAATTTTCGTCTAGATAAAACAGCGGAATACATAAACGTAAAATATACGGCGATCGACCTTTGGTATGAATTCAATCTCATTTGAGTCGAGATATAACTCTTCCAACATTCGACCACTATCGAGTATTTCTCGCGGAACTTCATCCAATTTTTTATGACTATAGTCGAGGATTATCGGGTTTTCTTCCATTCTATTATAACACGAACATTTCTTTACATTCATTGCTAACTTGGGCAGTGTTAATAAATCGAGAAACATCCATCTCAAACTTTATATCTTGCCATATACAGTCAATAGTCACTTAATCCTGGCCATAACATCAGGACTGATAAGTTGCGTTTACATATAGGCGATGATCGTGAAAATACCAACTAGAGATCAAGTGAAACTACTTTTAAGACATATTTGCGGATAATTCCATGTCCATCTTCGCTTTCAATCGAGTGTTTGTGCCGCAAACAAAAAATTATACTAAATTATGTAAGAAAACTTTCAGCACACTTATTCTCTGTTCTTCTCAAGTGACAACCGGAAATAAGCATGCTCGAGCTGCTCGTGCGTAAAATACAAATAAACTAGTCCTTTTTCGTGTGATTTCTAGTGTCTTCAGTTTAGTACAAATCATACCGTAGTTTCGTACTCTGTACAGCAAGAGAACTTAAACTGTGCCCAATAATAAGTATGCAAGGCCGGCCAATTAAAAATCTTAGGTATAGTGCGCGTGCGCTTAGGGTGGGCTAAACAGTTATGCGATGAAGATCAAGACACATGATCGAGTAACAAAATACATTTCAACTTTTGCTGCCATCAAAAATTATCAAAAGTTATAAACTGTTGCAGCTAATACAATAGAAGCAATACAACTAGATTAGGGTAGATTAAAGTGGGAAATTTGTGAATGGGCGAACCAGTGTGCGCTAATTTTGTATCCCTCGGGCGCGCCGTGGACATCTGCTCTTAAAGTTACTTAAATCACCCCCACGTCCTTTTGCATTTTACACCTGCTTCGAAAGTTGTTCAGTATTGTACCTTACGTTTTCCAGGTATTTGGTTTAACCATCAGAAAAAGCTTATTACACAGCGTTTAACCATTCACATGTTACCAGCGCGGTACCAGCACGTACGGTACAAGCAACCGACGCGGAACAAAAGAACTTCGAAGTTTTGAGCGAAGGCCTTATGTCGGGAAGTAATTTACCAACCTAGCATAGTTGAGGTGATGACATGGATACATCACAGGCAGGCCAGGCCGTCGGAAACGGCCCCGCTTAATAATTTCTACCTGTACAAGGCAGAACCTCCTCCCTTCCCCACATATACATATAGTTTAATAAACTTAAAACTTGCAGCTACAAATACATGAGCTGAATTACGTTAAGTTTTACAGATAATAAAGTGTATTAGCTATTTTACGTACCAATTTATAACTATCATAATTTGAAGGCATATTACTGACTATTTATAATATCGATCAGAATTATGTACAATAAAACTATTCTTGAATCTGTTCGTCTTAAAATTAGGCACTTGGAATTTCCGCATGTTCCTAAGTGGAAGATCGCTACCGTTCTCGGGCGGTAATAAGACTCTTAATTTATTCTGATCATTAGTAACAATATCACTGAATAGTTTCTCAGTAAGAGTTTCTCTTCTGTCGTAAAGTGTCGGAATATTTAGTAGATCTAAAACTTCTTGATAATGTAGCTCGGGGAAAATAATCCGAAACGCTCGTTTCTGAAGTTTCTCAATTTCATATGATAAGTATTGAGGCAGGGATTTATGAAACACCTGACACGCGTATTCAGTAACCGGGCGAATACAAGTTGTACAGATTGCCTCAGGAAGTACAGGCGCGAAGAAACCCTTTTACAAATGTCCATGACATGCTGATTCCATTTGAGATCTTCGCTAATTGTAAGACCCAACAACTTTACGGATGGCACAACGTCAATGCTTTTATTGTTGATTAAAATGGGCTGGAACGATCTACAAGGTTTAGAAAAGTCCACGCAAAACTCCTTACATTTAGACTCCTTTAACTGCAAACCATCAGACTGCGATTTTGTCACAAAGTCATCCACATAATGTTGTAAAAGACTTGGGTCGTTCTTGGCCAGTGACTCAGACAGCGTGGTATCGTCCAGGTATTTCCACAAGGCATCAACGCCAGACAGTGTTAAATCGTTTATCATAATGATGAACAACCAGGGACCCTGCGGTACACCCGCAGGAACAGAACCCCATTCGGAAAAACAACCGTTGCTCAATTTCACCGTGTGTACGATCCGTTAAAAAATTCAAAATCCAACCGTGGTAATACTTTTGGGTAGGTTATACGTGAGCAATTTCTGAGATAGAATGCGATGGTCTATTAGATCGAACGCCTTGCGAAAATCAAATAGGACCACTCTTGTAGTTGAACCATTCCCATCGGTGTCTTTCGTCCAAGTATGAAGCATACTAATGAGCGCATGTGTGGTTGACAAATTTGTGATTGTGCCGAATTGTTTATCATCATTTTTTGCCATTACCGCTGGTCTCACGTAATTTTTTACAACGATTTCCTCCGCCAATTTAGATATGATAGGGGTAATAGACATAGGACGCAGATAATTGTTGATATCTTTAACTGGTTTCTGTTTCGGAGTGGCCACCACGTCCACGCCAGCCTTTTTCCAAGAAGTGGGGAGGCAACCTTCACGATACGAACAATTGATAATGTCAGTTAGTGGTCCAGCCAGCAACCATATTCGTGATTCATTAGCATCTACCTTTAATTGAACAATGTAGTTTTTAAGAATTTTAGTTAGATTTTTGAATTGTTTTGTATATTTGTGCTTGAGACTAATCACTGAAATCGACTAACCACAGCGGAGAAACATTTCCATGTTCTGATTTCCGTTTTTATTATAAGTTGAGGTGATAGACAAAATGACTAAAAATTTTCATTACAATTCGGGACACAGACGAGTGTGTTTTTCAAAAACGTTTAAAATCAAAAACAGTCGTTAAAAAAATTTGGTTCGAGGAGACGGTTTCGTACTCCAGAGCAAGTTTCCAAGATTTTCTCCAAGTTGATGTTGGAGGGGAAAGCGCTGCGACTACTTGTGATGAGACCAATTCAGGAGATGTGCTCTCCCTTTCCAATGAAGTCCTTGAAGAGTTGCATAAGAGACATCCTGCATCTCAACCTGCTGATGAGTCAACTTTAATTAGAGGCGAAGTTCCGTTTGTTGACCGAGCAGTTTTTGCGAATATCGATGAAGCATCTGTAGCAAGAGCAGCTATGTATACTAAAGGTGCTGCTGGGCCCTCCGGGTTAGACGCTCTTGGATGGAGACATATTCTTGTTTCGAAGAACTATGGCTACACAGGGAAAGAGCTACGAGAATCTATTGCATCCATGGCACGAAATTTAGCAACACGTACACTTGAGATTCAAGAAGATGGGTCAACTAGTATTGAAGCATGTCTGTCATGCAGATTAGTTCCGCTGGATAAGCTACCAGGTGTGCGTCCTATTGGAATCGGAGAAGCTATTCGTAGAATAATTGGAAAAACTGTCATTGCTACAGTTAAGTCGCAGATTGTTCAATGCGCAGGTCCTTTGCAACTCTGTGCTGGTCAACGATCTGGGTGTGAAGCAGCAGTCCATGCCATGACGGAAGCGTTTGACCAAGATGAGTCTGAAGCCATTCTCCTTGTTGATGCAGCAAATGCATTTAACTCGATTAATAGAAAGGTATTGCTGCATAATATTCAATATCTTTGTCCAGCTTTGGCAATTTATACCATCAATTGCTACCACAGTCCATCGCTTATTTGTTCAAGGAGGGAAGGAAATTTCGTCTGCTGAGGGTACTACTCAGGGGGATCCTATTGCTATGCAAATATATGCAATCGGTATCACACCATTACTTCGTGAAATAAAAGATCCAGACTCTAAGGTGACGCAGGCAGCCTTTGCTGATGATCTTGCTGGTGCTGGTAAACTACAGCAGCTGTTTACGTCGTGGAACAACATTGTTGAATACGGTCCCCTACTTGGTTATAATCCACAAGCTGACAAATCATGGCTAGTGTTGAAAGAACATCTTCTCGAAGAGGCGCGTGTTATTTTCGCTACCTCAAATGTTAATATTACAGTTGAAGGTCATGAATACCTTGGAAGTGTTGTTGGCTCGACTGATAGACAGATGGAGTATGCTTGGAAAAAGGTTGATAATTGGGTCAATTTGGTTCGTCTGTTGGCCGACATTGCGAAGACTGAACCGCAAACTGCATATGCTGCTTTCATCGCTGGTTTCTGCGGACACCTCAACTACTTTATCAGAACAACACCAAACTTAAGCACAATACTTCATGAACTAGACCAAGTAATAACAAATGAATTGATACCGGCTATCACAGATGGTCCCGTCGTATCCTCTAAAGAACGGGTGTTGCGTCGCTGCCTGTCAAGTTGGGTGGTCTTGGTATTCCAATCTTTGCGGAATGCTGCAAGACAGGATATCAAAATTCCTTATTAGTCTGTAGTCAGCAAGCTGCCGCCATTGTTACTCAGAACAGTGCAGACAACACCCAACTTCCTCCAGTAAAAAACTATAGAGAAAGAATTTCCCGTGAGAAAGGAGAGATGCAGAAAGCGAAACTGGAACAACTTAGAGCACATACAGTTAAGTATGAGTCCAGTTGATAATGAATTGTTAGCTATTTGTCATTCTATGTAACATTACCGCTTTGCATCACGACACAAATATTTTTTCTAAATTAACTAATTTAAACAAGTAACAGCATAACTTTAGTACTTGATGTCTGAAATCTTTTGAATTATTTCGTACTATTGATTTTGCTATAGATTTAGTATTGTCAATGTGAAATATCACTCTAACAAGGAGCAATTACATCCCATGATTTGTCTTGGCCCTGGCTACCCACTTGATTTTTTTCTTTAAAATGTTTCTACTAGTTTGGAATTTCATAAACTTTAGGAGGTTGATGATGGAATACTACATGAGCTAACTATCTTGGTTTTTCGTATCTTCTTTAAAGACACAAGTCAGGAAAGTGTTTGTAAATCATCTTCTACATAGGCTTTTCCTAAAGGATAAAGTACGCCTTTGTAGAATCTGATGGTATTTATGTTTTCTAAAAATACCTTTTATAATAAAAATGTCCCCAACTTCAATGAAAACCACAATAAAAATGGTAACTCTGTATCAGGATCAATTGGACGTCATGATCTCTCAGGATGCCTCCGTCTAACATTTGTGCTTGTTTTCATAACAATCGATTATGCTTATTTTCAGGACGCAATAATCGACTATAACTCAACCTTTCAGATCACTTAATCACTCCGGGTAACCATTTGTCCTGTAACTTGTTTGAAATCTTTAGTTATCCTTTATGTTCGTGTATGTACAGGACCAAATTAATTAATGTTGCCAATAAACATGGTAAAAAGATGAAAATGCTGGAAACAATCGTAGAGCATAAATAATGTACATGCTTAAGTATAACTAACGTAGATAGTTTGAGGACGCAAAATGAGCATTTTTGAGCACTAAAAAAGTTCCGGATATAATCTTATCTCTGTTTCTTCACAAAAATTGGACTGGACTCATACTTTTGGCACCTACTGTATGTCTAAGGAGCAGGTTCGTGCTAATGATATCGCCCAGATGAAAGGCTCCTCGAGCTGGCTGACAGCCTTGCCCATGAAGAAAGAAGGTTATGTTTTAAGTAAGCGGCAGTTCTTCAATGCTTTGGCATTACGGTATCGTTGGAAAATGAAAAGACTACCATCGAATTGTGCTTGTGGGAAACAATTCACTGTAGATCATGCAGTCTCGTGCCTGAAGGGCGGTTTTATCCATCGGCGCCATTATGAGCTACGAGATATAGTGGCCAATCTGTTATATGAAGTTGCTCATGATGTTCGAGTGGAACCACCTCTCACATGCACCTTTGACAGGAGAGGGCTTGCCATCTGGCTCCAATATCGCTGATGATGCTCGTCTGGATATAGCTGCAAGAGGGTTCTGGGAAAGATGTGAAATGGCATTCTTTGATATTAGGGTTTTTAATCCTTACGCCAAGACACATTTGAACCAGAATCTGAATGCTGCTTTTACAAGAGATGAACGAGAGAAGAAACGCCAATACAACCAGCGGTGTATACAAGTTGAGCATGCCTCGTTTACACCACTAGTTTTTCAGTGCGTATGGTGGATGTAGTCGTGAAACACATTTCCTTAATACCCTTTCAGAACAGCTCTCTGATAAGAAAGGTATTCTTCCAGGAGTAGTAATGAACTGGCTCCGTACAAAAATTTGTTTTGCTCAGATAAGAGCTCTGATTCTTTGTGTGCGAGGTTCTCGGAGCCGTGGCATAGACCAACTTTGAATGCTACAGACATTGAGTTAAGCAACTTAGATTCAGACATAAACTGAAAACACTGGAACAGTTTTATTGAAATTTTTATGTAAAAATAGTCTTTTATTTAAAAGTCATTTTGTAATTTTTATGCTCTTGTATTTGATCACAATAGAACCTCACGTAAAAAAGAAAGTTATATTTTACTGAATGCATTGCGGTCGGAAATCCTTTCAATCGACGTCTGTTGAAGAACAAGCATAAGAGAGGATGTTATTTTCTTTGTGTTGTTAAAATCTATACGTCTTAGGGTTTTTTTCTTGGCAACGTTTTCACTTTTCAGTTGTTTTTGCTGCTTGTTCTTGCTTATGAGCATTGAAATCAACCTTCATACTAAAATTTATGAAAAATGAATTGAAGATGGTGTACAACCTATTTTATTCGTAAAATATTTCACAAAACAAAGTTTCTTTCGGGGTTTTTCCTTGGCTCTGTTTTTTGCAGAGAATTGAAGAGAACCGTCTAAAAGCAGTAATTAAAGCCCGTTTTTTACTTGGCGAAATTGTTCGCGCTAACAAAAAAGCAGGAGCGGTTGCTATTTGTTCGAGGCGAATTTTTCACCAACGAATTTTAACCCATCACGCCGCTGATTTCTTGTTTTCGCTTCGCATTGCCTGGACAAATTCGTCCGGTGGAAAGCGGTTTTAAGAGTACTAGTTTTATACAATCTAGTCCGACATTGTACAACTGCTTGCAACACATGATCACACAAGATCACGACCCTCTCTACAGACCCAACGACCGTTCAAGCTCCTGAATAATGGTCAAAATCTGGGCAAGATATTCTGGGAAATGAAATGCAAAGCATCCTAGGCAGTGTATACCTGGCCAAATGAAGATCGGTGATGATATTCTGATAGCTAGGTTTATAAAGGAAGACGACCAAGCAATGGAAATAAACAAGAATGAATATTTCACACACAGAAAAATTAAACTATAAACTTCATATCATAATGCTCAAGTGCAATATACAAAATATATGCCAAACTGTGTACAACAGCTCTTAAAATACACACTCTTCTAGAAATGTTCTGTTAACAAATATTTTGGTAAAACGAAAGTATTATTGACAAACTAAAATTAAAATATTAACATAATTTAGGTCTCGAACAGAATTTCAAACCGAAAACAGTAGAAAAAATATCATTAACTATAGGGCGTCCAGCAGGAATCGAACCGAAGCCATTGTGATGCCGCGGCAATCAATGCTCTATAACCACTGAGCTACGAAAGCAAATCAGCTTCTACATGTATTTGCGAATAGGTTGAGGGTAAAACCATTATAATTTTGGGAAACTTCGTTTGATGTGGAGTCATTTCTGAAGGGTAAAAAGATTCAAGGTGATTTTCTCACCTGTTCGCGGTAAGTGTATGATTTCCACTTGAATTAAAATACATTTACCCTTTAGAAATCATTTAGCATCAAGTCAAGTGCGACAAAATCAGAGCCGGTTTATCTTGTATTGTACAACACCACTTTCATCCGCAGAGGCTCTTTGTTCTTAGCGCCTTTTCATTCTCCGCAGATATTGAAGTTCACGGAGAATCTTCTAAATCTTTTTTTAAATTGCAAGTAATTAATTAGCCTTTCTCACGTCATTTGTTGGTGCTAAAACAACTCTATTTTGACAAAATTTGAACGAAATTTATCGTATTTCGAAAAGCCGTCGCATTAAATTTTTCGCTGAGAAAATGTATCAAAATACATACTTTCGGTGAGTATAGAAAAATGTATACCACATGTACTTAGAAAAAATATAACACAGAAAAATTTCGCTATTTATTCCAAATTTTTAACAAATAATAAATTATAGAACTTAGTGTCAAACAGTTTACAAGCAAAAAGTAATCGAAAAACAATCGTGATGCAAAAACAATGATTTCACTGCAAAAAATAGAGGATCGAAGGTCTAGAAACAATAATGTCCTCTACTGTATATTTATGTAACATCAAAATGTCCGATTTCGTGCAGTTGAAACTCAATGTCACGTTAAACATTCTTAATCGCCGTAATACAAACATGACGATTTAAAAGTACAACTTATTTCCAGATTGGTAAAGAAGATATTGCTAGGTTATTTTGACAGAAATACCAAAAACCGTGCTTGATTTACCCTTATCCACTTCTCACAGGGATTAGGGGTAATGTTTCATAAAAGCACATTCAATTATATTCTTTCTTGGGAGCTTGCCCCTGTAACTGAGCTTATTGGCACTGCAACAACATCACAAATGCCTAGAATGCAAATCCTGCTGAAGATCAATACTGTAGCACTGTGGAATTTTTCTTTCTGCTCCCAAACACTTGACATGACATACTCAAAATCACATGATGTTCAAATTTCACCTGGCATCAAACAAATTTCACCTGGCATCAAACAAATTTGACTTGCAACGTTTTATAACGGTTTACTTAGTTTGCATCAAACATTAACACGTCTTTCAGACAACTCAGCGATATTAATCTTCGACGCTTCATGTACCTTTTTAAAGAATTATTCGTAACTACATACTATTTGGTAATTCTAATATTTAACATAAAAATGATGCACGAAATGCCGTCGATATAATAAATCAAAATTAATATCGCTAAAACGTAATAAATTTTAACCTGATTTACGTTTCCATTTAAAGATTGAGTATCATGCCCGTGATCCTTTGTGTGCTTGACGTCCCAGAAAAAAAAATGCTGAAACTTTAAACGAGATTTAATTTGTATTAGTCCATACGTACCTATCGAAACACAAATTAATTTCTACTTAGTAGCATATATCTTGTAAAATGTGAACATAAGCGTACAAAGGATCACAGTATAGTTACTCTTAAAAATAAGCTACGCTTGACATCAAGTATCACATGGATAACGCTAATCAAGCGCACTATTTCCCTGCCTTTATACTTTATCTTCTTTTTTAAAAAGTGAAAACAAAGAGAATTTTGGCTCTCGTTGTACGCCAGTTTGGTTGGTGTGTTTCACTAGACATTACCAAGCATCGGATGTCGTCACATAATGACAGGTCTGAATAGTGGCAATTGAAATACCAGGCGGAAAACGTAATCTGATCTTCTGACACGTCCCCAGTCGTCTCCACATAGAATTATAGAATTTGAAATAATACTCCAGACAAATAGAGGGATCATTTTCCGACAAGAAGTTAAAAATGATACTACAGATAAGTAAGGAGGTCGTTGGGGAGATCTCTCTATTTATCTGGAGTATCATTTCAAAGAGACGACTTGGGACGAGCATGGTCTGTTTCAAGTTACTAAGACTTATTGCAAGTTGATTGTCAAAACGTGCCATTACTACAAGTCGTTTTCACCAGTTGTAAAAGGCTTGATTTTAACATGACATACTTGTTGCAATTTGATGTACTGTACTGTACTGTGTACAGATGAGTCTTCATTATCTTACCTTTATAAGACGTACAATTTAATACAGCTGTAGCTGCAATGTAACACCTAGTGAAACTCACCAAAGTTTACATTTATTAAAGTCTTGCTTAAAACATTACTGTTACTAACTGGTTATTTTCGACACCTTTGTTCATCGTTCCAGATGTTTACTCTTTAATATCATCAATTCACGACCTGACGCTCGTCCAACACAATTCTGATATAACTCCCATTGTTCAATTCAAATACCCACCTCTTTAACCTCAAATGAATGATACAAAATATGAAAGGTTTGTAAGTAACTTTCGTTACGCTGGCTAACATTAGTCATTACAGAGTATGATTTAACATCAATTTTGTGAGAATCATATTCTCCTTTATCTTCTGAAACATACTAATCCCCAAGCAAAACAAAAGAAGTGAATACGACTTTAATTTGAAATCTATACACTGGTTTATCTAAAATGTTAGATGGCATTCAAATGATTTCTTACCGACGAAAAAAACTTTTCTAAAATTACAAACACATACCTTATCCTTGCGACAACTTATAGGAAAACGCGTTTCATTAATTTGAATATTGCATCTGGTTTCGAAAGATAATAACTAGATTTACTGGCAGCTTTCGATGAAAATAAAGTTGTCTTTTTGATGTAACAAATACGTCGTTCTATGCATCCACACTCCTCGAGTCTCTCAAGAATATCCTCAATCGCAACTGGATATAAAAGATTCACAAAATGGTTTGTAATGGCATATTGCTGTACACCTGGATAGCTGATAATGTAAGCCAGTACACTTCGATGAAGAGTATTATACGCACTATTGTTCATTTCACCCGCCATGGTTATCCAAGGTCGGCACGGTTTACAGGAATAACTGTCCGTCTGGGTTTCAGTGGAAGCTTGTTTCCTAGAATCAACGTTTTCACTTCTTGATTTTTGAATTTTCTTAGAATTTTGTCCACGGGACACTTTCGAAGTAGAAACTGTTCTTGATCGAGTTCCACATGACTCTGTCTGTTGTGAAGTCGTGTTCTCCATCTTCGTCATATCATCTGCCTTACTCTCAGACAATTTACTTGCTTCAGCAACTTCAAACGTTGAACAACAATCACCTGTTTCTTCTTCACAAACACTTCGTTTTCTTTTGCCAATAGTCGTTGGCTCTATCCCCATTCTACTTTCGTCAGACGACAATCTAACATCACCTCCCCAAACGTTCAAAAACCAGTGTTTCTTGAATGGTGTAGCCACATAACACGTTTCGGCGAAGCCAACTTGACAAACAAGATTAAAAGCTTCAAGAACTTTTATCAAACCATCAATGGAAAAACTTACAAGACAATGCTGACTTCTGACTATCTTGCTCACTTTTGAGCAGGAGATTCCAATTTCTTCGCTGCTGTTTATTGTTTCATAAACAACTTTAAGCGCTTCACAATCTTTACTGCTATAACAAAACATCTTGGAACATAATGTAGCACATTCCTCTATCGACTCCGGCATTCTTAAGCCGTTTGACTTGAAATGATGTGCAATACTTCGAGCAAGACTTTCTTTCTTATGAGTCGAGGCTACCTCTCGAGTGCAGGACAACAAACGAACTTCAACATTACATGGGTTAATGCTGAAAACAATCCTTTTCAAATCCCCAGTACGCTGGTATATCGCAATCTTTTTACGATAACTTTCATGGACATTGTTATCTTGTAGACTCTCGACATTTCTCAAAACAAGATGATTACTGCCACTCGAACGTACGGATTCAATGTCGGACGTGGTCATCAAACAAGTGAATGTTGATGTCGGCTTAAATTTAATTTTGTACAACGACGTGTCAGACTCAACATTCACGCAACCAAATAAGTGATCTTCGATACCACATAGTACGTCCAACACCATATCACTGGCTCGCTGACGATTAACGTTTCCAGGTATCAATATTCTTTCTTCGTCTGAAAAAGCGTCTTGGTCGCTCAGTTTTGTAGTTTCAATTACTGATTGCCGTTGCTCTTGATCTACCATCCTTGGCACTTTCTTATTTGCGAGTGTTCTTATACCAGGTCCAGCGTTCGCCTGAAAGGGAACTGTATGTTGGCTGGAACTATTTTCCTTATTTCTAGTGCTCTCTTGTTCGAAACCTCCAAATGTTTCTTTTCTTCGGTCTTTGTCCTTTTGTAAGCTCTCAAATGCATCATCATGAATGGCAGTGCGTGCAGGACACAATACTTCATGGATTTCTGCGCTGTTCTTTGCTGTATTCTCCACAACAGGTTCGGATTTCTTGGAATTGACATTTTTCGCCAAAGCGAGAAAAATATCGGGAACTTCCATATTCACTGCTACTTTTTGGGACGCTAAGAGTGCCAAGATACAATACACCTTTCCTCCGTGAAGTGAACTTTCTGACAGCTTTAGAGGGAGAAATCTTTGCGAACAGTCAGCGTGCTCCAATGACTTGCTAACGTCAGTAATCTCATCGTAGAACGACTTCACGTCATCTAACAGTGAGGAAGGAAGGTGATTATCAATAATGCGTTGTCCATGGTTAGATAGCATTTGACTAAATGCACACGATGCCAGATCAAGACCACTCTTTGCATACCGCATTTTTTTCCGTACAACCATACGCCCATTTCTTAACACTGAAATAGCAATAATAAGCTCTTCTTCAGTAAACTGACTCAAAAACCTAAATGCTACATGTGACTGGTAGCTAACGTTTTTGAGAAGCAGGGCAGACACGATTGAATCTCGGATAACTCGCTGTCGAATATCAGCAACAGAGGTTTCTCGTGGCTCCAACGACAGGATGTCTTCATCACACTTCTCTGGATTTTCTACCTTGAGTCTGTTATACAAGTCTTTTTGTTGCTGAAACTCTTGCATGGTAGAAGGTAGAACAAGACGATTACCAACCATGTTTTGCATACTGTACTTCTTCTTTAGTAATTCAACTAGTTCATTGAACATGGCTTCATCACATGTTTTTTCAATATTACAATATGGCTGAAACTTCTTTTCTTGCATGCAATCGGCCACACAGATTTCCATGTTTTTCTTCGTTTGGGTGTTGCGAATCATAGAACGATACTTTCGACATATAGATAACGCTGTTTTGGTCTTGGCTGATTCATAGTTATCTTTGTATAAAATGTCCCTGGTCCATAACCAGTCACTATAACCCGTGTCAACCGACTTCTTACCAATAATCCGTAAAGCTAAACAACATATAAATAACAATTTCTGTTGTTGTGGGGTAAAAGTGTTCCTGTTTGCTTGTAATCGCTTTAAGGCTTCTTCATCTCTCTTGTCGTGGATTGATCTGGACCAGTGACTATGGCTCCTAGGTTTGCCTGGTTTTGCTAGTTTCTTTTTTTTCCGCTTCCTTCTCTTTCGCACCTTCTTTCCTTCAAGATTATTTGCTGCTATATCTGAAACTTTAGGTTGGCCTGTGCAAGTATTTCGCTGAGGCGATGAACACTCAGTACCATGCTGACTTGCATCTGTTTTCGTTTCATCAACGACTTTCCTTTTCTTGTTTACACTTTTATCCGCAGCTGGCTGTTGACGTTTCCGTTTAGTTTTCTTCTTACCGAGCGGCGAAACAAGGTCCTCACTCAGAAGACCATCATTGGTGAAACACAATTGCCAATCCAAAGTATCCTCGACATCGCTATCCAACACATCATTTCGTTTTTCTGCCAAGGGCCATCTCCATTTTGCTTTTAAATGAGTATACAACGTGGAGTGAAAACCAGCTGCTCCTAGACCATCACCACGAGGTTTGCCACAAGTTGGTACTTCCTTCTCATCAATAACCAAAGATTCAAAACTGCTACTTGTTTGCGATTTTTTCTCATGTTTTGACTTTCTCCTGTTTAATGGCGTTGTTAAGCAGATTTTTCTCACCGTGTCCCAATACTGTTCGACGTCGTTTATTTGTGCAAAAGAGAATTTTTTCTCAGGAAAAACTCCACCCTCGGGATGCTTCACTTCATCATAGGATGGCTCAGAATCTCGAGTGTCGTTTACCACTGTAGATGTGTGGAGAAAACACGCTATTTCTCGCTCATGGAAGAAAACTCGTTTGTTTGTTGGAGTAATCAGTCCAAAGAGTACAAGTAATTCAAAACTCTCAAAAAGAAAGGAACTTCTTCGGTTGTCAAACAAAATTTGCTTCGCCAAGGGAGGCAGATCTTTTAATAACATGTGACTTGTTGTTGGATCATCAGAGTATTGCTGGATCACAAAATTGTGAAATGACGTGTCCACGAGTTTGCAGTACAAAGAGACGGGAAGTAGACGCAAAATAGAAAATGGTGTGAACCATCCTTCACCAATATTCTTAGGAACATGTTCCGGTTTAAGATGCTCCGCCCAATCATACTTTTGTCGCATAGCTTCAAGGTCAACGTAAGGATTGTTCAGCTCATATATCACATAAAACAGAAACGTGTGTAATACTTCAACTCTTCTTAACTTGGGCAAAAAACACCTCGCTGAAGCTGATTTGTCTTCTCCGATGACACCATTTCTTTTCGCTTTTTGAATGATGATTTGGTCTTTGAATTTCTGTACACAGGAAGCGACTCTTTCGTCATCATCTCTAATATCAACATCACAAAAGATATTTACTTCATGCTCTTCATCTTCGACTTTTACAGTCATCTTAAGTTTCTTTAGTAGACCATCTTCTTCAAGTCTATCAAGTAGAAACGATACACTTCTACGGTCAGCAGTAATTTTCAAACCCATTTTCTTTTCTTCCATCCTAATGGCTTTTGTTAACCGAACTTTGCCTTCAACAGCTTTTAAACTCTTTAGAACATTCAGAATAGTTTCTTTTCGTCTGATAAATCTCTCAGAATCAATGTTCTTTTGCGAACGGGATCGAACTGGTTGCTTCATGTCAGTTGTAATATCCTTTGCTATATTACTATCTGTTAACTTTTCAATAGTTGCATGACGACTCTGTAAAACTACATGTCCATCATCTGTAGTTGGAACAAAAGTGCACTTAGATTCCTTGCGGATACCAGGCTCAGATATCCGAGAATTAGTGATTTGAGCAGTGGACGTTGAGGCAGACTGACTGGGCGGGAGTTGTATGGTACAGAGAACAGAGGGTTGAGTGGGGTTTGGGGGAGGATATGCTGCCTTTGAAGGAAGAGGTGTGAAAACTGGAGGCGCTTGAGTTTGAGGAAGTTTTGCAGGTGTTGTAGCCTCAAGGTTGACATCCTCACAGGATGGAGAATACTTCATTGGGATGGCAGGAATCCTGCTTGTCTGATGTGTTGTGGCATGGGTTGGCAGATTAGTGGAGTACTGGGTGGTAGGAACAGGCTGTTCTTCATCACATTGGGATTCATTATAAAGAGAATGAGTAGGATGTAAGGAAGATAATTTGGAGGATTCCAGTTGCTTATCTCTGACATAGTACACATTCCTTTTTGTATTCCCAAAATCTTTAAACTTACATAATAAAACTTGCAAGCTCTCCATATTCGACAAAATTTTCCTCATGCTGAAAAAAGGAAAACTTAATTCCAGACAACATTGTGTCAAACTTGCACCATCACTACCTTTAGACGCTACAAAATCATATATAGCATGTAATACTGGCACCTCAGCTGGGATAGCCATAGATAACTCTTGCTTTTCTGGTTGCATCCATTCTTCATCCTCATATTCAGTCTCATCTTCAAGAAGCAGATCATAAAAATGATGAACATACTTAATCATCTTGTCATGTCCACTATCTAATACTTCTTGCATGTCACTTGAATTCTCTGAACTCTCCTCATCAGACATAATATTGGAAGCTTTCTCTGCACTGTAGACTGACTTAGCATCCATATTGTTCTTGTTATGATATTGCACATGACCAGACTTATATAACTGGTCAACTATATCTTCTACAATCTCCTTGTCTTTTTCAAACCGTAAACATAGCCTTTCAACTGATATACACTGGCCTGGTGCTTGGCTTAGAGCATGGGAAATCTTGAAATGCATTGAATCATGAGTGTGTTCTGTGTGAAAGCGTGCTAAATAAATTATGGAGGTTGGATAATTTCTTTTCCCTGGAATATAAACAGACTGTTTTGTTATCAACTTCAATTGAAGTAAAGCTTTCGTCTGAGCAAATAAGGTTCGGCTGTCTAACATAGCTCGCAATCCAAGACTAGAATGTAAACAACCAAGTTTTCTTGCACGGCCAATCATCTCTAACAGGCAATAGCTTGATTCAGAAATTTTGACACTTACATCAAACTGTGAACCAAAAAGGACCCTATTCCGCAACAACTGAGATGCAACAAGAACAAGCCTATTGCCATATCTTTCTACAACAGTGTGTAGACTTAGATTTGAAACATCAAGCAAAGATCTAGTGTTATATGTTAAACAAGAACCTCTGACCCCTGTCTCGTTAATACAATTATAAGGATATACTTTCGAGTCATCGCCGAAATCCTTGACTTCTGCACGTGGTTCTTCAAGAAGATATACCTCAATATCTTGACATGATGAGATACAGCGCCATAAAAATTCTTTATAATTTTTATCGACAGTTGAACACAATGCAATGGTTGCGGAATCAATTCTTCGCCATAGTGTCGATACAGTAATACCATCTAAACCTTCCAACGCTATCTCCTCCAGACAAACTGACAAACCATTCATGTTTCTGGTTCAAACTTGTACATTTTAAATTGAAATTTGTAGATATCCAAAAACAGTGACGACCATATTGAAATTTGTGACGTTCTTCTAATTTTTGGGATACTTCATGTTAGGATTGCTGATATTGTTGTTCCTTGCACTCTGCCCCCCCCCCCCCCCCCCCGTAAGCTTTTTTTTACTGACTGAAGGTTTAGGGTTAGAAAGTGAGAGCGCGTGGCGCGATGGGCCGCTGCTGAAATTAATCCTCTCCTTATAAGCCACTAGTTAATATTAAATGTCTTTCAAATGCCTTTGCGGAGGTGAGTTATTTCCTTATATTAGGTGATACCCAACAGAATGTATATGTCTACAAGTCTCAACGCCCACCGATCTCATTTCACGCAACCTTGTCATGATTTACAATGTTCTATATTTTATAGCGCATTCTTTTCAGGTGCTACACAGTACACATCTTTAAGTATGCGTGGCTATACAAGCAGGTTAGAAAAATATGACCAGTTTCCATTAGAAAGACTGATGCCGAGGTGTATAATTAAATGGATGGGGTATACATACTTATATATTCGTGTTCTGTACAATTTATTCCTTTTGAAATTGATAGTTTTTGTGGTCTGTGAACTAGACCCTAGTGTGTGTCACAGTTTGAACACGATCATATGATATGTGACACCCCCCCCCCCTCCCTACTTATCATTATTATTGTTCCGCGCCGCTGCCGGAGCCGGACAGTTATAGGGCTCAACATAGGGTGAAGGCCTCGCTTTCCATACTCATCACTTCATTCCTTTATTTGCATTTTTGTATTTCAGGTACTTTACCGAAAAGTATTGTTTCAATATTAAAAAGCACTTGCTTTGAATATCAAGCCGAGGCAAACTTGAAGAGGCCAATATAGCAATGCCACTAATTAGAAATTCACTTTTATTAATAATAATTAGTGAATGCCAAGAATGATATAAGTCACAAACAAGATCCGCAAAGCCGGAAGTTGCTCAGGCATAATATAAATTTTGTTTGATGTCTGAAGTCTTTCACTTTGTAATTTTTCTACCCGGCTTTGTAGGAAAAGTTGTGAATTTCGACATATCAAGAGCGAAAAATGTTTTCTTGAGAGGTAACGCCGTCGTGCTTCTATGGTAAGTGAGTCATGATTGAGGAAATTTCCGAATTATTTGAGATGTGCATCAAGACATTTCTCACTTCCGTATTCGTCAAATAAGCTACATATTTGTGTAATTTGAAATAAACTAGATTTGTGTTTGTGTTTTGTCATATTTAAATACACCAGAGATAACATGTGATCGTAGAATACGTATATTATAAGATACCTGACGCACAACAAAATATTGTGCGTTATTATTGATGAAGATTATTGATCACTGCATTGCTTGCATGCATCTGTCTGCCTTAATGGGCAATTATTTAAAATTCCGAAGTATCTTGACTTTACGAAACTATCGTTATTTACAACTTTCAACAACTTATGATAGTGTACAGGCAAGCAGAATGTTCCTAGACTATAATGACATATCATACATAATGATATGGCCTGTAACAGAAGTGCATGCGACATGATGTATCAATTATCATAACATCAATAACTGAATGAATATCTACAGAAATATTACCTTGATGATTGCAGCGTATACACTGGTTGCATAAAACAATAAGCCCAGATGATTCATAGAAAGTTTAATAATTAAAAATAAAATTGAAAGTCTTTCTTAATGCCACACCATCTCTGACCATACTTATGTCACAGACAAACTATATATTGTCTTTCTCTTTGTTATTTATTCAATAACAGCAAGCAAGACAAAAAAAATTGTTGGATATCTTTTCTGCCAGTGTATTTTGGAGTGTAAGTTGTCATGCTGTTCCAATGTAATTTAGCTCAGTGTGATGTTACATGATCAATACTCTTATCAACAATAAAAATAACAATTATGAGACAAGAAGGTAGCAGTACAACAGATTTTGAATATTTTTGACATTTAAAGCTATCAATCTTGACAAAGGTTATATAATATGTATAATATATTATAAGATAGGAAATTGTTAGTTTAAAAGTTCTCATTAGATTTGACTATCTGATTACCTTACACTCCCTGCAACACCACCCCCCCCCCCCCCCTTCATGAGTCATGTTCTTTCTCAGTGCTCTAGGTAATATGACATACAGCTCCCCTCTCAATATCATGCTGGATCATAACACTAATTTTCACAAGAGTATGATTTTCACGTAACTTTTCAAAAGTTATGTGAAATTTTATTTCCGAATTTGCAAGCCAGTTTGTTAATAAAGGCTGTGATTGGCCTCTGAACTCAATGGAGCTGATCAAATGCAAATTAGTGTACAATCCACCTTACAAATTATGTGAAATCAAGTTATGTAAAATCAGCAATAAGAAGGGACCACCCTGACTTCGTCTTGAATATATACAGACTAGGCCATGCATATTTAAATGAAACTGTTGACTGGGATTGTGTGGATCAAAGGATTCAGAAACTTTTTTAGATTTAACACAAAAGCTTTGTAATAGCTTTGCAATAATAAATATTTGTGGTGTTTCCACAAAGTTAAACTAGTAAGTCTGATTTTTCTCACATGAAATTTCTATATTACTGAATTTCAAATTTCCAAAAGTGGGGGTGTCAAACGCCTCTCCCCGTTCCCCACAGTGACTTGGTGCCTCATTCATGATAGTATCAGGAATTCTATAACATAACTGTATGCAAGTTTGTTGTTAATCCTAATAACACTATGATGTCTTGTCAACAATGATCTCAGACTGGTGGTGTGTAGTCAGTTATGGTTATGTGGAGCAGATAATTAGTATATACAGACGATAATGTTTTTCAGAAAAAAAGGATACAATTCTTGTGTTTAATTGTGCTATTTTGCAGTTAATCTGGGTGGAGGTCAATTGCAATCGTACACTTATGTCTTGAGTTAAAAGCCCTCACAACACCTGACAATGAAAGTATAAAAAATTGTTATAGTTGGAAGGTTTTATTAAATTATGGATGAAAATGGATTGCGAACAACATACACTAACAGGTGCTAAATTCATTCTAAAGAACAAATGCCAAATCCTGATCATTTTAAATTAGTATTTACCCGCAAATGCTATAGTGTGTCAAAAAAGTTTATGCAAGTTTTTATGCTGAGACATAGATACATCAGATCAGTACTCAGTAGTTGATGCTCACGCATGACTGAACGCTGTGTGAGTTTGTAAACTACAGTTTCGAATGATATGCGACTGTTTATTATGAATTATTATTTATTGAAAATATTTTAGGAGTTTTGATTGGTTAAGAGCTGAAGGTGAAGTCGTCATATCCGCTTGGTAGTTGCCAAATTTGGGGTTGAAAATAAATATACGACATTATGACTCATTTCATCGTATATTGAATCAAGATATGACGTCACGCTATAATTTATGCGGCTTTTGGCTGAACTTGTAATCTGACAGTTGTTTTAAGAATATTTTTCGTAGCCTGATTGGCTTATTAAAGTTTCCGAACAATTTCATGCTGTTCCATTATTAGCAGCTTGTGTCTTTTTACTTACAAAGCAAGCGTTTAAACTGAGTTTAAAATATTTTCAAAAAATAATAAAACAATTATTGAACTCAGTTTTCAAAGGATATCAGGAATCATTAAGGCCTCGGTTTGTGTTATAGTGACAATGTGAGCTAACACAAACCTCTGCCTTAATAATTCCTCATATCCTGCTCAATCTCATTCAATTATTTCTAACAATAGCAATAAGTTATAAAATGCATGTCATTGAATTTTGATGATCGTAATATTTCTAAAATATCACTTTAATCAACACAATATCTCTAAAAAATGCGGTAAAGCTGTCTACCATAATGTTCTATTTTTACTGATTTTAGAGAGGGGGCAAAGCGAAACACCCGGAGAAAACCAGGAGAGAGAATCTACGGGAACTCTCTCGTGGAACGCCACATTCCGCTTGGCATGGGATTTTCCAGCGTTGAGAGCTCTCAACTTGGCCTACCCGCGCCACTAACCCGCGCCACTAACCCGCGCCACTGACCCGCGCCACTGACCCGCGCTAACCGCTTACGCCACCCGTGCTTCCCAAATATGTATGGTCACTTTACTATCATCTCCATGGCCAGAAGCTTAGCCAATATTTCTTTTCCGTATAGATTTTAAAGTTTCCAGATTATCAAACGTTGGACGGATAATATCATTGCTTCTATTATTCAAAGTTTTCCATATCAAACGCCTGTTTCAAGGTCTTGTATATAAAAATTGAAGGCTCAACATGAACATAGAAGTTCGTGCAAGTGATTTGCAAAAAATAAATTTACGTCGAGCTCCTCCTCCGAAACGTCCAGTTGATGGTCCAGAGACGGACAAGCCCCAAGGAGGAGATTGTTTTAAAAACGTAAAGTTAAGACCTACAAGAGCATCAACAGTTGAGTGTAGTAACAAGAACTGTGAGACGAACGATGAAAGTGAAGACAATAAAAATAACAATAGTGACGTGAAACAAAGAGCTCCGTCCGTTAAAGACCATGTGAAAACATTTCAAAATGGTTCGCCAGGCAAACCTCTCGTCCCCGGGAAACCACCTGTAGCAGCTAAGAAACCAGTTCCAGTTCCTATCAAACCAGTTCCCGCGAATAAAGGAGCCGTGAATGCAGTCACTGGTAAGAATACCCTGAGAAGGCCACCAAGTGTCCTCGATAAGCCAAAGTAAGTATACCATATCTTCTTATGAAAATTTACATTATAACTAATTTATTTGTTGAAATTAGAGCAGAATAAGCAAGTGCATGCTCCATTTTTTTTTAAATTTTCTTAAATATTTGCTCTATAGTCATATGTGCGATCTTTGATGTTTTATTAATGTCAGTGTTATGATGTACAACAACGTGCTTATCAAAGTTCATGTACTATTTAAAACACGAGCAGGAGTGCTTATCAGGTTTTATATATCTGATAAAGCACGAGTTGCGAGTATTTTAAATGTCTTCTAAAGAATTTTCAATATAGATGTTGTATGAAAATCGAGGCAAAAATTTTGTTAAGATCTACGTGTGTTTTATCACATATAAAGACTCGTTGCACGGCTATGACTTCCTTTGTGTTTTGCTCATGAATTATGAGTTTTTGAATAACAGATAAACGTTCTTACCGCTACCACAACACAAGCGATTGTAAGTATTAAAACCTTGACTGCAACAGACGCTTTGTTTATATGATTCAGTATACATTCGCAGTACGTCACAAGTTTTATTATATGGTTATGGGTGTTTTTCCATATTTTCACTAGTGAAGATATGAAAACATGTGTAACGCGTGAAAAACGCGTGCGTTTTCCCGCGGCATTTATACGTTCTCTGTTAGCTTTTTTGGACTTCTCGTGTTGAAAACACTCGAAAATAATATTCATATCTTCGCGCCGAGTTTCACCACTCGAAAATAATATTCATATCTTCGCGCCACCGTGTAATATCCTCTAGTTTTGTTGCCATAATATGACAAAAGCCTTATGAATTATTAATGATATAGTTAGAGCATGCACAATTATCCAATTAAAAGGCTGCTTATAAAAACATTTCAATGCTATTTTGTGTGTTTTACTATCTCTACGTTGACCAATGAAGATGCAGCTGACGTCAGTATGAGACGTAGGAGTTGCAATTGCTAAAGTCAAGGAACATTTTCACAAGCCGATGAGATTCAAGCACTTGGAACTAAAATAAATTTTATAATCAGCTTAATGATTAACATGAACGCAATACAACACAATATCGTTGAACAGTTACAGATCTTATTACTAAGGTACGAGTTACATTTTGCTATAGCGTTCTTTTTAATATTCTCACTGATTGTCAGCGTAACTTGAGACAATAATGTTAACTGAGGAGGCGACAAACGCAAACTTCACAGGGTCTTGTATAAACAATTATATACAAATAGTCTGTTTTTTACACAGTTTGTCACTGCAGATATTTTTTAAATCGCTAACCATTCGATTCGTATTTTTTAAGCGTCTTTCTTATTTATAAACATATGTGCAATAAACTGGATAATAGCGAGGGGTATCAATTATTATTGGGAGTATCATTATGGGGTATTAATGAAAATATCGTAAACTTAGCTCCTACCAATGCTAGAAGGACCTGGGGACGAGATTGCTACTCTGGGGTGAGAACGTGCTGAGCGAGAACCCCCCCCCCCGCCTCCCACTCACACACATACAGTTTCGCTAAACCTATAGCAGGTATAAACAGAGTTTGTGTCTACTTATATGGCGCAAATTAACATAGAATGTTATTGAACAATTAGATAGTTATTGAACAATTTGAATTAATATTTCCAAAAACCATTCTATCGTCCATTTTAGTAATTTACACATTAAAAGCTTCCCTACAAAGTGTTTTGAGAAGTGACTTAGAATACTGAAATTCTCTTGATTTCTTTCTAAAACGTTAACCGCTTGTTCTATACTGTTGCTGAGGCATTCAAAATCACCTAATGTCTTTTCCGACCTTAGAATGATCCTGTAATAACCATCCCGTATTTGATCTCAGCATTGAGTGAGATGTCCTCCTGCTAGTTACCAAACTGCTTGGATATTTCGGGAGCAATTTTTTTGTATACATTTAAATGTGAGCACTGCAATTTTGAAATCCATTCTGAATATAATTAATGAATGAAATGTAATGAATGATAGTGTAATATGATCGTGTTTTGGAACCGAGCAGCAAAACAGAGTTTGTTTCGCTAAATCGATTAAAAGTCGGTAAATTCGTCAACAGAATTAATGTTGTCAGTAAATCAAAATGTTTGAAGAAGGCTCGCTCCTCCCTTCCCTCTCCCCCATCTGAGAGTGTTCTCGGGATTGGTCCAGCATTGGTACATCAGTCTGCGTAAAAAGATCCACGTACAAGTCTTCTATCTTGATCATTTATTTACATCACCATTCCGCTCTTCTTTGTTGCGAGTGTTCTGATGAGAGAGAGCTTTCAAATCAATGTCTTACATTTTTTAAGCATTGAGGTGTTTAAAGTCACTTCGTAATGTGACGCTAGTGTGAAACTTGGTTTCTATTGCTCTTCTAAATACTTTTATGCTATAGAAATTTGAGTAGGGCAAAAAAGCACAATGGATGTAATATTTAAGAGATTTAAAGTGACATAAAACTATTAACTGTTAAGTTGTCTATACAGAGAATGTAGTAATATTTTTTCTTTGATGTATCCTATGTAGTCCCAAGATCGTTAATAACAATAAAGACACAAAGGTGCCAGAATTGAAGCCATTGACACCAGAATCTGAGTTGGGTGAGCCCCCACAGAAACCTCCAAAATATGGAGTCTTGAAACCCTCTTTAAAAAAATATCTGGGTAAGTGTTTTCATTGTGTTATCTTCTTTCTATTCTAATCGAATAAAGAAATTAATGAATGGCAAGTGAAACTCATGAATTTCTTGTTGGTATTTGTTTTTCCAAAACATTGCTTAAAAAGAAAAATATATCAATGTATAGTATGTCAATCAAAAAATTAATTTACCCACAAAATTGCTTATATTTCGATTTTCCATACTATAAGAAATGTCTTCCATGCTATGCATTTTCAATTTTTTTCCAATATAAGCGTAATGATGATCTTCAATGTGGACCATCGTTTTTGTAGGGACAAGTTATCCACCAAGACCTGTTGCATCCAAGAACAATCTCGCATCAAAATCTGAAACTGATACTGTTGACACATCATCGCGTGCAGGTAATTCCGTTCTCGGAGTTATCGCTTTTTTGATATTTTAAGTTATTTTTGTGGATTTGTTTTAAAAGACGTGATCTCGAATGGTCTTTCTTCATGTGAAATTACCACCAACTGATTGGAAAGCAAGTATACCGTGAGCTTTTCGTTCCGGCAATTGTGTATAAGTTAGACTTGTCACAAGTCGACCTCGCTAATGTTGAAACCGTAGACAGTCAGTCGTATCATTGATGGTCAGTAGCATCATTGATCTCAGTTGTTCCTAGGCTGCTTTGGTCTCAATTAGATGAAGTTTCATTATAAATAGAAATTATTTTGACGGTTTCCCGCAAACTCGTTGTTAGCCCAGTCGTCTAGGCGTGCGATTTTTTGCAAAACAGACATGGGTTCGAATCCCGACTGTGGCTTGTTTATTTTTGAATTTCGCCAAACATTTTTTCTTAACATGTTTCTCTTTAATACGATTTGCGTTAGGGTCAGGGATTCGATTTCTCAAAATTTTAAAGTGCTAAATCTAAGTTTTGTGAGACACTTAGGCCTGGGAACGAGATCAATGATGCGACTGACCATCAATGATGCCCCTGACTGTCTACATTTTCGAAATTTGCGTCGACCTCGACGGCGAGCAAACGCTACGAGAACTGTGTTATCAAAATGAAGGTAATATCACGCAAAGATCCATACGCAACGAAACTGGTAAGTCGGTTTGCCGATGAATCGATTGGAAATAGTTGGTGAATTTGTCATCAGAATTGATTATGATCGTTAAATTTTTGTTAAGGACTGTACTATATATACTGTTAGAGCAATCAAATTTTACACCAAGTCACTTTACACTGCAAATTGCTGTTACGAATTGCAAATTCCATTGTCCTTTGTAAAATGGTAAACTATAGTCGCTCATCATTCATCGCTCATATGTTATAGCCCAAGAAGCTCCCGCACCTCTTATACCAAAGAAACCCTCAAAGCCAGGTTTGTCATAATTTTTTTACACTCGGCAATATAGTACTTATTATTACCATGTGATCACTGCCTGCATCTATATAAACTTTGTAACAAACTAGGATGAAAGGTAAACCATAATGTGTCCAAAAAATACCATCTGAATCTAATCAACAAATAGATAACATTTTGCCGTTGTCTGTTCAGTTATAGATACACGGTATGACGTCATAATGTGATAAGAGCAAAAAAGTGGCCCACGAGCCGCCTAGGTGAGTGGGTCACGGATGTTCTTACAACATTATGACGTCTACCGTGTATCTATAACTGAACACACAACGGCAAAATGTTATCCATTTGTTTTATATGATAAAAATGTGAAAAATTTTTCCCAAAATAAGCTTTGTTGTGCAACGAAAAGACTTTGGCACGCCATTTGACGTGATCATGATCTATACAAAACAAAGCACGCCATTGGCTGTCGATATTTCTAAAATTGCTGTGATGGGTTTGTCGCTGAAATGGCGTCAGCGTGCGTCTGTCCTCTAATAGATCACAGTTCTCGACCAACGAAGATCCAGAATGAACTCTGAATATTATATAATAATTTATATACTGTCGAAATAATAGATGAAACAAATAGTTGATACTGTTAACTTGTTTTGCTGCTAATTTCAGCTTCTATCTTTGAAAAGAATATTATAAGGGAAATTGTATTTAGTGTTTGAATATAATCAAATTCCAATCTATGTCAATCAAATGTACTTGAATAATGTACTCGTATAACCTCTCGTCACCTTAAAGTAATTCGCAAATCAACCCACGAATTAACGTTGGAACCGTTACATGTAATTTCATATGGTATGGTGAATTTAAATTCATGCAAGACTGTTAAATTCAAACAGGTTTGCGCTAAAGAATGCTTTTGAAAATAGCAAAAAAGATATTCAGTGCAACAAACTTTGTCTTGCAACATCAGTTTGAAAGAATAATCGAAAAATAATTATCTTTCAAACTATACATGACTAACATTTTTGCGGGAGATACTACTGAATAATTGAACATCTTTTACAAAGCCTCTTGAAGTATAAAGAAAGAAAATAAACAATTTGAAACAACAAAGCTCCAACTGTAAATTTACAAGAACAGGTCAAATTGCTGCTGGAGTCGATTCCCCAATACAGAAAATTTTAATTGTGCAATACAACCTAGGTTTTCCTCGAACCAAAATTTCAATACCGGCATTATTAGAATGTTAGACGTATTGCAGTTCCTCGTTTGAGAACTTTTAAATCCCGGTAAAAGCCAATGTCGCTATCAGGATGGAAAATAGCTTGGAGATAAGGTCGGGATAAACCCAGAATGACAAAGTAATAATGGTACTCGGTTAGCTTTGTGGAAACATCACGTAAATTTATTATTGCAGAGCTTTGGATCCGTAAGCTCGGATCTTTGTCAGTGCTATAATAATATGACTATTTGAATCCACACGCCCCTTTTTATACATAAAGTGTCGTGATTGTATGCTTGCGTGATTTAAAAGTTAATTAAACGGTCAAATCTCTGCAATAATATATTTACGTTGTGTTTCCACAAAGCTAAACAAGTATATTGTATTCACCATGCAAACGTACAAGAAATAATGGTACTCGTTTTTAGGTCCAGAAGAAGTGAAAAATAATGATGCTGCAATAGCGCCGAGTAACGAGAGGTATAATTATAAAAATTACGCCATCCTGATAAATAGGATTTTAATTGGGATCCTTTTATGAAGAAAATAACAAGATAATTGCAAGTATTTTGTGTAAGAAAATTATATTTGTTTATGACCAGTGGCGTAGCCAGCCCTACAACTGAGTCCCACTATGTAAATTTCAAATAATTATAATTATTCATTTCTTTAGAATTCGTTGTTCTCACGGTCAATGAACACGAAAATATTTGCATAGCGGGTGAAAATATATCTGGGAAAGATGCGTACCAGATAATAATAACCAGTTAATAGAGTAATAAATTTCAGCTAAGTTTTATTTTTTGTAGTGCATCTGAAGATTTCTATGATGATACAACATGCGCTGTAAGAACTACAGCTAGATTTTGTTTCTGAATGACTCGTTTTTTCGTTTGTGTCAATTGCTTTGAATTTGTCGAGACTAACGTATTAAACACGCTCGTATTTGTAGACTCAGTCTAATGCGATAGACACTAGTGAAGACTTTTATGATGACACAGCGTGTGGGGTAACGTTTCTGCATCTATTTTGTAATTATTCTTTATATTCTGCCCAGCTGATTCATAATGTGTCTTCCACTTCTAGACTTCCAATTTTCCTCAACCTTCAGAAGATTTTTATGATGATACGACATGTGTGGTAAGAATCTTGAGCTTAGGGCATGATATCAGTCTCCACTTTGTCCCGTACCGCACTTTTTTCTTCTTTGCACTCCGTGACGTCATCTGTGATCTATTTAACAATTGGTCGTCGAAGGCGAGGCAAAGCTTGTAATCACCGAGCCTAAGATGACTAATTGTTTTAGTTCCAGGTGTTTACAAATAATAACAAACACAACTTTATAAAAATTCACTTCAAATCTACTACTGTATAAAAAAAAGGAAAAAGCTATAGTCATCTATCAGACTATCACTTCAGGGGTCAACATAATGGTTTTAAGGTTAAAGAGTAATTGCACATTTGAAAGAACTTTTATTATTATTATTATTATTATTATTATTAATTCGTTAATGTATCCATAAGTTCGCTAGGGGTATTTGGTCAATCGGCGAACACATTTATTGATATGCTTAAAGATTTGAAGTTTGATGAACAGCATATTAGATACGTTAAAAAGAAAATTATTTCTACTTGTATTCGAGCATCTTACTACATATTCTGTCAGCGAAACAAAGACTGGACTAGCCCAGAACTTTTAAAGATTTGAGCAGTCAAATGTAACAAAAAAAGCACTATTACAATTATTTTTTTTTGTTATTAATATATATAACCAAATATTATTCAAGTAGACATAGATAGACTACCTTTTATAAGTGAGGTTTGTCAATGTAAGTATAGTAAATCAAAAAAATAAAGTTTCCATTATTATCATTATTATTATTATTATTATTATTATTATTATTATTATTATTATTATTATTATTATTATTATTATTATTATTATTATTATTATTATTATTATTATTATTATTATTATTATTATTATTATTATTATTATTATTATTATTATTATTATTATTATTATTATTATTATTATTATTATTAACTCCGGTTCTCCCTCCAACTTCCGTCCGATAACTCTGCAATCAGTACCGCTTAAAGTATTCACCTCATGTCTTCGTAATTCAATGTTCACATTCTTACTGGGCAACAACTTAATTGAACACAAAATTCAAAAAGGATTTACCCCTAATGTATCGGGAACATTTGAACACACAGCGTAAATGGCTCATATCATAAACCAAGCAAGAACCAAACAGCGATCTCTCGTAATAACCCTCCTTGACCTCAAAAATGCCTTTGGTGAAGTACATCATAATCTAATCCAATCTGTTCTCAGCTATCATCATGTACCTGATCATATTAAAATCCTAATTAAAAGCCTCTACACGGACTTTAGAACATCAGTTATCACATCCCAATTTAATACGCCATTTATTCACGTTGGCCGCGGAGTCTTGCAAGGTGATTGTGTAAGTCCATTATTATTTAATCTTTGCTTCAATACTTTCGTTCAGCATATAAAATCCGATAAATATAGCCAATTTGGTTTCTCAACCTCATTACTTAACCCACTTCACTGGTTCCAATTCGCTGATGACGCAGCCGTAATTACAGGTCAAGAATCCGAAAATCAGCACCTCTTAAATCGATTTGTAATCTGGTGTCAATGGTCAGATATGATAATTCGAGTAGACAAATGCAGTACATTTGGCATCAAGAAAGCGCTCACTAAATCAATCCAATATCTGCCGAAGTTAATTATTAATAACAATCTGGTTCCAGCCATTGAGCGTGGGAAATCGTTTTGCTATTTAGGAAGATATTTTGATTTTGAAATGTCCAATAACGAACACAAATCAGAACTAATCTCCAATCTAACCAAGCTAATGAAGGATATTGATCTCAAACCATTACATTCAAAAAATAAAATTATTGTTTACAGTCGTCATGTTTTATCAAAACTCTCCTGGCACTTAACAATTGCAGATCTTTCCAAAACCTGGATTTCAGAAAACCTTGACCCAATCGTGAATCAGCGCATCCGTAAATGGTTAGAGATACCAATATCGGGGACATTAAGCAACGTGTATTTAACTCGTACTAATTTTGGCCTTAATATCATTCCACCATCAGCTAAATTTGTTCAGTGTCAGTCAACTATTCGAAATGCTCTGAAGTCATCCATAAATCAATCAATAATATATCTCTGGAAATCTACCCACAACCACACCAACATGCAATATGATCAATATAACTCAACAAAGGAAGCTCTTAAATCATTTCGTCAAGATCAAGAAGACAAATTTAACAACAAATTGTTGCATCAAGGATCATTCTTCTCAAGTATTTCCAAATTTTCGGTATCTCAAGTCAATAAGATCTGGTCTACTTGCCAATCTAAACTACCAAGGAGCATTTTCTACTTCACAATTCGATATATTAATAATTCTTTACCAACCCGAAAAAACCTGGCTAAATGGGGGATTTCAACGTCATCAGAATGTTCCTTCTGCCTTCATCCTGAAACTTTGCTACATGTCGCTGCTGGCTGTAGTTCGTACCTGAATCGATTTACTTGGAGACACGACTCAATTCTGAACTTCATAGCCAACAACATACTATTACAAAACTTTCAAAACATATTTGCTGATCTTCCTGGATTTTCTAACCCATCAATAATAACTGGTGACAAACATCGTCCAGATTTTCTGCTAATGACTAAGGACAACTACCTGTATATACTTGAGCTAACAGTGGGATACGAGACTAACCTTAGAAATAACATTGAACGTAAGCAATCTAAATACGCAGCACTAATTCAAGATCAAATGAATCATTTCAAAACAGTTAAATTTGTTAATTTATCTGTTAGTGCGCTTTGTGTTTTTGACCAGGAATCGTCCCCTTTCATTGAAATGCTTAAAAAACTGAATGTAGATAATAACCATCAAAAGTATGTAAGGAAAATCATAAACATCGCTATAAAATCAACGTACTACATCTTTTGTTGTCGAGACAAAGAATGGTCGAATCCGGATTTGATGACAATTTAAATTAACTTTTATATACTTAAATATAGCCATTATATTGTAGCAATCCAAGTAGGCGATTGTAAATTACCTTTTTAAGCGAGATTTGCAATTGTTTTTACATAAGAAAAAATTATTCAATAAAGTTTCCATTATTATTATTATTATTATTATTATTATTATTATTATTATTATTATTATTATTATTATTATTATTATTATTATTATTATTATTATTATTATTATTATTATTATTATTATTATTATTATTATTATTATTATTATTATTATTATTATTATTATTACATCAACAATTCCCTCCCTACTCGAAAAAACATGTTCAGATGGGGTCTGTCATCATCGGCTGATTGTTCATTCTGCTTTTCTCCTGAAACACTCATGCATGTCATCTCTGGATGTAAGGAATATCTAAATGAAGGACGTTTTACGTGGCGACACGATTCAGTTTTGAATTCCATTGCGTCCAGCCTTACGTGTGTCAAAGGATCCAAACTTTATGTTGATTTGCCTGGCTTTATTACCCCGTCAGTTATCACTGGTGATGAGTTACGTCCAGACCTTCTCTTGACAATTGAAAATAAATTATTATATATTTTGGAACTGACTGTAGGCTTTGAAACGAATCTAAAAATTAACTCAGATCGAAAACTGAAAAAATACTTGCCACTTATTTCTGATCAAGAAAATAACTTTGATAAAGTAAAATTCGTTAATGTATCCATAAGTTCGCTTGGAGTATTTGGTCAATCGGCGAACACATTTATTGATATGCTTAAAGATTTGAAGTTTGATGAACAGCATATTAGATACGTTAAAAAGAAAGTTATTTCTACTTGTATTCGAGCATCTTACTACATATTCTGTCAGCGAAACAAAGACTGGACCAGCCCAGAACTTTTAAAGATTTGAGTAGTCAAATGTAACAAAAAAAAGCACTATTACAATTATTTTTTTTATTAATATATATAACCAAACATTATTCAAGTAGACATAGATAGACTACCTTTTATAAGTGAGGTTTATCAATGTAAGTATAGTAAATCAAATAAATAAAGTTTCCATTATTATTATTATTATTATTATTATTATTATTATTATTATTATTATTATTATTATTATTATTATTATTATTATTATTATTATTATTTATTACATCCTCCACGAAACAATGCTGGTTTGCTGATGATGCAAGTGGTGCAGGAATGGCTACCGAACTAAGGAAATGTGGGATACATTGAGAGCAGATGGTCCTGACTATGGTTATAGCCCTAAAGATGACAAGTGTTGGTTGATAACAAAACCGGAGAAAGAAGAAATTGTAAGGGAAAAGTTTAAGGATACAGATATAAATATCACAAAGGAGGGGAAGAAACACCTTGGAGCAGTAGTTGGATCAAGATCTTACTTGTCGGAATATGTCAATGAAAAAGTGGATGGATGGGTAAGCGAGATAATTAAGCTAGCTGAATTTGCAACGACACAGCCTCAAGCAAGTTATGCAGTCTATACCTTTGGGCTGAAACATCGATGGACGTATTATTATCGAACACTACCTGATATCCAAGATCTATTGAAACCATTAGAAGATGCAATTGCAAATGTTTTTCTGCCAGCTCTACTCGAACACAATTGTTCCCCAATCGAAAGAGAAATTCTAGCCCTACCAGTTAGAAAAGGTGGTATTGGAGTAGCAAATCCATGCAACGAAGCACAGTTGGAGTATCAAGCGTCGAGAAAGATAACAGCGCCATTGGTAAAACGGATTGAATTACAAATGCATGAAATTCCTGATGATTCAGAAATACAAGTTTTAAAGCAAGATGTACGGAAAGAAAAGAGCGGTGTTTTAAGTGAGAGAGTAGAATCTGTCGTTGAAAATGCATCACCAAAGATGAAGCGAATGATAGAACTTGCATCAGAGAAAGGAGCCTCCTCTTGGTTGACAGTCATCCCAATGTCTGAAATGGATTTCACTTTAAATAAACGGGAATTTAGAGATGCTTTAAAGCTGAGATATAATTGGCCTATCAAAGATAACCCAACAAGATGTGCTTGTGGAGATTTTTTTAACATTGACCATGCGATGATATGTAAGCGAGGTGGTTTTATTATTCAACGCCACAATGAATTACGCGATCTGGAGGCAGACCTCTTGAATGTTGTCTGCAACGATGTCGAGATCGAGCCAGCACTGCAGGACGTAAGGGGTGAAATTTTAAACTCTGGCTCAAATACATCACAAGAAGCCAGACTAGATGTCCATGCACGAGGCTTTTGGGAAAGACAAAGATCTGCATTCTTTGATATCCGGGTTTGTCACCCAAATGCGGAATCGTACCAAGAGTTAACCCCAAAGCAAATTTACCGTATGCACGAAAATGAGAAGAAACGAATGTATAATCAACGTGTAACAGATATAGAACAAGGAACATTTACTCCGCTAGTTTTCACAACCACTGGTGGAATGGGAGAAGAATGTAAAAAGTACCACAGTCGACTAGCAGAATTGATTGCCATGAAACAAGGAGAAAAGTATTCAAAGACAATAGCATGGATAAGAGCGAAAATTTCGTTCTCCATAATTAGATCTGCTCTTTTATGCCTTAGAGGCACAAGACGACTGAAAAATAAGAAATGTAATATGAAGGAAATTGACATTGAGATAGAGACAGAAGTGGCAAGAATACTTTAGATGCTATCCTTTGATTCTAAGAATTTCTAAGGATGTGTGTGTGTGTTTTTTTTTTAATATTTTTAACATAAATGACAAAATGATAAACTTGACAATGAATCAGACAATTTTAATAGTATGGACTAACTAAAGATACCTTTTTTTTAAAAATATGTACATATCTTATCGAGTTTTCAATAAAATTATTATTATTATTATTAAAAAAAATTATTATTATTATTATTATTATTATTATTATTATTATTATTATTATTATTATTATTATTATTATTGTTCTTAAAGAACTTCACTCGGTTGAAGAAGATAAACTAAAGCATCACTTAATCTGTCAGGGGTCATTCTTCTCCAACGTTGCCAAGTTTTCACTTTCACAGTTAAACTCACTATGGCCTACTGCTCAATCAAAACTACCTAGGAACATTTTCAACTTTACCGTCCGCTATATAAATAGCTCATTACCTACCCGCAAAAATCTTACAAGATGGGGTTTATCATTCAGTCCAGAATGTTCCTTCTGTTTGTGCCCTGAAACTTTATTACATGTAGTGGCTGGATGCCAGTCGTACCTTCAACGCTTTACGTGGAGACACGATTCGATTTTAAATTTCATAGCTGAAACATTACAGACTACATACGCAGCTCAAATTTATGCTGATCTGCCTGGCTTTAGAACCCCTTCAATCATCACTGGTGACACACATCGACCTGACTTACTTTTACTTACCCTAGATGATAAACTCTATATTGTTGAACTCACCGTTGGCTTTGAAACTAACTTTGTTAGCTACTAAAGAAAGCTAAATACGAGGATTTAATTAAGGAAATGAAGGATAATTATGTGTCTGTTAAATTTGTGAACTTATCAATTAGTTGTCTGGGTGTATTTGACAAAAAATGCCGTACCTTTTTAGAAATGTTAGACACGTTAGGACTAGATAAAAACCATCAACGATACTGTATAAAGAAGATAATGTCCTTTGCCATCAGAGGAACTTAGTATATTTTCTGCTGTAGAAATAAAGAATGGGCTGAACCCAAACTCTTAAAGTATTAGTATTAAAAACATTGCATGTATAGCCATTTAAATCATTATTCCTACTATTAGTACTTGTATTTGTCGTTTTATGTGATTCATGTAGCCAGTTGTAAATTACCTTAATAAGAGTGAGATTTACAATTGTATATATAAGTAAAATGTATATTTCAATAAAGTTTTCATTATTATTATTATTATTATTATTATTATTATTATTATTATTATTATTATTATTATTATTATTATAATTATTATTATTATTATTATTATTATTATTATTATTATTATTATTATTATTATTATTATTATTATTATTATTATTATTATTATTATTATTATTATTATTATTTATATGAGAAACTAATTATGGATCAAAGGAAGAAATTCAACTGTGTAAAATTTATAAACCTTTCCATCAGTTCACTTGGCGTCTTCGACAATGAATCTGCTGCTTTCCTGAATATGCTGGAAGACATGCATTAAGACAACACTCATACTAAATATCTTATTAAAAGAATAATCAATATTGCTATAAGATGGACGTATTACATTTTCTGTTGTGGAAATAAGGAATAGACAAAACCCGTTTTAGTGAAATTCTAAAGCCATATCGTATTTGTGTATAGTTGTGGATTGTATTGTAATATATATTATGTGTGTTTTTATAATTACTATTTTAACCAATATATCAAGTAGCCAACTGTAAATTACCTTTTAAAGTGAGATTTACTGTTGTAAATGAGTGGAAAATTGAATAAGTTTTCATTATTATTATTATTATTATTATTATTATTATTATTATTATTATTATTATTATTATTATTATTGTTATTGTTATTGTTATTGTTATTGTTATTGTTATTGTTATTGTTATTGTTATTATTATTGTTATTAATAATATTATTAATAATAATATTATTATTATTATTATTATTATTATTATTATTATTATTATTATTATTATTATCATTATTATTATTATCATTATTATCATTATTATTATCATTATTATTATTATTATTATTATTATCATTATCATTATTATTATTATTATTATTATTGAGTCTTTAATAATAGAGGCGCAACAAACGTGTGCCTTTACATTTCAGTGGTAAAAAGAAAAATTGCAGAATAGATTTATACGCTGTATTTAGTAGCTAACAAAGCCTACGCTATATTTAGTAACGCTATATTTACGCTATATTTAGTTACGCTATATGTAGTAACGCTACATTTAGTAACGCTAATACGCTATGTTTAGTAACTAGCAAAGCCTGTTACAGCTGTTTTATATCTTGCTTGATTCTTTAGATAGGATAGAATAGAATAGAATAGAATAGAAGATGCTTTAATCAAACTCACTAATTTACAACACAAAGAACGAGACTTTACGCTATAGATCAAAACAGAACAGAAAAGTGAAAATGATAAGGGATCAGCGAACGAACACGAAGTCCCAACTAGGCAAGCCACTTACACAGATTAAAACAAATACTATAACTAACAATATAAACATTGAGGGTAATGTTGCAGGAAACAACCCCATTACCAAAAAAAAGTCCTGGTAAAGTAAGAGGGCGAGCAAGATGCTTTAGACAGGTAAATAAGACAAAAATTTTTTTGTTTCCCGCAACATTACCCGATAGGTTGCATACAGATACTAATATTAACAACAAGAATTTTCAGCAACAACCAAAAACATAGTTCAGCTAAAACATACGAGCTGTCGGCATCTGGATTTTCAAGAAAATGCATGTTACGTCACGAGTAGGATCACGCGACATTTAATCATTGACAAAACGAACCAGAAACTCGTTTCTACTTGCTATTTGTTTTCACGCGTTGAGTGAGCATTTTAGCCAACTATTGTTTGTTATACATTCTTTATTACGAGTATTTTTAAGGCTTATCCTACTTATAACGTCATGTAATCGGGCCATGAATTTATGCAAGATGACAAACAGTTCAAAAATTAAGTGGTACACGGAAAAAGAAAATTTCAAAAGTTCTTCCATCCATTTTGTAATGCTCTTTAATTTAATCTCCTTAACAATACGTCAGAACAAGTGTGATTGTGTGTTTATTATCTTTCTCAGAACGATTTCCCAACATCTGGTTCACAGGACGAAACATTTGGTGATGATATTTATGAACCAATATCAGGGAATCAAGAAGAAGAGCGGAATGTCCCGGTAGAAAAGTAAGAATCTGAGGGTAGCCATCCTTTTTATTTTCATATACAAAAACCGTAACTCCCTGAATCTTGGTGAAAGGCACATTGTACAGTATATGTGAGCAGGACATCCACTCAATTGTAATTTGATAAAGCATTGAGAAACTACGGCAAGTTGCGTGTACCCGATAGAGGACGCTATATTTCCTGACTAATACCTTTTATCCATTTTTTTACCAAATGACAATTTCGGCAACAACCTTGTCTCTCGATGTGTCCAAATTTACATCTGGAAGTTTAGTTTTATATGATCTTTGTGGTTTGTGATCAAACATGAATTTCTCGTTATCAGAACTCCCCCTATGTTACCTGTAAAGGATCCCAGTAAAGAAGATAAAAAGAAAAAAGAAAAGGAGCGAAAACGAAAAGAGAAAGAAGAAAAAGAACGTGAAGAGAAAGAAAGGAAGAAAAAAGAAAAGGAGAAGGAGAAGAAAATTGGTGAAATGAAGAAAAGATTTAGTGTAAGTTGGAAATATTTTATTGACATTATTTATATTGACATTACGTGTAAATAAAAAGCTTCGAGCTACATATTGCTATTGATTATGAAGCAGGAACATTCACTTAGAATGATGATACACCAGTTATTTGACATAATATCGCAACAATAATACGTATTGTATTTGGTATGATTCGGGCGCATCAGTACACACTATTATTGTTTATATGTGAAAACTCGACTCAAGATACAGTTTAATGAGATATATTGCTGCCTCGCTGCTACACATGACTTGCTCTATGATTATGTAGATAATAAGAAAAGAAAATTAATTATTCTTGGTATAGGAAATGCAATGTATAGTAAATTAGACTAAATGGCTACTTTTTGCTACTGCAGGTGAAGGGAAATGAGAAATTATTGGGTACATGTTGTGCGTTGGAGGATATACTTGGGGACAAGATGCATATTCCAGCATCTATTGGTGAAGAGTTTGACGTAATAAGAAAAGGAAAACCAAATCCGAACAACAAATGGCTTGTGAGGAACAAACTAGGACAGTGTGAGTTGACATGTACTCGATAATTCGAAAAAATGTAGCTAAAGCTCAAAACACTGATTTTCATTGACTTAACCTGTATGGAGTTTCACCAATTAGCAGTGAAATATTTATATAAACAGAAATATTTATATAAATTTGAATAAGTACAAAACAAAATGAAAAATACCCACACGTAGCAAAAGCTAATCAAGGCGAGCTGCTCTAATAATAACAATTGTAGTGTACATCTTAAGTAATACCAATAATCCCGAATTTAATGCTGAAAGTCACGCTTAATAACGCAAATAAATTGCAAAACATTTTGGAAAATATTTTGTCTCTAGATTAGACCAATCCGAACACTTTGTAACACTTTTATTTTTTCCTAAAATTTTAAGGCTGTGAAAGTGTGACAATCAATTTCTTCCTGAGCAAATTGGGAAACGAATTTCAACATAAGATTGTCACTCGTTTGTACGGATAATAAGAGATCAATTAAGTGTTGCGAATTAATTTATTGTTTCTACGTTTTTATTTTAGATGGTTTTATTGACACCAACAAAATAGAGGTTTGTTTTACATATTTTTTTGATTTTGAAATTAACAATCAACTTTCCATTATACTGGAATTTGACATTCCACCTCTCCTAAACCTGGTTATATCCATACCTGCAGTCTAAGAGATATTTTCCTGGCAGTCAAACTACCATATATTTATGGCGTCAGTTCTTCATACAGTCGTGTGATGTTTTTATGTTTCAGAAAGAACCAGCTGCAGATCCCGAAGATCTTTATGAAGAAGTTCCTGCTTCAAAAATGCGAATTTCTCAAACATCTAATGGAAGTAATGTTCCCACCCCTCCTGTATCTTCTCCACCACCTCCCCCGTCACAGAATGCGCCTAGACCTCCGACAGGTATAGCTTTCAAGCGTTATTTTTGCTAATTTCACAAGCATGTAAACTAGACGTGCTATTCAGGGCTTCTCTTGCTTTAATTAACGTGGGGCGAATATTCTCAATAAACCATTATAATATTATTATAGGTGACCCAGACATTTATGATGACGTAGCAGGTATGTCACGTGATAACACTTATTAGTAAATCGTAAACTGTCAAACACATGCTCTTCTCTCTTGGTATCAAAAATACTTCTGTATTTCCGGCATGATTTTGTTACTTTATGCGCACTCTACAGGGTGCATAAAAAAAAGTAGACAATTTGAAACAGCTCTCAACCCCGCGAAACGGCTTAGCATAACGGAAGTTTTATAATTATGGAGTTTTATATATTAAAGGTAATTTTGAGTTGGTAGGTATACGATATGTTAGGTGTTTTATTGCTGTTCAAAATTTCAAGAAATTTGATTGAGTTTAAGCCATTCAAAACGTCGTGCGAACGTATATTTTTCTGAAGAAATGTTCCAATTTTAATTAAATCTCCCTTGGAATTTGTATGCAAACTAAGTAAGTACATATTTAAACATGCACAAAGCTAATTTTGCTAAAAAAATATGGAAGTTGCGCGACGTTTTGAACGGCTTAGACTCGAGCAAATCTTCTAAAATTTCGTACAGCAATACAACACCCGACAGATTTGCCATCTGCCAAGTCAAAATTACTTTTAAGCATTTACGTTTTGCGCGGAAGGCATATTTAACTTGTCGTAAAAGACACAACCCCCCAGATATTGAAGTTTTAAATTTCTAATTTTTCCGGTTTGTTCTAGATTATAAGTACCAAAACAATCTATTTCAATACAAAACATGGTACATTGAGCCGCTTCGTGAAACAGAGAGCGATTTCAGATACGTCTACTTTTTTACACCCTGTATAGCCTAAATGTTTGTTGACTGTAAAAGAAGTTTTGAGATCAGTATAGCCTGTCAGACTACGGCCGACGTTGATTGTCTTGTCCAGTTTTGTTTTAACTAAGCTAACACTGGTTCAGTGATATAAAACTTCATTACAGCAAACTCTTTCGATATCATTTCACTTGTGACATCCACGTTAAAATATTTAGTCAACGCTGTAATTGCTGCAAGTTGTCCCTCCGAGCACTCCGAGTTTCCCTGACAGGAAATGTTGATTGGTTTAGGAGATCCTAAAACGTCACTTTATTGCCCTCGGAGACCTTTTACAACCTGTTAAAGGCCTTGTACAAAAAAAACCAAAAACTAAATGTTTCGTTATTTTTTTGGAACAGGACAAGACGGTGAAGATTTGTATGAATTCCTTCCTGAAAACTGACCACATCTTTGTCGAAATTACTTTTTCAAACAAAGCATACGTATGATAGATATTTCAGTATATTGTAATTGATCTTCTATAAATGTACAAGGCATATAGTCTTAAAACTATACAAGCTGTAAATAGACAAGCAAGGTTGGAAAGATTGACCTTCTGGCGAAGGCGACGCTTCTTTTCAGGCAAGCATTTTTATCCCACGCAGCAATTTAAGTCATTTTTAATTAACAATTAGATTACGAGCTCGAGATTTCTATGCAATGATGTTGACGAGGGCGAAGCCCGAATCAACTATCACCTAATAGAAATCGAGAGCGAGTAATCTAATTGTTTCAGTTGAATCAGAGATCAAGCATGACATTTTCAACAAGAAATTGATTCTTAAGTATTTTTTCTTTTTAAAAAATCTCAACGAAGATTTTTCTTTCGCTATGCTAGCTGTCTATCAAGGAATAGATAGCGAGTAGAATAGCTAATCAAATTGCAGCATTTGCAATGGTATACTAGTATGATTCTGCTAATACATTTTAGAAGACAATCTTATAATATGTTAAACTGATGCTGAAAAACTCATTTTATGACATCAAGAACTGACCCAAAGACCGCGGGCTCTTATTAGTATGAGTATGAGTTGCCATCACAACCAAAGTGGGGGCAAGATGGGCAAACTTGATATTAAGTGACTGACATGCCGTCTTAAGTTTCATCTTGCCCTCACTTTCCCACTTTTTATGGACTTGGAATTTCGCTAACATACATTTAGAATTCTTGTTGAGCATGACAAACAAGCATTTACGCAAACCTATAAACAGTATAGATTTTTATGCTATTTTTTTTAAATACGTGAACGTTGTAGTTATTTTTATGTATTTTATAAACGTCGGTTATAATGCAATTCTGACTAAAGTCAATGTTTTTAATAATAATAATAATAATAATGATAATAATAATAATAATAATAATAATAATAATAATAATAATAATAATAATAATAATAATAATAATAATAACTAATACAGTATATAAAGTATTTACTATCGTACTTACTTGAAGTTCAAAGAGGTATCTGTTAATAAATACCCTTTTAAATCTCTCAGTATTAATCTTAGGGAGTATATAATTATGCTTGCACTCAGACGCGTAGTTGTCTGGGGTGGCATTAACTCATTCAATGGATTACTAAGTGTTACTTAGAATTATGTGCCATAATTTCCCATCTCTTTCCCTAATAACATCGATCATATTAATGTAGCAACTTGTATAGCCAAACCTGTGTGCACGACGAAGAAAGCTGTCTACTTGATCCAAATACTTATTTCTATAAGCACATCCCCATAGCTCAATACTAAAATAGAATATTGGCATAATTAACATTAAATAATGCGTGAAGGCCATCTATAGTATAACCATAGAATTTACACAATCTTAAGATATGTAGTTGTTTCGTTTTTAAATGTAGTGGCTGAAAACTAGTTGGTTTGGGGTTCGCATTCTACTTTATTGTTTTTAAGAAATATGAGGAAAAAGAAATATAAGAGATATGGAATAATTGAGGAATATTAAGTAATAGATAAAATACGAGCGGCAGATCTGTATGAGGATTTACAATGGTGAGCGCGTAGCGCTATATGAATATTAATCAAGAACATTTTTTAACAAAGTTAATAAATGCATGCTAATTAGGATACAGCTGTATCAAAGGTTAAGAATACTAATGAGGACGTAGCTTTATCAGATTGTTGACCTGTATTATGGTTTAAAAAAATATCATGTGACATAAATATGGTTCATTTATTGGGTAATTAGCTTATTAATCATTCATAATTTTACAAGGATATATATATAGGTAATAGTCAGTATTGCATTGCGAGTGGAGCAGGATTACCTCGTTTAGCACGGCCATCAGTGCTGTTTAATTTAAGATTTCAGATATTTTTGTTGAAACACATAATACAATGAATAAAAAAATGAAAAAATGTTGTACTACTAATCACAAGCGCTATTTCTGACGCTTCGCTTGTGCACAATTCTCCTATACAAAATCTTACAATGACTTCAGTACCTGATACCTTTACTAATAGAAAAAGACTTGAATTGGTATGTTTGCTGTCCAACTGTTTTTATCATAACCATGGTCACATGGTGCCTGTACAACAATGACCCTTCTGGAAGCCTATACCCACTGAGAACATATTAAATTTTACGCAAATGTTCAAAAGTACGTGAAAATTCGTTTGGTATTTTCAACAAAATTTAAGGAAAAAAGCAGGACAGGAAAATTCCCTAAAAATGCCCGGTTGTTTCGCGAAGTTGCTATTAGAGCTACCAAGGTAGGTAAAGTTGCCAGTGTAGGTAGTACAATTAATAGTACCAATACCTATAGGATTTTTCACTACCTCAATGAAGTCGGTAAGTAAAAATCGTTGTATCGAGCGATGCCCTTCGTTGGGAGGTTAGCACCGTACATTTGGTGAAGGCAACTCTGTAGCGCCGTTACTGTAAAGGGCCTGGGTCGGACCGCTTTCCAAGACCAATTGCGTCAACAAGAAGAGTTTGCAGATTTACAGTTTGTCGCTCTCTTTTTTCATTGTTAAATAAAAAATAACTGCAGGAAAACAAAACAAAACAAGAAGATCGTGCAGGTATGTTTTATAACAAACTGAGTTTTTTGAATTTATAGTTTGTCTAAAATTTCGGGGGTTCAAACTGTAAAACATTTCATCAAAAATACGTTGGTCTGGCACTTTTATTACATCACTTATTTTAATTGTAAATATTTGTGAATTTTTCCTAAACATAAAGTTTTTCATGTACTTAACTAGCAACAAACAAAGTTTTTTTGTCATTTTTAGGAAAAACAATCGATTTGAAAACAAAGTTACATTAATTTTTTGTATAAACTGTAGTTGTACTATGGTGACTTATTTTGTCTGATTTTATGTTCCTTTTTGTTGTAGATGTTATTTGCCAGATTGAAATCAAACAGATATTCCCGGACTGATGAGTAATGATTCAGACGCCAGTACGGTATAATGTTCAACAGCAGTCGATTACAGAAGGTGTGTCGGTGAATCTTAAAGATGACTTTAATACGAGCAAAGGTCAGATGAAAGTTAGTGTTCAAATTTTATCCAGAGAAAATGGCAAACAAGCAAACATTTCTTCTGAGCTCAATGTCGCTGCTGAAAAAGGTAATTTTAATAGTTTAAGTTAAATCTTCCTTATACTAATGAGATTTTTCCATATTTTTTTCTTTACTAATTAATGGAAGATGATTTGCTGCATTTGAATATATGATCTCAGTTCTAAGTGGCCTTGGTGTAAAGCAGTTCTAGGGACCATGCAAAATTTACTGAAAGGCAGGACTGGTGGAAAAGCAAAGTTTTCATGGAAAAAACCTCCCTGTCCTTAGTTGAATTAAAAGAGAAAAATTTATCTCTGCAGTAGCTAAAAATGTCAATGCCCTGGGCTGCTGCTGTGTAATAACTCCTTATAATTTATACCATACAAACAACAAAATACCAATGATATGCTGGAGACTTGTTTCAGTAAACCCACTACACATTTGTATGGGTCAGAGTTTAAGAAGGTAGAATAGTTGAGTATGAACCATAATCATCATGCTCAATTAAAGCTAGTACAAAAGCAAACTAGCTGATAAAACTCATTATTATTTATTGAAAATATTTTAGGAGTTTTGACTGGTTAAGACCTACAGGTGAAATTGTCATATCCGCTTGGTAGTTGCCCAAATTTGGGGTTGAAAATAAATATACTAGATTATGAGTCATTTCATCGTATATTGAAAACAAATATACGACATTATGACTCATTTCATTGTATATTGAAACAAGATATGACGTCACGCTATAATTTATGCAGCTTTTGACTGACCTTGTAATGATGTAATCTGACAATTGTTTCAAAAATATTTTTTTCGTAGTCTGATTGGCTTATTAAATTTTCCAAACAATTTCATGCTGTTCCATTATCAGCAGCTTGTGTCTTCTTACTTATAAAGCAAGCGTTTAAACTGAGTTCAAAATCTTTTCAAAAAATAATAAAGCAATTATTGAATTCTGTTCTCCCAGGATATGAGGAATCATTAAGGCCTCGGTTTGTGTTATAGTGACACTGTGAGATAACACAAACCTCTGCCTTAATAATTCCTCATATCCTGCTCGACCTCATTCAGTAATTGTTTAATATACCCAATAAGCTATCTAAAGTCAATGCATGCTATACATGCCCCAGGACAACAAAATCAGTTAGTTTATCTGTAGACAGAAAAACAAATAGTTTATCTGTAGACAGAAAAAATGTGGAAAACCTGCTCACCAGGTTCAAAACAGGCTGAGATGTGTTAAACTATGTTTATTAAAGAAATATTTCAATATCAGAAAATGTAGTTGCTTTGCCTTTAGTTATTATACAAAAAAGTAAAGCCCAGCCTTTAAGGCAACTAAAGTACTTGTCCTCCTGTGTTTTCCATTGGCCCTGCCTTTTGGTAAAATTTGCATTGTCCCCGATATCATCCATGATAAAGTGTGACCTCGACTTATCAGGATAATGAAAAATCTTAAAATGATTTTTGTATTTTATAAGAAAAAATTCAAGATTTCTCAACCATGATTTGTGTCCTATAATTAGTGCACTCTTGAGATCTGATTTGTGCCCGACACGACCCCCTACACTAAATTTGTAGTTTGTATGGGTGTTCTGCCAGGTCAGGCAAGGACCTGAGACCTAGAGGCATGCCAAGTGACACCCTCTACTTTGGCCAAGCAATTCTGTAAAACAGGGTTTTTGTTCAACATGGCAAGACTTGTTGTCAAATTAAATGATTGGAAATCCTAAATTTATTTAATTTAACAGACTTGATATCAGTGGCAGATCTAGCGTAAGTCAAAATGAATTACCACAGCTCATTCTAGGATATATTTACATTTTAAAATACCTTCAAAGCAACTTCATTGGTTAGATTTTATTCTTTTGAAATTCATAACCTATAACATATAAAGTTATTTTGAATTTAAAATTGTGCTGCTATAATTTATTTTGACTTACCCTGGATCCGCCACTGCTTGATATGGTCTGTCAATAAAAAATTGTAGAGGAACACACTCCCTTATGGTGTTGGTATGCTCCTCCTGAGACCTAAGCTTCTATTTTATTTAGTGCACTTTGTTTTTCAATTAACTTCAAACATCTGAGGGAAGGGGAGTGAGAAAGAAAAAATAGATATTGTGTGAAAAAATGCATAGCCTGAAATGATTTTAAAATTTGTCCAGAACACATTTACAATTGAAATTAAAGTTGATCAGAAAATTCCAAACTTGATTGAATTTTTTGCTTTTGTTTTATCACCATGTTGGTTAAAGGTAGGTTACAGTCGCTAATGTAAACAAACGCTTTGTTTACATTTTGAGCTGCTATATTTGTAAAATTTGATTAAACTAACTGAATATCTGACACTTTTTGGGTTTGCTATGCTCCTAATGGAATATAAACGAGGGTTTCAATTCAAAAAAGTTTTTAAAAACGCAAAATTTTGGACAATGTGGTCCACATTTGTTATGAGCAGATTGGATGCGCAGAAGCGACTGTAACCTATCTTTAAATCTAATGAAAAATAATTTTACTCCCAAATTTTGAATTAACTTGCCTGGTGACTATGAAACAATTTAGAATTGAACACTTCTAAGTAATAAAAAATTGTGCAGACAAAATTTTTGATCAATTTGACATGATTTCAAAAAAACTGGATTTTGGTTTTGAAAACAGCCGACTGCCTGTTGTTTTTTCAAGCTCCAATTAAAATGTAAGTGTTTTTAGATCACATTGATAGTAAAGCTGAAGAAAGCTCTTTATAGAAAGCTCCAAAACTGTGTGCAATATGACTATGACTGCTCCAAAGGGCATTAGAAAAGTCCACATAAGTTTCTGTATTTAAGTAGTAGTTTCAACTAAACAATATCATAATTGTGAAAACTAACAAATAGTTAAAAAACATGTTTCAACAGTATTTCAGTACCATTACATACTTAGCATTGTCAACATGAAAAGTTTGGCAGGTGAAAAACCCTAGACTTGTGGGTGAATTGATTGAAAAGTATTGTTAATTAAATTTAGAGAATTAATGTGTCAGACTGAGTAAATTGAACCTGTATGATTTTTATAATAATTTTTTTTCGCGCATCACGCGAAAAGCGTGCACACGCACGCTTTGGCGCTCTGTAAAATTGTTCTTATTTTCACATTAATACGGAAAATTTAAACATGTTTTCATCGTAAATTGGTGGATAAGGAAATCGTCTTGGATATTCCAAGGTTTGGGAAGTATTTTGGTATTTTATAAGCAGGAAAATTTATCAAGTATCGTGGTTTTATATACTCAATCAAGACTGTTGCAATTTCAAGTTTTGCCAATCGCGCCAGCAAACGGACACACGCACACACGTCAGTGCTCACGCGATAACGGTTATCAATTAGAAAATTTCCCAGGCATTCTCACACTAATTAGAACTAAGCGAAACAATGAATGGCAATGAAAGGAAGTATTTGAAATTTGATACCTATAAATATCAAAGATACGCGGAGTTTCTATCTTGGAAAAGGGACAGAGTTATATCCTTTATCTTGTTGGTCACAATTATTTCGCACTGTTCAAAATGGAAATCAGATTATGTTCCTTCCGAGACAACTTTACACGCCGTTAATTCAGAACTTTTACATTTTCCTGCAAATCTGTACTGTTTTTGGACCGCAACTCGGGATTTAACGCCAAGAAAGTATAATTATCCTGCTAATTACCGTTACGGAATCAACCTGCAAGTCCACTGCAAACTATCTCATGTTGTTTTGTTAATTCTTTTGGCTGGTGATGTGGCGACAAATCCTAGTCCGTGTTTTTCTCCTCCCTACAAAGCAACATTTTCTACTACTCCTAAACCTCGTGATGGATCTAACCCTCGCACCATTGAATGTCTATACTTAAATGCTAGAAGTTTGAACAACAAAACTAATGAACTTCAAACACTTGTGACTGATGTTGACTTGGTTGCTATAACCGAAACTTGGCTCAAACCTGAGATTGGAAACTGTGAGGTCTTGCCAGGAAATGACTTTACACTCCATCGTAAGGACAGAGTGGATAGAATAGGAGGCGGAACTTTATTAGCGGCGCGGTACAGTTTATTTTGTTTTAGAAGAGAAGACCTTGAAAGTAATGCGGAAATGTTAGTTTGTGAGATTCGTCCGGAGAGTTAAAAGAAATTCCTGGTTGTTGTATTCTACAGACCACCTGACACAGATTTAAACTACTTCAAAGAGTTTATTTCTGCGAACAAATGGTAGTTCATTTACATCAGATAGACTTGGTATGGCTAATGCCCTTAACAAGTTTTTCCACTCTGTGTTCAATCCCCGAGAAGAAAAATCTACGATGACTTGTGTAACATCTACACCCCCAAATGATATCATTATTATTATTATTATTACAATTATTTTAAAACGGTAGCTCTTCAGCCAAAGTCTGATTTTCAAGAGGCCGTTTCAATTTACTAAAATATTAAATCTAGAAATATAATATAAAAAATATAGAAAAATATACACAGACAGCACAATTATGCAAGTTTTTAAATCTTGCAATAGAGAGAGACTCATATTCTTTCAGACATCAAGTTGACAGAATATGAAGTCATCGAGGTGCTTCGCCAGTTAGACCCTAATAAAGCTTGTGAACCAGATTGCATACCAAGTCGACTGTTGCTTGAACTTGCAGACGTGATTGCCCCGTCATTGTCCGATTTATTCAACATGTCTCTTTCGCTTGGCGTTGTACCAGCACAATGGAAACGCGTTAATATCACTCCTGTCTTTAAAAAGGATGATCCAACACTTTGTCTTAACTATCGACCGATTTCTCTCCTTTGCGTGCTGTCCAAAGTTCTGGAACGTTGTGTTGAATACCCATTCCTATCAACATCTGGAGCCACTTATCTATAACTTACAACACGGTTTTATGAGGGGCAAGTCAACCACAACACAACTATTGGAGGTATATAATAACGTACTGGAATCCGTCGCAAGTGGTAAAGAAGTCGATGCCATCTTTCTCGATCTGTCGAAAGCGTTCGATTGCCTGTTATGGTCAGGTTTTGCAGGAGATCAGCTAGGATAATATGATAATATGGCAGTTAATGATAGGTTACTTTCACCGTTTGGAATTCATCATTTATGATATCATTAAATTTGATTCATGATCAAGTCGGTTTTCTTTAATGTACCGGAAGTTTTCTGTACCCATAGAGCTCTGAGTAAAAAAGATAGGAAAATAATCAATCACCAAAATATGTTGAAAACCTCCTCGGTTAATGGACAATTTACATGTTAGACTAACTTTCAGTCTAGCCAAGACAAACAAAATCTTTTACCACAGTTAAAAAGAGCATCCTAAAATTAGTAGAATTGCCAAGTTTGGTGGCGAAATGTTGTAAAGCATGGAAATTATGGCGTCGCAAAGTTTGCAAATTTGTATACATTTGTATTACGCGAGGAAAAAGTTACCACATTTCAGCTAAAATTGTATCAAAAGTGGTAACTTTTTCCTCGCGTGATACAAATGTATACAAATTTGCAAACTTTGCGAGGCCATAATTTCCATGCTTTACAACATTTCGCCACCAAACTTGGCAATTCTACTAATTTTAGGATGCTCTTTTTAACTATAGTAAAAGGTTTTGTTCGTCTTGCCTAGATTGAAAGTTAGTCTAACATGCAAATCGTCTATTAAGTCAGTTAAATTCTTCAAGCGTTCAAAATTGGCGTATGTGTCAGACAATCTTCATAATATATTTTTAATAAATATATTTAGTTGTCCTTTTTGTTGTCTCTCTCATAACCCCTTGATTTTTATCATAGATTCTACGGGTACTTCAGGTTCAAAGGTAGGAGAGTTGCTTGGTCGATACATATTTCTTGTCGATGAAAAGAATGAAGGAAATATTTCGGGAGAAAAAATCGAGCAAAAAGAAGACAAGAAATCCAGACATGTCGAGGGTCCTATGTTTCAGACAAAATGTGATAATGAAGGTGAGTGTATGGATTATGGGGAAGTTATAGAACTCAGTAATGCTTATTTTAGAACTGGATATTTCCTGCAAGAGATCGTTCAACGTCTATCCTTAAATAAAAAGACGACAAGCACGACGTTGGATTCGTGTCAGCTCACGTTCGCCAACTAAGGAAATGAATATATCTCGACTGCATGTATGAGTGAAAATAAAACACGCAGGGAAGCCGGAGATCATGTTCAAACTCTGGATCATCGGTGGAAACTCTACAGTTTGCAGTGACTTCATCGAAGAATTTAAATATCACGGAAGATTGATAATAATGAGTCACGAAAACACTACTTAGAAAACGAATTCATGTTGAAGAAAAACCTTCACTGAAAACTGCATGTTGTGGAAGTGTTTTAGTAACGAAAATAGTTAATATTTTGTTTGTGTTTAGAAGGTTCGTCAGATGAGGAATCTGAGTCATCCATTGATGTAGTAGAAGGACACGAAGTTGTATTAAAAACGTCCAGTCAGAAAACAACCTCAGATGATCCGGATTATTTACAATTACTCGAAGCACATCAGCAAAGATTGGAGGATGCTGCAAGTGGTATGTTTGTGTTTATACATTTCTCTTCAGCAGTATAGTAAATGGTAGATCGTTCTAAAGGCGGCAATATTATCTATCTAATACTGTAAAAGCAATCAAAATTTGCATCCATGCTTATGAAATATCCGCAGTCTCGTACACAAAATGAGGAACAATGTCGTTTAGATTTTATTTAATATTCACAAAAAATATTTAGGATTTCTATACATGCATGGAAATAAATGTTTGTAGATATTTTGTTACAATTTTTCAATATAATATATGCCAATACCAACAACAAGTCGACAGTTTGTTTAAAGCAAACTGGTATAGTCATATCCCCAGGCTAGGAAGGTTTCGAATTGTTTTGATAGGTTTGATAACTTTTAATGCATATATACATATATATATATATATATATATATTTACTAACTGGTGCAAATGCACATATTGGAAGCAGCCAAAGTATAGCCATATTATTAGTATTCAGATATTTCATTTCCGAAATTGTGTTTAATTGCTAATTAACGAGAGGTAAAAAGAAGGAAAGTTTCACCATTCAAGTGAAGCATAGTCTTTCTAATTTTTAACGCAATACAGATAACATGTAAAATAAATATCCTCAACGTGACTATTACTTCTAATGATTTGTAAAACTGAGTAGCTATGTGCTAATGATGTAGTAACTAGTATCGACCTCCTACAAAGGAAATTCGTTGAAGTATAACGGTAGTCTTAGTGCCGCGTGGGCGATATTAGCACTATGTGCTGCCGAGACTGAAAACCTCTTGTAGTTGCGATGGTGAACAGTACACACCGGTGTCTATACTGCTGATAGAAAACACCTCAATACAGTGAAAATATATAATCTTTTTAATCGTTTCGAGGGTGTGTACATTGAGCAAAGGTTTGAGGAGCTTTTTACTTCGATTTGACTCGTCATTATGTTACAAAATCTATCAATTTTATCGCGAGTGTGTCATGATTTTATGGACAGACCACCGTGTAACCGTGTTCAAGGTCAGTACCTAGTTTCGTTTCTATTTAATACATTCATATTATATATATTCTATACATCTATTTTATACAAGATTTGTAAAATCACCATGCAGCTCTTTCCAAAGAGATCGTATTGCTCGGAGCACGGTGATAATAAAACAAGACAAGAAGTGATCAAACATTGCCGCTAACTGAATATCTCTATTTGGACAAGTTCGTCTACTTACTAATGGTTACGGCAAGCACCATTAATTCCGAGGAAAATAAACAGTAACTATGGTGTTGTTTGTACAACTAAAGAACGTGATGTATTCATGCTCACAGTTTTCGTGCAGTATCACAGGCTATACAACATGGCGCGATTTCGTGACAATGTTTTACATACTAACAAGTGATATTATTAATTACCAAATATTCACACGACATACTGTAAATTATCTGTACTGTGTAAAATAGCTCTATTTATCAATAATGTTTGTATTTCGCTATAAAAACACAACTTTAGCTTGAAGTTGGCGGAGATTTGTTTAAAGAGGCATGTAAGAATTTCTAGTATATGTCTGAAAGCAGACAAACCCTTTTATCTTAGACATAGGTATGATCAAATATAAGTCCTCGTAAATGTTTAGCCTTGCAGACCAGATTGTGTTTCGGAATGTGTACGTATGAGAAAGCGTATCATAAGTAAAACTATCGCAGAATGATGAGTTGAGATTATCAGTTTCTGGCCAGGCAACGCATGCTGAGAACGAAGAATGACGTGCCTTGTTTGCTTCTTAAGTTGCCATGGTGGAAAAAATCTCGTTGCCCCTGTCTACGGCGTCTAAATGCCACCACTACCATGGGTACACCTCGCACGTATACCACAACCTGGCTTGTACGTTAAGAGAAATTTATTAACGAACTTTTAAGCGAGTAAAAGTATGAGAAATCTACAGTTGGCGTGGCAGTTATTTGATGTGCGTAAGCAGATTACTGTTTATGTATGCATGAGAGAAGATAAGACTAAGGCTGGTTAAGATACTAGACAATAATAAAATGTATTAATAAGCATTATTCATTAAAGTCAGAACACTAGAAATACATTTTCTGTTTATCCTTACTCCACATCATGTTTTAAGATCCTGATTGCGAAAGTCTTCAGATTGTAAATAAGGACACGTAGCATCAAGTGTATGGGAGTGATGTAACACTCTCATGCAAAGACAAATATTGAAGATTCGCATTCTAGAACCGTCAGCATTAAGTGAATAATGTTCATTGTGACCATGAAAAAAATCCATGCATACATGAAGAGTTGGGAAGAATATAAACTGCCGAATATGCAAGCGCAAGTGCCATGATAAGGATTCTTTTTCGTTATGCAAACGAAGTTATGAAGAGGCAATATATTGGCAACAATGGTCAATATACATGAATATTTTTTTCAAATACTAAACATAAACTCAAATTCTGTGTGTTAAAATAGCAACATAACTAGTAAAACTATACAAGGGCAAACATTTCATTGTTTTCTACATAGAACAAGTGACTTAAAAGATTATAAATTTTTGTGATAACTATTAGCAAGGAAAAATAATCTCTTAAATTGTTTATAAATTATTTAATGAAGACTTTAGAAAAAAGACATTAACAATTTGGTTAATCATAAACTTCGACTGAAGCCAGGAAACAGAAAAAAGTCAGACAGTACTTTAGTAATATTTCAAGTACGCCATTCTAAGTTGTATCATCAAAACTACGAACTCAATATAAAAGTCAAATAGTACAAAAGTTAGTACCATTTTAGTGTTCTATAGCATGGAATAGGTCTAAGTAAACCCAAATATCCTATTACTTTAAACCAATGTACAGTGTGATATGTGTTCATGTTTGTTTTACGATGTTGGTTTGTGGTCTATCATCTGTGGCTTATCATTCATCTATGTTAAAATTGAATATATTAACAGTATCCATAACTGAAGAATAAGCTTTGGGACTTCTAAAGACGTTGCATGTCGATTGTATAATCAAGTGCCACATTCTGTGACATAACTCACTTGATGTTCCTTCCTTTTTACGAGTAAACATGCAAATATATCACTCAGAATGTTAACTCTGATCATACAGGGAGAAAGCTTATCAGTAAATGGTTATTTTTCAACTGTTTTTATCAACTATTTTCATCCAGTCAAATGAATTATGTTCTTATTATTATACGAGCGTTCATGTGGGCAAGTTGTCAATGATTCTCAGAAGAATTTCAGCTGTCTTGTTAAAGTTGTTTCGCTTGATGAGCAGCGAGTACTGATTGCATGCGCGGTAAACTACGACTTAGAATCCCGCACTGGTTCTAATTTATCCACTCTTAGAGTAATGCATGCTCTGCCTCAACACAAGAAACCTACTGTCTTATATTTCTATTGAATATTGTAATAATTCATGATATAAAACATGAATAACTTTAATAATTTTTTTTACTTGATTGTGTGTATCACATATATTGATATACATTTCACATTTGAATGCTTCAGGTATTAATGCTGAATTCACCTTGAAATTATTTAAATACTGAATGCATTCATGATAAAGTATTTTAACAACACGCCTATGGTAATTATGTAATTGAAATCATTGACAAAAATTAGCAATTCATGATTGCAATTTATGAGGACTGACAAGAGATTAGGGATGAAAGTCAATGATCATTGTATCGTGCTCGTAAAATATGTTAAGTTTGGATGCTTTTTACACCTGTTAGTTGCTATAGAAACACGCGTCTTTTAATTTTCGGCTAAAAAGTATGAAAGTATAACAAAGCTGTAATTACATATGCTTTGTTCAAATCCGACGTCACTGAAATGAAGTTATGTGTATGCTCAACTCGAAATTTCAGCCAGAATTGCTACATTTGCTATCATGGATCGTACAATGTAGTGGCCATATGACTTGGTCGTTCCATTATTTCGTCTCCATCGGCTCTCTGCCAGATGAATATTTCATCGAATACATTCAGCTAAGCTCGTATAAACTGCTAGCCTAAAGTCGTGTTGTATTTTTATGTATTACACGAGTATTTGAAAACGAGTATTACGTGTCTGGCTAAAAAAAATCGACTATTGAACGAGGTTTTGGTAAAATTTACAAAACAGCTTCTGAGCCTTTTTAGTATCTTGAAATTTTATGTGTGAAATTTTAAAATGAATTTTCCATTTATTTTTCTGCAGCTCTTTTAAAATTGTGCTTGATATTTTGTTTATTACTACATTATATGCATAACCACATTGGCAAAACATTAGCTACCTATGACGTTTGCTTAATTTCGACCGATGTTGATAACACTAACAGGTTTTGTGGAAAACGGCTTTGAACTTGTTGTTCACTCTTATTGTCTCGTTTGGTGATAGACTCCTAGAATATTCTCAAGAAATAAGTTTCATTACGTTTTTCCAAATCTATACAGCAACACTACGACTTTTCGTAAGATTTATCCTTTTTCTAAAGCTCTTACTATATCAGCATAAAGCCACAACGAATAAATTACGTAGGTGATCAAATATTGATGAAGCGTCGCATGCCCTGCAGCTTAACTTGGTACCCCCCGCATTCAAGTAGCCGCGTCGAGTTTCGACGCTGTTCGTTGTAAGTCAAGTTGAATCGTTGCTTGGTGAGGAAAGTTACCGTCGCGAAGAATAAGCTCCAAGGCGACCACTGTAGCCAAGGATACAAGAAATTTAGCGTGCTGTAAAATACATAAGGGTAGGCAACTATGAATATAGACAATTATTCCTATCTTCGTTTAAACATTAATTTGCAATCCAATCTTCACTGACTCGAACATAAAGCCGTGTTTATAAATATGGCAGACTATTGACAGCGGCAAGCGAAACATGTATTGGTGGCTAGATCACCGGTATAGCTCACCATTCAACAAAGGATGGATGTCCTGGTATAGATTTTGTAGTAAAGCATAACTGTTCTGCCATGTACAACACAATTTTAATCCGTAAACGAATGTAATGCCGTTTACCTCGGAAGAGAACATACATTAACATGGGGTCGAAGTGAACGCGCCATATTTCGACTGGTCACCTTCGAACAATGTTTTTGTATATATCGACTCCTTCTGATCAAATCAGACTAACGTATGTGTCGACATGCTTCATAGCCAATTAATCTATGCGAAAAATGGTAACAATTTAACCGGCGATATGTAATCAGAAATGGAACACATATATCGAGTGGCTACGTGTGCAGTTCATGCACAAGGCAGTGTAACATATAAATCATCCAAGAACAACGACACTTTTTACTTCGGTTGGCCGTGTTTCCCAGTAGTTGAATTCAGTGTATGAATTTGACCTTTCTCTAGATCTGCGTAGAATGGCCACCCAAAGTTTTGTAAGCCAAGGTAATTTTGCCGAGATGGCTGTATGTAGTGGTGCTCCTACAGCAACTTTTACACGTGGCTTACAAGTTACGGCTGCAAGGCATGCAAAGTCGCCAAGCGAAGTTCAACAAAAGACAATTCAGCAACAATCTATTCAACAATCAATACTTTATACTATCACCCCTGATAACTTGACTTCGAATAATAAAAACGAAGGTATTCTAATTTGTTACTGTCTTACGAGAGAGCAAATATTTAAGCAAATACTATCCACGTTGCGTATAGGTTTTCTCTTTCAAATTTTAATCCATAAGCTGTCTTCTCATGCGTTTTCTGTGTGCCATTTGACTATGACAAACGACAAGTGCACGGAAGACAACTCTCGTTCTGTCACAAAATATGCTGTTGTTTTCTTTTCCGTAGGATTTGCTAATTCAGATGTGCATTTTGTAGAAGGTGATCAACCAACTATGTATACAAACGCACCAGGGTAAGTAGAGCGGGAAGATGTTCTACAGTATGCGCCGTTATTCCGCATATGTATATAGAAATTAACAACTAAACCTGCGTCGTTCAATTTTACCCCGGGTATAACAAAGAAGATAATGTCACGTGTCGTGATCAGAAACACCTGCAAAAAGATGAATTATTGCAATATTGGCTGGCACGCTGCTAATGAAAAACCTTTTAAAGCAAGAAAATATTTCCAGTTTCCGTTAAAAACCTATTGCAAGTATGATGGCGGCAAACATCAGTCGTGTATTTCATTACGTCATTTTTTTGAAGAATCTGTAAGAAACTCTGTAAATTTGTCTGAATCTGTCAATTTTTTGAAATGTTTATCTTCTGATAAACCCAACATGTGTTCGCGTTTAATACAATTCAAAAAAAATTCTTTCATTTAACGTAACCTATATTGGCTCTGTGATATTATTTCCTTATGGCATCAGATAGTTTTGAAGGGTAAGCGGTCTGCGGAAATTCTTCTTTTTAAAAATGCTGTATAACAAGTGATCTATATATTCGTGAGAATTTATATAATTCACAAAACAGTTTTAAGGCGAAACATGTCTTTTGCCAATTTTCCACTCACGCATATTAAAGTGAATGAATAAATTTCATTGTTGATGTACTCCCATGACAATAACTCTCTTCTACTAGAAATAATTTGTTACTTAGGCAACTGCATTTTTTGAATGGATGATTTATTTTCTTTTTACCATGACAATAGTGATCATGTATGCATGCTTGCTATTTACATTTCCTTTCAATGAAAACAACATTTGACGTATGTGTAGAGTCGCTTGTTCTTCTTCACGATGCCAATCCGTACCTTCACGTGAGTTTTTTAGACTGATCTATTTATAATTTGCTTCAGGTTTATACTGTAGTCTAATACGGAAAATATTTGTTAGTTTTTTGCTTCAAGTACTAATATCGCATTATTTTAAAAACTGACTTTTGCAGGTGTTTCAATTAGATCAGTATATTTCATCCATATATTCGATATTTTTGTTTTCTGAAAATTCTTCTTTGTTATTAGAGTTCAGTATGCATGTCCGCATTTTGTATATAGTCCGTGCAGTCGTGTGAGTGTTCATTTAATTCTTATTTCATTAGAAAATACTTACTGAGCACACATAGCTTATTTTAAGCTATTTAAATGATAAAGCGTCGTGTAATTTGAAGCCATTTTGGTTCTTTCTATTCAGTGTTTTATTGTAACTGTACAAATATAAATGTGTGGCTAAGAAAGAGCTAAGAAGCTTGCTGCATTTTGTAATCAAGCCAACCAGTCCCAGTGTATGTGCATGTTAGGTAAATATTTTTTGCAAAGATATGTTACGTCATAACAGGTAAAAAGCCGATTATCTTCCAACGGCTCATGCACGAAAATAGACTCATTGAATGTAAATATATGGCAGTAACTGAAAAAAGTATTTTCGAATTTTGAATCGCCCTGTTGTTTTACATTTTTCAATTGCACTCGGTTACACATGACGAAGTCCTTCGGAGCAATATAGTGCTGCTGCAACATTGCCTTGATCTTGGAAAGTCGCAGCCACTCCCCCCCCCCGCCGGAAAGATGTTTGGTTGGGCATCAAACATTATCCCTGGATGATCAAATACATCTGACTGCGTAACTTCCCATGAGTTAGTGGTACGTACACGCTCAAGCTAGAATAAATGTCCGCCTAGTAAAATACATTCTAAAAAAATAATATTAAGCGGTTCGGAAATTTATGGACAATTACCCTGCAGCATGTATACATCTAGTTTCGATATTTATTGTCGCCCTAAAAGAAATTGTTTATTGGAAGACAAGACTGTTATTGTGAAAAATAAAAAACATTTCTATAAGCAACTGTTATAGGTCGTGCCCAGACTCTGCGCGGTTTCTATGTGTATGCAATCATTGAAATGTTAACTATACATGATTGCTTTACTGTGCTGCGTGTAAATACGACATCTATAAAATCATGCCATGTGATACATTATTGTGGCAGGTGTTCTCTCGTATCCAACCTTTAAAGGAACTCTCTTTAGTTGACTAAAAATTGAAATATGCGAGTGACTATTTACAACTGAGTTACTTCTCTGCCTCTATGATAACTACTGATTTTTACACTATGCTTTCAATACGAATGCATTATTTTGACATCTTTTGCAACTTAGGATTTACAAGGGTAAAAAGTTGACATAGCTGTGTAAATCTAATTTGCTTTAGCAACAGTAGTTGACTTAGAAAATATGGATGACGCATAATCAGGAGTAAACATATTCATAGTCAGATAGCCGAAAGCTTGTATTAAAAATAAAAGTAAATTATTTTAAAGTCAGAGAGCGTTTTTTCAATTTGAGTACTTGACATACTTTAGGTCGTTTTCCTACGCTGACACTTCAATGTTTGGCCAACAAGGCACTCCTACAGCATACCTGGATGGGGCACAACATCAAGCTACATATACTACTCCTGCTACTAATTCTCCAACTATGGTTCCTGGAAATCAAAGTCAAATTATATCCTACCAACACGCAAGTGGTCTGCCTGGACAACTCAATCCAAGACCTCCGATTACACACACAACACGAGCTTCTCCAGCTACGGTATGTTTCTTGAAAATCTAGAAGCTTTCACGTGCATGATACTCCAACTAAGGCTCAAAAGGGGAGTACCTATAAATATGAACGATGTTACGTACTCCCCTACTCTTAGTCAGTAGCACCAGCCGGGTGGGGGGGGGGGGGGAGGGGTCGCCGTCTCAATGTTTTTACTTATACAAATCATCTTCGAATGTTTCCATCAACAGGCTATACGTATAGTCTGCGTACGCGGACTAAAACGATGCCGACATATGTGTCAGATTATAAAAATGTTTTTAAACACATTCGCAGAAGTTTATTACTCAGTATACAGTATTAAGTGATCATTATGGCCGTCTGTTTAACTGTTACTAAGCTCTAAGCAACATAGGATTGTTGATTTAAAAAAATAGAAACCATTTTTGACGTTACGAGTGAGTGTCAGTCCTTTAATAGTAATAAGATATCAGAAAGTCCCTTTTATAGTCCAATTACAAGAGCAGTGACCAAGCTAGCTTAAGTATGTTTTAACAACAATAGATATGTGTATTGTATTTCACTGTATCAGTTACGTGTGAAGTAGCAGGAGAATTAGGAACTTAAAGATATATACGTTGCTTTAATATTTCAGGTTGCATGGTTGCTTGAGAATTATGAAACATCTGAAGGAGTGAGCTTACCGCGGAGTACTTTATATAATCATTATTTACAACACTGTCAAGCAAATAAATTAGATGCAGTGAATGCAGCAAGTTTCGGAAAGTTGATACGTTCCGTATTTGTTGGTCTTAAAACCAGGAGACTGGGAACTAGGTATTTACAATTATTTCCTTCTCGACTTTCTTTTTTTTGCCTTTGCCAAGTTTCAAAACTTCTTCAATGTTGTGTGTTAGAATGTAGTGTTATGTTCTATCTGCACAATATTTTAATGATGTGCATAGCATTATTGAAACTTGCATAAAATATGCGGTAATAATACCTCGCTATTTACATTATTCATGGTTATTTTGTACAACATCGGCAAGAATAGTTTTGAGTTTCTTAATTATCGCCAAATTCTTGTATTACGTAGAAAATGTAGCACAAACGAGATCGTGTCGATAATCCGTTTATCCGCAGCTTTCTTTTCGTGCATATCTTAGTAAGCTCCTTAACATGAAGGAAACATTCTGGTCAATGTGATTATTTATTTTGTCAAGCTGTACCAAAACAACTGGCTGGATCACATTTGTTGGCTGTGATTGTCTGTACGATTACATATTAGATTAACTTAATCAATTTATCATTTTATTTCAACAGAGGCAATTCCAAATACCATTATTACGGTATCCGTATTCAACCAAATTCTCCACTGAATGCGTTGGTTGATCATGAAATCCAAGGAGCAATGCGACAGTCACCTTCTGCTCATAAGAGGTACATACAAATTGTTAAGACTATTTGGTGAATTTCAAAGCTAGGAATAACTTTAGTTTTATCAGAGCTCAGCGCAAGTGCGCATTTTTTGGGAATTTAATGAGCAAAGCACTGTAAAGTATCCTAATGACCTTAAAAAAGTGAAGAAATAACTGGGGTTTTTTCTGTGCAGTCGACTAAAGTTAGCAACAAAAATTGAAAATCAATCATTTGAAGAAGAACAAAGTCAGGGAAGCGAAGATTCGCAACAAACCAAAAATCAGCAAGAACAGCATCAACAATATCTTGGTGATACTTCACAAGGTCTTCCTGAGTTTAAATCTGTTCAAATAACTGAACCTTTACCAGGTACTGTATGTAGGTCTTCTCAATGAAACAATGCTTTATCAAAACTTACATGATTATATATTTTAAAATGGTTGAAAAAACCTAGCCAGCTTACAGCAATATGGAAAGAAACAAAGTTCAGGCTGGTCATCTACTAATTCAATGACAATGGTGTTTGAAACTGTAAAAATATCATGTCTTGAGATAATGACTTGGATTAACATAATTATGAATGAATTGTGTTTCTTACCCTCATAATTAAAGTAGTTCGACACATCCATTGTAGTATATTCTACTTGTAAAAAACTATTCACGTAGCTAAGTTTTTACTACTGTACTCTTTCTACTACTTTTGTAGTATTGTTCTTCACAAGCCACCTGTTCAATCCATGTATCCTAGATCAATACTGTGCGTTTAAAAACAAATATAAGATTTTCCCGAGTTCTGAGTGACTTAATAGTATATTTTTTATGATAGATGGAATTGACAACACAGATATCGTCGTCTTCTCTCAAATGTACCGTGAACATTCTGAGGTAAAACAGTTAATGACTAAAAGTTTCTTTTTCCAATTCAATTCATTAAAGAAGTTTTAGGCTAAAAGCATAAAATAGTGGAAATAATTATTATGATAATTTGTTTGCAGGCAATTTTAAACGTCGTTGTCAACTTACAGTTCTCGTTAGTTGAAAATTTGTGGCATGCTTTCTGGAGAGCACCAGCATCTGAAGATGAAAGTAAACAAGAAACACAGCCAGCAATTTCAAGGTGAGCGTTTAGATGTTGCTGCAATTCTACCTGAAAAAGAAATAATGCATGTGTTTAACTCAAAACATAATATTGATCAATTACAGTAAAGATTTTGAAGAACGACTTCCCAAGACAAAATTAACATTATTGTGCAATTACCAACCTGTGTTGGATTATGTCAAAGATGCAGACCATTCTCTTTATCAGACATTAGTTGAAACATTAATTCCAGAAGTATTGAGACCTATACCAGGTAACTATCATTCACTCCTCTATGACTCTCGTCAACTATATAATTCGTCTCAGCAAATATGAACATTCAAATATTAACAGTGACGAGATTCAAACCTTTACTAGCTATACCCAAAAATACCAATGCAGCTTTGATGACTGATCGAATTTGATGACCGATCGTCTTTGTACTGTACAGTAATTGACGGCTGATTGACTTGCAATGCAACGACTGATTGACCTCCTCAGCTTACATGCAAGTTGACTCATTTCAGATCATATGATTGTTAAAGGTCTAATAAAAGAATGTCATTTCACCAGATCATCTGAAATGAGTTAATTTATATGCAAGCGGAGGAGGTCTATTGTACAACATTGAGGTAATTGATCAACTTCTGGTCCTTGTTATTTGGGACTGATTCACTTACCATACAGCTATGTTTACCTAATCTAGGTTCCCTAACATCTGCCATCAGAAATTATGCTAAATGTCTTGAATCCTGGCTTGTGGGAAGCCTCACTGATATTCCACAAAAGATGGTAGATCTCAAGGTAATAAAAACTATAAAAACATATACTGTTGATATCCCATCAAGATCACGTGTTTTTCTTCAAGTGACTGGCGTCCAGAAAAATTCTTTGATGTGCTCTGATAAATGTCTGGGTGCTTTACTTTATATAAACGTTTGTTTTATCAATTTCTAGATTTCTACGTGTAGTGCATTTTCCCAGACTTTGCGTCGTTACACGTCATTAAATCATCTCGCACAGGCAGCCCGCGCTGTGCTTCAGAATCCACAACAGATCAATCAAATGTTGACTGACTTAAACCGTGTAGATTTTGCAAATGTCCAGGTAAAGATGGTCTCTGAATAATGCTGCGGCTGTATTGTGAAATCGATACAGTTCTAACGTCTTGTTTCCTTATACAGTATGTTAAAAACATTATTTGGAAAACTGGTTACGTTATTTTTATCATTTATTATTCTTGCTTAAAATCTGATTGCTACCGTTATCCGATTATTCTACTGACTCACATCCAATCTCTGTTTCTCTTAGATAAGTGGGTAAAATCATTTGACTTTACCATTGAACTGTGATACAACTGTAACGCTAACTCAATGCAAAGGTTCAGTTAACGGGTGAAGCCAAGTTAGTTTTTCTGAGCTTTGAGACGAAATAAACGCCAAAGATCGAACCCTATATCAAATTGAAGCTGTTAAAAAGTTACATTTAATATAAAAAAATCAAGACTTTAGACAAAAAAGAAATTCCTCAAAAAATGCGAAAACAACTACGATTTTGCAGAATATAACAGATTTCCCTTCAAAATTTAAGTTGTTTTTCTTCTGTCTGAAATCTTTAAATTTTTTCATCAAATACAACTTTTTTATTTAATGGCTTTCACATGATATGTGACCCAATTTTTTACGTTAAGTATTTCAATGCAAAACTCAGAAAAACTGAATCAAATTAGCTCAATTTTCCACCCCTGACTTATCGTTCCAGTTTACCTGTAGTTCAATGGACCTTTACGATTTGTGAATATTTCTCTATTTTGTAATTGTCGACTATTTAGTTTTACATTATTGTTTCACTTTAAGAAAGAAGATATAATTTTGTTTGATCAGAACATAAAATTCTTTTCATTGCTAGGAACAAGCGTCTTGGGTGTGCCAGTGTGATGACGAGGTTGTAAACCAGTTGGAGTCGGATTTTAAAGCAACATTAGCGCAACAAGTAAGTATATAATTATGTAACATGCAAATAAGCATTATGTTGTGTTTTGTAATGTTTGATGTGTTGTAGCGCTTTCATGTTTTAGTAGATTACTGCATGTTTTTGAGATGAGCCTCTCGTTATGTTTAATGCACGGAGGGGTTAAATTTGTTGTGTAGTAGCTACTTCACATTTTGTTCATGTTTCAGTACAAGATAGAGTTTTATACATTATTTCTTTTATTGCGATTCTTAAGACTTTTATCATGTGTGTTTTGCCTGTAGTATTGTGTCCAATTCCGTTTGATTTTGTTGTGAATACAGTTTACATATAGATAAATGAGAAACTCGCAAGAAGCTTCCCTTACCAGGAAGGAGAAATTATGAAACTATTTTACTTTATTGCAGAATTCTCTCGAGAAGTGGGCAGAATGGTTGGAAGGTGTCGTTAATAAAGTTCTTGCTTCTACGGAAGGCACCCCAGCTTATCCCAAAGCTGCTCGACAATTTTTGTTGAAATGGTCGTTTTATAGGTATGTTTTAACTCGCTTTTTTTAAATTCTAGTAACAAAATTTGGTTGTCAATACGTGGAAATACGTCTATCATATTCGACATAAAGCGGATATTTCTACATATATCCACTGGCAAATTCTTCATGCAAAGTGATGTTTGTCTTGGTGCCTAAGCTTTCAGTTGACGTTATGCGGAACTAACTAGGTTATCGTGACCAACTTGTCTTTTTTTAGCTCCATGGTAATCCGTGATCTTACATTGCGCAGTGCTGCCAGTTTTGGTTCGTTCCATTTAATTCGCCTTCTTTATGATGAATATATGTTTTATTTAATTGAACACAAAGTTGCTGCAGCTACAGGAAAGTCACCTATTGCTGTCATGGGGGAGGTGAGTGAGAACATATGTCTGTATATCACTAAAATATAGATGGTCTACAAGTGCTTTTAATTCCTTTCCCAATGATGTTTGAAACTTTTGAATGCCGAGTCAATAGCCACAGCGCAACGGAGCTGTTGCAATTATTTTCCAGGCGCATCATAAATACAAAGTTTAAGTAGATATATAGGGGTGAAGAAATGCAATTTCTATACCCTTCCTTACTTTCTACCGTACTTTTGGCATATTCCTTCCGACCTTTCCTCCCTTCCTTTAACAATCCACAAATCCCGCTTAGGATATCAGTTATATACCTGCCACGAGGGCTATTCATTAAAAAATTAGGTATGAAATATGTTTCATTCCGAAGGGTAATTTTTCATTGAATACCATTTCATTGAATTTTATTGAATAGGTATATAAATGATATATTATATCGAATAGAAATATCATTTTCTCAACATATCAATAAATTTCTTCCAATTCTTCGTCAATCTCTTGTTGCTCAGCCGCGGCCATTTAATAGTCAAATCTCCCCCCGGGTGACCGGAGAGATTCCGGGCGAATACTATGCTTCGGGGGAAAGCCTATGGTCAGAATTAATTTCCTATGGGTTATAGTATTCGATGAAGAACTATAAGCACTTGCTACTAATAAAGCATTTTGATTGGACAAGTTAAGTATGAGGTATAATATATGAAGGTAACGGACAGTGCGGAACAACAACAAATGCTGTGTACAGCAATCTTGAACACGGCGTAGTCTAACAATGTATCATTGTGTTTTAGTTTGTTGGTCTTGGAGCAAACCTTGCTGCATCCTTGTCTCCTCTTGATGCGCTAAAACAAAGTATGTGATAAGCATGTTGCACTTGGTATCTGACCATCACAGATCCATTTAATTAATTTGAAGTTCCATGTTTTCTGACAATACAGGACTGTGAAACATCTTTTATTTTTGAGATGTATTTTCATTCATTCTCGTATTGAATCTGGTGAATCTATATATATAGCATCACAAAATGCACAATTCTGGGCAAATTTCTTATTTATTTCGCTAAAATTTAGTGGTTTGCTTACTTCATTTTACCTTTTACAGTATATATAGAGTTAATTCATCTTTAATACTTTCAGATGGTCTGGGTGACAGTGGATCAGAGGTGGCTTCAGAGGATGATTGTGTTGACAGTGGGGATATAAAAAACCAATCAATAGATATCCCTGCATCAGATGAACCTGACGTCAAGAAACAACGGACAAATTAAGAAAATTATTCATCTAGATATTTGGTTTTTGTCTTGTTATAGCTGTTCAGATTTTAAATGTCACGTTTTTAACTATTTAAAGTATGTTTACGACCAGTTGTTCAGATAGAGTTCACATTATAATACTCTACAACTGGTGAAAATAAATAAAGCCTCATATAGTTATGAGCCAGCTTAAAAAGAACTGAGCAAGTAAAAGTCACTTTTTGTGCTTTACTGTGATACAAGCAACAAACATCATCAACCACTGAGTATATACAGGATGTATGAAAAAAACTGAACAAATTTGCAATCGCTCTCAACGTCGCGAAGCGGTTTGAAATATGATGTTTTGTTGTAAATATAGATTGCTTGTGTACTTATTCTGCGAAATGGACAAAATTCTGAAATTTAAATGTTTACAACCAAGGAGGGAGGGGGGGGGGGGGGGGGTTGGGCGTATATTTGAACACATCAAAAATGGCTTGTGCACCTCTTTTCAAATGTATTGCCATTTATTTCAACTATCAAAATCGGTCAAAAAATCACAAAATGAGATTGTGGTAGAATCACGGTTGTGCTTCATGTATTGACAATCGCTGTGTGAGGCTGTGCAGTGTGAACGCGTAGACCTGAAAGACAACGAATCCAGAAACTTTTGCACTAGTGTATAGAAGTTTCGTGCGCGAGCCGAATTTGTCTTGTTGTAAAAGAGCAGAAATCCAAGTTTTAGATTTCTTAATTTTTCTGTTCATTCTACATTATGAGCAACCGAACGACCATTTCAATAAAAATTCGTACATTAAGGCGTTTGACGAAGCAGAGAGCGGTTTCAGATTTGTTCAGTTTTTTATGCACCCTGACGTATATACGTTCTTTTGATTTTCTTACAATTTGCAGTGGTTTTGCTGATCGTATTTATTATGTGCTCCAAAATCCTTCTGCCTCTCCACGGCTCTATGCTATAACTTTTTTACTTTGTCATTTGTGTTTTGTAGTGACATTTGTACATACTTGTAGGTCATAGGATCATTTTGATGAACAATATTTGTGTAAATTATTAATTGTGCAGTACAGCGTTACTAAGTCGTGCTATCTCAACCGCCTCATTGCTCATAAAGATGTAAATAATACTAAACATTAGTTGATTTCATTAATTGTATTAAGATTTATACTGGGTCATATTCTCCTTAATATATAGTTTCATTGTAGATTCAAATTGTCTTAACAATTCATATGCTTCGTGAATGGACAAAATTAGACTGATGTATGTCTAAAAAATTGCATTAATTTTTTCGTGCCATCGAATGCTTTCCTTTTCAAACTTGCGACTCCTAAATATAGAACCACTTTTGTGCAGCGCTTACTATTTAGTGTTACACGGTGCTATTTTGGTTATGTGATTTATTTCGCAGTAATATTGTTAAATTTTTATGGCTGATGTATGCGTCATTGCATAGCATTATGCTCTCGCAAGACATTGCTGAGAACTGAAGTATGATAGGGAAGTAACGTATTTTCACGTCCACACAATAAGCTAGGATCTTAACCATGCATGTGCTAAGGTGGAACGTGGTGAAAGTGGAATTTGTATATTGTCTTTTGGAATACGTGCTCTCTGGAGTAAGCCGATAACTTCAGGAGACGAAGTATATGGAATAAATCTTGCAATATTTGAGCAAAACGAATGGGCATTTATTTTTAATCAATTTAAAACGTGCCTGGCAGATCTGATCACCGTTAGTAAAAAGACTCGTTGCATTCGTACGCCTACATCTGGGACATGAGCGTCGTATTTACCGCATGTCACAGAGATATAACAAAATCCATATCTATGCGACATTGTGAAATATCCTATATATAATTCACGAGGAACTGAGAAGTAATTTGGATCGAACATGCAAGAACGACCGTACTGCCGACACTAGCGCTGCTCTTAGGGGCTGATTATATGATCCCGCTTATCCGGGATTAAATGAAGTTGTTCATTTTGACATTCCTATCTATCCTTAAACCATTCAACAATTTCATGATCGTATCATGCAACGTACGTATCGTATCAACAATCCAATAGCATCAAGAACTATAACAACTTTTACTCATCTGCATGCAAAATAGTGTGCAGATGATTTTTGATGACTCGTCATCACCTCTAAAAACAAATTTAAAATCTTATAAATTAAGAATTTTCTGCAACGCTTATTTCCCCGACCCAAAACCTCCGCAGAATGCAAGAATATTGTGGAATTTTTCACGTACACAAAGTCACAAACAAACACCGTATATCATCTGATAAAAAATAACGATGGTCCACATCACAGAATAGAAAGAGGGGGCCACTCAATTCTGAAGTATATGTCCCTATGCATATGTATACGTTAGTTCAGTATACTGCATGGTTCTGGTCAGTGTTCCAGAATAGAACGTATAAGCGCGAAGTATATGTTGGTAAGATCAGCAGGGGGGATACCACCGCGGCATAATACCCGAAGACCATATAACCGTTTGGAGGCCTTGGTGATGATTGATCGAATTTGCTCGTCCCATTTAAGATTATTTTGAATAATTAAACCCAACGCTTTGTGCGATTGTACCGTTTCTACCACGTGACCATCAATTGTCAAAGATGGTAGCTGCGGAGTTTCTTTAAGAAAGGAAACCCGGAGTTCTTTGCACTTTTTGGCATTCAATTTCATACAATTGTAAGTTGCCCATGAATCGATAGAATCAAGAGTTGTCTGAGTGACCGAGAAGCTGTTCGATGTAAGGTTTTCAGAAGATGAGACATCGTCTACAAATTTCCACATTTTCGTGCCTGGGGAATTTACTCTTAAGTCACTAATCATAATGAGGAACAATATTGGACCAAGTTTAGTCCCTTGAGGAACCCCGGCTGTCACTGGGAGCCAACTTGAAAAGGATTCTCTAATTTTAACTCGTTGTCTTCGATCACAAAGAAAGTTTATTATCCAGGGTATTAATGACCGCCTAACGCCCAGGTCTAGCAGTTTTTCAATGAGAATATTGTATCCAATGCGGTCGAAGGCCTTCGAGAAATCTAAGAAACTAATACGAATGTATTTACCATTGGAGTCCGAATCCAAATGGGAGAGCCAAGAGTGGAGCATGTCAAGGAGACAATAGGTGGTCGACGTTCCTTTCAAACATCCAAATTGGCAGGGGTCAATCTTTCCCTTGACGTCGTCAATTAGCCAACTCACAACAAAGTCTTCCAGCAGTTTGGAGAGGCAAGAGGTCAACGATATTGGTCTGGTATCTCCTTCACATTCGGGTTGTTGTACCTTCGGGATTGGAATGATATTGGATTCTTTCCAAATTCTCGGGACGACGCTAGAAGAAAGGGATGCATTAAAAATGGTGGTAACTGGATCAGCTAGCACGTGAGCGAAATCTTTTAGAAATCGACTTGGTACATTATCAGGTCCTGTTGCTTTATAAGGTTGGAGGGCCAATAGTTTTTGACAGACCTCGTAAGGTTGAACGGATAAAAAGGCGTCATTGGCCGGTAAAAATGCGGGCAGTAAATTTACGTCAAATGTCGGAATATCCGCGTTGACGGAGACGTAAAATTCGTTAAGGGCACTTGCTAGTTGTTCGTCGTTCAGAGTTTCCCCGTTTCTTTCTAAAGAGAAATGTTTTGTTTTCTCAGGTTTACCAGACATTTTGTTGACCATTTTCCACCATCTACGACTGTCAGTGTTTCTTAGATGCTGGACTTTATTCTTATAAAAGGACTTTTTTCTTTCCCTTATTTCGTATTGGACCTTGCGTCTTAGTGAGAGCCAAAGGGGTTTGTTCCTGCTATGGAATGCTTTCTGACGGTCTCTTATGAGGGTTTTAATGGCTGGTGTTACCCAAGGTTTATCGGAATGGTGGATTTTTACCAACTTAGGAGGAAATATACGGTCAATTGCTTGCACAAATTGTGATGTAAAAGATGTTGCTAGATCGTCAACTGTGGCTGTAGGCCCAAGTTCACTAAACCAATCATGGCTTGTAGCCCATCTCCCAAAAGCGTCAATGCAAGATCGAGGGTATCGACGTACCAAACGTTTAGTAGACTTGGTGTGCAAACTTGGGTTTGACTTCGTTAAGTCGGGAGACCATGTGACAATGTTGTGATCCGAGGATCCAAGTGGGGCTAGAACTTGGGGGGCTTCATAAAGATTTGATAGATTAGTAATTATGAGATCTAGAATAGCCGAGCCTCTCGTGGGTGCCTGAACCAATTGCTTTAGGTTATGTCTTGATAAAAGGTTCGCTGTTTGGAAATCGTTAAAATCGCCTAGGATAACGAGTGTGATATTCAGTGTGATTAATTGGGATATTGGTTGCATAGAGTATCCGCGCTATTGGTTAAATATTCGTTTAGAAGGTAATGTTCATGTTCGGGCAACCCAGGTGGGTGGTAAACCACACAGACTGCAATGCCTGAAAGGGGTCTAGGTAGGCGAGTGGGGCGTAGCCAAAGCCACAAGCACTCAAAATTGTCGCTTTCAAGGTCAATTCGACGCTTAGCATGGATATGCTCAGAGAGATATACACAAACCCCACCTCCACGTCGATGAGGGCGATCCCTTCGGAAAATATTATAACCCTTGATTGAAACAAGGTTATCTTCTATATCGTCGTTCAACCATGTTTCCGTCACAGCCACCAAATTTACGGTGTTCACAGATAGATTTGCGATAAGTTCGTCAACCTTTGGTAAAAGGGAACGGGTGTTTATTAAAGCCAATTTTGGGAGCCTGGATTTCGTAACCTTGTTTGTTTCAACATGGTTACACCGTCTTACTCGTATTAAGTTAGATACGTTCTGCATATTTTGCTTAGGTCTGTGACGACGGTTACGGTAAGAAATTCTGACTGGAATTGTGTGAGCCATTATACAAATGTAGAAAGAGATCCCTTATGGGTCAGATTAATTTCCCTCACCAAAGGGTTCTTGATGTCATCCTTTGCACGCCAGGGTTTACAGGTAACATATTTAGGCCAGAAGTTCTCTTCTTGCACTAGTGAACTGGCAGCCGAAGGGACATGAATCTTCGATGAGAGTACGCCTCTGCGACGACTGGGGAAAATAGATAGATATGTTGGAATTATGTTTTTCTTATTTAGATAAGAAAGGATCTGGTTTTCATTCACATTTTCTGCGATGCCAGTTAGAAAAAATTTCTTTGTTTTTCTTCGCTTGCGTTCCACCCCAATAAAGCCGTCTGGATCGCAAGGCATCTCCTTGGTTTTGCATGGTGATTTTTGAGCGATAGATTTGTGTTTATTGCTTGTAACAGTCTCGCAAGATGACACTATATCTGCGTACGTTAACATATGTCCTTGCGTTGGGGTTTGCCCAACATTTAGTACTTTATTTTTAGATTTTAACCGTTCAGTCGCACTAAGGTCAGTCTGTTCGTTAGGGGCAAGAGAGCTAACATCAACACCTTCGCATGCACCATGGGTGGCTTCTTGGTTACCATGTTCAGAACCAGTTATATAATTAACTGGTTCCGATGCGTTGCTAACGTTAAGATTTGTAAATTCGTTTGGCCCGCTGGGGCTATCATCTATTGCTTTGTTGCCATCGCAAATGTTTTCGTGATTACCATATTCAAATGCCTCTCTCGCTGTATTCAAAGTTATATCGCAATGGACGGCATTATATTTATCCATAAAGTTCTGGAATTGCGACATCACAGATGTTATGTGAGTGATCGTTCCTGATATAGCTTGGATCGCTTCTGAATTCACCGACTGGCCCCGTTGGAGGTCTCCGAGAGTATCACAGACGGCAGCCGATTGCATGCTTGGCTGCCGGTCGTCTGATATAGGTGCTTCGAAAGAACACATCAGCTTACACAGACTTTGCATGATCTCGTTTGCTCTAGCTCCGTCAAGACGTAAAACATTCTTGTTCTTTTTCCATAATATAGTAGAATCACCAAGAGTAAAAAGTTTTCTGTCCCCACCCGGCTGTGACCATGTTCCTTCGAGATTTAGGTCGTCCTTTACGAACTGTTTCAACGATTCGTAGTCGCCAGACCATGCAAAACATAACCTTTCAAATAGTTTTGATGCCATAAGCATGACACCCTTGAATTCCTTGGATATACTTTGCAGATTGATTCCTTGGATATACTTTGCAGATATACTTTGCAGATTGATATACTTTGCAGATTATCTTAAGTATAATGCCTCTATATTGTCCATTTTCGGTAGATGTGGAGAGTATTCAAACAAAAATCCGCCATAGTTGGTTCAAGATTCTTTCGAGATCCTATGATCAATTGCCTCTACAATTGCATTTTTTGGTCAATAGAAACGCTGAATCGAACTGGCTGTTCCGTCATTACTCTGGCCAGCCAAATGTATAAACTGAATAAGAGGAGAGGTTGAACCGCTGAGTGAGCGTACAGTTTATTCCCTATAATGTGATCTACATTGAACTGAATGAATAATTTTTAGAAACTCGTGAATGTGAAGAGTATTGCTTTATTGGAAAACATTCATTGGATGAGGCGGTGCTGTACCCTTCCCGACATATCTCTCTCTCACATTCACAAAAAGTTGATTAATTATTTAGCACATTTACAGCAAAACAAAAAATAACACGATTTTCTCTGCCTGTGCTCATTGGAGGGTGGGGGGGAGGTACATCTCGTGTTACACCCTAGATATACACTAGTCACTTCGACATCTCTGTATGTTTAAAATCACTATTATACTTCGTTTGTTAATTACTTAATTACCGTGATTTACTGTATGATTTGCGCTCCTTTTTTCATCATGAATTCATGTTCTTCTCTAGAAAAAGATCCGTTAATCTATCTTCACTATTTTCACTAAATCTCATAATACTCTGTGTGTACATAGTTTAGGAGAATAAACCCAAATTTGGTACTGCAAACAATGCGCGCGCACAGCATTATGAGATTTGGTGATCATAAATTCTGAATTCGCAAGTCCGAATAACGTAGTTTATCAAACGTTGGCTTGTTGTGTTGAGTATTTTCAGTAGACACGATAGTAAGAAACTGATTAGCCTATGATTGATCGTCGCGTTCCTATGATAACTTGCGATTAGGCTCGTTTAGATACGCCACTGAAAAAACTGTGGACAAAATCGCGCTGCTTATACTCGACTTGTCGTCTTTCCACTCCGTCACACTCGCCACCAGAATGTGCTGAATAGTTTGACATCAATATGAATTGGTAAAACTTTCGGTCATCTCGGATTAGGGCAGTAATAATATGGTTAGGCACCAACCTCTGCTCAGTTCAGCTCATCCAAAAATCGGAAAAGGTTAATAAACTAAATTATTTTCTTGTCATCTTTGGATATCCTTGTGCGTGCTCAGAAACAATTACACTTGTAGTGAGAGGGAGGCCCTTCTCCATCACCATGCTACCATCATATGCTGAAGACCCTGAATTACGGTACGGATGAATTCCGATGTTGGTTTTCTAGTTTCTAAAACGAAGAAATCAGTTGACTAATGGTGTCACGATTTCTCTTTCACGGAATGTATGTATACCTGGCTCCCAATATAAACCAAATAGACTAATCCGTACTTTTTGCACAAAATTAAACTTCATATTGATGTCCATTTTAAAGCAAACTTACACAAGGAACTGAATAACGTTTCCTCTAAGTTGTCAATGGCATGTATATGAGATAAAGATAATCTCTGTTCTCTATATCAAATAATTCAATTGTATAATAATATATATTTATATATAAATAGTAAATTTTCTGTCGTAATGGCGTGGGAATAATTTTATTTATTTAATGAATTTATTATAGCGCTATTAGGAAAAGAAATGGAATAGTATTTCAGGTATCATGTATATCATCCGACTGTGTTCACATCTCATCCTAACATTTTTCTGTTTTATGAACTGTTTTATAAAACTTTAGAAGTTAAAACTTTGGTAGTTTCCAGTTCATTTTCTTGTGAAGAGATTATCTCTGGACGTTTCGATAAATAATAATTATTAGCAGTCTTTACCTATCACTTGATAATTTTGAAAAGTAACGAATCACAAAAATAGCAGCGACATAAATACAGCTGTCCATGCAGTAAATAAATTACAAACAAACACATGCATGCATTTTATGAGACACAGGAGAGGTTAAGATACCCCGACATAGGGCTAGGATATCTTAATTTTGTTCAATAATTTTGTGGTGTGCTATTAGCATTTTTTATCATCATGCATGTTTTTCTTCCCGCGGCAAATTTTGAATAATGTTACAGATGTATCAAAAACAAAGAAATATTCTATTAGCACTTTAGCGGCATAATCACATGCAGGTGTTGGCATGCCAAGGATGCTCGGGCTTGATGTGTTAGAAACAGAACGGAGTGGTTCAACAGCAATTTTCAACATACGATGCCTGCATGGATAGAAGCACTTGTGCTGGAACAAATGAATCTTTGAAAATATTTTTCAGGGAATTATATTGAATTGTGTTTACTTCACGTGTGTGGTGGTATCCCATAAAAAATCTTAAATCATTTGGAAAGTACGAAAAAGAATCCATTACAATAGGTTCCCTAAAGTAATTTTGTAATTTGCTTCGAGAACAAGTGCACACATGTTACGATGAAAAATATCTCGTTCTTACTGATAGAGTGCTACAACACAATAAAAAATCTTTAAGAGACCGGTCATAAAGTAATTCTAAGGTGGGCCGGATGGGCCATGAAATTATTTTCACTAATTTATCTGGGCATTCAGTTAATTCCTGTGCAAATATTTGGGCCATGAAAACAAATCAGCCTGTTTGCACTCTCACATATATAATTACTCCAAGACTGAGTTATTGAGAGCATTAATATTGACATTAAAATTATACAAAATATTCAAAATAAACAAGAAACAGAAATTTATGCACAAGAAAAACTGTTATATAGATACAAGCGTTTTCATGCTTTACTTGATGCGCTACAAAATGTAAATTACAATCGAGAAATTTTAAATTATAAATTGATAACCTCTTCTCCCTGACTTTAGCAGCATGGCATATTAAATTATGAAACTATCTCAATCTTAATATTTCTTTTTTTTTAGTTTCTCTGACGATACATCAGTTATTGCGCATGTTAACAGTTTGTGTACAAATATAAATCTATGAGGTTGTCCATGTTACCCTTCTTCAGTATCAGATTCTGAAGAGGTAGAAGCAGACTTAGGAAATGATATTTCACATAACGTTTGGACAAACGAATCAAGTCTACAATGGTTTTTGTCACAAACTGTTTTCTTATTTCTTTTGGCATGTTAGTTTCTTTTGTTGCCCAAGGAAGCCATTATATCATTCGCTAATTCCAGAGCATCGTCTTCAAATTAATGTTTGCCACAGATTAGCATTCTCAAGACACTGATAGTTGACCCTGCCACTACATGGTGATCATCTTTGTATAATGTCACAAGTCCTTGAAAGCAATCGCTTCTCTAACTCTTCTAGCAAGTTTGTGACAATAAGGTGTAACAATCCAGTTTAGGTACGATATTATATTTTGTTCCTCGTCCGCTGCGCTCACTCGCGCATGATGTCGTGCATATATAGAGAGAATGTTAGTAGTTATGTGCTGGCAATATAGCGCATAAGGCCGGGGAAAGATCCCCTTTCCCGGAGAATAGTACCGGGTAAATTTTTCCATACCGTAGTCACGGCCTTATGCGCTATAATTCCATCACATCATGAAGGAAAGTCCAGTTCCTATTCTTAGGAAAGTCCAGTTCCTATTCTTAGGAAAGTTCAGTTCCTATTCAGTATTTTGAAAAGTTTCAGATAAATGTATTTTATCTTTTATACATTTTTTCATCATGAAACTCTCATCTGTTTTGTTTAATTTACTCTTCGTAAGGGTTATTACCCACGAATTGTGTCGTTCACGAAAGATACATGCTGAAGTATTGACCCAAGGTTGCGGTACAAAAACAATTAGCAGTTTTGGGTGTAAAGGTTATTGTATATCGTCTGCAAAGCCGCGGTTTGGAATAAATGGGTTTACAGAAACATGTACTTGCTGTAAACCTATTAAAACAAGAGTAAAGCGGGTTGTCTTATGTAATTCTTTTCCTACCGTTGTGGCTGTGGCAACCAAGTGTACTTGTCGAGTTTGTTAATTAGAAGTCATACATATTTTAAAAACAGTTGTTTATTTAACTTTTTTTCTATATAACAGGTAAATAATATGTTAAATATTTGTTGATGAAAATCGATGTTTTAGAGAGTTTGATAGAGACTTAAACAATTTAGTCTCAAAAAATTTATACTGTTCTTAGTAGTATTATCCCATATTAACTTTGTAATCGTCATCCATTTTGAAGTTTTCAAAAAATCTTTTTACCATTTGCTTCTCGAGCTGCTGTTTATGATTGGTTGGATCGTCAAAGGATCTTTTTGCAGGTTTTTCAGGGACGCGTAGCGGTAGGGTTTGATGCCGGGTATGGTTTACCCATTCGAAGAACTTGCAGTCATTTTCACGTCCCTCCCCACAGCATAGGAAGAATCGTCCTTTATTTTTTCCTGCTTTTTTCACCTTTCGCATTATGCAAGACGTTCCGTGTTTACATAGGGGTTTTTCTTTGATAATTTTATCTCCCCACTCGAAGTAATGACACGGGTTTTTTTCTTTTGGACATACGAAAAAAGGACGACCAAAACTTGCTTTCAATGTATCTTTCACCACTTTGAGTCTTGCATGGCAACGTTCGTCACTATCATTAATACCGCAACACACAGGGCGTGGTTGGTCCGTCTTTAAGAATGTTTGTACAGCTTTAGTATATAAGAGTTCATCTTCTTCACGACATATCAAATGACAACTGGAAGGTTCTCCACAGAACCAGAAAGTACCTTTATCAGTTGTTGAAGTTACAGCTGCCTTACCATGTAGACAAAGCATGTTTGAATCAGTGATTTATTTCCTTAACGACTATATATTTATAGTATTTTGAAATGTACTTTTAAAACTGGACTTTCCAAAACTGCACTTTCTGTATGCACTTTTTTAGAACTGCACTTTCAAAATATATGCTTTTTAAAATTGCACTTTTAGAACTGTACTTTCCAAATATGCACTTTCTTTAAAAATTGCACTTTTAAAAATCCACTTTCTTGCCTTAGACCTACAGTTTAAAAAGGGCACGCTAAAACATTGCACCCGTACCAGATGTCATGGATCGCGGCAATGAAAACACGTTAGGCGAGTGGAGTGATGGTGATGACGATTGGGTTTGGGATGTTCCTGAAAATGAATGGAGCGATTCTGATGATCAAAAGGGTCGCGGAAAGAAGCGTAGAAGTAGCGAACTGGATAATGATAGTGATGATGTGTCCAGTAATTTACCACCCCAGGAAGAAAACTTTTATGCAATAGAAAATGTGAGGCAAGTGAAATCTAAAAAGTTCCGAACAACTGCTATGGATTATACAGTACGTTTTAATAACACCGCGTCTGATTTCGATTTAATTGAAAGTTATGACCGTACCCAAAAGATTTTTGAACATTTATTGAATGATATAACTAACGGTATGAATGAAGAAGATCAAGTACGTTTTGTTTTGCGTTCTACTCAATTGGAGAGTCCTATTTCCTTACCTTTTATGTCTGTGCAACAACTTACACCCGAACGTGTTTTTTCCCAAATTGAACGCGTTGTTCAGTCCAACCGCGATTTTCGATTAAATGACACTGTCGTAGTAGATTTAGTACACGTTGAAGCACCTCAAGGTAGCGGGAGAAAGAAGCGTGATCTTGTCGATTTAAAAGAATTTTTACATAAGAAAAATCAATTATAATCATATAGGGAAAGACCCGTACCTGCACTGCCCTAAAGTCGAAGTCGAAGCATTTGGGTGTTGGCTAAAAGAAAAAAAGCGTGGCTGAAAAAGAAGAAAAAAGAAAATCTTAAAACGGTTCTTTTAAGAACCAACAAAATATTTAAAAAAGATATAAACGAATATTCTGAAACTTTTCAAAATACTGCATAGGAACTGAACTTTCCTAAGAATAGATTATGTCAAATAGGAACTGGACTTTCCTAAGAATAGGAACTGGACTTTCCTAAGAATAGGAACTGGACTTTCCTTCATGATGTGATGGAATTATAGCGCATAAGGCCGTGACTACGGTATGGAAAAATTTACCCGGTACTATTCTCCGGGAAAGGGGATCTTTCCCCGGCCTTATGCGCTATATTGCCAGCACATAACTACTAATGTTCATGTGTCAGAGCAGAGTATGTGTGTGTCTGAGCAGGGTTTTCTAGAGAACTTCTTTGGACTACGAAATTTTGCCGTATTTCTCAAGGTGGGTCACCAAATTTTTTGGGAAAAATTCATTTTTCTTTCTTTTCCCTTCCCCCGCCGAGCCAGCAGTCACTAACTACATGATCGATCTCTAATGGATTAATTTGTACCATATATAACTGTATCCTTTCTAAAATATACGATTTTTCTCGACGCATAATTGGCGTATGTCTTTGTGAAGTGCTTCAATAAAGATCGTATCCAAAAAGCTACCCCGCTTTGACGGATCGCCCTTCTTTAAGCTTAAAGCAAATTAAAAAGATTAATTGCTCTCATTAAGACAGCTTGTGATTGTGTCACTGACTTATTATTGAGTTTTGCGCTGGCAATAAGACTATAAGTTCAGTGGAAAACTCACAGTAAACATTGATGATAGCGACACAAGAGCAACAATATTGTAAAATAAAATCTCTGAAGTTCTATAAAGTGCCATAAACAAAGTCCGCGGATAAACACGCCAAGTTACCAGCCAAATTTCAGGCATAGAAACTTATGTAGGATCTTCACGAAGAAATAATTAAAATGCGAATGTAAAAGAAAAATGACGTCTTTGTGATGAAATTTAAGGGCTGGAACTAAACACGAGCACACGAGAGGCGCAGAAAACATATGAGCTGTTGCAGGAAATTGTAGGTTAAAAAATTGCAAAATTAAAGAAGCTACACAAGGACATGTTGGACATATTTTCTCAGTAGCATATTTTCCCCTGTTAATTAAGACTGAACTGTTTGAACACATTGAATGATAGATTATAAAGATTGTCTTCATCATCAGTTGCCGAAAAAGGCTTTGTGGGAAAATGTTGTAAAGGCATTGTTGCATTTTGCCTAATGATTTAAAACCACTTACTAATTTATAATGATCATTTTAAAACCATGACATTATATTGACAAACAAACTTTCACCCTACAGGAAATATTTGCTGATAGATCCATGAGAAGCAGACATTAATTAATTACTATATCTATTAGGTTTTACGCTTTATGGAGGTATTAGTTGAACGTTCTTTATCTAGCAACAAGATATACAAGATATAAAAGGCCATAAAACAACTTTTTATAATAAAGGAAGTGAATGAATGAAGTTTTAAGAGCGGAAATGATCGAACCGCAACTTAAGACTTAATTGGCATCATGTTACATAAAGCACGCAACACAAAATTCTTCACGCACAATTAGTGAAACAATTTCTGCGCTCTCTTCGTCGCTGGCCGTAGTTTCACGCAACAAATACATTTCTTGATTCCTTTGCTGTAGGACATACATAATTACTTGTACAAGGTAAGTGGAATGTGAACTATTTGAGCCTATTGACTATTTTGTCACATTTTCTAACATTTTATGTATAATGTTCCAATGATCCTGCATTATTACATACAGTAGCTATCATGTATAATACATCGTCATCGCTATTAAGACTCTAGTAATAAACTTTATTGCGCCGTTGCCACTGCCAATGAAACTGGTCTGCATGATTCATTTAAAACTAATAAAAAGTACGCACATCAAAGCATAAATGATGTCGACACTTGCGCTACGTTGCCTCTGAGGAGAATGGCCGGGTTTCTTGGTCACATTTCGTCTATAGAATATTTTTCATTGCTGATTAAACAGCGTACAAAATACAAATGTCATGAAGAAAAACAAAAGGTGCGGATCACTCAGCTGTAATCTGAGATTTCTGAATCGTATTCGAGATGAGAGCTCACTCATCATCAGCCTCAGATTCTGTCTGCATGATGTTTGTTCGGCCTGTGATATATTTGTCAAATGATGTAGAGAAAGTAGCAGTTGAAATTTTGCGAGCATTTATATAAGCACTGATACACTGCCATGTATACAATTTCCCAAACACGAACAAGGTATTGTACATACTGAAATGAAAAACCAGCTTACACCGAGTGTTATCCACAGTGTTGTGGCACCACAGTAGAGAAAATAAACTAAAATAGAGTCCAGTTTTTTGCTCGTCGTTATCAATCCACAAGCAATGGGGAACAACTGAATATCAGTATGTACATAGTGGCAATTTTCCAGTGTACTAAACTGGAACATTCACTTGAATTTTCCAGAACAATACCAATTTAGTATCACTTCTTTGGTTCATGAAAGTTATAAGGCTCCCAACTATGGGGTACAATCCGATCTACAGAGGGTATCACAATGTTTTGTGTTCTTACAAAAATGGCAGGAAACTTTAAAAAATTCACTAACAACCATTAAAACTGCACATTTATAACACAAGAATGTAAAAAACCCCAATAAATATTTAAAAATTCCCCAACTGCGCGAAGGTATATCACATGCTGGAAACGAGATTACACCTGACAGCTTTCAATAACAATACGCAATACAAATGTGATTTCTTAAAATTTGATTGGTTCATACAATGGTACTTCATTTATATTGCGAGTTGTTGTTGAAAGTTGTCCCTGTAAAATCACCCCAGGTCGACCCGTCGTTGTTTGTTAACGGCTTAACGGCTCGATTTCAAATCATGACTGCGCTTGACTGACTAAACCTTGGTTGAACTAAAGCAGTTTCGTGAGAAGAGTGTCTGTCACGCTCTTGACATTTTGTTCGTCTGCAGATCAGTCACGCTAGTAAGAAAATCGCTCTCTTGTAGGCTTCGTCTGTCTTTTCGTCAGTTTCTGAAAGGTTTTTAGAGAAAAACCTTAGGCACAGATTAAAAATACAAGAGCTTTGGTGACAAGTTGTACCTATTGTCAATCGTCTATTTCTTGCCCATCGTGTTTAAACTTAAAAGCTGACTTTTCATTGAAACGGCTGAAAGCCGAGGTACTATAACAGGTGGAGTGAGGTTCTTTCAGGTCGTTCCATCCAGAGATTTTTCAATCAAATGAGGAAATAGAGTGCAAGTGCTGCTTTTTCATTTTAAAACAAATGAAGGCAAAGAAAAGATACCAACAGACCTTTATTGTTTTGAATAAACGCACTTCGTTCCAACATTTAATATTGCTGTAGCTTTCCTACGAAGGGTACTCGTTTAAAACGTCATATAGCGTACAGGTAGTCTGGCTACCCTTTTAATTTATGAAATTTTGTCATTGCATGTAACTTCTTCAATTTAATCTGTTTGTTATGAGTGTACCTGCAGGAAACTGGGCTTCCTGGGCAAGATAATTAGACCACTCTGGTGTGGTACGTACAATGAAAAAACAACTCGATAGAAAAAGAGGCCTGTATATTTATTAAATTAGACCAATTGTTGTGCTCACAATCGTAGAAAGCTTTAGGCCTTGTTTAACTTGTGGTTTAAGCGTGGGGTAAATTGATATGCCAAAGTTCCTATGAGAGCAAAAAAACTGCTCTCTATTGTCCCGTTATTTTTTGAATTGATTATCATATGGAAGGAAAAAACTACAAATACTTACACTCACTTTATTTTACATTCGCTTAGCGAGCTATCTGTAAATTTTATATATATGGACTTATATAAACGTTTCCTTCTATTTTGTCATGAAAATATGTCCTTCCAAGTATGTAAAATATGTTCCTAACTGCATCATTTAAAATCCACTTTAATTAGGCGGAAAGAGTGAACATAGATTCATTTAGGATAATGATTATTCATAAAATACAATTTAATTACAGGACGTTGTTGACAACAAAACGAACAAACACTACTGTTAAAAATATCGATATAAAAGCGTTAAAATATCTTTAAATGACGCCCGTTAAAAGTTCACTCCAATAGTCAATTCCAATAAAAATCAGTAAATGTCATAAACACCGTATTGGCAACCCGATTACTAATCGTAGCCTCGATTTGGATCAGTGATAATAACGAGAGACTTACCACAGACCTTTAGTGGTCCACATGCGATGACCAATTAAGTCCAGCCAGGCGGAATGATCAGCACATGTGGGACGTTTCAAATATCAATGAATCCTTCAACAGTTAAATAAAAATAATCTCACATAGTCAAAATTCATGTAGGTACAATTTTTGCAGTACATTACTTTATACTTTTGTACACGAAGAGTGATTCTTCCGGAAGAACAAGAGATATTTTGGCTTAGCTGCATAGCGAACTTACGCAAGGTGTTGCAATGGCTGACGTGTCAGAATCAGAAAACTAGTAACTATCGTTTTTGTAAGCTATATAGCAAGTAAGATAGCCGAACGGATGAAGTACCAAGAAATTTGTCAAGTTTGAAAAAAGAATTTCACTGAAATTAACGTGTGTTAGCATATATATGTTCGCCCATGTTAGCCTATGTTGATCCAAGATGACATATGTTGGATGATTGGTCAATTTTGGCATTTGTCGGTCAATGTTAGTTGATGTCGGCCATGGCCCTGCTCAAGCCATATTGGTCTATGTTGGCCTGTCTGGCTGTCTAGCCTATATTGATCCAGGATGATCTGTGTTGGTTTATGTTGGTCCATGTTGGTTTATGTTGGTCTAATGTTGGTTTGTGTTGATCTATGTTTGTTTGTGTTGGTCTATGTTGGTTTGTTGGTCTATGTTTGTTTATCTTGGTCTATGTTGGTCTAATGTTGGTTTATGTTGGTCCATGTTGGTTTAACTTCATCTATCTTGGTTTATGTTGGTCTACTGCTGCTTTGTGTTGTTCTATGTTGGTTTAACGCAGTTTATGTTGGTTTTAGTTTGTTCTATCTTGGTCTATGTTGGTTTATGTTGGTCTAATGTTGGTTTGTGTTGGTCTATGCTAGTTTAACTTGGTTTATGTTGGTTTAACTTGGTCTATGTTGGTCTTTGTTTATTTTATCTTGGTCTATGTTGGTTTGTGTTGGTCTATGTTGGTTTATGTAGCTCTGTGTTGGTTTATCTTGGTCTGTGTTTGTTTATCTTGGTCTACATATACAATACTTTACTTCAGTTCTTCCAAAGGGAGGGGGGGGGGGATTCAGAACCAAATACAATAATTTACAATAATATTAATAAATAACAATTATACTGTATCTATGGCTATATAGTTAAAAGGTTAAAGTTTAAAAAAGATGTCTTTGAAGTTTTATTTTAAAGATATTTACTGTCATGTTTTATTTCGTCTTATTTTATTTTACAATTTTTATTGAGTACATTACATATATAATCAAAATTGTTTGTTTTGATGTTCACTGGTAAATCGTTCCAGAGTGAAACAGCACGGTAACAAAACGTTCTTGGCCAGTGGCATTTTTATAAAGAGAGATATTCAAAGATTGAGAATCTTTGGTATAGCGTCTGCTTATACTGCCTTTGTTTATGAATTGCTTCGACAAGTAATTGGGGGCCATTCCATTCATACATCTGAGCGTCAAGACTGCGACACGGTAGAAAAAATAGAACTTGACAAGAAGCTAATGTAGTTCGTGAAGCAATGGGGTAAGATGGTCAAATTTCCTTGAGTTGGTGATTATACTGACGGAAGAATTCTGTCTGTACTGCCTGTAATTTACAAATATTACTTGCAATGGTGTTGACCATACAATTGAACAATAATTCATTTTGCTGAATACACTAAACTTTGGATAATTGTAGTAAGTCACTGTCCAAGGCATCTTTGCCCTGTTAATCTGCCCCATACTTGGCATACATGAGGAGGACGACTTAACAACATGCGGTCCAAGTAAAAGTTTGGGTCTAGAAGTAGACCAACATCTTTGACTAATGGTACTGCCTACTGGCATCAGTTCCACACCAATTAAGCAAAGACAATCTTAAGTCAGGGATTTTTGCGATCATTTGACGGCTCCCAAATTGCATAAGTTTTGTTCTTAGACGCATTGAAGAGAAGACAATTATCAAAGCACTAATCGCGAATCTTACGCAAGCCGTAATTCACCTTGGTTGTATATAGTCTATGTGTGTCTGTGTTGTCCTATGGCTATGTTGGTCTATGTTGGTTTATCTTGGTCTATGTTAGCGTATACTAAGTTGGTCTATGTGCGCGTGAATCTGTCTATGGTCTATGTTGGCCTCCATGCATTGATCTACGTTGCTCTATGATTGTCTATGTTGTTTGTTATACGTTCGTCTTTGTAGGTCTATGTTGCTCTTCGAATTTTTTCCGGTTTATGTTGGTCTATGTTGGCCTATGTTTGTCCGGGTTGACCTGACCCGTGTGTTGGCCTGACCATATGTTTATATCTGGAACGGCTTACATGTTGGTATTTAATTTATTGGTCTATGTTGGTTTATGTTGTTCTGAGATTAAGTTTACCTGTCAATAGCCTATATGCTTTTCCGAGATGGCTTATGTTTGTCTGTGTTGCTTTATGTTGCCCTAAATGTTGGTCTGTGTTGGTGACAAGGTTAAAAAATAAGCAGACTCTCCGAAGGTCTCGCCATTATTGCTACTTACACTCTTTCATCAGGGTTTTATAGTTTTAGGTTCAATGATTTGCCTTTTTTGATTTTTTTATACATTTAAAGAATTGAACAGAAATAATACGGCTAAATGATATTTCATTTCAAGATGACTTCCTGTTATGACCAAGGTCTGTGAAGGTTAGTTCCTCTGAAACTAAAATAAACTGCAGCTCAAACTGTTTCGCGAATTCAAGACATGCATGAAGAAGCATAGGGGTAGTTTATTATGTGGCTACATCCGTACTTAGAAACCGCTCTCATTGTGTCCAATCAGTAAAATATAACGGAGAGTGGGTGCGGTTTTCCTCATCGTCTGTTAAGGAGTTGATACGACTGACATTGCGTAGTAACAAAAAAAGATGAGACAACATCTTCGAGCCAAGAAAATAAAAACTACCGATTTTGCACGCAGTTACTCCAACCGGACTATTTTTGAGCACCTTGCTCCTTGGGAAAATTTTTATACTTGACGCAAATTTTTGATTCAATAATTTTTGCTAAAACATGATTTGGAACAGAGTACAAAGTCAAAACAGAAATGAAGAAATGTGCTGGCCACTGCAACCACAGCAAAATCTAGTTGTAATAGTGTACAGAATGGTGAATAATTATTTTCTCCTAAACATGCAATTCATCTGCATGGCAGATCATTTACGCTTGTAGCAGCCGCAAAGGTAAATTTTCTTCCATTTGATACATGAGGAAGTAGCTAGCTATATTGTCTTTTTAAGCAAATGTCGCCGACATGGCTATGTATGGCATATGTACACAACATACAATTGCAACTACATGTGATCTTGTTATCAAAACTGTATGGTTGGGGAAGTGTTAAATAATATCCTGTCTTCTAGTTCTGATTTGCACAACACCATGTCACCATGCGCTTATATATACTGGTTTACTTTATTTCTTCCATAATCAGTGAGTAGTACTCTTATTGAAAATCTATAGAGTTTCAACAAGAGTAATTGGAAAGAATTGATCTTATCTCACGGCATAGATACAATGAAGTTATATAAGCAGTATATTTTCGTAAACTCGTAGCATCCATATGCAAAAGAATTAAAGCATCCACCCAAATTAAAAAACCATCGTATATATTCCACTTATACAAGCAAAAACCTATAACAAAGATCATGACATGCATTCGAAAATTCTCTCTTACATAGCACATATAGGCTGTCATGGTTAATGTTAAATTGTGGGGATCTGTACGTGAGACAGAATGTAGATTATCGACCTTGAACTCCGAGACTGAAATAGAGCGGTATAGGTTATAACGCTATCTTGTGTTTGGCTGAGACGAACTTTCCGTCACCAAGCATGGACATATAACAGGATATATATACACACTTATATTGGTCCGTGATCATATAGCTATCAAATTATTAGACTGTTAATGATAGTTACCAATCTAAATTAGTGTATTATACTTGAAGTAAAAAAGGTTTCTAAATGCTACATTGTATTTTTACCAAGTGTCTACAGTTGCGTCTATATATGTTTGTTACTGTTTTTGTATACAGGCAGGCTATACATTATATATATATATTGATATACATATGCTCATGAAGACACTTAAATAGAAGCATGGACGGATCTTGTGCCCAGCCGAGTGGGCGAGGTTTTGAGGCTCTGTGATTAACTCTGACATCACTAACCATGGTCATATTTTACACAAATCACGTGGCTGTATACTTTAGATAATTATACACTTATACGTGAGAGAAGGTAAAACAAACTGCGATCTCGTGAAAAATTTTAAAACAATTAAAATATCATAGGTTTCTAAAAAAGAATGCCGCTTCCTTCTCTTTCAATTAATTGCAGTTAATTACAACTAGAACAAGGAGACTGAAAATTCCGCACAAATTGTACTTCCAAAAGGGTGTTTTTGTGGAAGGTCAGAACGGTGTTGTAATATTTCTTCCGGAAAGGATGTTTGTATCTAAGCAAGTATACCGGCTCAACATACACACACACAACACTCAAGTACCGGAGGTTCACTTGAATTGTTTCGTGCGATAGAGTGTAGTAACACGCAGAGAATATCTTGTCATGTTAGAGGAAAACAGCTTAATGGACTATTTTCAGTTTATATTTCATAAGTTTGATTCATATTTCGAAAATTGACTAATTTAAAAAAACATTTTCGTCTAAGTGTACAAAAAATTGTACTGTTCATAATATATTGTATTTTATCCGCGTTGAGCGGACAAGTCGAGGTAAATGTTAATATGTTTGTCAATCTTCCAGATAACAGAAAACGTCCGAAATCACAACAGCAAGATGTTTATATATTACATTAATGCCATACAGTTGTATTTTTTTCTCAAAACAAAGTTTGATTGCCTTACGTTAGAGATGCAAAATACGGCCATAAAATTGTTTATATATACGAAACATCACCGACTCCGTCGATTTCTTTTTTCTTGAATATCAGGAATATAAGATGTCTATTTCCGGAATTTGTTTTATTTTGTAAATTGTTTATATGATCTGCATGTTTACATGATAACACCTATCGAGAAACCAGCGTTACACAACCATCGTACATTTCGATATGCAATAGATAAAGTACAATATCATTTGACGTTTTGGTGATCGGTTCCTTTGGAGGTTGGCCCCACCTAGAGAATTAGTGATAGTAAGTACTAGACTATAAATATTGACTTTACAAACTATAAATAAAAACGTCTGAAATTCATTTAAGTGCATGTAAAACAACAGCTTAAAATCATAGCAGACAATGTCATTTATTACAAGCAAGATTATTCACTCAAAGGTTACAAATTAGAAAGTGTCAAAATTTTCCCTAATTTGCAATATTTATTATAAACAACCATCATACATTGCATAAAGCATTATTTGCGCAGAACAGATATGATACAATATCGTATCTCGGTGGGTTTCTTTAGTTTGATCTTGGCGGTAAAGAGTGACAGTAACTTCTAGAAGACGAATAATTTATTATGATTACACGACAACTTGTCTTGAATATTAAAATTTTTATGCAATGATCACTGTGAAGAACAGTGTAGAACTGAACATCTGGTTACCATGAGATCATGAGAAGAGAACGTGCTGGTTGTGTAATTGATCTTATCATTACAGACGTGAGATCAATTACACAACCAGCACGCTCTCTTCTCTAGAGACTTTAAACTCAAAGACCATATTCTGGCTATGGTTTACACACACGGTACATGCATTTAAAGACAGGTTTTTGTTTAATGGTTGCATTTTCAGTCAGTTTAAATATTGGTTGAAGGTCATAAATAGTACATAAAAAGATGCAAATGTAAAATATTCATTTGTTTAAAAGTCCGTGCCGTCTGCTGGTATCATCGGAAACTGAGCGGAGATTTGCAACAGTTAAGAGTTATACAATAAGACTGTAGATATGCAGGTACTCAAATTTTAAAAGTAATAGATAAAAACTATCAAAAAGGCGTTAAACAAAGCTTGTTAATTTAATTTGTTTTGTTTTAGAGAAATATTACACATTATCAATTGACACCTGTCGTTAATTCTGGAAAATCACGCGTTGGTAATCAGCTTTCGTTATTTAATTAATGTACTAATATATTAATTAGGTGTATTGTATAAACCTAATTAATATCGGTCATTACTGAACGATGAAATTGAAAGCAGCTGGTTCATGACATAATAGTTTGCATGAAATAGTTTGCACGAAATACTCAAGTTTTCACAAAACTTCATGAATGAAGATTTTCAATTGAATTTTTCCTCTTCGTACGCAAATAAATTGCGTGTATACATCCTTCCAGATACACAACATGGTCGCGAAATAGTGAAGGGGGGGTAAAATAATTGCTGAGTTTTTCATTCTAGTGTCAACATGTGCAACAAATTTACTAAAACATGTTCCCCAACTTACCATGTTGGTAGCCAAGGTGTAAATGAGCGTTTATTTCAAAACATATTTCTGGCAAATTGCGAAACCTTTTTAATTGCCGGAGTGGATTGCCTGCATCAAACGGATAATGAATAAAAAGCAAATTGTGGGGAGTCGTCGCTTCATAATAAACAAAATGGTGCTCCTGCTATTTCCATTGTCAAAAAACTGGCCGGTAGGGAAACTCTTTGTGTTCGTTTTAATAAGGGGGTGTTCCTAGCTATAAATGCAACCAGATTTGGAAAAAAATGTAAAACCTGTCTGTATGATTGGTTTTTGACATCTTTGCAACTGTTTAAAATTGTTTTCGTCAGAAATACAACTATTGAATGAAGGCAAGATGTGCTGCACTAAACAATACAATGCCGCCGTTTTGCTTTGGCTTTGCTCTCATCATGTGGATTGACACGATGTTTGTTTTAGAGCGGGCATTGCGTGTTCATGTGTTTTGTTATTCCGTTTGTTATTCATAAAACGATCAAAGTTGGCCAACTTGACTGCACGATTATACAAATACAACGTAATTGAGTTCTCAAATAAAAATATGGAAAGTGTTTTATGAAAAAGGCAAATTAAGATTGTGTTTGCCAGCAATAGACAGGGATTAAAATAAGGGCTGATAGCTAAGTAAAGACATTCTTTTTAAGATCAATGAATTAATACCCAGATCAAACATTGCAAAAGTCCCGACATCATTTTAAATATCTCATTGTTGGATCTGTCAATTTAGCTGTCACCACAAATATCCATCTCAATAGCGCACATATCAAGCTCCGCGAATGATTTCGTGTTCAATTGCCTAAATTCATGCTGTGTTTGCTTTGAAATGCACTTCGTGAAACAAAACAACGCCGTCGCTAAATGGAGATGCTCATTTTCACCGACAGAGTTGAGTAATTTGGCAAATTTAGGGCATAATCTTGAGCAAAGTCGGTCGTTATCTTAATAAAAATTGCATTATTGACAAAATATTTCAAACCAACACATAATGTTTGCAAGCAGTCGCTTTCAAATCACGTGATAAAACGTTGACCCCACTTAGAAAACTCGAACTGTGATTGGTTGAAAAGTGAGTGAAATGATCTTTGCGGCTGACATGGAATTCTCAATAAGGGCACTCAAACAGAGATATCCCGCTGATCAAGTTATAAGATACTGAGTCTCTTCGCTTTGAACATTCACCGATTCATGCTCTCTTCAAAACGTTCAAGTACTTAAAAACGATCATTCCTTATCAAAGTTTGCAGCTTTACACGATTGTACTTCAACGATATACAGAGTACCAAGTGTAAAACATTGTAAGGACGTCGTGTTACTTTAAGTATGTTTGTTAAATCTAATTTCTCGCGAAGAAGTGACACATTGTTTATTAATATTTCACACAACCGCCTCACTGAGTTTCACTCGCAACTTTTGTACTTTATTGCTGTGTTCTGCTGCTGCATGTACAGGTATGTAACATGTCTTCTTTATTCTAGGGTGATGAGACAATCTGAGTCAGGAAATACGTTGTATGGTAGACAAATTTCATGCGCTCCGAATACAATGTATCAAACAGGCCCGAATGGTTTTCAACTGACAAATATGGACAACTGGAATGGCAAGACTGAGAGTCAAATATCGACTCAGGGATCACATCATTACGAAGGTAGTAACGTGAGCGCTACAAACTTTCCTAGATCTGGCATAGCCACAGAAGCAAATCCCGCGTTTCCCTCACGCCACTACGGTAGCGTGCATGCATTTAATTATAACAATAACATAAACGATAACTCAAGATTTTATCAAGTAAGCGAAGAACATCTGTCCACGCAAGGATGTAGTCAAAGTATTGAACGCACTCCAAGTACAAAACTATTCAATCCTTTCTCCTTGAATCCAGAGGTGTCGGCAAGCGCATGGCCTGGCGAGGAGCGTGGCATGGCAAGCATGCGAAATGAAGCAAGAGCTTACAAGTACTCAGCAATTGAGCAAGGTTTGGCAAGAAGGAATAGTTCGTCTTTCCTTCAAGCAAATGATGCACGCGGCAATATTCAAGCGGGAATAGAAAACACAACAAGACCCCGTACCTTGTCAAATTCCAGCGTAATCGCTGACATACCACCTCTAAACATCAACCCAATAAAAACCGCTAACACTACAAACATGCCTGTGTTTCGTTCTCCATACGAGGATCCTACGCGACAGTTCAGTCAAAATGCAATTATTCGCTCACTGCAACCTTCACGTACTGACTCGGGCAGTATCACAACAAACCCTTACTCAGATTATTATTTCAAGAGCCAAAAACTAGCGGAGAAAATTCCGCCTCCAGTGGTTAAAGTTGAGGAAGGTTTTGATAGGCCTGTGCCAGCCAAACGTACGCCTAGTCTAAAACTGGAAAAATCGTCTAAAGTAAGCGAACAAGGCAAAGATAGTCACTACGATAACCCATTTACAAACGACAATCCTTTTACTAACAATTGGATAGTTCAGAAGAGTGAGTCACAGCGTATTATGGAAGAACATTTAGCAACAATAACTGAAACGCGGGATTGGCAGAACACGCTTTGCACTGAACGATCTAAGACTAATGAAGGCAAACAAGAGAACGAACAGAGTTATAAATGTGACTGGAAAAACTGTGGTTTGATCTTTCCTGAACAAGATGATTTAGTACGACATATTGAAAAAGTCCACATAGATCAAAGGAAAGCTGACGACTCATTTGTTTGTTACTGGGAGAATTGTGTTCGCAAGCAAAAACCATTCAACGCAAGATATAAGTTAGTGATTCACATGAGAGTCCACAGCGGCGAACGTCCCAACCGTTGCTCGGTAGGTCGCACTATTCTTTCATCAATAATTAGTTCAATTTCATCGGGTAATAATCCATTATAACACCTTGCTTTCTATATTCTACACCGCCAGTGCTTGAGTTGATAGGCAAACTGTGCTGGCATGGGGTGGTCAGCGCGACTAGCTGTGTTGTACAAAGCTTGCCAAAAATCGTAAAGATTTCTTCATTCATAATTATTCAAGAAAGCGCCTTCAATTACGGTTATTTGATAAAATGTTTTGTTCACGTCAGAAGGAAATAAGACAGTGAAATATCAGTAGACAGCTATCAAGTCATAAGTAAACATATTTTACCTCAGACTCACACTTATTAAAACAAAGCAGAAATTTGAGCTATTTCACGTCTGTTTTTCAAAGCACTTGATTGGATCAAAAGTAGCCAAGGTGAAAAACTGACCAGAAAGAAAGCGGCATTTCTCGTTTGAAACCGAAAAAGGTCTAATCATTCAATCTTTCTGCTTAATTAAGGATGATATTTTAAACAATAGTTTTAGCAATTTTCACACAACGCTACAATTAGAAATACACACAAAACTTGTTATTATCTCCAGTGTCCTTCCTAGATCATTACTCATTAAAGATTACTTTAATCCTTCTACTGCATATTTATGCAAATTTCTCCTATTTGTTCAAATTTTATAACATTTCTTTGTTCAAAATGATCACGAAATAGAATCGCACAGAAATCTAATTGTTCTGTTCACACCAAACTACAACGATAACAGATTTATTGTACATGTGTATATATATATGTTTAAATGGGCAAAATATAGCGGATTTTTGCACACAGCTGATATCTAATGTTAGAGTTATTTGCAAACAATGTTAAACTCTGATGTCAAGTGTTCAATATCTCCACACAAGGGCAGATCAATTTCATTACTCGAGTTTGAAATGCTAAAACTACTTAAAGTGGATGTATGTTGACGCAGTAATGTTTTAGTACTGTACACATTTCGTGAAGCATTTCAAGTTATTTAGCATTCATTGTCTCAAACGGTTCGTGGCGGCATTTCTTTGCTTCCAGTAATAATATGTGCTAGTCACTCATTTGTGTAACCATAGCAATATCACGAATAATGAATGATTCATTTTTTTATAACATTTAGAAGCCAGCTAATGGCGTTCAACTAATACTGCAACATCAATATCTAATTTTAGTATATCGTTTCCTTCCTAATTTTTGTAAGAAATAAAAGCATCCTGCACAAATGGGATTAAAAATGTTGCGTTGATAAGTTCCGGGGTGCATGTTAGCTTCGCATTCGATATACACCGATCATACTCAGGGGCAAAAAGGCATCACATATCTAGCTATATACGATCTTTAATATTAATAACATTGAGGTAAAATAGATCTACTTGTATGTTTGTAACACTGTAAGTTAGCAACCTGTTTATTATGACCTTGAACAAGAAATCTCCAGCATGTAAAAACCTGGAATGCAGTGTTGCACGAGTAAATACGTTTCCCTGGTTTTCTCTGACAAGCATAAGTATTTTGCATAAGATATTGGATGGGTTCCGATTTAATATCCCTCTTGTAAAGCTTTGTAAAATTTTTCAAGAGATCCAACTGTGAACACATAGTCTTTCATATTCCATATCCAAAGTTTGATCTTACATATAACGTTGCCAGGCTTCTTTGATATGAGAACTATCTATAATTAAAAGTATTCTGATTGATGTAAACTTGATTGATGAGACCTCAAACTCGTTGCAAATTTATTTTTCAACTATTTTTTCTGGATACCCAAATAAAGTATTTTAGTGTATTGTAGTGTATAGTGTTTTTATTTTATTTTACGTGTGCGGCTAATTGTACCAATAAAACACAGTGAAACAAGAATGAAAACTGAAGTAAAACGAGAGGAATAACCTCCAACTATATTTGTTTGAAACTTATCTGTTTCTGGATTTTCAGTATTGAACGTTCAGGGTGATTTGTATATGGAAAGTACACGCTTGTATTTTTAACTATTTTTGATTTAAAAATCTCATTTTCTTTTTGTTCTTTGCAGTTTCTGGGATGCGACAAAGCGTTTTCAAGGTTGGAAAATTTAAAAATACATCTTCGTTCTCACACGGGAGAGAAGCCATATTTATGTACATATCGAGGTTGTCCCAAAGCTTTCTCAAACTCATCAGACCGAGCAAAACATCAAAGAACGCATATAGACACGGTAATTGCCTACTTTTCAATATAACAACATCATTTAAGTTTATAATATACCATATATAGCTTGCGCAATACTAAATTGTTTATCATGTTTCACAGAAACCATACGCGTGTCAATTTCCTGGCTGCCCCAAAAGATACACAGATCCAAGTTCTTTACGAAAACACGTAAAGCAACATAACGACAAGACAAGACAACCTGGCAAACGAGTACGTACTACTAAGTGAGATCTTGACTAAAATGCCACCCAACAGTTAGATGGAGGCAGCTTAGAAAGTTTTAACACAACTGGCAATATTTTTAAACACGATTTTTTGTTTCAGGGAGGCAGAAAAGGTCGCAGTAAGAATTCCAAGAACAAAAAAGAACTTTTGGCTGCAGGCGTAACCTTTCCTTCTCTAATGACGTCATTACCAGCATTCTTAGAAAATGGCTCGCATTTCATGGAAAATACACCTAAACAACCAGAATTTGCGTTTGAGTTCAGTAATTTTCTTCCAACCGACGCCAATCCTTTGAAATTCAATGACGTTACGTCTAGTGAGAATGATTTAATAATCCCAACATTTGTTGATACTTTGAAGCCAGTCCTATCTAGCAGCTAGTCATTCTATATAACCATAGAAAGTAAATATAAATATTGACAAATTATTTTGAAATATACACGAAAAGGGACATTTATTTGGGAGGAGTTATATAAACTTGCAACGTGAGTCGCGTTAAGTTTGTCACATATCGACATTGTTCACCTGCGAACAAGCTTTGTTAAAATACTATCGAGAAATCTACGGAAATGCTTGTACTGTGATGTAACATGTGAATACAATATTATAGATGACTATATACAACTTTGTATTTATTTCTAAACATTTGTAAATGTAAATATTTTTAACCACTCTAGTAGAGTCTTTGCGCATGTGTAATGCAGCTGTGTGTACATGTCTTTTTATTTTTCAATTTTTTGCTTGTCTTACAATAGAAATATATAAATAAAGCTAGAGGACTTCGAGAAACTTGAAATTTTAGAATGCCATTTAGGTAAAATAGTATATTTGCAAGAGATATTTACCAAGTATTTAAACACTACATAGATTTTTTAATTTTTCAATTTATTCATGAATTATTGCAAATGTCATTTTTTGAAACTCTTAATGAAATTTCTTGACTATAAAACGTAGGTGGGATAGTTCGCGTACTTAAATTCCGGACGTTTAAGATCAAGTTCTGGTATTTCTTTGTTTTAACCACGTGGGTTAGTGTGGCATGTTCATAAATGTGATTGGACAAATACCTAAGTATGATACAAGTCTAAAGCCAACATTCATCTTCAACAGTATGTTGCCTAAACTTAACATACTTCTTTGTTTCCTGAGCACCGAGATGAAACAAAATGATTTCGACTAAAAAATGTTCGATACGACTGGAAACAGACCGAAGTAATATGACTAATATCAGAGATATATTTGTGCAGTCATTCACTAAATCTACTCATAAACTAGTCGTTTGCTCCTTGGTTATGCAGTGAAGGACTAGTGTAATGAATATCACAAACTGTACCTAAATACCGAGAGTCAAGTATTTATGTGTATACAATGACCCGAAGGCTGAAGGCCTCAGGAGCGCAAATATCGATACTCGAGGTATTCATTCAACTGACTCTAATTGATGATCAAAGACGCTTGATGTTTGTTTATTTTCGCATTTTTACCTACGGTATTCTAGAATCGTCAATTATTTCTTTATATACCACAATTCACAGAAGTGACGACACATACTGCTGTAGTATTAATCATTAATTGGAGGAGCAGTGAGAAAGTACAAATACTGATATATTGGCTCCTGTCTGTAAGAGCCTATTTACATTACGAATTTTCAATCCTGGGGGCCGATGAACTTAGCCTTGTTCACCGGAATGTTTATCACCGCTTGCACTTTCAAGCAGTGAAAGAGCCTTGCGTGCTCATATAAATACTCATTTAGTAGCATTTGTGATTACATGAGTTACTCATCCCACGACTATTCAACCCCGGGGCTGAGGCCAAGGTTGAGAATTTTGCCATGTATATCATTGTTTCTGCACTGGCTGATGATTAATCGAGCGTTGGTGGAAACGAGTACTCATCATACACGTCAACTAAAACAAGTTTATTCACTGGGTCAGACAGCAAAACGTTTGCCATGTTATAAAAGTCAAATTTTGAATACAGCCAATTCAATTAAGGTTGACATCGACTATATAGTCAAATGTGCAATAAGCAGCGACAAAAAATAATGAGACTAATCACAGTTTCACATGCAAATGTAAAAATATATCATACTAAATACTCTATTTGTAATCCTGTAAGACCACCTATGAGCTGATTTTATTTGAAACTGCATTTTCTCGACTTATTCTTTGGTCGCTCATATTGCACCTTTCCCTATTGTCGATGTCAAACTTAATTGAATTAGCTGTATAATAGAATGGCAAGAAGCCGGACGGCTAAGAAAAAAGATCTTACCATGTACAAAACTTTTACCATGCACTATGAGCACTAAGATTATAATACATTCATGATATTTTAATACGCCATGACCATATTAAAAACAAAATACGTCTATAATATATAGTTTCCAAAGCTATTTTCAAATGCTTTTGTTGATTGTAACTCATGCAGAGGCGAAATTTATCAGCATATAATCTATAATTACTGTAAAATGAGGTTATATTTCTTAACGAGAAACTAGTCTGGCTTGAAATTCTCTTTAAAAACAAAATAGCACGGATCTTGTTTCATAGAAAACTGTGTTGTGTATTATACGAGGATTTTCATTTTACTGTGGCTTTTTTTATTAGTTTTGTTTCCTTAGTCCGCAGTTTAAGCCCATCCGACCAAGGGATTTTGTGATTCGAACTGAAATCTGTATTGTTTTTAGACCTAACTGAATGCACGTACAAAAATGAAATCATATTCTAAAGAAGAAACTCATCAATATTGTAGGGCGGTATACCACCGCTGAGTTGTTGACAAACAATGATTTATGGAAAGTGAAAGGATCAAAAACCCCTTGGTCCCCTTTGTTCATTAACTAATACAATGGTGTAAATAGGCTAGTTCAATATAACTGCAATATCCTTTTTTATCACATCCTATCATAAATATTGAAGATAACTGTCTAGGATCTTTGTGTCGCAAAGTTCATCTAAATTTTCAACCTTTGCACGCTTACTAGAAATTTTGTTATTTTTCAATGTGCTATGCCCATCACTAGTTGCTAGTCTCTTTTTAACTCCATGCTCATCCGACTGCCTCAGGGTACGGAGTGTTCCAGGGAAAACATCTTGCAGTGACTGAAGTAATATTACTGGATAGTTGTTAGTAATTACCTCACCTTGGGTTGTTCGAATTAAAGCGTTACTCGATTGATAGAAGTTCCTAGTTGGGAATGTTGTCAGTAAGTGAGGCTTCTTATGTCGTTCCTTTAACTTTGACGATAATTCTGAAATGAACGGAGCTGCCCAGCCAGATGTTAACACATTTATACTGAATTCTTCAATCTGCAGTAAAACAAAAATTTAAATTCGCACATTCGATATACGCATCCACACAATGACACTGTGATATGGGCGACATTTTATGATAATCATTCAGCGCAAGCTGCGAAACCTCCCCACAGTTATTTATTCAGGCACGTCGTATAACCGCTATCCAACATGCTTTTAATATCAAAATTTCGTGAGTGGAATCAAATATATATATTTATATATATCTATAATAATATTTGCATTTTTAGATAGTAAGGTTGCACTTAAAGTTGTGTCTAACGTATATCATCATATTTGTTAAGCCTGAATTATGACAAGAACCCCAGTGTTTGCCGTTTTAATGCTCGCCCAACAAAAATCATTTTGTTACACTCTATAAAGAAATAGAAATTGGGAAAGAAAAGCCCGATACGGGTGTTCAGCAGCTTGCTCGACAGAAACTTAACATCAATACAGAGAATATATTAATCTCTCTCAGGACAACCTTAGAACCTACTCGACATCGGATACTAGTTAAACGTTGGACAATTCTTGGTGGTCAGGAAATTCAAATAATTTAGACGAATACTTACATACGAGACTAAAGCAAAGTTCATCATTTTTTTAAATCTTTCTATTCCTGGAGTCAAGGTCACCCCAGTTCCTGAGAGATTTAAGGATTTGAGATGCTGAAACTTTAACAACGACTTTAAGCAAAAACCAGTAAGATCAGGATTACAGGAGAGATCAAGTGTTTTAAGAAATTGAGGTCCAGTATTGAGCATCCTGTGCGGCAGCGACCATGTTGCCAAACCACTGTCAGTGAGGCAATTGTCTTTCAAATACAGACACTCTAAACTAAAGAATTACAAAGGACATAAGACTACTTTTATTCACGTGTTATCTTTATAGACGTACAAGATTTTTATTCAGGACCGAAACTAGCGCTTTAACTAGGACGGAGGGTGTCTTAATTAACTCATTCGTGTTCTCTTTTGAAATTAATTGTTGTTCAGTTGGCTTTTAAAAGATAGTTGTTGGGGAGAACACGAATATATGAATATCATCCTCCAATTTATATCGCTAGTTTTGGCCTGTTAATCTACACCGAGATTTATATAGTCTAGAATATGTATTGTAGTATACTTGAGAGCCCTTGTTACATCACATCTTATTAGCAATTAATAAAGGAAAATCACATGAAAATATCAGTCGAGATCTGTATACAAAAATCAAAGAGGGATTACGCTATAGCTGTTTGATACGTTCTGTTCAAAATCAGAAGCCGCATATGTAACATTCAAAGGATTTCTTTAGGAACAACTTCGTTTTGTACGTTAACTTGTCGCTTCATGTTCGTGTTTGAGTTTATACAGGAAAAGCATTTACACTTGTTGGCTATATTGAATGCTACTCAGTTATCTGGATAACTTTGATTCCAGGCTTTTCACCATTTGGCTCACCTCCTACAGTGTACAAGGTTAAAACAACTTTAATATTCCTGTGCGGTCTTTTCCGATCAAAAACGTTAAAATTTAACAGAATCTGTCTGGTTTATCTCTCAAATTGATTTTGTTGTAACTTTGTTTGCTTGTTCATAATGCATAAAATATTTCTTGATTAATCTCAAATCTGTCAGATTTTGAAACATTTTTCCAATGTTTGATATGCTATGACATAGTGTTATGTTATGACATAACACTATCATATTATGACATAATAGTAAAAACAAACTGCCAATTACAAAAGACCATATGAATAATGCTGTGTCTACAGAAATTATCCCAATCGAATTACATTTGAGGATACGTATTTTGTCTTTAGTTAACTGAAATCTCTTAAATTTAGGATAAAAATCAAGAATTTCGAATCCAGAAGAAGTCGTTAATCCTATTTTTCACTTCGCGCATTTGTTTGCATGAATAGAAAAAAAAATAAGAACGGTTCTTATACTTTTATGTTTTCGCTAGCCAGTTTTAATTTATTATGTTGCTGAATTCTTGCTTTCGCTTCGCGTCCCGCGAACAATGTCGCGATTGTTGCCATTGGAAAATAGGCTTTATATAACAAAAATTCATATTCAGTAAGGCCAAGGGCAATAGTCACTTATTACGCAACGAAGATTAACGCTCGATAATATCTCGCCGAGCCTTAATGCGTCATCCTATCTGATTTTTCTGTCCGCGAGAAAACCTTCCCGTCTGGACGGATTAAACTCGTCTGTTTCCTGATTTATGTCGAAGATCACACTTTGCCGTTGCCACAAAAAACAGTTACAATTTTACTAACAATTTTAAGGTGATTTTCCATGCAGAGTCATCCATACGTGCATGCGCACACGACGTCGATACTTATGAATTTTATTCATGATTCACTGATTTAAAGAAAATGAAAGAAAGTAGCGGTACGTGTAAAAAACAGCCGTTAAACTAAATGCAGGGATAGTTAGACGTGAAACAAAGCAATTTGGGGAGAAACATAAAGCGATCACTCTTTTGTGTTTATATTATATTAGGAGACTCAGCATGGAAATCAATACACATTTTTATCAGAAGCAAGTTGAGGAAGGTTTACTATTTCCCGGTGCGGTCTATACGAGCAAGCTACAGAAAACATGAATATTTGCTAAACTGAAGTTAAAAGCACAACAAAGTAGGCCTAGTATAGTTTATTAACTTCTTGGTGAGTGAATTTTTCCAACAAAAGGTCCGTATAATTTTAATATCTACACAGCCTACAAGGTTTGAGGGTTTGCAGGAATACAGACATATGCAAGACCAGGGGACGACAGCAGACTAAACAGCAACACTATGACTGTAATAGACTAAAATGAAGTCCCTGCCTTAAAGGGCCTCCACTTAAAAAACCGGTATTGTACATTCATAAAAGGAGGTAAAAACAAGGTGCTCAAGGAGAAGATATGCGTCAGAAAGCTAAACAGCATGTACAGCTACTGAAGAAAATCACTAGCGACACCTCGGAGGATTGAACCAAAACAATGGGCTATAATAATCAAGCTCTCAACGAATAGAGATTTAGCAGAATGCAACAACTGCAGGATATCAAATTACAATCCATCACCAGCAATTCCTTGGTGCACAAGATTAGCTCAGGCATTGAAGAATTGCAATTCTCCACGCAATCACTAAAGAGTGGAATGAAAATGCTCTTATCCTTGTCAATTTTGTTGATATGAAAACAAACTGCAACATTTTGAAGAAACTGGTGAATATTTTAAAAATGTTGCACAATGACTTTTCGTCAAAAGGGCTAAAGTATAACATACAGTAAAGTATAAAGACCAACATATAACAAAAACTGCACAAAAGGTTAGGATCAGGATTAGGTACCAAGGTAACTAAGCATTATTGCCAGATGCTAATGCAGGTATCACCATTAAGGAAGAGCAAATTGTGGATGTGAAATGTCCCACTGGAATCAATTGCCTAGCCAGGTAAGCCAGCAGCAATATAATTATTCATTTCTTTGGGAATAGACACTTCCCGAATTCGCTTGAGTGCACACGAAACAATAGCTTGAAATCGAGGCGGGGTATGAAGCCTATTGAAAAGAAGTGTTTTTTTATGCCCACAGAATAAATTCGGGAAGTGTCTATTGTATGTGTTTTGAAATAAAAGTAATTCACATCAAGCACCAGTTGTTTCAAGGTCATTAATAGGCATTATTTATTTAATTATGCAATTATAAAGTTCGCTAGCCAATCAGATGCTTTGGGTAGAGTTGCTGGCAGCGTTGCTTGGTTCTGGGCTCACTTGCTTGCTGCCAGCCTTACTTGTATGCTTGACTTCCCTCCCCACCCACACCTCAGTGGTTCCCCTTGCTTCAGGCTGCTCATTCCGCTGCTTGCTGGCTTCTAAGCTGCTTGCCTGCTCTTTCGGCTGCTTGCTGGATCCTGTAGATGCTTGCCTGTTTCTCTAGCTGCTTGCCCATTCATTGGTTGCTTGCCCCCTCCTGGGCATCCTCCACATCAGATGCTGCTGTCCAGTTGTTGCTCGATCTTAGTGTCTGTGTTTCAGTTTGTCATCTTTCATAAATCATATTTTGTCTGTACGTGTGTGTTTTACTCGTTGTTCAGTTACTGCCACAACAACATGTCGGGCTTGCTCTCCGGCTAGTCTGCATGAATTACTTTCTAGATCCTCATTTCATGTGATTTTTTCCTAAGCTATGAGCAGTATATATTGCCCAGTCAGCCCGTACGTGTGTATAAGTACTGTGTTTATTCACTAGGTAAGGTATATAATAGTTTCTCCCTTATCATGTAGATATGCGCAGAATGGAGTTCATGGTAAGCCGCCTTGGCAAGTGAACTAGGCAGGCTGAAACTTCTCCAACAGAGCTACCCCCTCCAGAACACGGCTTGGATTTAGTATGAGCGCAGAAGATGATATATAGTTATTGTCAAAGTTAAATTTTTCTGTATTGCGATTGAACAAAAGTGTATCACGTGCTGGTCCACAAAACGCCATGTTCACTCAGTTGCACTGGTAACAAGGCAACCGGTCCATAAAGAATTGTTATTGACCGGTCAGTAACAGAATGGGTGAGCTGCACATGCGCATCAACCTCGATGTTCCAAAGTCCATTGTTGGTTCTTCATTAAACGTTTACGGCATTCCAATTATCTAGTTTTACTTTCATTTACTTTGACACTTACTATATAACAAAACACTTACTTACTGGAGCCTCGGGAAAGAGCAAGTTTTGTTTCCCTTGGTACCAGTAAATAAGTGGTAAATGTTTTCACAGTTTTCGCACTACTGACTGGAATACAAAGCAGAAGATAAAAGTAAGAAATTCAGCAGTCAGTACTAAAAAGTAAAAAGTACCTATGAAGCAAAAATGAAGACCAAGAGAGACCTGATTAGAGATTTAAGCTTAAGGAGATTTTAAATTCCAGTATAATTAGAATTAACTTTGTTGTATAATTATACTTTACCTTTTCATTTTGCCAATGAGCCTTAAATATTCATGCTTGTTTCCCAATTTGCAATGACTTAAATCTAACTTTGATAAATTGTCAAAACATTGAAAATACACCATGTATTCATCAATCAACAATGTAGCTTCTTTTAAACACAGATCTTCTAATATTCGCTCTTTGTAAGCTTCGCAGAAAATCTTTAAGTTATCTGAACTTTCATGGAACGTTTTGACTTGCAAAGCTTCAAGGAACAGTTCATGACCAATTGCCTCTGGAAAATCTTGCAATGATTCAAGAAGATGAAGATTTTTGGCAACAAAATTCTTGCAAATTTCAAATAAACCACGTGGGGACTGAAGCGATGAACTGAGTCTCCTGACACATGACGGACCTCAAATGAAACCAATCATGATTGCTTAGTAACTGGCCAGGTACAGGAGTGATCCTATCACTTGAATTACATATAGTGCATGGAATGCAGTCTGCCCAACTAACCCCCTCACCCCTGATCCTTAATTTGGCATAATATAGTCCCTCCCTCTACGTAGCCATTGCTGCACTAGTGCATGCATACTCTGAAAAATAAAAATAATGTATGTTAATATTACCATAAACAGTATCACACACTCTCAACTGGGAAATGACTCTCGATTTCTCGTATCCTGGGGGAGAGCGTAATTCTCCATGTCTGTCTCTGACGTAAACTAAGCTTGCATCTCCAAAACATATACTCTCCCTATCTCTTGTTGTTTGAAAAGACATTTGTCTTTTTAGAAATTTTAAAACGATCGCTTGGACAAAGATAAAAGAAAAGACTGTATTCAATTTAAAAATCACTCCTTAATGCCGCCATATTTTATAACACCGTCAATGACCGATATCCCCATGAAAATATCCCCATACATTATAGTATATTGTACTATATTGATATTACATGACGTTTTGCCTATCAGTGACCGAAATATAAATTGATAACCAAGAATGGTTTTCTTTATTGCACAGTTTAGGAATTTGCAAGTACACGATATTAAAAAATTATTTTTAATATTTCATAACATTATTACGTTATGAAAAGAATATCGAAGATTCATTTTTTATTTTTTATTCTTCTATATGCGAGCTAAATGAATAAAAATGCAGATATGTGTAGATTTTTTAGAATACTTTTTATAATGGCATGGGAAAAACAAGGAGATTCACAAGTACTGCGAATGAATTTGCAGGAGCTGTGTTTTCCTTGGTTTTCCACATTTCCACCACTCGTTTTCCCCAGGTGTTTTCAATGGGTGTTTTGAGTTCACTGGTTTTCACTGTTTTCCTCACTCAAGTTGTTTATGTCTATCCATCATTATCCCCCAACTTGTTCCAACATGGCGGATTTCGGAGGTGATGATTTGTTTTCAGTTTTCGACAATATTGCGACGAAAAAGAAAGAAAAAGAAGCAGAAGTGTTAGAGGGTAGTGTTAAAGATTCTCTTCAACGAATTTTGTCACATCGTGGAGAGAAACGTGCTCACGAGGAGAGTGTAGATGGCGCGCAAATCTCGCTGGATAATCGTAACGATGCCGAGAGTGAAAAATTAAAACGTGTCAAGAAACCAGATGATGAGAGGTAGAGCTGAATTTTTTTAATCTGCTTTATATAATACTGCGCTGCACTTTATATCTTAATTTACTTAAATATAAATACTGTTGTATGGGAACTTTTACACTTTACCATAATGACTATACTAGGAGATATACCATACTCGAGTGACTTCAAATACACGCGGGCCATCAAAACATGCAACGAGAAACGAATCACGCCATAGTATACTGACATTATTCCAGTATGGTAAAGTTTTAAAGTACCAGAAAATTATCAATGTCTTCTGTGGTGCATGTCTACCATTTGATTACCTTTAATATATTTTCATGTATGTACTTAATTTCAATCAACTTTATTAGATATTGCAAAGATCAAGAACCTACTAAATTAAAGTTACATGAATAAAAAAACACCACGAAATCTTTGCATGCTAAAGTAAATACCCCAGTCAAAAATTTACGTTTTGACAGCCAAGCTTGTCTTTCAGGCGACATTGTGATAACATGTTGCAATATTAATGTGCAAGTTGCTCGGAGCTAATTGAAATAATTTTGACAAGTTACTGACTAATTGTACAAAAGTTACAACGTTTTACCAATATATTTGTCATTTTTTTTGCCAAACAACGTGTACAGATTTATAAAGTTCATGTTTGAAAAAATAAGATATGATTTGATTTTTGCAAGTATTTTATACAAATTTAACATGTAATCATAAGCATGCTCAAGTTCCATGGTGTACAGGAGGTTTGGAGCAAATTTATCTGTATTTTGGGGCAAACATTATACAAATAATGAATGTTTATGAGTGCAATGGTAAGAATATTTTCATGAGGTGAAATCAATCTTTCACCGAATGAAAATATTCTTACTATTGCACGAATAAAAACATTCAGTATTTGTTTTATATAATACCAGACTATTGTTTTTCAAAACCAATTTATTCGACATTTAAAACAACATGCATTTGAGTCGTATTTTACCATTTGGATTATTTCGCATTCATCTCAAGACTGAAACCAGCCTAAAGTAAACTACGAAGATTGTACGAAAAGCTTTTTGATGGATGGGAATTTTGAGAGTGCAATGAAAAAACTATTGCACTCCGATCTCCCGAACGTTTTCCATTGCACTCCTGGAAAATGGAACTTTGTATTTAATATCACATGACCATAATCAACCAATTAAACGACCAGGATTTAATGAGGCATTGTATAATAGAAACTAGTGTCAACTGGCAACTTTTTAAAGCTATTGCAATTTCCCACGAGCAACTTGCACATCAATAATGTATCTCAATATTACAATGTTGGCAAGACAACATCATTTTAGCTGTAAACCTTTCAACAATATGTACACAACATGCATATGCAGAGCCGTAGTCATTGGTACAAAGGAACTTTCCCCAGAAGATCAGTCGAAGATCTTGATGTCTGATGAGTAATGTTAGGAGTAAAAATATTATGGACTGCCTTATAAAAGTATACTTTTTATTGCGATGTTGACTTGTAGCTATAGATGTGCCGGGCAGAAATAGAATTTACAAAATAAATATCAAAGCCTGACATAGTGCATTTAGTACAGGCATAAGCAAAACAGCTTCAAAAAGTAAATATATATATATATATATATATATATATATATATATATATATATATATATATATATATATATATATATATATATATATATATATATATATATATATATATATATATATATATATATATATAGAATATAAGTATAAAAGATGAATGCAAACTCCAGAAAGATAAAATATAATTATTGTAAACAGACGTTTCACCCGTTCGGGCTTCTTCAGTGTTATACAGAAGCCCGACTGGGCGAAATGTCTGTTTACAATAATTATATTTTATCTTTCTGGAGTTCGCGTTCATCTTTTATACTTATATTCTATTCACACAAGCGTCCTGTATCCTGTGGATCCTCCAGATAAGTGGCTTATTCGTTGGCAGGCCAGTTATCATTCGAATTATATATATATATATATATATATATATATTTATATATATATATATATATATATATATATATATATATATATATATATATATATATATCAGACAAAATGAATACAAAATACATTAGCATGCAATATTTTAATATATAAGTTCTTAGTGTTATGTTACAAAGTGTTAGATTACAAGGGACAATTAGGTATAACTAGGACAAGATACAATTAAAATAACGAAGACACAAAGACAGTCAACAAATTAGAAAAGGTTAAGAGGAATTGAACTGCCTTGGACGTTCAGAATAGGTTTGTATTTATTTATGAGGAAGCTCTCGTGTATCACTAACTCATACAGATCGGAACAGGAAGGTTGAAATTGTCAAAGTGACCAGAAGCACACTTTGTGACAGGAAGCACACAAGTGGGAAAATACACTGGGCATGGCGGAGTTAGAGGTACGTTTTTCCGTGATAGGAGAGATGCCCAGGTGCTTTGATATTCTAGTGTGTAACACCATCGACACTTAAAAAGCTACATAACACTAGATCTCAGATACTTGCGAACTTTATCCTTAAACGGAAAACAGAAGAGATTCGTCTGGAGGGACGGAAAACAAACCTGGTGTCGAGACGAGAGAAAACGGCATTACAAAGGCGATTGGATTTTGTTGCAGATTTGAAGAGAATGTTACCTTGTGAATGAAAGGCTGAAGCGTGAAATAGATTATTTTCTTGGGAACCGTCTGGACAGAAGGTTTGGGATCGAAGGTATTGTCCAAGAATCTACGAACAGTGCATTCAAACATGTGAGAAGGGAAACCATTGAGTTCAGATAATTTTCTGACAACTTCAAGTTGGGTGTTGCAATTTTCATAGCTCGAACAGAGATTGAATATGCGATAAATAAGGCAGGATACTAAGGAGCATTTGTAAGTGAGTAGGATAAAGCTGCGGAGGTTGGTGAAGAGACCAATAAACGTAGGTTTGCGGTAAACAGATGTATTGAATTTACCTTGGAAACGAGATAGGTCTATCTGTATACCAAGGAACGAAAGCTTCCCATCACATTCAAGCTCAGAGGTAAAGGTTATATGAGGGCACTGTTGGTTTAGATATTCAAGGGAAAGAGGCACCTGGTTCAAGAATCGGAAAAGAAGAGAGCAGTCATCAACCTACCGTCGTTAGAATAGAAGCTTGAACGAAGAAAGACAGTTCTGGAGCCAGATTTGTTCATCACTCACAGGGTCATCGTTCAGCAGTTATACGAGTCGGATTATATATGGTATCCATTTTCTTGTTTTAGTCGTTTTTGCTGAGAATTACAACACCATCATTGCCTTTGTCCGGTTTCATAATCACTATGCTTTTATCGTTTTTTAAATCGTTTAAAGTTTCACTGTCATCTTGGGTGTGGAGGAAGCTTGGTCGACTGTAGCTACGGAACTTTGCAATGTCTTTTAATTTAGATTTTTTCTTAGTTGGAGAAGAAACCAGAACGATCATTGAACGTTTCAGCTGGTTGTAAAACTTTTCAAATCGTCTCAGGAAACCACAAAAGTTTAACTTCAATGTGGGATTCGCGAAATTCAAGATGTCCTAAGTTTTCTTTATCCGTAAATAGTCGCTTGGAGAAATTGCGCAGCACGGCGTCAGGGTCGAATGAACTGCTTTAATCCCGTTTCGGTGATGTTGACTAAGTTTTTTTTCTTTCACGTTCAGAAACATGTTTGAAGGGAATGAAGTCCATGTTGAAAACCAACGATGCCAGTGTAGATTGCGCTGATAAACGATGCCATTGTAATTGCGCTGACAAAACAGTGTCCGAGCATGTCTTGCGTTGACTTCGTCCTGTAGAAACTTGTTTTGGCTTTGTCGTTAGGCGCAAACGGCGATTAGTGTGACCTTGAACCAAACGTATCTTGGTATTACAATATTCCTGTGAATGAAACCATTGATATAATCTGTAATTCCTTGTTTTCCAGTTACCAGTTCTTTAATGGTCTTGATCACTCCAAGTTTTAAAAACTTCTGTCACTATCTGTAAAAAACTGCCACTTTATGTCTAATGGTCGCCTATGCCAACAAGTGGTAGTCCGTTAGGTCCACTCTTTGCCAATGTCCTTCTATGAACAAATCTGGCTCCAGAACTGCCCTCTTCTTTCAAGTCTCGATGCTGTTACACACTAGAATATCAGAGCACCTGGGTATCTATCACAGGAAAATGTACCTTTAACACCGTTACATCCAGTGTATTTTTTCACTTGTGTGCTTCTGGTCACAAAGTGGACTTTGATGATTTCAAAATCATTTCTTCCTGTTCCAGCCCATATGAGTTAATGATAAACAATAAATTTATTACTACCCTTGATGTCCAAGGGAGTTCGATTGCTCTTAAATTTTGATAGATTTTGTGCGTAAATGACCTGGTTGTCTTAATTGTATCACACTGTCGTATCTTGCCCTAGTTATACCTAATTGTCCTAGTAATAATTAACACTTTGTAACATAACACTAAGAACTTAAAGTATATATTCAAATATTGCATGCTAATGTATCTTGTATGCATGCTAATGTATCTTTGTCAGAAGATGTCTTGTGTTGAGACGAAACGTGAAGTCTAATAAATATATATACTTTTTGAAGCTGTTTTGCTTATGACTGTACTAAATGCACTATGTTGGTGTTTATATTTATTCTTTGAATACAACGTTGTAGTTCAAAATTTCTATCAAAAACGCGAAATTGATGCGTCGTGAAGTAATGGCCTGAACAAAATCACAAAATTACGTGCGCATGAAATGAAGTCCAGTATGTATAGGGTACAGCATTACAGGTTGCTGGCCAGAGCAGAGATCCAGTTTCTTCCGGAAACCGGATCTCCAATAGTTTTTATCTTGGAATAATCTACCCTATAATCGTTCAATTTAATTATATTTACATGTATGATAATTAAAGGGCTTGATACGCCCTTTGGAGCTTGTTTGTGTCTCTGCTGCCTTTTAGCAAGACTTGGAGCGCCCTAGACATTGTCCTAATGTCAAAGTGTGCCAGAGGGGTAAGCGACATTTTAGTGGCATTAAGCTATGTCTGCAAAATTAATTTACGGAGCTTGCGCCCCCTTAACTAGCCTCCCTTAACTAGCCTCCCTTTTGGAAATCCACCCATAAAACTCCCCCTATCTTTCTAGTGTTTTTCAGTTTAGCTAAGGGTCACCTGGCACTAGTATGTAACAGTATGTAACAGACATTTAGTATTTTTTGAATATTATATTGTAGTTCCATACTTGAATCTGTCCCTGTTGTTGAAATTATTCCTGTGGACACCTTTGAAGCTTGTACTCATGAGGTGTGGAAACCATTTGTTTAAGATTTGATACTGAAATTCATTTTATTTGTTACAAGACTGTCCAAACAGTCAATTTCATATCCCTTTATTCTTATTAATAAGCACAATTTTTTATAAACATTATTAGTGCCAAGCACTGGAATCAAACCACTAGGAATGTATCTGCAGTTTATTTTCTTTAAGTCACAGACATTAGCAAGATCTGAGTTTAATGGTACAACAAGCTCATTTGCATTGTTGGAGGATGACTTTGAGTGTCATCTGCATACATGCATGGGGTTGTTGATTCAAGCAATTAGGCAAATCATTCAGTTATGTAATGTATATAATGATATATCACATAATATACATGCATGCAAGTTATATAGCAAAACATAGTCGGGTGCACTTCTAATTATATGATGAGGCCCCATGAGCGCCCCTTCATGCGCTGAATTTTTCCTCATTACAAACTCAGTTTATTTTTACACCTACTTGGTGCAATCAGACAATTGTTTAATTTGTTATCATTCAAAAAATTACATTTTCTTGTAATTCAGCATTTAATTCCAGTAAAGATTGACTTGACATGTTTATTTTTTTCATTATCAGGTTGCAGTCCCGAAAGGTGTTACTTACACTGAACTACAAGTTCCTGAAACTAAACCTGCCAAGGTACAGTACTTGAAACATGTCACCTGATACCTCGGGAAACACTTCAAAGACTGCATGTTTGTTAAGAAATAAAGTAAAAACTCCTGTACAAAAAGCTCTCTTGTTATTATTGTAGATAGTGAAAAAGAATATATAATGTATGTTTGATTTACACGATGATCCATTTTGACAATCATAGCTCATTTAGCTGCTTTTAAGTCTAAAGATGGACTAATTGACTGATATAAATCAAGCTTTTGTATTGCAGAAAATATCAGAATTTGGTTTTAACCTGCTAGACATTTTGTCTGGTGGAAGATTTTGCTAAGCTCTCTGTAGTTTTTCAGCATAAGTTAAATGATATTCAACAGATTAGCATTATATTATTATTACTAGTATTAGTATTAGTATTGGTATTATTATTATATTATTATTAGTTACAATTTATATAGCGCAAATTAGCATTTGTATATGATCAAATGCGCTGTACAATAAAGTATTAAGATAGTTAAAAATTGAAATATACCTAACTATGTATTTATGTCAAAAGCTAATCTAAATAAATGTGTCTTTAAACTCTTTTTAAAACTGTTCAAACTGTCCGTATTTCTAATGTGAGATGGTTAGATATTCCACAGTTTTGGGGCAGCAGATGTAAATGATCTGTCTCCCAATGTTTTCTTGAATCTGGCCCTTGGCTGTGCAAGCAGTAAACCTGTATTATTTGATCTAAGACTATAAGATGACTTGTCTCTGATACATATCAGATCACTTATATAATCAGGAGCAAGTCCGTGAATTGCCTTAAAGGCGAGAATAAGAACTTTAAAATTGACTCGATACTGAACAGGTAGCCAATGTAAAGTATGCAGTACAGGTGTTATATGCTCGTATCTGGTCATTCACTGATAACTGTTGTACCTATTGTATGTTTCTGTTTCTAGGAATATCCATTTATTCTAGATCCGTTCCAAAAAGAAGCTCTAAGCTGTATTGAGAATACTCAGTCAGTTTTAGTGTCAGCTCACACGTCAGCAGGAAAAACTGTTGTTGCTGAGTAAGTAATTGATACACATAGATTGAAACGATTTTAATCATCTTCTTGTAATTGTGTCCATCTCACCTCGTTGATATAAACCTCATTGCCCTTAAGACCTGGACAATGTCCGTGTCTAAGGGCTTTTTTGATATGTCGCTTGATATAATTATTAGAACATACCGTTTGCTTTACAAGTGTATTCATTTCTAGAAATGAATTTTCCCTTTCAGATATGCAATAGCTTTGTCTTTGCGAAATAAACAGCGCGTGATTTATACCACGCCAATTAAGGTTTGTTTACCTTCAGTATATCTATATGACAAGCAGAAAAACATTCTGTAAATCACGTAAAATGTTGTTTGTAATTATTTCCTCCGTATGGAAATGTTACATAAGAAAAATTGTTCGTGGCAAATTCATATGGAAAACATAATGTATTAGAATTGAAAACATTTTTTATTCCACAGGCTCTTAGCAACCAGAAATACCGTGAATTGTATGAAGAATTCCAAGATGTTGGTCTCATGACTGGTGACGTCACAATCAACCCTAGTGCCAGTGCCTTGGTTATGACCACTGAGGTCGAGAATCCTTCATAAAATTTATGTCAAATTAGTTTGTATTGTACGTGCAGATATGCTTTTTGTGATTTAGTTTGTGATTAATGTTTTGTAATTACAATGTTTTATAGATTTTGCGTAGTATGTTATACCGTGGCTCAGAGGTAATAATTCTTATAGTTTTCTAGCACTCACCCTAATTTGTTTGATTTAGGCACATTAACCGTCCTTTGAAAGACTGTTTTCTTCGCAATGATTACGCTACCCCACTGTGTGCTGATATGTCTGGTATTTAATGTTTGTAGGTTATGAGGGAAGTGGCCTGGGTGGTTTTTGATGAGATTCATTACATGAGAGACAAAGGTAGGATTGCGAAACACATGATTATACTGCGTATTCATTGCCTCAATGCCACTACGAGAGGAAAAACGTTAACTGTACAAATACGACATTTGGGCTGTTTTGTCATGTTTTCCTGTCATGTTTAAATGAATACAAAGCCTGATTGTATTCACGACCCAATGTTTCGATACTTCAGTTCAGTGTCTTCATCAGCGGTGATCTGTTGTTGTAGCGTTGCTCCTTAATATTTCCCGAGATGATGGATCATTCTGTGAGAAAACTGTATAACTGACACAGTTGCCAGTGGAAAGTTTTACCACAGGTTTCCTCCTGTACACGAAACTAATTTTCAACGAATATTGGGTTTTACAAATGCTGAATAAACAAATCATGCTGTTTTAAATAATAAATACATTTACTAAATGATGTTTTTAATTCACAGAACGCGGTGTAGTATGGGAAGAAACAATCATCTTATTACCAGATAATGTTCACTATGTGTTTCTTTCTGCGACTATTCCAAATGCAAGTCAGTTTGCAGGATGGATAGCACATCTTCATAAACAGGTTTGCCACGTTTATTTTTTAAATGATAGGGAATGGCGTAACATTAGACTTTTAGAAATGACGTATTAATGTTAATTCTGTAGTTATAACCCACTTCTGCAACTATCCATAAAATCATTTCCTTGTTTTAAATATCTGCAAAATTGAGCTCATGGAAATGACGTCACAACACGTATTTGTTAATTTCGGCCAATTTTGTTGTCAAATTATAGGAATAAAGTAAAAAAAAAGCTGTTCGACGTTAGGACAAAACTGATGCTTAAAGTATCATTGTATGTGTTTAATATAGTTACCATGGAAATCATCTTTGTAATTGTCATAGTGTGCATAATGTTTGTTTGTTAGCCGTGTCATGTGGTGTATACAGAGTTTCGTCCAACACCTTTACAACATTATATCTACCCAGCTGGTGGGGATGGCTTGTTTCTCGTTGTTGATGAGAATGTAAGTTGTTAATTATCGTAAATTGTTATAATGCGCAATTAATTGTCTACTGTGAATATTAGTAACGAAATGTGGTTAAAATTGTTTTATGCAATAATCAGAATTCATCCTGGTTTTTCATTGGTTGAGAGCTGTGCATTATTTAACGGTTAGAGACTGTTGTGAGTTTTTTGTTTACAAATAACGCACGCGCTGAATGTGCAATGAACGAAACATTTTCTAAACTAAACAGTCTTTGACTTATTTGAAATATGATATGAGTTCACTTCTTGCACTAGTTTAAATACCGTACGCCTACGTCTTTGGCTAGTTTGTTTACGTCAAAAAATTGCAATGCTCCACGTTGTTTGTTTTTTCGTACTTTCAGCAATTGCTTTCTGTACAAAATTCGTCTTCATAATCTGAAAAAAAATTAAATTTTTTAAAAAGATTGTAGCCGTTTTAAATGAATAATGCACTCGAACGACTCGTTGCCAGGGAACCAAAACACACGTATTGATTTTGACCAGTCACGTGCATAGATTTTGAACAGTGAACGAAGATCATAAATTGGTATAGTACACACGCACAGTTAATGTCATCCGATGGCGTCATGTACTTAACCAAAATGTTTTCGCTCGTTTTTTTCTCGTTTAGTTCAGCTTTTTTATTGTATAAAACAAATACATTTAATTTTTTCTGCTTCTGTACTGTAATAGATCACAGAAGATGTTAGTGCGTGCAAACAACAAAAAGTCACGACACCAGATTTCATCTCGTACCGTACATTTTGTTCTTCGCACGCCATGAGGTCATCTTTTACAAGTAGATTACAGAAATGTAGTCAAGATGCTTTCACGACAGTCATGGTCTAAGATATGCGTCATTTATTCAGTTATGATCATTCCATGCTATATCGATTTCAGGGAAATTTTAAGGAGGATAATTTCCAGAAATCAATGGCCGTGATTCAGGAGGGACCTGGGTCGGCTCAGCAAAAAGGCAGAAAGGGAGGAACCAAGGGTATGTAATATATTAATATTGGTAGAATTATAAACAGGTCATCATATATGAATATTTTTTAAATGATTATCTTTGTGACACATAAAGTTCTAGTTTGCTTTCCGATTGTCATAAAAATCATAAAAATCTCGGTATTTTCATAAATCATGTTTATTTTGTAGGTCCTTCAAACACGTTCAAGATCGTAAAGATGATCATGGAAAGAAAATTTCAACCTGTGATTGTTTTTAGCTTCAGTAAGAAAGAATGCGAGGCGTATGCTTTACAGATGTCCAAATTAGATTTTAATACAGGTGAGGGCAGCTTATTAGCGTAACATTACTTTCCTCTTCTGCGATCAACCTGCTTAGTTATCTGGGCACGCTGTGTAATAGTAATGTAGTTTATGACTAGAGTGGAAATAATCAAAATTTACACTTAAATAATGCAAAACTCTAGTTTATATTTTTGTTATGGCTTTATATACTGTATTACTAGTCCTGCATTGACTCCTAGACTATGCTCATATCCATAGTTACTGTGATCAAGTCTTATAGTCTGGGATTTTATTGAGGATATTTGTTACGCAGGTGAAGAGAAGAAATTGGTTGAGGAGGTTTTCAATAACGCTATAGATTGTTTATCAGATGATGACAAAAAGTTACCGCAGGTATCGTACGACATTCTGTGTCGTAGAATCTTACATATTTCCCTCTAATTGCTTTCTTTCGGCGGCAATTCTGCAATATTTTGTACGGCAATTGCTGCCATTGTTTTGTTCATCCCTTGCAAATACTGCTCCAGTCCATAATTATGCAGCGACGTAAAACAGTGATAATTCTCTTCAAGGTTGAACATGTCTTGCCGTTATTAAAGCGTGGTATTGGTATTCATCATTCGGGATTGCTTCCTATTTTAAAAGAGACGATTGAAATTCTTTTTTCTGAAGGTTTAATAAAGGTTAATGTTGGGGAATTTTAATCCATGACTGATAACATTTTTTTATTTTATTTATTTCAATGATTTGTAATTTTATTTAAATTATTGTTATGTATTTTGTGCAAAGATTTTCTGTTTTTCAGGCATTATTTGCAACGGAGACATTCGCACTTGGTTTGAACATGCCGGCAAGGACTGTTGTGTTCACAAATCCTCGAAAATTTGACGGCAAAGATTTCAGATGGGTGAGTTTGATTACATGAAGAGTTGCATTGGTGATGATGCTAACGTTTGATTCCTACTGTAGCGCCTAATGTATAGTTTATATTTTTCTGTTCACGATTTAAATAACGTGTATAAGAATCCACTTGATATTAAGAAATATTTATTTTTAGAACCTGTAATATTTAGTGATATTTTCTAGATAACATCAGGTGAATATATTCAAATGTCGGGTCGAGCAGGACGTCGTGGTTTGGATGATCGTGGTATTGTCATTCTCATTATTGATGAGAAAATGGGCGCAGATGTTGGCAAAGGGTTGCTCAAAGTAAGTTGAAAAATATCTCACCAAACATTTGTTGTTGGCTATATGCTTATGTTTTTGGAATGTTTCAAATGTTACAAACACGCGGATCAACAGAAAAACAAATACCCCTACGGCATGAAAATGATGTTATAGATGTAAAGGTTTTTTCAGCGATGATCACATAATTGAGAGATGATTATCTTCTAGTGTTATGCTATCATTGTTTAGGGAAGTGCAGACCCTCTAAACAGCGCATTCCGTCTCACGTATAATATGGTTTTAAATCTGCTACGTGTTGAAGAAGTGAATCCTGAGATTATGTTAGAACGATCGTTTTACCAATATCAAAATTACGCTGCTATTCCTGAAATGGTTAAAAGTAAGTACATTGTGTACATTTTATATCGCCGCAATTGATCACGATAATGGCTTCGTCAATGGGGTAAGGTGGATTAATCCGAACTGAGCAGGTTTGTTTCTTTTTGTAAGCTGCTCAACTGCAAACTTACGTTCGTCCGTATTCACGTTTGAGCTAAATAAAGCGTGTCATTACCTTACCCAAACAATCTTTTGTGAAAGTTGTTATACGAGCAATTGAAACTGTCAATTTTCAGAGTTGAAAGATCTTGAAGCTAAGCGAGATGCTGTCGTGATATCAAATGAAGATTCAATCACTTCATTTTATAAAATAAGACAACAATTAAAGAAACTCGAAAATGATATGCTGGTAAGCTTTTTAAAACCTTTTATACATCTAATATTAAATTAACCTCCATTTAAACTCACTTCTGGATGCCAGTGGGTATCGTAGAATATAACAGAGAGTAGGTTGGAATATTTACGGGACAACAACGTGAAACATTTCGCGTTATTTAATCCGAACTATCCTCAGACATTTTCGTACAATTACAGACATTGTTAAAAAGAAGAGTCTGTAACGTTATTCAGAAACATTTCCTTAAAAACGTTTTCCATTTTAACTGTTTCGCACGTGCATTGCTTGAAAAAAGGAGAACAAGTGACATTGAAAAAACACTATACAGGTTGTATAAAAAAAAGTAGGCAAATCTGAAATCGCTCTCTTTTTCGCGAAGCGCCTCAATGTACGATGTTTTGTATTAAAATAGATCGTTTTGGTACTTATAATCTAGAGTAAACCAGAAAAATGGAAAATTTAAGACTTTTACGACAAGTTAAATATGCCTTGCGCGTAAAACGTAAATGTTTAAAAGTAATTTTGACTTGGTGGATGGAAAATTTGTCTGGTGTTGTATTTCTGTACAAAATTTCAGAGAATTTGCTCGAGTCTAAGCAGTGCATATTAATAAAAAACTTCATACTTGTACTGTACATCTCGTAAAATATGTATCATTTCATAGGATATGCATTCATGTTGTTTTATATTTTATGTTGGATTTATTTCCAGGGATTTATACATCAACCAAAATATTGTCTACCGTTTATGCAGCCAGGTCGTCTTGTTCATGTAAGTATACACGCATTTCAACCCAACAAGTAAATATTTACATAAATATATATTAGGATTTCGAAGATTTTATCTCAACGTATTTGAAAAAATCATTGGTTGTAAATGTAGATAGTTCAAATGTATCCAGCATGCATTGAGTTACATCGCCCATGCGCATGAAATATTTCCTCCGTTGCAGGTGAAATATGAGGACATGGATTTTGATTGGGGAGTTGTCATTAATTTTACAAAGAAAGCAAACCAAAAGGTAAAATGGATGAATTTTTGTAGTATAAGAAACATAATGAATATTTAGAAAGATATTTGCATTTTGCATTATATAACTGCTTCAGAAACTTCATCAGCAAAACACAAAGGAAATCTCAGCCATGAAAGAAGTCTTTATATGTGATAAAACACACGTTTTGCCTCAAAATTCTCGGCCTATACAACATCTATATTGAAAATTCTTTCGCAAACAAAGTGACAAGATGGGTATAAAATGGATCGTTTTTGGAGCTATTTAATATACGAGCAGGAGTGCTTTATCAGATATCCACATAATGAGCATCATAGACACATTTGTTTCCAGATTATCACGTGTGGTAGTGTCGCCATAGTATTCTGCCTGTATGTTTGTGTATTGGAGGTCGTTGATATATGTACTGATGTAAAAACCAAGTCACAGCGCATCACGTATCTTCTCCATCATATTCATATCATATTTCTCCATCGTAGAATGCAGAAGAATCGTTGTACGTCCTTGAAGTTTTAGTAAACTGTTCGTCAAAACCTACCAAGACAGCCACTGGAAGTATTCCTAATCCTTGCCCTCCAGGAGAGAAGGGAGAGATGCAGGTCAGATATAGTGCTCTCTCTTTTTATGATTGTTGGTGATGTAGGTGACAGTCAGTTTTATGTTACTAGGTGATTCCAGTTCTTCTTCAGTTAGTTGAGAATATAAGCAGTGTCAGATTGTACATTCCTAAAGATCTCCGACCACTTGACGCCAGGCAGAATGTTGGAAAATCAATACAGGTAAATACTTCTTATATTTATTGCTCATCACTGCAATTTTGGGGAACGTAAATGTTTTGTGAAAGGTAACTTTTGATCTTTGTCATTGTTAGTACAAAACAGAAAACCAGAAGTGACCTTGTCCGTGTTTTAGTGCCATGTTTTATCAATACCCAAAAGTATTTTCTTGATGAAATATTTCAGGAAGTAAAAAAGAGATTTAAAGATGGTCTGCCAATGCTCGATCCTGTGGATGATATGGGCATCAAAGATGAAGGATTAAAGTCAATTGTCAGGGTATTATACGGTTTCATATGTTTCTGAAACATTATATGTAAATGGCGATCATTATAAATGATCAAGAGGCCCCATAAGAAGATATTAGTTGATTTGAAAAAAAGGTCAGTCTAGTGGCCAGTCTAGTTTTAAAATTAAAGTTATTTAACATTTTTTCAGAAAATTGAAGCCCTGGAACACAAAATGTACACACATCCCATGCAGAAAGATCCTGCTCGTGATTCTCTTTACGAACTTTGTGAAATGAAGTTTAAAGTATGTTTTTCTCACGTATGCTTCATGCATCGTCGGACTTCGCGAAGTATTTGTTTGTAACATTAATTTCATTTTTGACTAGTTCAACGATGAAATCAAACAAGCAAAGAAAGAAATTAAGAAATGTAGAACGGTATTACAAATGGACGAGCTGAAATGCAGAAAACGAGTTTTACGACGGTGAGATAAACGAATGTAGTTTAAGCCGGCTAGAAGTATCGTTTCCACATTTATTGAGTAGTTATGATCAACCCCTATTGATCCAATATTTATAATAATGAAGAGCATGGTAAAGCTTGTTCGGCACTTTTTCGTCGAAATGATTCCACATTCCACAGCATTTTTTATTTTAGATGTGGAAATACTTACTGTCCTATATACTCATAGGAGGATGGTATCATTGTTTTATTTCCAATGATATTTATTTTTTATATCAATATTATGTTTTACTTCAGACTTGGTTACTCAACAGCAGCTGATGTTATAGAACTTAAAGGGCGAGTCGCATGTGAAATTAGCAGGTTAGTTTGTCTTTAACAATTTACTGTTTGAAGTGCAATGCAGGCCAGTTTCATAAAAATAATATATCGTGGTGATCACTGTCAGGTGGTGCATCTAGGAATTTTCTGATTTGGTGAGTGAATCGTCACAGATTGATTTTGTTTTAGAAAAAAAGTATGACTGATTTATAAGTATGACAAACTAAGGGAACGAGAGTACCGCGTAGACTGAACTCTGGAAGCAGCGGTTCACTTGCATGAATCACCACACCAGACTTCTGCTAGTTTTATCCAGTTGTGAATTTTTTCTGTATAATATTTATTTGACTAAATTTGGGCCGAAAAGGCATCATGTCATCTACTGTAGATGAAATGATGCATGACTTGCTTGTATTAAACCAGCAAAAACATTCTAGGTTGTGAGATATGAACCAAGTATTATTGCAGAAAAGTTGTTTTTGCGAAATTCCAAATTATTAAACAATCTCTTTTTCTCTAGCGCTGATGAGCTCGTGCTGACTGAAATGATTTTCAATGGTGTTTTCAACGACTTAACAGTAGAACAGTGTCCAGCGTTATTAAGTTGTTTTGTTTTTCAAGAAAAGGTACAGTTTATAAACATTTACTTCTGTGTTATCTTGCATGTTCGTAGTTATCGTCAGGCTGGTAAATATCGAGAGACATCTTGGCATTGCACCAACGCATCTGTAGCAGTTGGTTCAGGTGAATTTTTTCCATCACATTGCACGTATACTTAATCGAAAAGCAACACCGTGTTGGAGCAATGGAAGAATTTCTCTCCTATTTTTGTTAGTTTGATGGGAATGAGTGATTATAAATTTATAAATCCACAAGACAATTTGCGTTTTCTGATTCTTTTTTTAAGAAAAGTTTCTACAGTCGCGACAATAAAAGCGTTCCAAAAATATTTGACCAATCCATTTGCTAACGTTTAGCAGTTCCTCTGGCCAATTCCTCCCGTGATTCTTCAAATTTTAAAACGTTCGTTAAAATGTTCACAACTTCCTGTTTATTGACCAGAGGAACTGCTAAACTTGAGCAAATGAATTGGTCAAATATTTTCAGAACGCTTTTATTAACGCGAATGTAATATCTTCTATTTCAAAAAATTCCAGTTTATAAAAAAAACTTTCTGAACCTACAGTATCTTGTCATTACCAAACTACTGGACTAACTCTTGTTTGAGAAAACTAATGGTGGAAACGATGTGTTCTTTACAACACTAATCTTATAATTTATTTTCTTTAGAGTGGAGAAACGCCGAAAATGACCGAAGAATTAGCTGGACCACTACGACAACTACAAGAAACAGCTCGAAGGATTGGCAAGGTTTCTCAGGAAGCCAAACTGGATGTTGATATTGAAGATTATGTTGAATCATTTAAACCACAGTTGATGGATGTTGTGTATTCTTGGAGTAAAGGCGCCTCCTTCTCACAAATTTGTAAAATGACCGACGTTTTTGAAGGTATGGCGTGCTCATGATTTCTCTAGTTTTTCAATTCTCACGAAAGATTGTTATTATTTGTTGTTATTTTGAATCAATTTAATATAACTTTGGCAAGGGCTTTAAAAGTAAAGCGACAAAAACCGAAATCGTTTCCAGTGACTGTCTTAGGTAGTGTATAATAAACGAGAAAGCGGTTTATTACCGTCGTATAAAACACCGAAGTGTGTTGAAAAACGTTTCTTACACTCACTTTGAGGTGTGCTGTTCGCTGGGAATAAACAAATTCGAGTTTATTATATTGCTTCGCAAAAAAAATTGAGTTTAGCGAGAAATTTGACACGAAAGTTGAATTAATTTAAGGACGTTTATTACCGTGGTATTAAGACGACGATATGGCGCTGATTTTCTTTGTGTTTTGAGCAAACACATGCAGTATGTATTTTTGTCTCTGAAGGCAGTGTGATCAGATGTATGCGTCGTTTAGAAGAACTTCTCAGACAGATGTGTCAGGCCGCTAAAGCCATTGGAAATACAGAACTTGAAAATAAATTTGCTGAAGGTGAGTTGCTTTGTTAACTTTGAATTTCAGCGTTTTTCTTCATGAAAATGTCCAAATCCCGAATCATTTTGCCTAACCTGCGACACAACACGGATAGATCATAAAACAACACGATCAATGTATAATCTTTTGGTAGGCATCACAAAGATCAAGAGAGATATTGTTTTCGCAGCTAGTTTATATCTGTAAACTGAGGATAAAGACATATCTCAGCTGGAGGAAGTACATGGATCATCGTGGATTTCAAGCACTTGTATGCCAGTGGGTCATATATGTGAACAACATTCAGCATCGCAACACGTCTTGGATGGAATGAACTGCCAATCTCGGAAGAGTTGTGAAATACATTTGTATTCGTGGCGGTTGCAGGGGAAGGCGCGCGCGGGGGGGGGGGGGGGGGGGGCAGCGCTAGGTTTTGGCAGGTCGAAGGCACGCTGAAGTATATAAGCTTGTAAATACTGTAAACAATTATAAATGATAGAGAATTTATACATGTTTCATCTCTTTGTGAAACCGAACACGGTTGTGGCTAATTCATTGGAAACTTGAGTTGTATTGTTTTTGGGGCTGTTGTTCCAAATTGTAGTTTTTGCCTTTTGATGACAATAAACACACGCTTAAGTAACAAGGTACATGTAAATCAATCAGCTACTTGTTATTCTTGCATTTCCAAGGTTTCTGCAAAAGGAAAAGCTGTCAAAATTAGTAACAGAATAATGTCTGTCGACAAAACAACTAGCGTTAAAAATGTCGAAAAAATAAAATATATTTGACTATAGACCTAAGGGAACTGAAAATGGCGCTCAAGAATGTCTTCTACATTTTCTGAATCCCCCCTTCCATATACAAAGCTCAGTGCTCTTGCCTAAGGAAAATGAGCTAACAGTCCTGTGCATTGTTCTGTGCATTGTGTGCAACATTGGGCGGCTAATCAAATAAAAGTAACAATCCAGCATCACAGTGGCCCATTCAGGTCAGGTCACTCACTGAGCTTTACTAATATATCTGGAGAAGCGGCTCCAATAATTGCTTCAGTAATCGGAGTGTCGCCAAAAACATGGCGGATTTCGGCCTCTGCTGACGCCAGATCCACGCCATATGGTTCCTCAGCCTAAAGGTATTTGCCACTGACTGGGCTCAATTGTAAAGCAGGCTCATGTTTCACGCCCCCCTTTTGTTTTTTTTTCAAAATTTTTTTTTGTCTTTTAGTTTTCGCTGTAAATTTTGGGGGTTTTAAAAGCTTTTTTCACGTTTGCTGGACGCTTTACCAACTTTTGAAAAACTTATGCGCAAGTTTTACAAGTTATCGCGGACAGGAAAGGGCAAAAAAACCTCGAAATATATTGGTAAAAACAATATTTCAAGGGACAATTGGATTGGTATAAAACCGAAAAATTTGCAGTTCTCATTCACGAGCAAAAAACAAAATATTTCCAGCTAAACTTGTTGAGTATAACGTATTTTTAGCAACGAGTATTTTTGTCTTTTAAGTCCGCTTTGTTGTACATCAACATTTGTTATATGGTTATGTTTGTATACCTGGTTTTTACAATCATGCTTTAATGTTTTTGAAATTGCTTACATGCCTTCGGCATCTTGTTTTGATGTGAACGTTGTATAAATCAAGGCTTTTTGTTTCTTAACTGTCTTGAATGTTTATAGTTTACTGTAGATAGTAGAACTGAAAGTCTTGCATTTTACAAATATTTTGCAATTTACATACACGTTTTTGTGTCTCCTATAGTATTTTTTGCAAATAATATTGTATATAATTTTGCTCACAACGTTCAAGCACATAGTTCAAGTATGCTTGCTTGAGTCAAGCTTTCTCTCTCTTTCCCCCCTATGTTTAAGCTTGTGTTTTCTTGAATAACCAGTACATAATCTGACTATTATACTTGTTTACCTCAAAACCATTCCACAACAATACAGCTGAAAGATGTATTATTTGTTTAAACTATTTGAATTAACTAAGGTAGCTATAATTTTTCACTACCAACACTCCACAGAGATAAATACTCCACACAAGAAATGAGTACTACCTGTAATATGTATGATATGGAGTGAGGGAATTGACTGCTGACAATAAAAGTACAGTATTAAGATGCCTAATCTAAATTCCCAATTGGGTGGAAAGGATGAAGCTCTCATCTCTCCATTATCCATCTTGTGCATTCACCCGCCTTTTCTTCTTATGATTTCTACTGATTTTGAATTTTGTTAACAACTTATTAAATAATGTATTCTTGTTTACTACAAAACTAATCTGCAGTGATACACTTCTTAGTTATATTAAAGTTTATATTTAAAGTGAAAAAATTCAAGGTTTAGTAATTATTAAACTAACAATGAGTCATTGAAGGAAAACACCAACTCCACATTTAGCAAGAGTAATCCTAACTCCACTTGAGCAATGTATGCTCCCTGTAGTGGCATGAGGATATTATATTATGCTGATACTATCGTAAAAATGCTAAATCATCTGATGGTTGAGAGGATGACATGAATCTCCCATCTCTGCATTGGTGGTGCAGATGTTTTCTGAAATTACAATAATTCCTAAAACTACATTGTATACTATTATGATTATGACATAACTATCACTAGTGTGTTGTCCAAATGGGCTTTTCTGATCTCTTCTAAATTTTGATGTGGTATTGATAACAGATTGTTCGTGCAACATTTGAAGAAAACAGTTGTACTGCACAAAATATTACACATAATATGACATATATCCATGTTGACAGTACATGGTAGAACACATAATAGGTTAGGGTGGGAGTGTTTTGCTCTAGTTCTTGGTACATTTCATTAAAATCTGCAATAAAATGAGAAACAAATTTACCACCTTGTTTGTGTTTAATTGATGTATAGAAACATGCAAGGCAATAATTAAAACCACTGTGTGTGCAGCAGTCCCCATGATGAATAACCATCAGGTGTTGGACAGTAAAATAAGAAATGAGGTTCATAATGCACCTTACCAAACACATTACTCAAAAAAGGGTAAAAAAAACAGTAAAATGTAAATTTTATGGGGTTTAGAGGCATGACCCAAAATGTTATCTTATGCACCACTGACACTACATTGCATTTCAAAAACAAGCTTAGTTAATTGCCTGTTTATCTACACTTCAATCTACAATTATTACTATGCAAACAGAGGTCACAGAGGCATAGATGTTTTTATCAGGCACAGAGAGATTGTTCCACACTGTCTAGTGATATAATTTACTTCAGTATCAAACTGCAAATGGGCAAATATTAAATCATGGATACATGACCATAAGCATTCATCAAGGAAAACTTGTTGTCTACATAAAGTCATAAACAATATCAAAAACAGCTCTATTAAAGTAAAAGTCAGTGCCTGATGCTGAAGACAGAAATGTTTATACCGATATACCCAATAAATAAACAGACTTTGCATCAGCGTTTGACAAAAAAATTTTACGCACTTCTGTAAACTTCAGGAATCAAAATGCAAACTTAGCCAGTAAAACGGTATAAAATTGAAAGTTTCGAGATTCTTACCTGCTAGAAGAAACATTTCCACATTATTTTTACAAACCTTGCGTCCACGAGCGAAAAACAGCCTATAGGCCGTTCGCCGTAGTTCGAAAATGTGGCTAGAAAACAAATTTCATTAAGCATGTCGTGGAACTGAGGTAACTTTGCAGAACATAACTTTTTCAAACACGGGGAGTTCGAATCTGAAAAGTTGCCGCTCCTCTGACCCGCAGTTTTTTCATAAAATCCATTTTAATTCTCACTCTTTCAACACGCTTCAAATAATCTCCCGCCATTTTGAATTCCTCAATATTCCGTTTGCAATCGCTCAGAATGGTGATTATTCTGTCCCAGATTCCTCAACTCGCGGTAAATTGTCATTCTAACCGATGGAATTGCTAAAATCATTCACTTTGTAAACACATGGCTTCGAATTACGGTCGTTTCGCTACATAGTCGTTTCGCTACAAGTCGTTTCGCTACACGCATAAAGTCGTTTCGCTACACGCATAAAGTCGTTTCGCTACACGCATGAAGTCGTTTCGCTACACGCGCAAAGCTATGAATGTGTATTGTGTAATGCTATATATAAGTGTCAACTTGCTGTAGGGTGTTTAAAAAGTCTATCTTGGGCTAGAAAAGTCTACAGGGTGCCCTCCAAAAATGTCCCTCCATTAGAAATGGCCCATGCAAATTCAACATGCTCCCGTTATGCTCCCACAAGTGTTGCTCTATGAGTGGTGGACCATTCTTACTCGAACTGATGGTATCACGAATTTATTATTTTTCACATAATAATGATAATAATTTATTAGTTTTTCCAAAAAAATTGGTTTTTAAAAAACTATTTACATTTAGAAACAACTGTAATAGTCAGGGTACTTCTTTTTTTCGCACGACTGTAATTTCTCAAACATTTCATATTTACTGATAATGTAACACTTGGTATGACAAACGGAACCTTAATCAACTTTTTGATGTCCATGGCAAGTCCTCTATAATATGTAAAGTTACATTGCACCTGGTTCTCACAAGTGACATAAAGCGTAACCTCAAGGCAAACAAAACGAAGAAATCTGCTGAAAAATGGATTATATAAAAAGCACCAACATAAGCACAAGCATAATAAAACCACAAGCATAAAATGTTAGCAAATTCAAAACAAAACTCTTCCAAACATATGTAAGGAAAATGCATCAACAAAAAGTACAAATACAGCAAAAATACTTTGATGCTAAACTATGTTAAGGTAAGAAATCGTTGAAAACTGATTCTTTAAACATTTTTTGATTATTTAAAACTTACGAAAAACAACAAAACGCTCAAAACGTCAAAACCTTGTTTATCGCCTAGGTAGTAAGTCGATCTTTTGATACATTTGCTGTATGTTAGTTCAGAACTTATTAAGCAACTAGCCGACAACCAATCTGTTACACCGCTTGCTTCATCTATCATCGTACTCATGGCGACGGGCATGGCAAGGCTTGTAAAGGCTTCGTTCGTCGAGATGGCACTGTCAACGGCATTTGTGCAGTACTTGCATCGCCAATCGATATCTCGACCCTCCTTAACGGCTTCCCTGTACTCTCGTTGCGAAATCCCGGTTTTACAGGTTCTGTGCTGCCACGTGAAACAACCATCACATTGCAACCCCTCTTGTCGTTGTCGCACAGGCAGATAACATTCGGCACACCGATCGGCATCAGAAGACATTTTGTATTGTCAAAAAGTTGGAGACGCAGAGAACTTGGAAATCGCTTCGGAAGTTTGAGTTGTTTTCACAGTGAATGACTGGAATACTAGCATGCTCCCGTTTTTAACAGTAGCGCAAACTATTTAGCATATGAATACTGAGTATACAAATTGCTTGACAAAGGGCTGCTAAATGACCTGCCACTTCTTTGTTTTTAGGAAATCCAAATTTATAGCATTCAATTCTAATTTCTATAGCATCAGCATATCAATAACTGGTTTACGTAACTCAGAAAATTCCAAATGGTTGAGTCATACCATTTTATCATTAACTTTGAAAATCTTTCGTGCGATTTCGTGCATTAATCATATGGAGGGCAAAATTACTAAAATATATATGATTGGCTAATATCTCCGAGAAAGAGTATAGTAGCGAAGTTATGTTAAAATTAACCTATTTTCCCTATTTCCAAGGAAGTTAATAGCTTTACTATATCTGAGATGTGTTCAAAATTATTATTATTCACTTAGTATTGACATAGTCGATTTTTACATTTGGATTACATTATCCAATCATGTGTCAATGTTGCCATCTATTTATTTTGTTTGTTTCGAGGTTTCAAGGCAATTAGGGCAAACAACATGCAGTCACGCAAGGTGGGGATTGCTGCGGCTTGCGGAAAATTGCATATAATGTCCTTTGAATGTTCCTGTTTCCTTTGGCACAAGTGACCAATCATAAAGAGGCAGGAAGTAATCACTCATTTCTAATTTAAATTACTCATGTATTCATCAACTATTGCAAATGAATTGGGTTCCCGCATGTGAGGATCGTGATCAATTGAATTAATACAATATTTTAGGTTTGTAACTTTTAATATTTTAGGTTCATGCTTGTAGCGAACTGACTCAAAAGTTGTAGCGAAACGACTTCATGCGTGTAGCAAAACGACTTTAGATTGTAGCGAAATGACCTTAGATTGTAGCGAAACGACCTGTAGCGAAACGACTATGTAGCGAAACGACCGGATACCCATGGCTTCTTACAAAGCTGCTAGTCATGTTTGTGTTGTGAAGTCCATTTCCACGGCATATGTAGAAATAAAAGAGCTACCAAAAGGGATATATTAGCAAAAATTATCGAGACATAAGAAAACAGTGCTTAAACCTATTTTTATCCTATAAAAAACTCACAGAAGTCGACGATTCAGGTAATAGAGAGGTTAAGATTGACGTTTATGGCAGACCGGTCACCGCAAACGGAAAACTTCAATTCGCATTTGAAGGTAAGCTCTACAAGTTTTCGAAGGTTTCGACAAGTTTTTAGTCAATTCATTCTTCAATAATAATGCACAAATTATCCTAACTTCGAACAGCTAACACTTCACCTGAAAATCCGACTTGAAGTTTGGCGCTTGCGGTTACCGGTCTGCCGTAATCATCAATCTTAACCTCTCTATTATAAGTAAGCTTGAGAGACCTAAAACCACCCTTGCCAATGCTGGTCGAAAACGTTTGTCAGAGGAAAGCATCGGACAACCAGGAAAGTATAACTAATAATATGTTATCAGCAATGTTGTGCTTAAGAGCCAAGTATAACTGCAGCAAAAATGTTGCCTTTGGCTTTGACCAAAAATAGGTAAAATCAATAATAGTCCACCTTCATCATGCATTCATTAACTGTACATAACCTCCCAGGATAAATAATTAGTTGACAATTTTTAAATATCAGAGAGTTTTGCAACAATTGTTTTCATGTATTCATTAAGCGTTAACGCTTGAAACTTCTGTTTTAAATGTTTTGTTCCTCACTTTCCAATAATATTATTAGAACAACAAATAAAATATATATTGTCTTCAATGTGTCCAGTTACTTCAGTGCACAAGAAACATGAGGTCTGAAACACTAACAGTAACATGCACTAAAACACTTATCAACCTAAGTTGAAAATAAACCGACAGAACAATCTTCAATAAAGGAGGTTTTCATCCAAACCTCCCATAAAAGAGACACAATTTATAGCTACTGTAATTAAGTGACCATTAATTTCACTAAGAGGCTGCTCAATATATATAAACAATCCCTGTTCAATGTATATAAACAAGGTGACAAAATAGTGCATCGAATATCGTTTTTACAATGGAGTGTTATTGCAGCAGTTGCGATATCACTGGTGGGGTAATACCCCCCAGTTACAAGTTGCAAGAGGGGTATCTCTCAAGCCAATGCCTAATTAAATTTTCCTGGAAGGTATCTAGAAGTGAGAGGTGTTTCCAACATGTTTCCAACCTATGTGTTACATTAGAATCACATATACAATTGACCCTAATAACAACTGATTTTAAATAGGAATTGTTGGTGTCCCTTGTGCACATTTTCTTCTACTCTTGGCAGGCGAAGTGAAAGCTCTAGCAGGCGTCTTGTTCCTGTTTATCAAAATAATCGAGTTTTTTTTTGTATCAGAAAAAACCAGTAGCAGCTCTACAGTCCTATGCTGGCTATGAAAAGCATGCTATTGTTATACTTTTATCATTACATTATCTCCGAAATCAGAAATCGCTTTTAATAGTTACAGTCTGAGATACTATGTTGCATTGTGACAACTTCCATTCAAGGTAACCCAGATTGAAAAAAGCCAGATGGAAATGTCATATCTGTGATGTCTAAAGCCCCAGGCTGTTTACAGATTGAGCAAATTTAGGGAAAAACATTTGAAGATGGATGAGGAGAATTAATCTATTACCTTTTTCAGAACTGGAAATAGAATGAATTTGTCCGTTTCTTTCCTATTACAAACGTTTTCGTCCAGCATTGGCAAGGATGGCTTTAGCAAGGATGGCTTTAGCTTTCTCTTTAAAGTTTACTTGTAATAATAGTAAACTTGTCTGAATAGTAGACTTTTGCGAGTTCTGTTTATGATAAAGACGTATGTAAGCACTGCTTTATTATGTCTCAAAAATTTTTGCTAATATCTCTTCTAATTTCTCCATTTTTGCCGTGGAAATGGACTTCACACACACAAACATGGCTAGCACCTTTGTAGGGAGCCATGTGTTTACAAAATTAATGATTTTAGCAATTCCATCGGTTAGAATGACAATTTACCGCGAGTTGAGGGATCTGGGACGGAATAATCACCATTCTGAGCGATTGCAAACGGAATATTAAAGATTCAAAATGGCGGGAGATTATTTGAAGCGTGTCGAAAGAGTGGAATTAAAATGAGTTTTATGAAAAAACTGCGGGTCGGAGGAGCGGCAACTTTTCAGATTCGAACTCCCCGTGTTTGAAAAAGTTATGTTCTGTAAAGTTTCCTCAGTTCCACGACATGCTTAATGAAAGTGAACGATATCGGGTCACGGCGAACGGCCTACTATTTTATCTTTGATTTTTTCCCCGAAAACAACCAAGCCATAAAAGTTTTTTGCAAAAAACAGGGGGGCGAAGGTCTTTTTAAAAGCTCGGGATCGCGGTTGGTCAGTGGTAAATACCTGTAGGCTGAGGAACCATATGGCGTCAGCAAAGGCCAAAATCCGCCATGTTTTTGGCGACACTTTTTCATGCCGAGCCGCTCCTCCAGATATATTAGTAAAGCTCAGTGGGTCAGGTGGGTTAACTACTGGTAATTTTTGTCGCGAAAATATATGGAATACAAAAAGCGGAAGTCTGTCATTACAAAATGTTCACTGCAAAAGTTCAGTAATAAAGTTATAAAGATGGCGAGTGATGAAATAGAGGTATTATGTCGTGAAACAGGTCTTTCTAAAGCAGCTATATCAAATGTTTCAGACTCTAGTGATGAAGCAAAGCTATTGTTTCAAGATATTAGTAAACATATTGCCAGAGAGAAAACAGAAAAAGAAAAATTGCTCACAAATATACAGAATCTTCGTCGTGCACGTGTAAATGCTGGTGAGTACTTTGTATTTTGACATGGCTGGATTGGATCCTCTTGCACTGATATTTACAATTACATAAGATTGTTCATTTGATTAGTATTTCTTGTAATTTCAACTGTCAAATATTTCTTTGTCTGCTTACTCTGCTACAAATAATATTTAATAATCACTCAGCCACTCTGGTTTAATACTGAGCAGAAAAACATTCCATTCCACACTGCTGCAGGCCTCCGAATTAAAGAAAGTCAGATAGCCACAAATTTGCCAACCTTGAACAAGAGAAGGTTGGCTAATGTTGGTTTTCTCCCATTCTTCAAGTGTCATATATATGTCTGTTGAATGAACAGCAACTTTCATTGTGCATATCTCAAGACATGGAAGAACTCTCAAGCATGCTGAGTGTGAATCCTGCCCCAACTAAAAAGCTTGCCTCATTCTTCCTTCATGACAAGCTTTACTTCTTTCCCTAAATGGTTATAACGTAATAGACGTATCGAGGCAAACACACAAAATACACAACAAGGTGTTGCTAAGGTGCAGCCAGATCATCTAGCGACATAGTCTCATGTTAGAGTATTCTATAATTTTATCTTTTCATTGTTAAACAAATGGGAAGGTAAACTAAGACATGATTATATCACTCAAAAGGGCAAATCTCAATTTTTGTGGGAATCAAAGGTGAGCAATGTTTTGCTATTGTGTTAGGACAGCATCTGCTAATTGCCAACCCAAATTGCCAGCTCACATTCTGTATTTCTATTGCTACAAATCATCAAATACCTCAACATTATCTCCATTGTCTTGCACAGCAATTGATAATTTTGTAATTGTTAATTGCAATGTAACTTGGATATTATCAATAATTTCAGAACATTCAGAATTTACTAGGCTGTTGCAGTATATCAATAAATGCCGGTAGTTTTTAAATATCAATATTTGACTTCTCGAAATTTTGAAACATTGAAAAATATCGAAATTTTCAATTGTTTGATAAATGATTGCTTTTTATTGGCTATATAATCATCATAATGTCTTCTAAAATGCTTTTATGAAGCATGAAATAGAAGAATACAAGAAAATACCAACAGTAGATCATAACGACAATGCTTTGTTTGGTGGAACTGCTATTCTCAGAAATTTCCTTTAAGGCTGTTTTCCACTTTGCCAGCAAACATGTGCATTCATCAAAACAAACTATTTTACTGAAAACACAAGTTAATGACTCTAACAACAAAAGCATTTAAAAAGACATTATGATGATTATATAGGGATTAAAAACAATTTTTTTATCAAAAAATATCGATTTTTCAATCATCTTATTTTTAGTTTTATTGAAAAGTCGAATATTGAAAAGCCTATATACCTGCAGTACTAGCCAGAATATAGAAATATAATCTGTGCTTTATTGTAAATTGTATAACACCTTGTTAAATTTTATGCTATTTGTGATCATGTGACATAAAATAGAAATTTCCATTTTCATGATCGTGCAATAGTTTTTATTTGCCATAGCACGGTTGATTTCATTATTTTCAATCACTCAAAATGACAGTTTTTATTGCATGCATTTAAGCGAGTCCATGAAAATGTGGCAATGGAATTTTATTTAGTAAACTAACAAACTAAATGGCAGTATAACTTTGAGACAATGATCTATTTTGGTGTCGTATAAAACAAATAATGAATGTATATTTGTGCAATGGTGAGAATATTTTCATTTGGTGAAAGATGAAATTTTTCAGTCAACTTCTTGGCTTCGCCTAGTTGATTGAAACATTCCATCGTTCATATCATGAACATATTCTTACAATTGCCCTCATAAACATTAAACATTATTGAGAGAGGCCGAGTTGAGGAATTGGTAAAGCAGAGGTTTCTGTTATCTGTTCAAGCTGAAGACTGCGATCAGTAGATCATTTGCGCTACAAGAATTGGCAGCAAATTTTTTAATCCAACTTATGCTGTGCAAAAAATTTCTGATGACTTGACCAACATTTGTTTGGATGGCTTACAGTGTTTTGCTTTTGCTCTTGTCTGTCGTTCTATTTCTAAGGCCTTGAAGACAAGCGTTGTATCTTAAAATTAATTTAAACTTTACAGGGGTGACCAAATAGACCTCGTTTTAAAATTCAGCTGTACATCGGTGAAAGTGATTATGACAATGGCTCAGTCTACAAGGCAATCAATTAACTTTAAAATTCAGCAGAATATTGCTAATGCTATTGATTGTAAATTTCCTTTTGGACAAGCAGACAAAATCGCATTAGCAATCATAGACAGTCAAAAGAATGTACTGAAAATGCAAGCCAAAACGCTAATGTTGCTAACCTGACATCCATAATATATGCTTTATTTTTGGAGCAAGCTTATATTAAAATATTTCTAGGCTTTATATTCATATATTTTAAACAATAACATTAATGTCTATGGAACTATTGCAAATTTTGGGTGTAAAAAAGCTAAAAACCAATGTGGAATGTTTGCCGTCTTTTTAAGTGATAAAATCGCTACTGAAATATCACTACTGATGTTGTTACAATTTTCAGCCTGTTGCCCCCCCCCCCCGGTAAAAAGGTTTTAAGTTCGATACTCCCATAGCAATTGCTGTTTTCATTTAAAATATGTTGTTGCAAAGTCCTGAAAGATATTTAATGTAAAGTTTTCAAGGTAATCGTATCAGGCGTGTTGTGGCGCTTAAATTCGCCTTTCCAGTTCAATCCTTTGATTGTCTACCATTTAAACTATCAACTAAACTATCAACTCCTTTCCCAGATCAACAGTTTAATCAATTAGAAAAGCAACTTATTTCTTGCAACAACAAGTTGGAGCATGAAGCGAGGTCCAACGAAGAATTAAAGAAGAATTTGGATGAGACAGGTATGTTTTGAGATGTTTCATTTGGGTTGAAGTTTGGAAATTTTCACATTTGCATATCTTGTCATTTACGTGTTATTGTCTTGTTGTTTTTAGTTGAGGCTTTAGAATTGAGATCAAAACAGTTGAGAGAAGTAGAATCGTTAAAAGAAACCGCTCATACAAACTATGTGAGTTTATGGAATGTACAATGTAATTGTTAGTACATGTATCAATCTGATGGAATGTCTCTACATAAATGCATTTCTACAAGAACAAAATTCAGTCTATTTTTTCTCAAAGATAACTTAGTTGCGGTAATCACTACCAACAACGAAAACAGTCTTAGGGTAAGGGGAAAAATAAGCGTAAGACTATAGATAAGAACTTAGTCACTGAGTTTCCTGTTGATTATCACCTTTTATTATTATCATATTGCATTCTCATGCACAGCAACGCAATTACAGTATCTTTATTTTATAATGTACGTTTTTAAATGATTAATGATAGCAATAGATACGCTGGGCGAATATCTCAGCTTGGTTAGAAATATTAAAGGCCAGAGGATGTTGAGGATCTGAGGATGTTGCAACTATAGCAACGAAACATTAGATTCAATAAATATTTTTTTCAAAAATTGTTCTGTTTAGTTATGTTATGATCAATGATATTTATGGATAATGTTTAAATGATCACGAAATTTACAATTGGTGCTTAAAAAAAATCACATCATTTTAGCTGACAATATCTTCACAAAATGAAACTCTGGAAGCTGAAAAAGTCAATTTAATAGCGACTGTGGAAAGAAAAAATCAAGAAATTGACAGATTAAATGGTGAGAGAGTTGAGATGATTGGACTTAACTGCACTACTATAGTTCGTTATACCAACTGTATATGTGTAAAATGCATTTATGCTTTAAAACAACTATCACACGTCACATCCTGTACGAATTCTTGTAGGAGAATGGAAATCAATGTTTGAAAAAGTGAGCAGTGCAAGTGCATTACAATGTGAGGCGAAGGTTTGTGTCGAGGTTGTTTCACATGATACCTACTTGTCATAGGCGTACGAGGCGGGGGGGGGGGGGCTGGGAGGGCTGCAGCTCCCCCCCCAGTTTAGTCTGAAATATTAGTCGGGCAATTTGTACTTGAGCGTCGGGAAATCGGGCAATCTTCCTGTTTGCCTAAAATCAATTTGTTCTTTCATGCATCTAACAAATATTATGAACAGAAAAATCGTGAAATATTAATAAATATTTGAACATGGCTAGATGAATAGTATGCATGCGTAAAGGTGACAAAAATGCTTTTCCGATGTCATCGCGTTAAAATAAACATGTTTTTCCGTCAAACATTGTTCAATGTTGGTGCAGATATTCCAAAACTTTTTGTCTGATAACCCTGTTTCACATGAAATCAAGAGAGCTGCAGCCGTGGTGAAGACCATGTACGAAAATGGACTACGTACTGTTCTGCCAGTCTTCTACAAAGCAAGTTCTCTCTTGGCAACCATCCCAGCTACGTCATGTTCGGCAGAGAGATCTTTCAGTGGGTTGCGAAGAGTGAAGACGTACCTTCGTTCCACAATGGGTCAAGAACGTCTAAGTAGCATTTCTCTTCTTTGCATGGCGAGCATATACTAATAGAACTCTTGAAAATGACATGGACAGAATTATTGATGTTTTTGGCCATCGAAGCCACCGTGCCTCACATTTCTTTTGACAATATTTATAAGCTAATATAATAAACGGGACAAAATTCCTCACCCTCTTCATGCACAAAATCTCACCCCACAGTGCAGGATTAGTTTTCAAAATTTTCTGGGGGGAACCCCTGGACCCCCCTAAAAATGCTCGCGCCATCGGCGCTCGTCGGGCAGACTGACGTCCGCCCCCCTAAAATTTACAAGCCCGTACGCCTATGCTACTTGTATTGCATATGCTTCTGTCTACAGCTTCTTTTAATAAATTGTTCAAGTGTTTTGAGTTGATGTGTTAATATCATCTTTGTTTTCAGGCAAAGTTAGATGAACTCTCAAGTAAAGAAACATCATATAAGGTGATACATCACACCTGGATTTACAAAACATAACAACGCTGTATAAAGTTGCTCAATGTGCACGAATCTGCTACCACTAAACGATTTTCCTGTTTGGCAATGTGACTGGTTGGCCACTATGATAAGCTCTTTACCTGACTCGTCTTATTTCTAAATGTTGCAGTTGAAAGAAAACAGATTGGAGCAAGAGAAGGATCTTTTAATAAAGCAAAAAAATTGGTTTGAATCCCAACTGAAGGAGAAATCTGAGGAATATTTTACTTTGAAGAAAGAACATGTTAGTAATTTGACCTGTAGAAGAATTTGAATCAGTTTTAGAACTCTAAGAATGTGTTAAGAACAGTTAATCTTAATTGTGAATCATAAGCTGTACAATAATACAGTTAGGAACCTAGTACATAGAAACTGTTCAGCGCGGGCTGAGTTTGAGCCCGGTTTGCTGAGCTGAAATTTCAGCCCGGCTAAAGACTAAAATCGTGGTGAAATGCAGCGAACAATAACATGACGAAAATTTCAGCCTAGTTTGAGCTATACTGGCTGAATTTACAGCCCGGTCTGAGCTCATCGTGTAATCGCTTCAGCCCGGGTTGATATTATTGTTAACACATCGTTTAACTGTGTTTTCGTGTTTTATCATAGACAACCCAAACATTTTTTTTTCCAAACATTCCGTGCACCGCGGGCGCAGCATATGTTATATGTGGGCAATATATGCTGGCAATCGCGCTTGTGGTGCACGGAGTTTCCAGACATTTTTGGGCCGCCTATGGTTTTATTTCTTTCATTTTGTTTTGAAAACTCAACTGTCAGTCTCACACCAGTGCGATGAAGATCAGCGCAAGATTAAGGTGGCAAAATAGCTTCGTTTCCAGTTTGTTGTTCTATTGTTTCAGCCCGGGCAAAAATCCCAGCCCGGACTCTAACTGGAATTATAAATCAGCCCGGGCTGAAAGTTGCCATGTAATCGTGAAACAATTTCTGCTTGGTTAAGTGGGCTGAAACTCAGCCAAAACTCTCCATGTAATCAGCTCCTTACTTTATACTCATCCGATGCAAGTGCTTGTATACTGGGGGGGGGGGTGAGGTTAAATAAACAACTTGGGATGGTTTGGGATGTTTTTCTTATAGTTTATTTTTTCTTATAGAGTACAAGTATTACCCAGCTACAAACTTCTTTGGATGCGAAAATTGACGAGGTTTGTACCATGTACTGTAGCTTCCGACTTTATGGCTAAAAAAGCATTATATACGGCACTTACGCAGTTATATAGTTAACCGTAGATCATCAACTTTGGAATGTTTTACGAATGTTTTCTTGCAGGCAAAGAATTTGGAATGTTTAAGTGAAAACTTGAAGACAGACAATGAAGATATGAAAGCAAAAATGAATTCTGTTGTTGATAAATTGAAAGAAGTACGGTTACATTCACACTCACATTTACTAACGTTTAGTAAGATGTTGTACTAACTTGGTCGTTTTTAAGGCACGGGAACATCATTCAAAGACTGAAGAGCAATACAAACTTGAAATTGCTTCACAAAGTAAACTGGCGATGTTATACAAGGTGAAACTTTATTCACAATAGTTCGCTATCAATTAGTTTTGCGTTTACATAAAAGATTCTGCCAGAATGCAGAAAGAACCCAGTGAGAGAGAAATTGAAAGCGTTCATCAGATGTTTTCAAAGTTTTGTACACAATCATTGGTTTATGGTTATGATTCTGGTGTAGCATAGTGTTGTATAAAGAGCTCTCTACTTATACTGAGTGAATGTATGTGTACAGTGTGCAGCATACCTGATTCTGCACTTGAATTGAGTGATGAACAGTGATACAGTTAGTATTATCTGATAGATATCAACTAGTATTGTTAACTTTGATAAACATTCTTGCTTCTCAATTAGTATTGTTAACTTTCATGAATATTCCTTTTACTGATCTTTAATGCGGTTTATACATGTGCCCATGTGACCTAAATACCGCATCGTGATTTGTTTATGACCTTATTAATTATTCATGAATTTTACAAGTAATGAAGGGGGAAAAGCTTACCGTAGTGAATGACTGATGAACAGTGATACACATTTGATCATCTGGTATACTACTCTCTAATGTGTCACAGCATAATTGTTGTGTTAACTTTGTTCAGGATACCTGTGAAAGCTCAAAGGCGAAATGTGGTGAACTAGTCGGTGCTGTTGAGGAGCTACAAACATTACTGAAGGAAGCAATTAACAGTAAGATGTATACTGTACTTCATCAATAATTTAGAGCTTGACTCTTTGTATATGTTGTTCGTGAGTTATTCAAATGTATTACTGTTGGCATGCTGTTGGAGAAGCTCTGATGGTAATAAACCATTTTCTGCATTGATATACTGTACAGTTTAAGGTTTACGTAGCTTACTGTGTGTATTTGCCTTGTGATTTGTCATTCTTTCAGGTCGTGTTGATGTGGAAAGCAAACTCGCAGAGAGTGAAGGGAATTTAGATAAAGTTGTTAAAGAATATGGTCAGTAAAGATTCGTAACTTCGTAGTCTTTTGCTCTTCCATGTTGTTGTCTTATAGTTACTTCCACGAGATTTACCAGACATATGTTACAAGAAAATTTATCTTTTTGGATGGTGTATTCATTTTCGTCTGTGTTGCAGATGAGAAAGTGCAAAATCTTGAAAATGAATTGAAGAACGCTAATGATCTTTTAGAAGCTGCGAGACAAAGAGGTCAGTTTAATTTCCTCCAGGCATAAACATGAAAGAGCACGTCATCTATTGAATTTTTGATAAAAAACGTTTTTCATCTCAGGCACTGCTCCAATGTCAGCGGAAAATTTAGCTGCACTTTCTCCCGCTGCAGCTGCAACTAGTTCATTTTTGAAGTCTGGAATGACTTTGACCCAGGTATCCAACATTCCGATTTTTAGCTCTAGAGGAATTATTATGGTCATGTACTGTAGTGTAAGAGAAAGTAAAAAGACATCTTATAACTCGATTTTATCACTTTGTTCAGTGAACCTTGATCATGTAAGTATATTCTTGGAATATTTAGATTTATAACCAATATGTGGAGACTTTGGATTCTTTGGAGGTTGAGAAAGCAGAAAATGGACGTTTAAAAGGATACTTAGAGGACATTTTGAAGGTGAAAAAAACACAAAAAGATAGTAAAAATATGAATTTTGTTTTCTTTTTTGTGTGTTATATAATCAAGTTGTTTAAGTACTAGTTAAAATAATAGCTGATATTTGTGGGGATTGTTAATCCCCATTAAGATCAGCTTGCGAATATTTCAACGTACTTCTAAAATGAATTCATTTCTTTGTTTTATTGCCCATGGGGATAATCCCATACTGATTAGCGTGTTATTAAAAACTGATTAGCGTGTTATTTTTCTGATTTTTAATGCGGACGGTTTACAAGTGTGCACAGGTGACAAGTGTGCATTCATGAACTTTACAAGTAATAAAGGGGGAAAAGCTGTATAACAGTTGTATAATTCTTCTTTTGTTGAAGGATATTGAAGAAAAAGCTCCATTGTTGCAACAACAGAGAAAAGATTATGAAGGCGCTTTGATTACAATCGATAAGTTGACTTTGAAACTGGAAGATGCGATGAAGGTACGAGTTGTTTGAAACGTTTGTGCTAGTTTCTGCTTAGGATATAGATGGATACACCGGTGGATGACTCAACGTGGTGAGAACGACTGTGACGTGCTCGTTGCCGGCTCGGTTACCCCTCTGTATGGATCAGTAACTGCATGAACAACAGCCAAATCGTTCCGCCGCACTACAAAATTTTAAATTTTAATACAAAACAAATAAGTAGGTAACATTTTGCCCATGTCTGTTCAGTTATAGATGCACGGTAGACGTCATAATGTAATAGCAAGATATTACATACTATAAAAACCTTATTGAAGTAAATTTGTTTCTTTGAAAAGGAAATGGAGAAGTTCAGTATGGAAACTAGTGAAGCTGTTCAAAAATCTGAACATTTACGAAGAGAAAATAAGAGAATGAAAATATTGGCTGCAGACCTTGCCTCGCAGGTTAGAGAATGTTGCATATTAATTTAACAATTTAATCTGCAGCTTGGAGTATTATAGCAAAATAAAAGAAAGTAAAACCATGGCTCTGTAAGACTTTGTTACAGCTGTCAATTCTGCAATCGTGTAATTAATTCTTTTTATTATGATTTAAATACCGTTCGTTAGGTTGTAAAATTTCAATGCAAATTGATTTTATAAATTGTTTTGTGAATGTTAAGGTAAAAGTCTTACTGAAAGAATGTGAAGAAGCACGGGGCTCAGTTGTCAGTACTACATCAAGTATTGCATTGGATGATCTTACGCAATCATACGACGAAGTTTCAAGTTCTTCTGAAGTGATTTCAAAAAGACTTGTAACGTTCAGGTATTTTTATAAAATTAAAATGTGGTTATTTTATATATTAGTACATCATGTTGCCATCATGTTAATAGGAGAGTATGTTGTAAGATGTTGTGTTATTTTCTAAGAAATATTGAAGAACTACAAGAACAAAACCAGCGATTGTTGACGGTCATCCGGGAACTTAGTGAAGAAAAAGAACAGGATGAACAAAGAGAAAAGAGTAATTTAGCGTAAGGAAATTAATATTCTAGACATTGTAATTAGTGGCTTCTAATTTAATGCCCTCAGTGGGTTTAGTTTTTGTCGGATCTCGAGAGGAAGCGGAAGTGTTGTGAAAGACCTTCTATCATTTTCTTCAAAATTTCTTTCAAATTGAATCAAACTAAATTTTCAGTACTAATTTCCTGTGAATTTGTTCATCGTTTACGACTCCTAGAGGCTCAGTCATTCAATGAAAATTCAAATATCTTCATATTTATATTTACAGTCAAGCTGAACTCAAACAACAACTAGATGATGCACTTCAAGAGTTAGAAGAATTAAAAGAAAGCCGTGAGAGACAAACTTCTCTGGTCAGTTCACGAAATTATTATTTTTTTCCACAAGAAAACGTGTTATTTAAAATTCTGGAAGTGTTTTAGCTGTGGTATGAGTGTACATGTCATGTGTAGTTAAGAATTGAAGCATTAAAGCTGAAGCAAGTTTTTTTCCAATCCGTTAAAAAATGCTTGTGCATGGATCGTCTGTTGAAGGCTTGGTGAGGTCAAGTCTTGACTACTGTAACTCATCACTTTTCAACTTCTTTCTTCTGTCCCACTACAATAAGCAGAGAAGTAAATTTTGTAGTGGATAAGTAAGAATTTTTAGTGTTTGATGTTCAGGTTGAAGCGGTGCTCCGTCAACGAGATATGTATCGTGTATTGCTGACCAACACTGGACAATCACCTGTGAGTATCCCTACTACAATTGCATGACTTGGTTTTTCATGCACTGAGACGCATGGAGGCCATACTTAGAAGCTTTTTAGTAAGAAAATAAAGCACTAGAGTAAAACAAAGTATGTTGTCAGATATTAGGGAAATTTACTCTACTTTGGCCCGTCTTAAGGATTGAAATATCATATTTCTTCGTGAGAATAAAGGAATTATTATATATATTACGATATAGATTACTCCCCGTCAAGTGGTTGATCTGGGTGTGAAAGATCAGTCTAGTTCTGAAGAAGCCAGTGATGCTCTAAAAGAACTGCAGAAACAATTTGAGAGTTACAAGAATGAGCGATTGTCTAATGAAAAGTAAGTCACTGGCTTTCTTACGAAATATATTATAAAGGAGTTAATGATTTAGAAACTCATTGTACAACAAAGAACTTCTTAAAAGGACACTTGCTAGACATTGCGGGTGTGTATAGTTGGGGCTATGATACACTGTTTTATTTACATCTCTATTGGTGAAACTGCGTGTAGTTTAAAGAAAAACAGATCAGTTCGTTATTTATTGTAAAATTGCAGACTAATCAAGGAGAAGAATGAAGAATTACAATCAACAATTGCTGAATTAAATGTTAAAAATGCCACCGCAAATTCTCAGGTACTTATTGCATACCGGTACTAACATAGTGAAATAAGAATTTGCCAACCTATGTTGACGTCAACATACTGTTTGCTGGTTAGATCTTTTGCCAGGCTTTTCGCGATTATCGTAGTAGCCTACGTGAGGGAGGGGGGGGGTCACACAGACAAGCATCGGGCCTTATCAACAGCTTATATGTTGTATTGATATATAAATTGTGCTTTCTAAGGCTTAGGATGAAAGTTCTTGCTATACTTTGTGTGTGAATTTTTGTGTAGTTGGAGCATGCAAATGAGAGATACAAGCTATTGGAATCAAATTGTGCTGGTTTAAAACGTGAATCAACAGCTTTAAGAGAGAAATCTGAGAAATTATCTTTAACTTGCGCCAAGTTGGAGACTTCGCATGAAACTGCAAAGCACGAACTGGGTGAAGTGAGAGAAAAACTAATGAGAAACGAGGTATGTTCTATGAGTAATTCTTCTGGCCTTAATCTGCTGTCATAGTTTGAGCCACGATAAACCGGCACGACGTTTTGCAAATAATGTCGACAAAAGTAATCTGTGATCTAGCTGCTTTACGTCATGACTTTAAAACATTCCTGTTGTTGGTGTTGAAGTTTGAAAGGTATAAGTGACTGTGAAGACGTGATTATGCAATATATGTATAAATAATGTATCTACGACTATATCAGATTGATTTTATTTATTGTGGAGAACTTGATTTTCTTTAGGTGATGTATCAAAATTTGGTTGAAGAAAAAAACATTCTGAAACAAGCAGAGACAAGATTAACGGAAGAAAATAAATCTTTAGTAAACCAACAAAAAGGACAAAATACATTATTAACCAACCTTCAGAGCATTCAGGTGAGCGATTTGATGTCTCGTTACCATGGTGCACGTATCATCTGATACGTGATCCGATACATTAATAAAGAACGGAGACAACGCACTCAGATAGTCGTTCAAGAAAATTACATTTAAAAAATACATTTAAGAAGCTTAGAAAATTGCAATTAAAGTTGATGCAAATCAGGACGTTTCTCTATCAGTATATAAAGATATTACTTAAACATCATGTATTTCTTATTGATGAGTTTTGAAGTTTCACTTCCAGCAAACTTCAAGTTGTAACAAAAATTTTGTATTTGTGTGTGGTTGAATCTGAGCAACAATAGCATTTTAATCACCGTTCTTGTGTCCGTCTCGTTTGTAATACATTTCAACAAGACCTTGTAGTGATATATTTTTATTATATATCTTACCATAACATTTGTTCTTTCTGTTTCTTCAGAACAATTTAGAAAGACAAGAATATGAGACAAAGTCGAGACTTACTGGTCAAATTGATGGATTAGAACAAGAAGTGACTGTTTTAAAACAAAAACTAACTTTTGAGCAAGATCGAAATTCAAAATTCATTGAAACTTTGCAGGTAGGTAGTAACAAAATATTGAAATGAAATGGACAAGTCGAAATGTAAAGCACCAATCATGAACATTTTGAAATTTTGCAAAAGTTCTACAACAGCATCTCTGGCAGATAACGAACTTACGTCTTTGAGATAGATCACAAAATACACGATTTTGTAGTGTTTTCACTAGATAGTAGCTCTTTAGGTCTATTTGATATCGAGTGAATTGTCACAAAAATATATACATATAATTAGCCCACACCAAACATTGTATTTGATAAGTATTTTTATTGCATAAACTCGTGTTATTTTTCTCATGTACTAATTTTTATTGTCAATTTCTAGTCGCAAGTCGCTGAAGGAAAAAAGAAGCTAGAGACAGAGAGTGGATTATTGAAAGAAACTGAAAATCAAATGGAAGCACTGAAGGTTGAGTTGGATGATGTGAAGATGAAGGTTTGTGTGGTGGAACTAAACAATGAAGATTATTATATAGTAACAGTTAAGCATTCTAATTACTCAAAATTTTCTTTGTTTAGTTGTCAGAGAAAGAGTCTCACTTATCTGCAAGTGAAACGAGATTAAATGAAATTCTTGCCAGGAATGCCAGTGAAGATCAAGGTATGCTGTGTTAAGTTACTGTGGAAATGAGGCATAGCGCTTAGAAGTTACCGAAGTTAATTTTTGTTTCTTTGAAACTTTTTCTCTCAATTGTGTTTAAAACATTTCCGCCAAAAATCCAAATAGATGAATGGCCAGGCGCACTTGCTGTTTAATTCAAATTCTCTTGTATTTTTAGAAAACGAATTTGCTCGAAGCTTGAAAGAAAAAGAAGAACTATTTTCATCAACTGTTGAACAGATGAAAGCAAAACTCTATGAAACTGAGACTAGAAACAAAGGTATCACATTTTCTAAGTAAATAATGGCACTCTTGTGGGTTGGGTTTGAGTTCTTGCCTGTACACCGAGTTACTGCATGCAGCACACTATGATATAAGATGGCGTACAGCTTGCTCGCCAATCTGAGTATTCCTGAGCCTCAGAAAAAACTGTTTTCATGTATGCTCTATTTCTGGTATTATTATTATTGAAGTGTTTGGTTATTTGAAGTGCACCTGTAGACAATTCGGTCTTGCCATAGCTCGACTCAATTATTTGTACGACAGTGAAGCGTTATCTTAGTATGGTCACTTTTGCTAAGATACAGAATCACTTTTTTATTAGTGTTGGAGAATCAAGTTGGCTCATCCAAGAAACATTTGGATCAATATAAAGCAATGTTGGCTGCAAATGAGGAAGCTCTTGCAGAGATGAACAAGGTAAACAAACGCTAATTAATAAGGGCGCTTTCGTTTAAGTAGTGAAGCATGAAAGTTAGAATATGATGAAGGTAATTAATGCAGAACGATCACCATGCATCTGGTATTTCTCAAGCTTTTGTGGTGTGTATTTGTGGGACTTATCCCGATCTTTTCCAACGGACGATATCAATCGCACACGTGCACGTTCTCTCGATCATCTAATTATACCATATCCTTATAAGTACAATCCTTATCTATGGTCTGCTAAATACGATGAAGTGGAAACCTAAGTAAAGTAGCAATACCTGATTGTCTTAGTAACTGACCACTCGCTATTATGTAAACATTTAACATCGGGATGCAACACAAATTTCTTCTTTGCAAAAATAAACTTGTAATGAACAATATTTACTATGTAAGGTTTAATATTTTGCCGCGTTAAACGTTTTTTTTTACTTTGTTGTTGACTTCAGACAAGCAAGTTATACGAAGAAAATTCACAGAAAGAGAAAGATGAAACTGAAAAAGTAATGGCGTCTTTACAAGAAACTCTGGCATCAACACAAATGAAGATCACGAGTTTATCAACAGAAAACACCAAGTTAAAGAGACAACTTACAGAAGAAACAGCGAGTTTGCACAAGTCATTAGAAATCCTGACATCAGAAGCAACAGAGGCTGTGAAACGAGCTGAAACCTGTGTTGAGAAGGAAAAGAAAGCAAACGAAATATGCCAGCAACAGAAAGCTTTAGCAGTGGAGGTACTATGATGTGGAAAAGGATTAACCAGCAATGACATTTTGTAAATTAAAAATTTGTACGAAATATTTCGGTATACAGTACCACCTTCAGGTTTTTCTATTTGCAAAATGTCAGGTAAATCAATCAAATGATCCTTGGCCCCAATGTTTTTCCATTTAGACTAACCGAAGTACTATTTTTATATTTTGATAGTAGTAGAAGTTTAACGTGTTGTGTGTTTTCAAAATTGTCTTATCAAGAACTATCTTTTCAAAACTACCTTTTGAGAAAGAATTACATCGTCGTTTTGACGCTGAAGAAATATCTTTGATCTAGACTCAAGAAAAATATCAGAAAGAGTTGGTTCATCATGCTTCTGATGTCCAAGCCTTGACTGATGCTAAGGGACAGGTAAAAATGTTTTTAAAACATTTTGAGCTGAGTAATTTTACCATGAGCGAGGGCTTGCCCTACGTTATAGCATGCATGAATTTAGGCATTCTATATAAATTTGTCCTAACATTTTATACAACAATATTTCAGTTAGCGACATTCAAGTCACGCATGACTGAAACAGAAGAAAAGTGGAAAAGTGCTGAGAACAACTTGCACGAGTCCAAAGCTTCGTGGGAAGAACAAAAACGTCTACACGTTGAGGAACTGAATAAACTTGTTTCACGCTGTGAAGAGCTTACAAGTCAGAATGCGCTTCTTCATGAACACGGCGAAAAGGTCTTTGATCTTAAAATATTTTGTATGGTAGTTTTTAGGAATTGGTAAGATGACTGTTTAAACACTACGAGTTAGAGAGGAAGTCAATGAGGAAGATTGAATCATAAAGCAAGGGATTATTAATGAATTATACAGCAAAAAATGTCGTCATCTACCAATACCAACAAAATTTCCATTAAAAGATCACGAGACATTCATGTTGGATAAAAGCGCAGTAGATTTCTGCGAAGTTTTACTTTTCATCCACGATAGATACCACGTCTCGTCTTAGTCGAAATCCACTATTACATATTACATTGATCAAATATTTTTCATTTCAGCTTTCTGAACAAGTCTTAGCAGCTCAATCTCGTTCTCTCGGCGACGTTCGTGTTCCCACTGAAAGTACGGAAACAACTGATGGTTCTGTTGATAAAACTGTCAAAGATCTCTGGGAAGTCATCAGGTAAATAATGAATCTGTACTGTGAGGAAAAAGATCAGTTTTGAAGTAATATATACTTCATAATGCTACTGAGTAATAACTGCTGTCAATAACTGTTGGAAACGCTTAAGATTACGTTGAAACACCATTGGTGAACAAACTTCATAGCGTTTTTTTCAATCACTAAAATATTTCGACGATGTTGTGTTATTTCAACCTGCCTTAAAATGTTTGCTTTAGATTTGTGAGAAAAGAGAAAGAAATTGCAGAAACAAAAAGCGAGTTATTACAGTCAGAAAGCGTGAGATATCAACAACGTTTAGAGTACATTGAAAAACAACTTAGAGATACAGAGCAGTTACTGGAGAAAGAAAAGCAAAGAACTAAATCTCTTCCTATCGATGTCGCTGAACACGAAGAAATTATGAAGAAAGTAGAAAAGTTAACAGAAATTGAGGCAATTAATGAAGTTTTGAACAGTGAGAAAGAAACATTGGAGAATAAAATGAAACAAATGGAAACGCAGGTAGAGAGCTTGTATGTAATGCGTGCAGATGCCGTGGTCCTTTTTGTATTTAATATGATGTCCAGGTTTAGTGTCGGTCATTTCAAAATATATTAAGTTGCTGATAACAACCTTCCCCGCCCATGTTATAAAAATAGTCTTAGTTGAATAGAATTCGATTACTGTTATACTCGACTACTTTCTGTGTTGCACTTGAAGATAAATTTCCAAGTAAATCGAAGATATGATTGATATTATTATTATGTATTTCAGGCCAAACGTCTTGAAACTGAAGCTGGACCAATGAAGCAGAACATTAAGACTTTGACAGCTCAGAAAGACATGTTAGTTGGTGAAAAAACTGCATTAAAAAATGAGGTAAGATCTTTGTAAGATATTTGTATCTAATCAATCCCGTTATAATCCTCTCCTAGCAGGTCAAAAATGATTAGTAAAGATGGCTGTATTGTTCACTAACTGTGATAAAATCGTAACTTGTGACGCTTCAATCTTTATCAGCAGGCACGGGTGGCACAAGTGGTTAACATGGGGTTAGCATATTGTACATATCACTACTAAACAGCATGAGTCATATCTGGTGTGACATTTCTCGTGTACATTAGAGTCTCGCAGTAGAAATATACTAGTGTACTATTGCAAATGCTGTTGTCATTTGATCGGCCACTCTACATGCTATTCCTCGGCCTTGTAATCTGATTGTTAATTAGAGCCGTAACGGAGAACACAGTTTTCTGTGATTATCCACTCTAAGTACAGTAAATGGTAAAGGCGGACTTAATGGCATGAGAAGAGGAATAGCGTAGAGCATACAAAACAATGCATTTGTACTGCAATATTTCTATTCTCTGCTTGCTTGCAATGTGGGTAGACAAAATGAGAACATGAATTATCCGGCCGTCACTGTGTGCAGGTCATTTTTATCTTTTTTCTGAAGTGTTTTACTGCCGTATATCTCAGATTTGAGCAGTTCTTTGGAATGACGTCCAAGCTTTTTCAACGTAGATTCAGCGATGGCGAACGCGAGTGAACCAGTTGGTTGAACAATGTAAGAACCAAGCAGACCCAGAGGAAATAAAGAAATTACAAGAAGAAAAGAAACAACTGGTAACACAACATAAATCAGCCACGGAGGAAGCTCAAAAATTAAAAGTTAAAGGGGATGCAATGCGGAATGAAATAACGAGATTACAAGCTGAAATAAATGTTAAAAAGGTCAGTTTCGGTATTGGTTAAGGAAATATTGCATCACCTCTCTTAACGTAAAGGCGGATTCCCATTAAGTGCAAAATGTCGCACGATCGATTTTTAGCGAGCGCTTTCTTTTGAAATGTGTGAAGTCAACCACGTCTAATGAGATTAGTTCCGCTTGACTGTTTGTAATTCAAAAGAACGCGCTCGCTAAAAGTCGATCGCGCGACATTTTGCACTGAGTGGAAATCCGCCTTAAAAAGCCTGTCTTTGAGTGCCAACGAAAACTTCAATGTGTATGTCTCAGATTATCTACGTTCCTGACTAACTGCCCAAAAATTCAACGTGTTTTGTTCTGGTTTGTTCTGTTGTATGTTTTTATTCTGGAATGTTTAGTTTAGTTTAGCTGTGTCAGTTTACCACAATTTACATAATTTGCACAACGTTCCGCTTACTTATTATCCTAGGCTGAAACAACAAAAGTTCAGGAAGAACTGAAGGCATTGAAATCTGAGAATAATTCTGCAACAGGAAAGATACAAGAAGAGAAAGAAAATTTGCAGAAGGAACTGGGAACTAAAACACAAGAGATTCAGGAGAAAGCAAAGACGATTATTCAAGTAAGAATTCGAGTTATGTATAACATTCCTGCTAGCTTTCTACATTCCTATTACTCCTATTACACAGACGTTTTATACACGCTGATTCTGTCAACAGAGGCTGATTTCCTCGAGGCATAAGGCGTGTGCAAAAAAATGTTTGGAAGTGCTAGTGCAAAAATTGATACTTTATAAACAACAAAGTATGTAAGTTTTAGAAGATGTATTATCGAGGATATTGGTGGAATATTTATTCTTATTATTCAGTTCATGCGAGTAGCGATTTTTTGGCTAAAGGAAGAAAGTGATGTACTTTCCCTGTTTTTGTCACACATGCAGCTATTTTTCATATGACCAGTTCAAGATATGTCCCGACGATGCTACAAAGTTTTCTCACTTTTATATGAAAATAAATAAGTGAGTGATTTAGGTGCATTTTATTTAATATTTTAAATTTTTTCTTCAACCTTTTTTCTTTCCGTTTACAGTGGTTCCCAACCTAATATGGTCATGGCTTTATAGGATACCCTAAAGGTCGAAATGTCGAGAGAGCACCGGGTTTCTCACTCACTGGGACTGTATCTACTTCACCAAATTTAGCTAAAGCGCGAGCCCGCGAAGGGCGAGTAATGATTGTCGCGCTACGCGCTCCCTCTTCAGCTAAATTTGGTGAAGTAGATACAGTCCCAGTGAGTGAGAAACCCAGTGCCCTCTCGACATGTCGACCTTTAGGGTATCCTGTAAAGCCATGACCAACCTAATATACGCAACGCACTCGTGTCATTTACGACATTGCTTACATCCAGTATAATTTTAGCAGTCCTATTTTGTAGTTTTTGAAGTGACTTTGATTCAGTTTCACCGAACACATCCCAGACATCACAGAAATAGTCGAAGGGCGAACAATGGCGTTATAAATAGAAATAAGTGTTCGCTTCTCAACATAAGGTTTGATTCGAGCGAATCGCCGAGTTTCTTGCGCACCTTTTTGTGCGAATATTTTCAGTATTACTTTTCCACGATAAGTGCTTGTCAACTGTTTCTCCAAGAGTTTTTCATTCATACACTTGATTAATTTCTTTACTGTCAATGACAACATTTGTTGAGAATGAGATCTTTTTCATTATTGATCTTGAGCCAATTAACATGAAAGATAGATGGAATATTCCGTTGCCCATTTTTATACATACTACTCTAACTGTTTTCTATTCATCAGGAAAACAAGATAAAGTAATACACTCATCAAAAATAAGTGTCAACGAATCAGAAAAAAAATGGGCGGCTAATTTAATAATTTGGCTTTGTTGCTTGAAAGCCCAACCAGTTGACGATAGACATGGCTGACAACTAAACTATGGCACGCATTTCAAATTAATTTTACTTGCTAATTCAGAATCAATGTTTGAGAAATAACCATTAAACTCTTTTCAGTCAGGTTTAGTTCATTCACTACTGTTGGCTTGTTTTTTTCTTCGTAATAGGTTGTTGACGCTTTTCCAGGCTCTTTTAGGATCAAGTTTATGACCAGTTATTTGTGCGGTGTAGTAATTTCTTTTACCATTCCTTAATTTTATATTTACTTCATTTCTGCTTGTTTTATCATTCAGCCAATCCTGTTCAAAGTTGGTGGAAATGGCTTTCAGTACAGTTGGAAAAGCATCCTTAGTTTAGTAAAATTGTGAACTTTCGTTAGCAAATATAGGTAAATTGAGGAAAATATTGTCCCGTGAAGTTTGTGAATTTTGTATACTTTGTATTACGCGCGAAAGAGGCTTACCGCATTGCAACGTAGTGGTACGCATTTTCCACGCGCAGTATAAAAGCATACGAAATTCGCAAACTTCACGGGACTATATTTTCCACTTTTTATAATATTTCGCAACCAAACTTCACAATTTAATGAAATTGAGGATCTTCTTTCCAGCTGTACTACTCATTTATTTTCCAATTTAGGAGTTTTTCTGACAGAAGAATTGTCTATTTTGGACTAATGCCGTTAATAAATCAAGAAAATAGGAATTTCAGGTGTTTTAGGATATTCTATGATTTCTTGCAGCTCAAGAAAATCGCGAAACGTTACAAAACTCAATATGATGAAACACTTGCTCAAAAAGAAACACTTGACAAAAAACTGTCGGAAGAGCAAGCACATGTAGATACATCAAAACAAGACGATTTGATCAAAACTTTGAATGAGGAGAAGAAATCTTTGCAGGAAGAAATGGAGAAACTAAATCAAAATATTACAGCAAACAAGGTGAGTGGATAACATTTATAAAAAATATAGGTAAGTTTTCAACATTTTTAATCTCCATTCAAGCTGAACAAACGACCAGCAGATATTCACAGTATTATGGTTTAGGAAAAGGAAGAGAAATCCAAGAAAACTCTGAGTTCTGCAACCAAACGAATTCAACAATTGATGAGTAAGTACCAAATCTTGATAATAATACTTAAATATGTAAAGTTTCTGAAACGTTCTCTGATCGTAATATTTATTTAAACACGAGGTTTCGACTGCCAATCTGCAGTCTTCGGCCGAGCTGGCGTGTAAATTTCACGATCAGAGAACGTTTCAGAAACTTTATTATGAATCCTGGTCGCGCATCTAACATTTTAAAAGTTAAATATGTGTCTGAGAAAATAGAGCAAGATTGAGTCCCAATCATACCTACCGTCTTGTTTCGTCTTCTCCACCGCAGTCTGCAGCTCTCTAATAAAACACAAACCTTTGCTGCTGTAGATGTAGAATCATCTCTAATTCACGATTTGTTATTTGGGTATTTAGCGGTGAAAGATAAATACTCTAACGAATGCGAGGAGCTGAAGAAATCGATGGAAAAACTTCGTCAAGAGAAAGATGCAATGTCTGCCGTCAGTAGTGAGCGTGAAATGAGACTGAATGTTTTATCAACTCAGTTTGAAGGAAAACAGACGAGAATGGAGAAAGAACTAAAAGAGAAGAATGAACTAATCGAGAAGTATGAAAAAGAGAAAAATGAAAATCAAGAAAGAGCAACTGAGAAAGACAGGTAAGGATATTTGTGGCTGCTTTGTGTGAAGTACGTCTCCCAAGCTCATTTACATGTTAATTTATAAAAAGAAAAAATCTTTCACTCAAGATCATTAAATATAAATATTTGTTGTATTTTTCAAGTGAAATAGAGAAATTGAAAAAGCGACTTCAACAATATGAACGTTTGATACGTCAAGCGCAACAAAGAATCAAATCTCAAGCTAGTCAACTGACAGCAGCTACGGCACAAGGTCAAGGTAGTGCATCAAGCACAACTGTGACGTCAGGTAGTGAAGATTTAAGTAATGCTCCTGTTACAACAGCTGTACCCCCAACTGCCGCTGTCAAACCTACAGCTACACCGTCAAACTCTGTCCCAGTCCGTTCACTAGCAACACGCACTGCTAGTATACGTCCTATGACGTCGGGAACAGTGCAAGCGACACGTAGAGCAACAGTACCCCCTACTGTCACAACACAACCCACTGTGCCCCCCACAGTCACTACACAACCAACAGCAATCGTTTCAGCCGAACCAATCACGACGACTTCCGTACGATCACAGGCACTAACTCCACCAACTGTTCATCCATTACCCACAACTCCTATCTCTTCTGCGATGACGTCAACTACACCAGAAGTAACCACTGTGTCTGTTAGACCAATTGTTTCAACCATCGTGGTAAACGTGGCAGCATCTGATGTGGGTGACGAAAGACCTTCTGATGTTATCACTGATGAGCGCCCCTCAACCTCTGCACAATCTGCACCAGTCCAGTCGGCTGACCTCAGGTGAGTGAGGCGGAAAAGCGTTTACATTTTACACTAATGACTGTTTTTTCGACAAAAAGTAAAAAGTTTAATGCTTTAAAGGACGTAGTAATGTGGCTGGTGGGGGGCGGGGGGGGGACTGGTGATGTTGGTTTCATAACGTAAGTTTCACTTGCCTGGAGAGTTGTGGCAGACCTAAAATAGTACCTTTCGTCATTAAAACCAAGTGACAGAAGAAGTCTTGTCTTTGTAGCGCTGTAGACGACGCTAATTCAAGAGTAAGCATAGAAGGAAGACCTGGAGTCAAGCGGCCACGTGACAATGAAAGGTACACTGTGGAAATAATGAATCCTCGCTGTGAATGCTTTCCAGCTACATCCGGGACAAGTTGTACGAAAGATGGATGGCGTTATCCACCGAATAGTGATTGGGTAAAACTGGCTCAGAAAGACATAAAAAGCAAGGGCACCAGGGATGTTGAATTCGCAAGACACGAAAAAGTGACTTCAACTCGAAAATTATCGCTGAACTTTATGGGCGAACTTTATTGCGAAAATCACTGTTCGGTAGATGCCCCTTGCGTACAACCGACCTCTGTGGTCTGTCTTACACCTGCCTTTTAAGTTTTAACATCTCTCCTCAATTGATAATATGTCCCTGTATGTAACTGGCCGATTGTTCAACTTTCTACTGCAACACACTCATTATTTGTAAGCAGTGTTTCCACGATTTTTTAGCTCAACAGATCAAACGCTGGGTCTTCAAGATGCAAAGAAATCGAAAACTGAAGCGGTAAGAACCAACGTGTAGTCTCTTTATTTTGAAAGCCTCGAAAAAGGAGAGGCTAACCGCGGGAATTAGCCCGCGGAAAAGGCGAGAAGTTAACCCTTGTTAGTGACAGTCCAGAAACAACGTACGATGTGCTTTGTTTTTTCAGGAGGACGTTTCTGAAGCGACAGAGACAATAGATGACGATGATGTTCTTGATGTCATGGCGGAGGATGAAAATATTGACGACGAAGACGATGAAGACAAACATGAAGACGTTGAAGAAGAACGAGAGGTTAGTAAGCCATTTAAATAAACGTTAAAGCGATGTTAGAATGAGAGGTTAGCAAAACATATTGATGAGACTGTGTGTGCGTGTGTGCGTGTCTGCGTGCGTGCGTGCGTGCGTGCGTGCGTGCGTGCGTGCGTGCGTGCGTGAACCAAAAACTAGTAACTTCTTGATCATTTAAAGTGACTCGTGTCTTTTCACCCTAGAGTTTGATAAGCTTCCCAAGATTCTTAGTTTTGTTTGTATAATTTTTCAAAAAGTTTAAAAAACACTTTTAGTTTAGGACCTGTATATGAGTTTCTATCCATTTTATTTAAGACAGATAATCTCAACGTCTGTTTTAGGGTAAGTTGACCATGACGGTCAACATGGTAACGCTGCCCGAACCTGAATCCGGGGCGAAACGTCCGAAACTGACCTCATCCAAATATGACGCTTTCGCCAAAGTGCTAACTACCAAACCATAAATGTTTTAGCTTATCTGAGGTGCTAATATGGTTCAGAAATGGTGTTTTTAGGGATGGTCATTGGCAGGTGTGATAGGCTTAGGACTAATATTTCACAAGAAAATGTCCTCAGAATCGTGGCGAAACGTCAATTTGACTTAGAGCTTCAAATAAACAGCAGTAGACCTTCATTACGTTTTTTCCTTAATCTTTTTTATAGAAACATAATTGGTATTTCTCTAATATATTATCGCCGTTTCTCACCGATATTCGTTGAAATCCTTCCAATTATGCAACTCAGCTCAAACATAATGGTATCGAAAATATTTTAATTACGTTGTAACCAAGTTTCAAGTAGATTCTCGCTGTTTAATCATCGACAAGATAAAACCCGTCACGATTATGTTTGATTATGTTTGATTCGATACGATTATGTTTGATTAACTGGGGAGTAAAGTAGCGGATTCGGCCAAATACGACCATTTAGACGAGGCAAGCACATTTCAAATTTTTATTTCGGTCACAAAGTCTCAACTATTTTACACCAAAATAGTGATAATATAGAGATACCAATTATGTTTGTATAAAAAAATTTTTGGAAAAAATGTAACGTTGGTCTACTGCTGTTTATTTGAAGCTTTAAGCCTTAAATTGACATTTCGCCATGATTGTTCTCAGGACATTTTCGTGTGAAATACTGGTCCTCCTATCACACTTGCCAATGACCATCCCTAAAAGCACCGTCTCTGAACCATATTAGCACCTCAGATAAGCCAAAACTTTTATGGTTTGGTAGAAAGCACCGTGACGAAAGCGTCATATTTAGGTGTGGTCTGTTTTGGACGTTTTGTCCCGGATTCGGGTTCGGGTAGCGTTACATGTTGACCGCCATGATCAGTTCAAGGCCGAAACAGACCGGACGCGATTTGACAGCGCGACGCGAATTTTCGATTTTCAACTTCCTTTAACTTGAATCATTTTTCTTAAAGGAAGGACTTTAGAATTTAAGTTATTGCTCCACATATCGAACAAAATTTCTTTCCGTTGATGGTTTATTTCCGGTCTGTGTGAGCCTTTACCGCAAAAACAGTTGATTTTCTGTCCTAAATGAAATGGATACAAACGCTTGAAAATCAGCTTTTGCTGAAGGGCTACCGTTGCATGTCTTGTAAATAAGATTAAATAATAAAACGCATATATAGGTCCTAGACTGTTTGGACGTATCGTTATTGTCCGAGGTTAACATAGCAATAAGCAAGAGAAAAAAACACAAACTTTATAGGATGAAAACATCCGAAACCTTTGTACAAACTTGGTTATGCCAATTACAAGATGAGCGGCCGTGTTGTGTCAGCTTATACAAACTCGAGGCGAAGCGGAGAGTCCGCATATCTGTTACAACACATACGCCAATGTTGTAAATGGCTTGTGAAACTCTCCAATTGATAGATCTCTTTGCGAAATAATTGTGAAAATACATTTTATATAAGGCAAGAAGATGAAGGTTAAATTTTGTGAAAATCAACAGAACTCTGTATCGGGATTTATAAACTCATGAGACCATATTCTTTTGTTTTTCGTCGGTTTTTAATTTTCCCGTAATAACCTTCTTCATCTTAAAAGCAGGCGGTGGTATTTGATTTTTCCGGGGGAAATGCGGAGTTGAAGGTTATTACGAAAAATAATAACCAGTTACTGGGTTATTACGGAAAATAATGACCGGTTACTGGGTTATTACGGAAAATAATAACCTCAGAAAACTTTACGTTCAAAATCAGCTTATTACAACAAAACTCGCTTAAAACATATATTTCAACTCTTTCAAATCTTATTAATTGCCCCACGTATTACACACATCTTCAAATAGTTGAAAGAGAATGGAGTTCCAGTACATAGATTGTATCTTTATGTAAAGCAAACCAAGCCATGCAGTGAGTTCTAACTTCAAAAAATGATATCGAATCATTGAGCTGGGCCGGCGACACGTACTGTAAAGCCAAGCTTCGAAGGCTCTGACCGCCCATTCGTCTTTGTAACGAGTTGCTAAAAGAACAGACTGTGTAATAATTCGTTTATCAATCTAAGTTATCAGATCTTCGTCACTGTTGTCCATGACAGACCGCACACTGGTAGGACAAGATTTACGCGATCTAGCTTTGCATGAACGCCTATTTTACATGAATTCATGATGCGTTGGATTGACAATTGCAACAATAGAATTAATTTTCCTTTACAAATACAGTCGAACCCCGTTAATACGGTCAGCAACGGGTCGAAATAATATGGCCGTATTATCGGGATGACCGTATTAACGGGATTGGGATAATATCAAATTTCAATTGTGATATAAAAGCCATGTTAAAACATTTATTTCAAAAGCACAGCAACAACACGATACTACAATACCAATTAATAACTACATAAACGACGTTAAAAACCTTTAGTTTTTTCACTTTTAACTGAAGCCTATATGTAATGTTTTAAATGCGTTACTTTTGTAATAAGAATACAATAAGTAACATGTATAACACGGATGTCATGGTCTACATCTATGTTTGGAGTCTTAAATTATGTTTCCGTCTGTATAGACACATTTAGAATGTCCGTATTAACAGGGTGATTTCATTAGTTTGGGACTCGGCAATGTGGCCGTTGGCCGTATTAGCGGGGTGGCCGTATTAAAGGGGTAACTTTAATATAAAATGCATTGGTGTTTCGCCGGGACCAAAAAGTGACCGTATTATCGAGATGACCGTATTATCGAGGTGGCCATAAGGCGGGGTTCCACTGTACAACAACACAGAGTGTCATTGAAATTAAACCTATTCAATACATAGTTCCCTAGCTCATAAAAGATTTATGCCTAAACAACTAACGAAACGCGCTATAGAATTGAATTTTCAATTAAAAAACCCCCGAAAAACAAAAGAATATAGTCTGATGAGCATATAGACAAGTTAAAGCCCTCGGGTATCGGTTTTTATTTAACTGTAAAGACCTCGAGCCTACGGCCCTCAGTCTTCACAGTTAAATAAAACCTCTCCCTCGTGTGTAACCTATATATACAGACTCCTTCACGCTCATGATTTCTTTTGTGTTTTCTTTATGAATTATTAGTGAGTTTCTCAAAGAAAAATACATCTTACAATTATTATTCGTTTGAGTTACATGGAAAGGTATTAGGACTGTGTTCGTCAACTCATAAAGCAAAGTATTGGAGAATGTTAATAGTAACAACTCGTAATTTTTGGCCGTGTAATTTCTGAAATTTGCGACACTACTTTTACTAACTTAATGTTGTGCAGGTTGTATGTATTGATGATGAAAGTGATGAAGAAGAGGTTAAAGATGATATTGAAACACAGATTGAAACAGATGATATCGATGATGATGTTGTTGAAGTTATTGATGACGATGATGATAGTGATGATGTTGATGTCGACGATGATATCGATATGAAAGGTAAATGAACTTGTTGAAGTTAACAACAGACAAACAAGGGAAATTATATTTCTCATCATGTCTATTGTTCTCAGTAAAGATTTATTTAGATCAGTGATGGTTATATTTTGTCTTTTTGGACAGGAGAATTTGCTGATGAAGAGATCATACAACAGTCCGAAGTGCCAGAGCCAGAAGGTATCGTTCAATGTTTGTTGCCTGGAAACATCACAACTTCCTATTTTAATGAATACGCTCTAGAGTGTAGAGGATATGTAAATTAAGAAATGATCTGTTCAGGATTAGAAACGTAATAGGGATTCTTTGTGAATTCACAGCCACAGCTAATAACGTTAGCACAAAGCAATATTTCCTATCCGTTTTCGAGTAAAATAAACTACATCTTTTAAAGGCGTTGTAACACAGGTCAATTTTTTAACAATTGTCTCGTCCACAAGGCCAAAAATCTGAAGCTGTTAAAATCGAATGTAACAGTGTGATGGGGCAACATTATTCCTGGTTGTAAACAATATTGTTAAGCATTGTTACACCTGATTGCGGGCTAATTCAGGCTCAACAATGTTGTTAAGCATTGTTACACCTGATTGCGGGCTAATTCAGGCTCAACAATGTTGTTAAGCATTGTTACACCTGATTGCAGGCTAATTCAGGCTCAACGATGTTGTTTTGCCATGTATGATCGTTTTCCAACATGTTACCATAAATTTGGACAAGATTTGAGAGGGGAACTTGTTTCATTAAATTTAATTGCTATCTTAAAAAAGTTCTCTGATATAATGTTGATGGGTTATGGTAGAGATACATAATGTCATTTAGATATTGTACTTTCATGTGTATATTTCAGAAAGCACCGACAACTCGAGTGCGGCTACCGCTGACACAACATCCACATCTCAAGCTCAAGATACCGCTCTGACCTCACACAACTTTCCTACTGTAACTCAACCGCCGTTCATTAGATCGCAGTCTCATTTAGCGCCGTTTACTTTATCTCAGGTTAGTCCTTAATCTTATAGAATAAATTACTAGAGCTTAAATTCACATTGTTATCACGCATAACTTAAATAATCTTTATTTGCAGGGTCAAACGAGCAGTAGTGGATTTGATGAGACTGATGACTGTATGGTGCCCAGTACTCCGACATTGTTTATTCCAAAACCGTCTGATGGCTTTAGTGAGATGATAAGGTATTACAGGTTGTTACTACTTGTTAGGTGTAATCAGCCAGTAATTGTCAAGATTTTGACCGTATTGTTGATGCTAAATTATGGTTTCTCCGAAATGTAATGTAATGTAAATTCCAACAGCATTTCATGCGCTTTAGAGGATTAAAAATTGTCAGTTGCTACTTACTTTAGTAGCACACATTTTACTCGAGACCCTGAGGTAGGAAAATGTGACAGTTGGCTTCAAGCGCTATGTTTTCAGACACCGAAAATAGATTCCTACACGCAATATGTTGTGGAAAATAAAAAAAGCTAGAAAAGTTAAGATATAGTTTTGTGGAAACACCCCGTAAGTTTATCATCGCAGAGCTTTTGATCCGTAAGCTCGGATCTTCATCAGTGCTAATAATATATAATAATAACATTACTAGCACTGATGAATATCCGAGCTTACGGATCGAAAACTCCGCGATAATAAACTTACGTGGTGTTTCCACAAAATTATATTTGAATTTGATATTCACCATGCAAACATACAAGGAACTTATTACAGAACTCTAGAAGAGCTGGTTAACGCTGTGGTAAAGTCGCGGGTTTTCTACGTGTGCTCTGCCCCCCCCCCCCCCGCTCCGGACATGTTTATAGGTTGGAGTGCCTTGCTCGAGTTTGCAGGTACTTGGAGCTTACACCAGTCCCTCATTGCCAAGTTTCCACTCTCTTCTTTGAACATATATGTGCAGTAAAGTTGAAAGAGTAAACGTTTCGGGATTTCTAGTATTTGATACATGGTGAATATGCTTCCTCTCCATATAATGTTCTCACCCAACCATAATGTTCAGTAAACAATTTCCAGTCTTTGTGCTAGCGTGTTGGGTTATCTTCCAAACATAACGTTTTTAGTAAACAAGCTTGTTGTGGCGTTACAGATGTTGCATACGCAGACACAATCTTGCATGATCCAAGGTTTTTGACGGAAGATATAACTGCTTCACTGTATAATTCATTTCTTATGTTTTATCCTAGTTCTCCTCGAGTTCAGCATCCATCCTTTTTATTTGGTTCAACAAGTGAAAGCAATTTAACTCAGACAGGAGGTCTGGCAATGGGTATGAGTGAGGAAGGTACGGAAATATATTTCACAGAAATTTTTATTTTCGATATATTGCGCACCCAGTAAGTGTGGAGCGTTCACGAGCCTTACGAAGTACAAACACTGCCTCAACATCGGCAATTGTAGTCACTAAGTATAGAAGGATAGCTAGATACATCGATATAGAAGTGTTTGGGGATGCGCAATGTGTCGCGTTTCTTGTGAGTGAGAGTTATACGAGGGTTTTCTCCCAGTATTCCGATTTTTCTACCTCTTGACAATCAACACATACAGGATATGTAGTCGTGAACTTTATAAGGTATAAATTACATATATTTATAGTTGGGCAACCACATCCCGTACCCTCCACTTCGTACCCTGCACTTTATATAAATGAAAAAATATTATGCCAGGTAACTCTTGTTCGATCACCTCCCCCCTCTCGTGTTCTGATGGCAAAAACTGACACCTTGGCATTTTATGCCACTATTTGGTAATGCTATGCAAATTTGATGTAATTACTCATTTCTTTAGAAGTTAATTATTTTTACGATCTAACAACACGGAAGTAGCCCGAGAGTTTGTGCATGTTGTACAAATAATTTCGCACTTGTTGTATATGACATTGAGATAATTCCGATATGTCTTTTTTCCACTTCAACCGTATCGGCTCGCCACCAACGTATACTAACAAGTTTGTCAGTGGTTGCTTATAACAATAAGAGACAACGAACTATAAAAATTGGTTTTCTAAAGAAGGAATCCCAATCACAGTCCAAGTCCGATCATTTTAGGTTGGTATTTACCCAACGTATCGTAGCGAAACGTACCGTATTTCATTGTTTCGTGGATGCAAAAGACTACGGTACGAAGTCAAAAACTGCCCTAAGCGTCACTGTTTTACTACACCATTGTAGGTCTGCGTGTTGATGATACAAGGTTTGATATCATGGCTTCCTCAGGAGAGGGAGATGAGGTGGATCTTGGTAAGATATTATTCTTTGTACTTGTGTTCATTGTTTCCCCAAAAATCTCTGTAATTTACCGTACTTAAGCACTCCATCAGTGTTGTCGCAAACTCTGAGCGCCTATGATAGCTCAGGCAATGAAGCGCGTATAATAAAGGGTCGTGACAACGTAAACTTTTTGTGAGTATTATTGTTCGATTATCAACAAACAAACGATATGTACATAAATACATGCAACACATAAAGATACACAAACTAAATGACAACACACATAGATGAAAACAATTACCCTTTCTTGCACTAGTTCTGTCGTTCAACACCAGCGAACTGTGAACCTAAAACTTCCAATCGGTTCCATGTTTTGTAAGGTTCTGCTCTATTCCTAGTTGTGCCAGTCGTGCCCATCGTTCAGGAACCGTAACGTTGGAAGGTCTTCCTCTACCACTCGCATCTGCAGGAACATGTCCTTAATATCCGAACATGAGGCTATTCGTCCTTGTCTAAATCTAAGGAGCACCCCGAAAAGAGGGTTTAACAAATTTGGACCCGTGTAGATAAAGTCATTTAATGACCTCCCTTCGTATTTCGCGGCTGCGTTGTACACTCTCCGTACTTTCTCTGGCTTTTTTGGGTTTCTTGCGGGATGATGGGTCAAGTAGTTTACTCTGCTACTTGCTGTCGCTTGTACTTCACGTTGGCGTAGCTTTTTTATGTACCCTTTCTCACGTCATTAACAATAGATGCCTGATAAGCTTCTTTCAATTGACAAAATTCCCTTCACAAAATTTCCGATTCCAAGGCGTCGCCTGATGGCAATCTTCGTGTTGTAGTATGCAAGATATCCAATGTTTTCTGATCTTCCACTGAACGGATTTCACTTTTCTTTCTCGATGACGGAATAGTCTCCATATTGATCCATTGCTCAAGTTGCTGGTGAAAGTCCTTGTGGGTTACAGGCTCTGCTGCAGTCTCCACCTCCATTCTTCGAACATATACATCCGTGCCGTCTTCTGATGGGACGGTAGCAAAAGCAAACCAACCAAGACGTGTCCTGATAGCAACCGTAATGACCTTGTCGATGGTGTACTTATTTCTTCGTCTTCCCGTACCGGATATTGTCAAATTTTGTATCACAAAGGATTCAACTGTTTCATTTGCATTTGCTCCACTCAGAACTAACTGTTGGGTCTGTCCCGAGAATCCTAGTTGATGAGCCAGATCTTGGTGGGTAAGTGTAGCATTAGATCCACTGTCCAGCATTGCCATCGTCTTCTTTCTCCCCTTTGGCGCGTACAGAACAACAGGTACAATCTGATGCACAATTCTTTGTTGATTTGCTGTTACTCTTCCCGTAAACACTCCATTGGAGGATAGGTTTGCTGTTTCAGAAATCTCTGGTGGTTTCCTTTCTTGGTCAGGTTTTGTCTCATTACCTTCAGCCCCTACTCCAGGTGGCTTTTCTTCATTACGACGTCGTAAAACTCCAACTCCATGGAGTAGGTGATGATGATTCTGTTGACACTCTTTGACACCACATTTCAACTTTTCTTTGCATTGCTTTCGTATATGCTTTCCAAAGCAGTTAAGACAAAGCCCTTTGTCGCGAACGATCTTCTCCTTTTCAATGTTGTTTAATGCTTTGAACACCCGACACTGTTCCAGCGGATGGCGTGCTCTCTTGTGAAACGGACAGGGCTTTTCCATTGGATGAACTTTAGCTCTGTAATTGGATCGTCTCAAGGCAGGTTTTGTATCACGTTGATTATTTTCCTGCAGATGATCACCAAAGGCACGCTCCCACAACTTTGCTTGTTTTTCTAACCATGACCTAAAGCTCGCTATGGTATCTCGCTTCGAATCTTCTCCTTCGTATCTAGCCCAACACAAAGATCGTCATAAAGTTATCAGCGGTAAAACCGCGAGTCTAATGCAAACTTCATATAACATTACCTGAATTATCTAATTATAACAATCAGTTCTTTTTTATGAGAAGAAGTCTTAACTCTCGTCTACTGAGAAGATATCCGGAGTATTCAGAAAGTGGCGCGTATCGAAGAAGGTTTTAAATTGGTTACAGCAGAACACTGACCTGAAAATAATTGTGTTTTTAGATAATGTTGTTCCAGATATGGATGAAGCTGGAGCTATAGAGTTTACATCAGAAGGTTTGTTTATATTTAAATATCTTCGAAAATTTGATAGAAGTATCTTTGTTTATCAATTTAGAAATTTCAATTATTTATTTTATATATTTTATTATTTTTCATTGTTTCATCGTCAGTGTTATAATATTTCAACAACTTAGAAATATGGATGTAGATACAAAGTTGTAAACAGCTGGTGAGCTCAGGTAATGTCAGGCACTTGATAACATGAGGACTGTTCTCATTTCATAGATGATCTTTTAAATCCTCCCACTATGGCTTCTACAGCCTCAACTAGTGTAGATATATCGGAACAAAATGTTCCAGAAACTGTAGAGAAATTTGATCCTTCCGAAGTTGCTGAGATCGTTACTGACGACAAGGCCCCGGAAGAAGATGTGACGTCATTAATAGAACCAAGCACGTAAGTTTAAATATTGAAAGCACTGATGCTAGTGTAATGTTTCCACTGTATTCTTCAGATCGAGGAGATTTTCGTACTTAAAAACATTTGTTTGCCTGTTTTTAAAACTGTATTTGTCAATTGTTTTCAGGGAAGCGAAAGATTCAGATGAAATCAGTTCCTCCTCGTCAGTGCATAAACCTGCAGAAGAAAGTCAGGGTAAATGCCTGTTCATATGAGCTCGGATGGCGCGGTTACCCGGCCAGTTCGGCGAGCCGGGAAAAAAATGAAATGAATTTCATATGGAATTTCAGCCCTCTTTACATTCCACTTTATATCCCACCCATTGTCCCACCTTCCCTCGCGAGTACGCTTTATAGAATATGATAAAAAAAATTTATGTTCTTCCACTGATATATCCTTGCGCGAGCAAGTGGTTGCCGATAACGGCATTGGACTAAACAACGTAACATCTTCGATCTCATAAAGTTTGGCCAAGTCTTTATACTGGGCTGCTCTGTCCCCGTTAGAATCAATTGCCTGGTACTCCATTTTTATTTGCAAGCCTTTAAGCGATTTATCAAGTCCTGAATCATTTCTGAACTCCAGCGAAATCCTTTTTTCTTGGGCAATTCTGCCGATTCATTTTCCCTTTTGCGAACTGGCAGCCATTTTGTTCACAAACACGTGCTCTGCCCCAGTAACACGCGGTCGTTTATATCCCGGTCAATGTCCCGGTTGATCAGGCCAACTCTGTTCACATGGATAACTTTTATCTCATCCAACTGAGATCGCACCTTGCTTATCCCGAGATCTCGTCCAGCCGAGCTAGCCCCGTCTTCATAAGAACACAAAGTTGAAAATGTATAACAACATTAAAGGAGGTGGGATCCCGGCAAAACAGCCTGGTTAACCGGCCCACCCTACCTCATATCAACAGGCCCTAAAATATTAGTTAGATTTAGTCAGAACTTGCTCCCTTTTTTAAACGATTCAAGTGTAAATATAATAGTCACTGATTGATTTGTGCCTTTGGTCTTCTTGGTTTTAGATTCTGCAAAGGAAGTTGATTCAGCAGAAATTTCAATATCTACGGAACCATCGACATCCACAGGAAAGACGAGAATAACAACAACCAGTCAAGGTAGATGTTACTCCGACTATTTCACTGCTGCAATAACGATATTCAGTTTGTACAATCATAGTCAACCATTATATTCTTTAACGCTCAATGAATATATCCGACTGTACGAAGACACCCCCACCCCCGCTACATTGATCTTGAACGTTACATTGACCTTGTTGATCCCGCCGAACAATCATTTAACATTTAGCAGCTATTAGACTGGCATTTAAATCTTTTAACCACTGTAAGTAACCAAGACTGATTGAGAAATAATTTCGTTGTTTATTTCAGAAAGCCGTTCAAAGCCGACAGTTGTTCAATTGAGAAGATCGCTGGGACAAACCACCGGCACAACATCAGGTCAGACAAGAATTAATTTTATAATCATTCTAAATGAAGTTCTGTTTAATTATTAAATATTTCTTTCCCAGGAGGCCAAGTAGGAAGAGGTCGCAGACAATTACGACGAGTTCCAGGTAAACGTAAAGGTTGAATTTTCTTGTTTGGTACTCTACGTGTAAACATATTGTTGATATTAAAAACATCCACTGTGAATTGAAGTTGGAGACTTTGTGACCTTTATAACTTGAAATTGTGACTTGTAGTGTTCACATGAAGGCGAGTACTTGCTGGAAAAAATTCTTTTCTGAATGCCCACCTGGGACTTAAAGCCAAGGTCAATTCGCTTAAGATTATGTTTTGTCTTATCTTCTTAAATGGCATTGTTCTTGTCTTCCTGCTCCCGATTGAAGCGCGGTCGTATTTTTTAAGGTTTATATTAGTCTTGTTCGCTCGAAAATCTATGATTATTATATGTTTCTTCTGGATGTTGTATTTTCACAGGAGCAGGCGCAACAACTTCAACAAGAGGCTTACAACGTCGAGGAAAAGGTCCATGACCTGGGAACCAGTAAATGAATTGAAGCAATATGTTTAGTCGTGAGTTAAAGACTTCAGATATCTTGTGAAGACATACACTGTACAATCAGGAGCTTGATAAGGAAACACCGCTAAGTAATGTCAAAACTGTTTGATGGCTACACTGCGTTTTTGTCGCAGGTTTCCAAAGGACAGCTAAACACATCTTGTGATAAACATTTTTAAAACATTGTAAAATGATAGCTAGCCGTGTTGAATAAGCACTGGTCATGCTAAAGTTTTTCATGCTTAGTTTTTGTAATTAGATGCTATACACTGGTAAAATTTTTATTTTCAAGAATTTTTTGTAAATATCATCATTGACTACGTTTTATTTATGATTTTGTGGAACTTTCGAGCCTGCAGAAACCAGGTTAAACAATAACTGGCCTAGTTACGTAATAGTATGGAAAGTAACACAGTGCCACCCTATTTTTATTCAGTTTACTCGCCGCTCTTATTAGACACAAAATACAACTGACTGCATTGGATATAGTGATGCGACATGTGCGTTGTGTCATGTGCGTTGTGTCATGCGCGTTGTGTCATGTGCAATGTGCGGACTCACAAATGTCACTTGAGTGCCCTGCTATTCATTCCTTGTAATTGCTGATTCGAGTGTAACACTGAGCTTTGCTATTAATTTAATTTAATAATTTGGCCGTTATACAACTAGGCTGGGTTACCGCAACAGCTAAAGTTGTCAATTACGGCGGGGCCTTGAATTAGTTACTTAAAATAGCAACAGTGACACGAATATAAACAATGTAAATGTTACATATAAACACACAAACATACATACTACAAATTAAGTCTAATAGACTGACCTAATGGCAACATGTACACGATATTGGTTTCGCAAGACTTGCGCACTAAGTTGCACTTTGGGGAAAAAGATTTAAATGTTCGAAGATTTTTAGAATCATAATTTAGTGCTAAGGACTTATGATAGTAGTTTACTAAGATTCTTTTAAAATAACTAAAGACAACCTTAACTGTATCAAAATTTGACTCATCCACAAGAGCGTTCGTTAAAGCGAGACGTTCTGATTCTAAATGACTGCTGGTATGTTGTGGGTTTACATCTTGAGAGAACATATTTATTAGTATTACTTGATAATGACCGTATTGATGTGCTGTGTGTGCAGCACGGATAACATGAACAGCGGATGTTTCTATCATGCCATGAGTGATTTTAAAGAAGATGGGAGATCGTAATCTTGTTATTGTAGTCAACGTTTGTTAGGAATGTAAGGATTAGAATATATCTAGTCGCGCGTTTCTGTGTTCTTTTAGCATGCTTATAACGGGCCTATGCGAGATATAATGTCCATCTTGCTGCTGAATTTTTTAAAAACATCGACGGTAGAATATAACTTTGTATTGTCTGCTATATGTATATATATATATATATATATATATATATATATATATATATATATATATATATATATATATATATATATATATATATATATATGTATATGTATATGTATATGTATATGTATATGTATATGTATATGTATATGTATATGTATATGTATATGTATATGTATATGTATATGTATATGTATATGTATATGTATATGTATATGTATATGTATATGTATATGTATATGTATATGTATATGTATATGTATATGTATATGTATATGTATATGTATATGTATATGTATATGTATATGTATATGTATATGTATATATATATATATATATATATATATATATATATATATATATATATATATATATATATATATATATATATATATATATATATATATAGACAAATATCCAGTTTTGAACAGACACTTGAGACGTTATATATTTACATGGTTAGCGTTGGTGAGATGTTAGGTTTAGAATTACAGTAAAGGCGGATACTTATTGGCTAGAGAGGAGGAATTTCTTCCGATGTCTGCAGGCAGACAATAGTTCATTTCTAGAGTTGAGCGAGCAGAGTTCTGGATGGTATATGATTATAAATTTCTCGTGCAAGCATAGATTGCAACGTTTAGTAATGTTTGAGTAACTCCTACATTTTTTAATAATGTTCCATTTGAGCGAATAGTCAACGTTCAATTCCTTTAGCTGCCATATGTGTTTGCTGAGCGCGGTTGAATGTCTGTGTTTGGCATTTCTGAATGAGTTAGTGTGGTTGTTATATCTGGTTTTGAAACTTCCCTCCGTGTGTCCGACATAGCTATTCTCATCACCGGTGTCTTCTCTTTTCACGATCGCTTGATAAACAACGCTCTCGGTTAGACATTTACCAGATAGCGGGCAGGAATCTTTCTGCCGGCAGTTGCATTCTTTGGCGTTGTTGGTTTCTGGTTGAGTGTGCTTTGCGATAACTGATTTGTTGTGGGTGGAAATGAGGTTGTGCATGTTTGGCATGCAGCTGTAGCTCAATTTAAGGGTATTCCTGTTGAGTATTTTGTGTAGCGGGTGGCTTAGTGGGAAGCACTCGTCGATTGCTTTCAGGAACTTGTGGCCGATATTGGTGGCTACATTTGCGCTATATGGGGGATTAAACCATATTACTTTTCTGGACCGGGTGCGTTTTTGCTTTGGTGTTTCTGGGTCGTAATGAAGCTTAAATTCGTATCCGCTCTTTGACAAGGCATCTTGGTATGGTGGACATGCTGCTCAATCTACAAAATTAAACCAATGGAAAAACACAAATTCCGTCCTTAAGTGGTTTAATAACCTGCCAGATAAACCTGCTCGCTCTTTCATCAGTTTCGATGTAGTGGACTTTTACCCATCAATTTCGGAAGACTTACTTAAAGAAGCCCTAGAGTTCGCCTCCTTGTACGACGCGATAACAAAAGAAGAGAAATCCATCATTGTGCAAGCAAAACAGTCCCTACTTTTCAACAGAAATTCAGCATGGTCTAAGAAGCAATCCAGCTCGCTCTTCGACGTAACCATGGGTAGCTTTGACGGCGCCGAGACATGCGAACTAGTAGGTTCTTTCCTGCTATCCAAAATAACACCTGTGTGCGGCAATGACATCGGCCTCTACAGAGATGACGGCTTAGCAGCATTCAATAAACCGCCAAGAGAAATCGAAGCAATCAAGAAGCACATTTGCAAAGTATTTGGCGACCATAACCTCAAGCTTACCATTGAAGCGAATAAGAAATGCGTGAACTTCCTGGATGTTACATTAGACCTACGTTCCACATCCTACAAACCCTACATGAAACCTGGAAATACCCCACAGTACGTGAATCGCCAAAGCAACCATCCACCATCCGTATTACGTAGAATTCCCGAAGCAATCAATCGCAGATTGTCACATATATCTTCGGATAAGCAGTCCTTTGAAGCAGCATGTCCACCATACCAAGATGCCTTGTCAAAGAGCGGATACGAATTTAAGCTTCATTACGACCCAGAAACACCAAAGCAAAAACGCACCCGGTCCAGAAAAGTAATATGGTTTAATCCCCCATATAGCGCAAATGTAGCCACCAATATCGGCCACAAGTTCCTGAAAGCAATCGACGAGTGCTTCCCACTAAGCCACCCGCTACACAAAATACTCAACAGGAATACCCTTAAATTGAGCTACAGCTGCATGCCAAACATGCACAACCTCATTTCCACCCACAACAAATCAGTTATCGCAAAGCACACTCAACCAGAAACCAACAACGCCAAAGAATGCAACTGCCGGCAGAAAGATTCCTGCCCGCTATCTGGTAAATGTCTAACCGAGAGCGTTGTTTATCAAGCGATCGTGAAAAGAGAAGACACCGGTGATGAGAATAGCTATGTCGGACACACGGAGGGAAGTTTCAAAACCAGATATAACAACCACACTAACTCATTCAGAAATGCCAAACACAGACATTCAACCGCGCTCAGCAAACACATATGGCAGCTAAAGGAATTGAACGTTGACTATTCGCTCAAATGGAACATTATTAAAAAATGTAGGAGTTACTCAAACATTACTAAACGTTGCAATCTATGCTTGCACGAGAAATTTATAATCATATACCATCCAGAACTCTGCTCGCTCAACTCTAGAAATGAACTATTGTCTGCCTGCAGACATCGGAAGAAATTCCTCCTCTCTAGCCAATAGATATCCGCCTTTACTGTAATTCTAAACCTAACATCTCACCAACGCTAACCATGTAAATATATAACATCTCAAGTGTCTCTAGAAGCAATAACAAACGCGATTTTCACCTGACGAGTGTGGCAAGCCTCGCTTGCGATACGAAACAATATTGTAGTGAATAAAATTTATGAAGTAATTCAAGTTTGTCTTTTCTTCTTCTCTCTCTCTCCCCCCCTCTCTCTCTCTCTCTCTCTCTCGCTCTCTCTCTCTCTCTCTCTCTCTGTAGATGAAAAGTACGGTGCTTTTGTAACATTTCCTATCCATTAGGAGAAATTCTTTGCATTTAAGCAAAAGTGTTTGTTTTTTTTACGAACTAAAGCATTTTTGTCTTATACTTGAGTTCATAAAAAATTGTAGTGTTTCCTCTAAAGAAAAAGGAGCAGCAACCTTAAACGTGGGAAATAGGTTACAAAAGGTCCCTATGCAGTGCTTAGATCTAGATTTTTTAAAAACACCGATTTTTTAGAGCAAAATTACAAAATATACACATATTAGGGTGCTCAAGTCAATTATCTTTACAAGCACTGACTCTTATTATCGATCTTTCATCTTCACAAAATTCTCGAGCGGGAATATTATGAACCTTTCTCAGGCTCATGCCCAATTTTGATGAGAGTAGAAATTATTTATGACAATTCGTTTGCGGCCTTAAAATTTATCCAAATTCAACCAAATTTGGACGGAACGTAAATGTTGATTGTATGTGTCAAGCAGTTTGATTTCGGCCTGATCGGTCAAATTTTTCAGCTATTTTTTTCACTTTTATTTGGAGACCTCAAGGTTACAAAAGATCCATAATGCTAGAAAATCAAAGTTTTTCAGAATTAAAGTACACACACAAGGTAATGTCCAAAATATTACATCTGGCGAAGGCCTATGCTCCTGGTGACTGTGAGACAAGTTTTGGTGAAATATCATAACATTTAAGATCCTCAAATATGGGTTTTAAAATTTCTCTGATCTCAGTTATAAGACTGGACTGTCAAACCTGCCTGAAAGCTAGCCTTTAAAATGTAATCATTTCTGAACGAAAATGCAACTATTTATAAACAAACTGCTTGAGCTGGTGAGTTAAACACATTTCTTCTATGCTGAGGCAGCTTTCCTGCCGACATCGTTTTAAGACATACCGGTTTAGGAACGGGCAAGTGGTGATACGCTAGCTATCCACATACGGCACCTGTTAGCTTTGCCTTTGCTAATGTTATGAAATAATGCAAAGTTAATTTCGTTCATGTAACTTCTCTCTGGTAAATACCCTATTAATTTATATGTTTTCCCATGTATGTGCATGCACTTGTACAATTCGTTTATTTCTTATTCCTTTGTTTTAAAAAAGCGGTTTCTTATTTTATAAAAACTTATTTTAAGAAAATATTTTCTTGTTTCAAGAAAATGGTCTCTTAATTTAAGAAACGACTACTTATTTTAAGAAAATGTTTTCTTATTTAAAGAAACAATTACTTATTTCAAGAAAATAGTTTCTTATTTAATTAAAGTATAATTTTGTGGAAACGATACGTAGATTTACTATCGCAAAGCTTTCAGTCCATAAGCTCGGATCTTCATGACTGCTAATAAATCATTTTTTAAGAAAATGGTTTCCTATTTTAGGAAGCCATTACTTATTTTAAGAAAATCTTTTCTTGTTCTAAGAAAAAATAGTTTCTTATTTTAAGAAAATGGTTTCTTATTTCAAGAAGACCTTTTTTCGATTTAGAAAAAAGTTCCTTGTTTTAAGAACATACAACAGATAAAAAGTGACTTTAACTTGAACATACTGATCAAAATGTGGATTACACAGGGCACTGCACACTCTGGAAAGCATGAAAAATAACAATCTCGTGGCTCGTACTATACTGTCAGATATAGATCAGTCACGTAACAAGCCCGTTTGAAGGTTAAACACCCTGAAATTAGGGTCTTTCGCAATCATTGCAAATTAGCCATGAGGGTTGTTGTCTGAAACCTCACTAGCGAAGAAATTCCTTAGAAAATTAGCGGCGGTTTTGTTATTTGGCGTTTTTGAAGACGATATACAGAGATAATATCCTCGTTTGACAACGAAATAAGGTAGAGTGATTGTGATTTTGTGTTTATAATATATCGTATCGGGCGTGAAATATTTTGTTCAACACGTGAAATGTGTTGTTTTATATATTCCTAAAATTTTGTCGTTTGTTATTATCCAGCGAAAGCGGTCTGACTCAAGGATAGAGGAGAAAGTAAGCTGTAGAGAAGAAAAAGCAACAAGGTATGAAAATATTTCTTCACAATAGCTTGTATTTAGCAAACTATATATTTAACATCTTGCCACGTGGGTCGTGTGCACTTTTGTATGCAAATTAGCAAGTTTTGATGCATTAGAATGTTGATGCTTCAAATAAAATGACTTAGAAGAGATGTGCCAGAGAAATTCTTTCTCTGTGCTTCATTTAAATAAATGCCTCTTTAAAAAATCCTCACTACAGAGATACCATGAGTGTGTGTGTGTTTTTAGATGTATCACACTTATATATATCAAATATTAATACATTCTAATGTATTATTTTGCCTCCACCGCATATATGTCGTTTGTAATGCTGCATTAGATGCGTGTTTTAGTTCTAACAGATTATGTTTTCGAGAATACAAATTACTAAGAGCACTTTTCTAATGTACAAACTGTTTTAGGTTACTAGTCAAATCTTTGTTATAACTATATGGACCCCTGTTCAAAACTAAAATAATCATGCATCTTCAAAAAAATAATAAGACATGATACACATTGCACAGTCATTGAGACTTAATCGTTTTGTTTTGCTGATTTGCTTAAATTCTAGGTTGTGTTATTATTGTAATATATACTGTAGATCCTTACAATGATGGAAAGTGTGTTAAAACATGCTGAACAAATTATATTGGTCTATGACCTGTATTTCTCCCAGAAATAATAGATATAAAACTCCTAACAGCCAATTACAGGCCACGAACATTTTATTTTGTTAAATTCAGTTCATATTTTTTATGTTGTGTGTAATTTATAGGCTATAGTCATCTTTTGATAAAAAATTTGGAAGCCTCTATTCTGTAAAATTCATAGTTGATGTGCCATGTGTGTGCTAATTAATGCATGTCTTCTTAAATAAAATAGTTTCGCTCCAACCTTCGATACCATATATACAGTATGTGATTCACCACTAAAATAACTGTCCATGCCTGTGCTATTATATGATGATACATACGATCATATATCAGTTAATCTCACTAAGTAAAGTGGCTTATTCAGTCATTGATGTACAAACAGAAGTGATTGTGTATACCCCTCCTATATGCTGAGGTTAATATATAGATAATGAAATCAAGAAGAGTTATGCTGGTTATTTTGTTTCAAAATCCCCATTCAAAACTGTCTACAAGCCAGTTATTTGAGTTTAAAAACTTCCATGAGCCTGTATTCTATAGTAGCAACAAGGCTTCTGCCAATTTTTTCAATTAGTTTTGCTCTTCTAGCTAATTTGTATTGCATGGAAGTACTGTATAAACAGAACAAACAGAAGTGATTGTGTATACCCCTGCTATATGCAGAGTTGATATATAGATAATGAAATCAAGAAGAGTTGTGCTGGTTGTTTGGGGAAATTCGAGCATTTTAACATGTCATGTCAAAGTAGATCTGAAAATAACTGAAGTATACATTTGATGTACAAACTGATGTGATTGTGTATACCCCTGCTATAAGCTGAGGTTGATATATAGATAATGAAATCAAGAAGAGTTATGCTGGTTATTTTGTTTCAAAATCCCCATTCAAAACTGTCTACAAGCCAGTTATTTGAGTTTAAAAACTTCCATGAGCCTGTATTCTATAGTAGTAAAAAGGCTTCTGCCAATTTTTGTAATTAGTTTTGCTCTTCTAGCTAATTTGTATTGCATGGAAGTACTGTATAAAATTTTGAGTTGAAAAAATTCAAGCAGTTTAACATGCCATGGTAAATCTGAGATTAATTGAAGTATATATACATTTGATGTACTGTACAAACTGAAGTGGTTGTCTATGGCCCTGCTATATAGTGAGATTGATGTATTGACAATGAAATGAAGAAGAGTTATGCTGATTATTTTGTTAAATACAAGCATTTTAGCATGTCATGTCAAAGTAGACCTGAATATAACTGAAGTATACATTTGATGGTACAAACAGAAGTGATTGTGTATACCCCTGCTATATGCTGAGTTGATATATAGATAATGAAATCAAGAAGAGTTGTGCTGGTTATTTGGGGAAATTCGAGCATTTTAACATGTTATGTCTAAGTAGATCTGAAAATGACTGAAGTTTACATTTGATGTACAAACTGATGTGATTGTGTATACCTCTGCTATATGCTGAGATTGATACATAGATAATGAAATCAAGAAGAGTTGTGCTGGTTATTTGGGAAAATTCGAGCATTTTAACATGTCATGCCAAAGTAGACCTGAAAATAACTGAGGTATACATTTGATGTACAAACTGATGTGATTGTGTATACCGGCTGCTATATGCTGAGGTTGATATATAGATAATGAAATCAAGAAGAGTTATGCTAGTTATTTTGTTTCAAAATCCCCATTCAAAACTGTCTACAAGCCAGTTGAGTTTAAAAACTTCCATGAGCCTGTATTCTATAGTAGCAAAAAGGCTTCTGCCAATTTTTTCTATTAGTTTTGCTCTTCTAGCTAATTTGTATTGCATGGAAGTACTGTATAAAATTTTGAGTTGGGAAAATTCAACAGCAGTTTAACATGCCATGTCAAGGCAAATCTGAGATTAACTGAAGTATACATTTGATGTACTGTACAAACTGAAGTGATTGTCTATAGCCCTGCTATATAGTGAGATTGATATATTGATAATGAAATGAAGAAGAGTTATGCTGATTATTTTGTTTAACAATCTTGATTCAAAACTGTCTACAAGGCAGTTACTTGAGTTTAAAAACATCCATGAGCCTGTGTTGGTTAAATTACTTTTACTGATCGTTCAATTAGTTTTATTTTTCAATTTATATTGCATGAAGGTAGAACATTTGGAGTTGGGAAAATTCAAGCATTTTAACATGCCATATCAAAGTAGATCTAAAAATAACTGATGCATACATTTGATCTACAAATTGAAGTGATGGTTTCTACCATTGTACAGGGTATAATGAAATGAAGAGGAAATATGCTGGTTATTTTGTTTAAAACTTTCGATTTAAAACTGTCTACAAGGCAGTTATTGTAATTTAAAATCTTCAAAAAGCCATTATTCTATTGTAGCTAAAGAGCTTTTACTGTTTTTGTGATTAGTGTTGCTCTAACTTGCAAATACTTTATACTGCATGAAGGTAGAAAAGTTAGGGTTGCAAAAATTCAAGCATTTTAACATGTCATGTCAACATAAATGGGAGAGTAACTGAAGTTTACATTTGATGTACCTGTACAAATTGAAGTGATTCCCTACACCCTCGCTATATAGTGAGATTGATATATAGATAATTATTATTATTATTATGATAATTATTATTTTGTTTCAAAATCCCCATTCACAACTGCCTACAAGCCAGTTATTTGAGTTTAAAAAATTTAATACTCTATAATAGTTAAAAAACTTTTACTGATTTTTCAATTAGTTTTGTATTGCATGAATGTAGAAAAGTGTGAGTTGGGAAAATTCAAGCATTTTAACTTGTCATGTCAAAGTAAATTTAAGAATAACTGAAGCATACATTTGATCTACCAACTGAAGCGATTGTGTATACCCTGCTATATGGTGAGATTGATTTATAGATAATGAAATCAGGAGGACTTTGTGTATTCATTGTATGTAACCAAACCTTAACTTGAGTTATAAGCATGTATTTAAGATCTAACTAAAACTTACATAAGTTGACATATTTATAACCTCGACTTCGTGCATTACTAATTATATTAACTATGAGTGCTTCCACTACATATTCACAATAATAATAATAAAACTACTACATTTACAATTACAAAACTAATAAACTAGTGGCCCTCGATCTAAAAGTATGAGTTAAAAAAACATGCAAAATATATACATATATAATAAAAACAGATTAAACAAAGTTATGGAGTTCTTTCTGTTCGTTAAAATTACTGTTCCAGTAATTGTTTCTAAAAGCTCTAAGTGATACAGAGTTTCTAAGATCTATTTTTAAACTGTTCTGTATAGTTTGCAGGTAGTAACTGCAAAGGTCTTTCCGCATTCAGTCTTGCGATTGCCGTATCTGGTGGTACGCATATGTCGATCGCAAGACTAAGCTTTAAGCAAGATTAAGCTTTAAGGAATCTTCTATATATGCTGGGACTCTGTTTATCCTTCCTACATATGCATCCTTCCTTCTTTATATAAGATATTCAAACATGCACTAATTACAGTATTATATGCTGGTATACAACATACATATATTTTTGTTCTTTTTTTGTCCTTCAAAGGATTTCTAAAAGTTCCTAAACAACCTAATAAGTTGAAATGTTCTAAGTATAATATATATGCTTAGAGGTTGAATCTCGTAATCCGAAGGAATCTTGGGAATCCTACTAGATAGTGGGTTTAAGAGTTATCGAGCTTTTGGAATATGAAACTGATCCCTTCGATACTGTCTTCTATCAGATTCAATGATATATGACCTATCATTTTGTTTGCTAACCACAATTCCTTTACACCAACAAGGAGACGAATTGGGTTTGATCTAGGTTCGGATATGCTCTCCAACTACCAATGATGGTAAGGGTTTCGAAACTCTGTTATAATATCTATTGTTCTGCTGTTTCTTCTTAACCGTTGCCTTAACAATGCTCTTGGTGGGTACAACAACGGGTGCCAGTAACTCACACTTAATAGGCAAAGTAGTTCTTGTTCTCCGAGACATCAGTTTCTCATTTTTTGACGCAAGCTTACCTGGAGTGTTTCTCTGTTCCAAAATGGCTAACCAAGGATCGTTGCTTAGTTTAAGAATCATTTTTGCTGCTTCACTGGTGTCTCCGTTTTGGCTGGGGTGATTATGAGGTAGGATACTGGAATTTTCATATTTCTGCAAATTTCTTATGTTCACGGCTCATATACTTGCGCCCATTGTCTGATATAAGAAACTCTGGTACTCCATGCCTTGAAAAGATCTTCTTAGTTTGCGAAACCACGTTTTGCGCACTTACTTCTGACAGCTCTTTGATATCCCAATATTTCGTAAGATTATCAACCACGACAACATACATGTCCTTCTTGAGCGTGAACTAACTCGTACTAACGTACTGCCATCTACGTTTTGGAAAAGGCTGACTTTGCATTGGCTGTTTGGTTTGTTCTGGTTTGCTCTCTTGGCAAGTTTGACAGCTATCGTGTTGATACTTGACGTCGTTCTGGATCGTTAGCCAATAAAGTGAATCATGAGCTGCTCTGATACATCTTTCTGCTCCCAAGTGGCCACTGTGTATTTGCTCCAGCAAAAGGGGTCGCATTGCTGTAGGTATCAGAACTCTTGTGCCTCGGTAGATTATCCCATCTTGAACAGACAATTCACCACGGCAATGCTAATATTCTCTGACATTGAAAGGGGTTTGTGTCTTGTCACCAAGGCCAACCATACATAATCAAGGTTGCCTTTATGAAATGGAGACCTTGAAAGATGATCACTGATGTACATACGGCTTCCTTATTGTTACTTAACCTCTACTTTTCGAGTCTTAACATCATGCCTTGTGACGTCTTTGGTGCAGTATAAATACTCTTCGCCAGGATTGTTTATAGTCTGTTAACGCTTTAATGTTTTCTCTTCCGTGCTGAAAATGATCAAACCTTGTGCATCCGAACACAAGACCGAGACATTCTTTTTCAATGTGCCAGTATCTTTGCTTAGATTGACTTAGGGTACGACGGGCGAATGCAACAGGTCTTCCTTTCTGTAATAATTCAACTCCAAGTCCGTAATCGCTAACATCGGTTTCCAAGGTGACTTCTTTATTCAGGTCTTAGTACTGCAACACTGGTGGCTCCGTAATCATCTTCTGGTAGCATGCCTTTAATCGTAAATATGTGGCCATTGTACTTCGCGCTTTGCTGATTAAACTTTAACTTTGTCTTGTTCAGCTTGAGTTTGCACTCACGGCATCTGTTGGGTAGCCTAAAAAGATGCTGGTCATGATCCACTACAGCTGCTTTGTAAGAATTACCACACACGAGCACGGACATTCTCTCGGTTTATGGCTTTTTCCACAATATTTGCACTTGACCGTGGTCTTGGATTCGAATTTCTCCTTGTTGTGCATTCCTTTCTCTCTAATGGTGTGAATTGGACTTTCACCAAGTCTCTATTTGTTTCAATTCATTTTTAATCTTTCAGCTGCTCTGACTTTATCTACAAAACTTTCTAGTGTCAAGGTCTTTTCTCTGAGTAGTCTGCTTCTTATTCATCACCGATTCCTACGACTAACCTATTACGAATGAGTTGGCTAGTCAGAGTCCCATTATCACATGTCAATGACAATTTTCTAAGTCGATTCAAATACTGATCTATAGTTTCACTCTCTTTTTGAACTGTCATATTAAACAAATAGCCTTCGATGCTGCTATTAAACTATCTGGATCAGGTGGATCTGTAACTTGTGAGTTCTGAGCTATCTGATTTGCTTCTTTACCAAGTGCAGTATATAATGTTGCCATCACTACAACTTTATCTTTTTTATCTAGCCCCGTAGCTAATGTAAAGTTTTTCCAACTTTTCTTTAAATACTTTCAATTATCAGCCAAATTGTCTTTCGTATTCATCGGCGATGGCGGTGGTATTTGACTGGTAATAGCTACTGAAGGTATTGCTAATGGTGTAGACAACGTTTCTTCTTCGTCTGACATATTTTATGCTGGGAATGCTCATGAAATACACATGCTAAACAATCACTCACTACAACAATGTTTAAGCGTTTGCTTATCTTTGAAAGTTCCACTCTGTCGTGGCGTTGACACAGTAAAATTCTTCTCGCGTTGGGCGACTATCCTGTTTGTTTTTCTTGTTTAACGATCAATTTCTTCTTAAATGCGGCGTGTTTTCGCTTCCAGTTTACTAAATTGTTCTGCTCAAACCATCTCCTGGTACCATGTTGTGTATTCATTATAAGTAACCAAACCTTAACTTGTGTTATAAGCTTGTATTTAAGCTTGCAAATAATTTTAATTGCATGGAGGTTTATATGTCAGTACTGTACGTTCTGGCATTTCACGTGTGTATAATGTAGTCTGTTGCAGTTAAAGTTGCTTTATGCATTAAGTTTGTAACTTTAGTTAACAACTGATGATTATTATACTTGAGAAATTAGGACAGCTTTTGAAGTTCCATTCGTAACTGAAATTTTTTTTCCTTGTTAAGTCTTCCAAAGCATGTGTTCTTACTTGTAAGATTTGTTATCTTGTTTAAGAATCTTGATTATAACGACTTGTTGTGATAACAACAAGTAATATTTCAGAAGTGTAACATCTCTCGTCCAGTCACGGTGAAGTATGTAGGTTGGGCTATGCTGATTGTTAAAAACAAATAGAAATAATTATATCACTTTTATGTATGACGATCGTCTGTGATCACTTTGCTTTTAAATATTTTTTATAGTGAATACTTCTGAATTGTACGAAAATCTAAGAAATGCTGTGCAAGCTTGTCTGCGAGTTTTCATTCCCAAAAAATGGAAAAAATGCAGGACATATTCTGGCTATTCTTTCCCAAATTCAAGACCTTGTTAAAGTAAGTACGATGAAGTTTTGTCAAATTATGGTTGGTGTAGTATGGTTGGTGTAGCTCTGTGTGATGTGCATTGGGTTATGTAAACATCTTACAATTTCCGTGTTGGAAAGGACCTTTTTTAATTGCGAATCGCTAATGCTTGTTTTAAATATTTTCTGGTGTACAGCAAATGCTATTTTTCAAACAAATATATACCATGGACTGTTTACTGGATGCAATGCAAATACAAATTGTAAGACTGAACTGAGCTCTTAACATTTCAAAACAATTTCGAGTCTCTGTTAAAGTGTCAAGAATAGATTTTGTGTTCGTGTGTACTTTAAAACCTACAATTTAATTATTTTGTAGAATGTAAAAGGAGAATTTAAGGATCAGTGGAATGATGTGAAAGGTGAAAGAACTATTAAATTCAAAAGAACTATTAAGTTCTGAGTTTAGATTTTTTCGTTGTCTTGGTCAGAAGAAAGTATCATATCCTTATCCCTGTCTTTAATTGCCAACATCGGAAAAGCTTCCCCGATATCTGAAGTAAGCCCGATTCTATCTCATGTCAAACCACGGGGAGAAAGTTAGGGCCTGTCTGTAAGCAATCGTTTATTGAATATTCACGTTTCGGTTGGTTTGCCGACTCATCATCGTATACGATTCTAAGCTTTGTCGTTTCGCAATCTTTTCGTACAAGTTTATGGTGAGTTTTCGATTTCGTCGTCTGGCACAGTTTCTGCGATCCTATTTTTTACCTAATAATTTTTTATGGATAATTTGGTCGTATTCATGCAGTAACTTTGGATGACGCAACATACTGCGATGTAGAGATCTGAGGTGGTTTTCATATAGATGATAATCACTCAATCACACTTAAAGGTCAGCCTTGTTTCCAGTGGCGGCCATGCCTTCCTTTAGGCTCTGGATCCCGGAATTTCTCCTACGCATCAACTAATGGATATCGTGTTCCTTTAAACTGGCTGTCGCTACTCCCAATAACCATGTTTATCATACCTCTAGAAATTTCATTGTAACTAAACTTGCTATCGATTGCCACAGGGACAAATTCTCCTCGCACATTGTCACCTTCAATAAAGTACCAATAATAGTGGAACTCAATAAGGACATCAATAGACTCGTTTAAATCAGAACTGTAGGCTTTCGATAACTTTGTGAAGTGTGCCGGTTTTCTGGGTGTGATGCTGGGTTCGATATCAAACCATTAATAATATAGGAGCGCTCGCTTCCACTGTCAAATAAGATCGTTACCTGAGCTGATTTGACCCATCGTCATCTATAGGTTACAGTTTGTAACATAACTTGTCCGATGCTGCACGTTCGTCGAGCGTTGTTTCATCAGACTCGGAAACTTCTAGTTCTTCAGGTGAGAGTTTAGATGAATTTCATAGAAATATTTTACAAGGTGGCGAAGTACTAGGCTATCAATTTGAACCTAGACGAAATAGTAACAATGGCAGTGGTGAATCAGCTGACATCGAAGACGACCAAAATGTCTCCTGACGAGTACGAATCTGTTGTTCGTTTGAGCAACCTTGACTGGTAAAACATCATACTTCATAGTTTATATTGACGAATTGTATTTTTGTGTTCGTCAATTGTGTCATTATTCTCAGTGAAATGTATTATTATTACTAGGTGTTTATGCGAACATTGCCAGATAATGGATAGGGAAGAGGAATGCATCTGTTTTCATGAAATCGAACAGGTCGCTAACAACTCGTATTTCTTTCCCAACAACTCCCCAACACCACCGCACTAGCTGACGGTACGCACAATGGTGAGAGATTTTGTGCTCAGGACCTTCATATGCTGTACTCCCGTTCTGCTGCTTAAAATCCAGCTAAGCAGCCTGTAAAACCATCTATCTAAACAGACTGTATGGAAACCTGGATTATCTATTATGCAATCATATGACAGGGTTGGTTTAGTGTATTCCATACCTTCTTGATTTTTTTAGCGACCTGTTCGATTTCATGACAACAGACGCATTCCTCTTCCCTATGCATTATCTGGCAATGTTCGCATAAACGCCTGGTAATAATAATTTATTTCACTGGGAATGACACAATTGCCAGGGTGCATTCTGTGTAAAGTTCACGCCGAAGATTCATGATTGTACGCCGACTTTTATTATAAATTACATTATGATTTTTGAAACCCCACGCCGAAGATCTTCGGCCTACGGCACTTCAAATGCACCCTGGCACAATTGACGAACACGAAAATACAATTTGTCAATATAAACTATGAAGAATGATGTTTTACCAGTCAAGGTTGCCCAAACGAACGACAGATTCGTCCTCGTCAGAAGACATATTTTGGTCGTCTTCGATGTCAGCTGATTCACCACTGCCATTGTTACTATCTTGTCTAGGTTCAAATTGATAGCCTAGTACTTCGCCACCTTGTAAAATATTTCTATGAAATTCATCTAAACTCTCACCTGAAGAACTAGAAGTTTCCGAATCTGATGAAACAACGCTCGATGAGAGATATGAGTGTCCGAACTCACTACCAGCAACTGTAGACAGCTGTTTCGCCCTTATATGTTATAACACAAAAGGAATTTCCGGGTGTTTGGGCAATGTCTGAAAAAGTCCTCGAAAACATATTAAGGAGTTTCGGGATTCATATTTAATCTTGAACCTACGGTAGCTTGCCATTTAAAACAAAATAGCATTTGACAAAAAAATGGCTTAATACTAAGAGACTCTATTCTATCTTTCTAAGGATATCAAAGAACCTATGGAAAGCTCCAGTGATAATTCAAGTGATGAAAGGTGGATCCCTTCGATGGATGCACCTACCCAAACGAAAGGTGTACAAGTACATGGAGGCAAGAGGTTGAAGAAAGAAACGGAGGAAGTTACGATCATTGACGACCAAGCATCAACCAGCATCATTGCTCCCACAAAAAGAACGAGTACTTTTAATGCTGACGAAGTTGTGACCATTCATACACAATTTAAGGACATGATTTGTAAAAGCACGGCAATATTTAAAAAGGTGGTCGAAAAACGATGTTCCTCAAGCCGCGATGGGCGTGCCTTGATGCAGAAATTGTCTGCTTTAACGTTACATAGTCAGTTTAAGTATGAACGAAGGAAGTTTAGAAATGGGTTGGAAAATAAACGACAATAGGTTGTTTGGTAATTCATTAAAAAGCTTGAAACCAAGTTCATTCTACTAACATTGGAAAGTGAATGCATTAAATTTTCTTAGTCAGATAATGATTTTGGAATAAAATGCGAACATCTTTGTTAGCGTATTTGTTTTATATTTTTGACCTATTCACTGGCAAAAAAAAGCTAAACATTTTTTATACAATCGCTCCTGGATGAAAAATAAAATTACTTCCTTGCACGCATAAAAACTTTTGTAGTATAAATAGTTGAAGTATTGAGGGTTGATTAAAAACGTGATTAATAATCTTGTCAATTGTTTACTTCATAAGATGAAGCTTTCTTAACTAAGGCCTCGTCCACACGTGTCCGGATGAATTTGAAAACGCAAAAATATTTCTTGGAATATGCGTTTCGTCCACAGTTATCACCTCAAACTCAAATTGGCTGCAAGCTATTTTATTAGTTCTACAGCTCGTAATGCTCTTTGAATTTGAAGGGTGCCGATTTTTAATACACAGTGTATGGTCAGTGTGGGCCAACTGTTGAATTGTATGGTGCATCAATACCTGTAGCATAGTGGTCACAATAATTGAAGAAATATTTCAACGGCTGGATCTAAGTTTTTTACAGACTATCAACAGCAAGGGAATTCACCTCAGAAGTCGGTTGTAAGCTAGATAAATCCCTCGGGGCCTGCGGCCCCTCAGGATTTATCTAGTTTATAACTCCTTCTTCGGTTTGTATCCTATACTTTGTATCATGTAGTGCTGGTAATAGAAGGAATAGGCAATTGTGACGAAATCAAAGTTGTGTAGACTGAGCTTTACAGGTGACTCCGTTTGACCATGAAACAACATGCCTTCACAACGTAGGCTGGGTTGTTTTCAAAAGCTTCGGTTTCTATTACCTCAGTTATTTCTAAGGGGCGGGCTTTACGTTACCTTAACCCCCGGGGTTTCTATTGTGGTTTTCGTTTTTCTTGATCGGATTTAATACAGAAACGAAGAGACGTAGCATCCTTGCTGTAATAACATTTATAACTGACCAAGAGAAACTAAACCAATACGAGAAACCTCTGGGAACAGGGTATACGTTGGCACGCTAGACCGAAACCTTTTTGCTGTATTTCACTTGTACTTGGTTGACAGTAGTGTTACCATTTGCTTCAGGATTTTGCACATGTAGCATTGGTTTGCGCAGTTAAAATGTGTCGTTTGACGTTTTAAAACTACTGCGTTTCATAAACACTTTATTGGGCGTGAATTATACATTTTTTATAGTGCACATGTGTTTCAATAAACACAGGCAGTTGAGCTGTCCAAAACCCTTTTTTGAGAGATTTGCAAAGTTTTCACATAAATTGACTAAAAAATCATAGCAATTTAAGCCAAATTTTAGAACTTCGTATAAATATCGGGAAAGGTAATTCACTAACATTCTTAAATTTTGTACACTTGAAATTTGTGAAAGATCGCCTTTAAATGCCATTCCTCTAGAAAATCAATGGCGAGACCAGCTTGACTATTGAGACGCCCGTGTTCTGTACATTTAATTTGATTCTTGTAATATCGATTGTTTTTGCAGTCTGACCACGAATATATGAAAATAGCCCCCTCACTTATCGAGCTTGCTACGCCGCTTTAGAAAATTATGCCTAAATATCAATGATTTTTTTTTAAACTCTTTCAAAAAGCTTTATATGGGACTTATAACTCCAAGCTACAAAAACGCCACACAAGTTACAAAAGCTCCACACAAGGTTACAAAAGCTCCACAAAAGGTTACAAAAGCTCCATATCAAGGTTACAAAAGGTCCATATGAAGTTACAAAAGCTCCATATCAAGCCAGGTTACAAAAGGTCCATAAGGTTACAAAAGGTCCATACAAGTTACAAAAGCTCCATATTAAGGTTACAAAAGCTCCCTATTGAAGTTACAAAAGCTCCAATTCACCTATCTCTCTCTCTCTCTCTCTCTCTCTCTCTCTCTCTCTCTCTCTATATATATATATATATATATATATATATATATATATATGTATATATATATATATATATATATATATATATATATATATATATATATATATATATATATATATATATATATATATATATATATATATATATATATATATATAGACAAAAACATCAAATACACTGTATGCTGGAAGATAATGGGCCGTGCAAAGACTTATTCAAACATGGGGAAGAAGTGTAATTTATGCATAATGGAAAAGTATTTTATAATTTGCAAACCGGAAACTTGTTCCTTAAACAAAAGAAACGAACTGGCTTGTGCATGTAGGCATGCAAATAGATTTTTAATTAAAAACGGTTAAGTGACATTAAGAATGATCGGTATAAAAGGGATAGTTTTAGTTTAATCATATAATGTACCTGAAGAGAGAGGACCTCAAACCTCTCGAAACAGAACTGTAGTACTTTTTAATGAAGAACGTTAGGTTTTAATTTCTGATTTTAAATTTTTAACGTAGCTCTAATACATTGTAGAGCACTATGCGGCTGTATGATAATCTAACCCACGCTATATATATATATATATATATATATATATATATATATATATATATATATATATATATATATATATATATATATATATATATATATATATATATACATACATATATATATATATATATATATATATATATATATATATATATATATATATATATATATATATATATATATATATATATATATATATATATATATATATATATATATATATAGATATATAGATATATAGATATATAGATATATAGATATATAGATATATAGATATATAGATATAGATATAGATATAGATATAGATATAGATATAGATATAGATATAGATATAGATATAGATATAGATATAGATATAGATAGATAGATAGATATATAGATATAGATATAGATATAGATATAGATATAGATATAGATATAGATATAGATATAGATATAGATATAGATATAGATATAGATATAGATATAGATATAGATATAGATATAGATATAGATATAGATATATAGATATAGATACACACACACACACATATATACAGTATATTGCAGGAAATCATAAAATAACTCTAGTCGTGCACAAATAAAAAGATAATGTAATATATATTTTTTTCTTGTGGTCCGAAATCATATTTTAGCACTTTCTGCAATCTGATTGGCTACACGAGTGGTGCGTATGAGGCCGTACGGACCGCGCGAGTTTTAAATCCCCAATGTTTTTGTTTTTAAAAAAATGAAAATATGATTTCGGAGCGCAAAAATGAACCAATTATTTGCCGGTTTGGTCGGTCCGTATAGAGAAATATTTCCCTTCGTCTCAAAAACTTCCCTCGGCCGTCGGCCTTGGGCCGTTTTTGAGACCTTGGCAAATATTTCCCTGTACGGACCTCTTAACCGGCAAATAACCTATATATAATATTATTATTTATTGAAAATATTTTAGGAGTTTTGATTGGTTAAGAGCTAAAGGTGAAATCGTCATATCCGCTTGGTAGTTGCCCAAATTTGAGGTTGAAAATAAGTATACGACATTATGACTCATTTCGTCCTATATTGAAAACAAATATACGACATTATGACTCATTTCGTCGTATATTGACTGACCTTTGTTAACTGATCTTTCGTCGTAATCTGACAATTGTTTTAAGAATATTTTTTCCGTATTCTGATTGGCTTATTAAAGTTTTCGAACAATTTCATGCTGTTCCATTATTAGCAGCTTGTGTCTTCTTACTTACAAAGCAAGCGTTTAAACTGAGTTTAAAATATTTTTAAAAAATAATAAAACAATTATTGAATTCGGTTCTCGCAGGATATGACGAATTATTACGGCCACGGTCTCTGCCTTAATAATTCCTCATATCCTGCTTGACCTCGTTCAATAATTGTTTAATATACCAATATAGTATCTTATCATATAGTATCGGTAACAAGTTCATTTTGTTGGTTTTTTCATTTTGGGTTGGAGTGTGTCAGTGGGTTACAGTTAGGGTTAGGGTTAATATACCAATATAGTATCTTATCATATAGTATCGGTAACAAGTTCATTTTGTTGGTTTTTTCATTTTGGGTTGGAGTGTGTCAGTGGGTTACAGTTACAAGTAATCTCAATTACATATAATACACATGTCGATCCGATACAGTTAGCCCCGGAAATACCTGATGTGAATATTTCAATTTATCCAATACCGGTATGCAGCCCAGCACTCAATACCTTTCCAGATTTTCTAAAAGTGTGTTGATGTTACAAGGTGTTAGCTTGTAAGCTGTGGGTCTAGAACTTAAATATACGACGTCATTGTTATATGATCTAGCAACAAGCAGGGGCGTAGCCAAGGGGGGCAAGGGGGGGGGGCGGTCGCCCCCCCCCAATCATCCGAGAAACCATTTTTTCAAAACATTGAAATCCGGGTAGAAAATTGTTGGGAGGATTATCTGATAGTGAAAGAAGACCAGTTTACCAAAAAAAGAGGAAAAAACATCTGATTTAATTTATATATTTTGAATTACTAAAAAAGTCATTTCCATTTTCTATCAACTTGGTGGTCTCGTAAATTCTTCTTGCCCAAACTTCCAGAATGGGGAACCCTTATTTTTCTGAATTTCAGAAACCCTATATAGAATGTTAAATTTCCTCGGTGGGGATGTCGCCCGACACCCCTTAAATGAGCTCGCCCCCCCCCCATAGTCAGGGCCCTGGCTACGCCCCTGGCAACAAGTAATAGGAATTTAGTTAATGTTTGAGATAGCAAACAGGGCATGCAAAAAACAGAGTGGCGAGAGTACACGAGAGAGAGTGTTACGCTGTTGAAGAGAGAGCATCTCAGAGCACGAAGTCAGATAAATATATGTAAATTGTATAACCTAAGAGTTACGAGGTAACGCTGACTACATAGCGTTTGATTTAAAACGATATTTCGAAACGACATCGAGTCAAGCGTAACTCAGTAGCGTAACTCCTTTGACGACCCTGGCTTTTACCAAGGGTATGTAGTCAATTAGGGGAACTTCAGACGATGTAGGGGCGCATAAGGCAGTGACATCTCGAGAGATAATTCGTTGCAAAGGTTTATTAATCTAATATTTTCTATGTAAATCTAGTACTTGAGGCTTCCAAGATATAACAGTGTCCGAAAGTGTTTTACTACAAGGATAATTCACTTGCTGCACTTATTGATTTAAAGTTTCTTTACAGCCAGCATTCGGTACTTGGTAAGGTGTAATACATCAAAGTTTAACAGCACTTTTCTGCTGGCAAAACGTTTGTTTATCATTTACAGTTTATCACTATTATAAATGCACTTTTCTGCCAACTTAAGAACATTTTGCATCATGAAGATACTAAAGTTGTACTAGTAATGTTAACAATTCTCTTTAATGTATTTTTCTGCAGACTGCAATGCGCCCTGAGTATCATGATACTGCACAAGTTCACAAGCTTTGGCAAGGTTCACCCATTCAAAACTTTGATGTTCGTCAGACAGTTTTACTTCACAGTCCCTATCAGTTAACTCTGCTAGCCAATATATCACTGTTTTTGGAAGGCCTTTCACGGGATATTCCAACACAACTTTAAAATCTTTCATGAAATGCAAGGATTGAGCTTTTATTCCAGCCTCTTCTTCAGTTTCTCTGAAAGCTGTTTCTTCGTCAGTTTCGTCACCTTCAACGTGCCCTTTTGGTGGCGTCCAATGATTACTGCCATAAGACGCTTGAAGTAGAAGATATTCAACAGGTCTGGATAAAATACGACGAAATATTATCAAACCAGAAGCTCTCCCACCTGCACGAGCCGCCATCTTGATTAAAAAAGGGCCTGTATTTTAGGGTGAAATACATGCTAGCCTACACAGCCTGCACACGAGGTAAACTTGTGAAATAAAAATTGTGACAGGAGAAATTCTCGTTATAATCTGCAGCAAAAGGTGGAATGAAGCTATGAAAGCAACCTAAAGAACCCAGTTATAAAGACAAACTAGGGTAGTCAGTTAATATGTATGGGAATAATGGTGCAGGAAACCATTTTAATAGAAACCAACATCACTACTGGCCTCGTGGACATTCTTACAATAATCCCAGATATTTCTCACAGTCTAGCTATACACAGAGAGATGGAGAACAATACAGACGTGATTATAAACCATATCAACATCAAAGTGCTGTTTATGAACATGATGGCAATCCTACAACTATGCTGCCTTCACATATGATACCATCAGTGCACCATGACTCATTTTACCAGAAAGGAAATAATACAATATATAACATACAAACTGGGAATTTTAAAGTAAATACTCTGCAACAAAATGTAAAGCAGGGTTACCCCTCGGTATCTAACTTTCAACCTGTTAATTATGAAATGTCGCCTATTATGAACCAATCAAAGACACAATTACCTGATCATCAAGGTAATTTATTTCAGCCTGGTAACTTTGCATGTTCAAAGGTTGAAATCACTTTGCCACGTGCTCACACACAATTTCAACCCAGTAATGTGTCATTGTACACTAATCAAGCGGCAGCTTCACAAGCAGTCAGTCAGGATGATGCTGACAAGATATGGCTAAAACAATGGCTAGAACAACGTCAATTACAGAGCACAGATGCTGAAAAAGTCGAGAAAACTCTCAAGGTAAGTGAAGGTCTAACATATATTACCTAGAACTGTAGTAAAAACTGTAGCCTCACCCCAAATTATGTACCAATTGGACCAGAATTCTTAGATTTGTTCAATTAATACTGGAACACCAACTGAGGATGGGATTGTTAAGGAATCTGTTTACAATGCTGTTTACTTACTACTCTCAATATATTTCACATAAAGGTTAGTTACGGTGTGTAAATAAACTTTGTCGTATTTTATTTTGACAATCTTTAATGATCATAGTGTGATAGTAATATGTTTAAGATTGTTGATGTTTTCGTTTTCATAATTGTTTTTTTTTTAATTTTTGTTCACTCTAAGTGATTGACTGTCAATCATTATTGGGCTGAAGCATTTCACCTGGGTGTAAACAATCAGCATCAGTTTAGAAAATTCACACTGTATATAGAAACTGTGTATTATGCACACACAATGAGGCATTATATATATTGAGAGAGAAAGAGAGAGAGGAAACACAAGAAAATAATACAATTGAGAAAATAATATTCATATCTTCAAGCTACCGTGAAATGTTTTTTTTTATTATATGGTCAGAAGTCAGAACAAGCTAACATACGTTTTTCAGGCATTACACTTTTTTCATATCTTCACTACTGAAAATATGGAAAATACAAGTGTTTTAGTTTATGGTAAAACACCTATAACCATATAATGAATATAGATATATACATATATAATCGTGCAAAATACCTCAAAAACATACAACGAAGTCTGTTTCATCCAGAAGGAATCGTTAGGTGGTAGATAGACCTGGATGATACAGACTGCCGTCTGGTAAGTTGTCGAGGTATTTTGCATGATTATACATATAATATCACTCATGTTGTATCAGTTATACCTTCATAATAGTCAGGTAATTGTAGTGAAAATGATAAGTTATTGTTTACTGTAGCTTAACAATCTTGTGGAAATGAATGTGAAATTTTTCTCATCTCCTGTGGCAGCTAAAATAACAGTTGACGGATAAATGAATGAATCCTTTTTAAGTATCCTTTGGGAAAATTATTATTTATTTCACTTGTTGATACAAATGATTTACATAGTTATTACAGCAAGATAATGTAAGGGCAGCTGATATGCAACTTTCAAGCTCACTCTGACAAAATCTTTGTTTCTGGACAGCCAAGAAATATATAGAAGTACAACATATGACATATAAGTCTATTCTAGGCAAGTCTAGAGACAATCATTTGATGCTATATACTGTACATACTATTGTAGTATTGTACACACTGTATGTCTAACCTAACATTGGATAAACTATTCATTTGTGTCATTTGTATAGATTAGTGAGGCTCAGAATCTTTTTCAACGTTATTTAAATCTTAATAATCAGTTGAAAGAAGATCGTGATGTGCTTCAAAAGAATGTTGATTCAGAGCCTCAGAAGTGGAATCATTTTCTGGGTAAAGCTGAGAAGACTAAGGTCAGTAATTCAGATAAGCTGTGTGTTTTTTGGCAGAAAAAATATGTAAAGTTGAGATGCAATGAAGTTGAGATGTAATGAAACACGAGATGCCTACGTTTTTGTCATTCGATTCTAAACTGTATCGAATTCACTCATTGTTATATTTGTGTACAATCTCTAGTTTTTGTTCATGCTGATATATTCATCACAAATAGCTGCGTAGGTTGTACGTTTTTATAAGAAATGACGTTAGATATCGCCAGCTATAATAGTTATATAGTTAACTTGTATACTGTACGTAGGATCAATTTCGTAAGAGTTAGATTGGTGAGTTCAGCTAATAGCTATCTTTGCTACTTTGTTTCGAGTATGACTCATTACATATTCGTTTTTACAAGAGCGTTTTTCCTTTGTAGGAAGAGATCAAATCTATTGAAAGTATTTTAAATGATCAAGATATCATCCAGAATCTTCAGGAGAAAATACATAAACGGAAACAGAAAAGGGTGAGTTCATGATAGTCATAGTATGATAATATGCAGTTCAACTCATCAGTTCATTACTTTTTAATTGCCACTAATTGCAATAAATTTTTAATAATTGTACCTTAACGTGTTAGTTATGGTTAAAAAGGCGACGAAGACGACGTTACTTGGAGAAACAGGAAGATGAAGATAGACGAAAACTTTTGCATGAAAAAATTGATGTTTGGCAGGACGAAATTAAAGAGAAAGATCTCGCTGCTAGAAAGGTTGAATTAACCCTATTAAATCAACGTAACCGCATACTTCCGTTGAGTAAATTTTATTAAATAAAGACAGGCTACATTAAGTAGGACATTTCCTATGATTAGTATGCTTGTTCAGCATACAATGGTGTTATGATTTTTTTATTGGCATTTTCCAGGCAGCATCTTTAAAACACGAAGCAGGAGGTGTGTTGGGGGAAGTAAGACGTAAACTTCAAGATTGTCGTAAATTACAAGATTTAATGAAATCTCTCGTAAGATTGAGGGAGCTGAGAAAATCGGAGGGCGAGAAAAAGGGTACGATTATATATTGGTGCCATTCAAGTCTCGGGTTGTGGCAAAGCACAATTTTTCTTTTTCATCCGGTGATGTATACGAAGTGTAGGAATATAGGAACATCATTTTTGTCTGAGTACTCTCTTAATTTAAACATTAGTTTGAGGGATTTTTCTCAATCTTTCAAAAGTTTGAAGAATTTTCAATCTAATAGACTATTTTTTAATCTAATTGATTGAATATAGATTGAGGGATACTCTTTCAGTGTTCCAATCGATTGAAATATGTCATTCAATTACATTACTTTTCAATAGAAAATATGATCCCTAAAAACAATCCCAAAAAATTGAAAACTCAATCCATTAGATTGAATTTGCAATCGTTTGAATTAAGTGAGTACACTCATTTTAGCAGCCCCGATGAAAAGAGACCACACAAAAGTTCCAATCACTTACATGTACTTGAGCGAACTGTATAGTTCAGGTAGAAGGGGAACATTGAGCTGTTAGTACGAAAATTGGAAATCCACCTGAGCCGAGCAAAATTTCTTGTCTCTGATATGAAGTTGTCAGTTGTGTATAATGTTATTTAAGTGAAGAAATGTTCTGATGCAGGTGTCTACCCTGAGACATCATCAAGTGAAGATGTTAATTTTAAAACAAGATGCGAGTATGTTGAAAAAATGGTAGAAGAAAGAAGCAAAACTTACGACGAAGAAGAAAAGGCTTTGAGAGTGATTATCATGGAGGAAGAGGGAGAACGAGAAAAGAAAGAAAAACAAGAAAGACTGGAGCAAAAAGCAATGCTCAATTTAAGTAAAGGTGCGAGATTATTTTGATGTACGGTAGTTAATTTCTATAATAGTTTTCCATGTATGCTTTTAGTTCCCTTCTAAGGAAAAGCATTAATTATAGTGTAATATATATATAAATGAGCCAACTCAGGTGTGAGCACATCATATTTCTCTATCTTCAGAAGCTGACCCTCTTACTGAGTTTACGCGTTATTACGGACAAGCAGACGAAAGTTTTCAATATCTTATTCAAATCAGGTTAGCATTTTTTGCTTAGATTCTGCAATATACAACAACTAAAATACTATGAACAATGTTATCCTGCGAAGCAATACTAAGCAAACTAACACGTCATAATCGCTAGCTCTTTTGTTTCCGTATATATAAGCATTGACATAAACATTTATCTTCCAGGAGAGAATGGGATATCTACCTTACCCCAGACATCAATTTAGGCAGCAGAATTCCGAATGAAGATATCACCGCTGGTCCTCCTACAAGTAGTTTGTGGGCGTCTGTTCTTGAGGTATTTAACACGATGATAATAATAATAGTTGATGATTTCGATGATTATGTTGAACAACTGACTTATATGGACTTATATGTCCTGACTCAAAATACTTCGTTAGTAATTGTATTGCCCATGGTTATTCCTGTGTTGCCCATCTCATTTCAGACTGGCGAGTAACAGTGGAAAGTTTCAATTTAAAAGTGATATGAGTCCACCCCTCTGGCGATATCGCGCTTGTTAAATGAACGCTATTGTCAGTCAGTTATGATCAACCTACTTTTTAGTAAAGAACCCAATTTTCACCCTAATCCTGAGGATCTGGTCACTAATAATGATAACAGGATATGGATGCTGCATCAGTTTAGAGTTTTAGGGACAAGTTATAGAGCACCTCTGTTCTCTGCAAAGAGGTAACGTGTATCTTGAGTAGGTAACAGAGACCTAGTGGAATGTGTAGCCACTGAAAGCTGTTTATATGCCGGTCGGGCTAACCAGCTAAACTAGACAGCTTAACTAAGGAAAGATGGCATACTGGTCTTCGAAATGGCTATATACAGGGTCTATGAAAAATGTCCCAAATATAAAATCGCTTCTAAATTGTATATTTGGAAAATTACGGATACCAACAGCAACCAACGGCTAAAATAGGACACCACGTGTGCATCTCTGTCAACTTTGTTTTCCTGTGTTTAATTTCGCAAGCAGGGGGAGTTTAAAATGCTTAATTTTTAAGTAGCTTGCGCGCGAAAATTTCAAACGAAAAATGATTTTTTGCGCTGCCAGCAAATATGGAATGTTTTATTAATCTGTAAAATTTTCAGAAAAAATACCGACGCACGACCCCTAAACATCCAGTATTTCCCATTTAACTGATTTTCGCTTTGTCGTTGTGTTTTATTATGTGTTTAATTTATGCACGTGCTCACTGTTGCACGAGATTGGCTTCATAACAATTATACATTTTTACACAGCACAAAATGAAAAATACTGGAATTTCAGGCGTCGCGCGTCGGTATTTACTACGTATCATTTTTTCTAAAATTTTTACAGATTAATAACAACATTCCATATTTGCTGACAGTGCAAAAAAAATCATTTTTCGTTTGAAATTTTTGCGCGTAAGCCACTGTTGCTGTTGGTATCCGTAATTTCCCAAATATCCAATTGTGAAGCGATTTTGTATTTGGGACATTTTTTTATACACCCTGTATACATGTGCATATCATAAAATTCACTCTTGGGAAGAATTGCTGATGAATCAGCTTACTGATAAAACTGTAAATCTTCAGTAAATGAAACATTTTATATTTTCATGTTATGGAACGATGTTGTGGGCGAAATGAACTTACCCTAAACGCTTACAGTGCTAATCCTTCTAGCTATCCTTCGGTAATTGTCGCGGGTCGAGGGTTAAACAATGGTTGCTATTCTCACTTCTTTTACGGTCATCATTTGTGGCTGATCTCGCCTCAAAGTTTCTGATCAAAAAACTTGTTACGAGTTACATGTCGCGAGTCTTCTCCAAACATTGAGGGGCCAGGGCTGATTACCCAACGTACTTAATTGATGAAAACCAATAAATCGATAATGAGAAATTTAATCGATCAATCATGGTTATCGATATTGCCAGTCGATCCACCGATAGATGTAATCGGTTATGGATATTAATCGATTTTCGTCAGCAAATGCTTTCAATTTTAAGTGCAATGTCTTGTAATCGGCTAGATTTGAAATTACTAATTCACAAGACTGTTGTTGAAGATTGATAATCAATAGGAACCAAGCAAAGACAGAAATGTGCACATGCTTGCTCAGGTGAATATTCTTCGATTTTCAATATGAAATTCATAGATTAAATAATAATAACAATAATAATAATAATAATTATTATTATTATTATTATAATTATAATTAGTAATGGTATATTTTAATATATCATATAAAAAATACCGCTCGTGCCACATAACTAATAAAGGTGTATTGCTGGGAAAGCTAGGGTTGAAAGGTGGGCGCGCCTTACGACAAAGTCTGAGGCAGAAATTTATTGATCGGCACCTTTTTAACGTTCTAAAAACGATGCATTTTCTTGCACTGGTTACATAAACTTAAAAACCTGCTCTTAGGGCTCTATGTATACAGTAAAAGTCTCGTTATCTCTGTATGAGCAGCAATCTCACATTACTCAGCTGCCAGCGACTGAATTTTAATATCTTGCTACCAATAATGTCCTGCTACCAAGGCAACGAAAGCACAATGTATGTTTATAAAGTGTTTATGTAATTTTGTGAGGTGGCAATACTGTCGAATAGTTTGTGCTGAAGTGTAATCATGACAGCATTAGAAGATCCTCGAAGTTATATTTCTTCGCAACCTGTTTCAGGAATATCACATAAAGGTCTCCGTATTTCAGCACGCAGCTCTCTAGTGTACACCTGCAGTCTACCGCCCCGACGCGAAGTCGCGAAACAAAACCATACAAGACGAAACTATCAAATGCAGAAATGCGGCTATAATTCTGTCACTTACAAACCTTATAAAACTCTTGGAAAAGTTTTTCTGGATGATAAAAACCTGATCTTGGTTGCACTTGGACAAAAAGAAGATGAACCTCATGGCAGTGAAGTACATGTTTAATTTGCTATTTATAAAATTTGTCAGTTCATTAAGACATTATCGGATGCTCATTTTAGATATTATTAAACTCAATTAACTTGCACAATTTACTGGCTTCGAAAATGTTTTAATTTGTTACCCTGTCTAATTTGATACATCTCAGTGTAAATGCGTGTTTTTGGTCAGCATTCTACTTTTAAAAAGTTCGCTAGTGCGCATTATGAAGTGTACGTTAATCATAACATGACCTAATTAAATTATGGCTTTGGCAAACATCTTCGCAATGGGTGCAGTGTGATGATGAAATAGTAATAAATGGTAAAACCTAACTTATTGCTGTCATAATTTCTTCCTAGGAACTAATTTCAACTTTCCACACTGGTTCTTAATTATATATATAATATTACATGCAATGTATTAATATTCATTGGTATTTACAGTTCACACTGTCCACATAAAATGTTAGCTAACAAAAATTTTGCATGTCTCGCATAATTTCTCTATCAAAAATCAGAACCAAAGAATGTTGACTATTCACCATGTTAAAAAACTGGAATTAAACTTTGCCATCTGTCAAGAGAGTCACTGGAGGCATCTTAGTCCTTTCTGATGTTTATTAATGGCATTCAAAACTGTCATGAACAAAATCAGATAGGACAAGTTTATAATGTAGGAACATAGCCAAGTTAGTGGAAAAAGGGCAAGAGGCAGGGGGCAATTCATCAAAAGGAGTTGGAGCCAAGGGATGTTGACCCCACTGTCTGCACCCCCTGGATAGCTGACTTTACACACAGAGGGCAGCAGATTTAAGCTGTATATAATAACTAATAACAGATTTTTTTGTCCTGTTGTATCCCAGGCTACATACATCCCATGCACTTCATGCTAAATATTTTTAGTGTGCATTTAGCAAATCGCAATTATAGTCTATACAGTAAGGTTACATCACAGGACTTGCAGCAGTATTGTATAAAATTATTGATGAGGATTTACAGGGGGGGTTCTAGATATTAACCCCAACTAGATATATTTTTAATTTCTCATTCACCCCCCCTCCCTTCCCCCACCTTTACTGATTGACCACAAGTTAGTTGCATTGGTATCATTGAATTCATTCTGACTGCAAATTATGACCACAATACGTTTTCCTAAGTACATTTAAAATATTACAAAACTAAAGATATTGATGTTGATCTTAATTTCAACAGATGCTGTTGAGTTTTGACAACTCATTCTTTAAACTGAAATCTTTGCTTGAAGTTCATCCTTGATTTCAGTAGATTTCATAATTATCAAAACCTTAAAGAGGGGTTACAGTTCGTTCTGCGGTGGGCCACCAAATATAAACATTGTCCAAATTTCTCATTTTGCGAACTCTTTTTGAATTGAAACTTTGGTTTACATTTATGTATAAGCATAGCAAACCAGGAAAGTGTCAGATATTCATTTAGTAAGTCATATTTTAGGAATATAGAATTTCAAAATGTAAACAAAGCATTTGTTTACATTACGGACTGTAACCCCTCTTTAATGTTTAAATTAGAATACAGATTTTATGCAAGAAAAACAAGCAGGTGATAATGAAGAAAAGTCAGAAAATGACAAGAATGAAGAAAAAACAGAATGGAAATTAACCAATGTAAGTGACGAATTCTACACTTGAGACAGACTTTGAACTTTATAGACTTTGTAACAAATTTGAAGCAAGACTTTTTTTTGGATCCTGAATATCTTAAACTAGCTGAAAGTGAAAGGAAGGCATTGTTTAAATTTTCTAGTCATTATTGTCTGGCCTTGAAAATGTCACTGCCCATGTTATCTCTTGTATGTAATCTTGTACTAAAACATTTTGATTAGGACTCCCAAGTGCAATTTTTGCCATTTAAATCAACTGAGAAACTACAGAATATCCAGTCTCAGCTAACAAAAGGAAGGTGAGAAATATTAATAATTGTCAATTTAAAGTATTTGTGCCAGCCAGAAAAAACATATATTTTTATACTCATGCTACTGACTGTAAAAAGTCAAATTGTTCAACAAAGAGGGTGCAAAGATCTCACTATAGGGATCATGCCATTTTTTTTTTTGGGCGGGGGGGTTACTGACTTTTGTCATGTCATGTGCATATCAATTACTTGCCTTGGGCTCATATAGTACTATGTTGGGATCTATGCATTCGATAACGCCCTTGCCAGCATCTCCTACCAATTTTCAAATTGTAATAAATTTCATGTAGGAAAATGATCAATGCAGTACGTCTTGGATTCAATTTATTTCGATTAATCAAGGAGGAGCAACAGCGAAAGGTGAGCATATGGAGCACTGATCTAGTTGTTGATCACTGACATGCACTGGGCGTTGCAGCTTGCAACAAACCAGGAGGTGCGCGCATATTATGCCGTAATATCAAACCATGACATGTACAAAAAGCGAACAAAAATATGAACAAAAATGACTTTAATTTGAAACTATGTTGAACGTTTAATGTGGTCTTTAGTGCAGATCTATACTGAAAACGGGCACAAAATATGACCAAAATAACTGCATTTTACCGGAATTATCCCTATTCTGTGAACTGATAGCGAATCTCGAATTTTGCAGCCTAGTCCTTTTCCATGCCACTCAACATCCTGGCGATCTCAATAGATGACGTGTTTCTGTCTTCACTTTTATTTGAGTTTTTATTACGACGCACAGCGCTATCCAGTCTTAATACATATCAAAGATTCTGAAGCAACTTATGCTGTGACGTCACACCTAGTCACATATATTAAAACTGCATCTTATTCCATGTATTTCCGCGCTTGCTTCAGAACGACAGGGACTAGTCTGTGTATGTTCATTACCAATTATTGCCAAGAGTCCAAGACTGTACCGGTATCTCTTAGCTGTGTCTGTCAATTATTCCCGGGCCCTATCTAGTGTCGCCACTTTCTCTCGCACTAAATCTTTTGAATTATAACCGATCGAGTTAGATCATTCATTCATATATTTGCCGTTCCGAGCTTACGTTGACAGAGATAATTCTACCAGCCTGTATTAGGGTTTAACCTACACTTCGATCGATGGTTTAAACAAGGAAGTTGAATTTTTCATAACTGTTCTCAGCTGCAGGAATATGTTTACAGGCAATCGACGCTGAAGTTGAACGGCAACGGAAACTTGATGATGCAAAGAATAGCATGAAAATAATTTCTCCTTCAGAAAGTTCAGGCGAATCTGACGATGAAGAAAGTTCAACTGTCAAGATGTAAGTGTTTTTGCTAAATGTCATTGAGGCTCGAGCAAATTTTATCTTTCAATTATTTCAGTGTTATCAATGAAGAGCGAAGTGATCTAAAATCATCTCGTGAAGATGAAATACCTGATGATCATTTAGGTTGGTTACATTTGTTCATTTTCCCCTACTTTCGAATCTGTGAACTGAATCTAGTAAATAATACTATTTGTTATAAAGGTGCAGACATTGAAGCATATACAAACGAGAATAGCTCCATGAGTACGTTGTAAGTATAAAGAGTGTGTTTTCTGTAGCAACTGATTGTGCTGAAATAAGCATCTGTCGGTCTTGTAGCAACGGCAAGGTACCGTATAGTGTTATTGTGACAATGAGCTAACCAAATTCACCAGCTAATTCATGCAATGTACTTTCTTGCTCAGGCCAACTCCAGCAGTTTCTCTAAAATCAAGAAGTACAGAAAAACTATATTCAAAGAAAAAACCTCGTAGTTCGTCAATACGGCCGTATTCTCCAGTGTATTCTAACATCAACTATCCAAACTTGAACGCCAGGTAATATTACAGATGAAGAGTGTGATTCGTCTTAATTTTCATTTCATAGTCCTTGAAAAACTCACCCATCAGAACCCACATGCAGAATGTGCTAGAGCTGTCAGTATTGCTATACACTCTCTTTGTACAAAGCTAAACAGAACAATCTTATTTTTAAACTGAATTAGATAGAGTAGTACAACGACACTGATGTTTTATTTCAAGATTTTTTCTCACTATATTTTATTCTTGGAATATTGAAACATGTTTAGTGCAAACTTGTGAAAAAACCCCCATCAAATTAATGAACATACTTGTTGCGTTCACGCTGTATTGTTTTCTAGAGAAAGTTTATTCCGCCAACTCTGCGCACTCAATTGGATTCTGGATGCAATGTCGCAGGATGTTTTTCCTCCTGTCGTCGTTCCTATTACCAATTGCTGGAACATAAAGTAAGTATGGTAGTAAATGAAGACAATGACTTGATAAGCAAGCATACATAATTTGATTTCTTTACTTTTCAACAGAGATTTACTAGAGGAAGCTCGGATATCAAGAAGAAAGGTTGAAAGACAAAGACAGTTTGAATCCAACTGGCAAACACTTTTAGTTAATCCTTCTCGCTTTTCACAGGTCAGTCGAACAATCATCGAAAACTTCCACCCTCATATCAAGTAATTACATATCAGGTAGTTTCATCAAATGCAAACAGTGGCGAAGCCAGCCCGCCTTAGTCCCGCTTTGCAAATTTCATTAAAGCATTATAGTTATTCATGTCTTTAGAAATTTTTGTTTTCACAGTAAATGAGCACGAAAATATTTGTCGGGACTAAATCATCGGGCTGGCAACGCTAATGAATGCAACGGATCTTTAATCTGAGAATAGATTTACAGTGTAAGACCTGTAAGAACTCTGATGCTCAAAAATACAGAACATTATATATTTAAAAAGTATAAAGTATTTTCTGCAATAATATGGAAAGAATTGGAAACACGATTTGTAATCAGCGTCCAGAATTTGCAAATGTTATATTATAATATAGAATATAAGAATATGTGGAAGTATTATTTGCGCTTCGCAGTAATAAATTTACCTGGTCTTTCGACAAAATTGAACTGATATCATTTGTTGTTTTTTCCAGAGAATCAACCGTAAAGTCACTCGCCGTATATCCGTTCATCCACAGCACCTTCAACGTCTTTCCGCTGTGACATCCTCGTCTTCCAACACGCTTGCCGTTAAATCTTCCACGTCACCTGTAGACCAGAAACCACGACTCGCTAGCGTATCAAGTAATGAGCCTGCTGAAACTTCAGAAACTGCAGCTGATAGTGAGAAAATTACTCCTGAAAATCTTCCTCTAAATGACGACAACATGAAATCTACGGGTTTGTGATATTTGGTTAATTCATTGATAGCATCGCTTTTGATTTGATTTCTGAGAATGAATACCACTTATTATGCTTATTATATCAGCATGTCACTATGCACCAGCACAAACTACGCAAGTCCAATAGAAAAACAGCTTGACTTCAGATTTAACTTGTCAACAAGCTCGAGAAATGAGGGGAAATGCAGTATTAATAATGATATACATGTCACAGAAGTTCATGTATTTGAAAGTCGCGGTGGGACACGGCCGGCGCTAGAACATTTATTGGGGGGGGGGGGTATGTGCATTATATTCGTGTTCTGCTTGACGAATTTAGCTCACAGAGAGTGCAAATGAAGCCTGACCAAGCATGACCATATGATCGTGTTTTTATCAGAAAACGTGCAGTCTGTTAAAACAAATGCATTTATCTAATGTTTTTCTGCAAACAAGCGGAGAAATATAAACAATATCGATGTTACCGAGTTTTTTTCGGTATCGATATTCGATATTTTTTTCAATATCGCTACAGCCTTATTTCAATATACCCCCAATCAACCTTCTAGCTCCGACCCTGTTGAAAGTAAAAAGATTTTAAATTGATTTAGGTCAGCTAAAAATTCTTGTTATACGTGATCATTTATGTTTAGGTGTACGAAAAGAAAGGGGGGTAGATGCAAAAGAAAAGCGTTTGATGAAAACGAAATCATTCACAATGAAGAGTTCACTTCATGATCAACACAAAAACCAACCAAAGCAACGAAGTAGTAAATTATCAGTAAGTTTGCGCTCTTTCAAATTACCTGTAACGCGGATACAATTAATTACAATTGTCTTACAGCAAGAAGAACTTACGAGACTAGTATCTTCAGAAGAAGACAGCACTACAAGAAAGACTGAATCTCGCGTCCGAGCTTGGGTCAGACAAACAGGTGGAAATATTTGATGTTTTCCTATCGTCCCAACGTTAATTACAGTGATTGTCAAGACTGACAGCGCGAAAGTTAAAAATATATAATACATAATTTCATGCAAATTTTCTGTTTTGTTTCATTTTTCAGATCAAGAAAATACCAAAACGTAAGTTTGAATACATGGTTTAGTTTCACTACCCTGTCATGTTGGCTCATATCAGAGTACCGTCCAATAAAATGCAGGTTTTTGTTTAACAAATGTTTGTTATTATTGATATGCACAATGAATGCCATCATGTTGAAATTTTTTATCTTTGCAGGAAATTTCTAACGGCAGCTTTGGGTACATTTGGTGCAATACGTTTGAGTCATAATGCAGCAGAGATTCCATCAGAAATGAGAAGAAGATTTAGTGAAGTAACGGATGAACGGAATATAATGTTACATGATAAATTGGAGAGTCAAAATAAGTAAGAAATCACGTCATTAGACAGTCGAATTTTTCCCTTTTACTAATTTTGCCTGTTTTCGTTTGAATAAAGAAGGAGATGGCATATCCTACAACGTAAATTTATCAGACTTGGAAGTTCAAATCACATAAGAGACGCTCTGGAAAAAATTCGACATGACAGTTTTTCAGATGAGCCTATTGAGACTGGTGAAGAATTGAGACAACGTGTCAGTGAGGAATGTGCATGGTACGTAGCGAGAAGCTATGGTAACGTTCAATATGTGTAAGAACTATTGAAGTCTTACCATGAGAAAGTTCCAAATAATTGAAAGACATAGCTATAGCTACCTATATTAATCAAGACCGGCATGAAATAGAAAGAATTTAGTCATGCACAATAGCTCAGGATGAAGTTTCATTGCTCGAGAAGCGGACACATCAAGGAAGCCTGCCTTAAAATTGAATAATGATGATGAAAAATTTACGTAGCATGACCAAGTTGTCAGGCAGTGCTTCGTCAGCGGTTTCGAATTCAAATTACTTGTTTAATACATGACCAAACGAACAATTAATCGACTCCTTAAATACGCAACAAATCATTGAAAATTAGTTTAGAAATTTTGAAAATATTCTTTAATATTTCTAGTGAATATAATCACAAAAGACTTGGAAATGTCGGTCTATTTACGATTGTATGGAGGATGACAGCCGTACTACAGAGCTGTTTTCAACATAGTTTCAACATAGAATACTTAACTTTCAAAATACCATGTCGTATTAGAATTTGCATTTGCTAGGAACTTGTCTCGAAATATCAAGAGAAAATCCTTTTTTCTGTGGTGTTTTAGTATTCTGATATATTTGTTAAACAACCAGTTTCAGTTCACCTCAATGTGGGTGAATATTCCCTTCCACTCATAATTGTTATTAAAGGCAAAGAAAACTGTTTGATACTTTCTCGATAGGTACAAAGATTTAATCAACAATTTTCCCGACGATATAAAAAGTGATCGATATATTGGTATTGTATTGAACAAGATAGCTCAATATGGCTCAGTATGTATCATTAATGTTTACTTTACGTCATTGCCTTCCCATTTAAGGCAACACATTCTCATTGTTAATCATACATTATGTTTAAATTGAGACATTGATTCCTTGTAAGCTTGCGTAGTGAATATAGGTGTCAGTATGAATTTGTGGAAACACCACGTAAATTCAACATCGCAATGGTATCTTTGACTGCATTTCAGCATTTTTAGTTGTAAAAAATTCAAACAGGCGTACTAAATAAACATGATTGAGTTTATTTACAATTGTTTATTGCCTTTGTTAGAAATTATATAAATTGTTCACTTTCATAAATATGTTGTAGGTTTTAATCTAACAAAACAAAAACCAGTGGTTTTATAAGTTATTATTGACTTCACTATAAAATTGTAAAATCTTATCCTGTTACATTCTCAGTTAGAGGGAAGGAAGGTCAGTGTACAACATTTTCTGAAAATAATGGCGACGTTGCGACCTTGGGAAGTTTGCTATCCAGAAATTGCCGCTGCTATAGAGGTCAGTTGATTTAAAACGAATTATTAATTTATGCGCAAAACAGAAAGAAAATCATAGCCTTGAAGGATTCTTTATATCTGATCATAAAACACACGTAGCTAGGTTTACACAAAACTTTTCTCTCGATTTCCTCGGCTTAAACATTATGTATATTGAATTTTTTTCGTGAATGAACTCACAAGATGGGTATAAAACCATACATTTTGAAGAACTTTTCAAAATTTGAGGAATCACCAGAGGAATTATCAGAAGAACTGCTAAACTTGAGCAATTGAATTGCTGAAATATTTTCTGAACGCTTTTTTGCCGCGACTGTTAAAACACGCTTAAAAAGTTGCTCAATAAAATTATATTTAAAAATGAAATATGAGAAGTTAGAAAATTGCGTTTAAAGTTTATGCAAATCAGGACAATTCTTTGTCAGTACATAAAGACGCAGATTAAACATGTATTTCTTTTGAGTTTCATTTATAAATTATCAATGCATTTTTTAAGTCATCCGAGCTGGTGTTCTTCCTCTGATTTGTAAATACAGACAAGTTGGTTGAGAATACAAAGGGAGCCGAGCTTTTTTACCCTGCTTGTCTGTATTTAGGAATGACTTCTCAAATGACTGGTTATTATATTTTGCAAGAAAATCAGCATGAAATTTTGTGAAGTTTGGCTGTAAGCTTCCTTTGATTTTTACATACATATTAAATAGGTATTTCTTTTGAATTTTCCTCATGAATATTTGGTGAGTTTGAGAAAGTCTGATAACAGGGAAACTGGTTGCTCAAGGGCTTTGACGTTATTTGAGAGACGTATAATGACACGAGAATATACAGTAAAATGTCAAATTCCCCCCTGCTCTGGCTAAACAGGTGCATTATATGTATACGTATGTGCATGGGTGGAAAGTCATTAAACTCTTCTAAGTCCTTCCTATTTAACAGATATAATTATTTGAAGTGTCCCAAATTGTAGAGAATGCTTATTCTTTCGATGAAAACCTGTTTTTGATCATTTCAATCTTGTAATATTAAAAGAATTTATAAATTATTCTAAGTACGTGTAAAAACATCTAACCGGAAAACATATCCCGAAGGTTGATAGCGATGGAAAGAAATTATAAATTACTTTTTACCTTTGTAATTTATCTCCCTATAGTTTGTACGTGAAAATATAGTTGGATTTTCGACAGTGGAATATGATGATTGGTTTTCATCTTGGAATCCAACAAAACAACGTTCTGCATCAGCTCCTGTGCCCTCATAGATTGAAATGAAACTTGTCTAAAATTCTAAAGAATAAGTACCAGCATTTTTGTCCAGAAGAGGACCTGACAATTTGGTGATGTTATGCAAATTGAAATTATTATTCATTTGTATAAAAAATTTTCTTTCATGCTGGCTTCGCTACCTGATCATATTTTATTTTCGACAAAACTCTTCAGCACTGACAATTTGGCTACTGATAAAAAGCGATACGATACAGCGACACAAGAAACCGGAATTGGAACCATCATAATTAATTATGCAAACAATTATATTCATACCCCATAGGAGACACGGAAGATAATATTCTCCAGGGGGGGTGATGATTATTTGAAAAGCGTAATAGCTCAAATCAACGACAAATTCGCTTGGGTGACATTGTCGTTAAATGTGCGTTGATTTCCCTAGCCTGATCAAGATCTACGTTTCGACGTTTCACCTTTCAAACCGAGCCTAAACTTTTCAGGTGGTGAACCATAGGTCTGTGACAGGCTATGATTTTAGTGTTGTCTGCCGGCAGTCTATGTCATGTGAATGATGCTGATTATGTCTCAAGACAATACGCAAATGAAATACGATGCACAACGATGTACAGCTTGTTAAAATTTTTCGTTAATTTGAGCTATTACGCTTTTTTATATTATCACCCCTGGAACTCGCCCTTCCGCTGGAGAATATTATCATCCGTGTCTCCTATGGATATTGATACAAATGTATGCAATAGTTTGCATAATTACTGCATGGTTCCAGTTCCTTGTATTATTCTATCTTAAGGAGGCTCCCTACAGTTTTAGTATGTATCAAAGATTTAAACTAAAAGGCGTCGTAAATAAGAAAACTCGATGTTTTTGCATAAGCGTTTGCTTGCTCGAATATCAAAGAGTAATTTTCAAATAAAATTGTAACTATTGACGTAACCATGGCGATATGCCGTGATCATTTAGATACAAAAATTCAGCAAAAAAGCCATCGTAGCGGATAAACGAGCACGGTGACCTATCTTTTTTATTGCAGAAATTACATGATAATGACATTCTTAATCTTTTTAGAAAATTATTTAAAAATCGCCAGTGCAGTTTTTTTGAAAAAGCCAAAAATTAGTTTCACAAAAATTACACTGGCGATTTTTTTCAAATTTTGAAATTTAATAGAACTTAATAAGATAAATACATATACAAATTTTGAGATATAGTCACCGTGCAAACAAGCGAGAAAATAGCACCTCTAGGTTCCCCGAAGTGGCTTTTTTGACTTTTTTACTACACGCGAAAAGTATTTTCACTGACCGTACACGCATTCATAAGCATTCATCAAATGTTTGTGGGCGCGTGTCGGCACGTTTTATGCGTGTTGTAATAGCCGTAGTATTTTTTCGTTTGGAATTTTTTGTTTAACTATGTTTAAGAAGAGATTAAAAGACATTCATATTGCCAAAAAGTAAAAACACAACATAATAAGGCATCAAATGAATCCACTGTTTGTTGAATTTAGTATTGTCATTAAAAACTGATGCACGAAAATCTTTTCAAAACATTGAATTACCAATTTGACTTCATGGCATGACTTTATGTTTTATATACACAATAGTTAGAAGATTATGTTGTTAAAACACGAAAAAAATCGCGAAGAAAACTTACATAAGCTTTGGTAATACTTCAGAAGACCCATGAAGCCGATGGAGACAATAGGGCCATCTATACGAGCGAAAATAAGCCGCGGCTTAAATAGGCCGCGTTATTAAAATAGCCCAAAACACTCGTATAAATAAGACAACACATCATATAAACAGACTTGTCTTGGTCGCGAACATCATATTAATAAACTAAACTAATAATAAATAATATTAATAAACATCGTATAAATAGACTTGCCTTGGTCGCGAACGAAGCTTTTCCCGCCTAAAATTGGCCACGGCCAATTTAAGACGAGGTCCGAACGATAACTCTTATGTTTTCGTCCTATGATCGGATGACGCCAAATTTGAAGCAAAAGGCGGGAACCGCGCGGGGAAAATGGCTTGTTCGAAAGGACTGGGGAAAGTTACGAGGAGTGAAAAGTTTGTTTTTGAGCGAAAATATGCATGAAAAATGAGAATTTCCATCACAAGACTTCATTTTTAAAGATTCGATCCTGGTTTTTTGGATAGTCCTGACTGTTCTACACTTAGTTGCGGCAAAAATTGAGGGCTATCAGTTTTTTACTCTGGAGAATGACGAAAGTTTCAACGTGCCGAAGCAAACTACGAAGCAAACTACGCTCTTCAACTCAAAAATATATTGCTTTAAAATATTTCAACACTTCCAAAACTTATCTTGTGCTAAAGTCCAGATATCGCTGTTTATTTTGAGCTTTTAGTCTTTGCTGTAGCCCTTCTAAAACGTGAGTAAATCGAGGTTTTCAAAGTGGTGTATTTGTATGGTTGATTTAAAAATACGTATAAAACTTATATTTTTCGTCAGATAGCATTAGTTTTAAAGCTGTAAACTTCGGTTACGGATAGTTCTTGGCAGCCTCTTCCATCTAACTCTTAAAACTCGAAAGGTATCAGTTGTTTAAAAAAGATATTTCGTGACAAAGTTTTCGCCGAAACTGTTTTTCATTTTTAGCAGCCAAAAAATATTTTAAAATCTTACTCGACGTCCTAGAAAGTTGAGGTACATGAAATTTCAATCTATCTACAAAATATTTAGCACCTAACTGGCTCTAAAACACGAAGTTAAAGGGTCGAAAAGAGCTTTTGAAAATAGGTCATACTTTGGTGGCTTGGCCTTCATGGCGGCCTTCAATTTGGCTTCAAAGATGGCGGCCAAGTTATCGTTCCAGTCTTTTTTGAGTTCACTACAATGGTTCATTTGGTCCGAACCACTGAGCTTTACTAATATATCTGGAGGAGCGGCTCCTATACTTACTTCAGTAATCGGAGTGTCGCCAAAAACATGGCGGATTTCGGCCTCTGCTGGCTGACGCCAGATCCACGCCATATGGTTCCTCACATAGATTATAAATAACACTGAGTGGTGATCGAAGGCAAAAAAAGGGAGCGCGGCTATTGGGGGGCAAATTCAAGTCCCGGATGTTCACTCATTCACGATGTTCCAAGCAAAAAAGTCGTTTTAGGCGAGTTTTCCTGCTTTTTGAAATGTTTTTCCTCGTAAAAATCTTGAAAATATCATCCCAGATTGTCTCAAATAATAAAAACAATTTAAAAAGGTACTATTTTGCCCACAAAACCGGCAGAACGACCTCAACAACGATGAAGAAAACATTTCACACAGATTTCTGCTGTTGCTAAGGTGGTTGTTTTTGGCTCAGCCAATAAGCGCCTGGCAACGGCTAAAGGTAGTAACCGCTAGCCAGGTTCAATTTTGAGCCCGCGGCAGTTTTCACACCCCCCTGGGTGTGAAAAGTAAATTTTTTGCTGTAAATTTTTTTTGTCAATGAGAATGATTTTGATGAATTTTTTGGGACTTTTAAGATTTATTCAAAGATGTACAAGTTATTCATTATATACTTGGCCTTGGAGAGGAACGGAAAATTAATAAAGTCTTGAAAATGTCGACAACTGCAAGATTTTTTAAGAGGAACACCAGCCTGAAGTATTTGAAGTTTTGTATTTTAATAACAGGCATTCGAAAATTAGAGTTTCTTTCTTTTAAGTTTATTTTTTCAATTTTCATGTTCAATGTTGTTCTATATAAAATTGCTTGACGCCTGAATATACTCTACAGTCTTACATTGAATGTACAGATTTATGTTATGTATAACTTGGATCGGTTGGATGTAGAAAGTTGAAATTGCCTTCTGGTATATTTTATATCTTTGAATTATAACAGGGTCCTGAAGGGCTACTAATCCCGTTATCCAAGTGCACAAAGCTTTCTATTGTTTTGTGGGAAGTCCCAGTGCATGGAATCCTATTTTCCCAGCAAAAATATGCATTTCCTAGCTCCTAGTTTACCCTTTTCAGGACCCTCTAAAAATCTCATATTTCTGCCAAATTAGCTCTCTTATTCAGGTACATTGACACACAGTTTGCAAAGCTAACCACCCTGTATACAATCAGACAGTAAAATACATACATTTTCTACTCTGGCATAAATTGACACATATGTCTGGAAAAAAGAAACACATCTCACCCTGATTTGTGGGTCCTATGCCTTTTTAAGAAAGGGGAGTCAAAGTCATCATTTTCCTAATACAATTTTCTGCTGATTAAATGAATCCTATATCCAGCCACCATCCCCTAGGTGATGCCAATGTGTATCATTTCACATCCTTTCTTGTCAATGTTATGTTTTTGTTGCTAGTAAACTGTAAAGTTGACACCTGGTTTGTGCAGACTCTTACCTGTTGTTTTTGTATTCTAGGAGAATGTCTAAAATACATGCAAAGTATCTGTTAAGAATTGAAGATAACATTAAAGCAGGGCTAATTTTGAACTTTTTAATTTGGCTTTTTACATGTATCATTACTAGCTTAACAATAACAATGTAACTTTAAGAATAGTAGTGACTACTGTACAAATAGAATTTGACATTTTATTAAATTATTCATCATATCATAGATATGACATGATAAAATTTCTGCCTCTGTTGTTTTACATATGTATGCTTTATGCCATGTTGAGGTGAGGTTCTTACAGTAGATAGGTCCTACAAAATAAGAAAACAGTAACAAGTATATTAGTATATTGTAGTACCGTTTTTGCCTTTACAACACAAGGATACACATACATCTAGTAAAGAAGGCAAATGCCTTTATTCTATAAGGGTGGAACTATCAAAGATTCTTAAATATTGATAAGTCAATGATATTTACAATTATAATTACACAATTTTATTTTTACAGAGTGACCCCATTCAATACTGGCCCCCTGTATTTGGTCTTGAAATGTCTAATTTTCTGTGCTCATGCAATCAACTATTGTATCTTAAAAAGGCATCAATGGCTAATACAAAACTTAACAATGAAAACATGCAGTTTTCTGGACCCTGTCACTTCAAATTTCTTTTGATTGTTAATGTAAAGTGTGAGTTACCTTGATGCATTTGGAAAACAAAACCTCTTATGCCATGTCCTGGATATTTTCCCTTTTCTACAGCTGACATTTTTCTCAGGTATTGGGTTTGCACATACTGGCAGGTACAAACCTAAAACAAAGCGAGTGTGTACTTTGTTTAAATCTTCTGGTAGTATCTACTTTCTACATAAGCAGCTTAGCCGAAAAGAGTTGCATAAAGATGCTGCTGAGTCCTGGAAAGTCTGGTTAACATATGCAACAGCCTTCAGCAAAACAAAACGAAAAGTAAATAAAAGTACAATGCTCAGAAGAAGAAAAACTATGTCAATAATCTTTAACCGTTTGTATATAAGATCTAACGGTTTGTGTGATCTAAAAACACTTTATTATCAAACAAGACAAACATCGAAGCGTGTTGCCGTATGTGTATTAAAATCGTACGCAAAATACAAAGTAAATGTTGTGTGAAACATACCTGAAAAAGGAATTCCCATGCATTTATAGTAGATTCTTGCTCCGACAAGTAAGACAAACACCGTTTTTCATCGTTAAGCAAATATAGTATAAAAATATAGTCAAAGAAATCAAAATATTTTAAGATTATTTCCTTTTTCTCGCTATCTCGTAAACAATTTTTTGTTAAAAACCAGGGGGGCGAAGAGCTTTGTCGGACGTATAGCATCGCATTTTGGGCCAGTGGTAGCTACCTGTAGCCATCTGTAGCCGGGAACCAATCGGGAACATTGATCTGAATAATACTGGATCACGCATACATATGTATCAAGCAATGGTATCAAGTGAAGCCAGCAGAAATGACGAATTTGGAGTACCAAGATGGCGGACAATCAGCATTTTCAATAGATAAATAAACTTTCTTATTTTAAGGAAATTTACCGAAATTGACCGAAATTCTGTCATAAGGAAATTTACCGAAATTCTGGTATATTTTATATCTTTGAATTATAACAGGGTCCTGAAGGGCTACTAATCCCGTTATCCAAGTGCACAAAGCTTTCTATTGTTTTGTGGGAAGTCCCAGTGCATGGAATCCTATTTTCCCAGCAAAAATATGCATTTCCTAGCTCCTAGTTTACCCTTTTCAGGACCCTCTAAAAATCTCATATTTCTGCCAAATTAGCTCTCTTATTCAGGTACATTGACACACAGTTTGCAAAGCTAGCCACCCTGTATACAATCAGACAGTAAAATACATACATTTTCTACTCTGGCATAAATTGACACATACGTCTGGAAAAAAGAAACACAAAAAAAGAAAACTCTGCTTAAAAGATTACTCTTACACCCGCAAAGAACACTGGACCTGGAGTACCAAGATGGCGGCGATGACTTCAAAATTTTATTATGTATGCGTGATCCAGTATTATTCAGATCAATGATCGGGAACCAATTTTGCAAATCGCTGCCATCTTTTTTGCTTCAAACATGGCGGCGCGTGCTCTCTCCAGATGTAATAGAACTCAGTGCGATGCCTTCTCTAGTGTTATTTATAATCTCTAATCTCTATGGTTCCTCAGCCTAAAGGTATTTGCCACTGACTGGGCTCAATTGTAAAGCAGGCTCATCTTTCACACACCCCTTTTTTTTTTTGCAAAATTTTGTTTTGTCTTTTGGTTTTCGCTGTAAATTTTGGGGGTTTTAAAAGCTTTTTTCATGTTTGCTGGACGCTTCACCAACTTTTGAAAAACATGCACAAGCTTTACAAGTTATCTCGGCCAGGAAAGGACAAAAAAACCTCGAAATATATTGGCAAAAACAACATTTCAAGGGACAATTTGATTGGTATATAACCAAAGAATTTTTCAGTTTATATTCACGAGGAAAAAACAAAATATTTCCAGCTAAAATTGTTGAGTAAAACGTATTTTTAACAACGAGCTTTTGAAACGAGTGTTTTTGTCTTTAAAGCCGCTTTGTTATGTACATCAGCATTTGTTATATGGCTATGTTTTTACCCGTTTTTTACAATCATACTTTAATGTTTTTACTGAATGCCATCTTGTTTTTATGTGAACGTTATATAAATCAAGGCTTTTTGTTTCTTAACTGTCTTGAACATTTATAGTTTACTATAGATGGTAGAAAAGTCGTGCATTTCACAAAATGTTTTGCATTTTACATGCAAGTTTTTGCGTCTCGTAAAGTATTTTTTGCAAATTATATTGTATATAATTTTGCTCACAAAGTTCAAGCATAGTTCAAGCATGCTTATTTTTTGAATAACCAGTATATAATCTGACTACTATACTTGTTCACTTCAGAACTGTTCCGCAACAATACTGCTGAGATGTATTATTTGTTTAACTATTTAAATAAGTAAGATATAATTTTTCACTACCAATACTCCACAAAGATAAATACTCCACACAAAAATATAATATGATATGGATTGGGGGAATTGACTGCTGTCAATAAAAGTACAGTATTAAGATGCCCAATCCCCAATTGGGTGGAAAGGATGAAGCTCTCATCTCTCCTTATCCATCTTGTACACCCCCCCCCCTTTTCCCTTATTATTCTACTGCTTTTGGCTTTTTTGAACAACTTTTTAAAAAATGTATTTTTGTTTACTACAAAACCAATCCTTTAAACCAATCCAAACACTTCTTAGTTATATTATTTAAAGGGGGAAAATTCAAGGTTAAGTCGTTTAAACTAACAATGAGTCATTAAAGAAAAACACCAACTCCACATTTAGCAAGAGTAATCCTCCACTTGAGCAATGTATGCTCCCTGAGTGGAATGAGGATATTATATTTTGCAGATACTACAGTAAAAAGGCTAAATCATCTGAAGGTTGGGAGGATGACATGAATCTCCCATCTCTGCAGTGGCGGTGCAGATGTTTTCTGAAATTACAATAATGCCTAAAACTACATTGAGTATGAGTCATACTATTATGAGTATGACATAACTATCACTGTGTTGTCCAAATGGGCTTTTCTGATCTTTTCTCAATTTTGATGTGGTATTGATAACAGATTATTAGTGCAACATTTGAAAAAAGCAGTTGTACTGCACAAAATATTACACATATATGACAGATAACCATGTTGAATGTACATATTAGAATACATAATAAGTTAGAGTGGGAGTGTTTTGCTCTGGTTCTTGGTACATCACATTAAAATCTACAATAAAATGAAAAACAAATTTACTACCTTGTTTGTGTTCAATTAATGTATAGAAACATGCAAGGCTATTAATAATTAAAACCACTGAGTGTCCAGCACTCCCCATGATGAATAACCATCAGGTGTTAGACAGCAAAATAAGAAATGAGGTCCATAATGCATCTTACCCAGCACATTACTCAAAAAAGGAAAAAACAACACAATGTAAATTTTATGGGGTTGATAGACATGACCTAAAATGTTATCTTATGCATAAATATTCAGATGTATTCGACGAAACACTTAGCCACACAACACTAACTACACATAAGATCAACACAGGTACTTCTCCCCCAATCAAGCAAGCGCCAGGGCGCTTACCGTATGCACATAGGGATGAAGCGCAACGCCAAATAAACGACATGCTAAAACAAGGTGTTATTCGTCCTAGTACAAGTGCCTGGTCTAGTCCGGTTATCTTAGTTAAAAAAGAGCGGCGAACTTCGGTTTTGCGTCGATTATCGCAAACTAAATTCAGTTACTGTTGGTCATGCGCACCCATTGCCACGTATTGATGATATTCTAGACTCCTTAGGCGACTCCAAATATTTTACAACGCTTGATCTTAGAAGCGGCTATTGGCAAATTTCTGTCGACGAACATGATCGTCATAAAACTGCTTTTGCAACGTCAAATGGATTATATGAATTTAATCGCATGCCCTTTGGCCTTTCAACTGCGCCAGCCACATTTCAGCGCACAATGGATATAATATTATCAGGATTAACTTACGCTATTTGTTTGTGTTACCTTGACGATGTTATCGTTTTTGGTCGCAATATACAAGAGCATTGCGAGCGATTGGACACGGTTCTATTGCGAATGAGAGAACACAATTTACGTGTCAAACTCTCTAAATGTAAAATTGCTGCGCGACAAGTTGCGTTTTTAGGCCACGTTGTTTCTCAGTCAGGAATTCAGCCAGATCCCGCAAAAATTGCAGCCGTGCGCGATATTCCAAGACCGCAATCTATAAAAGATATTCGAAGTTTTTTAGGTTTAGCAGGGTATTACAGAAAATTTATTCCAGACTTTGCTACAGTCGCCGCGCCACTTGTCCACCTTACTGAAAAACATCTTCTTTTTGTTGGTCGGATGAATGCGAAAAGGCTTTTTCTCAATTGAAATTCTTGCTTTGTTCTGCGCCAGTTTTATGCTATCCTAGGTTTGACCGTGAGTTCATATTGCAGACTGATGCTTCGGATTTTGGTGTTGGTGCCGTCTTATCACAAATCGATGACAACGGGTACGAAAAAGTTGTTGCATATGCCTCTAAGGCTTTATCAGCGCGACAGAAAAAGTTTTCAGCCACCGAAAAAGAAGCGTATGCTATTGTTTTCGGAACACAACAGTTTCGTGTTTATTTACTAGGGCGCCATTTCAAAATCGTAACAGATCATAACGCGTTGCGTTGGCTTCATAGTATGGAACCTAAAGGACGTCTGGCTCGATGGATTCTCGACTTACAAGAATTCACTTTCTCTGTTGTGCATAGGGCAGGTCGCATACACAACAATGCAGACGCACTATCTCGATTAGTACAAACTTCGCCATGCGAGGAAGCAACTACTCATTCTAGCGCTACTATCGCCAACAGCGCCGAAAATTGCACTGATAAGTTAAGTCTGATAAGTCCGCCGTAGTTAAAACTACCGTACAAGTTAAATTATCCAGCGGTCGAATTGTGACAATTACGTTTGAAGGTTCGAAGCCACTTAAAACTGACCTAACTGGGGCCCTAGTTACAAATGCATCTAAGGATAAAATTTTGACATCCAGTACAATTCCTAGCACTAAAATACTAGCACAAGATATTTGCTCACATGAGACCTGTACTGTCATGCCTACAGCTCCATCTTGCGCCTTGTCCGTCAATCCTTCACTTGACATTGTTAACGCACAACGACAAGACCCTTGTCTCTCTCGACTAATTGAAATGAAAGAACAGGGGACTCCCAAACCTTCAACCACGCGTACTCACGATCCAATTCCTAAAATATGGTATAACCATTATAATAGACTTTTTCTTCGTGACGGATTGTTGGTTCGGTCTATTGGTAATCAATCTCCTTATCCAAATTATGTCATTGTCGTCCCCACCACTCTGCGAGAAACAATTTTGAAAGATAATCCGTTTGCCGGTCATTTAGAAATATCCCGCACCGAGGAGAGGGTGACGAAGCGTTTTTATTGGCCGGGTATTAGAACAGATGTCGAAAATTACGTTAAGAAATGTACGGTTTGTGCACATCGCACCTCACCAGTTAATTTAAATCGAGCTCCAATGGGTAATATTGCTGTAGGGGAACCCTTTACATTTTGGGCAATGGATTACATGGGACCATTGCCAGAAACTACTCAAGGCAATAAGCATGTACTTGTCGTTGTCGATCACTTCACTAAATGGTGTGAAGCGTTTGCTACCCCTGACCAAAAAGCAAGCACAGTAGCCCCACTTTTGATAAGTAGAATATTTTCTAGATTTGGTCCCCCTGCAGTTTTACACTCCGATCAAGGTCGTAATTTTGAAAGCGTTTTAATGCATGAGATATGCGATTCAATGGGAATAACCAAGACCAGAACAACGGCTTATCATCCTCAGTGTGACGGTCAAACAGAACGACAAAACAGAACACTTCAGAACATGTTGTCATCTTTTGCTTCAAGTCGAAGAGATGATTGGGATTTTTGGCTAGATAGTGTCACATTTGCATATAACACGAGTAAGCATGAGGTACTTGGGGTCTCTCCTTATGAAGTAGTTTTTGGGCGTGCTCCGAGATTGCCTTTAGAATTGGAGTTAGGCATGCCACTTTCAAATCCATCCACTCGCAACGAATATATACACACACTTAGGTCAGTATTCCGTGACGTTAGACAAATCGCAAAGCAGCAGCTTACCAAAGTATCCGAAAAACGAGCAGGGCACAAACAAACGACAAACACTTGGCGGCCATTTTGTGAAGGTCAAACGGTAATGTTAAGGCGACCTATAAAGGCTGGAAATTAGGCAGTAAATGGGTTGGGCCTTACCGCATTCAAAAACGGATGGGGGTTAATTACAAAATAGTATCTCAGGGTGGTGAGGGAAAAGTTGTTCATCATGATCAACTTAAGTTAAGTTATGTCCCTTTTCAACCGGGTGAACTTGTTTGCCCATCTCAAGAAATAGGTGAGTTTCAGGTGGTTGACGTTGCACCTCAGCAGGTGGGAAACCCCAGAGCAAGGCCTGCCAGACTTAGGCAAAATATACGACCTCCCAACCGTTATGGTTATGACTAACAAGCTGAAGACTGTTCTCGGGACGAGAACATTAAAGGAGGAGGATGGTGTAGCGATTGTGTAAATAGATTAAATGACTTAGCATCATTTGCGCGTGGTCATGACGATGTAAATTGTGGTGAGCACTCCTTTCCTGTATGCGTTCTTCCTGTGCGTAGTTTATGTAAATAATGTAGAGTCATAGTAAACGCCCTATTTTACCAGTGTATAAATATAGAGAGATCATGACGAATAAAGTAGATTCTGAAAGAGTTTATGTGTTATTGGGAATCTCGGTCCGTTACATCTGGACATGTGTGTGGATTTCTATATTTCTATGATTTCCGGTGATTTTCTCGTGATTTTTAAGACCCGTAAAGTTTGTTTTTCGTGATTTTTTATTTACTGCGTAAATTCACAATTTTTTCATTAATTCAATGAAGTGTTTTTGTGGTTTCGTCTTAACTAATTAAGTAAGCATTTGGTCCATAAAGAAGTTGCGTACTCCGCACTCTATCTTTTCCGTACTCCGCATTCCGCAGTTCCGAGAATTTTGTAACATGTATCTCTTAATTCAAAATTTAACAATTTTTACTATTTTAGGTTGCATGTGTTGACTATTTTTATTTACTCTGTATCAGCGTACAAGTTGCACGTCCATAATTTCGAGTTATACCAGAAATGGCTGACAACTCCACTGTCGGTAAGAAAGAGTATCTTCATATGGTACTAATTAGCTATATTATATAAGCATGGGCGGTAAATTGTATTATCCAATTACTAAGTGTTGGAAATAACAGTTTGCTAAAAAATTTAAGTATTGATACTCCATATTGTGTTTGAAATACATATTTTTACTTAAAAAACAGAAATTTATATTGAGATTTAGTCAAAATAAAGTTGTGCACGCCGTACTTTGATTTTTCCGCAACCGCAGTCCGTAGTCCGAGTTCGCAATCCGAGTCCACAGTCCGAGTCCGCAATCCGCGTCCGCAGTCCGAGTCCGCAATCCGAGTCCGCAGTCCGTAGTCCGCATTTTCTACCATGCCGTCCATATCATTCAGGTCAGTGCTCGGTACCCAAACATGGCGGACATGCCAGGGTGGAATCCGTGTATGTCACGCCGAAGATCTTCGGCGTGGAGTTTGAAAATATTCGGCGCACTGGCGTGAGATTGTATAACTCAAAATCCTTGGCGTACTGGCGTGAGAAGCGCCGGCGCAAATTGTAATACCATTTGGCGTTTATTTGGCGTATTTTGGCACACATATTGATATATGCGTACATATATACGAACGTCATTTACACAGGGGCGTGTTCGTCCTGGCGTGTTATTTAAAAACCCTGACGTGACTTCGGCGTGAGGTTGACACGGATTCCACCCTGGCGGACATGCACCTTTCGCAGGTCGTGAGAAAGGCCAATTAAGCAATCAATACATTTATAGGGCACGTGGGGCGAAAATGAATTAAGCAACGTCTTAAGGCAAGTAGTCAAAATTACAGATGCATTAATACCTGAATTTCTGACTATCTATATTTATTTTCATAGCCTGATGGGCAGGACGCCACATACCAATAATTGTTTACATTATTTCTTTTAGAATATTTAAGATGACCCACTGTGAATGTATTCATTAACACGTTTAAGTATTTTTTTCTTTTGTAAAATATCTGTGGTAAGATCAGACACAACAGGCAGAAGAGAAATTTGTGTTATCACGTCTTATGATAAGTGCTGAGGGTATCATTGGTTAAGTATTAAGTATTGTAATTGATTGCAGCCAATCTAACAATCACCTACGGTTTATTTGTTTCTCCCGCCTGCGACATATTCTTGGGCGCTGTGCCTGTGTTTCGAAACGTCATAAAAATTGTTGCTGTCAAGTTTGTTGAATCGAGGATGTTTCTGGTTTCATTCAAGTGTATCGCATTTCTTAGTTTGTTATGTGTAGCCAGCTCTCTTGAACGCAAACCCGAAGGTAGGAATTTATTTACCATAAGGCATATGGTCATGCTGCATGAACATACAGTTTGCATTGAAATTGCTTGCTGAAGTTCACCTTCCAATTATTAGGTTAATCACAATACCTTCATCACATGCAATTCACATTTTGAATTTAGCGTGAAAAAGCATGACATGAAATCATGAAATCATTTCCCGACAATTCCCAGGCGCTGGGGAACATATCGTCCCCGACTTTTAAATTCATATATCTTCACTTGTGGTTGAGATTTTTCGATGAAAATACCACCATTAGATCCGCAGCATTAAGTTTGTCTACTTAGTGTACATTTACTTGCATTTTGAAAACATTTTTGTGGTATTTGAAGCAAATTCTTGTCTGGAAGTGAGAATTGCGTATGAATATATTATGTCTGTCTGAAATTTTATATGTCTCCAAGTTTTACGGCTCGTAATATCGCCTTCGCTTCTCGGCTAGGTTTTATCTTTACACCACTGTATAGCCCTTTGAAAATACTAATTAGTCACCAAGTTTCAGCTCAATACAGAGAAAAACAAGAAAGTTATAAGGAAAATATAATTCTAAGCGGCCGCGTAATCCGACAACAAAACATTCCAAACCGGAAGTGAGATGTTTGATGCTTTATTTTGAAGAAAGCGTGTTACCTAGACAACCAACGACAACGGAAATCGATTCTACAGGTCAAAGTTTACTATACGGCATTTTTTCCCCGTGAATTTACCCCAACGCAATCGCTAGATCGTCGGCTCTCGCAGGTTAGCGGACGTGCTCGAGAGCACGGGAAAATCCGAAGAGACTTACGTAAACGACTGCCACAGATAAACAAATGCTCGAATTTCAACTAAACTTGTAAGAATTATAACACGCAGCATAAGGAAGATTTTGTTTCTCTTTTGGAAGGAAACTGTCAAATACATTAGGAGATATTGGCCAATGAGTTCATCATGTTTATAAGGCAAGTTATGTTTTGTTCAACGTCGTAAGCTTTGATTTTGAATTAATCTACATACTTAGGCGGCAAATATAGGCTCAATAAAAAGCCTATCGAATGAGGAATCGATTGGTACTATTTGTAGTTATTAGATGTAAATAATCGCGACTAAATGTGACTTTCAATTCGACCAGGGTGATGTAGCCAAGTGTAATAAAATGGCGACATGTCGGGTTGAAATGACTCTCCTAAATTAAAGTTCTCGATAATGAGGATGGGCAGTCGTAACTTTCTGTATAGCCAATGAGGGATTTTTGCCAGCGCTTACTATTGGCATCAACAAGACTGTAACCGTTATGCTACACATTGATGCAGAAGGTTTAACTTTATTTGAGGAAAACAAGTGTAGCTAATGACAGAAATGTTGCTGTCTCAAACTGAACAAAACGCCTTGTTGGCATAAACACGGGTCACGTTTAAGAACCAGTTGCGTAAAAAATCCTGCTGCAAATGGGCAAGTTATAAGTAATAGCATGGCTTGGAGATTGTGATTAGGGGCTGATTATATGGTCCCACTTACCCGGGATTAAGTGATGCGTAAAATGATCTTGAGGTATTGAAAAATGTGATTTTATGAAACGAAACGACCAAAGTTCGAACTCTTTCGGTATTGATCAATACAAAGATAGATATAACAAAAATTAATGCGATATACACCATTTTGTTTACTTCATATTTCGGCAAAACGAAAATCTTAAGCAATCAAGGATAAAGCATTTTTTACAACGTAAACTATGACTTATTTCAATACCTCAAAATTATGTTACGTTTTAATCCCGGGTAATCAGGATCATATAATCAGCCCCTAAATGCCCCGTAACCCGAGGGAGTTACATTTAATGACGAATCTCTTTCAAGCTATGCTATTAGTTTGTAATAGTTGACCTGCATCTAAGGACGTAAACGTGCTTATATTCAGTTATACAAATGTGCATACGTTAAAATCTCAAACTTGATTGGTTGCATGAAGGCTAATGTGATAATAAGGTGCATAGAAGGGCTAAACGAGTGACCTAGCTAAATTATGTACATCTCGTTGCGTAAATAGTAATCACTAAATTCTTGTACAAAGTAAAATGATCATGATTTTCAAAGTATTAGATACCAAATGCTGTGATACATGTTAGAAACTGGACCTTACATTATATTGTTCAAGAATTATCGTCAAACATTTGCAAAAGTGCAGAGCGGGCATTTCACAACATCACAACTCACAATACTGTACAGGGTGTCCCAAAAAACCCCAAAAACTAATGAAAATGATCTATTGCTAGAATTTCAATGCCCAGCACTAAATTGAACCCACGAGTGGATAAACTATTGACATAACCGTCATAATTAATAGTAATACTCAGTGTTAATCATTTTTATGCCAGACAAAAAAACTAAACCTAGGAGTGCATATTAAAAATGCAATCAAATTTTATGCATGGGTTATTTTAGCCTATTCAATTTGGTTTTTATCAATATTCCCATGAGCAAAACAAACTTGAGCAAACCATGAGCAAAACCAGGCAGGGCTGTAACTAGAGCGTTCATTGGGGGTGGGGTATATTCACTTATTTCTGTTCTGCCCAACTAATTCCTTTTTAAATCAATTATTATTAGGGTACCTTCCAAGGCATCTTAAGACATTGCTAGCACATCTTATGTAATCACTAAGATAACCAAAAATCAATGTCTGAGTGACCTGCCAGGCACTCTGTCCAGAGTCCTAGTAGGATTGCAGTTTTTAGAATTTAATTTAAATTAAAGACTTTCATAGTACATATGTTAAACAAGATTCTTTTGCCATAATACCACCAACATATAGCTGTTTTATTTTGCAAGTAAAGAAAATTTTACTAAAAGTGTATACAATACATCAATCTATTAAATCCATCAATTTATTAAATCTATTCTGTAGCACACTGCCTGAAGTCTCCACGATATAATTTGTTGTGAAAATGTTGGCTAGCCTTTTGATATATTGACAAGCTTTGAATTAGATATTTGATGTGTTGATAAGGTGTCAGGTAAATATTTGGCATGTTTATTAAATGTTGGTAAGGATTTTGACTAGTTGACAAGTTTTTGACCAGACTTTTGACATGTTGATAAGATCTGAGTTAGTCTTTTGATATGTGGACAAGCTTTGAAATGGACTTTTGACATGTTGATATGCTCCTAGTTAGACTTTTGGCATGTTGACAAGATGTCGGTTAGGTTTTTGGCTTGTTGACAAGATGTCAGTTAGGCTTTTGGCTTGTTGACAAGATGTCGGTAATGGTTTTCGCTTGTTGACAAGATGTCGGTTAGGCTTTTGGCTTGGTGACAAGATGTCGGTTAGGCTTTTGGCTTGTTGACAAGATGTCGGTAAGGCTTTTGGCTTGTTGACAAGATGTCGGTTAGACTTTGACCTGTACATGCCCACAAGTTGTCAGTTAGACTTTCGACATGCTGACAAAGTATTTACTTCCAGAAAGCTTCAGGTGTCAGTTAAAACATTGGTATATAGGCAGGGTGTCTGATAAAGTTTTGGCAAATTGAGAAAGTGCCAGTTGAAATTTTACTAAATTTAAGTTAGAATTTAAGTTAAATTTTGTTCCTTTTTTTATTTTGCATTTTTGAGTTTTTTTCTTGCTATATTAATAATTATAGCAACAATCTTTGCAGTAATCGACATAAAAGTATTTCTGTGATCTGTATTTTCTGTGATATCCAATTTGAAATCCTTTCTCTGAGTCAACTATTCAACAATAAACATGTCAATTTTTTTATAAAGAAAGTTATTATAAATACTATAGGTAAAGACTAAAATGCCGCACTCAGCTATGACTGGTGACGTTCTAACAAAACAAGTATTAAAATCGCTCACAAAAACAACAAAAATTAAAAAAAATACTAAGCTATTAAGTTTGAAGTCTGAAGTATCCACGATATAATTTGTTGGGAACTTTAGACTAACATAATATTATGTATTTCTGGAATTGGAATGTAAAATGTCTCTTACCTTTTATAATTACATAAGATCCTACAAGCAAATAAATCATTTTGCACGAAATATTAGCATCTCAACACAGGTAGAAATAGAAAACCAAGGAAAGCAATCACAACCAGGGTTGGTAAGTCCTGCGCATGCTTGGAGCTAAATAGCTATGCAAAAACAGTGAACTATATACATGGAAGGCCGACTCCAGCTCAAAAAGTGAAGCCAAACATGGCGGAAATTGAAGGAAGGCACTAGATAGGATCGAGTAAAACCACGGCGGGCCGAGTCCTTACTCGCCCTTCGGGCTCGCGCTTTAGCTAAATTTGGTGAAGTAGATACAGTCCCAGTGAGTGAGAATAGTGAGTGAGAATAGTTTTAATAAGAAAAAAATATAAGAATATAAGAAAAAAAAGTATTCAAAAAATTAAGAAAAAAAAGTATAAAACATAAGCGCGTAACTGGGCTCGAACCCGGAACAAACAGGTCAGGAGCGCGGGACCTAGACCACTGTGCTAATGCGGCCAATCGAAAATTAATCGTTAAAAACTATATTTATACTGCTTATGTAACCATGCTTGTACGCACCGCTGTCAAATGTTTGAGATATTAACATTGAGTTCTATTATATCTGGAGAGAGCACGCCAATCTCTGTTCAGTCAAACAGTTGAAGCCAAAAACATGGCGGATTTCTGACGAATCATCACGCCATTTGACGCCATCTCACGCCATTTGACGCCATATCCATGGCAACGGCTAAAGGTAGTAACCGCTAGCCAGGCTCAATTTTGAGCCCGCGGCGGTTTTCACACCCCCCTGGATGTGATGTTGATCTTTTTCGCAGTGAATTTTTTTGTCCATGAGAATGGTTTTGATCAATTTTTTGGGACTTTTACGATTTATTCAAAGATGTACAAGTTATTCATTATATACTTGGCCTTGGAAAGGAACGGAAAATTAATAAAGTCTTGAAAATGTCGACAATTGCAAGATTTTTGATGAGGAACACCAGCCTGAACTATTTGAAGTTTTGTATTTTAATAACAGGTATTTGAAAATTAGAGTTTCTTTCTTTTAAGTTTATTTTTTCAATTTTCATGTTCAATGTTGTTCTATATAAAATTTGTAAGCTTGGCGCCTGAATATACTCTACAGTCTTACATTGAATGTACAGATTTATGTTATGTATAACTTGGATCAGTTGAATGTAGGAAGTTGAAATTGCCTTCTGGTATATTTTATATCTTTGAATTATAAAAACAGGGTCCTGAAGGGCTACTAATCCCGTTGTCCAAGTGCACAAAATTTTCTATTGTTTTGTGGGAAGTCCCAGTGCATGGAATCCTATTTTCCTAGCAAAAATATGCATTTCCTACCTCCCAGTTTACCCTTTTCAGGACCCTCTAAAAATTCCATATTTCTGCCAAATTTGCTCTTTTATTCAGGTACATTGACACACAGTTTGTAAAGTTAACCACCCTGTATGCAATCAGACAGTAAAATGCATACATTTTCTACTCTGGCACAAATTGACACATGTCTGCAAAAAAAAACACATCTCACCCTGATTTGTGGGTCCTATGCCTTTTTAAGGAAGGGGAGTCAAAGTCATCATTTTCCTAATACAATTTTCTGCTGATTATATGAATCCCATATCCAACCACCATCCCCTAGGTGATGCCAATGTGTATCATTTCACATCCTTTCTTGTCAATGTTATGTTTTTGTTTCTAGTAAACATTGTAAAGTTGACACCTGGTTTGTGCAGACTCTTACCTGTTGTTTTTGTATCCTAGGAGAATGTCTAAAATACATGCAAAGTATCTGTTGGAAATTGGAGACAGCATTAATGCAGGACTAATTTTGAACTTTTTTAATTTGGCTTTTTACAGGTGTCATTACTAGCTTAACATTAACAATGTAACTTTAAGAATAGTAGTGACTACTGTACAATATAGAATTTGACATTTTATTAAATTATTCATCATATCATAGATATGACATGATAAAATTTCTGCCTCTGTTGTTTTACATATGTATGCTTTATGCCATGTTGAGGTGAGGTTCTTACAGTAGATAGGTCCTACAAAATAAGAAAACATTAACAAGTATATTAGTATATTGTAGTACATTTTTGCCTTTACAACACAAGGATACACAGAGAAAAGCAAATGCCTTTATTCTATAAGGGTTGAACTATCAAGGACTCTCTTAAATATTGATAAGTCAATGATACTTTACAATTATAATTACACAATTTTATTTTTACAGAGTGACCCCATTCAACACTGGGCCCCTGTATTTGGTCTTGAAATGTCTAATTTTCTATGCACATGCAGTCAACTATAATTGTATCTTTAAAAGGCATCAATGGCTAATACAAAACTTAACAATGAAGTTTTAAGAACTTAACATGCAGTTTTCTGGACCCTGTCACTTCTAAATTTCTTCTGATTGTTAATTAATGTAAAGTGTGAGTTACCTTGGTGCATTTGGAAAACAAAACCTCTTATGCCATGTCCTGGATATTTTCCCTTTTTTACAGCTGACTTTTTTCTCAGGTATTGGATTTGCGCATATACTGGCAGGTACAAACCTAAAACAAAGCGAGTGTGTACTTTCTTCAAATCTTCTGGTAGTATCTACTTTCTACATAAGCAGCTTAGCCAGAAAGAGTTGCATAAAGATGCTGCTGAGTCCAGGAATGTTAGGCTAACATATGCAAGTAATGCAACAGCCTTCAGCAAAACAAAACGAAGCTAGCAATAAAAATACAATGCTCAGAAGAAGAAAAACTATGTCAATAATCTTTAACCATTTGTATATAAGACCTAAGGGTTTGTGTGATCTAAAAACACTTTATTATCAAACAGGACAAACATCGAAGCGTGTTGCCGTGTCTGTATTAATATTGTATGCAAAATACAAAGTGTATGTTGTGTGAAACATACCTGAAAGAGGAATTCCCCTGCATTTATAGTAGATTCTTGCTCCGACAAGTAAGGCAAACACCTTTTTTCACCGTTAAGCAAATGTAGTATAAAAATATATTCAAAGAAACCAAAATATTTTAAGATTATTTCCTTTTTCTCGCTATCTCGTAAACAATTTTTTGTTAAAAACCAGGGGGGCGAAGAGCTTTGCCGGACGTATAGCATCGCATTTTGGCTCAGTGGTAGCTACCTGTAGCCGGGAACCAATCGGGAACCAATTTTGCAAATCGCAACCTCGTACCCAGGGTCCCTGTGTTTAATCTCGTGTACGCGTGAGGGACCCTGGCAAACTCTGATGCCGTGACGTCACAAATCTTGCAGATTATGCAATTTCCAACTTTATGTTCAGGGGGGCGATGGCCATTGTTGGGAAGAGCAAACAACTTTGCAATCGTGAAGCAAATAAATTCATATTAAATAGTACATGAAAGATATGTAAACACGGTTATTCATATAATTTTGTTTACCCCAGTGGCAGCAGGAGTCCAAACGAAGAAAAGGTGAAAATTATATGAATCAAATTTTACAATCAAAGTGGCGCTAATTTTGTGTACGTTCATGATGATATAATGTATAAGATCTAAAGTGCAATTAATATTGATTCTTGTTGGATAAAAGGACAACTTTAAGAACCTGACAGAATTCAATGTATAAGTTTCATGTATTTAAAATTAGCATGAGTTCAGTGTAAAAATTGTGTTAATAAATTGCTGTGAATTCAATCTAAAAATTGTATGCATTTAAAATTCTTAATTTTGTCAGTCCATGTCTATGTAAATATATCTTGGAATTTTTCAGTTTGGCATGTAGAGATTTTAAATATATAATTCATGATCATAAAACTATGATGTTTGTACAGTTATGTGTCAGCAAAATCCTGATATAGTTACTTAATATGTTAATAGGATTGGCAGCAATTAAATTTGCCAGTTGTTTCAACCCCCCTTTCCATCACAGACCAGTGGAAGTGTATATGTTCATTGTAGTGGATTGCACCAGTGGGTATAAACCTCTGCTCCACCAACATAAGGAGGATTAGGAATCATTTGGTTTCTTATTGATCTAATTCACCAATGAGAAGACAAGGAGCTGACTAATCCCAACTAATCCTGCAAAAGCCCATGTTGGGGGAAGAGAGTTTTACAATGACTAATATACATATTAGACTAATTGTAGATTTATACACATGCATGCTTTGCCATTTAACAGCTGATCATTGCAACTTGGCATGGTATAAAGTAAGTTTTCATTTAAAATATTCTGCAACTGCACATTCTAAGCTAGATAACACTTTTTGCTACTTTAGTAGACAAGTTCCAAATGACAAACAAAATCTATGTTATGCTTAGCTCAATGTGATCATCCCAACTCAAAAAGTTGAGCACCACAAAGATAGGGGGCAGGGGAATTAATAAACAAGTACTATGTGAAAAATTAAACTATATACATTTCGAATCAAATAACCAAATATTTGCTTATTTATGACTTAAACAATAATGCACTAATATTTCCTTATTTATAACTTACTATTGGCCTCTTGATCCTCCCTCCTTGACCCCATGCAGCTGTTACAAAAATTACACCAATAATATTGTCCATAGATCATTGGAAAACATAAAATATGATATACCTCAATATAACACATTGTGGACCCTGATAAACTATGACTGCCAGGTTAAAAATAATCCAAACATCATGGGTTATTTGGCAACCTTACCATTCAGCAATGGCATTTTGGGCATAGAGATTATAACATTGTGTTATTCACACTCTTTATGATACTGGATAGAAAATAAAGAATATTTCACAAATATTCAAGGGTTTTTTTTTAAATTGAAAGTCAACTGTTTAAAATGATTTTTATTGAATGTGTCATTTTAAATTTTAAGCATTACATTTGATAGTGATACAGTTTATCTAATTGTGATGTCATTTGTGATCATTTAGTTTATTTAGAAATTCATTCATTTAAGTACCAGTGTATCAAAGAGTTTTAACTCAATTGTTAAAATATATCTGCCATGGACCCATGTAAATGTACAAATCGTATACTGCATAAAAATATTTTCATGCTGTATACAGCTATTTCAATTACGGTTGTCCATGGCAAAGCGGAGAAGTCAAGTACCAGCACAAAAGGCTTGCTATGATATTGGATAGCGATAAAACATAGGAACAAGACACAACAATACATGAACAAAAATAAAACAATTCACACAACAAAGAGAACAAACTCACTTGGTATTCCACAAATTAGCATACTCATTTTCATCATAAGATGCTACATAATTGCAAGTGGAAAATTTGAAATCCTTTCAAGCACAAACACTTGTACATAAGAACAATATGCTCAGAACCATAATTGTGGTTGGTTATAAGTTTTTAGTCATTAATTTATTATCTATTCCCAGCAAACCTGCCGTGTTCATATTTGACCTTTTTATGCTTTGCTGGGAAACAGGCTTGACTGAAATATTTGAATGCATCCAACATAAAAGAGATTCTGAAAATTGGCACCTTAATTGCATACATTCTTGATTTTCAAGAGAAAAAACATGAAAAAGAGTTGGTGATACTTAACCATATTCCAAAGACAATGTCAATGCAATAGATATATTTTGGAGTGCATAAAAATGAAGCCCTTAAAAATATCACGCTTGCACTGGCCAGTGCCCATGTTCTGCAGACTGGATTTTGTATGCATTTAGTTTAAGTAAACATTATATACAGCATGAGATCATACTTTTATATGGTGGCATTTACAGTACCTGATTTTTTTATTTACAGCTCTGTACAAGATTTCTATATTCTCATGGGTCCATGGAGGATAAAATTTGACAATTGAGTTAAGACTCTTTCATACATCAGTGTTAAATTGAACGAATTGCCACTCAATTGATCACTTATGACATCAAAATTCGATAAACTGTATCACGATCAAATATATGCTTAAAATTTGAACAATGCGTATAAATTAAATCGTTTTAAACAGCTGACTTTTAAACACACACTCTGTTTCAATCTGGAATAAAAAAACTCAGCTTGAATCAGTTTATGGTTTTTTATTTCCGTCCCCCGGTATGCTATTGCCGAACAAGGCCAGGTCACCAAATAATCCAAGATTTTTGGATTATTTGGTAACCTGGCAATCAGAGTTTGCCAGGGTCCCTCACGCGTACACGAGATTAAACACAGGGACCCTGGGTACGAGGTTGTGCAAATCGCCGCCATTAAAATGGCTTCAAAGATGGCGGCGCGTGCTTTCTCCAGATGTAATAAAGCTCAGTGGATATTAACCTATTGCGGGCTCGCCGTGGTTTTACTCGATCCTATCCACTGAGCTCTACTAATATATCTGGAGATCGGGCTCTAATACCTCGCCAGTCAAAAAAGTGTCCCCGAAAACATGGCGGCTTTTGGCCAAAAATACGTCATTTTTACGTCACAAATTTATGGTATAGACCACTGACCAGCTATGAATGTGGAAAAAGGGGTTAAAAATAAAATATTTTCACCCCCCTGGCGTTTTTTAGACGATATTTTGTATGATTTGAGAAAAAACAAAATGCCCAATTCTTGCTCCGTCTTTTGGTGTTGGAAGACTGGAAAAGGAAAAGATTTATCTCTTCATCGGTATGTATAAATACTGAATAGTTTTGACTGCTATTTGTATATTTTTTGTAAAAAGTAATCACGCATGCACGACTTTTTTTAATCGCTTGACAGTTGACCACTTGACATCAAAGTTTCTACGCATGCAATAATGCAATATCCATTTGTCCTTTCCAGATCTTGTGAAAAATCCAGAGTTGTAGACTGTACAGCATATGGGTAAAAAATGTAAGCAAAGGTGAGCCAGCCAAATTTGTTCCGGTGAAAGATAGCCGTATGTGTTCAGAGCACTGACATGTTTGAAGAAGATGGCCCTGGCGGAAAAGCAGTATTGAAGCCATATGCTGTACCCACAATCTTTAAGTGGCTTGCTGAGGTTGGTGCTGTACCTTGTTCTCGTGTCATATTACATTTAGTATATCCAATAAGATGCCAATGAATGGCATATAAACATTGAGAATTCCATAGGTCACATATGGCCCACTAGATTAGATAATGCACACATGATATTTCCATAGGTTATTTTACTATATAAAAACAATATTTACAAACAGGACATCAAGGTTACAAGTGAAGGTTGTTTGTCAGGAAGGTCACTTTGTTTGACATATTAAAAATATCAGTTTACAACCCCAAATCCCATTCATGGCCATTATCAATTGGGGTCAAATGTAGCCCAAAACTTGTAGTTTTTCAAACCATGTTTTCAAAAGTGTCTGTACTGAAACTAACCCCGTAGGGATAATACAGCAGATAAAGGAACAAATTAAAATAATTCTGGCGACTAATTGTCTTATGGGACAATTCCATTTTACCTTTTATTTGTACCTTCCGATTTTATTAAATATACCTAAAAAATTGTTATACTGTCAAGAATGTGATATTTTAGATTACAGTAATTAGTACAGAAACAAAACATGCATTATCAGAAATTTCATTAATAACTATTTCATATAAGACAATTAAACAGCAATTTTGATTTTTTAAGTTCTTGTTGAATTAAGAGCCTTTCAAAGTTATGTATATCCAGGTTAGTCCACAGAAATTTTGCAAGATTTTATTCTTTTTGTATGTTTTGGATTTGTGTATATAGTTGGTAGAACTGTTTTATGTAACAATGTTTTAAAATTGCCTGAAAGATTAATTTAGCACTGTTGAATACTGAGTAGGTTGGTCAATTTTAAAATAATCTACAATAATTTAAATTATAATAAACAATTATTGTCACTGTCCAGCTGAAACAAATAAATATCTATTGTGTACACAGAAAAACAAAAGGTGCCTAGTGGTTTGAAGGAAACAGTTCTTGTGACGGAGGAATTTGAAGCTGCATCGACAGAACCAGGTTGTTGAAGTTGTTACTGCATGATGGTAATGACAACTTAGGAATGAAGGTTTTCAATATTGTAAGTAGCCAGCCAGGAAAAAAAGGAAACAACCTGATGAGTGTCAAAGTAAAGTGAGTAGTAATGAGGCAAATGATTAAGATCATTCCTACTTTATAAGATCTCCTTGTAGATTAAGAAGAAAAGTTGATGATCTTATGGACCAGGTTGAAAGTTTGAAGAAGAAATTGAATATATCTCAGAAAAAAAACACATAGGTTAAATAAAAAGGTAAGCTCCTTGATGACAGTGGTAAGTGAGTTAAAAAAGAAAACCTTGTCAGTAGTGATTGTGCTGATATTCTGGAAAAAACTTTTTATGGAGTTACTAGAGGGTGCTAAAGGGGGGGAGGGTGTTGGATGGGTGTCGGATCACGTTTCATGAGAGAAAAAAACAGCCATTTCACATTTCACTGGTACAAAATTAGTAATTTTACGAAATTGAATGAACTCGTTTTTAACTGTGTAAATTTAACCCCTTTCTTAACCTGTCAGCCTATTTTTACGCTGTAGGAAGTAAAAAGCACCATTGAAAGCTCAAATTCGGACGAATTTTTGTAAAAACAGCCAATATATGTAGAAAAGAATGAAGAAAATAAAAGCATTTAGTAAAATTGTTGTTACCAATGCATTGTACTTTGTTATTTAGCACTTATCCCTACTCGTCCAGCTGCCAACCATGGCTCAGATATAGGCATAAAAATTTGTAAAATCTCATTTCACAACAACAAATATTGGCAATTCACGGTTCACGAAAAACCCTTTACCACCCTCTTACTAAGGAACTTATGAAAAGGTTAGTCACGCAGAAGAAAATCCAGGTGCATATCCAGGATGATATGTCTATACACAAGCATGTCTAGTGGCGTGGTAAGGCAGGGAAGTATTGCGGGTTTGTTGACTATGGCATTGATGTCGACGACGACTCCTTGCCAGAAGCTTAAGACACACTAGTGTTTATAGCAGTCTCCTTAAATTCCAACTGGAAAGTACCATGTGGATATTTTCAGGTGAATGGTCTCACAGGGGAAGAGAAAGCAAACTTGAACATTGTAAAATTGAACATTGAATTGTAAATTTTTTAGGCTATTACCAGTATTTATTAATTTCATATTAATAGCAAGTCTATTTTCTGTTAACAATGTCTATTTCTATTAAGTCAATTTTTAATTAAGTCTTCATCTATTAACAGCAACTGAATTTTCTCTTTACTCTACATTTTAATTGGATGATTACAGTTTGACAATTTCTGGCTGTCCTGAATTTTTGGGCATCTAGAGCCCTGAATCTATAAAAGTGAAGTATATATTCAATTATTAGAGGCAGATCAATTCTCATCTGACAGGAAAGGTGCAGATGTTCCTAAGGGGAGGGGTATTAGTACACACCCCTACCAACCCCCATCCCCTCCCCTAAAATCTACCCTTGTCAATTATCATGTTTTTTTTCACTAAACAGGAATGAAATGCTGCATAATTTAAATCTTATAAATTTATATATGTATATAATAATTATATATGTTAATACTGGTATTGTTTTGATTAATAAAATCATTGTTCATTTAATATAGTTGTTTTTTATTATATATCAAGTATTATACTTATACATACATATGATAACAATTAATTGATATGACCCTTTAAGTGTTAATGGCGTGACACTGCTCTGGATAGCCCAAATATATATTGTTCAGGTAAGGACACTATCTTGCTGAAATGGTAAAGGTATGCAATTTGTAACTCAGACAAATGTTCCTTGGGATCCCAATCCATTGAGAACACACTAATTTAAATTTATACGTGTAGATTGAGAGAGTACTTTGATTTATGTTGATGAAAATATGAAAAAAATTCTTACCTTCCTGGCCTTGCCCTTGTCATATTGACTGCCATGTGGGCTAGCATTTATCTGGTGCATTAGTAATGTTCAGTACAATGCCCCTGAAAAGTGAAAAGCATTCAATATGACATGTATAAAATTTATTACCACTCATATTAAACGAAACAGTAATTTAAGAAAAAAGTGGTAAAAACGAATTTGTGAAACAGTTTTATTGAAGATGTACATTTTTTTGTACGTTAAACTTGATGCAAGTTGTGTTTACAATATACAATTGTTGAGCAAAACCAAACAAAGGTTCTTTCAGCCCAAGACAACTGACATGCTGTTTTAAATAAAGCATGGACATTTGTATAAATTTTGTTGTATTGATATGATGGTATCATCGCATCTGAGTACTAAATATTAAAGTATTCATGGGTCACTGGGTCAGGTTTTGTTGTTCAAATTTACTAGCCATGTAAAATATAAAACTTTACCTAAGTCCTTTCATATCTTTCGTCCTGTTTCCCGCTGTTGACTGCAGAGGCTATCATATTCGCAAGCGGTTTAAATTTCATGACCATAAATTCACAATAATTTCAAACGACGATACGATTTTTTTAATACACGATGTAAATTGTAGAAATAAAACAACAATTTCAATCGCTAAATCAGGGGGGGAATTTCGTGTCGCCCGCAAGTGAATGAGCCCTGGTCAGTGGTAAACCGCATTAACGGCGTACCCCAGCTTTACCCCAGTGACGTCAAATCCGCCATGTTTTTGGGGACACTTTGAAGTCGAGAGCCCGATCTCCAGATATATAGTATAGCTCAGTGATCCTATCTAGTGCCTTTCGAAATTGAAAGCATTCTGAGGCTCCACTCCAGTCCCTTTACGCGCGCGGTCAACAAAATCATGGCGAGGAGTGAAGCTTCGAGGTTTCTACTTTGATACTTATTCCTTTAAAACAATAACGATGAAACTAGCCTTCCATATCGCAGAAAAAGTTTCCACAATTAAGGGTTCGTCTTCATTTCAATTTAAAAGCAAGAAAGAGGTGGATTCTGCCAATTTTCAATCAGGCAAGTACAATATATGTACATAAATTATGTCATTTTATTTACATTATATACGAACAAGGAACTTATGTACAAGGAACTTATTGGTTGTAAATATGTTAAACATTTAAATATTTATGTCAACAAGCTTGACCGTTCGTCGTGTCTGATTGTTGAAAAATTTCTTGGGATATTAAATTATAAACTAGCCAACTTAATAAATTTTACTGGTCAAAACATACAAAATATTATGTGTCTCAATGACCAAAATTATTGGTTTCTAAACAAAGTGAGTTTATTTAGTTAATGCCTCCGACTTGGAAGTCCTTCTCTCACTACTCTTTCGTTGTACGTTTTGGCATACGTAAACAATCTTAATTTTAGAAATTGATCGGCAATACATTTCACTATGTAGAGCCTGTGATTGTCAAATAGTGTCTCATTGATGCAGCTATCGTGACTTTCTTCATTTCCCATGGGAACTTTGTCAGCAAAGTGGTGGCTAACTTCTTTAACCATTTTTTCTTTTAGCTTTTTCTGATTTGGTATGTTGCTGGTGCTCTTTGACATATGATACAATTTTCACTGTGAATTCTGATGGGACATGCAGACCACCTCTGTTAACAAAATTGGTGAATGCTGCTGCTTCGTTGCACATGTCATCTGCACTTGTTCTACCACAGCAGTCATGGTCAGATCTCTCTTGGCTCTGATTTGGAAAGTGGTGATTTCCTTGATACATTGGAAACAGGATATTGTCTTGGCCAGCTTGGACACAATGTATCCACATATGTAGTGTAGCACGTCCATAGTAAACTGTGAGTGTTGCGCTTCTTGTAGGTATTCCATGTTACTTAAATCAATGCTATCTTCATCGTCAACCACTGCTGGATCAATTTTATCTTTCAAGGGAGATGCATGCTTTCTTGTGTGTAAAATTGGCACAACTGAGTGCTGATCTAGGATCTGGTAATTGGCACTGGAGTACCTACAAGAAGCACAACACTCACAGTTTACTATGTACGTGCTATTCTACATCTGTGGATACATTGTGTCCAAGCTGGCCTAGACAATATCCCGTTTCCAATGTATCAAGGAAATCACCACGTTTCCAATGTAACAAGGAAACCACCAAATCAGACTTAAGAGAGATCTGACCATGGCTACTGTGGTAGAACAAGTGCAGATGACATGTGCGACAAAGCAGCAGCGTTTACCAATTTTGTTAACAGAGGTGGTCTGCATGTCCCATCAGAGTTCACAGTGAAAATTGTATCGTATGCTGATGTGGTTTTCAGAGGCAATGTCTTAAAGAGCACCAGCAACATACCAAATCAGAAAAAGCTGAAAGAAAAAATGGTTAACCACTTTGCTGACAAAGTCACAATAGCTGCATCAATGAGACACTATTTGACAATCACAGACTCTACATGGTGAAATGTATAGCATATCAATTCCTAAAATTTAGATTGTTTCGGCATGCCAAAACGTACAATGAAAGAGTGGTGAGGGAATGACTTCCAAGTCGGAGGCATTAACTAAATAAACTCACTTTGTTTAGAAACCAATAATTTTGGTCATTGAGACACATAATATTTTGTATGTTTTGACCAGTAAAATTTATTAAGTTGGCTAGTTTATAATTTAATATCCCAAGAAATTTTTCAACAATCAGACACGACAAACGGTCAAGCTTGTTGACATAAATATTTAAATGTTTAACATATTTACAACCAATAAGTTCCTTGTACATGAGTTCCTTGTTCGTATATAATGTAGATAAAATGACATAATTTATGTACATATATTGTACAGTACCTCGTCCAGTTTCCGGACACCAAACAGTTTTTTCGCTGTATCTCGCCCTTAAAGATGCTGTGATGCGTAAAACTTTCACATTCACATAGAAACCTCGAAGCTTCACTCCTCGCCATGATTTTGTTGACCGCGCGCGTAAAGGGACTGAAGTGGAGCCTCAGAATGCTTTCAATTTCCGCCATGTTTGGCTTCACTTTTTGATTACGTCAATGACTGAAGTCGGCCTTGCAAAAGAGGCCAAAATCTACCAAAAGAGGCCAAATTACAATTTTTCTAACGCGGCCAAATAAATGCCAAAAAGCCCAAACTTATCGCAAACTCATTCCTAATAGTTTTGGGTATTGACACTGTTCAGCCTTTCTTTTACAACCAGTGCGATGTCTAGTGTACTGCGTAGCACAACTAATTTATTCCATGAATACTAAATAATCCTCATATACTAAAAGTTCTCGTGAATACTAAATGCCTGTAGTATCACAATTAGTATACCTATATTATTTTGACGATTAAACATATATAATCAAACTAAGATCGAAACATTTTCCAAGCATTACTTTGAAATAGAAAGAGGCCAAAAAGTAGCCAAAAAGCCAAACTTTTTTTTTGAGGCCAAGCAAGAAAAAAAGAAGCCAAAATCGAGTTATTTGGCCTCTAATAGGCCAAACTACCAACCCTGATCACAACGTGTTTAGAATTAGGAACACATTTCCTAGACTCATTCCTTAATCATGGAATGATGGAGTCTATCAGAATTTGCCGTTTTAAAACATTTCTGGAGCAATGTTTTGATAAAGAACCTTCCTGTCCCTTTTTGTTAACTATTACATGTTAAAAAAAGTGTTTTGTATGTAGATATTTCAGTAGAATTTGCGTTTGATTCTTGTGTAGAAATTTCTAAATTTCCTTAAAAATAGGAATAAGCCAGAAAATGACGGAAACACGCTCTCAAAACTTCACCGCGACACATCGCTGGAATTTGTCGTTTTAAAGCATTTTGAATGAGAATCTTTGCACGTAAAACCTTCTTGCGGTTTAGATGTTCTAGCATGCATGTTTAAATGCGTGTTTTGTTGACACATTTCGCTAGAAATTGAGTTTAAACGCCGTGTTTAGGTCGGCTCACGCGGTTTGTGCCAGCGGTACCACCCATGAGCGCTGCACCGACTTCTGACACCGAAAAAAAATAAAAAAAAAAAAAACAGAAACGGGGCGAATTTAAAACTCCGCCTCGCCTACGGCAGGCGGAGTAATTAGCTGCGAATTTCATTACGGTGTATTCCTATGGGTATACAGAGAACAGATCGTGATTTAGTACACAGTACGTAAACCAATTCACGTCTGTCAAATTGCAAGAATGCAATGCTGCTAGTTTGAATTTCAATAGTATCAGTTTTTTTACTCGTCCTGTACTGTGTACTTAGTCACGATCTGTTCTCCCTGTATACCTATGGGAGTACTTAAAGTTCCGTAATGAAATTCGCGGCTAATTTCAATTTGAAAGGGCATCAGTTTTTTTTACTCACCCTGCATAATACAATGTCAATCACATTGAACACATACTGCATGTTTTTGGAATGTTTATAGGTCTAATTGTCCGAAAGGTGCATATTAAGCACAATGAGGCAGTTGTACAATACACGAAATAGCTTGGATAATTGTTTACAAATTGTAGCTGTTATGATAGTGACGACTAATCACAAATCCCATCGGGCATTGGATTACTGCGAGTTGCAAGCATAATTCGTCAAAATGATTTGCATGTATTGACCATGCAAATTACAAAACGATTAACTCAGAACAACATAGTTAGCATATAAGACAGCTCATGCAATAGCCAATCAAATATTACTATGGTTAGTTTAGCCATATTTTGCATATAGGTGATATAGCAAGAGCCAATAAGAAATGGCGATTTCCCGTGTCTTTCGCCGCGTTAATGACAGTATTAGCAAACTTGATAGAGTAGATGGTTTGGAAACTCATTAGAATAACAATATAACTCATTATCTACGTTGGTCAACGTTTATTCAAAAATATGGTTCTTTATCGTCACGTGTGTATTGTGTTTTCGCCAAATCCACGAATAAGAATTCTTAAATTACCCTATTGTTCAAGTCGCGGATGGCTGAATTTCCTAAAACGTTGCTTTTGGTTAGTTAGGTGAAAATACAATACGCATGTGACGACGAAGGACCTCATTCCTGCATAAACCAGAACAAAAACATAGATAATGACTTATATTGTAATTCTAATGAGTTTCCAAACCATCTAGCTCTATTAACTATGGTATTAGTGAGGTTTTACGTCCTTAGATGCAAATAGCATAATTGACCAGGTTTTTATTATTATTATTATTATTATTAAAATTCTTTAAGGACGGTAGCCATTCAGCATTCGCTGATTTTCAATGGGCCGTGCACACAATATAAAAATTTACAAGAAATTGTGAAGCCTAACTACTAATCAACTTCACACTACTCAGACATTAACACAAAAATAATAACTATTATTATTATATACAATATAAATTATCAACTACATAAACCTAAGCACATAAACGGCTAACACGGGGTAGTCATCAGTCACTATAGGTATTTCTATAGTGATTGATAAGCAATGTTTTTAAAACATTTACAGTTTTATTGCCGATATTTTGTGTTATGGTTAAAGGAAGGTTATTCCATGATTTTGCCGCCCTATAAGAAAAGCTCTTTTTAAGAAAATCTGTGCGAGGTTTTGCTAATGGCAATTCATTATAGTTACTTCTCAAGCTACAAGTTTCATTTGAGCAACGAATAAATAATTTAGTTAGGTATGCAGGCGAATTTCCTGTCAATGCTTTAAAAGTAGCTATATGTTCTCGAATTTGTAAATGTATGTTCATAGGTAACCAATTAAGTTTTCGAAACACTTCATCAGATCGAACATCGTAAAAGTCGCCAGTAATTACACGAGCTGCTTTCTTTTGAAGTTTGAGCACTTTAGTTAAATTACTTATACTACCATCATACCAAACAGTAGAACAATAGTAAAAACTAGGAACTACGAAAGCATTATACATTTTCTCAAGAGCATGTCTAGGAAGAAATGGCTTAGCTCTTCTTAACAGAGCAATGCTCTTTGAACTCATTTTACTTTGTTCCTCGATATGTTTATCCCACTTAAGTTGTTCATCTAAGATAACACCAAGTGTTTTTTTTGTGTGGGACACGCTTAATTACTTTATCCCCGAGTTTAACTAAAGGGCCCTGTTCAAAAGATGGCACTCGTTGCCTTGAGCCTATTATCATAAATTCAGTTTTGCCCTCATTCAGGGTTAATTTATTTGCTTTCAACCATTGATCCGCATTTAGAAGATCATGATTTAACTTTGCTTCAACTTCAACCGTATTTAATCCTGTTGCTAAGAGAGTTGTATCGTCGGCGAATAATCTGGCGTTAGTTGTTTCAAGACAGTTAGGCAAATCATTAATATATAAAAGAAACAAAAATGGGCCGAGATTCGATCCCTGCGGGACTCCACAATTAACTTGTTTCTCATCAGATAGTTTACCATTAATTGCGCGGACCTGCTTTCTATTCATAAAATATGATCTAAGCCATTCAAGACTGCCCCCTCTTATTCCATACATTTCTAGCTGAGCAAGTAGTATTTTATGATTCACAGTGTCAAATGCCTTTTTCAACTCCAGGAATAACACCCCATTAATTAGACCTTTATCCATGTTACCAAGCCATTCATTTGTTGAATCTAATAGTATCGTTTCAGTGGAGTGATATGGACGAAACCCCGACTGTTCGTCTATATAATGATGTTGTTTTCCTTCATAAAAGATCTTAATTGGTTACATACTAATTTTTCAAATACTTTGGCAACAATAGATATTACAGAAATAGGTCGATAATTACCACATTCTGTTTTCGAGCCATCTTTGTAAATTGGCGTTATCCTAGCTAATTTCCAGTCATCTGGAAATATTCCGGATTGCAATGATAGGTTGAAAATATTAGCCAAAGACTCGCTTATTGTATCCCCGGCATCCTTTAATAATTTGGCACTTATACAGTCAATCCCAGGAGACTTATTTGTCTTAATTTGAGCTAGTGCTTCCATTACCTCATGTGCGCTGATATTTCTGAAGCAAATGTATTTGAAACTGATGGCACAAAGCGCATAGGATCAGAATCAATGTCGGTCAAATTGTTTGCAAGTTTTGCTCCTATTGTAGAGAAATAATCATTGAGTGAAGAGGCAATATTTTCATCTCCTTTAACAGATCGATTTTCAACATTTAACTCAGATATTTGTATGGATGTAGATTTTTTATTAAGTAAGCTGTTAATTGCCTGCCAACTATCATAACTGTTTTTTGCATTACCAAGCTGCATTTTAAAGTAATCTTCCTTAGTGGTTTTTATAAATCTGCTAACATAATTCTTATGCCTCTTATAAACACTATCATATGCTGCAGATCTAAATTTAACAGCTTGTTTCTTGAGAAAATCTCTTTGATAACATAATTTTTTAATTTGATCTGTTAGCCATGGTTTATAATCACTTTTTACTCGACGTTGTCGCATTGGCGCATGTTTTTCGGCAATAGTTAAGAACTTTGTTTTCCAATCATTCCACAAAATATTTGGGTCATTCTTTACAATATTCTTGTTGATGCTACTTCTTAGATCTTCTTTAAACTGATTAACGTTAATATTTTTAAACTGCCTGCTAGATATAATTTTCGGCGATTCTTTTGGAAGACTAACTTTGCGGCATATGTATACCAAATGATGGTCATTGATACCTAGTTCTAATATTCCAGAATCAATTATCTTGTTATCATCGATAGAAGTAAGAATTACGTCAATTAATGATTGCGACCGATAGTGAAGTCACTTAACCAAACGATCTGTACTGGCGTGTACAAACTTAAGCACCCCCTCTACAATTGATTAACTATGCCTCCTAATCAATTTAAGAACGGGTGCCTAAAATTTTCAAGTTAGGGGGGTGTTACCACAGTCAGGGGGTACGTTAACGGTTGGCAATGTTTCTCTGCCAGTCAATGATATTTAATGTGAGAACATCAAACAGGAAATTTTATATGCCCATTTATCTGTTGTCAAGTCCATGTCTTTGAACAATATCCCAACACCTTATTATTAAATACAATGATTGAGTAAAACATGAACAAACATCCCGAACCGTTATTTCAAAAACGGAACTCCCCCCCCCCGATGATAAATTTTGTGAATATCTTCATTACACCCCCAAAAACATTTCAATTTGTCTTAGGAGTCGCGGGGAAAGAAATACTGACTTTGTCCGCTTTGTACAGATCTTGCCAATTTTTGCCGCTAAGCGACCGAACTACTAGCAGTTACTCTTGTAGGACTTTGAACATGCTGCTTCAAAAGATAGAGATCAAATATTTCTAGCAGTTTAGCCGTACATGTCCTTCTTACTTGCTCTAAGAGGTTACAATTTAAATCCCCAGTAATAATGAGTTGTTTATTTTCAACATCTGCTAGCCTAAGAAACTCTTCAAAATAATGAAACATTTCAATTTTCCAGTTAGGTGGTCTGTACCATGACGAAACAAGGAACGGCTTACTATTAAGCCTACTTATTTCCACACAAATCTGTTCGAGTACTTCTGGTACCAGGTCGTTACGATTGATAAATGATATATTACTTCGAATAAACATTGCAACACCACCACCGTTTCTATTTCTGTCACACTGAACTATATCATATCCAGGGATCTTGACTTCAGAGTCAGATATACTATTATCGAGCCGCGTTTCGTTTAATGTCAAAATGTCAAAAGGTTTGTCTTGCATGTAAATTAAAAGCTCGTCAAAGTGTTTCATTAAACTAGTGATATTTAAGTAGGCAATTTTAAAGCCCCGTAATTTTGGTAAAGGCGAGCTAACATTAGTAAGATCATTGCTGATATTGGCAATTAAACTTGAAGTAGCAAGTCAATTAGAATACTTAAAAAAATGTTTAATGTTTTGAGCCATAATGGCAGTTCCTTGCTTATTTAAACTGGACTCCAGACGTGTTTAAGTGAGTTCTATCTATGTTCTCATGGGAAATGTAACCCCAATTATTAGTTGTACATACCTGCCTTAATGTAGCATTTAATTCACTTACTTTAGAGGTTAAGTTCGAATTATCAGTCCTTTTTATAATTCCAGAGATCACTAACTTTGTTGTAGGCGAATCCGTACAAATTAATTGTCCAAGACTGGTTAGGTCTTGAAGTACCTCTTGTGCACTCTTCTGACTGAGGTCATTCGTGCCAACATGTAGTACCAAAGTCTCGGGAGATGCAGATAGTGTAGGTTGAACATAATGCTTCATATCCTTGACTTTAGCGCCTGGAAAGGTCCTGACTAGCACATTTTTCCGTAGATTTTGACGGAATTTAGTTGGATTGAGATATTTCAACATTGAATCTTCGACAATTGTAATTTTGGAGCGATGTGAAGGTCGTTTTGATTGCTGATCATGATTGTTTTTTGGGCATGTGGCATCTCTACCGACGACATTTAGTAACAGTAAACTCTGTGTTTGTCTTTGACTCCAATTTGCTGTATTTGTTGAACATCTCCAGCGGCAATCGACTCAGTTACTTGAAAATTTCGATGACCAATTTCTTGTCTTGGACTGGCTATAGTTTGATTATTCATGACGTCTGTGGCATTTTCCGTTTCATTTTCGTCTTCAATACACAGGACAGAGTACTTGTTATTCAAATTTACAATATGTTTATCCCTTTGAATTGAAGTTTTTGAGCGAGCGGTAACCCATGGGTTTTGTGTTCGACACGCATAATTAACTTCATTTTTCTTGGTCGGGCTAGTTATAGTAGCTTGACCATCATTAAGAAGGCGAATAGCTGTTAAGAGACTAGCTTTCTCATTTTCAGTAGCTGTAAGTTTACCGTTTAGTTCTGCTAAAGCACTTCTCAACCCAGCTAAATCAGATTCAAGAGCTCTATTCTGTTCTTTCAATAAAATATTTTCCTGGACAAGTTGATCGGTGTCTGTTGAAGCTTTCCGAATTTTACATACAATTATAAGTTCAGTCAAAACAATAGACGACTCGGCTCGACGCTTCTCGAATTGTTGTGTTAGTGAATCCAGACGTTTTACTATACATCGTTAAGTATAATCTTTTCGGAAAACAACGAAGTTTCTTCGCAGTCAAGTGCAATTTGATTTATCATCTCATCGTCAGACAAGTTAATTGTTGAATTTCTGTGAAGTTCATCAGTCTTCGAGAGCTCCCCAGTTAATGACCTTGGATTGTCTACACATGGCGAGGAAAAATTCAACATGAACTTATTAATATTCTCAAAGGAAGACATGAGTGGGGGCGTTGAATCATCAACATTGCCAACACCCAAATTAGATGAAATAGATGCGATCCTTTCCAAAATCTTTCTGTATTTCTCGGTGAGAAATTTCTTGGTTTTCAAGCGCATCATTTGTTTTAACTAATTGTTAAAACTGCAGTGTTTTGTTGTTGTGTAGAATGTAATTACTGCCATATTTGACCATGAATAACCGAACGGCGGACGATTAGTTAGTAATCGACCCGGTAAAAACAAAAAATAAAACAGGCAACCTATGCTATTACAGGTTATCTGGAAAACACGGACAATATGGACACGGACAACGCGTACACGGACTCGTAAAAAATACGACAAAAAACAATCAAAGCGAAAAATGATAAAAAAATCATATCACCCATTTTATAAAGTAACGATTCCATGTGAAATAATAGTCATGGTTAGGGTTACAGTTATGGTTAGGGTTAGCATGTTGTCCGTGTCCGTGTTGTTCGTGTTTTCCAGATATGTTGTCCGTGTTTTCCAGATAACCGCTATTACATACATTAGGTAAAATTGTCAAATCCAACTCAAATCAAATTAGAATCAAGCTCAAATTATAGATTCAACCGGAATTGTGTTTGTTTACAACTTCAATAAAACTATATATAAAACAGCTGAAAAAGCCCGGGTGTTACTTACATATTTTAAAAAATGAAGTCGTTGTTGTGGTTAAAATTTCAAATTTTTGGTCAATTGCAATTAATTTTAAAAATGTGTGTAACGATTGAACAATTTAGGGCTCGTATTGAAGAGCACAGACAGCGAACAACGGTTTAGACATTGGCATATTTATCAAATAACGAGCAATATATTATCTTAAAACATCGCTTACAGGTTATCACCTACACACAATTACTCATTTACAGGCAACATTTATTAAACTTTGTAATATTAAACTAATGTACAATATTACACATTTTCACGCAATATATACCCAACTATGGCCGCGAGACTGCATGCAATCACGATTCTGAATATTAGAACAATACTCTTTACAATTAACAAAGTTAAATTATATTGTGTACTAAAGTTTTTCATTTCAAACGGTTTCATGCAGATTTCCTTGGCACTGTGAGATGCGAGAGATATTTTTTGGTAACTGAGATAACGTTCATTTACTTATCAAATAGTAAGCAATAAATTATCTTAAGACATCCATATCGTTCACACAACCTTTAACACTATTACCTACTCACAATATTCATTTACACACAACATTTATTAAACTAAGCAATATTAAACTATGCATATATTAACTATGTATAATATTCAATATTTACACGCAACATATATGAAACTATGGCCGAGACTGCATACAATCACGACTCTTGTTCCCTTAGAACAGTATTCTTTACAATTAACGAAGTTGAGTTATATTGCACACCAAAGTTTTTCATTTCAAAAAGTTCCATGCAGATTTTTTCGGCACAGTGAGATGCAAGAGATAATTTTTTTGGTAACTTAGATAAAGTACTGTCATCAAGAATATTTTCGAATGCGGTCAACCAAAGTATTCACCATGACAACCTTGTTGAACTGCAAATCGAAATGACTGTCTTACATGACATGTACTGAGTTGTTGTATTGCACCACAGTTTTTGCGGGTCATGATTTTCTCGACATTAGATGTAACCTCGGTCAACACCTTTCGACACGTCTTACACGAGTACTGGTTCTTTATACCATCTGCTATTTCAATGGTTTTGGCTTCAACAGTGCATATTTGGAAAAGGTTGTTGAAGATATCTTCTGGGCAATGAGGAAAGTTTTCTTTTACTGCCGTAATTGTCGTATTTGTTGTTGTGGTCAAATACTTTTTACTGTGGTATTCTTTTACTCGTGTAATTACCAAATCTGGTCAAACTGGGCCTAAGCCCGCTATTTCTATGGCTTAGCCAGTGCGTTATAGAGAGGCCTCTTCTCGGGAAAATCATAAATATGGCAGTTCAACTAACAAATTCCTGTTTTAAAAAAAAATTTAAGTCAAAAATATAATTTCTAATTTCCAATTTTTAATCTAAAAGATAATTTCTTAACAGGTTTTGTTTATCAACGCTATATTTCCGGCTTCCGGGGGGAGTGACTTCTCTCAAGCGCACTGGCTAAGCTCCAAATACGCATAATTAATGAAACTCTGTATACTCTGTGCTTTGGCAGAGCAAAGCTAGTATTAAGATGATTTTAAAATAATTCAAAATCAAATTTATAACACGGAACCCTGATTGGGCCACCACCGTCACTCGATCTCAGACCTCCAATTATTAATTCAATATTGCGCGACGCGTCTAAAACTGTGGAAACGGGAGACAGGAGACTGGAGACGTGAAAAAATAACGAGACTGAAATTATGACACGGTTCACTTCGTGACCCGTGTTACCAGATTTTTTCGTGTGAATGAGTTCTCTATTTGTCCTTGAACTATACAGATAAGCGACTGCGCATTTTTGTGACAATGCTGATGCATATTTTTGCTGCTTCGCCGATCATAAACAATATTTTAAAATTTGTGCTAAAAATTTCATATTTCAAGCTCGGCGTGAGCGCAAACATTTGATTTTGAAGAATCAGCAACTACGGTCTTCTGAAAATTTAAAAAAGAAATTGCAGATAAAAAATTTTGTAGACACAGACACACAGTAGCGCAGTCATCCAGACGTTTAGTTCTGCTATGCAAATACTTCAGTATATTCATATTAGTCCGACACGGAAGAGAACAACAAACGTCTCGTTGTCAAGCCGGATTTGAGCGCGCATTTTTCTGGACCGCCGGTCTACCAATTGAGCTATCGAGTCAACTAGTAATTATCTCGTGCACTTAAATTGGATAAGACTCGGTACAAATCCCAGATAGTTGAAATGACAGCTCAATTATTAGAGCGGCGGTTGAAACCGAAGACGCAAGTTCAAATCCAGCTCGAGAAAACGATTTTTCGTTGTTTTCTGTAGTGTCAGATTACTATGAATCTAGTTTGTATGTCTGAGAATTTATCTGAAATAAATATTTCAAACAACCAATTTCTAAAGGAATGAATAATGATAATACAGCTGGCTAGCAGGACCAACTGTAATCCTCGTGAGAAAATTGGAAATATGTTATTAGTTGGAATCGGTGTAGCTTTCGTCGGTTTCGATAATCTCAAGCACATTTAATGAAATTTAACGAATCTGACCCAACATTCCTGGATTTTTGTCTATGCGTTTAAAATTTGAAAGTGAAACTATTACTTTTACCAACATTATAAACATGTAGTTATCGCAAATCTGAGGGTTAATTATCTGCACCAGAGCGTCCGTAGTGTTTTTAGGTTTTATTTGCGATTTAATAATTTATAACAATAATACAACTTTGCCGTTCGTATCAAAACATGCTTCATTCAACTACAATGTATGCGTTTCCAGGTGATTTTATCAGACGTCACATCCGTTAACGTCCCTCAAAAGTACTCAACACCAACTCTTCGATTCAAAGCATAGAGTTCTCAAATAACATAAAACTGGCTGCAGCTAATAAGAATTTTAAATATTCCAATTAATTGATGCACCCTTTGTTCTGTAGCGACCATAAATTTTACCTTTGCTTTAGATAAATCATCTAATTATGGAAGAAAATTTGTGCTTGGTTTCACGGGGCAATACAGGTCTTATACATACCGATACATTACATTATCGGTTGTTGCTCACCTTGATACAAATATCACCATCGTCACAAAAAATTCCAGCAGCAATCCATTGAACGTCACTTTCTATGTGAAAAGAGAAGAAATCTTGGAGTACAGTTTGCCGCTGTCTCTGCGTATGACCGGAAAACAAAATAACGGTTTACAGATTTCTTCAACAGAAAATATTTCAGTGGTGTGTTTAAATTATGACAATTATTATGGTCTTGGTGATGGATACCCTGCCCTACCTACTTACGCACTGGGAATTTTATACGTCGTTCCTTTGTATCAAATATACTCAAGCAGCTACCAAACTAAAATCGGAATTGTATCAGCACACGACGGAAACAACATAATAATTAAACTAAGTAAGTCGGGAAAAATGTATTATGATGGAATGTGGTACGACCATAGTAGTCCATTCGTTTTTTCTTTGAATAAACTTCAGTCTATACAGCTTGTGAGTGCCAATGACTTATCAGGCACGATTATCTTCGCGTCTAAATCAATATTTGTAACGAGTGGGGTAGATGGTGCCCGTCCTGGTACTAGTGGGTACATTGACAAATTAGAATCATTTCTTTTGCCTGTAACCCAGTGGGGAAAAGAATATATCTTAACAACTGTCGGATCAATGAGTAAAAGTCAAGGAGATATTTTTCGAATTTTCGCCTACGAAAATGATACGGTTGTCGAAAGTGGATACGGAAAGAAGGTTTTGTCATCTACTCATTACACAGAAATTATGATTGGAAAAAATCTGACGTCATTTGTGAACTGTAGCAAACCATGTCAAGTCGTACAATACATTAGAGGAGAATCAATTGGAGGGAAAAATGCGGACACGTCCATGACAATACTTGCTTCAGTAAAGCAATTCATGTCGTACTATCGTATTGTTTTTCCTAGTTACGCTTCACGATTTTACCATTCAATAACAATTACAATCAAGAAAGAATACACAAATGGTCTTTATTTAGATGGAGTTAAAATGGCTAATTTAACTTGGAAAAAAATTAACGGTACCCGATATGTTTGGACAGTAATGAATATACCAGAAACAAAAGTTGCTACCATCTTCCATCTTTCACCTGAGGTAACATTCGGATTATTAGTTTATGGTTGGAATGGTGTAGTCTCGTACGCTTATCCAGGTGGATTGAGCCTCAAAAACTCTATATTTGGTAAGTTCTCACATAAATAACATGTCTTAAAGTGCAATGAATAAACTGAAAATTGTATTACAAGTACGACGTCAATTGAAATAATGAGCGTCTGTATATTGGTTGAGAACAACGCCCATTGAGAAACATTTAGCTTTCCCATAAATTTCCAGAAACTCCCCAGCTCATAGTTAATTTTGTGTGCACATAAAAAAAACGACATTAGAAAAGACTGAAAACGTATGAACTGCAATTTGTTTTGTGTTAAATTAGATATCTGCAAATGGTGCTGTGTGAATTGAAATAGACACAGTTGTATTTTTTGTTTCATCGATTGAATATATATATATATATATATATATATATATATATATATATATATATATATATATATATATATATATATATATATATATATATATATATATATAAATATATATATATATATATATAAATATATATATATATATATATATAAATATATATATATATATATATAAATATATATATATATATATATATATATATATATATATATATATATATATATATATATATATATATATATATATATATATATATATATATATATATATATATATATATATATATATATATATATACATATACATATACATATACATATACATATATATATATACAAGGAACAGACAAGTTTTTGCTGCTGTCGCTACCCTGGGTTTCACGCACTAGGCGATCATCAGGCGACTGATGATCGCCTGATGATCGCCTAGTGCGTGAAACCCAGGGTAGCGACAGCAGCAAAAACTTGTCTGTTCCTTGTGTTTTACGCTCTACTTTCTCCGGTATTGAGCGCTCTTTTAGTTCCAGTCATATATATGCTACTTTTCGTAACATATCTTTTATATATATATATATATATATATATATATATATATACAAACTTCCCTACTGAAAAACACCTTATGTTATATATATATACATATATATATATATATATATATATATATATATATATATATATATATATATATATATATATATATATATATATATATATATATATATATATATATATATACAAACTTCGCTACTGACAAACACCTTATGTTGTACATTTCCTGCTTGTTTGCAGTGACAATGGCTACTGCTGTATGGTAGAATTTTTGCTAGTTTTCTTGCTTGTTCTTTATAGCGAGAAACGTTGGACGTCTATGTAAAATCATCGCATGTCGTGATGCGTCGATTTTAACAAAAATACAAAAATGTCGTCCGTTCTAGATTTTTATCTGCTATCTCGCGCTTTATTAAATAAGATGTTATCTAAAATGATTGCTAAGGGAAGTGCAATAGAATAATTATGCCCATACTCAATTGCATGTTCTTTAGCGAGAAATATTAGACCTGGGTGCATGTCTTTGTAAAATTTACTTCACATGTAGTGTTATTTCAATTTGAACAGGAAAGTTGTCTTCACCAGATGCCATCGGCATTTTTGTTCCTTATTAATAAGATGTTGTTTAAAAGAACTGCCGAAAAAAATACGATCAAATTAGAACCGCGTAGCTGATCTTACTTGTATACAATTGCCACATAATTAAAGAAAGGTTAAGCTAGCAAAAGATTTTTATTTAGAAAACTTTGAAGAAAGAAAATTTGCGTCGCTTGCGTCAACGTTAAGAGGTTAGTAGAAGCTCAGTCTCCTTTTTTTTTCGTAAAATGTAAGCCTAAAGGTCCATTGGACCATAGCATCTCATTTTATTTGGTTGCTTTCTACAATACTTTTTGCGCAAAAATGTTATTTGTAGATGAAAGAGGTAGAGTATTTTAGCTACATTATAATAAAACCACGACCTTTGTACTAAATACTTCATTCCATGGGCGAATCCTAGTAAGAACGTGGGCGGTTGTGGACACAAGTTCCACTTTAGTGCTCAGAATTTTTATGAGTTACCTGTGCTGATGTTATATAGCTAATACATGCCAACTGAAAAGATATACTTTCAGTAAAATTGTCTTCACAGCTGTATGACTGGATTGATGGTTGGATCATCCAATAAAAGTATTAACATTTTCAAGTACCACCACATAGATATAATCTCTAACTTTTTTACTGTTGATCGAATAGAAAATGGTTTAAAAATAAGCATATATAGTTATTTATAAGTGACTAAATCAAAATTGTTTGTGTATACTTGTCATTATCTATTTCGGCTGTAGATTGTATTTTTGGTTTAGATAAATCATCTAGTTATGGAAGAAAGTTTGTGCTTGGTTTCACGGGGCAATACAGGTCTTATACAAACCGATACATTACATTATCGATTGTTGCTCACGTTAATACAAATATCACCATCTTCACAAAAAAGTCCAGCAGCAATCCATTGAACGTCACTTTCTATGTGAAAGGAGGAGAATTCTTAGAGTACAGTTTGCCGCTGTCTCTGCGTATGACCGGAAAACAAAATAACGGTTTAGAGATTTCTTCAACAGAAAATATTTCAGTGGTGTGTTTAAATTATGACAATTATTATGGTCTTGGTGATGGATACCCTGCCCTACCTACTTACGCACTGGGAATTTTATACGTCGTTCCTTTGTATCAAATATACTCAAGCGGCTACCAAACTAAAATCGGAATTGTATCAGCACACGACGGAAACAACATAATAATTAAACTAAGTAAGTCGGGAAAAATGTATTATGATGGAATGTGGTACGACCATAGTAGTCCATTCGTTTTTTCTTTGAATAAACTTCAGTCTATACAGCTTGTGAGTGCCAATGACTTATCAGGCACGATTATCTTCGCGTCTAAATCAATATTTGTAACGAGTGGGGTAGATGGTGCCCGTCCTGGTACTAGTGGGTACATTGACAAATTAGAATCATTTCTTTTGCCTGTAACCCAGTGGGGAAAAGAATATATCTTAACAACTGTCGGATCAATGAGTAAAAGTCAAGGAGATATTTTTCGAATTTTCGCCTACGAAAAAGATACGGTTGTCGAAAGTGGATACGGAAAGAAGGTTTTGTCATCTACTCATTACACAGAAATTATGATTGGAAAAAATCTGACGTCATTTGTGAACTGTAGCAAACCATGTCAAGTCGTACAATACATTAGAGGAGAATCAATTGGAGGGAAAAATGCGGACACGTCCATGACAATACTTGCTTCAGTAAAGCAATTCATGTCGTACTATCGTATTGTTTTTCCTAGTTACGCTTCACGATTTTACCGTTCAATAACAATTACAATCAAGAAAGAATACACAAATGGTCTTTATTTAGATGGAGTTAAAATGGCTAATTTAACTTGGAAAAAAATTAACGGTACCCGATATGTTTGGACAGTAATGAATATACCAGAAACAAAAGTTGCTACCATCTTCCATCTTTCACCTGAGGTAACATTCGGATTATTAGTTTATGGTTGGAATGGTGTAGTCTCGTACGCTTATCCAGGTGGATTGAGCCTCAAAAACTCTATATTTGGTAAGTTCTCACATAAATAACATGTCTTAAAGTGCAATGAATAAACTGAAAATTGTATTACAAGTACGACGTCAATTGAAATAATGAGCGTCTGTATATTGGTTGAGAACAACGCCCATTGAGAAACATTTAGCTTTCCCATAAATTTCCAGAAACTCCCCAGCTCATAGTTAATTTTGTGTGCACATAAAAAAAACGACATTAGAAAAGACTGAAAACGTATGAACTGCAATTTGTTTTGTGTTAAATTAGATATCTGCAAATGGTGCTGTGTGAATTGAAATAGACACAGTTGTATTTTTTGTTTGATCGATTGAATATATATATATATATATATATATATATATATATATATATATATATATATATATATATATATATATATATATATATATATATATATATATATATATATATATATATATATATATATATATATACAAACTTCGCTACTGACAAACACCTTATGTTGTACATTACCTGCTTGTTTGCAGTGACAATGGCTACTGCTGTATGGTAGAATTTTTGCTAGTTTTCTTGCATGTTCTTTATAGCGAGAAACGTTGGACGTCTATGTAAAATCATCGCATGTCGTGATGCGTCGATTTTAACAAAAATACAAAAATGTCGTCCGTTCTAGATTTTTATCTGCTATCTCGCGCTTTATTAAATAAGATGTTATCTAAAATGATTGCTAAGGGAAGTGCAATAGAATAATTATGCCCGTACTCAATTGCATGTTCTTTAGCGAGAAATATTAGACCTGGGTGCATGTCTTTGTAAAATCTACTTCACATGTAGTGTTATTTCAATTTGAACAGGAAAGTTGTCTTCACCAGATGCCATCGGCATTTTTGTTCCTTATTAATAAGATGTTGTTTAAAAGAACTGCCGAAAAAAATACGATCAAATTAGAACCGCGTAGCTGATCTTACTTGTATACAATTGCCACATAATTAAAGAAAGGTTAAGCTAGCAAAAGATTTTTATTTAGAAAACTTTGAAGAAAGAAAATTTGCGTCGCTTGCGTCAACGTTAAGAGGTTAGTAGAAGCTCAGTCTCCTTTTTTTTCGTAAAATGTAAGCCTAAAGGTCCATTGGACCATAGCATCTCATTTTATTTGGTTGCTTTCTACAATACTTTTTGCGCAAAAATGTTATTTGTAGATGAAAGAGGTAGAGTATTTTAGCTACATTATAATAAAACCACGACCTTTGTACTAAATACTTCATTCCATGGGCGAATCCTAGTAAGAACGTGGGCGGTTGTGGACACAAGTTCCACTTTAGTGCTCAGAATTTTTATGAGTTACCTGTGCTGATGTTATATAGCTAATACATGCCAACTGAAAAGATATACTTTCAGTAAAATTGTCTTCACAGCTGTATGACTGGATTGATGGTTGGATCATCCAATAAAAGTATTAACATTTTCAAGTACCACCACATAGATATAATCTCTAACTTTTTTACTGTTGATCGAATAGAAAATGGTTTAAAAATAAGCATATATAGTTATTTATAAGTGACTAAATCAAAATTGTTTGTGTATACTTGTCATTATCTATTTCGGCTGTAGATTGTATTTTTGGTTTAGATAAATCATCTAGTTATGGAAGAAAGTTTGTGCTTGGTTTCACGGGGCAATACAGGTCTTATACAAACCGATACATTACATTATCGATTGTTGCTCACGTTAATACAAATATCACCATCTTCACAAAAAAGTCCAGCAGCAATCCATTGAACGTCACTTTCTATGTGAAAGGAGGAGAATTCTTGGAGTACAGTTTGCCGCTGTCTCTGCGTATGACCGGAAAACAAAATAACGGTTTAGAGATTTCTTCAACAGAAAATATTTCAGTGGTGTGTTTAAATTATGACAATTATTATGGTCTTGGTGATGGATACCCTGCCCTACCTACTTACGCACTGGGAATTTTATACGTCGTTCCTTTGTATCAAATATACTCAAGCGGCTACCAAACTAAAATCGGAATTGTATCAGCACACGACGGAAACAACATAATAATTAAACTAAGTAAGTCGGGAAAAATGTATTATGATGGAATGTGGTACGACCATAGTAGTCCATTCGTTTTTTCTTTGAATAAACTTCAGTCTATACAGCTTGTGAGTGCCAATGACTTATCAGGCACGATTATCTTCGCGTCTAAATCAATATTTGTAACGAGTGGGGTAGATGGTGCCCGTCCTGGTACTAGTGGGTACATTGACAAATTAGAATCATTTCTTTTGCCTGTAACCCAGTGGGGAAAAGAATATATCTTAACAACTGTCGGATCAATGAGTAAAAGTCAAGGAGATATTTTTCGAATTTTCGCCTACGAAAATGATACGGTTGTCGAAAGTGGATACGGAAAGAAGGTTTTGTCATCTACTCATTACACAGAAATTATGATTGGAAAAAATCTGACGTCATTTGTGAACTGTAGCAAACCATGTCAAGTCGTACAATACATTAGAGGAGAATCAATTGGAGGGAAAAATGCGGACACGTCCATGACAATACTTGCTTCAGTAAAGCAATTCATGTCGTACTATCGTATTGTTTTTCCTAGTTACGCTTCACGATTTTACCGTTCAATAACAATTACAATCAAGAAAGAATACACAAATGGTCTTTATTTAGATGGAGTTAAAATGGCTAATTTAACTTGGAAAAAAATTAACGGTACCCGATATGTTTGGACAGTAATGAATATACCAGAAACAAAAGTTGCTACCATCTTCCATCTTTCACCTGAGGTAACATTCGGATTATTAGTTTATGGTTGGAATGGTGTAGTCTCGTACGCTTATCCAGGTGGAATGAGCCTCAAAAACTCTATATTTGGTAAGTTCTCACATAAATAACATGTCTTAAAGTGCAATGAATAAACTGAAAATTGTATTACAAGTACGACGTCAATTGAAATAATGAGCGTCTGTATATTGGTTGAGAACAACGCCCATTGAGAAACATTTAGCTTTCCCATAAATTTCCAGAAACTCCCCAGCTCATAGTTAATTTTGTGTGCACATAAAAAAAACGACATTAGAAAAGACTGAAAACGTATGAACTGCAATTTGTTTTGTGTTAAATTAGATATCTGCAAATGGTGCTGTGTGAATTGAAATAGACACAGTTGTATTTTTTGTTTGATCGATTGAATATATATATATATATATATATATATATATATATATATATATATATATATATATATATATATATATATATATATATATATATATATATATATATATATATATATATATATATATATATATATATACAAACTTCGCTACTGACAAACACCTTATGTTGTACATTTCCTGCTTGTTTGCAGTGACAATGGCTACTGCTGTATGGTAGAATTTTTGCTAGTTTTCTTGCATGTTCTTTATAGCGAGAAACGTTGGACGTCTATGTAAAATCATCGCATGTCGTGATGCGTCGATTTTAACAAAAATACAAAAATGTCGTCAGTTCTAGATTTTTATCTGCTATCTCGCGCTTTATTAAATAAGATGTTATCTGAAATGATTGCTAAGGGAAGTGCAATAGAATAATTATGCCCGTACTCAATTGCATGTTCTTTAGCGAGAAATATTAGACCTGGGTGCATGTCTTTGTAAAATTTACTTCACATGTAGTGTTATTTCAATTTGAAAAAGAAAGTTGTCTTCACCAGATGCCATCGGCATTTTTGTTCCTTATTAATAAGATGTTGTTTAAAAGAACTGCCGAAAAAAATACGATCAAATTAGAACCGCGTAGCTGATCTTACTTGTATACAATTGCCACATAATTAAAGAAAGGTTAAGCTAGCAAAAGATTTTTATTTAGAAAACTTTGAAGAAAGAAAATTTGCGTCGCTTGCGTCAACGTTAAGAGGTTAGTAGAAGCTCAGTCTCCTTTTTTTTCGTAAAATGTAAGCCTAAAGGTCCATTGGACCATAGCATCTCATTTTATTTGGTTGCTTTCTACAATACTTTTTGCGCAAAAATGTTATTTGTAGATGAAAGAGGTAGAGTATTTTAGCTACATTATAATAAAACCACGACCTTTGTACTAAATACTTCATTCCATGGGCGAATCCTAGTAAGAACGTGGGCGGTTGTGGACACAAGTTCCACTTTAGTGCTCAGAATTTTTATGAGTTACCTGTGCTGATGTTATATAGCTAATACATGCCAACTGAAAAGATATACTTTCAGTAAAATTGTCTTCACAGCTGTATGACTGGATTGATGGTTGGATCATCCAATAAAAGTATTAACATTTTCAAGTACCACCACATAGATATAATCTCTAACTTTTTTACTGTTGATCGAATAGAAAATGGTTTAAAAATAAGCATATATAGTTATTTATAAGTGACTAAATCAAAATTGTTTGTGTATACTTGTCATTATCTATTTCGGCTGTAGATTGTATTTTTGGTTTAGATAAATCATCTAGTTATGGAAGAAAGTTTGTGCTTGGTTTCACGGGGCAATACAGGTCTTATACAAACCGATACATTACATTATCGATTGTTGCTCACGTTAATACAAATATCACCATCTTCACAAAAAAGTCCAGCAGCAATCCATTGAACGTCACTTTCTATGTGAAAGGAGGAGAATTCTTGGAGTACAGTTTGCCGCTGTCTCTGCGTATGACCGGAAAACAAAATAACGGTTTAGAGATTTCTTCAACAGAAAATATTTCAGTGGTGTGTTTAAATTATGACAATTATTATGGTCTTGGTGATGGATACCCTGCCCTACCTACTTACGCACTGGGAATTTTATACGTCGTTCCTTTGTATCAAATATACTCAAGCGGCTACCAAACTAAAATCGGAATTGTATCAGCACACGACGGAAACAACATAATAATTAAACTAAGTAAGTCGGGAAAAATGTATTATGATGGAATGTGGTACGACCATAGTAGTCCATTCGTTTTTTCTTTGAATAAACTTCAGTCTATACAGCTTGTGAGTGCCAATGACTTATCAGGCACGATTATCTTCGCGTCTAAATCAATATTTGTAACGAGTGGGGTAGATGGTGCCCGTCCTGGTACTAGTGGGTACATTGACAAATTAGAATCATTTCTTTTGCCTGTAACCCAGTGGGGAAAAGAATATATCTTAACAACTGTCGGATCAATGAGTAAAAGTCAAGGAGATATTTTTCGAATTTTCGCCTACGAAAAAGATACGGTTGTCGAAAGTGGATACGGAAAGAAGGTTTTGTCATCTACTCATTACACAGAAATTATGATTGGAAAAAATCTGACGTCATTTGTGAACTGTAGCAAACCATGTCAAGTCGTACAATACATTAGAGGAGAATCAATTGGAGGGAAAAATGCGGACACGTCCATGACAATACTTGCTTCAGTAAAGCAATTCATGTCGTACTATCGTATTGTTTTTCCTAGTTACGCTTCACGATTTTACCGTTCAATAGCAATTACAATCAAGAAAGAATACACAAATGGTCTTTATTTAGATGGAGTTAAAATGGCTAATTTAACTTGGAAAAAAATTAACGGTACCCGATATGTTTGGACAGTAATGAATATACCAGAAACAAAAGTTGCTACCATCTTCCATCTTTCACCTGAGGTAACATTCGGATTATTAGTTTATGGTTGGAATGGTGTAGTCTCGTACGCTTATCCAGGTGGAATGAGCCTCAAAAACTCTATATTTGGTAAGTTCTCACATAAATAACATGTCTTAAAGTGCAATGAATAAACTGAAAATTGTATTACAAGTACGACGTCAATTGAAATAATGAGCGTCTGTATATTGGTTGAGAACAACGCCCATTGAGAAACATTTAGCTTTCCCATAAATTTCCAGAAACTCCCCAGCTCATAGTTAATTTTGTGTGCACATAAAAAAAACGACATTAGAAAAGACTGAAAACGTATGAACTGCAATTTGTTTTGTGTTAAATTAGATATCTGCAAATGGTGCTGTGTGAATTGAAATAGACACAGTTGTATTTTTTGTTTGATCGATTGAATATATATATATATATATATATATAAATATATATATATATATATATATATATATATATATATATATATATATATATATATATATATATATATATATATATATATATATATATATACAAACTTCGCTACTGACAAACACCTTATGTTGTACATTACCTGCTTGTTTGCAGTGACAATGGCTACTGCTGTATGGTAGAATTTTTGCTAGTTTTCTTGCATGTTCTTTATAGCGAGAAACGTTGGACGTCTATGTAAAATCATCGCATGTCGTGATGCGTCGATTTTAACAAAAATACAAAAATGTCGTCCGTTCTAGATTTTTATCTGCTATCTCGCGCTTTATTAAATAAGATGTTATCTAAAATGATTGCTAAGGGAAGTGCAATAGAATAATTATGCCCGTACTCAATTGCATGTTCTTTAGCGAGAAATATTAGACCTGGGTGCATGTCTTTGTAAAATCTACTTCACATGTAGTGTTATTTCAATTTGAACAGGAAAGTTGTCTTCACCAGATGCCATCGGCATTTTTGTTCCTTATTAATAAGATGTTGTTTAAAAGAACTGCCGAAAAAAATACGATCAAATTAGAACCGCGTAGCTGATCTTACTTGTATACAATTGCCACATAATTAAAGAAAGGTTAAGCTAGCAAAAGATTTTTATTTAGAAAACTTTGAAGAAAGAAAATTTGCGTCGCTTGCGTCAACGTTAAGAGGTTAGTAGAAGCTCAGTCTCCTTTTTTTTCGTAAAATGTAAGCCTAAAGGTCCATTGGACCATAGCATCTCATTTTATTTGGTTGCTTTCTACAATACTTTTTGCGCAAAAATGTTATTTGTAGATGAAAGAGGTAGAGTATTTTAGCTACATTATAATAAAACCACGACCTTTGTACTAAATACTTCATTCCATGGGCGAATCCTAGTAAGAACGTGGGCGGTTGTGGACACAAGTTCCACTTTAGTGCTCAGAATTTTTATGAGTTACCTGTGCTGATGTTATATAGCTAATACATGCCAACTGAAAAGATATACTTTCAGTAAAATTGTCTTCACAGCTGTATGACTGGATTGATGGTTGGATCATCCAATAAAAGTATTAACATTTTCAAGTACCACCACATAGATATAATCTCTAACTTTTTTACTGTTGATCGAATAGAAAATGGTTTAAAAATAAGCATATATAGTTATTTATAAGTGACTAAATCAAAATTGTTTGTGTATACTTGTCATTATCTATTTCGGCTGTAGATTGTATTTTTGGTTTAGATAAATCATCTAGTTATGGAAGAAAGTTTGTGCTTGGTTTCACGGGGCAATACAGGTCTTATACAAACCGATACATTACATTATCGATTGTTGCTCACGTTAATACAAATATCACCATCTTCACAAAAAAGTCCAGCAGCAATCCATTGAACGTCACTTTCTATGTGAAAGGAGGAGAATTCTTGGAGTACAGTTTGCCGCTGTCTCTGCGTATGACCGGAAAACAAAATAACGGTTTAGAGATTTCTTCAACAGAAAATATTTCAGTGGTGTGTTTAAATTATGACAATTATTATGGTCTTGGTGATGGATACCCTGCCCTACCTACTTACGCACTGGGAATTTTATACGTCGTTCCTTTGTATCAAATATACTCAAGCGGCTACCAAACTAAAATCGGAATTGTATCAGCACACGACGGAAACAACATAATAATTAAACTAAGTAAGTCGGGAAAAATGTATTATGATGGAATGTGGTACGACCATAGTAGTCCATTCGTTTTTTCTTTGAATAAACTTCAGTCTATACAGCTTGTGAGTGCCAATGACTTATCAGGCACGATTATCTTCGCGTCTAAATCAATATTTGTAACGAGTGGGGTAGATGGTGCCCGTCCTGGTACTAGTGGGTACATTGACAAATTAGAATCATTTCTTTTGCCTGTAACCCAGTGGGGAAAAGAATATATCTTAACAACTGTCGGATCAATGAGTAAAAGTCAAGGAGATATTTTTCGAATTTTCGCCTACGAAAATGATACGGTTGTCGAAAGTGGATACGGAAAGAAGGTTTTGTCATCTACTCATTACACAGAAATTATGATTGGAAAAAATCTGACGTCATTTGTGAACTGTAGCAAACCATGTCAAGTCGTACAATACATTAGAGGAGAATCAATTGGAGGGAAAAATGCGGACACGTCCATGACAATACTTGCTTCAGTAAAGCAATTCATGTCGTACTATCGTATTGTTTTTCCTAGTTACGCTTCACGATTTTACCGTTCAATAACAATTACAATCAAGAAAGAATACACAAATGGTCTTTATTTAGATGGAGTTAAAATGGCTAATTTAACTTGGAAAAAAATTAACGGTACCCGATATGTTTGGACAGTAATGAATATACCAGAAACAAAAGTTGCTACCATCTTCCATCTTTCACCTGAGGTAACATTCGGATTATTAGTTTATGGTTGGAATGGTGTAGTCTCGTACGCTTATCCAGGTGGAATGAGCCTCAAAAACTCTATATTTGGTAAGTTCTCACATAAATAACATGTCTTAAAGTGCAATGAATAAACTGAAAATTGTATTACAAGTACGACGTCAATTGAAATAATGAGCGTCTGTATATTGGTTGAGAACAACGCCCATTGAGAAACATTTAGCTTTCCCATAAATTTCCAGAAACTCCCCAGCTCATAGTTAATTTTGTGTGCACATAAAAAAAACGACATTAGAAAAGACTGAAAACGTATGAACTGCAATTTGTTTTGTGTTAAATTAGATATCTGCAAATGGTGCTGTGTGAATTGAAATAGACACAGTTGTATTTTTTGTTTGATCGATTGAATATATATATATATATATATATATATATATATATATATATATATATATATATATATATATATATATATATATATATATATATATATATATATATATATATATATATATATATATATATATATATATATATACAAACTTCGCTACTGACAAACACCTTATGTTGTACATTTCCTGCTTGTTTGCAGTGACAATGGCTACTGCTGTATGGTAGAATTTTTGCTAGTTTTCTTGCATGTTCTTTATAGCGAGAAACGTTGGACGTCTATGTAAAATCATCGCATGTCGTGATGCGTCGATTTTAACAAAAATACAAAAATGTCGTCAGTTCTAGATTTTTATCTGCTATCTCGCGCTTTATTAAATAAGATGTTATCTGAAATGATTGCTAAGGGAAGTGCAATAGAATAATTATGCCCGTACTCAATTGCATGTTCTTTAGCGAGAAATATTAGACCTGGGTGCATGTCTTTGTAAAATTTACTTCACATGTAGTGTTATTTCAATTTGAAAAAGAAAGTTGTCTTCACCAGATGCCATCGGCATTTTTGTTCCTTATTAATAAGATGTTGTTTAAAAGAACTGCCGAAAAAAATACGATCAAATTAGAACCGCGTAGCTGATCTTACTTGCATACAATTGCCACATAATTAAAGAAAGGTTAAGCTAGCAAAAGATTTTTATTTAGAAAACTTTGAAGAAAGAAAATTTGCGTCGCTTGCGTCAACGTTAAGAGGTTAGTAGAAGCTCAGTCTCCTTTTTTTTCGTAAAATGTAAGCCTAAAGGTCCATTGGACCATAGCATCTCATTTTATTTGGTTGCTTTCTACAATACTTTTTGCGCAAAAATGTTATTTGTAGATGAAAGAGGTAGAGTATTTTAGCTACATTATAATAAAACCACGACCTTTGTACTAAATACTTCATTCCATGGGCGAATCCTAGTAAGAACGTGGGCGGTTGTGGACACAAGTTCCACTTTAGTGCTCAGAATTTTTATGAGTTACCTGTGCTGATGTTATATAGCTAATACATGCCAACTGAAAAGATATACTTTCAGTAAAATTGTCTTCACAGCTGTATGACTGGATTGATGGTTGGATCATCCAATAAAAGTATTAACATTTTCAAGTACCACCACATAGATATAATCTCTAACTTTTTTACTGTTGATCGAATAGAAAATGGTTTAAAAATAAGCATATATAGTTATTTATAAGTGACTAAATCAAAATTGTTTGTGTATACTTGTCATTATCTATTTCGGCTGTAGATTGTATTTTTGGTTTAGATAAATCATCTAATTATGGAAGAAAATTTGTGCTTGGTTTCACGGGGCAATACAGGTCTTATACATACCGATACATTACATTATCGGTTGTTGCTCACCTTGATACAAATATCACCATCTTCACAAAAAAGTCCAGCAGCAATCCATTGAGCGTCACTTTCTATGTGAAAGGAGGAGAATTCTTGGAGTACAGTTTGCCGCTGTCTCTGCGTATGACCGGAAAACAAAATAACGGTTTAGAGATTTCTTCAACAGAAAATATTTCAGTGGTGTGTTTAAATTATGACAATTATTATGGTCTTGGTGATGGATACCCTGCCCTACCTACTTACGCACTGGGAATTTTATACGTCGTTCCTTTGTATCAAATATACTCAAGCGGCTACCAAACTAAAATCGGAATTGTATCAGCACACGACGGAAACAACATAATAATTAAGCTAAGTAAGTCGGGAAAAATGTATTATGATGGAATGTGGTACGACCATAGTAGTCCATTCGTTTTTTCTTTGAACAAACTTCAGTCTATACAGCTTGTGAGTGCCAATGACTTATCAGGCACGATTATCTTCGCGTCTAAATCAATATTTGTAACGAGTGGGGTAGATGGTGCCCGTCCTGGTACTAGTGGGTACATTGACAAATTAGAATCATTTCTTTTGCCTGTAACCCAGTGGGGAAAAGAATATATCTTAACAACTGTCGGATCAATGAGTAAAAGTCAAGGAGATATTTTTCGAATTTTCGCCTACGAAAATGATACGGTTGTCGAAAGTGGATACGGAAAGAAGGTTTTGTCATCTACTCATTACACAGAAATTATGATTGGAAAAAATCTGACGTCATTTGTGAACTGTAGCAAACCATGTCAAGTCGTACAATACATTAGAGGAGAATCAGTTGGAGGGAAAAATGCGGACACGTCCATGACAATACTTGCTTCAGTAAAGCAATTCATGCCGTACTATCGTATTGTTTTTCCTAGTTACGCTTCACGATTTTACCGTTCAATAACAATTACAATCAAGAAAGAATACACAAATGGTCTTTATTTAGATGGAGTTAAAATGGCTAATTTAACTTGGAAAAAAATTAACGGTACCCGATATGTTTGGACAGTAATAAATATACCCGAAACAAAAATTGCTACCATCTTCCATCTTTCACCTGAAATAACATTCGGATTATTAGTTTATGGTTGGAATGGTGTAGTCTCGTACGCTTATCCAGGTGGAATTGCTTACAAACACTATGTTTCTAGTAAGTAAAGACGAATTTTGTGTTCATCATATTCTCTTTAATATGTAATAGTTCAATTTCGGGGGGAAGCAGATTGTGAAGCATATGTTTGTGTTAGAGATCTTGTGCGCAGCGATAGAGCTGCGGGAGCACGTTAGGTATACTTATTTTACTTTAGTTGCGTACTTTTAAGAAAGAAAGACTTTGAAAGAAAGATGTGTATATTACAGAGTATAACTGCACTAATCTTCAGTGTGGCGAGAACTTTGTTTGCAAGAAAGTAGATGGTTATATTACTTGTGCTTCTGAATGCGTCAAAGATTCTGGGAGAAATTGTGATCAACGAGAAGGTTAGTAGAAAAATTACTACGGCTCGTATCAATGCCATTAGAATTAGTCTGTCGTCGTCGAAAATATCAAAGCCTAGTTTCTGCAAATTCATTCGACTTTTGAGTTTTTATATTCAAGAGCAACTTGAATCTTTTCTTGTGTGGTGATTATGTTATTTCACGTTACGTCGACGTTACGTGTGAAAGCCCTTCGTGGGGAAGTTGGTAGTGCTTTCCGACGAAAGCCATTTGCTTGAAACGTCGAATAGTTTTTCATCTCTTCTTCACTGGCTTTTTACTGTAGTGCCTGTGCACTGAGAACGTTAGTTTGCTATGAACACTGCGTTCCAAAAATAGTTCGTCAACCCATTGTGTAAACTATGTATTGGAGGAAAGTTTTCTCGATCTTGAGATAGCGGCTGTCCGTTATCATGTGATGAAGAGACGAAGACAACGTCTTAATTCTGTTAGTGGAATCGCAAGATAGTCGGACCTGCAAGTTATTCGAATTTTAACGTTGCAATCAAAATAAATTCTATTGCGTAGTGTCCATCGTTTTGTATTTGGAAGAGTTTTCTCCGGTTTGTGGATGAGGCAAATTTTTCTTTCCTTATTCAACCTGATTGTTAAACTCTATTTAACAATTAGACTACGAGCTCGAGATTTCTATGCGGTGATAGTTGATGAGAGCGAAGCCCGAATCAACTATCACCGCATAGAAATCGAGAGCGAGTAATCTAATTGTTTTAGTAGAATCAAAGGTCAAACATGTAATATTCAACAAAACTGATTTGATTTTTAAGCAATTTTTTTTAAAAGTAATCTCTATAGGAAGATGATTGTTTCGCTACTCGCTATCTATCGAGGAATAGATAGCGAGTAGAGTAGCCAATCAAATTACAGCATTTGCAATAGAATACTAGTATGATTCTACTAAATAATAATATGATATAGTATAATATGATATAATATAATATAATATAATATAATATAATATAATATAATATAATATAATATAATATAATATAATATAATATAATATAATATAATATAATATAATGTAATGTAATGTAATGTAATGTAATGTAATGTAATGTAATGTAATGTAATGTAATGTAATGTAATGTAATGTAATGTAATGTAATGTAATGTAATGTAATGTAATGTAATGTAATGTAATGTAATGTGACGTGACGTGACGTGACGTGACGTGACGTGACGTGACGTGACGTGACGTGACGTGACGTGACGTGACGTGACGTGACACGCGCTCTAAGCTCTGCCTGTTAATCAAGAATGCCGTGCCCTATCATGACACGTTCGGTTGTTCTTTAAAACTCTTTGTAGAAGATGATTGTCGCACTCATGGCTGTGAGAAACATTATAATTGCGAGATTCTGGACGATCAATGCACATGTGTTTATCAAAGTGACAACAAAAATACTGCAGAGTGACCAGTCAATCATTACATTTTATCATTACCTAATTTTCCATAATCATTATCTTATAGTTATTCATATGTGTTTCTACACTGCTTGTAGAAGATGATTGTCGCACTCATGGATGTGTGGAACATTATAACTGCGAGAGTCTGGACGGTCAATACACATGTGTTTATCAAAGTGACAACAAAAATACTACAGAAGTGACAGGTCGAACATTACATTTTTATCATTACCATTATTTTATTAATTTTATTTTCCATAATCATTATCTTATAGTTATGCATATGTGCTTCTACACTCTTTGTAGAAGATGATTGTCGCACTCATGGATGTGTGGAACATTATAACTGCGAGAGTCTGGACGGTCAATACACATGTGTTTATCAGAGTGACAACAAAACTACTGAGACGACTGAGATGACAGGTCAGCAATATTACATTTTCTCTGAAATAATATTGGAAAAAATGTAGGAAATTCCTAATTAAGGTAAAATTGAAATTTCCGCGTGGCAGATTGCTCAGAAGTTTAAATATTAATTACTTTAAAGGGGAATGTTAAAATGTTCCAAAGATGAAATGTGCTATAGGGACGAGCTATTTTCCTGTTATTGCCAGTATACAGATAATACATATGTAGCCCATACACATGATATGTAGTAAGATTATTATTTCATAATATTTGATTTGATTGTAACAGGTAAATTATTAAATAGCCACTAAAATCAGCCGGAAGAACACAAACAAATTTTCAAAATCTCGCAAAACAATTCTATTCCCTATTGCTGTGATGAAAGGAAATGAGAATCAAATGAGGAGAAACTAAGGAAAGAAGGAAAAATTTTTCTTTTTCTTTCAGAAACCTTTAATTTTTTTCTTTTGTCCTTTTTTAGCAGCAATATGCCGGATAGAAAATCTGCATGAGTGGCAGGTCGTACAAAATCATACGTAGTTAACATTGACTGTATTGTTATAGCGTAACTACGAATTCAAAGATAAAGTCATACTTACAGTTGGTTAACTACATGACTTCCTGCGTTTCATTAAACGTGGTTAGCAGGATAGTTAACTATAATTACACTGCAGCTATGACCGCTTAGAGTGGCACCTTCATTAAACAACGATCCTTAAATGCAAGCAAGCAAGTGCAGGTCTGTGGTGGAGATCGTCTTCGTTGAAACTTTTCATGCATAATTTCATTCGGATTTTGTTGGCAAAAAAACTGAAAGACTGAAGTACCCGGAGGAAATCCAGATCGTTGACTTATACTCTTTTCACCACAAGTCAACTAATGAGATAACTGCGTTCACTACATCGTCAGAAACGTGTAAGTTACAGTTGATGCAAGAATTTAATTTTATCTAAAAGCTGGACTCAAAATTTTGCTTTAACGGTAATCAGTTTAGACAGTCTGCAATATCAAGTCTGATTTTCAAAGACTTGATGAAAATTTATGACAAACTTGCATTAATAAGCTCTAAAATCGAACACAAGTTTTGGCGTTTCTTACTGTCTAGAGGGCAAACGTTTTGTTGGTGACTCATTTTATGGTCGTTAGAGGTCATTACAGACAAGATCTAGTAACAATTGAACTTATCTCTTAGAGGCATGCAATTTACATTGCTGTCTATATAACGTTATATTTAACTATTAATTTTATCTATTTTTAAAACCTCATTTTTAAAAAATCATAAATGTGTTATCAAAATCACATTGCTGCATGGTCAAACGAGTGTGATGTATCTACAAATACCACCGAAATACAGCCTGGTCAGGAAATATGCCTGAATGATGGATGCATCTATAAAGGTATGCATATGTTCTGTAGAGTGACTGCATGTTTGTTAAGGCTGCTTTCCAGTTATCCGTTTTTTACACGTACGTGCACGCACGTAAAAGTTTAAACTCTTCTAAGTAGTTTGTACCTAACAAATAGAATCACTAAAGTATGCTAACTCGTACGGAATGCTGAGTTCTCTCCATCAAAACATTTGTTCATTTCAAATGTAATATTGATATTGATTTAGACTTTTACGTGCGTGTACGTACGTGTGAAAAATGCGTAACTGGAAAGCAGCCTTTACTTTTTGTTATACATATAATAAGATTAAATATGAATGCGCGTGATCTATTATTATATTATGCCGCTTATTTGTAATAGCAAGGTTAAGATTTGGCTACCTTAAAACAACTTAAGTAATCAAGGTAATCCACTTAATTTTTTGAATAATATTAAAGGTTTGAGTATAGCTAGCCTTAATGTGAACAGCATAGTCAAACATATTAATGAAATGCGAATTTTATTGGAAAGTAAATTTATCGATACCTTACTCATTAATGAATCTAAAATTGACGATACGGTCTTAGATAATGAGATATATTAGTGGCTATAATATAATTCGAAATGATCGCAATAGAAATGGTGGTGGTGGGATGATGTATCTCAAACAATTGTTATCATTCACTGAACGAAATGACTTGGTAGTTGATTCACCAGAAATGATATGTGTTGAGATTAAGAAACCCTACAACAAGTCATTTCTATAGTATGTGCATGGTATAGACCACCAAACTGGAATACCAATCTGCTTGATGATTTTGAAGTTTTTCTTCACAAATGTGATCTTGCAAATCAAGGGCTAATAATAATGGGAGATTTAAACTGTGACGTTTCTAAGATCCCTCCAGAGTCTAATACACGGAAGTTACAATTTCTTTCTTTACTGTATCAGCTTGATCAATTAATTAGTGAACCAACAAGAGTCACGGGAACGTCAGCCACCTTGATTGATTTATTTTTTACTAATAAACCAGAGAACATAATACAGTCGGGTGTGGTTCATATTGGAATGTCCGACCATATAGCCTAATTTATGCTGCTAGAAAATTCACACTTCCAAAATCGCGCGAAAGAGTAAAAATTGCTCGTAATTTCAAAAACTTTAATGCAAATGATTTTCTTAGTGACATATCTCAGATTCCATGAGAATGTATAACTTCCCATGACAACCCCCAATATATGCTGGAAGATATGGCAATCCCTTTATTTAAAAGTACTAGATACACATGCACTTCTCCACCACATAAGAATTCGGACAAACTCTCTTCCTTGGATTAGTAAAAAAATCGAGGAACAAATGCAATTGAGAGATTATTATAAGAAGCAAGCTGTAAAACATAGTTCACAAACTCAATGGGAAATGTACAGAAAAACACGTAATAATGTCAATTAGCAAAAAAGAAATATTTCTGCGATAAAATTAATGAGTGTGCACAAATCAACCCTAGGAAAAGTAGGTCCTTAATAAATGATCTCCTTGGAAAGAAAAGAAAATCTAATAATATTACTGAACTTCATGTCAATGATGTTATTATTTCCGAAGATAACTAAATAGCAGAAACGTTTAACGATTTCTTCATTCATATCGGTTCTGAATTAGTATCTGAAACTGACGTTCAATTACCGAATGAAAATGATGCCAAAGGTAATATTAATAATAATATCTCTCTTTTGAGCACATTTGAGTTTTCTGCAATTAGTGAAGAAGAAGTTTACACCGAGCTATGCAATCTCAAAAGAAACAAAATCAACTGGTATTGATACGATACCCGCTCGTATTCTCAAAATATCTGCTAACATCATTAATTGCACCATCTGATCGATAACTTGGATCTTCAATCTCTCGTTAAAAAAAGGAATATTTGTGGATGAATGGAAAAAGGCTTGGGTCTTACCAATTTATAAATCAGGCAATTGATATAATTGCGAAAATTATAGACCTATTTCGATATTACCTGTCATAAGCAAGATTCTTGAGAGATGTGTTTTCAACCAATTATATAACTTTCTTAATGAAAATTCTTTGTTTTCTAAACATCAGTTTGGATTTTGTCCGAAAAATTCAACTTTGACGGCACTAGTACAAATGTGCGATGAATTCTATCAAAACTTAGATAATGGTAAATTAAACGGAGTTGTTTTTCTTGACATTCGGAAGGCATTTGTCTCAGTGGATCACAAAATCTTACTATGTAAAATGAAAACACAATTTGGGCTGAGAAATGTTGAACTTGACTGGTTTGCATCATATTTAGCTAACAGAGAACAAGTCTGTGATATTAATGGCAGTATTTCATCTCCGAAAATTATCAAAACTGGTGTTCCGCAGGGTTCTATTCTTTGACCACTTCTTTTCTTACTCTATATAAATGATCTGCCCGATTGACTTCATTACACCACTCCCTGTCTATATGCGGATGATACTCAGATAATTGCTTCTTCAAATAATTATGCGGAACTTATTGAACTTGCAAAGAATAAATTACAACATCACCCTACTAAGACAAAAGTAATGATTATTGCATCATCTTATAACCTTAATAATAAGGTCTAGACTATCACGTAATGTTAAACAGTAAAGTGATCTCCCGGACAGATTCCTTTGAGTGTTTAGGATTAGGAGTATTGTTTGATGAAAAAATGAGTGGGGATTTACATGTCGAAAAGACGTGCAAAAAGATTGGGTGTAGCATTGCGTTATGAAACGAATTAAGCCATTTGTTCCCAATGGTATTCTGCAATCAATCTATAATGCCATGATACAACCATATTTTGATTACTGCTCCCCCTTGTGGGGAAATTGTTCTGCCTATTTGAAAGAAAAACTTCAAACATTTCAAAATCGAGCGGGGAAGATAATTTCCGGTGCTAATTATGAAATTAATCCTGCTGACGTTCTCGACTCTCTTGGGTGGCAAACTTTAGACGAAAGACGTAAACGTAACAAGTCGATATTAATGTACAGAATCTTAAATAATCGTGCTGTACCTATTCTGAAAGAGAAATTTACTAGGAGTGGTGACTTTCCAGAAAATTATAATCTGAGGAGCAGAAGAACTGATTTGATTCCTCGAAACCCAAAAAGAGACTATCTTAAAAAAGCTTTAAGTATAGTGGAGCAAAATTATGGAATAGCCTCTCCACAGAAGCAAAACTAGGCACATCCGAATGTGCATTTATAACATCAATAAATCGATAATTATATATATACGAATGTTTTGGTTGTCTTTAATGGATTAACTCGGGTCACACCTATTCTTTTGTAAATAATTTTGTAGTTAGTTTTTCAGACTTAGTCTTGTAAATAGTTTTTATTATGCCGAGGCCCCTCATGGAAACCAACAATATGTTGATGAGGCTAGCGTGGGTAAATTTGCATATAAATAAAGGTTACATAGCTACATACATACATACACTACGGTTTCCTGCAATCTAATTGGTAACAAAAGATAGATTAAAGATTTCTGAACCTCGTTACTGGACTTAAGTAGATTCATGTCTTAAGGCATGTAGGGCTCAGTAGGCATCAACATCGGCATTGAGCAAGGCATCAATTCATCTCCGCTTAATTCAATAACCTGCCGCTGTCAAACACGATTCAGTGTTGCCTCGTATACTGGCTTACTACATTTTCTAAGCAGTTTCTATAGTTCTTACTCTTAATATCTACTTATCAAAAAATTTCACAAAATCATGTTTTAAAAAAGGGAGTCAACCTTCGTGGAGGCCTGCTTGGATAATGAATTTGAAGTAGTATATTCATTACATGGGTTGACCATTTTATATGGGTGTATAGAGTTAGTAGACCGCTTAGCTAAATAAGACGCGACTTATACAAACTCTTGTTTAATCTCGGTTTAGATGGCCCTAACGTATGGACTAACCATAAGATTAACCAACAACTTTTCCTCTTTATACGCCATTACACGATGTAGTTTTTGCATGTGTGGTGAATTCACATGCGATACTCGTGACAATATAGAGACAACTTAAAATTGTTTTAGTTTGTGGTTTCTCCGCTAAAAGAGCAAGTGTAGTTTTCTACGTTTTGATTGATCGCATTGGCATATTTTAGCGCCCGCAAGAGAAGCTTATTGGTTGACCTCAAGCTGAAGGGTGACGGGCGAGACTGGGAAAGTAGGTTTAAATATTTAAACCAAATCAAATTCTTCCATTGGGGTCAAGACTTATTGTTAAAGTGGGACGACCTAAGCGTTAGATGTAAAAATGAAATCGTTTTGCGTTTCGTTGATTCTTTTATCGTGTTTTTTCGCTCTTAAATTATGGTAGGTGTTTTATATTCAATGAATGAAATAAGAGGTGAATAGCTCATTTAGTTCAGTAAAGGTTGTATTACACTTCATTTCAGCGTAGTTAATGCTTCTAGATTATAATATTACGGCTTGCTGCGATATCATAAATTAAGGATGGTTAGTTGAAACGATTGCCTGTGCATGGTTTGTCAGTTTAAGACTATGACGATGCAGCTGAACTCGTACGATGCAGCTGGATTTGTTGATGTTGTTGTGTACTAACTCACAGACAATCATGTTGATTAAGTACAGTTATCATTATGATGTTATAACTGAAAAAACTGATAAATATCTTGTACTATTATGTAACAGATAAAGCACGAGCAAGCCAGTCTTTATGTGATTTACGAACGTAAGCTGAAAGCGAGCAGTTGTAGGTCACATAAAGATCGGATGCGAATACTTTATCGTATTTGTGAAATGTCAGGATGAATTGAAAACGTTCGTATTCTTTCATAATCTCAAAGAAATGAATAATATTTGATTAGAAAATCAAACTTAAAGTTTGTGCAAATCAAGGCAGAATATTTATCCAATTTACAGATATTGATTAAATATGTATTTCGTTTTTGTTTTTCATAAGTTATTAATAATTTCACAATGATATTTATTATTTCATAGCCTGGCTTCACCTACTGGAATGATTATTGAACAAAATCTGCATATGGTGAGCGAATCGTATTTCAAATATTACCACTACTCTAATGATTAAGAGAAGATGTTTGATAATTAGCTTCGTCAATCACATGCCTTTAGATCTTACTGAATTGGGATGCTGGGCATCCATACAACGTACCCCTCTTTTATAAGTAAAAGATCATAAAGGAAGGAGGGAATTAAATAAAAATGTTATTAGTTTTAACTGTGATAGTTGTGCATCGGCTAGAGTATAGCGATGTCAATTACACTCAAAACTGTGTCACTTCCGCTGTTTATTATGATTTATTAGTTTTCTGTAACGGATACCGATTTTAGCGCGATATAATTTCGCACAATTTTAAGAGTAAAAGAAAACGAAAAACATTTCATTTGTTGAAACGCAACATTTTAAATAAAAACTTGAGATACTGCCGATAAATCCGGTTCCCGTCACTGAAGAAACTACAGAAGTGACAGCTAGCATGCAGTTTAGTCAGTTTACAGAAGAGGACTTGTAATTGACTTGTAATTTTTGAAGACCACCCGAGGTTGCAGAACATTGAGTAAATTTTCTTGAATTAAATTTTACGAGAGTTCACGGCTTATTCTGTAGTTTTGCTTCCCATGAATTACCACGGGAATCATTCCTTACCAAGGTTGATCTGTATACTACTGTAAATATAACAATCCCAACCAGTTGCTTATACTAGAAGCGCTACTCATAAAACGTAAATTGCCAGAGTTAAATTGTGGACTCAAAACCAGCAAACAATTATCTTTATTTTTGTAACGCTACATCTACCCACGCATTCCTAGCTTCAATGTTCTTCACCTGATTGGCTAGCTACAGCTTGCTAACTTTGTAGATATATAGCACAGCCTGTTTGTAATCTAATCTATTGGTTTGACAATATCTTTGAAACAAAGACAAAATATCACCGACTCCATCGTGTTCTTGTTCTTTCTTGAATATCAGGAATACAAGATGTCTATTTTCGGAATTTGTTATACTACTATAATGTACAGCAGTGCAGGTTAGCACCTGTGGGTGTGCTTGAAGCAACCCGTTTTCCAACAGAACGCAAGTAGGAAGCTATAGCAAACCATAGCAATAACCTAAGAACTTTATCAAACGCGCAAACTAATGAGGAATGTGTATTCATTTCATAAGTTTTATCCAAATCGTGCACTGTTAAATAAATGGTACGAAAAAATATATTTACAAATCGTCAATAAGTCACACACGTTTAATCGCTTTCAGTTACGCATGACGTAAGATGATTGATCGGTACGTCTAATCTCCAAGTGTTTTGGTAATAATGAGATCAAGATTTTTTTTTGAAAGTATGAAGATTTGATTCGGGATTAGACAATGCATTAGAGCAAGATGAAAAAACAAGAGGAAAGAAATTCCCCAACACTGCATCACGTATTTTAAAAAGGTCCGTCTATAGGTCTCTCAGAAAGCCAGGAGTCATTTATTGTATAGGAATACAAAATAACATTTAAGGTGACTCTCAGTAATTCAGGTGGTACAAACACACCTATAGGTATATGACTCAACTTGTAGGTCGGGACAAACTTTAGACAAACCGTATATCTATACATTTACGTGCAGTAAATCAAAGAAAACCAACTCAACCGTGACAAACAGTTTCAGTAATTGGAAACCGTGTGTTGTAACATTACGTCAAATAATGACAAATATCTCCCGCAATCGCGTTATACGAAGGAAAGTCTTATAATATTGCTGACTCATTCCCTGACATAATTCTCCCTCTTGGCTTTTGGTTGTATATTGAATGATTGTTGCATTCCGTTTCGATGTCGATCTTTCTACGACCTGAATAAATACAGCTTTGGTGGTATAGATTTGAATTTTTGTCTAATTTGTTGCATAGTTAATCATCAAATTTAATTTGCGTGGCTCAATTTTAATTTTGCCAATTTCAGTTGGTGAGTCAAAAACTACGAATTAAGATTATTTGTAATTTTAAAGATAATAATTGTCTTGTTTCATTTGCAAAAAATTGCATCGTTGATTTTTCTCGTCTGAGCTTTGTGGGTATGGGTCAAAAGAAATATTAATTCCGTCGGTAATTCATGCAAATGGCAAACAATCATGGTTTCAAATTGGCGGTGAATTAGCTTGTCTGCACTTGATTAATTTAATTCGTAACGGTACTCGAGATAAACTACTTCAGGTTTAGATTTGCACATTGAGCTATCCGGTGTACGCCGCCGTGTTTGGAAGCGCAAAGATAATGTTGAAACAATCCACTTGAGACAAACGAAATACCAGACAAGCGTCTTGTTTATTTTTTATAACAAGCATCCCAAAACAGACCAATTTGTATAGCTACAGGTGCATTGGACACGTTGTGTGCATATAATTGTGACACATAATTGTATACATTTCAGAGACTGGCCACCAGGCTTTATACCAAAGTGTGCGCTAAAGAATACGTTGTTGCGGTTTTTAAATAACAGATCCATTGCGGTTACACATTGCCATTGGGTATGCATGCCAAGTTTTGAGAGCCTTGTTGCCTCAGCTGATTTGATTTTTGATTATTTAACGAAATGAGTTATAAAGGTCCGTACAGGTACCAATAAGTACAGGGTCTATCAAAATTCAGAAAAAAAACTGTAAGGTAGTCCATAGGCGGCCCAATTCAGTGTGTAGTTTCATATAGAGATCTGCAGCGAGCGGTAGCGTATTGTTTAAATGCTTTTTAAATGCTGACGTGTGGCATAACCTCTGGCGTTCCGCATTGGGACAAGAAATTTTTTGTCAATACATGAAAAATATGTTCAAATTTTGCAGCCATTCGGAAACATTGAAGACAAATTTTATTGAGTATATGTAGCAAAATTATTGGAGATTAACGTGTTATAATTTTTTACCTATTTTTAATTTCACGAGCGATGTATTTTGTGTTTAACAAAAGTCATATGTTCGTCAGGTTAAATTTAGTTGCCAACCTTATGTTTATATATACATATGTAAACAATACGCTACCGCTTGGTACTGATCTCTATATGAAACTACACACTGAATTGAATCGCCTATGGAAGTTAATTTCACAGTCAGAAACACCAGGCTTTTATCTTTCGGTTGTCATCTTTTTTTGTGAAATTTGAAAAAAATTTAGCAAATGCAAATCGAATGAAAGTAGCCGATGGAAAATCCATACTTTCCCTCTGGGCATTATTAAGGCAGCGAAAAGAGAAAATAAAATTCAATTAATCATTTATCTGTCACGAAAAAAATTAACGTCGCTAGTAAGATGCATTAATTTTACTACCTAAGCTAAATTTTTTACTCGAGCTAAAGCGAGAGTCATAAATTCCCTTCGGTTTTTGTTTTTCGCGCAAGACTTAGTCCCACGCGGCCACTCTACATTTTGACCAATCGTGGCAAGTCTTTCAGACTTAAGCTTATCTGATTGGCTGCTCTTCAGTCACATCAGTTTATCATCTCATTGGACTTCCTTTCCTTGACCACGATGGGTCAGGCAAATGGCAAGATGTATATATGGTTTCTATGCTTACTCCGGATCCAAACAAAACGGCACTACGCTGATGCATACTCGATCCAAGCAAAATGGCTGTATATACGCTTTCTAGGCGTACCTGATCAAAAACTAAATGACCATACACATTTATCACGACTGGTCTGGCAAGTGGCAGCTGCGCTGTATTGTGATTGTAAACGTGCGTTTTAACACGCGCACTCGATCAAATATATGGGAATATTTGCTTCTACGCGTCCTCGATCCAAACAAAATGGCTCTATATGTATACGCTTTCAAACGCCGCTCAACCTGACATACGCATACTTTAATTTGTCTACTCGTCGACTAGTTTATACAAATATACACCATCACATTTATCTACACTGTATCAAACTTACTTCTATCGCGATCGAGTTATACGGGAGAATATGTTGCCCTAACAGTAATAATTATGTACTGAAAAAGACCTCAGTGTCGAAATCTTGATGTGAATGGGCTGAATGCGATATGCTACATGATTTGATATTAAGCACAGCTGTAAATATCGACAACAGCGTGCTCGAGACCCAAGTCAGATTCTGAGTAACAAAATTCACGCTGACGGATTTATATATGAAATATATTGACGCTAGTTACGCCGCTAGCCAGCATAGTTAGCTCGATATTGGTTCAATATATATTTTAATATGCTTATTGTAAAGATAATAACTCAGTCACCTTTTAATATATGTTAACATGCCGCATCATATGCAGAGCGCGGCTGAGCGCTTTAGCTCGAGTAAACGCTTAGCAAGCGTCTTGTTATTTTTAATTCCCAAATAGGATTAAAATTCAACAGATTTTCAGTGGGATTTCGACCAGGTATTTTTATATCTACTCACTTTAAATGAACGATGATTGCCTTCTAATTATAACAATAATTGGTGTAGACCTTAAGTACATAACGCCTTACAGAATTCGTTGTTTTTACGGACATTTTTGACTTATTTTTTACTCCCCCCCCCATACACACACACTTCCAAACGGCTTCCCCTGGACCTGTCATATAAATGGTTTCACTTTCTTGCTATTACATTTGGTGTAATTACATACGAAAGTCCGCAATACTTTCATAAAAAACCTGTTGAAGTTGTTAAATTAAGGAATGAAGTAAAATTATGACTCGTGTCTGCGATGAGACGAGAAACTGTACCGCCACCCTCTCCAAAACAAAAAATGAGGAAAGCATCATTACCAGACAACAAATTCATAGGATATTTTACGCCGAACAATACAAACAAAGCAATCGATGTTTCGCACCTAGGCGGATGTTCGTACCGGCTGCTGATACTTTTTCCTTATATTACGTCATACATTCTTTTATAGAGAAAGAATCGTTCAAATAAAGACCCACAATGTACGCTCTGGAGGGAAGGACAGTTTCTATATGTTTCTGGCCGTGTTCAAATATGTCAGTCAGAATCATGGACACCTATAACAAACCTTCTAATCAACCCTGCAGTACAGAGTACTTTGCCCATATCTTGCCTCGATGCCAAGTATAAAGGTCTAGCTAAAGGCAAAGGACTTTACTGGATCAACCTCTCAGGGATAGATGACCTTAAGAATGCATTTCCTGCTTACTGTGATATGACAACTGCTGGGGGTGGCTGGATGTTGGTTGCGAAGATCACGCATGATTTTTCCTGGATCTGTCCTGAGCGTGAAGGACTCAGTTGTTTTAACTCAAACGTGGATCCACTTCGAGCCAATTTATTTCATTCGTCACACGCGAGGGATTATATTGATCTGAGAATTGCAAAGGATGAAAATGCTGGAATTCATCTTAGGAAGACACTTATTAGGAAGATTTTTGAAAGTGAGTTGGTCATTAGATCGTTTTCGTTATTGTTTTGTATTGTTGCATGTTGTTGTTGTTGTTGTTGTTGTTGTTGTTGTTGTTGTTGTTGCTGTTGCTGTTGTTGTTGTTGTTGTTGTTGTTGTTGTTGTTGTTGTTGCTGTTGTTGTTGTTGTTGTTGTTGTTGTTGTTGTTGTTGTTGTTGTTGTTGTTGTTGTTGTTGTTGTTGTTGTTGTTGTTGTTGTTGTTGTTGTTGTTGTTGTTGTTGTTGTTGTATTAGTGTTGGTATGTTCAATGTACTTCTTTTTTTGTGTTTCAGTTTTATTTTTTTATTGTTGATTTATTTTATTGTTGATCTCTCAGTCCTGTTCGTGATATAAGTTATTTTCGTTGTGGTATGGAGCTCTGGAGCAAGATTCCTAGAAACAAGATATGCGGCAACAACACAAGAAAAGACATGATTCTACAAGTCCTTTTGCAAGTGTATAATAAACTGAAAACAGAGAAACAAATGATATTATATCTAGAATTCATAACATTTTTTCACAAATGTGCAAAAATGTCACAAAAAACGATGAAAATACGTGTTCAAATTTGACAATTTCTACAACAATTCATTAATAATTAATGATAAAGGTCATGGCCTCGAAGAGGTCTATATATGTAATAAAGATGCGCGTTGTTTTTTCAACCAACAGTTTTTGAAGGACGTAGAATATAATTTTAAATTTTATTCTATGCTTTTTCGAAAAACCTCATAAAAATGGGAATAGGCAACTACTTAATAATTCGTTTTTGTCTAGGTGGCCTTCAGTCAGTTCGTTTTACCTTTGTTACCGCTGACAATGGATGGAATCCAAGCGAGGACGCTTATGCGGCATTCAACAGAGAAAAACCAAACTCGTTGTTTATTGATGGAAGTTGGGTGGAGTACAGTTCTGAAAATGAAGATTATACTTGGAATGTCATCAAACACGAGAGAAATAAGTTGAAATTTACAGGTACGTCAAGCTTTATTATTCTTTAGATACCTATGCAGAGCTACTTTCATCTATTAGTCTAAAAATAAATTGCTTCATCCTATAAGGTTAAATTTGTATATATGTTCATGCACAGGCAACACGTTGTGTTGGGGGAGCAACGTCAATATCTCGTATCGTTATTACGAACACGGTCTACATGTTGGCAATGCTGCATCAGGAAACAAAAGGTGTCATCTTCAGCAAGACGAGCGGGAAGTTATGCTAAAGAGTCATTATGCACTTGTTGATGAAACTGGACGCAAGGCAAGCTGGGACCGTGCACAATTTGGATTTCTTATGTCAAGTATTATGCAAGCTCCCAGTAAACGGATTGCAATTTGGGTGAGATAAGATAACGTGTCGTGTAGTATTCCCTATGAGTTGCACTGTTGCAGAATTTGGGTTTATTTTGAATTTTAGGGAGACTTTTGCTTTATGCAATCCTTTTTAAATAATCCCCACTTTTAAATAATCACTCCGCAAGATTTGTCTTTTGCTTTATACGACTTTTATCTAAATAAATGTGTATCGATCAGCATTAAAAGTTTGATATAATTGACATAAATAAAGCTAAGAAATTATGTTAATAAGTGTGAAAAAGTAAATCTAGCTTTACAAATTTTGATTACATTTCTCTGGTTTCTTTATATACAGTATGTTCTGTATTCAATGAATACAGACTACTCAATATTTAAAATATTCATAATGACAATAGCGTGCATCTTCCAATTTTATATTTCTTTCTATTGCTTCTGAGCTGAATGACAGCTGTTTGAGGTAATTTCATTTCGTTAATAATTCTTCTTGGTGATGGCAATTTTCCTCGTGATTTGCAATATGATCCTCTATTACAACCACACACCAAGTTAGTCTGCAAAACAATTGAGTTTATTGATTATTTTCATTGTAGTGATAGGACATCTATAATGCACACACATTTTGTAATAAAGTATTACGAATATATATAAAAAAATGTAGGCCTATATTAATTAAAAAAGTGATGGAAATGTACTTTGATTTGAATGATTTAGGAAAATAATAAAACAAGAACAACACCTGAACAACGTCAGCATAAACAATAAACAATAGAAACAAGATCAACGATGACAAGAAGAAAACTGAACCTAATGTAATAAACCACAAGAAAATAATATAACATGGTGACAACAGCATAAATATTGAAACATCAAAAAACAACGACATAATCATAAAAAGTGAAGTTGTCTATATTGAAGTAGTCTACAAAATAACTTTCCTACCTGTGCTGTAAAGCAGATTTCTCCAGGCATTTTATATACCATGCACACGCCCAGATTTTTTAAACAACATTTGCCCATTGCGCAGTCAGTATCGGTCTTACACGTGATGGTTTCTTTTCTCTTCGGAGGCTGCTGGAATTTCCGGGAAAGACATAATCTTTGAACATTGCATTTTTGTCTTGCAACTATGTGATCTACTAGGACAGTATGACAAAACTCATCTGTTTTACAATCACTGTCAATTTGACATTGTTGTGTTTTGTTTTTCTGCGGTAATGTCAAAACTTTGGATGGACTGTAGCAAATATTCCAGAGATTGTGACAGAGCATACCGTTGAGGCAGGGAGTCGTTGGTCCGCATTGCTTAGAGGTTCTTGTTGATGGCCTTGTAACATTTAGAGAATTTTCAAGACAGATACGAAAATTATTATGACAGTAAAAATTTTCTTCACACTCGCTCGACTTTACACATCTTCGGATATTTTTACTATCTCGTCTGACAGTAGATGTGCCTGATTTCGTGTAGCATAAATTAAATTGTTTGTGACATTCTTGATTTGTGTAACAATCCGCGCTCGTACGGCAATAGGAGGATGTGGTTGGCAGCTGCTTATACCGTGTTTGTGACGAAAAACATATCTTCCAGACGTTGTGGCAGTATTCTTTCATTTTGCAGTCTGAATTATTTGAACACCTTCTCAAACAACGCCCATATAATGCATGGCAGTATTCGTTATCAGTGCAGTCATGATTTGATTGGCACTTCTTATTTGCATTCACGTGCGCCTGGAATGAAAAAATAAGAAGACTAGACAGAGTGCATAAAGAGTAGTCGCTTTGAACTATTCGCCTTTCAAGTTTGCTGCCATTTGTTGTATTAATTTGACTACTCTGAACACTTCCAACTAATTATGATGATACGTAAAAACACAAGGTTAATATACCCATGTGTACCGGACTTGTGCAAATCATTAGTTTGAAGCATTCCGAGCTGTCAAATTTATATATACAGATTAAACTGCGGCTGCTTTTTAAAGGACCATATTTTTTATACAAGCTGCACAAGCTCACGCACATTATTAAAATCTAGGATTTCAAAAGATTTAAAATAGAGAATTCAAAATTTCAAAAGATTTGTGCACAGTAAAGTGAACTCAACATAAAATCGTGCATTATAAGCTCATTATGAACGCTTTGAAGTTTGCAGGATTGCCATACCATGTCTAGATTGACTAGGGGAGGGATAGTCGGAAATTTAGCGCCCTCTTCCCTCCTTGTAATATATTAATGCGCATGCGTTCAGACTGGAGATTGCTGAGATGCGGGTAGAGGCTTAGGCAATGCCTTTCGCAAACTTTGAAATCAATATAGTTCCTGAAAAGTTTTTATGTCATATTTAGTCATTTTAGATCAATAAATTGATAATTAAAGATGTGCTGGATCTAAAGCTGGATATTTGGATGTATTATGTACACCAAATAGATGTTGGTGATTTGGCGAACGAACGTATAAGTGAAACCGTGTGCTGTGGTAGCTACATGTCAGATAGGATTATGCACACATCGGTGTTGTAGTAATTTAAAGGAGAGGTAATGAATGGACCTTTAACCTTTTAGTTCTATTCAGACAATGAACATTTCATGCAAACAAATACGGATATTTTTGAGTGGAAATAATATCTGAGCCCTGGCTGAATGTTGTGGGCATCTCATTAAAATAAAAGTATTTCACAGCAAAATATTCATTGTCAGAATGCATCCAAGAAAGCAACATTGGAGATTCCTACATGAATTTTTGAACTTATATGAACCCGACGTCGGTCATAAAAAACTAAAGGTGACGGACACCCTCGTGACGAACTCGACAAAAAAGCGAGCAATTATTCTCATGAAGGTTGAGAATAAGGAGAAACAGGCTGCGTTCAGAATGTCGGTAAGGCTGAACTAACGCCAAGGCTTCACAGCTTACTAACTTGTAGGCGTGTATGAAACGTCTGCTAAGGCATATATCGAGGCATGTAGTATAGCCAGACCACCAAGATCTGCGGTACAGCGCATGTTTGATATGCGCGCTGTGGTTTAATTTTGTGTTGCTCCACATTTAATTCTCACCAGGATTTGATCGCTTAAAATACTGATTATTGTCTGCGAAATACTTGCGGTTATATTCACACAGCTTAAAGACTGTAAGATCTCGATGGAAAATTAAACTTATTCATGCAGGTACAGTTTGTATTTTTTATTTTAGCCAGGGTTGATTTACTGATTTTAGCGATTTATATATTGCTGCTAACACATTGAATGCTCAGAGATATTCAGGTGAATTTATCATCGGAATTGATATGGCCGCAAATCAAATTGTCTGTAGAGGAACAGAATGTTCTCCTGGCCTTGGAGTATCCGGTTTTGGCCAGTCGATACAGATCGAGGCATGCTTTCTCAAGCTACCCTCAGTCCCTCTCGTACAACATATTTCAACTGGAAAACAGTCTAACCTCTGCTTAAATATGCCGACCATCTGTTATCTAGTTGCACAGTATAGGGAATAAACAGTAGGCCACTCAGCAGTGCAACATGCCCCCTATTTTTATGCAATTAACTGGCCAAAATGATGGCGGAACAGCCATTTCAGCGTTTCTATTGGCCAGAAAAGGCAATTGACTGGCCAGAACCTGCATAATGACATGCGTAATGCGACATGCGAGGGGACACAATCCATAACTGAGCACTAACAATAAAACCACAAGATCGACATCGCCGATGAATTACGAGATATGAAAACCAAGCCTAAACGTTGACCAATTCGCAGAAAAAAAAACACTGTCAATTATGTAGACAGAGAGCGCTTATATTGCATTAATAATTCTATGATCCAATCCTTATTTTGTGTTTTCAAGATGGATTCTCCATTCGGAGTTTGTTTTAACAGAAAGTACGGTTCTGAGTAGATAGTAATTAGCTTATTATATATCTTCAATCGAATAGTATATTAACATGATATTTTAAGTAATGTTCTTTAATTGTTATGATTCCTGAGCAACTTGTTTAAATTTCATATGACATGTGCCAGAATCAAACAGACGTTTAAAGAGAAACATACTTGCAAGAAGGAATTACTTTTGTGAGGAATATTCGAGATTTCTTCACACGTTTCATCAATTATTTATATTCAATGTCACTGATAATCGGAGTTATAGTGACCGCGGTACATCAAAGAAAACCGAATCAAAAGTTAACTAAGCTTAGGTACATAGTTTAGTTTAATTACTTCATCATCAAAACAAATTACAAAGATGATGATAGGTGAGCAGACAGAGCATAGCCCCAATTGAATCTGCCTACCGTGAATGATATATTACATGGGTTAGTTACGAGCCTTGTGCGAATTGTACAGTCTGTACAAATTTTTACAAATTGTTTAAAGGATTTATGTATCCTCTTAAGTTATAAAGAATGACATGTATATTACATGTTCCATGCAGAATCGCACGTTATCGCATGTGAACTTGGAAGCAATATGGCCATGGGTGATAGAATGTTTTAGCATATTTTACGCATTTAATTCGACACGTATAAAATGCGACGTTTTGCCATTGTAGAGTTTCTTCTCAAATGCTTTCAAAGATTTGACAAGTCTCATTGAATAATAGCCTGTCTAATTTAATTGATCCAGATGTCGCATTATTTAATTCGGCGCATGTGAAACGCGGCGTTTAGGACGGTTTTAAACGTCGCATTTCCGTCGAATTTAATCGGTCGCATTTAATAGAACAGATAATATTGTTATGCAGAATTATAGTTTTAGGCCCAGTTTTTGCTTCGAATTTCCAACCACTTAGACATTATATATTAAATTCAACGAAGTAAATTCGACGGAAATGTGACGTCTGAAATAGGCCTTATTCAGTATAACTCGCTTAAAAATAGCTGGGGAGAGTTCGACATTTATATTTTGAATTTTGACCAGGTATAGGTAAAATTACTTACTTGTTATTTTCAGAAACTGGGTCATAAAAACGTGTGCAACTACCAATTAAAAGTCTGAGCACTTTATAATGATTTTTTAAGTCTCGACTTTAGTCAAGTAATTGAACCTTCTAATTACCTTTAGCTAAAGCGCAATATATCGTCCATATACCTACACTGCACTGCGACTCACGATATTAGTTTTATAAGATATTTATGCCGTACGTATTCAAAATGAGCATTGCTATTCATTAACACTTACGAAGATCAAAACAAAGTTGTGAGAAGATCTTAACAATGTTGAAATTTGATGTTAGTCACATGCCAGAGAATATATGGCGCTGTTCCATATTTCAGGTGGACCACGCTATTAGTTTTAAGAATATGATAACACGATAAGACGTCGTTTTTAACTTAATTGGAAGTGGAAACGACATTCTTTAACAAAATACAACATAGGTAACAGCAAGAGAATGTTTTAGTTAGGAAATAAACGAACTTGGTGTCATAGTTGAAGGATTTTTCAAAGAATATACTTGGAACGGCGGAAAAGAGGGATTCTGGACTTCTAAAATGGATAAGAGTGGTAGGTATTAGGCGTTTAAAGGAGAACTGTTCGTAAATTATCATGATCAACGTCTATCAACATTTTGAGAAAGTTTGCTTTGCCGTATATCTTCAAAACTAGCAATGATGGATTCGTGGTAAGCAATAATAATTCTAAAAGTACCTCCACTGGTGTCGTGAAATAAACGTTTGGAACTGGATTGAGGCAAAAAAATGCTTGAGAGCACAACAAGTCGAGGCAGACAAGACAGACAAGTCGAGATCAACATGATAATGCCCTAATGCTGGGAAAAGGAACTTCTGGTGAAAGGTTTTACGTACCTGCCAAAGTTAAGAAGTGGTAGAACGATAATTTAGATCCGTATTATTAGCAACCAACATGTCTTCATATGTGCCTAAATGTGTAAAAGAGACCTCTGATCCCTATTTCACTGGCGCTGTTACCAGCAGAACTCGTTTGCTTTACCACTTTTTTGTTGATTCCTTAGCCTCGCTTGTTACATACCATCATTGAATATCAATAATCTAACCCATGCATGCATTTTCCAAGCTTTATCATCCTGATTTCGTCTGCCCGTCAAAAGGACAACTTTCGTTGTGCTCTCAAGCATTTTTTTGCCTCAATCTAGTCCCAAACGTTTATTTCACGACACCAGTGGAGGTACTTTTAGAATTGTTATTGCTTACCACGAATCCATCATTACTTGTTTTGAAGATATATGGCAAAGCCAACTTTCTCAAAATGTTGATAGACGTTGATCATGATAATTTGCGAACAGTTCTCCTTCAAACGCCTAATACCTCCCATTCTTATCCATTTTAGAAGTCCAGAATCCCTCTTTTCCGCCGTTCCACGTATTCTTTGAAAAATCCTTCAAGTATGACACCAAGTTCGTTTATTTTCTGACTAAAATATTCTCTTGTTGTTACCTGTGCCGTTTTTGGTTAAAGAATGTCGTTTCCACTTCCAATTAAGTTATCGTTTTATCATATTTTTATAACTAATAGCGTGGTCCACCTGAAATATGGAACAGCGCCATATATTTTCAGTCATGTGACTAACATGAAATATCAGCATCGTAAAGATCTTCTCACAACTTTGTTTTGATGTTCGTAAGTTTTAATGAATAGCAATGCTCATTTTGGATATGTACGGCATAAATATCTTATAAAACTCATATCGTGGGTCGCAGTGTAAATAGAAGGCAGAGCTGTATGTAGTAAATATGCTCTAGGTGAATGACTATATTATGCAGCAAATACACAACTGTATATAGAAACTACTGTTTTTAAAGTGCATTTTTGACAGGAAGTATTGGTTAAACTGTTCGTCGCCTTTTATTTGTCTCACGATATTATGTTGAAATAAATATAATGACTATAACCACAGAACTTCAAAAAAACTCTTCGTAGCCAAATTTTTATGCCATATTGACATTGATTTGCACAATGATCACATGTTCACTGGCGACATGAAGATATTCTTGTTAAAAACTGGTGTAAAGCGTATAATCAACATTTGAATTCAATCAACTCATTGGTATGCATAGATTTGAAAACAAGAGTACAATAGTTTAGATGTTTGTATCTTATCGTGAACAATACAGGTCAAAAAATATAAAAACTATTGAAATAGGTGATAAAAAATGTTTTCTAATTTCAAGAAAAGTGATAATAATGAAATGGAATGATTTTTGATATTGTGCACGATGTATTAATAGTGTCTCTATATGTGACGTTTGTCGTGAGTGTCAATACTAGATCTCCGAGGAGCAAAGAACTTAGTTGGTTTGAATTATATAACTTTCGCAGAGCCGGATGTACTCCAAATTTCACTGGCTGATCGAAGCTTTGTCCTTAAAAGCAAAAAATTTCACCCACGACGCACAACTTCGCACCCATGCATGTCACACCATTTACACCCACTTCGTACGACTTTGTACACACGACATAATTTTTTCAATTAATTCAAATAGTGTGTCAGTTAATCTCTAGACAACAGAAACTGTTGGAAAATCATCACATCTATGTTTGTGGGAAGTGAGAAAACGAACATTGATGGTTTCAACGAAGATATGAGCAATAAGCACTTCATTCTATCAGCAATAATGCATTACTTTGTTTGCACATGCATACAAAACGCGACCTATATTGTTTGAATTACGTCAGCAGAACAGCTGCTCAATCAAAAATGTCTTTCCAAAAACGTAAACTGTGAACTATGAGCGCGCGCAATGGATGCCCAAATACTAATTACACTTGTAGCAAGTAAAATTGCCGTCATAAGTTTCCCATATGCTCTCGATTTCGTGTTAAATTGAGAAGTAATTCCTAGTTTAGAGGTGGGAATAAGCAATAACCCGTCATCCCTTGCGTGCTTATAGTTTACAGTTTAAGCTTTTGGAAGGACAAGCTTTATTGAATTAGCTGTATACATGCGCATATTTCTACCATGCAATGTGTCGCACTATGTTCGGAATTGGGTTTTCCCTGCAAGCTGAAAATTTTGTATGAAGTCAGTTATAATGCACCTATATACGAGCTTTTTTACATTATCTGAATTGTAAATAACGAGAGCACACTCTTGCCACAAACTTGTGCATTGTAGCAGGCACCAGTTTAATTAAATTCTAAACAAGTACATGCATCTGCTTTTTGAAAACGTGACGTTACACCGCAAAGAATTCAAATGCTAACTTATCCTAATAATACTAATTTTAAGCCCATGGCCACAAAGTGGGATTAAAATAGCTAAGAAATAAAATAAATCCAGCAAACCTAGGGATTAAAATATTTAAAGACAAACCTCGCTTAGTTTTGAAATTCTTTGAATCCTTTCTTGGTATGAAATACTTGAACAGAAAAGACAAACAAAGAGTACGCTCAGAAGTGTTGCCATATCGTTGCTACTGATGCTTTCCCAGATGATTGTGGTAAACTGATTCATTTTCTCGCTAGTGTTTCTAATTTATAGTCCGTGCTGAAACAGAGATTCGCTATCATTTTCACAGCTTTAAATATGTCATAAAGTCAAGATCACAAGGTCGTGTAAATCAGGTTAGGGCTATCGCCTGATTGCGTTCATTCATTCCACATTTGGAAATTCATTGAAAGATAACTTGAGATAATCTTATTTAATACATTGCATCTGGAGTGTTTTACGTATAATCTATTTGTTGTTTGACGTCCATGCAAATGCTATCTCAGATTCATTTCCGGATTTATCATCATCCATCCTTTTTTACTGTGTTCGTCCTGTCAGCTTCTTCATTAAAATTAACTTTGTTTCCTTTTTTTACAAGTTTCAATGATTAGTATGTACGACCAACTCCACGAAAAAAAACCATTACTCATGCAGGCAGAAAAAAGTTCTAAATCTTGGCGTTTTGTGTTCACAAAAATAAAGAAACTTAAAGCAAATCGGCTCATGCAGAAATATGCGATTACAAGTCTCAACGCAAATTAAGTGAGTGGAGATATGAAAACGTTTCTTTTGCTCACCGGCAGAGCGTTTAATACATGTGTTTTTCGTGATATTAAGAACATCTTTTAGACGAAGTTCGAAATGAGTTGAACTTAGTTGTTTTTGCTAAAGTTCCAAACCAAAGTAAAATGATAGAGCAGGAAAAAAATTTCAACATTTTACTGTGTCGTGTACTGGAATAATTTTCGTATGACGAACCAGAGCGTACATGAAGCGTCCATATAACAATAATGCTAAGTTAGCAATAACATTGACTATATACAGTTCCTGATCATAACGACAGAGGTATGTTATTAGAGAACTTTTATTCCTTAGACTCCTTCCATTTTCTTCAACAACATTTAATGTTGCCCCCCTTATTCACTGCTCGGTACTGAAGCATCTCTGATATTGACATGCTTTAGCTTCACAATGAGGATGCATGCGCCCCTAATTTAGTGAGCTGTAGTTACAGAGAAATTGTAATGAAATATCTTTGTTCGTTCGATTGCCGGAAGGAAGTGCTAGCAATTCCTGATTTGTTCAGCTCAGACAAACCATATGAATATCAATAAACTGATCAAATTACAAGTTGTTTGTAAAGCCGGTAATAATAATTCCTAGATAATCTGCATTCTCGTCCTAATATGCAATATCCGACTTCCACCTAGAAAATCTTTTTCCTCAATTGTAATCAATTTAAATTTTTACTGGATGGTGACATTGGCATAAGTGCTATGATTTGTTAGCGTAAATTTCCAGGTGACTATCGATTTTTCTGCATTTTGATTGGTCAAGATTCACTGTCTCTGAAGTGATGGTCACTGGTCAGTCAGTGACTATACCTTTCCGCTTTTTTGTCTTTTTTATACAGTTACAAAGTTGTGTTGATTATTATTTGTAACCACCTGTAAATTTATACCTCAGGCTCGGTGATTACAAGGCTATATTCACTTCGTCTTCGTCATAGTGAGTTAGGCTTGTAATCACCTCACCTTTGGCGACTAATTGTTAATTAGCCTAGCAGTCGTCTGCACGCAAAATATACATGAAATTAAACCCGTCAATGGGGGTAACTACAATCCAACATTCGCAAAATCTGTTGGTGTAGATTGGTGGCTACCCTTCGCTTCTACTTTCATGTGCTCCCAACGATTTAACTTTGTAAACTTTGGAATCCTACACGACGATAATAAAGGCATGTCAATCGTCTCAATTTAAATCCAAAATTATGTATTAATAAGTAATATTTAAAACACGCGCAGGAGTGCTTTATCAGATATACAACGCGAGGCGAAGCCGAGCGCTGTACATCTGATAAAGCGCGAATTACGAGTGTTTTAAATGACTTCTAAATCGATTCATTTTATACCCATCTTGTCTGTTGGTATATAAAAAAGAATTTTCAATATAGATGTTGTATAAGCCGAGAAAATCGAAGTAAAAGATTTGTGAAAATCGACATGTGTTTTATCTCGTATATAGACTCTAGTCACGGCTATGATTTCCTTTGTGTTTTTCTCATGAATTATTAATGAGGTTTAGAAATATATATACAAAATACTATTGAATAGACATTCAGTCTTATATATATTTAACAATTAGATTACGAGCTTGAAATTTCTATGAGGTGATAGTAGAATCAAAGATTAAACATGGTAACATTCAACAAAAAAATTGAGTTTTTAACAATTTTTGAAAAGGAAATCACTAGAAAGATGATCGTTTCGCTACTCGCTATCTAATGATGAATAAATAGCGAGTAGGGTAGCCAATCAAATTACAGGATTTGCAATAGTATACTAGTATGATTCTACTAAATATATGTATATATGTATATATATATATATATATATATATATATATATATATATATATATATATATATATATATATATATATATATATATATATATATATATATATATATATATATATATATATATATATATATATATATGATAGTGAGTGTATGGAATGATTCACTTTAGAAGCAATATACAAACCGCGAAATTCGGTTTATATCAGATCTATAAACACTCGGCTTCGCCTCGAGTTTATAAATCTGATATAAACCTCCTCCACGGTTTGTATATATTACATAAAGTATTTAACTGGTTGTCTTTAATTGTGGAATAACTCTTCAGATATTATAGAAACAAACTGTAAGACCTGAAATTATAGGAGCAACGAGCCCACGAATTAAAGTCAAAAATGCAAATGAATCCTAGAATTGTTTGTTATAGAATCGATATTTGATAAAACTGGCAGTGAATTGTTCTTTCATCAAACAAGTACAAGATCCTGTTGTATGCTTTACACTTGAGTGAACTTAGCAATCATCTTAAGTTAATAAGTGTTGAGACTGTTGAGACGGAGATGCAGCTGAGGGTTTCTTTCGACGACTTGATATGACATTGGAATCTGAGAAATTCATTAATACTCATGAGAACACACAACTTAAATACATGTTTAATTAATCAACATCTGTAAATCGGATACAGATTTTGCGCTGATTTACATAGACTTTAACCTGCCCAAATATCCCTTAGTTTTTTGAACAATACGAACGTTTATATATGTTGTACACTTGAGTGAACTTAGGATTGATCTTCAGTTGATAAGTGTGAAATAGGTTTTAGTTTTTGAGACGTGAGAGGTAGCTGACTGAACTAAGGACTTCTTTCGACGACTTGATATGATATTGGAATTTGTTGAATAATTCACGAAGAAAAATGTTATTAAAAAGAAATACATGAATAACCAATATCTGTAATTGAGTTTCATAAACTAAATATCATTCATTTTTTTAAGATATATACACACGTTCGCCCGGTACGAATGGAGAAAGCATTCGCATCCGACCTGTATCTAATTCACAACGGCCTGTCCTTGGCATTGGTAAATCGGATATAGATTAGCTACTCATGTTTAATGCTTAATGCTTCATCTATTACATATTAATTTCGTCCTGCCAACCAGGGCAATGCTACAACAGCTTTAGGACAGTTACAATACAAATCCAGCATCTCTGCAAATCTACCAGGTTATCTGATCGATCTAAACGACTTTCCCTTTGGTTTAAAATTTCTGGTGGACTTTTAATCACTGAATATGGGCTATTAAGTTGTCTCCTCAACACGTCAGCCGATTTCTGGCTCTTGAATGGAACTCGATTGCGGTCGAGGAGACAACTTAATAGCCTATGTAATCTCATTGGTACAAAAATGCAAGATATAAGTGATTATGGAAAATGGATTTCTATTCGCTAGCTCGTCCTAGGCAGTTACTAAAGGTCAGTAAGTAACAATTTTGAGACCTCTGTGTCCAATGGCCACTGGCAGAACCAGTGAACTATAATACAACTGGAACGATAACTCCTATGTTTTCGTCGTATGATTGGATGAAGCCAAATTTGAAGCAAAGGCGGGAACTGCGTGGGGAAAATGGCTTGTTCGAAAGGACTGGGGAAAGTTAAGAGGAGTGAAAAGTTTGTTTTTGAGCGAAAATATGCTTGAGAAATGAGAATTTTCATCACAAGACTTCAATTTTAAAGATTCGATTCTGGTTTTCTGGATAGTCCTGAATGTTCTACACTTTGTTACGGCAAAAATTGAGGGCTATCACTTTTTTACTCTGGAAAATGACGAAAGTTTCAACGTACCGAAGCAAACTACGAGGCAAACTACGCTCTTCAATTGAAAAATATATTGCTTTAAAACATTTCAACACTTCCAAAACGTATCTTGTACTAAAGTCCAGGTATCGTTGTCTATTTTGAGCTTTTAGTCTTTGCTGTAGCCCTTCTAATACGTGAGTAAATTGAGGTTTTGGAAGTGGTGTATTTGTATGGTTAATTCAAAAATACGTATAACACTTACATTTTTCGTCAGATAGCATTAGTTTTAAAGCTTTAAACTTCGGTTATGGATAGTTCTTGGCAGCCTCTTCCATCTAACTGTTAAAACTTGAGAGGTATCAGTTGTTTAAAAAAGATATTTCGTGACAAAGTTTTCGCCGAAACTGTTTTTCATTTTTAGCAGCCAAAAAATATTTTAAAACCTTACTGGACGTCCTAGAAAGTTGAGGTACATAAAATTTCAATCTATCTAGAAAATATTTAGCACCTAACTGGCTCTAAAACACGAAGTTAAAGGGTCGAAAAGAGCTTTTGAAAATAGGTCATATTTTCGCGGCGTGACGTACATGGGGCGGCCTTCAATTTGGCTCCAAAGATGGCGGCCAAGTTATCGTTCCAGTCTTTTTTGAGTTCACTGGGCAGAACTATAGTTCGCTAATTAGTTTTCCGGGCGCCAGCAAATAATTTCATGCAAAGCGGCTTTTTCATTTCTCTTTAATTATAGACTTTCTGAATCTAGTTAAAACCAATTTAAGGTATCAGTACTGTAATAATTTTATTGATGTTTTAAGCCTAACTTCGTTAGTTTGGTAATTTCGTTAGTTTGGTGATTTCGTTAGTGTTTAAACTATTTAAAAAAATTGATTTCAGAAAAATCAAGATTCAGAAAATTGAACTTAAGAGAAGAAATATAGCCATTACTAGTATGCAGAGTCCACAAGCGAACCGGAATCGAAGTGAAAACTTTGTAAGGCCTATATTACAAAGTTTTATAGACTAGATTAAGAAAAAAATCAGCGTCATCTTTTCAGTTTCTAAGCTCCAAGTTGACTTTAAATAAATCTACCAACCAATAGCTCTGAGTGCTGCTCCAGCAATTTGCGCGTTTCCGCCTACCATCATCAGCATATCAGCTGCTTTATCTATTACATGTACAGCAACATCTTTGAATACATTCCAAGATTCTTGAACGATTCTTTGAAACCACATTCTCCAACTTTCATTCGTCACACTTACGTGAACTTTTCCTGCAACCACTTGAACAACAAATTTGTTTTCTCGAGCCCCCGCCCAGAATCCGATGGAAAAGTGCTCCCCATAGCACCAGATCTCGAAATTTTTACGACACCATTCTTTAGCTTCAGTGACAATTAAACGTGTCATCTGCATCATATGTCTACACCCATCACAGCCTTGTTTACATTGGTCAATATAGCCGTTTACTTGCTGGTGTGTTACTGCTGGCCTGCCTTCCACTTCACCAAGTGCCTGCGAACACAATATCAGAGAATTAATTTTTCATGCTGTCTTAATTCTTTAAATATTTCAGACCCAAAGCATCCTGCTATCTTATTATTTTATTAAAATCAGTTATGTACTAAACATGACACAGAAATCTAGTATATGGGTAATAGGGCTTTAATTACATCGCATATACAAAAGAGTGCTCAAAGGTGTACCAAAAAAAGCGGAGTTCTGCAATTTGAGAGGAATATTAAGCAGTAAAACTAGTGTTTATTCTCGCTTAAAAGTGTATTTATTCAGCTTTTTTGGACAGGTTTTCTATGAAATTTGAGCGAGTGATTAGCAAGTTAAAGCACATTAACAGATCGTGATCGGAAATTTTTAAATTATTGAGATAGCGCTTTAATTGCACATCACATGTTCACAATCTGTATTCTAAGTAGCTATCTCTGGATTTCACATCTGGAAGCTGAACATTCATCTCAGTTTTAAATCATTTTTCGTGTTTTGTTAATTTCTGTAACAAAAATTGTGTCTGGGGCAGCGCGCAGCGGGTTGGACTCGAGTTCCAGTTGGATTTCACACACAGGACCACATTTTTGCCAAATGCAAAGTGGAAACACGGCCAAAAACTGTTAGCATTATATTACTAACTATTTGTATGCAAAAATATGAATATTTCATATCTTCTATTAAATAGCAAAATCGTGGCTAGAAATTTGCCAGGCGAGAAACAAATTCAAACGATGAATATGATGGCCCTACTGCATATAACTTTTAACAAAGCCATAAAGTAGAGATATAAATAATTTTATTTATTAACGTTCCGTCTTTAACTAAAAACATCTTCAGACCAACGGGTATAGAATTACAATATAAGCTAAATTATTTACAAGGCGTTATGTTACAAGGGTTATGCTGTGTAGATATAGGATGAGAAGGTGTGGGAAGGTACATTACAGGACAGACGGGCAAAAATGGGGCAATGACAAAAACAACGTTATTAAAGGTTAAGTGGAATTGAGCTGCCCTGGGCATTAAGAGAGGGCTTGAGCTTAGATATCAGAAGGCTTTCATGAATCATTAATTCACAATTGTCTTTGGTTTCAAAGTCATCAAAATTAGCAGTGTGACCGGTGATTGTTAAGTGGGAAAGTATGCTGGACATAACTGGACTAGATGATGGTTTTTGTGTTATAGGAGAGATGCCCAAGAGTTAAGGTACTCTGGTGTGTAAATGGCGAGGGGTTTAACCCAGATACGATGCGAAGCAGCATCGACACTTAAATAAGTATACAACACCAGATCTCTAGAATTTGGGTATTCTATCCTTAAAGGAAAGAAAGAGGAGATGTGTGTAGAAGAGCGAAAGACAAAGCGAATGCTAAGATGAGGATAAGCAGCCCTACAAAGTCATGTAATTTGAGTGTGAAGAGAATGTGAACCAGTAAAAGGAAGGCCGAAATAGACGATTTTCTTTGGAGCAGTGAGGACAGTAAACCTTGACCGGGCGACAATTTAATAAAATACAAAATAAAACGTATTCCGAAGAAATACATCTTGTAAACAATACTCGAGTTAAAACAAGAAGCGGTAAAGACTGTAATATTTCGGTCTTATTTCAAAACCATCATCAGACAGATGCACACAACGACAGTCTGTGGGGAACTTATTTCTAACGCTCAGCCGAAGACAATTAGCTCGATTACTGTGATTTTGCATATTAAAATGTATTTGTTTAGTTCGTCTACATTGATATTGTGTTAAACCGTATGTACAAATCAGTTTTCTGTAAGACTATATCACAATCACAGCTCAATTCTTGCCCATACCTCATGTGTTTGTTGTTGCTTTCGTGGTTCTTCTGGCTGTACTGGCCTGTCGTTGTCGTCTGGCCAGTCGTTGTCGTCTGAGGAAGCTTCATATAATGATAACTGAATTGTTAAAGCCAAAGCTAGATCGTCCTCTTCGCTCTAAAATTTAAAGTTACAAAAATGATCCAGAACGATTACGTTTAATTCTTTTAAAATATTTTTATGTTATGTGTATGATTCCGAGGGTATATACTCGTCTTCTCAATCAGATTCAGATATACGGCTAGCCCAAATAGCCCAAAGCTCAGAATATATTAGGTCTCGCCTTCCTAACCTTCTTAAATGATCATTCCTAAACTCTCGAGAGGAATTCTATATTGACTTGACTGCTGGTGAATACTGGGCAAAACATACAAACGACAAACAAATAATAAGAGTCGATGGACTTGCAAGTCGTGATCTACTGATTAGTACATCCGGTAAGAATATGTACTACGAGAAAATGTGATCTTATTTAGCAATAATATGACATTATTTCCATTATTACCTGTTGGTAAGCCATTTTCAAACTTGAGATGTGAGTATAAGTTTATGAACTGCGTATTTACTTTTACTTTGAATTTATGGGAAAGTCCCTCACAGAAGGGAATTGCTGTGGGGATTATGCTTCACAAAATTTTTACTTTTGCTTTCGATTTTCTATAAACCGTACAAGACAACGTTCATTTATGATTCCAACCTTCACAGTATTTATTTCTTTTGGTGGTGGAGACTTTAGTTCCTCTCTAATAAGCAACAGAAAATGTCCAGCATTCACGGGAAATCCCCCGGCCTTGTACGTCTGTGCATATGACTAACCAATTGAACTTGCATGACAACATTAAAAATTATCCATTGTGCTAGAAAATATTCTAATAAATTATCTTTTTACAATTCTAGAATGTTATTAACGATAATATTAAGGAATCAAATACAGTTATTTGGATTAAAAAACGAGGATTTATTGCATAGTAACGTTATAAGCAATTATACATTCATATTAATACAGCAACACTTTAATCGTTTTCACAAAAATATCTCACCGGGGAGGGGTGGGGCAGTCAGAAAGGCTACGCCTCTTAACTGGAGACTGTGCGTAAAATTTTAAGCAAAAATTTTTTAGAATTTCGTGTTATTTTGAACAATTAACTTCTTTTTCTCCTTCAGGTTTGCAACAAAACCAGCCTGATGTTAACCTCGCCTTTCTAGGTTTTGCGCGGGTTGGCGTGACGCAAGCGGACAGCTATATGGCGGTGACAAAAAAACAAACACAACGTGCAGTTGTCTGACATCGGATAAATATTTTTATTTTCGTTTTAACATTTATAGTTACAGTAATTACACTTTATAATACATGACTTCTGGTTTCCTTTGCTTAATGTTTGCTCCAATAAAACGTCTGTAGCCTTACAATATGCTATTTAATAAATATTTAGTAAATTATATCATCCATTTGCTGCATATATATTGAAATAGTTTTTTCTACATAAAAATGACAATACCAATGCGTAATAATATTGACTTGGGAATATACTGGATGCTGCAATCATTCTTTAAATGTGTTTCAGGGCCAATTAAGAAACCTATTGTGCTATATTATTGTGTTGTTATTTTTCCCAAAAGAATATTTAAAAAGGTAAGACAAGTGCGACACGCATTTCAACTTTATTTGATAATATTTCATATAACTTCGTTGCGTTTTGAAACTAAATGATCCATTCCAATGAATTTGTATTGTGCATAAGCAAGACTGATTGTAATTCTCTTATCTATAAAAGTATAAATAGTTTTAACACTTCGTATACATTTTAAAATTCGCAATGTTTGGCTGCCCGACCTTCCATACAATAATATAATCTATCTTTCTACTGCATCAATATCTTCTTTATGTGAAAAACCTATTTCCTTCTTTCTGCACTGGTAATGTCCACAATCATTGGATTAGCAAACGCCACTTCACAATCGCAAATGTTCTTCAACTACCTTTAACTTTCATACTGACGTTGGCTCAGGTGCTATAAAACACAAATAAAAAATGTGACTAATATGGTAACAAAGTTTTTCTTCTCCATAAGTACCCAGGAAGTGCAGGTATGTTACGTGTTGAAGTAATTGACCTGAAAAAGGATATGATTGGTATCACAACTACAGTTAGTTGATGAAAACGACAGTAATATATATTGCCTGTCGCATGACAAAACGTGTTTTTTTCACCGTACTAGGCACGACCGCATTTGATCGCATCACAAATTCGGGAGGGGGATCAAAGGACAGAACATGTATTAGGGGGGTAGGGTACCCGCAATTGCAAGACATATTTTCCATCAAAATGTTTACTTACATTTTTGCCTTGAGGTAGAAGATGCATATGAACCACTTGCATAACATTTTGGAGAGGTTGCTCGTTTGGATTTGGAACAATCTACATATATTCATATATTAAAAGTAAAATGACAAATAACAGCCAAAGGACAATGCTTACTCTTAAAATATTATATATATTAACAAGTTTTTTTCTATCTACATATAGCACAGAAATCTTAGTTTGAAGCACACTAAGATAAGATGGAAATATAATAATATTTGTGAATATAAGATTAGTTAGTTCAATAATTAACTGAGTCACCTAGTGTCTAGCGCCAAAGCAATCTTTCAAACTCTCAAGTGATTGGAAACTTGATTACGCAAAACAGTATACAAGCTAAACATACCTGATAGAACAATATGTGGTATAATGCTTGTGTAAGATGTGCACTTATCAGTTTTTCCAGGATCACTTTGATTGTGAAGTAAGCCATGTTGTTCTTCTTTATTCATATGGTCCAAAGGTAATTCACCGTCTATATTTGTATCTTCATTTAAATATTCCTGTTTTGATTCTATTGAGCTGCATAAACCGTTTATTGTTTTTAATTCTAGCTCGTGTAAACTGTTTGTTTTCGTAATTTCTTGTTGTTCTTCCCATTCTCTGATCTCATAAAGATGATCTTCTTCAGTAGCTGGAGGGACTTCCTGGAATTCTTGACTGTTTTCTCGTGATATTATTGACATTGTGCTATCTTCAAACACGCCTTCTGCAGTGTCCTATGAACAGCAAAGAGACATTATTAATAATTCCACAACCTGCTGTCACTACTCCACTACACAATTTTGTGTAGATTTATCACGCCAACTAACAATAAGATACTGTGTTGAGAAAGAAACAGAAAAACGGGTAATATAATACTGTTAGAAAAATTGACGCAATGCATGTTAAAAAGTTCATTAACAAACGCATCCATAACAACTGCTGAGACCAACAGAGAAAATGTTAAATATTCATTGTATGGAAATTGTACAGACCTTTATTGGAATTAGACTGATTTCCGATATTTGATAATAATTATACATTTCCATACTATGGAAAATTCCACGGACTCTGGCAAAATCCACAGTCAGGACTACATTCCATACTATACATTGCCAACTTTTTTCCTGTTGTCTCGTCAAATGATCTACAACTGATTCTTGCGTTGGAGGAAACTGAGCGGGAGCGAGTTGACGGAGAGGAGGAGGGAAGGAGGAGCGAAAGAGAGAATAAACAATGGATTCTGCATATTCACGATAGCATTACCTCATCACAGTAATCCAGTTTCCCACTGTTATTCTTTGAACCATGTTTCACTGTCAAAATATTGTCAGGAATGTTGTCCTAAGACGTAAAATAGAAATGGCAAACTTAATATCAATGTTCTTTCGTAATATCAATGCTGTTTGCAATATACAGGGTGTACAAAAAAAGTAGACAAATCTGAAATCGCCCTCTTATATAATTTTATAATCTAGAACAAGCCGAAAAAAATGAGAAATTTAAAGCGTCAATACCCGTGGGGTGGTGGCAAAATTTAAATACTTAAAAGTAATTTTGACTTGGTAAATGTAGAATTTGTCGGGTGTTGTATTGCTGTACAAAATTTCAGAAAATTCACTCGAGTCTAAGTCGTTCAAAACGTCGCGCGAACTTTCGTATTAACTTTCACATCAAAATTAGCTTTGTGCATGTTTAATTTATGTGTTTACCTAATTGCACACAACTCCCAAGGGACACGTAATTAAAATTGGAAAATTTCTTCAGAAAAAGTTTCTTATTGAGAAAAGTATATACGTTCGCACGACGTTTTGAATGGCTTAAACTCAATCAAACAGCAATAACACCTAATATATTTTCTACCTACCAAAATTATATTTAAATTTCGCGCGCAAGCCATTCTTAATGTGTTTCAAAATACGCACACCCCTGGGTTTGAAATATTTGAATTTCAGAATATTTTTATTTATTCTAACCTGTAAGTACCCAAGCAATGTATATTAATAAAAAAACTTCATACTTCAAGCCGCTTCGCGAGGTTATAAGTTTATTTTCGTTCTTGCTTTCTTAATTGTCTTTTTCTTCATCTTGGTACAAACAGTATCTCTACGTGGAAGCTTCCACAACTTTTTACCACTATTACACTAAATTTTTTATAGCTAAATTTACCTTCAAATCCTTATTTTCTCATGCCTGTATGCATGGACATTGCGTAACGGTATGAGATTACATGATGAGATTTTGCGTGTACAGGTCAACAGATATTACACATTTTCCTTGTGCAAAGTGTTTATTCGTCAAAGAGATTAGATCTTAACACATCGCTACTTTTTCTCACCCCGTCCATATATCTATATCACAACTATTCACACAAATAGAAGATAGTTGTAAAAAGCTTGGAGCCCAAATGATCTAATTATGAAAGAATACAGGATGTAGTAAACCAGCTTTATAATCGCACATAGCTGAGAGGATAAATTCAGAAATCTATAATAGCCCGACGTTAGAGATCTAATCCATCTATAACCATGATGTAGACTTTACTTATGCTGATGTTTGGAAACAAAAACAAACTTCCCGACAAAATGCGAAATGAACTAACCATGTTTTCATCACTATCATGATAAATGGAACTCATCCCTCGCGGCCTTATGGGGTCACTCTCTCGTTTTATTTCCAGCAATCGTCGGTCAACGTAGGGCGATAATGAGTGTGTCGAACTGTTTAATCGTTTCAGAGTGTTTTCTGCAACTACAAAAATACTTGGTTATAAGTATTTCTAAAATTTTGCATACAAATGCAGGAGTAAATGAAGCAAATATTGGCCATGCACTGATACGCCCTTAATACATACCTGTAGGACAACTTTCAGATTTGCTATCTTGAAGCTTCATTGGAGCAACTGACCAAAGCTAAAATAAAAACAGGATTTACGCATTTATTAGCCGTTAGAGATTTACAAAAAAAAACAACTTGCGAGCAATTAATATATAGTTTCACGTAAACTTCAACAATTATGACTCATGACTTCTACTGTCAAACAGAATTGAAAAACTCAATATACGGAAACAAAATTAATATAATATTATCTTTAGTTAATAAAAGTACTATATATAATGTTGTTTTACGTTGATGGTGCTAAAAACTTACTAAACTATTGAAAGTACTTCGTCGTTGTTCCTTCTTGCCAGTACCAGTAGAATGAGTTGGTGTTCGGGATTCAATGTTCGTCACTGCACAAAACACTTGATAATAACGCTGTCGAATCTAAAAAATGTGTGTGTAAAGGAATTTATTTACTTGATCGATGTGGCCTGAAGTAGTACGAATAACGAATTTACTAATTATAAATGTTATCATGAATATTTCGTCGTGTCTCGTTTATCAACCGCCACATTTTACTTTCACTCCAGTTTAGTTTTATTGTTGAAATTAACGTATGTAAATACTATTGATATACATTCTTGATAATTAGATCACATAGCCTGACATAGGCACGCTTCCAGATTCGTTTGAGTGGTTTTATCTTACTCTGGCTTCTTGTATGTTTCTGACAACTAAAATACTACTTGCATGATTGATGTACCATTATTTAAATGTTGCTACAAGCAATTGCACAAAGACATTAAAATATAGTTGAGAAGAATAATCTAGACTTCAAGCTCCAAGGACGTCCCAGCCTGAACCTGTTATAAGAATTTTGAATTAATACCTTTTCGTCCAAAAGACAATGAAACACAAAGATAAATAAACCCTGAAATAGAAAGAAATATTGCATATAGAATATTGGAAATGACATTCGATAATTCCATGGTAAATTGTATCAAATAGCTAGTTCAGTTGAAGAAGAAAAGAAACATTTATTCAAGGAACAAAATATCTATTTAAGAAGCAGCATCACCTGTTTAGCAATGCGATTTACGCTCAATAGCATTGGGAACGAGGTTGATATTATGTTGTCGTAATGTCGTCCCAATAACGAAAGCAATAAAAGAAAAACGCAAAATCACATATCGCCAATTCGTTTTATTTTAAACGTTTTACGCAAATTGAATATTCAATGTATGAGCCATTCATACTGAACCACATCACAGTTTTCAAATAAAAAGGTTTATGGACTTTTTTGAAACTTCACGCGAACAAAATCACATCGATGTAGGTGATACTCCGCCTAATTTAGAAGCTACACTCACCTGGAACACATTACAAATGTTAAATATATAAGCAACAACTACGGAATCACTGTTTACGAAAAATACGCCAAACACCCACGTGACCCCAAGTAAACATGTAACAATGGCGGCGCCTTTGGCCCAGTACCTATGAAAGGGATATTTGTCAGAACAACCTTCCCCTTAAAAACGTCTTGTTGTTTACAGTGAATTTTCATACTAAGAACTTCATATGAACAAAGCTAAGAAAGATATCGGTTCAGTTATCCAATTTATATACGTTGCAATTTGGTGTTTTCTGGTGCAAAAATAAAATTAAAGACGCACCGAATTTTGTCCACCATGTTTTTATCAGCTTTAGCCCAACTTTGTCGTTTTCCCATGACATAAAATGTACAACAAAGAAAGAAGATATTTACCTAAAACCAAAAAATATTACGTTTGAGCAATTAAGTAGTATATAGTAATAAAGTAACTATCACATTGTATAGTTTCCTCAAAAAACACTATCTGTTTCCCCACATATCTGCCTTTATAGATTGTCACCTTCGAAACATGCAGGCGACAGGGGTCCAAATGCCAAGCAGGAGGTAGTGGTCAGATGATCAAGTCCTTTGTCTGAAACACGGCCTATTCATCTGTTCAGACGTATCTCATAGACAAAGACGTCACAAGGTGTAAAATGTCGAAAAATTTTTACCTTTCTTTTTACATGATTGATAAAACAAAAACTTTCTTGAAATTTTATTGTTTTTGTTAAGCTATTCATCCAGTATAAAATAATTTGTTATTCTGGGAAGAAAACTTACAAATATTATCGCAAGAGCTGGTCCAACAAATCCCCATATCATACCATGAGTGACTGAAAGCCAACAACTGCCAAAAATGAGAAGGTTTAAGAGCAGGAATATATAGTACATCTATAAACTATAAACATTTTACTGCTTTGGTATTTCAAAGAAGAGCCACAAGATTAAAGTACCAAATCTATATTAATTACCATTTTTCATGAAGATAATATTCATGACCCACAACCATAGCAATGCAAACAATTGCCGCTGGTGTTCCTAAAAGAGAGTTTGAACTTTTTAGAAAATTCTGTTTTGATGGAATAAAAAACAAATATTGTTTTTAGTTATAGATCTTGTTAAATTAATAATGAAGGACACCACAGAAACGAACTAGGACTAAAACATCAAAGCGAGGCAAGCGAAATATCCAGAGAAAGGAAGAGCAAATACTTATTTCGTATCACTCGCTCTAAACGTCCTTCCTTTGGAGACCTCACTGGCCTTGCTTTGATGTTCTTGTCCCGTTTCTTTTCCGAGGTGGCTGTCTTCATAAATAAGGTCCATATTGCATTTTGGGATCACATTCGCTGACACTTTTTCCGAGATGGCTGTTTTTATAAATCAGGTCAATAATTCATTTTGGGATCACTTTCGCTGACACCTTCGATATTTCTACCTGAGTAACTTAGGCGTATAGTATATTTTACTCACCCCAACATATGATCATGAACATTCGTTTATCTTTTCTCGCACTCTTTCTTTGAAATACTTTGACCAAAACAAGATACAATATAACTCCTTCTGCAGCCATCCAGTGGAACGCAACCAGAAACAGATAATGCAACGCTACGGCGACAGTGTAACACGTTGTCTGAGCGAGAAAAAAACCCAATCAAGTAATATTCACAGGTATGTTTTCTTTTTTTTATAATTTGATTGTACGACATATGCGATCGTGTTGTAACGAAACGACATGGTATTAGTTTATTGCCGGTGATGTAATTTAAAATTACACGCTAGTAACGTTGTTCAGCTGAGGAATTTGAAGTAAAAGTTAAACAAGTAAATTAAATAAACATGATTCGGTATCAGATATGCGACCAAGTTTTGGTAGTGACTCCTTTCACTTGTGCTTTCCTCGCGTATTATATTAAAGCGTTTTTACTGAGTTTTTGCGCTTGCATAAACTTTCCTATTTTTACGTACTACGAATCGTTCTAGGAGAGAAATTTATTCAATTAACAAGTAAATAAACTTGTCCAATATAACGAATCAATGTAATTACTAAACAAAACCTTTGTTCGAATAGAAGTAATGTTACCACATGCAGTTATTTCAAGTGTTCACCTTGTGATTTGTCTTTTCAATGCCCCATAAGAACAATGCTTCTCCAAGAGCCAAGGATAATATCAAATTTGCATGAATACTTGTTCGAACTTTCTTCAAATATCTACAGAAATGTTTTAAGAGTTAATGCCTCATACCTGGAGATACTGGTCACGTGGCTCTCAGATTTTGGGAGCCTGCTTGTGAGGAATGGTGAGTAGTACCTATTAACTTATGTAATTTTAGTCTTAAAAAAACGTACGAATCCTCCCCCGGCTCTAACGTCAGATAATGGGTATCTAAGTGTCTCCCAAAATCTGGGAGCCACGTGACCAGCATTCACCAGGGGTTGGTGCGTTATTTCAAGGACGACTATTCCACTTTTATAAAACTTGTATGCAAAATTATGTTATAAAAAAGTGTTATAAAAACAAAACTAAAAGTAATTATGCATACTTTTTAATTGTTTGCATAAAAATTAACCTACGCATCCAGCACACTACTGTGTTATCGAATGTTTAATAAATATAAATGTTTAAATATAAATGTTGTTGAAAGATATGACTTTATCAGTCGTAGAATACTTACGTGGGTCGGTAACCTTGCTCACACAATTTGAAGCATCGCGAACCTGCTTTATGACCGCACGGCCTCCTAGAAAAAAAACAAGCATAACTGATTACATTATAAAATATCAGTTGCTAATATCAAAGCGTGTTTGTGCAGGTATTGTATGCGAGCAACACATTATAAGCAAAACTATATGTGATAGTTTACTTACGGTAGAAAGAGGAATGTGAGAAATGCTAACCCAAGAGCAACCAAGGAAATACATAAACCAACATGAGTAATCCAATCAAGGATCAACTCATCTGAGTGCTGCAAATGTTATTAAGATAATCATTTAATTCAGATTTAATTAAAATAAAGATTCCATGAAAATCACGTGTGGCAAAAATTGCTTACTAAGAGGTGCAGCCTTAGTGAATGTCCACTCTTTAGGGACCGTTCTATTGAAGGGGTACTAAGATCTGTCTCATGGTATTTAGTAATAATTGCTGCATTCTGTAACTTCCGAAGTAAGTTTCTTGTACGTTTGCATGGTGAATACAATATACTTGTTAAGCTTTGTGGAAACACCACGTAAATTTATTATTGCAGAGCTTTTTCTAGCTTTACTCCAGGTGCCGGTTGTATAAAACTCTAAAACACTTTTTTAATCACTGTTTTGTTGTTAATAGTGATTAAGTACAAAATATGTGGTTCTGATTGCTTTACGTTTCCACTAATCATGGTTAACTTTAATACATTGGCTTCTGATATACATTTTACTCTATAGATATTGCTGTACTGATAAGATATTACTTATCGTATTGAAAATTTGTTGCTTTCCATAATTCATTTCTTTTTATATCGTAATCAATTATTATATTTCAAGACATTTAAATATTGTTAATTATTTTCCCTGAGTAGACCACTATTCAAATCATAGCTCACAACTCACCGATAATTCCGCTGGTTTGATTTGCATGAGAACGGAGAAACTTGTCATATGATAACAATGACAAACAGTAAAGTTGTTTGTGACGTTAAACACTTCACAGCCATTTTCTGACCAGAATCCAGGATATCTTCAAACAGAAAAATTAATATTTAATTAGCAATCTGCAATATGAAAGTGCGCAATAAAGTTTGAAGGCCCGCACAAACCGGACGCGATTTTTCTATTTTTAAAAGTAAATAAAACCACCAACGGAAAGTAATTTGGTTAGATATGTGCACCAAATAACTTAAATTGCTTAAGTACTTCCGAGGATTGGAGCGAAATCGGAGCGATTAAAGTTAAAGCACTTTGAAAATCAAAAGTTCGCGTCGCGTTGTCAAACCGCGCCCGGTATGTCTCGGCCTTGAGAGTTGCTTTAGAAATCACAATTTAATAATTGCTCACATTGTGGTGTTGAAAAATGCACATTTGTGTTCGTCAAAATTCCCATCCTTCAAAAAATATTTGAGTAAATCATATATAAGGTTGTCAATTCGTAATGTCACTATACATCTAGTATGTCAACGAACCTTTTGGTTGTGCAATTTAAATTCCAATGGTGTTTTAAATGGTGTGGATAACGGTGGATGCATAGAGATAGAGAGAACAGCCGAATTGACAATATTCTGCGCACTAAAAAGATACATGTATTAATGGATATAATTTATGAAGAGCTTCCAAGACAAAATAATCGGCTTTCACATCTGAACTCATCAGCGGAAATCTGTCTTCGGGCTTATTGTGCTTATAACGTGTAGCTACAGTATTTCTGGTTTTCAACCTACAGGCCTATTTTGACAGAATAGTTTAGAATTTTCCCCTAATCGACTCAGCAACAGTGCCATGCGTTGTGAATAAGACACAACTCAACAAGTAATAAAATAGCCTGCAACTGAGTCGGCCGCGCCTTAGCTTAGCCGTATGTCAACATCGCACCCATTGAAAACGATAAAATAAGATATCAAGGAACTTGCCTCAATTCTTCATCACCTGCAGACAGAACTTTGGCAATAGTGTTATACTTGATGACACCTACAACTTGCTCTAAAAAACAACAGCAATAAAATATATCACTTGAAGTGCCTTCATATGATAATTTTCTGTAATAAAGCAAATGCATGTAATGTACTTTCGAGTCAAACACAGCCCTATATGTATGAATTACGTATGGCCAACCAAAACCGTATAACAGTCTCTGTAGAGTAAAAAGACCTATCCTGTGTTTATCTATATATTACTATGTCATGCACATTAACAATGTCTAAGAATAGTATGCACCTTCAACATCCTTTTCGCTTTCCTGTTTTGGTAATTTTACTCTATAAATTTCATCCACATTTTCTTTCATGAAAGGCATGTTGTATCTACGCTTAAACTTTGACACTGTTCCATATCGAACACCTGTAGAAGATGAGGAAAAAAGCTGTTTATATAATAACCTGCATTCCCTACCGTCCAAATTTTATCGTCATGTGCATTCAGAGGTATTTGAAAACAACGTATACTCTTGGACTGAGCCACTATATAGGGGTTGAATATAGGGGTCGAAATACATCTATTATTAGAAATAAATATATAAATTGACTCGTACTAATATGTTCATTTAGAATGGAAGAAAAGTTATCGGCTATTTTTGCTGATTTCAAGACAGCGTTTTCCAGTCCATCGATTATTCTAACACTCTGCTCCGTCCTTCTTTCCTAAACAAGAAAATATTAAGAATGAAAAACATTGCGCTTCTGCGCCAAATGCACTAAAATATTTCTTTGAACAAGTACAGTGTTCATTATTCAATGCTTCCAGAAGATTTAAAAAACTCACCTTTGGTATATCACTCCAAACACCTAATTTTTCCGGTGAAATTATCTTTTCTGTTATGTTAATCAAGTTCTAAAAATAACAGAAATGCGTTACTAACACAGAGAATAAACCATTATTGATGGTTACACTTTTCTAATCTTGTTAAAAAAGAAAAAATAATAGACATTGTGAGGGTATCGGTATCCATCAAGTAATGTGTGAAAAGAATGAACCTACCATAAGTAAACTTTGAGCGACTCTTGAATTGGATGTTTCTAAATTAAGCTCGTTATCTTTGCTCTTTTTATACAAGAGATCAATCACATTCACAGATTTGATAATGTCTCCTCCATATAAACCTCTCTTGTCATGATTGTCGATTAAATTGAGAAAAAAATATCCAACAGCAGTCGAGTTTAATGTTCTATCTGCAAGCTATAGAGGATAAATGAAATGAGCACGATTGAAACAAACAAAAATCCTCACAATCACTTTTCGTTTTAGGTAACACTGTAGAATAATGCATCATGCAAACAGGAAACAAAATTACTTTTTAACGCAAAAACGTCACTAGCCGCCCTACGAGATATTGAACACACAAAAAACTGAAAAGTAATGTACATACCTGATCGTCAACTGCGGACATCCAGGCGGAGACACAATCACTCAAATCTGGATCAGACCAATACGCCCTGCTTCCATTCCCATTTAAACATTCGCGCGTTGAAATACCTGGAACAAATAGCATGAATTATTTTATCCCATTTTTTGTTTTTCTTAAGTCATAAACGAGAACACTGGCTATTTGTGCATCAGAAAAATGAAATCAAGATGTGACATAAGGCCAGGTTGGTTCACGACATTTAAGTTCATAATATTATTCTTTCATTGAAAATATTTTGCAAATGCCTGGTGGCAGAGACTGTGGTGTCTACAATTCAACCTGCAATTTAAAGTATAATTGTACGTTGGCTCTGGTGTAAGGCGCCTGGGCCGTATAATTGGTAGTTATTTGTCGATTTCAAAGGAAATCAGTTGCGTAGAAAGCTGTCCGTCCTAATCAAATCTCTAGTATAATACGGCCCTGGAAGGCACACAGAGATACGTTCATTTCGCAAATTATTTATATAATCGTATACTTCAGTATTCTCTTTTCTTAGTACTATCAGATCAGTGAATTTTTCTTGTGAAAAGCCTGGCCAGTGACAGTGGGAAGAACAGCTTTCTACCCGTACGGTATTAACTTGTTATTAAATACACCAATTCGCGAAAAATTATTCATGTTGGGAAGTAAAATTGACGCTAAAAGTTTTGAAATCTTGAAAACGGCATTCTGCCTAACATATTATACTTAATGTATCATGTCTCTGGATCATATTCAAATTATATACTTACTTCCGTTTTTTGGCAATTTACTTCCGTTTCCTCATCTTTTAGTTGTACCAATTTCCGTTTCCTCATCTTTTAGTTTTATATGTTTATCTTTTAGTTTTATCGTAGTTATGAACATAAATTTATGTTATAACATCAATTTATTAGCACATAACATCGACAAATTTGAATATAGCACCGATGCAATGAGCATATCATTGATTTATTTGTTTTCGATATTTTGTCCGTAAAAAAATTTCATACTTGTCTCAATTCTTATTTTATCGTCTGCATCGGAGTTCGATTGCCACGTTATTTTTCTTACGATAAGGATATTTTCTTATGATATACAGGTAGATATTATAATGCTTTACCTATTGTTCCATGAGGGCAAAGTTTTCTATCTGTATGTCCATGATAAGTTTTCTTCCAAGTTGTATTTCTTGCAGTTTCTTCTTGACAAAAATCCGCTTCTATCACTCCAGGGGGCAAAGCTGATTCGAAAAGATACATACAAAATTAAGTATCATTTTAAAATCATGTAATAAACAATATGATTCATTAATATCTGCACAAAATACACAACAAAAGTGAGCACAATTGCAAATTTTCTAACGGTTTGATTTCTTTCCAAAATCAATTCTTCGATTTTATTTTGGTGATAAATGAATGTGATGGAAAGTAATTGTTTAAATCTTGTACAAGTGTAAGGCAGTACGTTTTGATTCTGACTCATGTGTGACCTTTTGAGGTGAACCTACTTCAGATTTTGATTGAAATTATCCCTACCTTCACAAATAAATCCATCGCCAACATAGCCAGATAAGCAGGAACAGAAATATGAGCCAGCAGAATTGATGCATCGCGCATGTTCACTGCATACTGGTACGTTATTCTTAGCACACTCATTTGTATCTAAATCAACATAACGGAATTAGTCGTGATATAGCTATTTTAAGAAGTTAGCAGAGGCAGAAAAACAACGCAGAACAGCAATCATTTGATATGGTCCAATTGATTTTTTTAGATGTATAGACACGTATGTCTCATAAGGCACTACACTTTAAAATTTGAAAAGATAACGGGTTTCTATATACGTTATAGCCAACCAATAAAAATCGAGCATTGGTGAAAATCACATGTTATCAGTATATGCAAGAACAAATGGCTTGTAGACCATTTCTAGAAATTGCCTATAAATTATTAAATCTTATCTAAGCAGATAATTAATCCTTAGAAAATTGAAATGAAATTCGAACACACCTTTTGTTTGTATCGTTAGTTGTTGAGATGGAGGTCCATACCCCGCTCTCGATAACGCTTGGACTGTGACGTAATACTTCGAAAATTGAGTCAAATTATTCAGTTCAAGTTCTGGATTTCTAGTAACCTTGGTTTCCAGTTTTCTGGATGCATTGTACAAGATGACTTTATAGCCAACAATATCTTCATTTTCACTTAACCCTCCTGGACGAGCCCACGTTATTTTAGCACTCGAGTCTTTAACGTCTGGCGCCAAAATATGTTCGGGTGGTGGTGGTTCTAAAAATTTATAATGACGTGATTGGCTCTGTTAAAATATTATTATCATAAATTATTAAACTGTCTATTTTTCGAAAAATAAGTAGTAAAGTGTATAATTGGTAAAAAATCGCAAGAAATATGTTGTCTTTAAGGTTGCTTTAGTGAACTAAATGTATACTTCAGGCGCAAAGGATTGTTGGGGAACGCATGAAATATAAGTCAAAATGAAAACCTTGTCAAAAACATTCAAATTTTTTCACATTGTAATGTAGCACATCCAGATTAGACAGGTTGTTCATTTTTGTACGCTATCAATTATTTAACGTCCCGAAGGCCGCAAGACTGGTTATAGTCATTTTAACTAAATCAGTAAACGAAAGGCACATCCTGGTTTACTTAACTTCTCTAATTCCCTGGAAACAGTTTTAGAAAGGAAGCAACAAAATTATATCATCGTGCTAATGCCCACAAATGCTCCCGCTAAACAATACATGGTCTACTTACTTCTATGAGCTGTGTGGAATTGAACAGCAGAACTTGGAAAACTTTCGTAGCCATTTTGAATATTGTGACTGACAACCCAGAAAGAATAATTCATGTTTGGTTCAGTTTTATTCAGTAAGTAACTCAATCCACAATCAAAGCAAAATTCCCTCTTCACCCCATTTTCCAGGCCCAGGAGTCGATAGCGAATACCACCATGCTGTACACGTGATTTTTTCCACGATATCAGAATACCCTCCAATGATACGTTCACTCTCAATTCGCCGGGTGTTGTTGGAACTAGAAGTATGAAAAACATCTTATTTGTCAGACATAAGCGCGAACATTGTTCCACATGCAAACATGTCGCATCGTGCCTTGTGCAACAGAACCGCCTCACAGATCTCTGAGTAATGTTTACTATAAAACATTACGTCTTAAGATCAATATACACATAGCTACTAGCGCGTTTTTTTATCGAAGGAGTAGCGCCTAGTAAATACATACTGCCATTTACGTTCAAGCATGATGCATAAACCCGTGATTGTTTCTGGTAACAACCATAAGTAAGATCCACTCACCATATGAACTGGTGTCAATCATAACTTTCTCACTTGGTCCACTTTCGTAACCTTTCTGAACGTTATATGCCACAGCCCAGAATGTATATACCGTGTTTGGGGCAACCTTTTCTAACACGAAACTCAGTCCACATTCATCACAATATTCTCGTTTACTAGCATTCACAAAGCCAAGCAACTTGTATTCTATCTTTCCTCTTGGTTTTCTACATCTGCTCCATCGAACACTGATACCACTTTGTGAAAAACTGGTTGTAAGATTTCTAGGAGAGCTAGGAGCTTTTTAAGAAAAAATAAAAAATTTAAATTAACTTAAATTCTTACTGCTGTAAACAAACTCGACAAGTTCTTGAAACACTGCGTAAATATATTCCGGTCCAGCCGTCAACTCTTATTTTAATCAGTGCTAATCATAGTTCATATATCATATCATTAATTATTGAAAATGTTTTTTGACTTAGCCAAAACCATGCTTTTGCTTAGTTGATACAATCGATCTCGTTCCTCGAACCTCTTTCAATGGTAATGTAGATAATGTTTACTCTTGTTTGTTGTTACTGCATGCATGAACTTTTTATTATGATACAATTTATCGAAAAAGAGTATAGCAATAGTCAAAATTTATATTTGGCAAGACGTTCATCCGGCAATGTCTCGGGATAAGGACATTAAAACATAGGTACCTCGGAACCCCAATCAATTTGCAAATAACTCAGAATCCAGAATCATGTTCTGATACTTACTGAATGAAGGTGTAGTAATCGTGACATTCGTTGATCGTCCGCTTCTATAGCGAGGATGCTTGATATTATACGCAACTACCCAGAATGTGTACGTTGTATATTGTTCAACATCTTCTAATTTGTACGATTCTCCGCAAGCCTGACATATCGTTCTCTCCGTACCATTAAGTGTGGCAAACAATATGTAATCTACCAGTCCATTCAATTTCTCTGGTTCCCGCCATTTTGTCACCATTATTCTTCCTTTCAATTTAACTTTAAATCTTCGGGGGACAGTTGGAACTAGTGAGAAAGGAAAAAAAATCTTAGACACAGGATATTTTTTACTTAATACCAACAAAAAATATTAAAGGTAAAGACAACAGGATTGAAAGAGTTTTCATGCCTAAGCATTATTAACACAGACGGGGTTACAAATGTCAAAAAAGAGGACACAAAAAAATCAAGATTAATGCTTCGATCCTAACTGTCCTAACAATTTCCAAAACTGAAATCTAAATTTAAATTAGACATGAACTGCTTAGGTATAGCAATCATTTATAAGTCATGAACGACAATAAAAAAATGTAGGTGTTAGAAAAGTTCAACACATATGATTGTGACAACAATAGTGTACAGCAATAGTTGCTATTTATCGTACAAACTTCGGCGAAACAATCTGAAATTCACTTTCAAATGAATGCAAATGAACTATATCCATTGTTAAGTATCACATGGGCACAAGAAACCTGAAAATCGTGTGGTTTCATGCACCATTTCGTGCGTGTTCACACGTACATGCGCAATTTAGTTTTATTAAATTGAAAATCCCTCTTTGAAATGCCAAATCTTGAGCGATGGTTTGGTAGACTTTGGGACTCTTGACCATGTATTGTGGGAAATTTGCCGATGAACTAAACATTTGACGTCATCTATAGAAGATGCTAGTAAAGATGCATGCTTTTTTATACAATCAAAAGCGCGCGGGGCGCGAAATTTCAACCTTCCCTTGACGTAAACGTGTTCTTGAATATATTACCTCCTTCTGCTGTAGTAGTTCGAAGTGTAATGGCCTCTCCATCACCATGTTCATTTAGGCACAAAAGTTTGATAATGTAATCTGTAAATGGCTGGAGGTTGGTTAAATACATTTTATTTATATCTGATCTGTGCATTTGTTTCCACTTCTGTGGGTTTTTGAAGTCGTCAACACGGTAGGAAATCTAATAAAAAAGAAAGATGATTAATTAAGATTTGGGTAATTATCTAGAAATTATATCATTTAACAGAAATATTTCTTCGTTCAGCACATTCGTGCACATATCCTTAAATACAGAGGAAATCGTGTGCAATTATCTTGGATCATTTGTTCACCAGGAACATTCCTTTTCAAACATGTGGAGAACGAATTGGCTGCACGGGAGCTCTATTTTGATCATGGAACACTTTACAAAATAAATTAACGTCTTTTTTAATTGTGAAATACATTCTTGTGAACAACTTTTCCCATTTGTCATGAGATATTTGATTATAGCCATTGTCATGTAACCATGTTGATTTAACCATATAGAAAACTATGATAATGTCATTTACCTTGTATCCTACTATCGAGCCATATATGTTAAGTGGAGGTTGCCATTCCAGCATCAAATACGTCACAGCTTTTTCCCGTACTTTAAAATTGTTTGGTTTGGTTGGTACTAGTTTAAAATACATTAAAAATACTAAGGTTTTACTCCTGTTTCTTTGAAATAAAACAATCCTGTAGCGAGCTATTTCTATTCTTAATTTTTCTTAAAACATGTATATAGCTCTTTGTTGGCGTGCTTTCTCTTTGCTCTATCTTTCCTAACTTTTACACGTTATAAATAGGCATATATTATGCATGTATATATATAACTGTAATATCATTAATACCTGTACACTAACGCTGTATATCAAAAATATGTTTCTGTGACTAATTTCATAGAAAAAAAAGCTACATATTCCCTTGCAGATCAATATATGGCACATTTTAATTATCCATTAATTAAAATGATTAGCTCGTGCTTACCATAAAGTTTGGTATTACATTTGGCTTGTGACCATTTTGAGAACACGACCTTTGGTGCTTGTTTTGACGACGCAAATACAAACATTCTACGTTGGATTTGTATGATGTACTCTGAGCCTTCAACTGCAAAAGAGAAATTATTTAAAATGCTAGTGTTCCACACATGTTTTTTTAGTCAAGGCATACCACTCTTGCTCTTTAGGCCTGTTTTATACGTTGCATTTCAGTCGAAAATAATTCAAATAATAGATAAAGTCATTTCATTATTTATAGTTTGAATTGTATTTGACGTGACTGAAATGCGACGCATACAAAACTGGCCTTACATCCATTGGTTTATAGTTTTTATTTTTGTCATTCAAAAATTACATGATGTAAAGAAACTAATAATAATATGCACAGTATAAACACACAAAAAAAACAAGATAATAAGGCGCGACAGGAGGTAGTAACTAGACAAAGTCCCAACTGAAAACCACAACCTTTGATACCATCCACATTATAAATTTCTCCCATACCTAGTCCATTAATACTAAAATTCAAATCTTTTGAGAAATCTGATTCTTTATTATCTCCACCACTTATCCACCAAGTGACTTGAAAATCTCTTTTGACATCGTATATTTGATATTTATCTTCGATAAAAATGTTTAAAGATGTCCCATTTGTTTTACAATCCACAACCTTGGGAAGATCTGAGAAAAATAATAGCAGTAAAAATAATTAGCTACGTATAGTTTTTCAATGCACCGAATCTAAAAAATTCTTACCCATTGAATTTCGATACACTTGGTGCATGAAAGTTTGATTGAGCTCATAGTTCCAAATAACCAAGTCATCATAGTCTGCATTCAGTGTAGTACCGCTGACCGTACGCGGGGATAATGTTACTGTACACTTATCATCACTGCTGCGAAAAATGCGAGAGTGTTTTTGAGGTCTCTTTTGCTCACTCATAAATATACCGTCCTTGAACATGCGCAGTCCTGAGTGATTTGACCAGGTGACTATTAAATAAAACCATGATTCAAATTGAACCGGAAAATTACACTCCCATTTCTGATGACCCATAAATACAACTCCAGAAATGAAACGCTCTTGAGTTTTATTCACTTCTCGAGTGGTTTGATATATTGCTATTCCTGACGTATTTGATAGCACACTGCTGTCGCTACCGAGCAAAATCTTCGTCTCATTATCGTATTTCGGTAATTTTATCCAAAATCCAATACTGAAGCCAGTCTTAGCACAGTACCGTGCATCACAAACGCATTCCTTCGTGAATTTTCCCAATCGAGCCCAACTATCACCAGTAATAGATAAATATCCTCTTTCATTCCCAATAATAGCTACGCCAGTTCCTCTCTTCTTGCCATCGCGAGAATATTTTACATCACGCAACTGAGTCTCTCGGTCTAGAGGCCAGTAATGACGTGAACCTCGGTAAAATCCACCTGAAAACAAACGTCAAATGATTGATGTTCTAGACTACACATTTCAATAACCCACTTCATACTTTTCATTCCATATCATGGCTCATGCCTGAATCAAACAAGTTGCGGTATAAAGTTGGAATTTGAAAGGGTCTACACTTTGTAGGCATATACAGATCCCATGTGACGAAAACGCTCGTATTCTTTCATAATCTCAAAGTCAAAGAAATGAATGATATTTGTTTTCAAAAATAAAAATTGAAGTTCACATAAATCAGGGCAAAATCTTTATCCGGTTTACAAATATTGATTAATTATGAACTTTTCTTGTGTTTTCGTCAGGGATTATTAAATGAGTTTTAAAATTTAAAAGTATGAAAAACAGTAAGATAGTTGGTACAATTTGGACAAGTTTGTTATTGAAAGACGATATTATTAATTGATGAGTTAACTACACGAGATTTGACGAGAAAGTTTGGAGCAGCAACCAGATTTTGAAGCCACCTAGTTAATATATAGCATGGGAAATTCGTATTAATATTTGTGAAATAAACAAGCATGGAATGCATGTTATTGATACAGCTACTTCTACTTAGTTTGCTGCTAAACCTCCATTACTGTTTCACTAATGGTCTGTATACTGAGAAACTAAAGAAAGTAATTGCAGGATGATACGAAATATTGCCAAAGCATAGGTTACGGTAATACATTCAGAAGTTATTAAAATTGTTCTTATGTCTGGACCCCATGATTGTTTACCATGTAGCAGCCGCCAAGCAGATTTGCTAAAGATTACTAGGTTTTTTTGTTCTTATATAAACCTTACGTGTACACACACATTTTCCCGAGTTAGTTTTAAACTGACCAAGTCCACGGGAATTTGATTTTACAAACTTATGCATGTTTGTGAAATTATTTTCTTATACTAATAACTCTATTTGTATGCAACGCGATAAAATTAACTCTTGTTTACTGATCTCGAGAAACAGGATGTCTTTTTTTGTGCAACCAGCGTAATTACTTATTCAGTCTTTATACAACCACCCACAGTAAAGACTAAAGTTTAAAGATTATATATATATATATATATATATATATGAATAGAGTATCGGCAGTCAAGGTCAATTTTGTTCATTAATTTAAGCATTCTGAAGGCGTGCAGTTATGACGTATTACATGATATTATCGGTTCAAATAATAATAGTGTTCCACAAAAAAACAGGTTAAATAAAGTATAAAACGACGAATTGATTTAAACTTGAAATGACAAGCAGACGTCGTACTCGTACACGTGCTATTTTTGCTCTACGTTCTATCATATCTATCATATTTTTTTTGTATTATGGCTGCCCGTCCTTTATGAATGATAGTTTTTCATTCTCGTCAATTCATTAATTAGTTATTCAAAAATATTTCCATTGGGAAAATGACCTTGTTTAAAATAGGCGCACTATGCTGATAATATTGTCTCCCTCTAGAGTTAATTCTTTCTGAGCAAAGTACTAAGCATCGGAAATGGAAGACATACCAGACGTTGTCAGTATTAAAACCATTTTTGTCAAGGTTAATACCAATGTAAACTTTCCGCACATGGTTTCTTTTATACACATCAATAGATTCATGCATCATATAAAACCGCACCAGCATGACGAACCAAATATATGCGGTTATGTAACACTGACCTGCGGTTTTAGACGCAGATTACTATTCATTGGGCATGAATCGAATTTGAAGTCAAAAAATTTTGCACACTGAGTAATTACTGTTTGAAAAATGTTTAATATTAAGAAATGACTTGTATGATATTAAGGTGTAATAATTTGACTTCTATATTGGTCAAACAAACTTTTTAAGGTCAATTTTTTAAATGCAATCTTGCCCCCATGCTAGTCTTGTAACCATCTTAAATAACTGTATTTGGGACTAGATGCTAGCACTCAAAATGCACTTCTATATCGGAAATTATTCAACGACGAGACCTATAGTGTACGTCGGCCAGTATCGCTCGGTTGTATACATTATATCATACTCTAGTTTCGGCGTTTATGTGTTATTTACAACTTTTATCACAAAATAATATTGTTATAAATCGCATTTTATCTACGCGATAACAATCCAACATTTTTGTTCATCAAAATGCCGGCCAAAGCAAATATGACGCTTGAATAATGTCAACAATCTAAACACAACAGTCACGAAACTACTTTGAAAATAAGGCACAACTAAAATAATGACATATTATATGGTTAATAGGCGTTTTACCGCAAACTAAAACACTCGTATTTTCCATATTTTCACTATTGAAGATATGAAAAAGTAATGTAACGCGTGAAAAACGCATGTGTTTTCATGCAGGATTTACATGTTCTCTGTTCGCTTGTTCCGACTTCTGACTGTATAATAAAAAGAACATTACACGGTAGCTTGAAGATATATGGACATTATTTCCTCGTGTTGAAAACAATACCACCACTCGAAAATCATATTCATATATTCGCGCCACCGTGTAATATCCTCTACATATCTCATCATTTGTGCCATGACTGCATAATGGCGGAATCATATTTTACGTTTGTGATTTTTCAAAATCCCTAGATAGCCAGGACAGATGCAATCGTGTGTAAATCATGTTCAAGCATTGTACAAAAATACCCCTAACAAGAGATTTAACTATCCTTGACCGTTTTATGATATTAGCATGCGAACACGACAGCTTGCCTTTAAATTTATAAATGGTTAATATGTCTTAATTCGAGAATGTGTCTTAGTTCTTAAGACAATAAACCCCGGATTAAAGCCTAGTTCCATTATCCTAGCAAAGTTATTCTCGAGGATGTGATATAGTCTAATAATAAATGAAAAAAGTATATCTTTTCTTTTGTGGACTGTATTCATATTAAGCGTAGATCGGCCTAATCGGCCTATACAAATATACTCTATCACATGCATCGGTCACTTTGATATATTCACGACATTCGCGACTATAAATGAAACTGGGCTTTAGAAATTAACATTCAATATCGAGGGAAGTGTAACAAAACTGCTTTATCAGAAGAGAATATTTTGATTTGAAAACATGCTTTTGTACAAAGCTTTTGTACGGGCTACAGGTTTTTATGCAACAAACGTTGGCTATCTGAATGCGATTGCTAATAAAATATTAGAAAAGTATGAAACACCATTACATATGTTAATCCAGATGGATCCTTATATGATACTCCGCACTGGTATATAAAGAAACAGCTATAACTGGCAGACGACAATTATGAACAGGAAAAAACAATATTTACACCTGAGGAGTTTTCGTGCAAAGGATCAGATTCTTGATGGGGTGCGTGATTATTAACGGAAATTTTTCAGGGCGTTCTCAGCCTTATACACGTCATTCAACAATCTTGTTATGTCGCTGGATTAAAGTTGAACTAAAATGGTTTCTTTCTCACAAGTACTTTTGTGATGTATTTTGGTTTCGTCATAAGCAACACTAACTTCAACAATGCATGTGTCTCAATACATATCGTTTTTATTATGAATACTGGTCGCGCATCTAGCATTATCGTCATCAAAAGGTAACGCACAAGGAAATTGTAAACATAACGGATCGTATAGATAAATCGGTAACTTTTGACAACTAATTATGATAACGTAAAGGACTAATATATGTTTTTAAGCTGCTGTCAATATCAAGACATTGGGCTGTTGGACAAAATATTGGACTTTTGTTGTGGAGATGGTACAACTTGTGGTCTGCATAGCTGAATATATAATAGAAAACTGTTCATACTGTTTGCTGCAAGATGACAATAGTACTTAAATTAAATGAAAACAGTGACTGGTTAGTAGGAAAATTTGACTACCGCACACCAGCCTAATATTACTTACAAATGTTCTTGGTTGATTACTTTTATAACATTTGTAAATAGGATATTGATCGAAGAAATAAAGAAATAATGGAAAAAAAACATAGGTTTATATGAATGTTTACATGTCTCGAATAAATGACCAGTTAAAATGAAATATTTTTTGTTGTAGTTGCATCTTTCACGCGGGCACCCAAATACCGGTAATAGTCAATTAAAACCACATTAGAGCAGTTTCGTACGTGATAGCTACACTTAGATTTCTGGGCAAAACGTTTCCCGTTTGATTCATATAAAGCGCATTAAACAATCACTCCAAAGTCATGGTACGTTTGGTACTCAGCAATGTCATGAGAGTTACACGCACTCGTCTACACGATGCTATCCTCTGAATACGAATACAGTGAAAGTATTGAATAATAACAAGGGTAAAAGTTATCGATTTAATTCCTCAATGACGGAAACACAATGTGTACTATATGAAATGTACATGTATGTATAGCAAAATGTAGACAGAGTTATAACGAGAGCCGTACGTGCATCATAATCAAGTACATGTATAACATACCTTTAGTTAAATACTTGACATCAGTTTTTGAAACATGACCTACAACAAAGGTTAATACATCATATCAGTAAGAAGAACCGCATGTTGTATTTAGAATATTTCCAACTAAATTCTACGAACAAAAAACTTCTATACAAATAAACTTGGTATATCTTTACACGGGTCTTTTGTGTTAAATATCGTAACAAACATTCACATCTATAAAAATTACGTCTACTACAATATTTTCGAACAATCTCGTGAAACGAATATAGTAAACAAGAGAAAGCAAGATTTTTCGCAGAAAATAGTTTCAAAACACAAAACGCTGAGCAAAACGCAAATTTCAAAACATAACACATTATAAATGACATTATAATACAAGTATATCTAATAGTACAATGGACGCGTACATAACTGTCTGAAACGTGTAAGTTTATAAAGCACTAGAACGCAGAGCAAAAATAACCCCCAATTCTATTCCTTATGAATTTAGGGCCCATATTGCTTTCATCCTTCTCGGTCATTTTAAATATTCAAAGAAATACCTGGACGCAAGCTCGTGTTTCCATTATCAATTCTTGTATGGCACAGTTTGAAACTAAATACCGCAATAAAGGCAAGCGCAATGTATTTTTCTCCCAAACAACTCATTGTTCGTTGCGGAGTACGTCTTCTATAACCAACACAACTTGCGCGATTGTACAAACGTTCGTATGACTATAAACACCAGTCTGTAGTTCTGAAATGCGCGACTATGTAACCAAGATTAATACAACGACGTCTAACCTCCGCTCAAACTTGGCATGTATTGCCAGTATTTGCAATACAAAATGCGGCTAAAAATGCAACCGGAAGTCTGATTAAAGCCGGATGCGGGTGTAGCCGTGCTTAATTCCTGGGCCACATTTACTGAATCTAGATACATAATGAATCAATTTTATGGACAAACAAGGGATAGAATGACATCACATGGGATGCTAAAATCAGAGAATTTTCCACGGTTTTGGGTGATGATATCCCCGAGTTAGTTATGTGGCGAGATTGTTGGAAAGAACGATTTTCATTGGTACATTGATGTTGTGTTCGACCAATGACAATCTTCGTACTTTAAAACTATACTAATACGAATTTTTCTGGTCGAAACGGCCCCTAATCTAGAGGGAGGGGGGAGGATTTTCCGAGCGGTCGGAGTAGGTGCAACTAATGCACATATTTTGTAGTTGACATGCCTCCTTATTCCTTCTGTTACAGTTGACTGTACCAGTGTGTGTTGTGGCTGACTTTCCCGAATAATGCATATGTTGCAGTGACTTGTGATTCAAGCAACTGTTACTTAATGCTCAGTCAGTCAGTCTCATGTGATTAAACAGCTGATATTGGAAATTAACATGTGATTTCTCTATACGAATTATACGAATTCATGTGTGAAAATGTGACGATTTTGTCATTCTTTCAATTTCCATTACTTGCTATGTTGTTGCTAGACTAAATTAGCAAACTTTTTTTAAACTACATGCATACATGCAATGTTTGATATTGACCATACTAAAAAGATGGTGGCTGTCAATCTTACCGTGATCCATTGTAAACCTAAATTAGTCTTGAAACAGCACAGCAAACTGCAGTTTGAGAGGAGTGGACAGTGTTTTGCTGCACGTGAATATTATTCAATGTTGTTAACCAAATTGTTCAGCGCTGTCACGTCTGACTGTTCGCGGGCTAATTCAGGTGAAATAATGCTATATACATTGTTGTATGTGACAGTGAATTGTCGTAAAAAAATTATACATAGGCAAAACAGTTAATATGTAGCACATGCAAGACATAATAAAAAGATGATGGAGTTGTAGCTAGTAATAAGACAAGTGCTGAATAATTTACCATATTAGAGTAATGTGTTGACTTTCTTTTAAGAAAACAACGCCGGCTAATGTGGATTTTGTCATCCGCATATGTTTTCAGTCGTTGATCTGGTTTCATTTTAATATCCAAACAATCGTTTATAGTTTCGATAAACATCACTACGTTCAATTATATTACATTGTCGCTTAAATTGCTCTAGGCGGCGTTAAAACCCGAACAAAACATAGACTCGTGTAAGTAAAGTAATAGTTAGAAACTGAGATAAAAGGATTCAACAAATAGTATTGACTATTGATGAGAACGACTGTTGTTTGATGAACTACTTGAAAAACAATTACTAATGATAATAATAAAGTAACCCCGGCCATAACTGCTTTCAATGAACTGCTTCATACGCAAATTGTGCAGCGTGGCACATTTTTTGTCTTTAAAATTTATTTCAAGGGCGGCATATATCGTCTTACTTGTCTTTTATGTTCTTAATCAGATTTGTGTGGGTGGAGATTTGGTTAATGGGAAATCACATAGAAACTGTCCCCTAAACGTTAGATGTACCGTCCGGCACAATCAGTAGACGGATTTAGACTGACAGGGCACTAAATATTCGAAAGATATCTCTTCAAAATTTGTCTTGAATGTTCAAATGTTCTTTTAATTTTATCGTGGCTAGGGATTCAACTATCTAGCGTTGTAATCAGCGAGGAAACTCAATTTTTTAGTGATTAAAACCGCACTATTTAATTATAGACGACGACGAAATGTCCTGGGAGTTCTGGAAATTACATCTCCCTTATCCTACAGCTGTTTCATTTTTTCACTACCCAAACTGGGTATTTTAAGACAGAATGATGCTACATCACTTATTTAATTTGAACCTCTTCAACCTCGTACTAGAAATTTCTACAATATATGGCATTTGGCCAGCTGTCTACTCTGTCGGAGCTTTGATCTATCTTTTCAATTGAAGAGCTATAAGAGGGCTAATAAGAGGCTGTCGAAATCAACCTTTTTACATTCAGCAAATAGGCTTTCAAAAAATATTATGTATCATTCTTATTCATCTCGTTAAATTAGATTAATCTTATTTTATCTTACTTTTAAACCGCTGCAATATAAAGTGCATTTACATGAGGTCAAAATACTTAACCCCACTTTTAGACTATGTCATTTCCAATTTCTGTTTCAGTCTCGAAATATTTTTTCGCTCTCTATCATATCTCTGTCGGTGTGTATCTGATGTAGACAACAGGTCAATTTATATATATATATATATATATATATATATATATATATATATATATATATATATATATATATATATATATATATATATATATATATATATATATATATTATATATATATATATACATATATATATATATATATATTATATATATATATATATATATATATATATATATATATATATATATATATATATATATTAAGTTGAAAAATGCACTATATACTTCGGACTTAAACAATTTATGATGATTCCCCAGCCTTATCGGGATTATTAATTCTATTATAATTATATATTCTGACTGCAAATCTTTTGGTGTATATATATGTACACCAAAAAATGCAATCAGGCTTTGCTAAATTTACATTTAATCTTTTTCAGGACATATAACGCCAGTGCATGATTTCAATATAGTCATTGACAATTACAAATGCATGTATACAAAAATGCATGTTCGTTGCTTCTCGTTTCATTTGACCCTTTCCTGATGCATCTGTTTCTTAAATATCCTATATTATTTACTTTTTCATGCTTTACTTCCAGACTAGACATTAGTGAAACATGCCTAGCACCATTAATGTTTCAGGGAGAAAGTGTGATCGTCTTCTGACCCCGCTAGTACATGCATATGTCATTATCGATCGCTCTAATGCTACAATTATCCCACACTTTAGTGCAGTGCCGTACAAAACTAAAATGTTAATTCGGAAAACAAAGAAAAGGAAATTCCTTCTAAATTAAGGATAACTTTGTTATTTGAAATAGATTTTGGAAATATCCAATTAAATGAGTACCTTGTAAACATTGCTGTTGCCTACTGAATGTCTCACAATTTTTAATTTCTTCCTTGTCATGATTGTGTGTATTTGTAAGGACAATCTGGAAAATCAGTCGTGTAAAATCAACGCGTGAATCCGTACTATCAAAAGTGGTAGTAGCATTTAAATTATTCTAAAAAAGATTTATTAATTTTTTTGTACACTACATATGCATGTTCGATTTTTAATAGTGTGAAAACATATGCAGCTGAAAATTTTCATGCAACCAGTATATTTGCCTTGTACGTCACCCAAAAATCTATCGAAAGAGCAAGCAATATCTATACATTGCAGTTTTCGTTGTTTCGAACTTGTATTATATAATATTATATAGCCATTATAAGCGGTCTGCTATTATACTCGAGCTCTAAGTTGTATAATGATAAAAAATTATCCCAGCTTACCGAAACCAGGAAACCAACAGTTTGTACGAGCTACGAACAACATAAGTATAGCCACAAATCTCATTTTATCAATTCTTTCTGCCTATCTGCGAAACAGATGAATGTTCTTTTGGTAAAATGAATATGTATATAGTTGCCAAGAAGGTCAAGCAATCCCTATTGTACGCACCAAAGATGATGACGATATTAACAAAGTGTGTATAGTATTTAGTCTTTCCTTCGTTGAAATAGATAACATATCTTAATTCTTGCACACACTGGAGCAAACATACAAACACCGCGACGATGTTTTCTAATTTATACAACTGGATTATCTTGCAGATCAGGCCAAGGTTCTGTTTACACTTTTAGATAGATATCAAGACAGGTGCTTGACTATTTCAATCAGGTCAGAACAGTTCCAGCAGGTTCAAAGAGGAACGAGGTTTTGCTGTTATAAAACGTGTGATAACAAGAACGTGTATATGATCGTGAACACTGTCGGAGATTGTCGGTGTCGATACGCAGCCAGAGGTTATGCAAAATGAACGACGCCCAATGACACAAAATAATAGCCGTGCCTGCAGTGACCACATCTATTCTCCTTTCATTACTAACAAACCATTATATGTCTCCTCCACAAGTCCCCTGTGCTGTTTCCAAGTGTTGTTGATTGGTAAAATGCCAAAACCAGTAGAAATTATCACCTTACTTGTGACAGGACTGGTCTTCACCCACACCCGCTCACACGACAGTTCAATATTGTTCTAAATTGATAATATTATAATACAACAAGACTAGCCGCCTTGAAATGGGGTCGTGCCTTTTCAAAAGGCGCCCCGAGACCACGCAGAGCTTCTTCTAAACAGTCAACGGAAGATTTAGTTAGAAGTGCGTTACACTAACACGTTTAAAAAAGTGTGAAATTGCTCAATTTCGTTGCACTTGAAGATTTATCGATAATTGATGAAACAGCTGCAAATGGGAAAGCAAGAATGTGTAAAGTATTTTATACCTTGTTCATATAATGACTGCGTGGGTTTACGTTTGTATACGAAATGTAAATAGCGTGATGACGTTTATATTAAATAATTATCTCATACTCTCCTCGTTCCAGTCCTCTTCTAATCCTACAATATACCTTGTTTATAAGGTATAAATGTAAATAATAACTTAAAGAAAAAAGTATAACCTATTTTATTTTAAGGATCACCTGAAAATATGTAACACGTGGTGCCTTATAATGTCTAATGAGTATTTTAGATTATATTTGAAAACTTTTCTTGCGTCGGTCTGAGCAGCGCTCATTATCTGGCCAGACTGCGGCATAAGAAGACAGAGTGATGAAACTAATTCGTTAAAATTACAAAAACATGTCTCCAAATTGGAAAATTAATCCCCCTTGCTCCACATATAGTGTTTAAATGAAACATTTAAAATGGAACATTCTGAAGCGCTGTTGACGCAAGGTCATGAGGAGAAATGAATTAAATATACACGTCTATCAAGATCTAAGAAGTACTTCTCTGTTATCAAAACATTCAATCCAACATGTTTCATTAATTTCGAGGGATAATCTAAAATGAATTTAGTTACAGCTGCATATCCTGAACAGCAGGAATATAATAAATTTTTCGATGTTGTGCAATAGCTAGAGGCCTGAACTATATATGAGTTATCAATATTTTTTTGTCTAAAACTCTGGCTCTATACTACTTACTAGCTCCAAACGAGCATGATAAATCATTCAAATGAATTTTCAGCAATACATTTGTAGGCATTTATATACACAGCAAATATATGTAAGCGCGGAAAATTTCCTGCATTGCTTTGGCATTTAAAACGTGAATAGGAAAAATGATCTCTGTATGAATTAAGAAATTTTGTATTTTGTATATACACAGAATCCATAAACTTTGCCGTTTATGACTACTTCTCATATAAACTTAAAATACTTAAAATTGTCTTTAAAACCTTAATTTCACTTGAGTTTCTACTATAAAACTGGAAATATAAAAAACATTTTGTCTTATGTTTCCATATCTACAATTATACAAAACTTGTGTTCGTGTGTAAGCCTCAAGTGTTGTATTCTCAGTGTAAGCCTCAAGTAAAGATAAGTGTGAATTTTACAGAGCAATGTTTCATTATATGTAACTATATATAATCGATGACAATGACCGTGACAGAATTTAGTTGAAACAACACGAAAATTCTCATTGTAATACGTTCGGACCGCAAGCTCACTGATAATGATGTAATATTATTAGTATAGGTAATAGTATAATTTCGAGTTCAATTACGGATAAACAAGCACGAGTGAGTTTTTAAAAACTGCAAAATAGTGCGAGTCCGTAGGACGAGCGCTATTTGCGGTTTTTAAAAACTCACGGGTGCTTGTTTTCCGTAATTGCACGAGAAATTATACTATTAATAATAATATAAAAAGGAAATGTTCAAACAAGCATTTTGTACTTACAACTTCGCATTATGCAAGTGCACTCATTCTCGAATTTCTTCGCTAAAAAATTCATGCTTATAAAAGCCATGGCTAAAAATTTTATGTACAAATCCCAAATTGTGTTGAAATTTCGACGAAATCTTTAAGCAAACGTGACAATTCGGCCGCCATATTTTTGGTTTTTCTGCGAGTAAATCCCATCGCTCAAAGAGCTTATTACAGATTTTTGTACTGCTGTTACAGATTTTTGCACTGTTGTTACTGATTTTTGCACTGTGTTACAGATTTTTGCACTGTTCTGGGTGATGTTAAGGATTAACTGCACTCGAATAAACCAATCACAGCCCAGAAACGTTCCCTTGTATAGTATTAGCACAGAATAATGCATTATTAGCACTGTCTTCATGAAGATCCGAGCTTGCGGATTGAAAGCTTTGCGATAATAAATTTATGTGGTGTTTCCACAAAATTATACTGACATTTAAATTCACCATGCAAACTTACAGAATCGAACTTGACTATAGCGAGTGTTGTGAAGTATCGTCCTGAATGCGATAAAGTACATGCATGTGAAATAATAATAATACTAGAAATACATGCATGCAGCAACCCCTCGCACTAACTAAGAGCATGCAACTAAATTTTTGGAATTACATGAAGTCCTTCATAAGTTGTTGTCATAGCAACACGGCAATTGTTATTCTTTCTGTATATTTTTTCAAAATGACAAAATATCAGTTTTTAATCCTTGTTTTATTGATAATTTTTTTAAATGGCACAAAATTTGTCATCGTCATGTTGTTACGCCTAATGTAAGCTTAAATTTGGTATTAATGGTATAAAATACGACCAATTACTTACATTAATAATAAGAAGACAGCCTTGCATTTACAAAACATAAACTTACTCTGGAATTTAAACAGTGAATAGACTGGATGAGTACGGCTACGCCGGTCTTTATAAAGCATTAAAACACAAGTATAAATACGCATTATCAACAAACTTGCCTTGTGTTTCACGCCATCGTCAATTGTTGGCGCTTCTCTGTATTTTTCCCGAATTAATCTCTCTTCAATCTTCTTCGGCAGTCTCTCGAGTCTTTGTCGAATTGTCGTCCTCTACGCTCGTTTCGCCTTGCTAAACGTTCTGCTTTTTCGTTTTCCTTTCGCTGCTTGCTTGACTCCACATTTGTTGACCTGATAAATGCTTTTTATTTAATTTTTACAACAATAAATTGTTGTTAAAGTTCCCAAAACTTTTTGCAATGTTAGCCATTCATGATAGACCGCCATATTGTTGGGATCAATGTGAGCATGACGTCATCACCTACCAAAAAAATCTTACCCCCATCGCACATGAACAGCGACTTTGAACTTCGCTTATGCACGATTAGTAACCCTCGCCCCGACAAGATATCATAAGAGATACAAACTAACGCAAAACTAACGTAAGCTTATTTATTCTTGGGTTTTACGTGACGTCATAAATTTCACTGGGGGTCAACTCCAAATCGATACACTATCATCAGACTGAAAAAAATTTTCACTGTATGTGTTGACCTTGTGTTTGGCAGCAAATGTGTGCAGTTTCGTGAGATTTGCTTGCTCCAGTGCAGTACAATCATCAATACATTTTGGGTTGACCCCCACTCAGAATTACTGAAAAAGGTTCCAGTGAAACCCAAGAATAGAGACTGAATGTTTTCATGCCTGCTTGCCCTTTATAGAAGGTTAGGTAATTGTGTAATTTTTGAATTAAAACGAAATTATCATTAACAATGAAAGATAGTGCATGTGTTTTTGAATTGCAATTATATTTTACTGGGTGCATGTTAAAAATTACCATCTGTCCGAAGCAGTCTCTTTAGTGAGCTTGCGTGACTTTTTATTCTTAAGTTTCTTTTCTCATTGCCTAAGGAATGTCTACCAAACGTCAACCTAAACCATATTTAGCGTCTTTTCGATGGCGTGCATGCTTGCATGCATCTACAGACCGTCAAAGTCTTCATCTTTAATTAAAAATTAAATGCTTATCACTCATAGATAAGGCCACCCACATGCTCCCCTGAGGCTGCCGATAGTCCATAAAATATCATATATAAAATATCACATATTATGATTTTGATATTGATTTTGAAAATGCAAAGTTTCAGTTTTATGCATGATATAATGAACGGATCATAAACAGTACTTTTGTCTTTATTTTTCCTTCAGTGTCATATCCATTGCTATAATTCTGGAGGGGATGTATTTTCATGTCCAGCATTTATTACGACTTTTCTATTCTACGATCATTTTAAAGTTCGACTTCGCGGTTACAAGCAATATAAAGCTGTTTTTACAGATTACGTCACTTCTACACCTCCTGCCCAGGCATCCTCTTTAGCAGAATCTACGATCCTCGCATTCACAAGGGCATTTTTCTATTCATGAGTACTTCATCTCACTCATTGTACAGAGGATAACCAATAAATATTGAAATTAAGCACCTGGATACCCGGGGGTCGCTTCGTTCAAAAAAGAAAGGTTAGAAGGGTTACAAGGGTTATAACTATGCCGTACCGCTAGAGCCATCGCTCATCCGTTCCTGTTCCCTAACTATTAACGTGTGTAATTTAAGTCCCTATAAGAAAACACATTACGGTGATCAAGTTTTCCTTACTAAAGATTTCGATCTTGTGTCGTATTTGTTGTAGCTACCAACGCCATGACGTGATCTGTGATCTATATCGCACTTCAGACGCACAAAAAAAATTTATTTGTCAATTGCAACTATAATCTTGTTTTCAATCTCCTAGCCAGAGCCCGTGATCCTCTGTGCAGGAATCGCGAGGCAATATAGATGAGAATACAATTTTTGATTGGATGGTTGATAATTAGACCGATTCGCTCTTGATAAAATTTGGGCAATTTTAATTGTTCAAGAAGCAAAGCTGAACCTATAGATCTGCCATTTCAAGCCCGATCGGAATGAAAGATGACACAGTGTGTCTTAAACTAATAATATTTCTAGATCTCATCGATTGACGGAGTCCAATTTTTTGTATTCCCGTGGGAGGGCTAATTAAATTGTAGTGTTAGGCCCCATTTACACGGTACTCGATGAAATTTTGTCCCGATAAACTTCTGTACTGATGCAAATATTTGGCATAGTGGCTTTTACCACCAGTAAAGCCATGGTCAGCATCTCCACAGCAGAATAAATTAATGATAGTCAATAATAATAGTGTTGTAGTAAATGCAAACAATATATTTCTATTTAAAGGATTCATGTTTTGTTTTTTGCTTTTCACTTGTTATTATGCGTGCAGATTAAAGTGTACGTATGTGCTGACGGAAAACCAGCACAAAACTATAAGTGTCCCAATAGTTACCGCATGTACGTGGAGGTGCTATGGTATTCGGGGCGTTTCCAAATCTTAGACTTGTATGATATTTACACTTAATTATATATTCGCTTAAACCTAGCGATGATAAACATTCACCCGAACATATTAAGGTTGTTATGGTGACGTATTCTTTATTTATCACTTGAGATCCTATTATCCACACAAATGCGTATTCCGTTGATCCCTCTGATTACCTACACAATTGGGTATGTCTGGTGCTGTACAATAGATGAAACTTGTTGCAATAAGATGACTGTTTACTGCAATGTTAAAATTTTGAGTTACATTGATTTATTTAACATAAATTGCAAATAATTATACACTTTCGTATAAGCCTGCGTGATAAAATTTCATCTTTCCTTTGAAAATACTGAAATCGACAACTGTCCGATATCACCTGAACTTGTCTTGCACCCGATTATGACGTCACGACGTGCATTTTTCCTCAGCCCTACCATGCATAATAATCTTTTCATAAAATGTTGAATATAACCTATCAAATTTCCACCTAGAATCCACTCCACACCCTTGCACTTTCCTGTGCCCCCCTTTCACTCCTCTGCAGCCCCTCTCGAAAAATGCACATGGTCGGCTTTCATAGCACTATAAATTAAGGTGTATGTGCCACGTTTTAGGTAAATTTTAACTATACCAAGAAACAATTTGAATACAAACACTCTTCACCTCTTTCCTTAAAGCAGCGGAGTATGCCCCTGCAGGGGTATTAAACAATTATTGAATTAGGTAGAGTAGGATAATAACAATTATTGAATTAGGTAGAGTAGGATATGAGGAATTATTAACGCACATGTTTGTGTTATCTGCCGAACCTGATGGCTGAAATAGAAAAATCAAACCTAGGCCTTAAAGGGAAATGGCAACAAAAATTTTTATCGTCTTATTTGAAAGAGACCCCAAAACAAAATATAGAAGTCTATTACAAAATTTTTATATCTGCCTTACTTGGTGAAATATTTTGACCTGAAATCTTTAGTTGTCCGCCATCTTGGAAATTTGTAGATATGCACACGCAATTTTTTTTCTTACGACACAATGATTAATCATCTCCATTAACCACATACATGGTAAGTGTATCGGATTTCAGCACGGACTGAAAGTGTTTCACAAATATTTTATCGGTGGTAAGTATTAGGAGAAGCTTTGAATGGCTTATCCCTATTGTGACCTCACCAAAACATTGTTAATGAGGTTAAACATTAATCCAAGATGGCGGACAGTTCGATTATCAGGTGACAATATCTCCCAAGGTAAAGCAGATATAAAATTTTGTAAATGACTTCTATATATCATTTTTAGAGTCTCTTTCAAATGAGACAATAAAAATTTTTGTTGCCATTTCCCTTTAATAATTTCTCATATCCTACGAGAACCGAATTCAATAATTGTTTTAGTATTTATTTGTATTTATATCGGACTCAGAATAAACGCTTGCCTTGTAAACAAGACGATACGAACTTATTGAAATTACTCTTGTATTACCAACGGGCAATACCATGATTGTGTGCGGCCTATACTATCCACCTACCCAAAATTATTTGGAGAGTAACTTGATGGATCATCTATTAAATCGTGCAGATGACATATGGGATAAGGTACCTGACGCTGTTATTGTTCGTGGAGGTGAACATTAACAAATTGGAGCAATTACTAGGGTGGGGCACAATGGTGCATTTTCCAACTAGAGACAACGCTTGTCTAGTTAAATGAGTGACGAACAAAAAAGATTGATTCTCAGGATGCACTCCTTTCAATATGCTAATAAAGACCGATCATACTAGAAGACAGAGAAGAAGGAAGCTGTACAAAAGCGCTACTGGCGATCCAACATAAAGTGCCAAAATATTTGGATGATAAATATTGTAAAGCCTTCTGGCTCTTTTCGATGTAATTCAGCAAGTTTTTTGACTCTGTGAGACATGTACTCCTATCTAGCTTTAACATTTTTATATATAATTTAGAAATTTAAATAGATCACGAAAGTACGGATGAGTCTGAAAATGCAATGGCGCAATTCCTAAGTTGGTCTGAGAATAGAATCGTGCAAAGTAATCCGAAAAGATGTAAGGAATTAACCTTTCGAAAAAAGGCTACACATCCAGAAGAGCTGGAATTGGTGCATAACATACCTCAGTGTAGAAGGATGGTTGCTCTGGGAGTCACATTCCAAAATAACAACACAATTATTACCCACATCCGTGAGAAACTAATCAAGGCTAATAAATTTTCTATTTAATTCGTTGATAATTACGATTATTAGCTATGGTTTATCTGTCTACAGACGTTCACAAGCCGGGCTGAACACCGTTCAAAGGTTTCTTGACAGGTGTTACAGGCGTAAATATATAACATAACCTGTTAATATTCATGATAAGCTGGAAAAACAAGACAAAAGCATTTTTTAAAAAACGTTTCTGGCATGAAAAAGAGCATGAAATATACTTAAGGACGAACTGTAATTATCCGTGTTTAATTACAGACCGTTTTAAAACCTGGGTTGTAATTAGATTAACTTTTGGATATAATATGTATATAGATTAATGTAATTCACCCGTTCTAACTTAAGATATGTGCTTTTATCCTTGAATTAATAAAAGACATTATTATTGACATTATTATTATTACGATGAAATTAGGGTGACGTCATAATGTCGAATATGTGTTGTCAGTATTTTATGGTGATGTCATAACGATCATAGAGATTATCAAAGAATAGAGGCGGCATCGGATGACGAATCGCGGGACAAATTAAATTGAACAAATCTAATGGGGCTCCCGGAATTTAAATCCCGGAGATATACTGAAAACACACAGTTTTTGTCAATTTTTGCTTGTTTTTATGACCATGATGCACGCAGATATTGGCTATAATAAGAAAATATGTTGTAGCTTTCCAGTTTTTGTAATTTTAGGTGCAGACAGCCAGATTTTTGTGTAAATATTAAAGTTTTTTAACCTTGGGTTCTCCTTAGTAACGCATAGCAACCAGTTTTTGACAGGCTTTTTGCAGCGAGGTTTTGCCTCTAAATATCTGCTAAATTATCCCACATCTGGACACAAATTGAACTTATTTGCCTTCAAACGGTTATCAAAATTGTTTTAGAGGTGCAACAAGGTGTACAACCACAACACTGCGATGTATTTAAACTTTAAGGACTTTTCTAGTGTGTTCATCTGATTTTTCGAATACAAAAATTACATTTTCGCTCACAAATACTCATTATTAAACATACCCAACTTTATTCTGTATTCAAAACACAAAATTCAAAACGTTCAAGGCAATCTCGCACTAATCTTTAACATTTTCGCCTTTGTTTTACATAAAAAACTTTGAGTGCGAAAAATCGAAAAAAAAATTTTCTCGTGCTTTCTCGATTCTTGTTGTGAAAAGTCGATAACCAGCCAATAGGCGCACAACCATACATCCGGGTCTTAAATTTGGCCCCCATACGATGCCCCCTCTATTCTTTTATAATCTCTATGATAACGATTTCATCCAGCGTTGTTAACGATTTAAAACTTTTGAATTATTTTCAATAATTAAATTCTTTACTGTAATAATTATCATTTTAATATAGGTAATTCAATGAAATATTACACCAAGGAAATAATTGGGTGTTCATATTTTGCACTCCGCCATTTTGTACTCTTAATACGAAAATTCTATTGATATGTATTAGGACTGGATAGAGCATCGTAATAGAAATTTCAAATGAAATTGAAGCCAGGAACACGTTATATTTTGAGACCGGGGCCAACAATTGATGTGCTAACCAGCTTTAATAGATATAATGGAAAATTTTCCGCCATTTTCCCGCATATAGTGGTGCGTGAGAGATCCGCGCATGGGTACACGAACTAGAATACAAAGCTGGAGCGTGGTGTAATGGTCGAGCACAACGACTTTATACCACGCGTTTCCACGCTCCATCGTTGCATTCGACTTTTTCACTGTGCCGTGACGAAAATCGAGGATTAATTGACTTATCACATGGTACAAATTAAAGTCTGATTGTATAATTGGAAATTGCCGTATAATATTATTTAGTAATACTTACCTAGTTGTGCAGGTGTAGTGATTACAGCAACATCATCACCACTGCTTTTTGCTGTTTTATAATGATTGTCCACGACTCTTACACGAACTTCATACCGCACATTTTCTTCAAGATGGTCTAAAATAACTTTCGTGTAATTTCCTGGAACATCTTTATACTGTTTAACTATTGTTGATCTTTTCTTCAGGTAAATCCTGTAATTGAACCCACCAGGGTGATTTATTGGACCTTTCCACTCTAGAGATATTTTTGTTGAAGATAATGGCAGAGCTTGAATAAGTATTGGCCGTTTTGGATATCCACTTTCTGATTCTACACCAAATAAAATAAAAACAACCTAAATTGTTCGTTTCTTAGTAATTCCAACTAGACCGTAAACATTGGAGAGAAGTGCATTTTAAATCATGCGCTCGACTGGGGACTCGGAATTTTGAAAATGGGCGCGGGATTTTGTACACGGTCCCTATTAAGTGTATAAGATTTTGTGCCGTTTTTAAAATCATTTTTATTAGTTCGGGTGTTAATTCCGAGTAGTCAATATGGCATAGCGGATTGCGGCTGCTTTGCTGGGGAGGGAGGGTCTGCTTTTTTCCACCCTGTATAATATAATCTTAAAACAGCATAATCTAGTTTTGTAAATCTCGGAGGTGCTTTCGTGTTTTATAATTTTCACTACTTATTTCCTACGTTTGTCGTTTTAAGTCGAAATGCGCCAATGATATTGTTTAACCTTTGACTTATGAGATCATGTACCGCCAGGATTTACAATGTGGCCTTTTGACCGGGCAGGGAGTCGGGATGGGTCGAAGCAGGTTTGAATTATTTTGGAGAAATATAAGATTACAATTGAACCAAAGTATGCATGACTTAATGATTCCTTTGTGACATTCAAATTTTCTCTGATTGCCCGTGTTTCTCTGTTTCGACGAAGAGGCACATTGAATGTATGATTTGAAGCATTAATCATTTATATCCGACAAAACTTTTAACGAGACTGTATATTTCTCGTAGCCTGATGCTTCATCGAAATCAACAATCAGCTGTGCCAGTTAGTAAAGTGGCAGAACTAAAAGGACTGTGCAGAAACTCATTGTTACCATTGGCAACAGGTGGAAATATTTGTGCAAGAAAATGCATAAGTGAATGCGCAATAGCAATATATGTATACTGATTATGGTCGATTCTACTATGCCACCTCTTGTTGATACGAGTGCATTTGATCTTTCACCACTCGGAATCAGTATTATTTTTTGCAAGCATATTTAGTAGTGCATGCGATCCTCTAACTTTTAGTTGTACGTCATATCCATGTGTATACATATATGTAGCCATATAAATAGCTTTATCCCATAGCTTACATTGTCGGATGCTATCAAACCTGATCCACTGCATGCTGATCTACTGTTTGACCAGTTGTGGACATCTATCTAGATTCATTAATTTAATACATTAATCTGGAAAGAAGATACCGGTTGGATGTGCACGATGAATTCAAGTTTCCTCACAAGAGAATTTTTGTAACTGATAAGATAAATTAGGTTAGTTTGTGTACCAGCACATTGCTTTTAGCATATTCAAAATATCTCGTCAGTCAAACTCTCTTCATGCTTATTTACATGCCAAGCCCAGTAACCTTAATTGTCGTGACCCGGATTTACATCTCTTGCAGCTAGTATAGTGCGGAATGCGAGGTGTCAAGACATTTTGTTGATTTTATAAATTTTTACGAACCTTTACTGTAGCATGCCCATTATTTTTAGTATATACGGATAAGTGGATAACCGCGTATTGCTTCATCACGGGGGGGGGGGGACCTGCACGAGGAGAAGGGAAGAGGATAAACGTTAATCTACACGCAACACACTATGCTCTTCAATTTCCTTATTCTGTTTACATAGTTACCCATCTTAGACCCATCTATTGAAGGCAATTATTTAGATGAAAATTGCTTCGACTTTGAATGCTGAGTGCGTGTAGTTGCATGAACCTGTAGAATAGACAGCTTGATATCTCTACCTAATATAACTTATTGATATAAGCTACGACATTATCATCCACCTGCCCGACCTTATCGTTACGCCATGGTTAATGCGAATTAGTACGGTACTTGAAGTACATTATAAAGTTTCTATTAATGAGAGGTAAAGGATCTGAACTGTGTTTAAGACTGAAAGTGTAGAAAACTGTTGACAGGTTAATTATTTAATCTCGAGCGACATTATCACTGCGGGTCCTTTCAAAGATATTACTTGTTGACAATGCGTCTGGAAAAATGAGTTCTTCGAGATTATACACCGCAGTCGTTAAATCTAATGGATAAAAGAAAATACGATATGTCGATATTGTAGTCACAGCTGCTGCCTGGTTTTTTAGTTAATGCTTGAAAGTTCTGAAAATGAAATCTAAGTGATCCAAGTAATCATGTCTAATAAGAACGGACAGTGAATAACTTAAATATTTCAGTCAAAACAAGACAAAATGTCCATAAAACTGCAAAGCCTAGCCTTTAGGCCGGCTTTCCGCTGATGAATATTTTCGTAGGAAGAAACTTTTCCCCTTTGACTTTGAACTTTTGGAAAAAAACCAATGGAACTAATTGGATAAGGAAAAAAGAAAAAAAATCACTTCACGCGAAAATATTCACTAGTTAAAAACCGACTTCAAAGCCTTTGTTGAAAGTTTGTCAGTTGCGCCAGAGATCTCTGGCGTGGCATGGAGCCTATGTAATATATTTTAGTACAGGAAAATCACAATCTCTGGCGCAGGAAAAGCGAACTTTCCACTATGACTTTAAAGCAGCGGATGAGAGACATATACAAGCCATTAGATATGATCGAGAGGTAATTTTTATCCCGATAGTATGCCAAATTGAGTAGCCAATCACAACGCTGCGTATGCATAGTACTTGAGAAAGTCCCAATTGATGTCGATGCGCATGTTATAGTGTAAGAGTATTGGGCTGTTTATGATCTCGTTGATTCAAAGTTAATGGCCAAAGGCAGTATAGAATACGATGTTTAGTTTTCAGAAAAGTGCGAAAATAAAATTAGCTTTCTGGTGAATTCAAGCGCGCAATCGGATGTTACTTAATTAAAACAACATTAATTTTAATCGAATTAGGTATGCATATTTGAGTCGCACTTTGTATAAAATATACCAGATTTGGAAATATTTCTTAGCTTACGGATGTATGGTAATGTAGTTTTAATACGCGCATTTTTTACAATGTTTCGTGTAACTATGCGCGTATTACGTAAATAATATACAAACATTGCCACTGAAGATTATAGGCTGTTGACAACAGATGTATAACAAGACGGAAGACAAAACCATGATAAATTTTCTACTTTACTGTGCTGTAGTCATAATTACAATTGTACATTTATTAAACCATGGTAATTTGTACACATTTGTACGTGGTAGGTACGTTTATTTATATACATCTTTTCAATGACGCAAAGAGTCGACGCAAAATAACATTTAAAAAAATGCAGAGATTATCATCACTCATGTCCTGTATAGTATTTTAGCAATGTTAATCTTGGGAAAGCGGCGTTGATATAAAGCCTGATATTCAGCATGCCTGGGAAATTGAAAAGATTGAAGTAGGATTCCGTAACTGGAGTGATGCGGTCGTATAGTGGACTATCAATTCTAAGATGCAGTAGCGCAAATCAATTTTAATAAACTACTGACGCAATCTAGATTTTGTCCAAAAATAATTGATTTCAGTCATTGGCTGCGATTTCACGTCCAGAGTGGAATGTCGCCGCTACTAGGATGATCTTAATTTTATCTTTGCGTGTATTGTCTGGGACCACGCCGTGTTTGTAGAGAAAATAATAACGCTCACGTGTATTAAATGTTTGTCTTAAATGTTTGTATTACTAGCATGTTATTATATCATTGCCATGTAACAGTTTGCGCTCTGGAGAACTCCTGGGTAGCTCAATTCAATGAAAACACTCATTCGTTGAGAAGATAATAGTCTAAAACTCACGAGGAATCGGTCATTTTGATAAATGAGTCGTTATTTGTCGTGATATGTTAGAATAGCAGGGAAGAAAATCAAACAATGCATTTTCTTAATGAAATCCTGATTAGAACAACAGTGTCTCGTATATGTCGTGTTAAAATTAAGAGCTTGAGAACAATATTGACAGTTGATATGTTTAGAACAGACTGAGAAATCAAAAGGGAATGCATGTTGTCATGCCTGGATTAGTCACACTAAATTGTCTGCATTTAACTACGCTTATTCAAATAATGACTTAATTAGAAAATTTAATAAAGAGAACATATTTAACCGAAGAACTGAATTAGAGGGTTAACCGGAATAATATAATGCCATAGAATGTGCAGTTTATATAAGATCCGATATGGCGATAACCCGGAGTCGACAGCAGCCGCGCTCTTAGTTACTCTCCTCGTTTTATAGCGTCATTACGAACAGTACTGTAAATACTACATAGTACAGGTATAGTTGAAATGATTAATAAAACGTTAGTTTATCCGTAACTGTAAACACGATCATATCGTCAAACACAAGATATATTGCCCCTTACAAAGTCTTCAACAGGACATCATTTGTTTCAATTTCCTTCTCCTACTGAGCTCTCTCTCCAAAAACGGAATGTATCGCGCACAAAGGTAAGAAGATCATTGTCTTTTATATTTCGCAATCAAGGAAAGAAAATAAAGCTGTGGAGTATAGACGGACAAAGTGACCTTTTGCTTGGTAAAATAATACATTGTAATTATTCTTTCTTGTTTATTAAGTGACAATGCGTTCAACGAAAGCGCACGAGGCAGACAGATGTGTTAGGGCTTACACAGCTATACTGAGCAGGAATAAATACTGCGGGAACTGTCGATAATCGGCCATAATCAAATAAAAACAAGAAACTATAGTTGATGCATGTCAAATAACGGCGTGGAAAATAATTAGGGTCGAAATATTGTACATTCTCACCAAATGAAGCACAACATATTACTAGGTCAGCAGTACAAAATATGCATATATTGCAGTACAACTATTAAGATGTTTCCTAGTTCAAGATTTCAGGGATAGAAAATCACGAGTATGACTGGCTATCTGTAATAAGTCTCATTTCAAAGGCGAATGACTAAATGATAAACCCCTACTGACGAGATTAATCGCACCAGACGACAAGTCATATATCACTAAAACACTTACCAGTTTCTCTTGAACAAAAAATGACAAGAATGGCGCAAAATAAGCGCATATTTCTGAGTGCGCTTCTCATCAAAACCAACATCAAGTTGATGTTTCTTGAATTAACTATTACACGGTATTGAAGTTACTTGTCACTTGACACTACTACCAAACACACGCGTCAAAAATCCTCGCAAATTAGGCTTAATTTCCTTTCGGCTTTTGTGGGTTAAGCGTGATCAAATCCTTTCTCTATAGTGTTCCAGTCTTTCATAAAAATCAGTCATTACGTGATGATCAACAAATGTACTCCACAAATAAGGACGAATAGTGCAAACATATTTACAGCCCAAGTCAGTTATTTGATGTTCTTTATTTATTAACAGCGAGCCCAATTTTAGGAATGCTAAAATGACATTCTAGGTGTGTGTCGCCCATTGTGCGGTATTTCTCACGTCTTTGTGCTTTCACGATGGGAGGGGAGGGTTCAAGTCACTTGAACACAGGGAGTACTTTGATTTTCATTGATTAAACAGTTAATCACCAACAGACCTTAGATTGTGTCACAGAGTAGGTTACCTTGACGCTCTGTGGGCATGTGGCTAGAGTTGACAACGCAGAGAGGATCAACAATGCTTGCAACGTCAAAATGAGAGTTCAAATGACAACGATGTAGATCAATACACAAGCCTGTAATTGTTGCTAATCACTTTGGATGTACGTAGGGCCAGAATAAGTTCTCTCGTAAAGCTGAACTGGCACCGCTACACGAGTTGTGGATAATGACACGGAAGATACAAATATTAAATAACAGACTAGGCAAACTCAAGTTAAACTCCTTCGAGATAAACCAAATTGCTTCAGTATGATTGAGATAGTATAACCCTATTTAAGTAGCTTAACTCGTACGAGTGTTTATTCTTGGGAAGTGTGTGAACACAGCGGAGCCTGGGAATATTTCACTAACAATTATGTCCGTTCCGGACTGATCTGCTGGCGACTAAAAATTGTAAGGTCAAGTTCAAAGATGTTTTTCAAACCCACTGCATGCCTATAAATATACTAAGTGAGCCTGAATGTCAGACACATCGATTTTTAAGACAACTTTTTCATAAGTTTTGATACGACCTAAAATTTGATAGTAGAGTCCTGCATGTCTAAATTGATACTAATCAATTAAGCAGAAATCTCCTAAGACGACACATATTTGAGATTTAAAAGAACATGTTCAATTGTAGAATTACTCTGATAATCCGTTATCCGTAAACATTAAGGCCTGATTCCACGCCGGCGAAATTTTTTGCGAGAACCTGTTTATGCGGAATACAGATGGTTGCACATGAATAATTCCATTGAATTCACTCTATGCGCGAAAAAAATTCGCCTCACTAGTGAGTAGAAATCAGTTCTACTCACTGCGAAAGCGAAAAAAGTGAGAGAATTGAAAAGAATCAGTCATGCCCAACCATCCGTATTTCGCATAAACAGCTTCTCGCGAAGAATTTCGCTGGCGTGGAATCAGGCCTTTATACTGTTAGGTAACATTTTCGTCAGCTGTCATTATTAGCAAGACAACCTTAGACTGTATGTCAAAAGCCTTGGCCTTGGGTTTTCAAGGTTCAGAATTCGAAAGGTATAGGTTCCTTCACAGGTATCTTTCAAAGGTATTTTTGGTATAGGTTTCATCAATACTCACTTTATCGTTTCAGCAAAGATTCTGGATCAACGTGTACTATCAACATGCAGCGCTTACTATATAGCGCTAGGTTAGCTACCTTACCTTAGCGGCTACGAGATCCGATAAAACTGTACAATAGCTATATAGTACGTGTTTTATGCCACGATCTCTTTGATGCCACCTCCAGGTTAAATGTCTTGAAATTGAAAAACGTTTGTACAAAAATTAAAATTAAAAAATAAAACGTTTTTAACAGTTTACTAAGTAATTCAATATTGATCAAAATTTTTGCAGGCGCCATCGAAAACCTGTACCTTACAAGTACAAGAAATTTTGACAGTAGTACTCAAGTACACCAATAAATTGAACTGAACAACTGATGACGCCCCATTTCTGAATCATCACACCCGGGCCCTGCCTACATCGTGGGTTTAATAATAATTTGATCAGATAAATTTTCCTAATAGGATGTTGAATATAGATTGTTATAAATCTGAGTAAACTGGTAGATTTTCATTACTGCTGCATACCAAGGTGACAGGATCATAGGATCATAAATGACATAAAAAGGAATCAAACAGTAAAGGTGTCCGAAAAAAAATGCAAAGGGCGTGTAATGATTATTATCATGTAAGCATTAAGCCTATAAGGACGGAAATTAGCGCTCATATTTATTTCAGTGTTAGCGCTGCAGCGCTCTGTCGCACGAAGATTAATTTTTTTTAAGTTCTTACAATTCAGTAACTGTTTAAGTACTGAAGATATCTTCATAGAAATGATCGATTCACTTTTCCTGAAAACGCTTTTACTGAAAATGCGACGTTCATGAAAAAAAAAAACGTTCAGTTCATTAAATTCCCTAAATTGTCTATGCGCAGAATTAAATTTTTTAATTAAAGGAAAAATTTCTCCATGTTGATTTTTTTAAACAATGCTTGCTAGCTGTAGAGCCAAGCATAAGGTGTGGCATGAATCATAGCAGGCAATTAAATAAATTATTCTAAGAATTTAAACGTATTGTTATAACTTCATCTACCATAACATTTGGGAGACTTTAACATAACATACTGGGAAACATGCTATATTTTTTCTTTATGATCAAATTTATTTTAACTAGTACCTAGTAACAGTATCAAAAATTCAAACGACTTGAGTTAGAAGAGAATTTCTGTAATGTTTATTATATATGTATAAACATATTAAATACATGCATTCTTGCAACATTATTTAACCCCCAAAAATCGTACGTAGCTACAATATGGTAATACTGGTACTACTGCTCTTTTCAAAATAAGTTGAGACACCACCACTTTTCACTACAAGTCAACATAAACAGTTATTGCACGGGTATAAACTGTTGGTATCCACACTCTGAAAGTTCGATGGTATAATTAAGTAGCGCTCAGCATCCAAATAGTGGAGAAGGGATATTAATTTCTTATGACAAGTTCCTATTTCAGCAATTAGGTGCCTTAACCTTTTTGAATCCTATGTCTATTATTAGGACTATAATATTCAAAGTATATTTGATACCACAGAATAGAAAATGAACTGAAGAGCCAGTCGAGTCGGAGCCTTTGAAGTTTGTGTCCCCACGGATGTCGCATTACGCATTTTATTATGCAGGTTCTGGCCACTTAATTGCATTTTTTGGTCAATATAGAAGCGCTGAACTGCTGCTCCATATTATCATATTCTGGCCAGTCAATTGCTTAGAAATAGAGCGACATGTTGCACTGCCGAATGTCTCTACCGTTCATTTTCTATACTCTGTTAATACTTCAAGTATACAAGCATACATGTACGAACTGACCTAGTCAAACTGACTCCAGGAATAAATTCGCATGTGTTTAAATTAGCTTTAAAATCAAGGAAATCCCCCTCTCCCGAAGATATAAATGTGCTCAAAGGCAGCATATGTTATGCTCATTAATTGTACATCGCTAATTTTATTTCATTTATATATATATATATATATATATATATATATATATATATATATATATATATATATATATATATATATATATATATATATATATATATATATATATATATATATATATATATTATATATATATATATATATAAAATTTTATTGTTTTGAGCTTTAATCACCTTTCATAACCCCTATCGAATCTTCTACTAACACCGATTGGGAATAACAACAGTAAGACGCAATAAATAGCAACTAATCACCGTCAAGTAGAAAACCTTCAGCCAATCAGATGCTCACGCAGACTTCAACACCGTAACAAAGAACGCAAAGATTTAAAACAATATCCATCTTTCTTATAAAGACTCGAAGCACCGAGTTGAAAGCTCAAAACAATAAAATTTTAATCCAGAGAACACTATAAATTATCCCACTAAAATATCCATTTATTTTTGTTTTGCACTAACGTTTTCGCTTTATTTAGCTCCTGAGCCGAGGTCATATTACACCTGGGTGGTATATGTAGATAATGTTACTTATATATTTACAATAACTACAATTTACATCATTTAATTATTTATCTTCATGGAATGTTACATTGATATATATATATATATATATATATATATATATGTATATATATATATATATATATATATATATATATATATATATATATATATATATATATTTGCACAATTATATATATATATATATATATATATATATATATATATATATATATATATATATATATATATATATATATATATATATATATATATATATATATATATATATATATATATATATATATATATATATATATATATATGAAGCCCGAGATAGCAAGACGGCTACAATACCCCACTTTATCCCAAAATTATAGAATTCGAGTTTCTGCCTGCCTTCAGCCTGCTGGAGGGCAAAATGGGCTCGTAACTACTACGTACTGATTCACAGGCGTTGACGATATGTATTTTTACAAACATCTGCAAGACTAGTCAGTCGGATATGGTCACCAACGTGTCGTAAATGTCGTAATATCGATGATTTACTGTTACGTCATGTTTGCGATCGACCACACTCAGAAAGCCGACTTTATATACTCTATATCCTATTTTTCAACATACTGCTGCAAACAAAATTTTTAATTTCGATTAATATGTGGTTAGAATATTGGTTAGCTTGTAAAAGTGTTAGTCAATTACCACTGTGCTGTTTTTTGAAACAAACGGACGTTAAATGCCAATACCAACACGCTGGATTCTATGTACATGCAACATGTGCAGTGCACTAAAACTAACAAGAGCAGCCACACTGAATATGTGTAACTTTAGTTGCACGTCTCATGCTTTATTTTCCTGGGTCCTGAATGGTTAAATGGTATTTTTACGCCAGGATTTGTGCATTTGGAAAATAACATTTTGAAAATTTGGGTTCCAAAAAAAGGAAAGCTTCACCCCCTTCAGGACCCTCTGTATGCATATAATGAAATGAAAATGAATTGATAACCTACTGAAATACTATATATATATATTTAAATTATCTGACTATACTGTTGTCTCCTTCTGACATATCTCTATCTCTCTGTCAGCCTCAATTGGTGATGCGTCAGGGTCATTGGCCAGCATCGCATTCTCTTTCTGACGAGCAACCCTCATGGATGAAGGACAGAATGTAGTGAGTAACACGGGCAAGAAAAGTAAACCGTGAAGCAGACCAAGCACCACAATACCAAATAAAATGCGGAAAAATATGTGGAACAATTCTGATTCGGAGAACGCTATCACCACAATCCCAAGAAACGTACTTACACCTACAAAAATTGATAACGTGAACAAATCATAAAACAATTTATGATAATTTGCCTGACGGCCTAGCATAAATAAGCAGACTTCTTGTTCACGATGCGTTCGCATTGGATGCAACTGCTTGTCTACGACAAGTTTGTTGCAAGTTGTCAACAGGCTTGTTGCAGTTGATTGTCAAAACTTTTTATTCACAGACTAGCTACAAGTGCAGTTGTATCAACACATTGTACAAAGCCTGTAAACAACTTGCAACAAGCTGGTAACGTTGACAACTCTTTTCGCGAGCATTTTCCAGATCGAGGCTTGCAGTATAGAATATGTGTGACTTACCTCCCATCAATACACTGATCCCAACAGTGCTCAAAGAACGAATAATACGATCATCGTTATCAGGTTCACTGGAAACAACAAATGCATGGGCCACGTGAGCACTATAATCCACACTATAACCAATGGCCATGACAAGCCCCAACATTGATATACCATTAAGGGAAACATTCCAAATGTACATTAGTCCAAACAATTCAATCACTAAACTGGCAAAACTGAAAAACACGAACAGAATTACAATTGGATGAACTAGATACACACTACTAACACCTAGTATTGCTATTGCAGCGACAAGGAGGTTACGAACAGTTTCTTTAGCAGTCAAGGCGTACTGTTCATAACTTATAAATTGTTTCGCGATAGGAAAGCTCGGAAGTCGTGACTTTTTCTCGATGTCTTCACGTAGAGTCAACATGGCGTCACGTAACTTTAACGAGTCTGTCGTACTGATTGTGTAAACAATCATACGAGATGCAATTATTTTTGTTCCTTCTTTGCTAAAGACGATATCTTGTTTAAACATCTGTCCCTTTTTGGACCGAACAAACTGCTTGACCGTCTTGTAAAAGTCGGGTCCTGTGTCTTTCTCACCCCTCATGTAAGCCCAGTGTTTGAATACTGGTAACCAAAATAAACTTGCATTAACGATATAAAATTCATTTGAAAAAGCTATTTTTTCAAGTTTCATAAGTTCTTGTTGTGTTTTTGAGCTGTTGTATTCGACATTTTCTCCTATGGTGACAATATTAACTTCCACCGATTGCTTGTAATATTCTTCATTTGTTCTTATGAAGTCCTTGAAATAGGAGCCTTCTTTAGCAACAACATGCTGATCAAACCGCTGATCGATATTAAACGTACCATACATTCCAAGAGCAAACAAAGAGACAGCCACAATTAAAATTATTTGTTTAAATGGGGTCCTCACGATAAAACTTGCCCATTTTCGCATCAGGTTTGTGCTTGAGAAATGCGGGAGGCGATCAAACTTTAAATATTCCGTCGCTTTTGAAAGACTACCAGCATACTGACACAGCAGAACATCAATTTTTCCTGCTTTTATTCGATCTGCATCAAACTTTGCAGCCGCGACAAAGAAGGTAATGATGAAGATATAGGCAAAGGTAATGCAAAGTGAGGCATAGATGCAGAAAATACGAACAGCAGGAAACACTGTCAATGTACTAACTGCAAACGCTACGACGTTGGTCACTGATGTCATCGTAACTGTTGGGCCTGTTTGAGAGAGCGCATGAGAAATACGTTGGTTAACCGGTAAGTCCAGGGGTACACGGTCAAGTTCGTGAATAATAAGAAACATATTGTCTAAGCCAATTCCAAGCACAAGAAAAGGCAAGACTCCGACCATACTGATGAAAGGAAGTTGCAGCCACATACCAAAGCCTAACCCGGCCAGAATACCATACACTACAGCTACAACTCCAAATAAGGCAAGCAACGAATGACTACGTGCACTTTCTCGGATGTTTCCAGACACAATACAAGCGAATGAGATCATTAGGATAAAGGTAACTGACACAAGACGAACATCTGATCCAGTACTTTCACCAATAGCATCATCAACACTACGAGTGCTGGCGTAGGACAGCTTCACGTGTTTCATTTTCGACTTTAGTACAGCAAGTTCATCTAAAATTCCCTTTTCAAGAGCCAAAACTTTATCCAGTGACGCTTTATCTTTTGGATTCCGCAGAAAATAACGCATCATTAAAGAACCAGAATATTTAAAATCATATCGGAATGTCTTCCCAAAGATTGCAGGAAGATTAACTTGGAAGTTTCGTCCGTTACTCATTAAATGATCGACGTTATACAAAGAAATCATAAGATGTTCTTGAACATTGTTTAAGCTATCATTTCCATACCACGTAACCATATCCAATGGATTCACTGTAACACAATCAGATACACTTCGTGCACGTTGCTTTGATAACGTAGTGCAATATTTTAAATAATCTTTCTGTCCAATAATGGCTTGATGAATTTCTAATGCTTCTTTAAAACATTCTTTAGTGAGAACACCGGAGGAGTTGTGGGACGTGTTTCGATATTTTGGAGTCAAGATAACAATTTCATCTCTGTTATCTATATTGAAATATTTATCAGCAACTTTAAGATCGTTAACAGCACGACATCCCTCAGGAACATAAAGCTCCTCCCATCTATTCTGAAACTTAAATTGTGTAAATCCACATGTTAGGATAGCGAGCAAGAGATGCAAGGCAATGAATGTAGTCCACGGCCTACGACTGATTAATTCTCCTAGCGTACGAAACTTGCAACTGATCGCCTTCAGGTAGTTGTTGCAGAAATATAACCACAGTTTATAAGGATTGTATAGTTCTCCACGAAAGTTGAAGCTGCAAACAAAAATAGATCAGTACGTTACGTGTGCACGGCACCTACCCACACATCTAGTTACAAGAGTGGATAGAGGGGAGGGACGTGTAATCCAGTAATAAATACCAATGCATAGTGTGTGTAAGGAACTTTATTCAAAAACTCTACAAGGCATCTCTCTGTGGTACCATTTCTCTTGAGCTTGAAATTGTACAGCTATGGTATATAAAAACGCCCACCCAGATAAAACTGTTTTCAAGATTCCCAGTATAACGTAGTTCGAGAGCAAGCCCTACAATAAACTAGCTGAATATGACAACACAAAATGAAAAAGTGATCACGCATCGGTCAAACACATATCTGACTTTTAATTAAACCACCACAAGACAGGGACAAAATTCCAATCCAAAAGAAAATTAATTAGCACGCCAATTAACTGAAATGCATAAATTGCACAATGTACTATTTATGATCCGCTTAAAAACTCGGACTGCTCACAGAGCAACGAATTTTTTTAAAAATTTTATTCATTACTTTGTTTCAGCGATGGCAATGAAATTGTCAAATATATTGATATAGAATGGTTGATTTGCAGCGCTCATTTCCGAACTGGATGGAGTTGATGCTTTGAGTTTACACAAATTTGATCATATCTGATTAGCCTATCATTGACGTCTAGCTACTTCTAGTTGAAGGCAAATGATTCAAGTTCTTAGAACAAGTTCTTAGAATACTGTGTTCATTAGAATACTGTTCGTGATGTATTGTTTGTTTTCTATACACCATGCATGCAACTTTCAATTCATTAATAAATTCCCAGTTGAAGAATAACAATATATTTAACGTGTATTACAAGTTGGCTTGATGCAGTCTCGTACTCAATGACATGAACGGGAGGGGGTTGCTTTGTGATAGGTCTACAAATTCCTGTGGCGTATTTACTGAGCACCCCTGTACGTGACATTTTTTTATATATTTTCATATCATCTCAATAATAAATTTGGCTCGCTTTTCCCTCGGGCAAGCGTTTTAAGCTGGAGACTGCCAAGATTTGCCAAGATGAGGATAGAGTCTTTTGCCTTTGGAAAACTCTAAAATTAATACATATAGGTCCTTAAAAAAATTTTTCGTTTTCACGACATAGTTAATAATTTTACATGAATAAATTATGAATGCAATGATAACAACGTAAAGAAAGGCTGGATATTCGTTGCGTATAAGTTGCGTTGATTTTGTGAATTACTGAACTAAACTAAACACGAGTGTTATAGAAGTTATTCATAACCGAATATGTTTACATCATTGTTATAGCAACTTAAATGAGAAGAAAGTATAAAGAAAATGAATGATGGGTTCTGCTTCGTGAACTGCAATTTTACGATGGTCGTAATTAAGACATTTTACTACATTGAATAGCAGTAAAGTATATATGAAAGACGAAAATGCTTTAGGCGTTTTCATTAATAAAACTACTCTAATACAAAATTTTTTATTTTTTGCATGTAATTGTGGCGTGACTGTTCCTCGTCTTGTGAAACAAGGAACTCCAACAGAGTTAAACGAAACTATGAGAGAGCTTATGTTTTTTCAAGCTTTCGCAGTATCGATTCAAGCTTTTGAGGTTCGTTTCCATTTAGTCGCAACTGTCGAGAACATACCAACGTGATAGATGTGAGGAAGTATGTACATATATCTACACCTAACAAATGACCGGTTTCAGTCATTGATATGCATTAAGACTGGTGGATAGTGCATCGTAATACAAAACCCAAAAAAATTGATGCCAGAAACACGTCATATTTTGAGCTGGATCGGCGGTCATGTTGAGCGCGCCCATTCAATGGGGTAATTCGATGTAGTTTTTGTTAGAAAACTGATTTCTTTGAAAGCTTTTGCCTTAAAAACGTATTTTTTCTTATTTTAAAATGACACTATACGCTATTTAATAGAAGTTATGTTAAAAAAAGGCTTTAAAGTTTTGCAAGATAACGTGTACTCCAGCAATTGCCCACGGTAAATGTAGTGATAATGTTGAGAATGTTGGAGTTGTTTGATAAGGAAATCCAACATAAATTGAGTTGGATGCGCACGTTAGTTAAGTTTTTTGAACGAACAGTTATGTTCTCCGAACTTCATTGTCCGTGATTGTAAGGGCATAGTACAAAACATGAACTGGACTGGGCTGGACTGGAATGGACGGTTGGACTGGACTGGACCGGACAGTTGGACTGGTCTGGACTGATTTTATTATATATTTTTAAATGTTTTGCACCTCAAAGTTTTCATTCTCGGAAATTTTACGTACAAATATTTACTTTCACCGACGATCTCAATTTATAACTGGACCAAAATCCCTAAGCCAAAGAGCGGTCCCTTAGCCTCGCTTCCTTGTAGTTGTGACGTAATTACAGAAAAGGTCTATTGTATATCAACACGGAAATTTTTTTATATTTAGCTAAATACCTCGCCTTCCTTTCCAAGTTATAGCGTAAAACTAGAATTTTAACACCTAAGAACGGCTGGATGAAGTCAGGATGAACCTTGATAGCCTTAGTTATCTGAAAACCGTAAAAATAGTTTAGAATTATATTTGTTGTTATATTTGAATCATATTTTTAATCGACTAAACTATGTACTGTATTGCAGTTTCAGTCGAGTTATCAATTTGTAGCGATAGCAACAAAGATAAATAGTTTTCGTTAAAAAAATCAGCTATTTTGTGGCGTGCTCGTCATGCAATTTCATTCTAAACCATAAATTTTGGGCTCTCTTTGGCTTAGGGATTTCGCTCCAGTTATAAATTGAGATCATCGGCAAAAGTAAATATTTGTACGTAAAATTTCCGAGAATGAAAACTTTGAGATGCAAAACATTTAAAAATATGTATTAAAATCAGTCCAGTCCAGTCAAAGAGTAGAGACTACAAAGAGGTGCAACTTCAGTTAAAAAAACGTGAGGTGCTGTCGTGATGATTCGTCATGGGCGCCATGTTCCTAGCCAGTGCCCTAAACAGAAGCATTTCCCGCCGGTATTAGTAGCCATTTTCAATATTTCTGGGGTGACTTCTTCTGTTTATGACACTGGCTAGGCACATAGCGCCCATGACGAATAATGAATGCTTGTCCCCCCTGAAATATTAAAAAAGGTCACTAATAACGGGAGGAAATGCTTCTGTTTAGGGTACTGGTTAGGAACATGGCGTCCATGACGAATCATCACGACAGTACCTTACCCTTTTTTAACTGAAGTTGCACCTCTTTGTGGTCTCTACTCTTTGGCCCAGTCCAGTCCAACTGTCCAGTCCAGTCCAACCGTCCAGTCCATGTTTTTTACCATTTCCGATTGTAAGTAGCCTCGCGACCACCGTTACGTCATGCTATACCCATCATCATATTTCTACAGTCCGTCTGAAGATAAGAGACATACAACGTAATAAAACGAAAACAAAATAGCATAATCGCCTTTATTACGACACGTCGACCGACAGCAAAACTTTAATTGAAAATATATACGTCTGATACAAAATCTAGACAACATTCAGATATTCGTATAAATACTTGTGCAGTGTACATCTTGCGTCGTTAAATTGAGTTCATATTTACATGACAGATGTTAGTCCTACTAGGCATGTAAATATAGTCAGCTTAGTAAAGGCCTACGACATTATAGAGTTAAGCACTTAACAAACAAATATCGGCCAGTGTATAAAAGATATACTATTTGAGTTGCATTGATACGATTTGTATCCGTGACTATACACTGAATGAATAAACACAAACGTCGTTAAATTTTCCAGCAATTAATAAATAAAATTAATTGTGGCGTCCGAATTCATTTTCCCGGTACTTTAGAAGCGAGACATCCGTGTTCTGTACGTGGAATATTATAGAATATTATAATATTGAAAATGTGTAGTCTGAGTTTGAAATAACAAAAATACATAACATGATGGTGTTTATTCGGAAACTTTTGTATACAATCTACGTTTCTCATACATGATTACATATTTTGTAGATGTTACCCGACGTGTCGCAGTCGCGCCAAAATATTAGCCTGATTCCTGCACAAGTGTGAAATTTATACATCTACATCACGCAAAGTTATACTAAAATTGTGTAACACCCATTTAGTTTTGGTGAACTTACGCAACACATTCGTTTAAAAACGCACGACTAGCATCACACAACGTCGTAAGACAGGGGAAAATATAAATATGCTTGATTTGAATTTAAGAGAGAATATATAGATAATACCTCGGCTTCCACAGTGCCATAATGCCCGAGATAAGTAGTGGTACCGTATTGTCAAAATATATCCATCATTGCCAGTAAATAGAAAGTGTTGTAGGCCATCATCAAGCGCAACTAGTGTAAAAGTTTTGATCAAAACAATTTTTATAACAGCGCATTATTTAGCTACAAAGCACAGGTAAGCCAATCACATGGCGTCGTTGTATTTGGGTGAACCACACGCTCGCTTGTACCCGTAACCTCAAAACAAACTTCACTAAATATCACGAGAGCTTTCCGTATGCCAATATGGCAAAATCATGCTATCATATTCAGAGCTGGGGGACATGCTATTACCTTTACACAATCGACGACTTTATTTTATCATAAGTTGTGTAGGCTCGCGCGTGTTTTCGCGTGAAAAAATGAATACAAACTACAAATATTGTGCTATTGCATCTTCAGGATAATGAAATCAAATTATATATTCACCATAATCCTATCCTATTATTTGAAACTCGAGTCGCTATAAAAATTAGTAAAGCCATTGCAGGTCAAGCATGCATGGGAATTGGGAAAAACGTATTAAAAAGGCTTTATATACTCACTCATAAATATATTCATACATATTGGAGAAAACAGGTTTACATTGCGCACGTAATTAAAAGTTCTCGCTCTTCAGTTCAGTCTCAGAAGATTTACAAACATAGTTCCCATATATATTTTTAATAGATATATGTTTACACTACATGCAAACTTCAGACAAACAAAATGAAATATGCAAATGAACTATATGTCCTACCGTTAAAATCACAATAATTGTGGGAATTTGCAGAGAAACCTAACTTGTGACGTCATTTACAGTATATATTTGCATGCTTACAAATTTATTATGTTGACATGTATTTTGGAATGCCTTTTAAATAATTATTTGACAATATCAAATCATTATTATTGACATTCGAACAATTTAGTCTTTCTGTATTCACGGCAATTAAAATACTGCATCTCTATATGCAATTATTTTGCCAGAGTGATCATGTGAGCTGATAGATTGCTGAGATTTATTAATGAAGTGCAGCCAGGTAATGGCGTCATAAAATGAGTCGTTCTCTGACCAGAAATCCAGAAATAATTTAATTAACGAGCTGTACCTGTGGATGACTGTCCAGTGGTCAAAAGCTCAATTAAATCATTTCTGGTCAAAAAGCGACTTATTACTACCGTGACTACCATTGAACAGCAAGGAATACAAGATTGCAATACTTAGCATGCCAAGGTAAACAAGTACATATGAGGAGTGCGGAGTATTGCAACGATAGAGATTACATAAATAATCAGGAAATCTGATTTATTTTGACTGTGAACCATTGTTTTTTTGTTAAATATTCTACGTCTGAAGTGAATTAGTAGGTGATCACCATTAATCTGAAAATAGATAACCTGGATAGAGTTTCTATGGCTATGCCTACAAAAATCGTGGCCCAAATGATGACCCCAAAAGACCCAAATCGGTAAATATTGACAAAATATTCACTGCTCTGCATGTTCACTACTTGAGTTTAAATTTTAACTAGCTCAAAACATTGTAAATTGCTCGGATACAGGCGTACAGCTTCGAATGCATTTCTTGTTCAGACGGCATAAGTGGTCCCAAGAATCGGGTGTTCGACATTAAAAGTGGGCACGAATTTTATAGGTATTGAAACCATCCAGGTTATCTATTTTCAGATCAATGGTAATCAGGCGAAACAAAACAGGCAATTCCCCACTATATATACCATACAACAGCTACGTGCATGTGAATTTATTCTAAATTTATGGTCAGGATACGAAGCAAGGCAATACCGCTGTTCAAATGCGTTTACAGTATTTTACACAACTTTTGCGAGCTCGCGAAGAAGACACAAACACTGCATCCTATCCAAACTATTTATGAGATGTTTTACTTGAACAAATGAACAAATTGTTTGTTTAATTCCATCTGATTGGCTTTGATTTTATCACGTGATGTTTTTTCTACCAAGTGGTATAAAACCACGCGTGTTTCCTCCTATATATACTACCTAGCTCAAAATCCGTATTCCATAAGGCAAACGCTTTCTTAAAAGTTGACATATCAGACAAACGCTCGTCAATATCTATGATTTGTAATTGTGTTGAAGTGTTCACAACTTGCTCTGCTTGCGGTTTGTGCATCAAAATATATATCTATAAGTTACGTCTTTACCATATTTATATATATATAACCTAAATCTATATATAGATTAATAGAATGAACTCTAGAACGTATCCCTACCTAATATCATGAAATGAATAAAGATCTTTGTTTCCAAAATCACTTTCACCTTGAAATTTCAACGTTTCTTTGCCGGCCATTGGAAGTTTTGAGCAATCACAATAACATTCACTTCGTTACAATATCCCACATGGATACACGTGGGTAGTGAATATATCAATGCTTCCACCAATCACGATGTAGCAGCCACCATGTCATATATACATCACCTGCGATCCTTACATGTGGAAAAAAGCAAGAGGATTCAGTTGGCATCAGACGGAGGACAACATTTGTGATAAGATACTTTAAAAGTTAAAACATTCATGTATGCTTCTCTGCACGCGGAAATTCAAAACTTCGTATCAGACAAAGCGCCGGATGTATCTTGGGAGTCTAGCGGGGGATAATGCAAAACAATTTGTACATTGCATCAACAAACGAGCGAAATTATTTGAGAAGAACGCTAATTATTTATTCTATAAATGGATAGATGCAAATAAGATGGAAACTGTTTTTTTAAATTCAATTTATCCACCTTAAACGCCTTTGGCCATAATCGGCCGAAAAATGTTTTGTGAAACTAGATTACCTGCAAGGTAGAGATTGCTGCGGGCATCAAAAGCAAATAGAAGTAAATAGGCTATAACATCAATATGTTTACATTTTTCGGAGTTTCTATTGTTTTGTATTTTAATCTCGCGATCTGTTGCATAAACTGTAAAATTATAACAAGTTTTATTATAATTTGACGCGATTAGCGTACATAAATTGCAAAGGTAATATGATCGCAACCACAAGTGGCATGTGCTAAAACCTGGACTGGACTGTGGACTATGGACCGTGGACTATGAACTGTGGACTGTTTCTTGGGTGAACCGGGGGGATACAGATACTAATAGTCTCTGAACGATTTAGACAAACGTTAAGTGAAAGGATATGATGTTGCTTTATATGATGTTGTTTTTAACACAGAACTAATGGCAACTTATATCAGCCGCGTCGCCATTCCTAAATCACTTATGTTAAAACATTGTCCACAAAACAGCACGCGCAACTAAATTTATGCGGAAAAGATCGAATTTCGTTTCACAAGTCGCTTACACCTGACACCTTTGTCGAAAGGACAAGTGCCGAACACCCACTTCTGGGTTTTTATATGCCTATTGAGTTGGCTAATCACTGCAGACGTCAGGCTCTATTATTTGGATTTGACTAATTTGGTTGACCCGTTGAAACGCTGATCATGGATGTTCAGGTTACATTCTTATGTTTCAACATCTATTATATTTCGAGATCCTCGACTTCAATTTAACAATGCATTGTCTTTTATTTCACTCATAAACAACAAAATACAGTGAATTCTTCAAAGAACTATAAATTAAACAATCTACATGACGTCCAACAACCTATATCAACCGCTGACCCACTCCTGCTCTTCGTCTTTTTGTTTCACTCTGCAAGCATGGCGGAACAAAATATCTCACCTGGATTGGAAATTGTTGAAAATCTTGATGCATCCGGCGCGATAGATGGTAATGAAGGTAGGCAAACTACTCCTACTGATCTCGCTCAGGCTATTGTGGCCGACCGAGAGTTTATTGCTAAGATTTCGTCGGCGATTTGGGCAAATATTGCCCCAAATCTCAACTTATCAAACGAAACTGGCTCAAATCCAAATGCATCTGCAGTGCCCGAAGGCCAAGCAGAAGAATTAAATCCCGGAGTGTCAGTCGACCAAATGGGTATAAGTGGAAGCTCTGCAATTGTCAATCCCGTAGTATCAGTGGATCAATCGGGAGCAGAGAAGAGAACTTTGGTTCCAAATATCGATTCAGAAATGCCGGCTAAAAGACCGCGCACGTGTTTAGCTCCAGAGCCAGACGGTCTGGAAAATGCGAACAATGATAGTATAGATGACGAGTTGATATCCCCAAACTCCCGCTGGGAGGCAAGTGAAGAGTTAACTGAGTTCCTCGGAACATCTGCAAAACGTTTAAGTAGATTTGAGCGCAGAAGTTTGGTCAAGTTCTATCCTCGTCCCAATGTGGATAGCGTTTATACACCAGCTCTTGATGAATATCTCAAGCCATTTATCCAGGGGGTCTCAGCCCCTGATAAACCATTGAAAGAACTTCAAGATAACATCTTAGACATTTTTGGCCCGTTGTCAACTGTCTACGAAAACCTTATTGCCATGCTGCACACTATTGGTAGTGATGCCTTTATTCAGCTTGATAAAGAGAGCATTTCAGCCTTTCTTACCTGTGTCAAGCATACGATGTTCCTCGTGGGGGATGTTTCTTCTCGTGTTGCTACAAACCGAAGAGAGCTAGTTTTGAAAAAGATCAACCCATTGTTATTATCATTAGCCAATGAGGATTTTACTGATACCAACAAGCAGTTGTTTGGCCCAGGATTTGAACAGCGTCTAAAGGCACGTTCGGAGACTGCAGAAACTATTGGAAAGGCAGCTAAAGTGGGTAAACCCTTTTTTCGAGGGATGGCCTCCCGTGGATTCCCACGCCCACGTGGAGGCCGACCATGGACGACTTTCCAGTCATTCCGCCAGACTTCTCCTCGACCAAAATTGTTCAGCCGGGGAAGAGGAACCAGAAGCAGAAGCCCGTTCACACGATTTCAAAACCCACGTTTTCACAATCCACAAACATTTAGATTCAACCAACAGTAAAGCATTCCAGACCAAGCAATTTGCCGCAAGGTATGTTTTTAAATTTTCTTCATCCTTTAGACAAGCAGACAGGCTTTCCTCTAACGGGACGCCTAAAGTATTTTACTTCAACATGGGAAAAAATTACTCAGGACCCCTGGGTTTTACAAGTGGTACAGGGATATCAAATCGAGTTTATGAAGCCTCCTGTTCAGCTAGTTCCAGCCAGGATGCCATCACTGACTCCAACTTTGGAAACAGTGTTGGATCAGGAGGTGCAAGAGTTATTGAACAAGGGGGCAGTTCACCTGGCAAAACAACCAGTTGTGACAGAGGGCTTCATAAGTTCGCTGTTTGTAATGCCAAAAAAGGACGGAGGGAATCGCCCTGTAGTGAATCTGAAGCCATTAAATCAATACATAACATACGAACATTTCAAAATGGAAGGTATTCATATGTTAAGAGACCTTCTAAAACTAGGGGACTGGTTGGTAAAAATCGACCTCAAGGATGCCTATTTAACAGTACCCATCTGGATAAATCATCAGAAATACCTTCGTTTTCTGTGGAAAGACAGCATGCTCGAGTTTGCTTGTCTCCCCTTCGGTTTAGCTTCTGCCCCGAGAGTGTTCACGAAGCTGATGAAACCAGTTGTAGCTCTATTGAGACAGCAGGGCATTCGGCTAATAATTTATTTAGACGACATATTAATTATGGCAGAATCCTCAGACCTAGTGCTTCATCAGGCAGCTTCAGCATTGAATCTCCTCGAGAGTTTAGGTTTCATAGTAAACTACGAGAAATCCCATTTGGTGCCAACTCAGGAGATAGAATTTCTGGGCTTGTTAGTAAATTCAAAAAACCTTACGCTTATTTTACCGGGCGAAAAACTAAGAAAAATTCGGAAACGTTGCAAACAATTGCTAGAAATCTCGGACCTGTCGATACGAGAGCTGTCAAAGTTCCTAGGGCTTTTGACCTCCTCTATTCAAGCCATATTCCCAGCCCCCCTCCACTTCAGGAACCTACAGCGGTTAAAAAATCAGGCCATGACTGCACATCAGTCATACGAGGCCATGATTTCTTTAGACCAGGCGGCCAGAGAGGAGGTTATTTGGTGGAGGGATCACCTTCAGGCATGGAATGGCAAAGCACTTTTCCAAAAACCTGTCGATCTCCTCATAGAGACAGACGCCTCTCGAAAAGGTTGGGGGGCATATTGCCAAGGTATAAGTACAGGGGGGCCATGGTGCTTAGAAGAAAAGCGTCTACACATCAACTGTTTGGAACTGCTGGCCGGGTCATTCGCGATCCAGACATTTACAAAAGACAAAGTTTGCGCTCATGTCAAACTGCTGATGGACAACACAGCAGCAGTAGCTTACATAAACAAGATGGGAGGAACTCACTCGCAGGTTCTTTCAAATCTAGCTGTACAACAATGGGAGTGGTGCCTCCAAAACAACTTGGAGATATCTGCTCAACATCTACCAGGACATTTAAATGTCAGAGCCGACCTGGAATCCAGAATGTTACTGGATTCCAGCGATTGGAAACTAGATCCCTTGATGTTTCAATCACTTCAGGCGAAGTGGAGGCCCTTAGAGATAGATCTCTTTGCATCCCGGCTGACACACCAGCTCCCAAAGTTTGTCAGTTGGAGACCAGATCCCTTAGCAGTGCATTCAGATGCATTTTCAATGAACTGGAGAGACATTCAGGGGTATGCTTTTCCCCCCTTTGCTCTGATAGGGCGCTGTCTACAGCAGGTAAGGACACAGAATGTGGAACTGCTAGTTCTGGTGGCCCCAGTGTGGCCAGCACAGACTTGGTACCCATTATTACTACATCTGTGCACAGATCTTCCTCTGTTATTCCCAACATCACCCTAACTGGTGATGAAAGACAATCGATCTCACCCTCTGGCCAACCTACAACTGGCTGGATGGAAACTATCCGCCAACGTTATGAAACAGCAGATATTTCGGAAGCAACTCGAAACCTTCTGCTGGCAGCCTGGAGAAAGAACACTACCAGCACTTACGCCTCCGCGTGGAGTAAATGGGTTGGCTGGTGTGATCGACGGCAAGTCAATCCCCTTTCAGCTCCTTTAAGTTTGATTTTAGAGTTTCTAAAGGATCAGTTCGAGGAAGGAAAGGCGTATCGCAGCCTTAACGTATACAGGTCTGCTTTATCGGCATTATTACCTGAGATTGATTCTTTTAAGGTCGGATCCCATCCGCTGGTTTCACAATTGTTAAAAGGAGCTTTCAATTTAAAGCCACCCAAACCTAGGTATTCACACACGTGGAGCGTTGGTAAGGTGTTAGATTTTATAAAATCCCTTGGTCCTAACAAAGATTTGGACATTAAGGTTTTGTCTTACAAATTAGTGGTTCTCTTGGGTCTTACGGCTCCAGACCGGTCTTCAGACCTGGCTAAGAGGGATCTAAGGTTTCGTTCCTTTCATCCACAAGGCGTATCCTTTTGTCTACCGGGTTTAACTAAGACTTCTAAACCAGGAGATTCTCCAAAAATTAGTTTTCATGCCGCTTTCCCGTTGGACAAGAATTTATGTCCTGTGGAATGTCTACGGTCTTATGAAGAGCGAACTATTGATTTTCGACCTAAGAATGACAGTCTTCCTAATCCGTTGTTTTTGTCATTTATTCGTCCTCATAATTCTGTTTGTTCCTCATCCTTGGCTAGGTGGATTAAAAGTTTTTTATCTTTGTCGGGTATTGACACGACTATTTTTTCTGCACATTCGCTACGAGGGGCAGCTACATCTACCGCATTAATTCAAGGAGTTTCGGTTTCAGAGATATTGTCGATGGCAGATTGGTCTCAGGAAAGTACCTTTCGTAAGTTTTATTACAAACCGCGGTTTAATTCAGCACCTGGTAAGGCGGTTCTATCTAGTAGCTCAATATGATGGGCTTTAAACATGCATTGTTAAATTGAAGTCGAGGATCTCGAAATATAATTGTAGATTATGCAAGTCTGTTTTACAGATGCAGTATAATATTAATTATATGAGAGATACGAGACGAGATTTAACAATGCATTCCCGCCGCTCATTTCTTTGTCCCTTCCCATGCATTGTTGTTATGGGTTGTTGTTTCTTTTCCTTATTTAGATCGTTCACAAAAAGACGAAGAGCAGGAGTGGGTCAGCGGTTGATATAGGTTTTTGGACGTCATGTAGATTGTTTAATTTATAGTTCTTTGAAGAATTCACTGTATTTTTGTTGTTTATGAGTGAAATAAAAGACAATGCATTGTTAAATCTCGTCTCGTATCTCTCATATAATTAATATTATACTGCATCTGTAAAACAGACTTGCATAATCTACAATTATATAATAACTACAGTAAAACACGCAATTTGATTGGTCAATACAGGATGAGACAATCCTGCACGGGAAATTTGAAAGTTGACATCGCTTCGCATTTTACGAGTTTGTTACGAATTTAAAATTGCCGACAAAATATCATTTCAGCTTCTGAAATTAGCAGAGAATGAAGACAAAGTCAAATACTAAAGTACAAGGTACAGAAACTATAATCTTTTATGTTTTCAAACTTCTATAATGTCTTGTATACTCGGATTTTTGTTTTGTTTACGTTATAAACTTAACTGAATTACGATTTTTGGCACTCGCATATTTTTGTTTCAGCTTATGCTGTAGCGATAAAAGTACAACCGTTCGAATCAGCATACAATGATGCCTATAAAGAACTACATTTTCTTTGCCCGCAATGCTTTCTTACACACGTACTGCACTTCAAATGCCGGTAATTTTTTAGGTTTCTGGTAACACAAAAATATAAAATTGCAAAATGCAACTAGTATATCTCTCACTTTTGGCCGTTATGCACTTATCAACGGCCTCCCCTGGGGGTACAACCCCGGGACATCCCGGGACTTAGAAAAAAAAATAATTAACTTCTTTAATTCCCCCTCACTCCCCGGGGAAAAATTAATTAAAACCACCCGCCCCCCAGGGGAATTTATAAAAGCTCTGAGTAAAATATTCGCCATTTTAAATGTACGAACATTTTGCAAAACGAATATTAAAATCAAAGGACATTTTTCAAGTAAATTTTAAGGTAAAATGAGGCCCTAATCAAAAGCAATTTCCGTTTAATAGAATGTTTAATATCAACAAATTCATGTACATGTAAATGTCAATGTCTGTCATCTATTTTATTGCTACATAATATACAAAAATATGTCTCCATTGTTTCTGCTTTTTCTTCATTGAGGTTGACACACTTTCCATGGTACCATGAGTCACAACTGTCACACTGTATCATGAATCTAAAAATGTGCATTGCTCGTTAATTTCAAGACAATTTTAACATCAAGAGATTTATAGATTTGTGAGAATTTTATATGTTTATTACCCCTGTTCTTCTTTTTGGCAAATGCAGTATAGAATAATGTTTTCACTATTCTCATCGTCATTTTCATCATTTCCATCATCATTTTCACCATCTTCATTATCATCACCATCATGACTATTTGCTTCCACTATTAATTAAATGACAGTAGAGAAAAACAATGACACATAAACTAATTACTAGACAATAATCTTTCGTAATTTATAGAATTACCTTCGGCTTCTTTTCTCCTTTTCTGTTCAAGTTTTTTTGCTTTCCTAAGTTCCTTTCTCTTTTCGATAATCTTAAAATGATCCAACACGTAACGGGTGTCTGCCATACTGAGAAGGCACTGTTTAGCCAAGTTCTTCACGCAATCTTCGCTGGGATCTGAATTTCTCTTTATTGACGACTTAATGATCTCTGATGGTGGTTTGGAGCACGAGTTGATTCCGTGCCTTTTCACGTGATCGATAACTTTCTCTGTAGGGAGGTAATGACCAGTGCAGAAATCTTGGCAAGACTTGCATGAACCTCCCCAGGGTCGATCAGGGTCTGGGACAGGAAGTGGTAGCACAGATAGAATGGGACCTCCATTGTACCAACGCCACTGTTTTTCATCCTGTTTACACACGACATGCGGACAATTTTTTCAAAACATGGCAATAACATGAAAATGTAGTTAGGAGGAAGATCTTTCACCATGTGCCGGTTTCGAATATCCCAAATTTTTTCAAAATATTGATGCAACTTCGGGTCTTCTCGTTCGAATATTTTTTTTTGCTTTTTTGTTCCTCGCAAAAAAATTAGCAGTTTGTCCCGTCTTTGTTGGTATTCATCTGCTGTTGAACCAGTTGCACCTTTCATCAGATGAATCTTCGTTCCATGACAAGGACTCCCATCAACCGTTGATATATTCACATCCATTGCAGCTTCCAAGTTCTTTTTCTGTTGTTCTTCGTCAATCTGACCCATCGCATTCAGGTTAGAACCGTGGATTGTAGATGGGATGAAAAGATTGGCATGTCCGACTGACAAACAACCATTTTGTAGTTCTACTTTATTTAAGTAACTCCCGCCGGAAAATCGAGATGAGACAATTGTGCAGACTTTAGCTTTAGCGAAATGACGTTCTGTCCAGAGGAACTGAACTTCCATGTGGCTTGGTCCTTCGTCAACCCCTCCGTCTACTCTTATGCAGTCAATGTTTCTGCCTGAAAGGTATCTTTGAGATTCAGGATTACTTTCCAGTTTTTCTAAGTCTGCAGAATGTTGAGAGGGATTCTTGTTGAAAATCTCATGCGCTTTAACGACCCCAAAGCATCCGATAGGTGTATTATTAGTCTCCAGAAACATGTAAGAGCTGGTTTGCAATACTGAAGAATATTTATTTAAATAATCTGTTCGTGTTGTCAACTCCGGATTTCCTTTCTCCGACAGAACTGTTTTCTGCTTGTGCGTAAACGTGGAATCGAGGCGATAGCCAGCTGCATCATCACGGTTTAGTATCACCTTGTCCGTTCCATCCTTAAGTTGCACAAAGTCTAAGTTCTTATACAATGAACAACTCCAGTGGGCGTCCACGTTGAGTTTGACATTGAAACCTTTTCTAGCTCGCCTAGACACTATTTTTGCAGCGCCCCAGTATCGTTTCGCGGACGAACGCCTCTTGTTCCTGGCGCAGCAAAGTTGAACTACGGTACCGTACGAAAATTTGGTTTTATATTTGTCTTCCAAATACGTACGAAGACGATTATACGTTAATTTTGGACCTTTCTTAACATTTCCTGAAAATGTTAGTAGCCCAGTGCGCCTCCATGAATCAGCCCCTATTCTATTTTGTCTTGCAAAACGTTCAATGTCTTTTCCAATATTTGGATACTTCTTCAGTGTTTTACTTATTCGTGCAGGGACTTTCCTTTTTAACATACACCTGCTTGCCACTATTTTTGAGATTCTTCTCTTTTTCCATCGGCTTAGAATAGCCTTTCGTTGGGAAATTTTCTTCTTTAAAACATCATTTGACGGCTCTCCATTGGACAATGTGACCCAGTCTTCCGGATCATCGCTCTCAGAATCTGTATGGAATTCGTCTTCCTTATCATTTTGGTCGCAACATTCCAAAGCCATATATGCCTCTCGAGAATGTTCTAATAGTTCTTTTTCATGTTTCGACAAACTATTTTTGTCATATAGATATTGAATCAATTCCTTAAGCATTTTGTCTTGCGCACTTTGCTCTATATCTCTAAACTTTAACTGACATTCACTAACAAACGAGATCCAATTACACACGTTCTTCTTCAGCAATACCATAAGTTCTTCAAAAGATGGAATATTAGTTGATATCTCTTCAGTATTTACTTGTGATTTTGCGCATATATCTTCTGTCTGATCTGAACAACTGTCTGAATCTGAATCACTGCAAGAGTCTACTTCACTGACATGCAGAACATCAGTAAATGCACTATGTTTGCAAACTGCAGGTTCTTCAACGGCATCTCGAATAGCTTTCAGTTCCTTTATTGCTGCATACACAGCTTCTCGTTCTACGGATATATTTTCAATTCCAAACTTCGCTTTCGATTGCGACACAGAAGAACCAGATGTAGCTGCAACCCGTATAAGCTTCCTGTCCTTTTCGCTGCTTGCCAAACTGCACAAGTTTCATTTCTTCTTTGCTCAAGCTCTCGCACTTGTTTTCTGGCACTAAATCCTCGATAAACTTGGAAAGTTTTTTATAATCCCTTCCATGTGAGTACTCTGTAATAAACAATTTATTTTTTATAGGAAACACAACAACGGGCAACTGCATTAACTGCCGAACAGCTTTGTCGAATTTATACTGCAAGTGATTAAAATGCTTTTTGTAGACAAATGCCATTTGGCAAATGTTATGAAGATGAATTTCTTCTGCGGCGTTAATTAGTGATCTACAATAACATTGTTGTCCATGACCTTGCAAGCGACAGTAAATTTTCCTTGCTTTAATAAACTCTTCTAACGTTAAATCCTTAACATGAGAAATATAAATATTGTCAAATTTATAATCCTGACTTAACTTAACATCAACGTAATTTATGTATTTTACATAACACAATTCTGACTCTCGATCCACATAGTTTGTGTTCAAGTCCAAAATAGTGTCAGAATACTCTATCTTGGACTGGCTACAAAATCCTTCACTTCCACACTGGTTTCACAAGGAAGTTGAGAAGCTGGAGGACTCTGTTCATTCTTCGTGCTATTAGCAGCATCTCCTTGCAATATGTTTTCGTTAGGATGATCTGGAAACAAATCAGGGGATGAATCAGACAATACCACTGTATGGACATTCGTTTCAACATCAGATAATATCACGGTATCAGCGCCACTGCTTTCGCCATCCTTTGCACTGCCATTTGACGAAGTACTGTTGCTCCATAATAGCTTTTCTTGCTTTGCCTTATGCTTTGAACTGGTTTCCTCTTTCGCCTTAGACAGTTTTTTCTTCTTGTACTTTCTGGACTTTTCTACAGCATTTTGCAAGGCTCTCAACTCTCTTTCAAGCTTATGTTTTTCTGTTGTTTTTTCAAGGATAGTGGAATTTACATCGGCAGCTTGCTGAAATTTGTTGATATTAAAATACTGCTCCTTCTGCTTCAATAATAACTTGATGGTTTCTTCTGTAGACTTTATAGATTCAGTTAACTCGTTAATACGACCTTGACGGATAGTAGACGAGATGTATTTCCTTTTTTTTGACACTTCGGCTTTATCAGTGCTACATTCTCCAAAATGCTTGGATCGTGATGTACTCTTGGCATATTGATAGCCAGTTTCATGAACTTTTTGCTTGGCTAATTTGAACAGCTCTCCTTTGTGCTTCAAAAGAGAAACATCATCCTTAACTAAAGCAAAGCTTGCTTCGTTAATTGCTTCCATATATCTTGTCTTATTAGGGCACTTGTATATTGCGCTTTCTTGCTCTAGTTGGGCTTCATTACATTTTACACCAAGATACTTTGGTTCAGTTACACCAACCTTGATATAAATGATGTAAATACATATAAGAATGTAAACACCGATTTTAACAAAGTGTTGTACATTAAAACCCCGCGTATAAGAACCTAGGCCACAAGGGCAGGGTCACCACAACAGCGTATGCCTGTGGGCCCGTATTACCCAACCCACCCTGTCAACTTTCCAAGAGAGCAAACAGGAGTCCCCGGAGAAAACCCATGACTTTCGGCACAGCGTTGACTTATACAGTAGTTCACATCAGGACTGGGTTTGAGTCACACTGGGAATCGGACCCGTGACCTTAGAGGTGAAAGGCTTAATCTGACCACTGTGTCACCAAAGGTCCTAAAAATGCTTCTGGATCATTTTCGTTACTTTGTGAAGAGTTTGTTATTTTCAGTTACCGTAAATCTTAAGGGCTGTTTACATGATCTCAGTTTGCCAGGACAGCATGGAAGGAAGGAGAATTTTAATGCATTAACAAAAGTTGCAAACTAACAGCTGTAAAATACCATAGTTCAAGTAGATAATTACAGCAAACAGAATATTTTCTTTGCATACATTTTGCATGAGTAAACCAACCAGGACCATGTAAACAGCCTGCTACATTGATAAAAAGATACAAACCTGTTTGAAATTTTAGCCTAAACAGGTTCTTAATTAGAAGGGGTCTAAATAAGCGATTTTAGCCTAACAGGTTCTTAAAACGTAGGTTCTTATACACGGGTTTTACTCTATTGCACTGAGCAGCTAATTAAAATTACAGGTGACCAAATTACAGAAATAAATTGATATCTACTTAACTTGTGTCTGAAATTCTAAATTACTATATACTGACATTAATGCAAGATAATTACAATTAGTTGCACAGGCTCTGAAACTTTGATGTTGGATTTTTCCTGGAATTATCTAATTTTGAAACAATTATTTAATAAAATTTGAAAACAATATGAATATAGTTTTCGTTTAATTTTTCAAATAGTTCAGGGGTTGGCCATTGCCATTATATCTGGTTTACCTGTTGAACTGCCATTAATGTGTGTCATTAATAAAAAAAAATCAAAAAGTACCTTCTGCTCATCACCAAGAGCCAAAGAGCCGTCCATGAAGACCAAAGTTCTCTGACCGGTTTTCTTTGGCAACTGGTCTTTCTCTGTTGTCACAACCGGTCCAGCTACATTTCGTTCAATATCTTTTTGATCTGCAAAATATCATTTCAAACATTAGAACTGAACATAGTAAGGCCTTCAACGGTAACAGTTGGTTACCTCTTATACAGTACTGTGCAACAAGAAACTACAACAAACTAGCAGGGAGATTTCCAAAATAATGTAATACAAACAAAGATAATCGATTTTGATACAGTACTATTAGCGAATTCCCATTCTTCATTACTCCTTAATAGCACAAGAGTGGTGTCTTTCTTCAGAAATGGAAAATATTCTTCATCAATTTCAGTCCCATCACTTTCTAGTACTAGTTTTATTTGAATTTTGTCTTCATCTTCACTAAATCCCAATTTTTTTGCACCTAAAAAGTTACATTCATCCCAATTATGAGGTGCTTAAGTATATATATATAACCTCCTTCACTTCAAATTCTTTATAACCAGTTAACAAAACGTCAGCTGAGCCGGATTAATAAAATCTATCTGCATGTTGAGTAGTTAGGAGAAGATCACTTTTGCAGGTTCAAACAAAAATATCTGTGAAATTAATTCCACATAATTTCAGTTTCATCAATTTAAAAGAAGGTAGAAGATTCACATACCAAAAATCAGGTAAAATCAATTTTGATAAATGTTAATTCGTTTGAGCTTTTGAAAATTTAAAAGTAATCTCTTCTCCACCAACTACTCAAAGTGCAGATAGACCTTGTTAACCTCAGATGACGAAAAGTGAAAGTATATACATCTGTCTAATCATCAGATTACAACTGATTTTACTCATGAATGGGCAACCCTGCAACTTTGTATTAAATGCGGCAATAAATGGCACCATCTACTGTATTGTACACTAATATATTAATCTATATATAGTGTAGAACATAGTAAAATACAAAGACTCAACAAGTTTTGTGTTTTATATAATTTATATGATATATAATTATATATTATTCTACAAATTTTTCTTTTATATTTTCCAATATCATATATCTTTCAACAAAGCCATTGGCTCTATCACTTTTAACATTATAGCCAAAATAGGTATATTTTACAAATACTTTAAACGTCAAACAGATTTCTGTCAAATTGTCTTGATATATTTTTCTATAAAACTCTCACCTTTTTCGATTAAATCCATAAATGATTGTGCTACAACAATGACCTTTTTCTTTCCACCCAAACTCCACACTTTAAATGGTCTTGCCTTTTGCTAAAACAATATTAAAATGATCTTGTTTTAAAAAGTTCCAGAAAGATGCGATAGCAATTACATAGTAGAGTTTATAAACGTAAACCATGATCATTCATCTGGAGTGCATTCTAGCGTAAATAATTATTCACAAAACTTGTGGGATAAAAGAAGGTTTATGTCAAAAGTAATTTAAAAAGATGATGTAACAAACAAATAGTAACAATAAAAGAGATTCAATACATACCTGAATTTCCGAAGCCATTGTTTTCTGTATATATAGCAGAACGACGGTCGAAATCGAATGAGCATTGTAAACACGTGCTCCAACGAAATTGAGCCGTCAAACGTTTAGGACATCAAAAATCCCCTCCCCCTTCCCCTCCCAAAAAGGCAAAACAAACTTGTTTATTTCCCCTGTATCCCGGGGGGAATTCTGTTTGTAACTCCCCAATATTCCCCTCTTTCCCCTTGGTATGTCCCGGGGTTGTACCCCCAGGGGAGGCCGTTGATAGGTGCATTAATAACACCGGTTTTTTACTACATCTACGCTTCGGTTTAGTACCAACCTATGTCCCTGTTAAAATACTATATTTTTACCAAGTTTTAGAGCAAAAGAACACAAAACAAAAAAGTTATGCGAAAAGTTTTAAATTGTATAAATTTTAGCGTACGGTCGAATGCCGACAAAGATAAAGTTGACGATTCTTGGGAGAATTGCGCACTTCATCAATGGTTTAAAAAGTGTTAACCGTTGTTTTATTGTAGTTATTATATAAAACAATTACTAAATGGTTTTCCGTGCAGGATAGCGTGATCCATGCACTTGGGATGTTGCTCGATTTTTGGAAAGCGTGAAAATACACTTGCCTGCGGCTCGTGTTTTTTACGCTTTCCGAAAATCTCGCAACATCCCGCGTGCATGGCTCACGCTATCCTGCACGGAAAACCATTCAGTAATCCTTTATTCATATACAGCCATTTCAATTAAGGTTGATGCGACAATAGGCAATAGTACAATCTAAGCGCCAGATGCGTGATGGATGTATGCAAATAAACTTCTCCAGTTAGCACAATAATACAACAAGGTCAATTGATTACTCTTGTGGGATGTGTAACAGGAGTGTAAATTGTTTTGTCAATTACTAGAAGATATATCAGATTATATTTGTCATGACAATAGGCGCTGCTAAAGCATAACACTACAAACATGTGGACTGCTTTGTGAAGTCTGTATTGTTTTAACTCAACGCATTTTAGAACAATCAGATCGCTCTATTATGACTAATTTGAATTTCAAAGTCTAGCGTGTTTTTGGGACACACTGTACAACGTTAGTAAAAATAATTGTGTTCACATTGTTCAGTGAAGATTAGAAATTCTTTTAACCGATTAGGGTTTCAATGAGGCATACAATCATTTTGAAGTTTTAAATGTAGTATTTACAAAACCAGAAAAATAAATAATAGAAAATACTTTAAATATTGACGAATTTCACGACAATTTCTTGCAGGTATTAGTATTCATTAATCAATATTTAAGGTGCATTTCATATTTATTATGACGTCGTGCGGAGCGTATTGTTCTCACTCACAACAACTGTCAATCGAGTAACTGACCACACAAAAAATGCATATATTATTCACCGTACCCATCACGCATTTAGCGCTTAGATTGTACTATTGCGTATTGACGCATCAACCTTAATTGAAATAGCTGTATAACCAGAATCAACGTCATCATGACAACATCATCCTCATTCATATATGTTCATATATATTTAGTACAGAACAATCGATTGACCCTACACTATGTTACTTAGAGACTTATAAAACTCCCGTGTTGGAAATTTTACACTAGTGAGTAGTGTCAAGACTCAAGGTTATTTTAGTAATGTCGAGAAAATCTTACACATACTACAGTCTACACTGATTAAGACTGAACTACAAGTCGTTTTGCTGCACAAAAAAGACGTTTCGCTACAGTCGTAACCCTTACCCTATTACCCAACGACTTCGTGTGTGTAAAGAAACGACTTCTGTGTCAGTAGCCTACTTCATATGTAGCGAAATGACTGGACACACAAATTAACAATATAAATAAATACAAATTTTCTACCTTAAATTATAGATATATATAAGATAAATAGATAATACTGTGCTATTCTACCATACTTGCATGCATGGCCAGCTTGTACTAACGCTTGATACGAGCTACGAGACATGTCGTATGCGTCAATAGCCTGGAATGGTAGTGAACGTTAAATGATCATTTAATCAAGAGGGTCTATTATAGGGGGTACTCATCTCCGAAAAACTATTTCCTTATGCAACCTTTTCTCGCGTATCAAACTTCTTTGATGTGAAAGAAAGGGTGGCACCAGGCGCAAAACAAGCTATCGCCTGAACTAAGCTCGTTAAAAATACACACTTTCATGCGCTTTCCTTCATGCTGTTATACAATATGAAAATTATATAATGCTTTTTACCTTTTACCACATCTGCGTATGTAACCTGGACTTCTTACGACTTAGTCAAATCCAAATAATAAAGCCTGACGTCTGCAGTGATTAGCCAACTCAATAGGCATATAAAAACCTAGAAGTGGGTGTTCGGCACTTGTCCTTTCGACAAAGGTGTCAGGCGTAAGCGACTTGTGAAACGAAATTCGATCTTTTCCGCATAAATTTAGTTGCGCGTGCTGTTTTGTGGACAATGTTTTAATATAAGTGATCTAGAAATGGCGACGCGGCTGATATAAGTTGCCATTAGTTCTGTGTTAAAAACAACATCATATAAAACAACATCATATCCTTTTATTTAAAGTTTGTCTAAATCGTTCAGAAACTATTAATATCTGTATCCCCCGGTTCATCCAAGAAACAGTCCACAGTCCATAGTCCACAGTAACACTAATGCCGACGGGGTGCGCGCTACAGTTTTCTCATATTGCAACGCCGCTAAATTCGCCAATAACAACTTGACGTTTTAAAATATCCTAAAGCGCAGATTACTGACAGAGACTTTTCGTTTCCCAATGACTCAAATGAAAAGTCTAGACAAGTGACACAGCACAAGGATGAATATATATAGACGTCGACAGTAAATTCATGAATTGATGGGGTGCGTAAGCGTGTCTGCTAAATTAAGATCATCTGAAAGAACGTAAACGAACGTGATGAATATATGTTTATACCTCCAAGCATCCGATTTATTCAGCGCGGTGTCAATAATTCGCTGCTATGCCTTGCGCAGCTACCCTGAAACGAGTTAGCGAGGAAGCGTAGTGTTTATGAACGAAAGAACACTTGTAGTGCGGTGAGGAAATCTTGTTAACTGCGCATCAAAACACGCACGACGGGTGCGCATACAAAACGCGCACGACCAGAATCCAAAGCGACGCTAAAAATTTACTTTCTGGCTGCTGACTGAACAAATTAGGCTGCTGCTACGCTCATAGAGATTATAAAAGAATAGAGGGGGCATCGTAGGATAAATTCAGTCAAACGAAAGGGACAAATTGAAGCTTGCTAATGGGGGCCAAATTTAAGACCCGGATGTATGGTTGTGCGTTTATTGGCTGGTTATCGACTTTCCCCAACAAGATAAATTACAAGAATCGAGAAAGCTCGAGAAAAGTTTTTTTTCCAACTTTTTCGCACTCAAAGTTTTTTATGTAAAACAAAGGCGAAAATGTTAAAGATTAGTGCGGGATTGCCTTGAACGTTTTGAATTTTGTGTTTTGAATACAGGATAAAGTTGGGTATGTTTTCTGGTATCCGGGGCCCTCTCCTTTCATGGTTTCACAGCTACCTAACTGACAGACAACAACGAGTAGTCCTTAATGGCATTTGTTCTGATTGGCTCCCAGTTACATCTGGAGTACCGCAAGGCTCCATACTTGGTCCACTTCTGTTCTTAGTATACTGCAACGACGCTCAATATTACATTCAAGAAAATTCAACACTCGCTCTTTTTGCTGACGATTCTAAACTGTTCAGATCTCTTGACGTTCCTAGCTGTATCATCTCACTTCAGCAAGACCTTAACAGCCTACAGAAATGGAGCATTGATATGAAAATGCAGTTCAACACGAAGAAATGCAAGGTTATGCACGTCTCTAGAAAGAAGTTGAAAACACAAACATCGTACTATCTCGCTGGCCAACAACTTGAACAAGTTACCCATTTCACGGACCTTGGTGTCACGGTTTCCAACGATTTGTCGTGGTCAAAGCACATAGAGATCACCGTAGCAAAAGCCAACAAAACACTGGGTTTAATCAAGAGGATCTGCAGGGACATAACAGACCCAGCCACAAGACAGTTATTATATTGTACTCTCGTCAGACCTAAATTAGAATATGCAAGCGCTGTATGGTCACCGAATACGGTCAAACATTGTTCACTAATCGAGAACATTCAGCGAAGAGCAACAAAATTTATTCTAAACTACTCTAAGGATATGTCGTATACCGAAAGATTGATTACAACGAGCCTCCTTCCACTAGAATTCCGCAGAGAGATCTCGGATCTGCTGCTAGTGTTTAAAGCTAAAACTGGACTCATTCCTATGGATATTAATAACTATTTGTGCACATACGAACCAGGCTATAAATCGCGTAATTATGATGAAAATAACTTCAATTTTTTAACAAAACATAAACAACAATACTTCAGAAATTCATTCTTTATTAGGTCTGCCAGTCTGTGGAACAGTACTCCATCTGACCTAAAAACTTGTAACAGGCTGAACTCATTTAGAACTAGTCTTCGTAAATATTACGAATCAAAATTACCTTCTTACAGCCCTCCTGGTTGTAATTAAGGCATTATATAATTATATATAGATGTTGTATTTGTAATGTATTTAGTATACTGTGCTGCCTGTTGCACACTCGACCCTTTGCCACTTAAGTTCACAAAATGTTAATATGATTAAGGATGGGCTTGTAAATTGGAAGAAATTATGATTGACTTATTCCATTCTTATCCATTTCCTTCGTGAACATGGCACTGGGATCGGTCGTCAACAAACTGTGCATTATACTATTATTGGGGTCAGATATCAATAGGGATGCATATCCTGTTTCTTTCCCCAGTCACACCTGTTTGTTGTTCGCATGTACGCTGTCCATTTTAGTGTTAAAGTTATGTAGCGATATCGTGACAAATCAATAAATGAAATGATAAATGAAATGAAATGTTTAATATTGAGTATTTGTGAGCGAAAATGCAATTTTTGTATTCGAAAGATCAGATGAACACACTAGAAAAGTCCTTAAAGTTTAAATACATCGCAGTATTGTGGCTGTACACCTTGTTGCACCTCTAAAACAATTTTGATAACTGTTTGAACTTTGAAGGCAAATAAGTTCAATTTGTGTCCAGATGTTTGATAATTTAGCAAATATTTTGCAAAACCTTGCTGCAAAAAGCCGGTCAAAAACTGGTTGCTATGCGTTGCTAGGGAGAACCTAAGGTTAAAAAACTTCAATATTTACACAAAAATCTGGCTGTCTGTACCTAAAATTACAAAAACTGGAAAGCTACAACATATTTTCTCCTCCGGGACTTAAATTCCGGGGTCCCCATTAGATTTGTTCAATTTGTCCCGCGATTCGTCAGCCGATGCCGCCTCTATCCATTTATAATCTCTATGGCTACGCTCACTCGCTTAAGGCTTGCTCGCTCCGCAGCATCTATAGTTATTAATTTATTTGTCAAACATCACTGTTAGGTTTGAGTCAGCTGTCGAAACAGTCCGTAGGGGGCATAGTACAAAGCATGGACTGGACCCTGGACTGGACCCAAAATTGGACTCAAAATTGGACTCAAAATTGCCTGTCGCATTCACAACCTCGCATGTTTGCAGACGACACCCATCTGACATTTGCGGATAATGATATCACTAAAATTGAACGCAATCTTAATGATGATCTTGCAAGTATTAGTACATCTAATATTATACTAATATCTAATATCATACTATTAATATTATACATATATATCTAATGTATAGAGTTGATCAATATAAAACGTGCTATTTTTAACTCTGCTTCACACAGCACAGACATCCGTACAGACTTGTGCAGAGAATACGCTCACATGCATCTGGCCATGTTAACAGAATATTTTGCTTAAAAACTTAGCTTCCCACAGACCCACTGCTTTAAGTTTCGGGTCTAATAACTCAAACTTTCAGTTCACTTTATCAGCTCAGAAACTTGATATGAAACAGAAATAAAATAAATCTCAACATCCGTGGTCTTGGGTTTAGTAGATGCAGAAATATATCGTCGCAATTATCAGTACATAATATGAAGCCTGCAGGAGGGCAAAACATAAAGATTCTCAGACTATGGTCGGTCGGGGAAAAAACAGATAAATAATCATTGCGTGCAAACAATATAGTATACGCACAATATCATGGACTTCCCAAACACGGTTACATCCATCATCGATATTTTCCCTGTCACATTTAAATACGATTATATATAAATTATAATTATATACTGTGTCTGTTTATTCCTTCTGACTTAACATGGCATCTCAATTGCAACATGATAACATTTCTGTTACACATTGTTAGTAAAAAACACAGTATAACTCTCTTAGCGAAAAACAAACTGCTAATACGTGCAATCGAAGTATTTCATATGAATATGATGTGTCCAATTATGCAACAATTCTAATGAACACGCACATGCAACTTGAGACTAAAATAAATGATTCATCAACTAATCATTCCAAACCCAATCGTTAACAGATAATTTGTTTATACGTACCTAACAGCAAGTCCCAAACTGGAGTCTGTCCAGCTTGTACGAGATCTTTTCGGCGTTCTCAAAGGTCAAGTCTGTCTCGTCGTTTTTCTTTGTCTCCAACACACTATATTGGCTTTATTGCTAAATTGCGACGGCAAACGTTCATTATTATTCAGCAAACACACTAAGCCGCACAGCACTGAAGTCAAAAATAAAAATCACAAATATACAAACCAGCTCCAAATATTTCTGCCTCGACATCAAATCTTACACGAAATGGTCGACATGTCAATATATTAGTTTCTGGAGGAAATTTTGCTCGGAGAACGAAAGATGATCGATTGCGAATTTGATATGCGTCAGCAGAGTGCTTACTGGTCCAGGCATGCCTAAATATTTGCATCATTAAAATTAAACAGGACAGTCATGCTGACGGCTTAGACTTTGGACAATAGGAATATTGAAAATATCAATCACCACCTAAATATAAATCATAAATATACAGTCATATGCACTATAGTAATTTTACCAGCTAAATAATATGAAGTTATATGGTACAGTGTTGTGAACGTTGTTGCATGGGTATTATTTCATGAAAATTTAGACAAAAATATTTGCAGAGCCACGTAGTTTCCGATATCCATCGTGAACAATGAATTGCACAACCACAATATATATCCTGAGCGACAACGACAGAGATAACAGCAAGTGGAGAGATGACAAAACATGTTTTTCACTAGACAGTAAAATTCAGAAAATGCCAGATTTTTCCCCATTTTTACGAGGCTTAAGCATAATAGTACCAACTATTAATAACTATTAACGGTCTCTAACATTTTTATTATACATTTTGAATACATACTGTTTGCAATGTAAAAAAATATATACAGGGCGCTCGGCACATATTTTGTTATTCGCAATTTCCGACCGATCTCCTGCTGAGTTTTGTTAGATACTTTCGTTTAGGTTAATATATTCGACTTGTGGTCATCTATAATATTATGTCGAGACAGCCGACAATTTCAATGTTCAATAACCACTACCTTTCCAAACACGAAGCAACCGTGGTTGCGTCATGGGACAATGAGATGTGAGCAAGCATGCAAGTTTGGGAAAGAAAGGGGTGTCTTAGATATTTCATGGACGATTGTTCACATGACATGGTTTAGGTACTTGTTTTGAAAATCTGTATCTTTTCCGGCAATTGTATATATGAAGAACAACTTGAATAACAATGTGCAGTGGGAAATGAGATTCTGCACGTGATTATTTATGGCTTTATATTAAGAGGAGATTTTTTACAGAGTCGCATTGGTACCGTTTTAAAAGAAAAATAATATTTCATTATTATTGAAATCAAGGAGCTTTTCGAGAGGATGTTTTTTGCTGTTTGTTATTGTTTTTAAAGCGAAGCAATCGTTATAGGAGTGTTGGTCTTGAGAGGACAGAAATCAAAATATGAGGTAAAATTTTATTTTTTGTGATTTTAACCATTTTAATGACTTCCGAACAAACTAAATCATATACTACAACAATCCCATATTATTGTAGCTTGCAAAAATTGTATTTTCGTTGGATTTTTGTGGTACCCAAAAAAGATTTTTTAGCGTTTTTAGAAACGTTTTGTCGACCAATTAAAGGAAATGTATTCATTCAGTATTTTCAGCTGTATTTTTCAAAAAAAAGAGTTAGTGAACCTAATCGTTACATATATATGGAAAAGAAATGTACCTCTTTTAAATCTGATTCACAAATTGTGCTTTGGTTCTGTGTGAGCTTTGTTTTTTCCAACTTTGTTATTACACTACTAGCACATGGCTGTGGTCCTGTGCTCTGAATAAACTTAAATCTTTTACAATGTCCTCGGTTTGCCTCCGAACAAAGTAAAATGCATTTTATCAGATACTACAATCGTTCTAGTTAACAAAAATTATAATTTGTTGAAAATTTGAGTGGTACCTGAAAAAGATATTTTGAGTTGAAATCTACCACCACAGTTGCCATATTTCTGACATTTACAAGTATCTATTTGAACACCATTATACACCAACCTCATTTAAGCAATTTACACCTTCTTTTCGTTCACATGTATATTATTTGGTTTGTTTTGGGTATTAGACTTGTTTCAATTGTTACATAATTTATATATTTCAATGTGATCAGTGCAATATTAAATATCAGTTAGTGAATTTTAATCTTTAGCAACTTTATAATATAGTATACATGTATGTATACAACCAGCACACATTTAAACTTCAAATAAACTGGCTTAAATTGTGGAATATTATCACCCTCTGACATGAACTATTTTTGCCTGCCAGTGTCAAATGATCTTACTTTAGGTGTGAAATGTTATGTTAGGTAGGTATAAGGATTCCTTAGGTTTTACATTATTTGCCTTAAGTTGTCAATGACCAATTGACCAAATGTGCTTAACCCAATACAGGGCCTATTTTAGTGTGTGGTATTACACACTTTGTGCAGTATTGATGGAATAGTATGCAGTATTGAAGTTTGGGCATTATTTGAAGCTGCAGAAAAAATTACAATGTAACATGGTTCCATGTTATATGATGTATTAGGAGAACATATTATATCACACATCGCTGCATGTACTTGCAAGGAAAAAGTCTGAAAGCCCAAGCTATTTATATTAACTTAGCTAAGCAAGACCAAGGCTAATACATTCTACAAGAAAGCATAATTAAAGACTCCACAGCCCAGGATTCTTATATAGAGAGCAGTGGAAAGTAGAAATTTATTGATCATTTAGAAAGCACAATGCAACTAAATGTTTGCAAATACAAATTTTACATCTTAATTTCTTTGATAAATTAGCATTCTTTAGCAACTGATTGAATCATTATCAATTTTATTCTTGTCGATTGGGCAAATTTAATCAGTTTCTTAAGGTCAAGTGTGCAATATTGAAAGTTACTTAGAATATAGGCCCTGACCCAATAAGTGGCATGCACCCAGATTTGCCCTGCATGATTATTTTACTAAATTACTTTTATACCACTCAATGGCTGTCAAGATCAGTACATTTATTTGCATTGAACAAAATGGAATAAACAATTATTTAAAAGTTTATATATTTACATTTATAACAAACAGTAATAATTATGTTTACAATTCACATTTAATAATAATTTACATTATGTTCATTTAATTATTTATTAGTTTCTTCATTCATTCATTCCATTCATTCATTCATTTCATTCCATTCATTCATTCATTCATTCCATTCATTTCATTCCATTCCATTCATTCATTCACTCCATTCATTCATTCATTCAGTATTAAGATATTGACTATGAATAAAGCACAAAAACCCAGGCACTTTCCTGATATACTAAGCACTGAACTTCAGGGAATTTCACTGGAGAGCATGCAGTCCCACATGTGAACATGCTGGAAAAATGTTGAGCATTTTCTGCAGCCTTTCTGATCATGTGTCATTCATAGTCATTGACCCATTGGTATTTATATTTGTGAATACTGGATACTTAAATTGCTTTCATTTTTATACTCAGGTTGAATAATTTGATTGTCAACTATTATGGTCATGATTGTCACATAATACAGTATCTCATCTAATGGTAAGACAGTATTTGTGGAAGCAACTAATTTAGCTATACTGTAAATGTTACGTTTTTTTTCTTTTGTATGCACTCCAGTAGCTCTTTATTTGCTTTTCTGAGAGAACCAGCTTTTCACAAAGTTTCTCTTGCATCAACTTCTGACACTTCAGTGCAGTAAATCTTTTTCTTTTGTCAGATTCACCTTCATTAAAACAAAACTCCATTATCTTTTTTTGTGCTTCTGTAAATCTGATTGATATTTTTGAAGCTTGTTTCATGGCACTTCCTTTTAAAATCATCTTATAAAAACATCGTGAATCAGGGCTTAAACTAGCTTGAAGTGTGTTGACATAGTTGCCATCTAGTTTCCTCAGTTTAATAGCATTGCCAAGTGCTTCCTTAACTACAAGAGACTGGCGCAATTCTTGAGCTGTTTTTCTAATTCTAATGATTTTGTTTTGTTTTGTAGAACACAGTCCAACATGTCTTTGTAGCCAGCGATGTCTAAGGAAATTTTTACCACAGATGGGACACCCATCAACTTCCATTTTGCAGCTTGAGCTACAATTGTCGCTTTCCAATGTTTTGGTGTTTTCTTCTTTGTTTGCCTTGTTCAAGAAACGGGTCTCTACGCTTTCATAATTTTCGACTTTGAAATCTGACACTACTCCAGTTGATACGCTTGCTGACATCAGATAGGAATTCCAAAGCTTGACCAACCGTTTCTTCGTGAAGCGTTGTCCTTTACAATTGTTGGTTTGCTCTCCGGCATCAATAGCAATGCACTTTCCGTCTTCCCAAACATATGTAAAGCACCCAAACCGCGATATTCCATTCAATGTTGTTGCACTTTTTGGCTCTTTCTCCCTGTCGATATAAATTTCGTAAACATGAGTTCCTTTCAAGTGGTCAAGTGTCCCATTAACAATATCTTCACTTTTCAAAATGTCATTCCCCTGTTTCATCCAGCCCTTTAACACGAATTTGAATGTTGCAAAATGTGAATCCAACGATGTCTTTCCTTTTTGAGCTTCGAAAAATGAGTATCTTAAGATTCTAATACGACACAGTTCTGAAAAACGCATCAACCATAGCACTAAGGATGTATTGTGGTAATGCGGTCCGTTGTCTGACCAGATATACAGTTTGGTAATATCTTCATGCTTTGCGGAAAAGTTTAAGAAAGTTGCCTCAAAAGCGCTTGCAGTAAAAAAACAGTTTTGTACGCAATCACCGTTTGAAAAAACGTCATGAATTTCAACCTCAACTTGTCCAGACTCTGACGATTTGTAGAAAAACATTGTCCCGTGTACCGACACTCCTTTCTTAGCGTACCAATCGCGCTGTGGTTCTCTGAATTTTTGTAGTAACAGTTTCATCATATGTAGTCACTAACAGCAATTGTTTCGCCTGGTTGAAGCAGTTCAATTTCTTTCATAAATCTCAGTCTTTGATACTTTCCGCGGACCAAGTGACCAATGTACGCTAGTAAATTTTCCTGTACTTTCTGGATTGACTTTACGTAGTATGCCTTTCGATCATTGGACAGTTGGGTGCTGAGTATCGTAGCATTTAAGTCGTCGAAAAGGTGAAACCGTTCAATGCAAACGCTACATTCGGACGAGTATTCGCACGATCCACTTTCTTCTAATGGCCAGGACATACAGTGGAAGGGACAATTTGATTCAATCTCCAATTCTGTGATGAACTTCAGCAGGTGTCCTTTTAAAACTTTAACGCGTGTCAGAAAGTCGTTCAAAGAATTGTCTTTGTTGGTGGCATAATCTACAACTTTTTCTGCAATTCCAACCTGTATCAGCAAGATGGGTGAATCGTAAGGTTAAGGGATTCAACTGACAGTATTCTCTCTCTTCATTGGAAATGTCAACTATCTCTACTTTACTTTTGTCCACTTCAGTTTCAGAATCGTCGTCATCGTCATCACAACTTTGTGAACGTGTACTATTTGATGTTGTTTCTTCTAAATTCGTCTTAGATATGTCAGTGATCAATTCATTAATAACTTTTTCAAGAAATTCCCAATTGCGAGCACCAATTTCGTCACAAATATTACAAAGACCGACCATTTGTAACATTTCCTTAAAGTTTCCTGCGTTTAGACCTTCGCGAAACTTTGTCTCAGATATCGGTCTTCTTCCGGTTGCCTCACATTCTGCTCTGTATTTCGCATATAAGTGGTTCTTACTGTCCCTAAGCCACATGACAGGCTGGCTTTTTTCTTCGAAAAGCTCAGATAACCATGATGACTTTTTACCTTCACAGGTGGCCATTCTGTGTGACGACCGTGTTGCATTGTCAGGATGGTGAAGAAAATCAACCACGAATGCTATATCCTCAACAGGAATTCTGTATCGTTTTACGTTAGATTTCTCAGGGGTTACCCCTGCTCCAATGAACTTTGCGTGACGGCGTGCTTTAGTGATTTCGTAGTCTGAACAAGGAAATGCGGATTTTAGTTCTTTGTTGCTGAAATGGCTTGCTACCGTACTTAGTAACCTAATTCTATCAGAGGAGGCCTGATTCTCTTTATCATAAGATGTGCGCAAATCTTTCAGCACTCTTTCTATTTTGTTTTCCTCACTATTTTTCTTTTCGATATTCCTTAGTGGTGTGTTGTCTGCTATTTCATTAAGCACATGCTGTCCACATCCTTGAGATATATCCTCGCATTTACGGAACAGTTCATTAACGGCACTTTTAGCCTCAGCTTTTATTCTTCTTTTGGTCGCTGCGCTTGCTTCGGTATACGCAACCTTCGGTCGCCCAGTTCTTGTGTTTGTACTATTAACGGTTTGCACTGTATTTTCTTTGTGATTCTGTGTTGTTTCATGTTGTTCTTGGGGTGTCACTGTTGCTTCTTGAGTTGTTACTTCTCCATGCGGGATTCTATGCTGCTTTCCTTTTTCTAGAACTTTATGGTAACATTTTTTGCAAATCCGGCTATTTTCATCAATGCCTACACTTTTAAGGACCTCACATCTATGTTCCGGGCTAAATGAAGCAACTGGGGGTTTATAGAGCCTGCCAATTTGACGTTGACTTGTTGAGCAACCGGGCACCGAACAGGTATTCCTGCCTAATTTCCTATTCTTAGACAACCAACATGCTTCACAGATATTTTGATTATTCGCTTTCTCTAACTTGTCGTTGTCTATGCCAAATTGTTTACAATTAGTCGGACCGATAACTCTTTTCTCATAATATGCTCTCAATTTACCCCCACAAAAATAACATGTATCCTTCCGTTCTTCTCCCTGTAACGTACAATAAAAGTAGCTATAGTCGATTATTTGCAACTATTGAATAAAACCACATTTTGAAAATGCATTTGAATTTTGTAGTGTGTCGTTACTCTTCAACAAAAGAAGTATGTTACCATTTGATCTCGAATAAAAATCTGGGGCAAACACATTGGGGCAAAAATTTCCGGGGGGGGGGGGGTGCGTATGTGGCAATTTTTACTGTGACCGATGTAGGGTAACATATTTTAATATTAGTTAAGAAAAGTTAAGAAAATAAAAGTTAAGAAAATATGATAAGAAACGATTAAAAAAATGTATCCATCTAGTACATGGGATGTTAAGTGGCCAAACTCGTTATCTGACAAGCATTTTTAGAACCGACTTTTAACCAGTTTCGAAAGTCTTGGGGGGGGGGGGATTTCACGCGCCCTAAACCCTCCTAATGTGCGTCCCTGAATAAAATCAGTGCTTACTACACTCATACGTTTAGCCAAAGATATAGGGGACTGCGCATCTGGAGCCCCAGAAAAAACTTTTAGAAAAAAAACTAGAGGATATTTCGGTGAAAATCAGGAAACGACAATGATTTACATGGAAGCACTGAGTGGATGCATACGTGCAGTCACAGATCAGGTATAGAACTAGATGCCTCACTTCCTATCTATTCCTAATGTTTTCGTGTCCGCGATTTTTCGGCTGATCACGAATTGCACACGCGAGATGACGCAACCAGAGAGCACGAATTGCTCACGCAATGGCACTTGCCACGCTGACGTGTACTGCTTACGTGAGAGCACGAATTGGACACGCAACACCTCTGGCAAGTGTAATGCACATTTTTTATCAGAAAAAAGATAGGGAAGTGCAGAATTTTGGCAGTTGAACGGTGATTTTAGGCGCAACTACCTATTGATCTTTATTTTCTTGACGAATTTTACTGATAAATGATACGCTGCTTCTTTTTAGCAAGAAAGATTCACGCCACGCGAGCAAATCTGACGCGAGCGATCTGACGCGAGCAAATCTGACGCGAGCAAATCTGACGAAGGCTGACGCGAGCTCTTCAAAATCGCGGACATAAATTTTGCTTAGTGAGACATCTGGTCACAGATCAGGTATAGAACCAGATGTCTCACTAAGCAAAATTTATGTCCGCGATTTTGAAGAGCTCGCGTCAGCCTTCGTGAGATTTGCTTGCGTCAGATTTGCTCGCGTCAGATCGCTCGCGCCAGATTTGCTCGCATCAGACTTGCTCGCGTCAGACTTGCTCGCGTCAGACTTGCTCGCGTCAGACTTGCTCGCGTGAATCTTTCTTGCTAAAAAGAAGCAGCGTATCATTTATCAGTAAAATTCGTCAAGAAAATAAAGATCAATAGGTAGTTGCGCCTAAAATCGCCGTTTAACTGCCAAATTCTGCACTTCCCTATCTTTTTTCTAATAAAAAATGTGCATTACACTTGCCAGAGGTATTGCGTGTCCAATTCGTGCTCTCACGTAAGCAGTACACGTCAGCGTGTTATTGCCATTGAGTTCTATTACATCTGGAGAGAGCACGCCAATCTCTGTTCAGTCAAGCAGTTGAAGCCAAAAACATGGCGGATTTCTGACGAATCATCACGCCCATAGATATAGTAGACCTAGATTGCTGACGTATACCTAGCGCGCGTGACCCTCAATAGAAGAATCCAAGATGGCGTCGCAACCGGGCAAAAAAACTAGGAATAGTATTACGAAAAACAGGTTTTTAGACTTTTTTGATCGTTTAACTGCTGCGAATCACGTTCAACTGGACTTTTTTGAAAATAAGTCACTATTGCGGAGGTTTTGAACCTGAAATGAGACGAGTGGGCTAGATTCTTACAAAATTATCGTTTGCTGAAGATTCCAAGGAGTGGACGTTTTGACCGGTTCCGTTAGTTTGCGTGGATTATTGCACTTTTAACACTTCGAATCACGATCGATCGCGTATATTTAGGAAACGATGTTTATTACCTATGTTTTAATTGTGAAAAGGAAAGCGTTTGCCGAATTTTATGAAAAAATATCGTGGGTTAATTTCCTCAGTATCAGCAGCTATACGCCGGCTATTATGACTGCACATCCACCTCCACCTGGAAGGTAGAATTTTGTTTGTTTGTTCATTATGGTTTTTATGAGTTTATGGTAAATGATTGTTTGTGTAGAATCTGCTGACAAAGTAGCACAAATGTAAAAACAAATGATTTAAATAAGTATGAAAGAAACCCACGTTTCCAATTGGTTTCTATTGATTTATGATTATTGATATCAATACATATAATTTGTGTAAATCTGAGAAGCTAAGCATAGTTTTAGAGACTCATGATATCATTAAAGTGTACGTGAACATGCATGGGACTTGATAACATGCATGAATCAAATTAACATTTAATATACTTGAAGCAAAGATCTATTAAAATGTTAAATGACCAGGTTTTGTGTCATCAAAACTCAGAAAGTGTCTGGTATTATAAATTATAGATGTACAGCTTAATAAAGTTCAAAATACATATTGCTGGTTGCCAATGTGCTTCTGATTTTGCTCAAAATCAATTACAATATTGAAATCTGCACATGAAAATCTCACCATTTGTCAACAAGCTGTGCCTGTGACAAATGTGTTGCAAAGATGAAAACAAGTTGTGAAATGCTGTAATTTTTTAAAGCTCCTGTAAGCTTGTTAACAAGACATTTATAAATGCTTGTAAATGTGTGGGAATGTAAACACAGTTTTTGCAAAACATTATTATAAAATCAGATATTCTTTAGGATTGCTACAGAGATAATTAAGCAATATAACTTGCTACAGAGATAATTAAGCAATATAACTTGCTACAGAGATAATTAAGTAATATTGACTTCTGCCTATAGGTATCACTTTTCATTTGTAATAAATATGACATCTCTGCAAGCCCAAAGCAGAACCCTGCATGTCCATTATTACCTTATCCCAACTTAAAGTCAATCATGCTGCCTCCTGCAAAACTTGTAGTGTACCAGTACTGAAGGACTTTACGCAGATGTTCAATTTCACATTTAATACTAAGCAAAAATCAAAATAACACTCAAAATCAAAATCACTAGAAGTAGTAATTGGCAAAAAAGTTAAACTCACCACAAGAACATACTAAACAACCAGTTGTCTACTCCAGAAGTCTTTAACGAACGATATTTCATATATGATAAACATCGTTTTCTAAATATATGCGATCGGTCGTGATTCGAAGTGTTAAAAGTCCAATAATCCACGCAAACTAACGAAACCGGTCAAAACGTCCACTCCTTGAAATCTTTATCGAACGATAATTTTGTAAGAATCCAGCCCACTCTTCTCATTTTGCGCTCAAAACCTCCGCAATAGTGATCTATTTTCAAAAAAGTCCAGTTGAAGGTGATTCGCAGCAGTTAAACCATCAAAATAGCTCAAAAACCTGTTTTTTGTAATACAATTCCTAATGTTTTTGCCCGGTTGCGACGCCATCTTGGATTCTTCTATTGGGGGTCACGCGCGCTAGGTATACGTCAGCAATCTAGGTCTACTATATCTATGATCACGCCATTTGACGCCATCTCACGCCATTTGACGCCATATCTATAACAGGTGGGAATTTTGTCTCCGCTGGTCAGTAAATTGCGGGCGGTCGCGAAAAATTCTTCTAAAATTGTCAAAATGAGCAAAAACAAGTTTTTGGGCTTCCTTTTTTGGAAGAAAACAGTAGATTTGCAAGAATTTAAATTCTTTTCTACGAAGGTTATGGTGAAATGAGATGGATAAAAGACTTCTGAATGAAATCAGGCACTTATAAAGTATTAATATCTCTGACGGAATATGGACGAAATATAATTTTTTTCGAAGATGCAAGTTTTTTTCATCCTTTGAACAGACGAAATTAAAAGACTAAACACACGGTGGGTTTCACATTTATTTTTCATGTCTTTTTCTACTCGGAAACACCTTTAGAAAGTTTATTTATGGTTTAAATCCTTGAAAATGCTTAGTGCAAAAATCGTGATTTTCCTGAAAATTGGAAAAAGCTAAATATTCAACTCAAGATTGTAAAAAATCTAGTCGAGTGCTTCAAAACGAAAGCATGTCTAAATCAATCTTCAAAGCTTTTTTACTGCAGTAATCAAAGTATATTTGATGTAAAAATTCGGGTTGATAACGAAAACGGCACCACTGTCTGACATAGTCTGTATTAGACCCAATAGGTACCTCTGAATATTCCGCTAGAAATGACATGTTTTTGCCAATCCTGTTCGTTAAAGCATATCACTTGAAAGACTGGAGTTTATTGATTCAGAAAATATGAATAGTTTTGAAATCATGCAAATATATTTCCCTCTCCCTTCACTTTAATACAGGGTGATTTATGGGGGTGAAGATCAACACAATAAAATCACAAAAATTAAAATACTTCAAAATCTAGTCGAGTGCTTCAAAACGAAATATGGTTAAAACTGTTGCTTGAAACACATACTTTATTTTGGGAGATAATTCGTTCACCCCAAAATTCGGGTTAGGAGGAATTATTAGACATTTCCGTGGGAATCCGAGGCCGTTCGAATGTATAAGGTTATGCAAAAGTTGCATTTTTTTATTTTTTTAGCCTCCGAACGTTCTCATACCTTCCTAGCCTTCCCAATATTTCAATAAATTAATAAAAACTGGGTTGGAAGAAAAAACGAGGTCAAAAACCCACCTAAAACGCTCAAATATCGAATTGCTAAATTTACTTCTCCCAAGTCTCTTTTCTGTTAACCGCGCGAATTCTAGCGCATGCTCAGACAAAATTCCCACCTGTTCATATCTATGGCAACGGCTAAAGGTAGTAACCGCTAGCCAGGCTCAATTTTGAGCCCGCGGCGGTTTTCACACCCCCCTGGATCTCATGTTGATCTTTTTCGCAGTGAATTTTTTTGTCAATGAGAATGATTTTGATGAATTTTTTGGGACTTTTACGATTTATTCAAACATGTACAAGTTATTCATTATATACTTGGCCTTGGACAGGAACGGAAAATTAATAAAGTCTTCAAAATGTCGACAATTGCAAGATTTTTGAGGTGATGAGGCTCGTGATGAGGAACACCGACCTGAATCATTTGAAGTTTTGTGTTTAACAGGTATTTGAAACTAGAGTTTCTATCTTTTAAGTTTATTTTTTCAATTTTCACGTTCAATGTTGTTCTATATCAAATTTGTAAGCTTGACGCCTGAATATACTATACAGTCTTACATTAAATGTACAGATTTGTGTTATGTATAACCAGTGAACTCTGTGTATAACTTGGATCAGTTGGATGTAGGAAGTTGAAATTGCCTTCTGGTATATTTTATATATTTGAATTATAAAAACAGGGTTATGAAGGGCTACTAATCCCTTTGTCCAAGTGCACAAAGCTTTCTATTGTTTTGTGGGAAGTCTCAGTGCATGGAATCCTATTTTCCCAGCAAAAACATGCATTTCCTAGCTCCCAGTTTACCCTTTTCAGGACTCTCTAAAAATCTCATATTTCTGCCAAATTAGCTCTTTTATTCAGGTATATTGACACACACTTTGTAAAGTTAACCACCCTGTATGCAATCAGACAGTAAAATACATACATTTTCTACTCTGGCACAAATTGACACATATGTCTGCAAAAAAAACACATCTCACCCTGATTTGTGGGTCCTATGCCTTTTTAAGGAAGGGGAGTCAAAGTCATCATTTTCCTAATACAATTTTCTGCTGATTACATAAATCCTATATCCAACCACCATCCCCTAGGTGATGCCAATGTGTATCATTTCACATCCTTTCTTGTCAATGTTATGTTTTTGTTTCTAGTAAACACTGTAAAGTTGACACCTGGTTTGTGCAGACTCTTACCTGTTGTTTTTGTATTCTAGGAGAATGTCTAAAATACATGCAAAGTATCTGTTGGATTGTTGGAAATTGGAGACAGCATTAATACAGGACTAATTTTGAACTTTTTTAATTTGGCTTTTTACATGTATCATTACTAGCTTAACATTAACAAAGTAACTTTAAGAATAGTAGTGACTACTGTACAATATAGAATTTGACATTTTATTAAATTATTCATCATATCATAGACATGACATGATAAAATTTCTGCCTCTGTTGTTTTACATATGTATGCTTTATGCCATGTTGAGGTGAGGTTCTTACAGTAGATAGGTCCTACAAAATAAGAAAACATTAGCAAGTATATTAGTATATTGTAGTGCATTTTTGCCTTTACAACGCAAGGATACACAAAGAAAAGCAAATGCCTTTATTCTATAAGGGTGGAACTATCAAGGATTCTTAAATACTGATAAGTCAATGATATTTACAATTATAATTACGCAATTTTATTTTTACAGAGTGACCCCACTCAATACTGGGCCCCTGTATTTGGTCTTGAAATGTCTAATTTTCTATGCAAATATGCAGTCAACTATTGTGTCTTTGGGAGGCATCAATGGCTAATACAAAACTTAACAATGAAAACATGCAGTTTTCTGAACCCTGTCACTTCTAAATTTCTTCTGATTGTTAATATAAAGTGTGACTTACCTTGGTGAATTTGGAAAACAAAACCTCTTATGCCATGTCCTGGATATTTTCCCTTTTCTGTAGCTGACTTTTTTCTCAGCTATTGGATTTGCACATACTGGCAGCAGGTACAGACCTAAAACAAAGCGAGTGGGTACTTTCTTTAAATCTTCTGGTAGTATCTACTTTCTACATCAGCAGCTTAGCCGGAACGAGTTGCATAAAGATGCTGCCGAGTCCTGGAAAGTTAGGCTTACATATGCAAGTAATGCAACAGCCTTCACTCTTCAGCAAAAGAAAACGAAGCTAGCAATAAAAATACAATGCTCAGAAGAAGAAAAACTATGTCAATAACCTTTAATCGTTTGTATATAAGATCTAACGGTTTGTGTGATCTAAAAACACTTTATTATCAAACAAGACATACATCGAAGCGTGTTGCCGTGTCTGTATTAATATCGTACGCAAAATACAAAGTATATATATGTTGTGTGAAACATACCTTAAAGAGGAATTCCCCTGCATTTATAGCAGATTCTTGTTCCGACAAGTAAGGCAAACACCATTTTTCACCGTTAAGCAAATGTAGTATAAAAATATATCCAAAGAAATCAAAATATTTTAAGATTATTTTCTTTTTCTCGCTATCTCGTAAACAATTTTTTGTTAAAAACCAGGGGGGCGAAGAGCTTTGTCGGACGTATAGCATCGCATTTTGGGTCAGTAGTAGCACAGAGTACTATACAGAGGGCTCACTCGACGAAAAAAGCGTAACGCGGATTGGTAGTTGTCAGGGGGGTGAATGCCTCGATGCACTTGCTAGAAATTTTATCCCAGCAAGTGCATTGAGGCATTCACCCCCCTGACAGGGGGGTGAATGCCTCGATGCACTTGCTGGGAATTTTATCCCAGCAAGTGCATAGAGGCATTCACCCCCCTGACAATCTCAAAATGGCTCTGATATGCAAGGCGTTCAAATTGACAAAATAAAAACCAACTAAAAATATTTCTGTTGTCTCCATAAAATAATACTCGCACATAATCAAATTTGGCTACTCCAAATGACACTGTCCTACCAGAAAACGAGTCAACGGATACAGTTTTCGTAAGTTGTTTAATATTTTCTTTTGGTGCCATCGTTCAAGGAGGTGAGATGCAGACAAAGCCGTGGCTTCAAGTTCAAGCGTTTTCTGTGAACATGCCATTTAAATTTATGTGGCGTTTCCACAAAATTATACTTTGAGCATGTCATTTCGCGTTGGATGCCAAAACCAAAAGACAGCAATCCGATAGAGAAAAAGAAATCTTACAAATAGTGGGAAAACGGTCAAGGGAAGGATTAACTATTTCAAATCATTCAAGACCTTTTTTAGATTATAAAGAACCTTCAGTTGGACAAGTAAAAATGACTTCATATTTACGTGGTTCTAGTGACAAGAACAGGACATGAGAACTAAAGGAAAGATAGCATAACATATAGAGTTGGAAAACTATGTAGATATTCATTTTATTAATATATTAATGTATAGTTTTGGGATGAAAACAGCTTCTTTTGCTGGGATTTATGTATAGTAAATCCTTCCTACTTTTATTGGCAATTGAATTAATCAAGGGGGCAAATGTAGGTTTGACAGCCAAAAATGCACAGGTTGCAGCAAGTTATAAGACTTTCTTTCACAGGGAAATTTTGCAAGAACCATGAATGGAAGTTGATATGATGGGAAATAATATACAATTTCCCATGTCAAACTCATGCATGGGAAAGTTGCACAAATCTCATTAAAAAACTGATATTTACCATTTATTTAAAATACATACAAACCTCAACCCCCTGTGCTGTTGTTCACCAGTCATGCTTGTTTCATTTTAAACACTTAAAACATTATAATTAGCCTGTTGAATTCTAATGCAGTGGTGTTAAACATCTACATGTATATAGCATAACCCAGGCAACCAATCATGCTAATACTCAAATACACCTGAGGAGTGTAACAACGTTCTGCCTGTTACATGAAACAAATTTGTTGTGAATTAAAATGTAGATGTAGTATTTAATGGTTTATTCTTATAACCTATTTGTTAAAAATACTTTATAAGATAGAAAGATCTTAGGGAACGTGTTAGAGATTTTAACAAGGGGAAGGGTAGAAAACATAAAGAGGGTCATTTCAAGACCCTAGAAATGGGAGGGTCAAGATAAAATGAGCTGCTTAAAGGGGAGGGTCATTCTTGTTTATGCTTCAGTGGTGGTATATCTCTGTTGGTACACAGTATACGTAAAACAGATATTAATGGTGCTATATATTTGGTTCAACTATCAATTTAGGGTCTTAAAAAGTTATGATGCTACCCATGTTTCCATGCCTCCCTCCCCTTTTAATTTCTGACCTGTCCCTTATAAAAGAAATTGCTACAATAAAGGAAATACCACAATAAAGAGAATAATCAGTAGGACCACTCGGCAGTGAAACATATCTCTCATGTTGTAATTATACAGTTCATATTGTAACAGTTGACACATGTTAATTATACACTGGAATGGTCACAGACACCAGACTGAGGTTTTAATGTTACCTTGCAAGGCAAATCCTGAACTGGATATCATTGATCTGGATTAGCCCCAATATCATGAATGAGAAAGCTGATTTAATCATATTTCACTGGCACATATAATTGTTGTCTTCATGATAGTGAAAAACATTGAAGTCTACCAGACTTTCATAGGAACAGAACTTTGTGTTCCAACATCCTCACACATCTTGACATGGTAAGCCTGGAACTGCTCACTAAAACAAAGTGTTTCCAATGGCATATACTCAATATAAATAAAGTCGCTGATTATCCAAAGCACACATATGGTTCCAAAGATGGGTCTAATGGACTCATCAACACTACAAATGACAATGCCACCACTTTTAAACTTGGTTCCATAGCAAGATGCCCTATATACATTCCAAAGCTGGATACCTGGTAGTAAGCTCAAAACATTTGATTTCTCTCTCAATGTGTGTTTCTCCGTTGGCCAAGTTTAGGGTGCCAAAGTTCCGTTCAGAAGAGAACAATGGGTGTGATTGTGGACCAGTATGGAAAGTATGGCTGTTTTCGACGAGATCTCGGGTGTGCATACAAAAAATCCAAGTGTGCAGTGTGCAAAACCATGTCAAGTGCACTCACGTGTGCATGTTTATTAGACAAGTAGCACTGATCAATGATAAATTAAAGTTAAACTTCAACGTGTATAATTAATGCATTCTTCAAATAAAAATATCACACTCCTTATTGACTACCCAAATCACAAGATATTAAATTTTCGCCTTTTTCTATGCATCCTCCAGACCTCTCCAAGTCTTTCACACTCCCTACCTACCTTGCGCTTTCAGCGCAAGAATCGTAATCAAGTGTGCAAACCTGAACGCAACAAAAATTCTCGGGTGTGCATTTGCCATACTTTCCATACTGGATTGTGGAGCCTCGTCAACATCAGAAAAATTTCCACATTCTTTAAGCTGACAGCGTTCAGCCAAAGATTATGTGAGGTTTTTAAAGTTTCGTTTCCGTACTAGTTCCTTAAAGTAAAAGCCAGAACGACAGTGTTGATTTCCCACTCAAACGATTAGGAAACTAGGAAACTTTAAAGAACAAGGCTTGCATAAAATCGCTATAAACACATTTCCCATGGCTTGCAATTTGGACATAGATGTAAAATATATTACTTTCCAGTTTTTCAAAAAATAATATGCACTGTGTACGCATCTTTGCTTTATCTTTGTTAAAATCTTTCTATACCGCCGTCTTTCCGCTCCTAAATATCGCCGCCATTTTGAATTTTCCAGGAGGGTGACGACCTCTCTTCAGCGCACTTGCTAGCAAAAGGCCGTTACGCAAAAATCATAGGAAAAGTGATGAAGTGAGCCCTCTGTATAGTACTCTGTGGTAGTAGCTACCTGTAGCCGGGAACCAATCGGGGATCGGGAACCAATTTTGCAAATCGCCGCCATTAAAATGGCTTCAAAGATGGCGGCGCGTGCTTTCTCCAGATGTAATAAAGCTCAGTGGTTATTGCGTGAGCAATTCGTGCTCTCTGGTTGCGTCATCTCGCGTGTGCAATTCGTGATCAGCCGAAAAATCGCGGACACGAAAACATTAGGAATAGATAGGAAGTGAGACATCTGGTTCTATACCTGATCTGTGATCTGGTTCTATACCTGATCTGTGGTGCAGTCGAGGCGATCAATCGATTTATTCTTTTCGAAAAACATGAGGCGAAGGAGTCGAAGGACGGCAAGTTTATATATTTCATATTTAGTCTATCTGAAATCAAACCGTTTATAGAGATGTACAGTTTCACGTGAAGAGTTCAAGGTTACTTGGTTGCGGGACGTATCTGTTATTCGAGAAAACATAAGGTAGGCGAACGTTTTATATCAATCTTTGAACGCTGATGCTTTCAGGTTTTGGCTCCGATCAGTTTGTTTTTGCCTCGCTATTGATTCGTTCGTTTTTTGAACTGATCAGTTCTCCATGAAAAAAAAAGACGGTACTAAAACATTTATAATCAATTTTTGCAAATCACAAAGACATACAAAAGGCACGTAGAGCATTTTTGCAATAAATATATTTTACTCCTGACGTTTGCATGCTTGTATTCAATAACCAATTTTTAAAACTAAAGTTATTTTCAAAATAATGTCAAAAAATATTGCTTTTAAAAAAGCAGTTTGTTTTCGAATCCGTTTACGTATCTTGAATACAATATTTTATCCAATTCATCTCGAATGATCGCCGCCAAAACTACTTTTATTTGGTTGTAAGAAGCTTGACCATCAAGAGCGTCGTCCTTTAATTGTCTTAGGGTCGGTATACCGTCCATGATCAGCTGAGAAATTCTATCGCTTAATGGGCTGCAGACATTCAACTCATTTGCAAGTTTTTCAATAGATATTGGAGCTCCAGCACAGTAAGCATCAAGTATATAGACTTCTGCGGTCGGAATTTCCACATGCAAAACTTTCGCAATAGCTTTAATGGACGAGTGGCTTTTCCCAAACATTTTGGCGGCTTGAATCTTTTTTGCCGAGGCTATGTTTTTCCTATATACAACGCCTTGAAAGAGCTTTTCTATTGTATATAAAAATGAAAGGGAATGAATTCCATCAGCATTGTCATAGACAGTTTTTCGTAACCAAATATGTAAACAAACTTCAGCCATATTGAAGCCTTCAGAAAAATAAAACCACGAAATATCTGCGACGAATGGTTAAAACTTAAATTTTGTGCATGTTTTACCTTGGTCTTTGTGCTTGGTGACGATGAATCTTAGATGGCCATTGTGCCTTTGTGTACTATTGTAAATTTCGGCGATTTTTAGTCTGTAAAATCAACAACACTTACGAGTTTCGTCAAGAAAACGCTTATGTAGTATATACGATAACATTGGGTGAACTTCAATCTCATTTTAGATCTCATTTTTACTTAAAAATGCATATAGCTATGTTTTATCTATCATTTTTCCCATGCAATTAGTGTATGTTTATATATTAGCTTTTCTTTGCCTTTGGCGTACTATTATCGACAACAATAAGACAGTCTTTGTTTTATTTTATGAACTATATTTTATCGGATTTTACATGACTTTTCAAGCATATTTTTAATTCCGACTGTACTTTTTCTTTTTTGTGTCATTCTATATGTAAAATTTAAGCATATACTTGTATTTTTATCCAAATGTTTGCAACAAAAGGTTTTTAAATGTTGGTTTGCAACTTTGCAACATGTAGCCAAGGGCAAGGGCAAGTTATTGCATGCGTATAACTATAAAACAATTACGTAGGATTGGCAGCAATGCATTAAAAACAGTACACTAACCTTTTGAATACGATATTTTCACTTCTGTAATACTTTTTTCACTCGTTTATATTTTCCCGCCTTGTATTCGTACCTGAAAAGTTTTTTTGCGCTAACCGACAGGGTATTCATCCCCGGAATCATTGCCCTACCTGTCCAAATTTGGCAAATGCCTGGTTACCAAGTTTTGAGCGTTTTTTACAAAAAATACGCGAGTCTGTAAAAAATCTCCTCTTAAAACACAAATTTTGTTGAACTGCAGTTTATATTGAGGTCATGGTTGTGGTTTGTCAACGTCAATTTCCAAAGTTTTGATGTCTTGACAACGAAACGCTGCTTACGATACCAAAAATATGATTTCGATATTTCAGAAACAAAATTAAGGTTTCAAATATTACAATAATTTCCCACTGACTTTTTCATCCTGGGAAATAATTTTATGGTTTTATGAACCTTGTTAGTGAGCAATGTATAAGAATGTGTTATAATACTTGTTACACAATACAACTAATCAATTCTTGTGCATTCAATTCTAAAACTTTCCAACGAAAATTATTCACACCATTTCACAATGCCGACAATGCTCTCACAACACCGAGGACGAGGTTATTTCACAGTCCTTTTTTCCTCATGGAGCTTTAACTTAAAACCTGTTTATGAAACTTATGAAGCTGAGTTGTTCTTATTACAGTATATATCAGGTAACTAGATTTTATTAGATTATAGACATAGTTCAGTAACTTACGTTTGTGCGAATATTCCATTCAAAAGTGTCATTTATTGAAATATGTTCTTGTCTCATATTTCCTCACAATGCAGGTTGCACATCTATGATGTACTAAGATGTCGTCTAATGATACCTTGCGCATACGCTCTGTCATCCACCACAAGTTTCCCACCAACCTTTTTTTTGTCTCTACATCAATACACTCTCAATACTTTACGCAAAATGGATTCCATTTGAATTGAACACTTGTAATAATCTACGTGAGAAATTGTCAAAAGAAGAAATAAATACCATGTTACGGCACCATTATTAACTTTTGGTTTGTCTCGACCATTTTTTCCGTACAAAATGTGCAGCACTCATTTTAATCAAAGTTTTAGTCATGTTAATTAATGTCGCTCACAGAAAAATTGTGTCGCTGTCTGCTCTGCTTCGAATTAAACATGAAATGGATTTTCGTAAGTACTATAGCAAATAGACAACATATAAGTTCTCAGAGTCTGGTATTTTGCAAATTTTTGAAAAAATAGAATCGATGTCGGCAAAGAAACTTTGCTTCTGTCAGTCACACAAATCACTCTTTCTGAAGGGCATGTTGTAGAACGACAACTGGACTGGACTTGTATAAAATGCGGACTGCTCTCAAATTTGTAAAAAATGCGGACTTATAAAACAACCATTAAAACCAAGTATCTCATTCCGTCTCCACGTCAACTCATAATGTGCATCAGCAGCCCTCCCAGATTTTACAGCGGCGGCGTGTCACATCCACCCAACGATTTTTTTTCATTCCTTCAGAAGGAACACTATAGATTTTGATATGCAAAATTAGGACTTAATTTTGCATAAAACTTATAGACAAGGATTCTAACGCCGAGTTTACACGATTAACTTCAGACACTGGCAAAATATTTTGGTAACTGAAGGACACCGGACACGGTTTTTTAATTCAACAGGCAACAGGTGATGGTCAAAATAGGGCGTTTTAACTCTGATAGGATGTTGAATGAGTTGGTTTTAAGTAAAACTATTATATAATAATCAAACTGTTGTACTTTTTGGCTTCAGCCGGTAGATGACACACGAAATGAAGTTATTTTGATAACTGTTGGCTTGCTTTATTGTCTGTATTGCTGTTTATAGTGAAATGCTGTTCATGTTGTGGCGATGATAGACAAAAACTATATTTATATAGTGTCATAGGGTGAGTGCCGCAAGGACCATCAAAATCAAACAATTCCCATCCATTTACGTGAGTGCAATGTAGTGACTGCAACCACAAGCTTATTTATTGATGGTCACTTAATGACATCAACAGAAGCAAGCATGTGCTGTCAAATTTTTGATCCAAGACTGATAATTATGAAAATCCAAGATGTTGTCCACGCACTTTGCAACTGACAGAGTAACCGTAATCAAACAAAAGTCACGCGCGTTCTTTTTGTGTTTCCTCCAAACACAATTCCAGTCTACGAACAGAGACGATGTGAGTTTTTTCTGTTGTGTTTTTTTATGTTTGTAAAAAGCACTAGTAAAAATGTAAAGATATGGTATACAATGCAATTGACACATCTGACGAGTGATCAATAGAATCATCAACTGTATGTAATAGTTGTTTTATAAATTTTGAGCCCGCGTTGTACAAAGTCCTGTACGTGTTTTACGTCTAGTCCAGTCCAGCGTTTTACAACATGCCTTTGCTAAGAACACTACTTCACCGGTTAGTTTTAACATTGATGTTAATTGCATAATTTTGCCAGGAAATGCAAGTGGATATAATACAGCCTCGTCCCCAGACGACATCCCGCGTCATACACGTGACAGTATTTTGCGCAAGAAAAGCAATCAGAGCGCCTGGGGACGAGGCTGGATATAATACATACGTACATGCAATGTTTGTGGCCAATGTACCTTACAGTAAGCTACAGTGAATACACGTAAAACTATATGATTTTTATGTATTGTTCAAATCAAAAAATCTACCAACTCCTGTGTACACATAAAGATAAAACAGATATAAACTTAAAACCCGGGGAATACCGAATCCCTTGCACATGCGGAAAGGTGTATATTGGCGAGACAGGCCGTAACTTGAAAGTTAGAAAGAACATAAAGATTGTTGCCTCAAATGCCAACCCGATAAATCTGCTTTGGCAAAACATGCATGGGAAAATGACCATCCGATTAAATGGGATGATTCTGAACTTTTGGTGCCAGTAAGAAATTATTTTTCAAGGAAAATCCGTGAATCAGTTGAAATCTTTAAAAACAAAACAATCCTGCAAGAAGGAAAGCCTCTTCACGACACTTGGACCTGTCTGTTTAGTAATTAAGTAATTACAGTCTAGTAGCAATATAGTTGCTTTTATCAAGCGTGCGCGCGCATTTAAATATTGTAATTAATTGACGTGTACATATATCTTGCGTGTGTTTTAACCGTTGTAATTTATCGCTGATGATGGCGTGAGTCAAATGGGCCGAAAGCTTAGATATTTTCGATAAAATAAATTTAATTACATGGTGTTCCACAAATTTCTTATATAAAATATTATATGATTTTTCTATTTTAGCACATCATTTACATAAAATGAAATATTGACTGCAAAACAAGCAGTAACTCACCCGAGAAAATCATCTATGTCCATCGTTCTCGCTCTTTTCTTATCGTACTCATTTTCTGTCAAAATTTCTTGAATTTTCTGTTTGACATCAAAATTATCTTCCACAAACTAATCAAAATAGATGGGCATAGCAACTATCAATGAACGATGTACTGAAACAAATGTATTAATTAAAATAAAACACGTCTGTCATATGAGAGAATCGAGTGCTTGATCTTAGTTTACAATAATGTAAACTTACTATTTCGTTCAGCGAACAATGAATTCTGTAATTCTTTCCAATCAACTCTAATACAGCTTTTGAGCTAAATGTGAAAACAATTAGAAAGCTAATAAATAGTCAGCGTTTTTAGCCGGCCAAGGTTTCCAAGGCTCTATTTTGTATGTTTTATGACATATGTATATACGTACCTATACCTAATATAAAAAAATAGCTGTAAATGTATAGTTGCTACAGTAAGCGCAAATCTTCATGCCAAACGTATACTATATATGTATATAATTCTTTTTGGACACTGAACAGCCTTTGCATCATGATCAACTACACTGCTGGGCCTAACATAAAAACACAGTATATCATAACGATATATACTAACCTGAAACATGACGCCAAAGTTTTATTTTTTCTGACAAACGCGATTCTCACAAGACCATCCCACTCCTAAACGATACAACTGCATGATGTTTACATTACAATTAATGGGCATGTACATTAGATTGTACTTCACTGGTACTAGCGACAACCAAGGAGACGAAGTGAGCTAAACAGACTCGAGCAGATATTGGCACTCCTCTACACATTTTTACAAAAAGTATACAGAGTATTTTTTTGCAAAGTTTTAAAAACATAATAACCTGAAAGTTAATTGGTGGAGGCGGATTTCTTGGCTCAATTCTGACAACACTTGATTCTACTTTGGGCGGTGGTCGAAAGTTGTTCTTGCCAACCTAGAAATTAAGGTGACAAACGGGTATATAGGGAAGAGAACAAAGAACTTCAAAGCTAGTAACTACAAGAATGAAGTGGCCGGCAATGACGCCTAAGGAACGAATATAACAAAGTCTGCAACATCACTACATAAATATCATCGCAAAAATGTGTACGTAAATACAAAATCCGTGCATGCAGTAGGTTTATATTTCGCTATAACGTGCAGCAAATACGTAGAACAGGGAGTAAAGCATGTATCTGGCTGAAGTGCATACTGCAAAGTTGTGCATTCTAACACGAGTTGCGTTGGTTAAGTGCAATCTCGACGCAATAAACTTAGCAGCAAATAAATTATCGAATTTGTCACAAATGTTCACAATGGCCACGATAAACAACACATAATATGCTAGAGTACAAAATAAGCCACATCATAAAACAAACTGTTCAAAATAGACCACTTCGTTTTGCAAATTAAAACTGTGCTACATGAGGTCCAACTGTGTTGATGATAAAACATTTGATAATAAACTAGTTAGAGAAAACATGCAGATACATAGTAGGATATTTGGGTACATTAAATAAAAGTGAGTTGCGCATGGCTGTTGAGTTCTTAACAATAACATCAATTCACCGTTGCAAAAAAGATGGCGACATGCCGATTTTACCAAAATGCATTGTGGGTATCAAGTAAGAATACATGGGAAAAGATGAGAAGAAGCAAAGCTAATGGATTTAAATTTTAACACAAGTGTAAAAAAACCTTATTGTCTTCTGTCTGTTCTTCAAAAGGTGTTAATTTGGCTTTTTAAACTATTTCAGACCGCAATGCATTCTGGTAAGATCGACATGCGCCACCTTTTTTGCTACGGTGGATATTTACTGGACTGGTCATCAAAATTCATAAGAAACGAGACGATAATCTATAGCCAGGCATGTTGTTGAACACAACTCGGACACAAAAATGTTACATGCATACCAGTATGTACCTTCATTAAATGGTCGACTCTCGCCAGTAATTGTGTATTTATAGATAATCTACAATATAATTTATCTCCAGGTTTTGCAACCAGTCTCTGAGCAAACTCTCTTTGAAACATCAGAACTGCGCATCTGTGAGAATAACATACATTAAATAATAGTGAAACAATACTTTTTTAGCTAGAACTGTCTACACTTAAAGCTATCAAGAGAATTAATCAGAAAATAAACTTAAAGCATTCGTTCGTTGTCACGTGAAACATTCAGTTACTAAAATGAACGTTTTAATCAGTCAAATGTGATCAAAACGTATCGGTATATTGGGAAACGACCTTGAAAACCAGTACAGGCAACCATTGACACAGTCAGCAAACGTTGACTGTCTGATTGGTAACACAATTACTTGTTGTAATTGACACTTATTGAATTTGGTTGAGTTTACACGAAACAATAGCTTGAAATGAAGGCGCAAAATGTAATTTTTTATTCCAGAAGTGTTTGCTCTTTCAACCCAGAATGTGAAAACTGCTCACCTGAAGAATGGTCTGTGTAGAAGAAGCTTAAAGACAAAAGGTGAAGAAATCTGAAAAATAACAAATATTCAGAGTGTAAGAACACCTGCAATAGGTAGAAATTACACGTCTTTAATTGGCATTTATATAGATTAGGCGTGGAGGATTACAGGTACTCATTACCTTGGGTGTGTATGCGAGAGTTTGGGGTTGTTAAACTTGGCGACATACAAGTAAAGTGCGTAGCTTAAGCATTACAGACATACAGTACATGCACCGGGAAAACATTCTAATGGAGATAACATCGGTGTATTTTCGAGCGCCTTAAAATGCTTTTCTGTGTTAGCTAGCATATGCTGTCTCTACAACTATCTATACCAGATCTGCAAGTGAAAATGGACATAAAAAGAACGTACTTGATATGGAAGATTGGCAACACAAACATCAAAATACGGAAGATCTGCTTTGAGAACGTCTCCAACAATCACTTGAAGTTTCGATGCGTATGGCCTAAAATAATTTATTCATTGTAGTTACTACATGTAGATCATCTTCAAACATATCTCTACAACGCCACTGTTATATGCACTTTGTTTGTTTGTCCACGCCATGGCTGCATCAGCCTATCAAGTACCTACACTGTTTCAACGCAACATAAAGGTCAAGATGACAGTCTACTGTGGTGATGGTTTAACTACATCATCTAGTGTAGTCATGTGCTTTACGATCGTTAGCAAAGTACGTCGAAATTCAGCTACCGTATATGGAACATGAAATCTACTACTTAAGCATAACAAAAGATAATTGAAAGCAGGGCAGAAAAATACGCGCTATAAAAGTAAGTTCCAACTCACATTCCTTGTACTCTCTTCTTTAATTCTGCAACCAATCTAGGATCAACCTCGCATGATGTCACCTGATAAGAAACATCACGTAACATTTTCATTTGTTTTCATTTTAATTGGTTTGAAACATTTTTTAAACCTTTTTAACTTTCTCTAAAAGTTTCACAGTCATGTTTCCAGTACCAGGACCAATTTCAAGAACTGTATCTGTTGATCTCAAACCTGCCTGAAACAATATAATACACACTATATACAATGTAAACCATAGCTGAAAAAAAAAAAACAAAACACCTTCATTTAACAAACACCTTCTGAAAAGGTAAGATGGAAGTACGGTAACCAGAAATTAAAGTCAGTGGTTCATAAATTATTAACGTAAAGTGGCTTATATAAAGTTTTATGATTATAATATCATCATAATTTATTTACAGGGTACACCATTATTCATTGTCATAGGAGATTTCCCGGTATGTAAATCAGTAAAAATTAATGTACTAATGGTGAAGAACAGTGATTTTCCAGTACCTTTTCTATCAAACTGTTTACAACAAGAGGATTTTTCAGTATGTGCTGACCAAGATCAGTTTTAAACTGAATTCCTAAATGAAGTTGAAAAAAAACAAGATATTTACAATATTAAATAACTACATAATCAACTAAAATTTTGAAAGTATGTGCAGTTGCTCTTAAATCTGTGGTTTTCTTGATTTACATCATATTGTAAAGAGTGTTGTTAGTGAGCAATGCAGCAAAAAGGCAGAAACAATAAGGTCAAAATTAATTATAATTTCTGTACATCCTGTGGGATGTTAAGAATATTATTATATTATGACATGGCATTCACATGTCATGTTTTTGAAGTTTAAAATTTGAAACACATTATCCAGTGATAAATAATATTCTTTTCTTCCTGCAACAAATGACCTTAATAGAGCGATTCACCTGCTTAATTCAAAATACCAGATCTCATACTGTATTCCATCAAGGCTAAGCTAAAATATGTGACATGATCACAATACTACTTTTGGTAAGCTTTTATCTTAGCAATATTAAACCAAGTCATACAGTATGCATGCCCCTGAGGTATATCAATATGCAGTCCTTTAATGTAGGTCCTTTCCGTTAATACCCCTCGGCCTATGTTTTAGGGGCTTGGACACATTCTATGTACTTTCCCAGGAGTGGGTTCTCACTTTCTAATAGGCTCTGTACCCATTAAGGGCACGTGTACTGGTTGATGATATTTGCTGAGGGGTTTCAGTCATTCCTAAATACTTTCCCACAGGGTCAAGAAAATTTTGAAATTTTCTAAGGGTGTTGTCAATATGTGACGTCATCAACAAGTATTTCTCACAGTGCAGCTTTTGTATTTTTAAATATTTAATAAATATATACACAAACATTTCAAAATTCAAAAGTTGAACACATTGTTTTTAAATATGTGCCACTGAACATATTTATTCCACATAAATTGTGAGTTTAGAGTCAAAATACAAGCTGTTAGAACTGAATATAAATGACTGATATTATCTGATGGGTATTATAAGTGGGTAAAGGAAGTAAGATTGATTCAACATTATCTGTGGTAACAAGAATATAGATGTTGGTCTTCAGCAGAAGTGACATATAAAGTTGTTAATGTTGTCAACATCTCAATAGTCTCAGCCACCGTGACATCATTAAAACTGTTCATATATACATAACATGCTGTGGTGCAATACTGATCATGGGAAAGTTAACAGTCGCACGTGGGACAGGACATTTTCCCCCAGGGACAGGATAATTCCCATCCTGCAGGGCAAAACGTTCATCTCACGGGATAGCTTTTCCATGCAGAGGTGCTGTACCTGTACTTTAAACTTTACTATATTTGAATAACGTTAGTACTGTATGTATGCAGTGGCGTGACTAGTTTCTTGATTTTTTACTGTATGTGGTTCTCGACTTACTATCTATACCATACTTATATCGTCATGAATGGTTAGTGTAAGTAGTTTGGATATTAACTATGAATGCTGCTTACCAGTTCATCACATTTTAGCAGCAAGTTCTCTAATTCATATTTTAGTTCTGATAGCGTTGATATGTTACACTAACTGTGTAAAAAGCTCATGATCGTCGATCGACAAATATAGCCATACAAACCTTGACTTGTAACTTGACCATGCTGTCTCGATTTTTTCTTTACTCTCTCTTTAGGCATTATGATGACTCTTATGCTGAATTTACAGCCACACGTGTTTAAAATATTTCAAAATTCTCGATAATCATACACAATTATTTAAAGAGAAATACATATGAAACTTTATAGAAATACAATTTATATTTAAAAAAAGAATATTGGACAAATATTTCATACTCTAGCTTACACCACGAATTGCGCTTGGCATAAGCCCGCCGACATGTTGCGGGCTCATTAGAGAAACCAATACCTTGTGCCAATACCAATACCATTGGCAATTTTCAAAATTACTGTAGTTTTGAAAACCTCTGGTACCCAGGGTATAAAATATTGGAAAACATAAAAAAACGGGGACTGGAGAGCATAAAAAGCTCTTCGTGCTTTTGCACCGCTGTAAGTAAATAAATAAAAGAGAAATGGTATGTCACGATGGTGGAAGAAACTGCTGGAACGCTGGAATGGATACCGCTATCGTTTTGTACCTTGGGTTATGGTAAACTTTAAGAACAGGTAACTTATAAGACGGCAAGTAGTTTATCGCAAAATGATTGATGACTAAATGTAGTTTGTTTTATTTACTATTTGATATTAAAATGATTATTTCATGTGATGTCTCAAATGACTCCGTATGTACAGCCCACAGGTCAGCACAGAACCACAGTCCACAGGTGTGTAACACGTGAGATTTCAGCAGTTGTGTGAGAAAATAATCATAAACTTTTTCTGAAGTTTCAAGTGATTTCAAGACAACATGTGAAGTTTTTAAAATTGATCTAGTCCACTTCAGATATCAGTAGAGAATAACACAGGCTAAGTTTTGTTAGATCTGCTGATATTTTGGGGCATGCAATTTTGTTGTCTTCTATATACTTTCTATTCAATTTTATAAATCTTTGTATGCCAAAATGTTCATTTGTTTCATGTCTTATATTAACACAATAATTTCTTTGCCCATCATTTTAACAATGACTTCAAGTAAATTATTGGCATGAGAAAGCCAGGCTCCGCTGTTTCTTGCTCCCTAAACACACACTTAAAAAATTGAGTGCTTCTTCAGAACTTCGTTTTGGTCTGCATTATTCAAGAACATACAGTTTGCAGTTATCATTTAACATTGTAGTAATTGGAAAATCTGAATCTCACCTGTTGCTAACATATTACCAGGGGCTTGTTTGAAGGCCATATATGAAAAAAATATGTGCTTGAGGAAATGATTGAATTGTGTTCATCCCATCATTTACTCTGTGTCTGCAAATGTGGGAATGCATGTCTTGAATAAACTACGCATGTAATACAGACTGCTAAAATTGTATTTTTTGTATATATTTGTGACCTTTATCCATATTAAAAACACTGGAAAAGCTAGCATTTTAATTAGGGAGGGGGGGGGGATTTTCATATCTTCATTTTTACTTGACTGATTTCCTTTGAAATAAGGTTAATTTGAATTTTGGCAGAACAACAGTAGTGAAGCCAGCTCGACAATTTGGTCATGCTATGCAAATTTAAATCATTATCATTATTCATTTCTTTAGAAATTTATTCCTTATGTATACGGTCAAAAAACACAGAAAAATTTGCATTTGCATGACCAAATGTCGAGCTGGTTTCGCTACTGCAGAACACCAGGGATGAAGTTAGCAGTGCACATCAAATACATATCTATTATTACCTTGGTTATAGTAAGTATTCACCTCAGTTAAAAATAAACTATAATTAACAATGTAATTTTAATAATTTTAATTAACAAACAGGCAAGTAAGAGAAGTTTTTGGTCCATCAAATGATAGAGCAATTGATGAAAAAGATGCTGTGAAAATCTTGGAGAAATACTTTAATGAACTGGACAAAAATGCTGGAGAAAGAACAATTTCAAATAAGAAAATAATGGAGAATGCTCTTGGTTTTTCAATTGCACGTTCACAAAGCAATGTGTCGGGAACTGGTGTTTTTGTTTCTAGTGGTACAGTAAAGAAAGGAGACCTGGTTTCCATATATCCAGGTATGTTTTATATTATTCAACATTGTGTGATCTTTTGATGATTACTGCGGAGCCCTAGAATGGTATGAAAGGATTTCCTTGAAATATATTAGCAAAAAATTTATGTTTTGAAACACCTAAAGTGCTTTGGTTCAAGGTTTTGAGGCTTATATTAAGGCAACCTTAAATCATGAAAACAATTATTAGTAACGCATCTTATCCAACTTAGGCCTTGCCAAATGGCTCAGAAATATAAAATATTGGGCAAATGTTACATTTATGTATAGTGGTAATTTTATTTGTTTGTTAATGACGCTAAAGACTACAATTTTTAATCATAATATATATACATCGATATATGAATAACGCATAACCATTTACAAGTTTAAAATTGCACATTTGCTGTCCCCATGCTGTAATGTTTTAAATCGCAGTTTGTATGCCTTTACAGTAAGGACAGTAAGTGCTCATGCTGAGTTGTAAATCTCGAATTCTTTATATAGCTAGTTAATAATATCCTGGGTATTTTTGGCAAATGTGCGGAGGGGTTTTCAGGGACTTTTTAAGACCGTAAAACGGCCACCAAGACTTAATGAATTAAGTTCTAAATCTTCTCACTAAAACGTTCGGCGCAGTTCAAAAGAGGATGTTTGAGTTGAATTCGTCGCAGCTGGAAATTATCTTTTAGATGAAACCCGAGACTTAAGAGAAAAAAGCAGAAGAAAAGCCGCGCATTATAATGATGGTAGTATACAATGACCAGCACTCGCTATTTTCTTTTCAAATAATACCTCCTGTCGTAGTTACTTTCGAGGGCGGGTGGGCGCACCTAAACTCAATCTACTCTACAGAAAACGGACCCAAGAAAGATCCTGAAAAACCCCTCAAAGTGTCGCAGCTTCTTACAGCTAGTATATGTAGTTCTATTTAGTGTAATAAATATGCTGTGTTTCATTATATCATCATTAACGTTCAAGCCGATGTGCGAATTAATTCTAGACTCAAATATACTATTAAAATTTTTAATATTTTAAAGGTAAGCCGGACGTAATTTCATCTCAGCTTTTTTTATAGCTTGATCCCAGGAGCTCCATCTTATTCTTCGATAAGATCCGTCCTCTGTTTTCAGATACAAACCGTTCAAGTTTGAGGTGTAACAGTGTTTATACCACCAAGCACCTTGATATCTTGCTGCACATTGATAGCGATCTTGATCATTATCTTTATCTTTTGTTGAGAACTGCATATCGTTGTGATAACTGAACGAATCTCCAGCATTACCTTAAAGTATACTATTTAGTGAACAAAACTAAATTTATAGTACTCTGACATTCTCTGAGCTGGGGAAACAACGGGGATTAGTAAGGAAATTTGGCCAATTTAAGCCGTCATGCACGAAACATATTCGTGACTTTGAGAACACACTGTATTTTAATTCTTTTTTAGAATTGTCCTCACAGTCAAATTTCCCTCGAGATCACACCCTTTTCTTTGTATAAATTAGTTTGCTTACAAGAACTAGATGTCATAATCATTTATGTTTCATCAGAAGTCAGCGTGCTGCACGGTGGTATAAAATGTACCTATATAGATTTAGGGAAGCATTGAATGTTCGCTAACCAATGTTGTAATTGGCAAGGACCAATCATCATACAGTATGTTGTTTTAAACGCCGAAATATAGGAACCCTGTACTCTGGGGTACTCATCACACGAAATATACGAAATGTTGGCACAAATTTGCTGCTTTCAGATGCGTAATGTCCATTGCGCTCCGTACATTATAACTAAGACGTGATCAATCCTTTTGGTGAGTTATACACTGACAATCGTGTAGTGTGGTCACTGTGGTGTGTACTGTTTACAATTATCTAATAAAAGTTTACTTTTTACCTGTAAAATTGCTCACATTCAATGTATAATTCTCCGACACTGAAGCAATAGAAAATTCTCCATAATTAGCGTATGCTGTATCGTTTTTAAAATCCATCAACTCAACTCGTAAAAAATTGTGATCAGATTTTGTTAAGCGATGTATTTTATCCAAACCAAGCCAAAAATTCTTTTTGAGATCGCCAAAACCATTTTGGTAATCTTGCCATCCAAGATAGAAGTCTTGGCTTGCATCCTGTCTTCTTTGGAAAACTGTCCAGCCTCCAACATCTGTTTGCATATCACACCAAACTTGGAAAGACCCAAGGCCATCAGGATCAATTGTGTAGATATCATCTTTTCTTTCGCCAGATTTATATAAACTCGCGCAATTTTGTTCTGTAAATTGTAAGCAGATGATTTATTGTGAAAAATGCATGACTTAGCCTGCGAAGCAGGCGCTCTCGGGCTTAAGGGGGGAAATTGAAAGAGCGCCTGCCGCCATCCTACCGTAATTTGAAACACGCCCATTTATTAATGATGTCTAACCTTTCAACGACTGACCAATCACAGCGCATTCTATTATTAGGCCGGCGAGATAATTATACATTTCGCGGGGAAACGTGTTTACAAAAATAATACCCATTGATTGTGTTACAAAAATGATACCCATTGTGTTACAAAAATAATATCCCTTGTTAATTAACTACAATCGTCTCAACCAGCCAATGGATTTTTTCGTAGCCTCGATCGACAGAATCGAAAATACAGACGGATGGCGCTATTTCAAAATCCCCCCTTAAGCCCGCGAGCGCCTGCTTCGCAGGCTATGCATGACTTTATTGAAACTGCTGAAGAAATTGCTCCTGAAGAAGTCTACGAACAGCATATTTAAAGCGCAGAAAGGTTGCATCGGGGCCAGACTAGCTTGCGTAGCTGGCGGTTTTAAGGGGTTGGGGCTTGAAGCGAGGGAAATTTGAAGCGTGGGAAGCGAGGACGGGAGAAGCGCGGGCGGCGAAAATTTAGGGAGGCGCGGGGCAGGCAAGGCCCGCGCTTCTCCCGTCCTCGCTTCCCACGCTTCAAATTTTCCTCACTTCAAGCCCAAACCCCTTAAAACCGCCAGTTACGCGGGCTATGACCAGACAGTCTGCCCACGTGATTTTAAAGAAATTTGCAATGGAGCTTTCGTAACCTGTCGCTCTGATCTTTTGTATACCGCAATACAGAATTCTGTTGATTTTAACTGAAAACTTAACTTTGATTTTCTCGCCTTATATAAGAGGTATTTTCATAATTACTTCGTAAATAGATCTATAAAATTGAAGAGTGTTTCACAAGCCAATTAGGACATTGGCGTTCGTCTTATATCAGATATACAAACTGTCGGCTTCGCAACAACACGGCTGCCTATGTTGCAAATAATACATATATACATAATACATAAAAACTACCTGTCTGTGCCGAAGAAATGGAAGGACTTCACATAAATCACCAAAAGCATATTAAATATTGAATATTATGATGTAATTAGTTAAAATAAAGCTACATTTTTAGCATTATCGATCGAAAATTAATATTACTTGCTTGGGTCTTTGAAATACGATGATGGATATAATAAACAGTACATTATTAGGTTTGAAGATATGAATTTATCTTTTCGTGGTGAAAACAATATTCTACTCTTTTGCTGCGTTCATGCATAAAAACCACTCGAAGATAAGAATTAAAATATAAATACTAAATATGACACTATTGCAAGCGTTAAGTTTGCAAAATCCATGATACTTTTATAAAGAACTTGCTAGTAATTATAATGATAGTTTAAAACATTTAAAAAGTGAGATAAAAGTCTCGATCTAACAGTAATAATATTGCTGAAATACTGCATGGTCGATAATTATTTATATTATACCTCAAATTAAAATTGTCCAATAAAAAAATCCTATTTGTACTGCGTGATAATGTAATTTTTCGTGGTGTCGCATGCCCAGTCCCCGGTTTCGAGCCGACGTTCCGCGAGACGCGCACTGATTAAAAGCGACGTCCCGCGAGAGCTACACGCACTGATTAAAAGCAATGAAAAATGTTGTGTTTTAGATTTCTGACTCGGTATTGCTCAACCTAATATCGCATGTTCAAATTTTAGGTATAATACATCACTTCGGGGTAATATTTCACAATATCACCCTCACGCCGAGTCTATGTAAAATGATTATAATTCACTTGCATGAATTAAACTTGTCAAGCTTGTCAGAAGCTCTTCCGGACAGTTGAGGCACAAGTTTAGCTTAAAATCTAACAGTAACTAAAATTGTAACTTGCAATTATTTTTCTTCGGATAAAGACGATTAAATGTAAGAAGTTTGTAAGTACTATTTACAACATGAGCGGCCGTACGTGTTGTGTCAGCATATATGGAGAGTTTGTATATCTGATACAACACGGACACGAATGTTGTAAATGGCTTGTGTAACTCTCTAATGGCTTGTGTAACTCTCTAATAGCTTGTGAAATTCTCTAGTGGCTTGTGTAACTCTCTAATGGCTTGTGGAACTCTCTAATGGCTTGTGGAACTCTCTAATGGCTTGTGGAACTTTCTAATGGCTTGTGAAATTTTCTAATGGCTTGTGGAACTCTCTAATGACTTGTGAAACTCACTTGCAGAGTAACTTAGACAAAAGATCTTGTATAAGTCGAGAAAATCGAAGTTAAATTTTGTGAAAATCAAGGGAACTTTGTATTGGGGTATGATTTCTCTTCTGTTTTCTTCTCATTTGACATTTTGGCTTTTTTAATATATTCATGAAGTTCAGAATTAAATTTGTACCTATTATTATACACGCATGCTGTTGACAGCGTATCGACCATTAGCGTGCTCAGTAATATATATTAACGAAGACCAGAGAGATCGTGCATCTGAGTCGTCCATCGCGCACATATAGGTTGGCTCAGTGTTGTTTTTTGACGAAGCTCAACTTAATTAAACTACGTTCGTACTCTGAGGCAAAAAATACCCATAAACAACTTCATATGAATTAAGTATATCACTCATTTGCTGGTGACCAAATAAATTATAAGCTTTCTCCGGTCCACACAAACACATTGTCTTTCTCACGCAACCTCAGTTTTTTTCTTCATTTGTTCTGAAAATGTTTGTCCAATTTTACCCTCAATGTTTTATTATGTCAATGTTGGCATAAAAATGTAATTTACAATTTCAATTAGGACAATTCATTTGGAACCGCTTTATAATTTATCATTTCAAACGCGTGAATCGAAAAACAAATACTGTGTGACTGCGATGCGAAATCAATTAATAAAGAGAATTATACAATTTAAGCAATAGTTGATACACATGCAAGGAGCGTTTTATCATATATTTTAGATATGATAAAACGTGATCGTTAGATCAAATGACCTCGAAAACGATCCATTTTATACCCATCTTGCCAGTTTGTTTACGAAAGAATTTTCAACATAGATGTTGTATAAGCGGCCGAGAAAATCGAGGCAAACGTTGCGTTAAAATCTACGTGTGTTTTTTCCACATATAAAGACTCTTTCGTGGCTATTATTAATTATTAATGATTTTTGAAAAACACGTAATTGCACAATTAGAATTTCCCCTACATGGCATTATTGACATTAGTACGTCACATTGAACGTTATATGTTGTTTTGTTCCTGAAGGTCAAATGCTGAATGCTTTCTGGAAGTGCCTCAAAATATTGCCAAAGAATAGATAATCATATATTTCATTGTTACAAACCAGTTATATCTGCTCTGTAAATGGGAATAAATTTTTAAATCTTAATCATTTGTACATAAACATTGTAATTTTTAACGAATAGTTATTAGGCTATTTTATCTGATGAGTGCCACATCTCATGATACGAAAATAGTTAGCTAGTAATAAAGATGCCTAGTGGAATTTGTTGAGTCGTATAAGTAAATTAATTATGCTCTGCATATCCATTGAGAACTCTTATATATATATATATAAAGAGAGATACAGGAATCATATTAAATCTTTTACACACAAAAAATATTCAAACAAAACGGAGCTTTCGAGACAGATTTTACCATGAAGTGGTCCATAACAAAAAAGTCTATTTCCTTACAAGGGAGGATCCAAAAAGTGTAATTTATGTTTGGACGAAAAACTTGCTCGCTTAATAAGGGATCGGAAATAGTTTTGGCCTGCCAACACAAAAATAGATTTCGGGTAAACAACCTAAACAAGAAGGGATGGATGCTATTTGACCCACACGTCTAGGTTTCTCTTTAGGCATAAAAGAAGCTCGCATGTTTTCGAAATTTGTAATTACATTGATCAAAAAGAAACTCGCGTTTTATCAATTTTTCATTTGTGTCACACTTTCTCCTTGACACTAATCACAACATGCATGAAAACAAAATTAACATGCACTAGAAACCGGAGCAAGAAAAGCAGAAGCATGCACGCAGATACAGTCTCTGGTACAAATGCAAAAAATACCTCGGATGGTCCCATTGCTGGCATTTGTCTTGCTTTCCATTCCGTTCTGTGTCTGAAGATAATAATTAGACTGAAATGTGATGAAGGACATGGATATAAGACATGTATACACATAGTGGATGGATACTCAATTACTCAGCATAAATTTGACAATATATATTCAAGTAAATGAATTTAATATAATGTACGTTCAATACAGAGGTCTTCTCACAGAAAAGTATATAGCTGTACATTAACAATTGAGTACATAAGAACATCGCATATACCGTTTTAATATCGTGGAACAAAGTCCAATCTCCATCCTTAAATCCTTGTCTTGGTTTAGTTTGATTGGTAAGTTGACAATTCTTTCCATTAAAACTTATTCTGAAGTTAAATCCAACGCATTTTGGTTCCTTGTAACAAAGTAAATTACACTTTACTTGAACTTCGTCAGTTAAATTGTGACTTGATATGATTTCTTCTGGTAGTAAAGCTTTTCCTCCTGTCAATAAAATTTCACATTTATTAATCGTTACTAACTTCAAGAGAATTTGTCATGAAAAACACAGTATTTGATGTTATGAACAATATGTCACGCACCCTGCCTGAAGACCTGGTAATGGCTTGTAGAGCATTTTTCTCCGTTTGATCTTGCAATAGAAATTACAAGTATTGTTAAAGTGACAAGCATTTTCTGTACTGGGGAGATCAACGTTGGACAAACTCTACGTCGAAAGTCGACTACGGAATGGAAGGAGACGCATGTGTTCTGCTATATAAATCACGTGTAGAGTTACATAGAGGACGGTCTAGTCGGGGGGGATCATAGCAGTTAAGCTGGTCGGAAATATCCGGTGAGGTTTATAAGTCGAAAGTATGATGGCACTCGGCATATTGGATGTAATAAACTGTCTATCTAACTCATTCTTTATCTGTCAATGGGAGATTTTTTGCGATGGCATTCATTTGAGAAAGAATCCCCCCTGCGTCCTAATAAACACAGTATCCACGGTGTAGCTGCAGGTGGCTGGTGTATGCATTTGGAAACAAATTGATCTTATGGAGTCATACGAGTCATAAATAGTTAAAAGAATACGCAAGTCATCTGTTTTCAATTATGAAAACTCATTTGCTTTTCCAATCTTAATTTTTTTTGTATGTTCTTGCAAATGTCTCTCTGTAAAAAATTGTATAGGAAAATATGCATACGTTATAGCAAAACACTCATTAATAGTTAATGAGTATGATGAAGATATTTTTGTGCAATGTTTGAAGACATTTTGCTCTAGTGATGAAATGAATGATTCATGACTGAGCGATGATGCATCACAGATTGATTTTTTAGGAGCCAGAAATTATTCGTGGTTAGATTTATATATGCTTGTCCAGGCAAATTTCATCCTTTTGCGTTTTAAGCTTTCTGTCAAGTTTATTTACACTCAACTTTTTTAGTGCCATTCAGTATAAAAACGTCGCAGCTGATGCATCAATCAACGAACACCTTTGCGTCATTAACAGAAGTCTCACTCTAATGGGACCTTTTTGATGTTTTTGCTCCATAGCCGCTAACTTCGTAAGCAAATATAAAGCTGTCCCAGTTCAGTAATTTCCGCGCATTAAATCGCTATAAATAGCTCTAAAATACTTTAGCCATCCGGTATTTTTTAACTACGTCATATAGAGTTGGAGTGCATATAAATATAAGAAATACTCCGAAGAACAACATCTTGTAAACTCAAGATATGAGCTATTAACAACAAGACAACAGTTGTTAATAGCTCATATCTTGAGTTTAGAAGATGTTGTTCTTCGAAGTATGTTTTTTCTTATATTTTATTAAATTGTCTGCTGGTAAAGGTTTTTGTGTATAGATATCTTTGTAGCTTTTTCCAATATAAAGTGAGGTAAAGTAAGAAGATCTCATTGCTGCTGAGTTGGAAGCTGTTTATACTTAGAAATAATTTACTGTAATAATAACTCGAACTATCGTTATCAGTGTCAATAGTACAGTAAAAAGAACCCAAAAGCATAGGATCTTGCACTACCTGAAACGATAAAAGGATGCTGACATTGAGGGCTTTCGTCGGACTTTGACAAGTACTAAATTTTCGAATTCGTCTCACAACATCCTGTGCTATTGAAAACCATTTGTTATCGCAATTCACGAAACACAAAATGCAAATGCAAATTTTTGCCAATTTAGAAAACTAATTAAACAAATTGACGATAAAAATTAAGATGTACGTATTGAATGTCCTAAATTATAGTTGAGAAAAGATGCACTGTTGCGAACAAACAAAATTCATTATATGCAATTATATCACTTATTCCAGTTGAAATACATATGTTATTTACCGCATAGGAGGTCCGGATGGGGAGAAACTGCCCGAGCCGTTTTCAAGAGCAAGGGCACAGTTTCTCCCCATTCGGACCGACGCTGCCGGTAAATAACAGTTTATTTTTTCACTCAACTTGCAGCAAGCCTGTCGACAACTTGCAGCAGACTTGTTATCATCAAGCTGGAGCAAGGCATGCGAACGCATCCTGATATCGCGGGCTTGATGACCGCAAGCTGCAGCAAGCCTGCAGCAGACTTGATGACTGCCAGGTAACAAGCCTGCAGCAGACTTGATGACTGCCAGGTAACAAGCCTGGAGCAGACTTGATGACTGCCAGGTAACAAGCCTGCAGCAGACTTGATGACTGCCAGGTAACAAGCCTGGAGCAGACTTGACGACTGCCAGGTAAAAAGCCTGCAGCAGACTTGATGACTGCAAAGTAACAAGCCTGGAGCAGACTTGAGGACTGCCAGGTAACAATCCTGCAGCAGACTTGACGACTGCTAGGAAACAAGCCTGGAGCAGACTTGACAACTGCAAGGTAACAAGCCTGCAGCTGACTTGATGACTGCAAGGTAACAAGCCTGGAGCAGACTTGATGACTGCCAGGTAACAAGCCTGCAGCAGACTTGATGACTGCCAGGTAACAAGCCTGGAGCAGACTTGACGACTGCCAGGTAACAAGCCTGCAGCTGACTTGCTGACTGTCAGGTAACAAGCCTGCAGCAGACTTGACGACTGCCAGGTAACAAGCCTGCAGCAGACTTGATGACTGCCAGGTAACAAGCCTGGAGCAGACTTGACGACTGCCAGGTAAAAAGCCTGCAGCAGACTTGATGACTGCAAAGTAACAAGCCTGGAGCAGACTTGAGGACTGCCAGGTAACAATCCTGCAGCAGACTTGACGACTGCTAGGAAACAAGCCTGGAGCAGACTTGACAACTGCAAGGTAACAAGCCTGCAGCTGACTTGATGACTGCAAGGTAACAAGCCTGGAGCAGACTTGATGACTGCCAGGTAACAAGCCTGCAGCAGACTTGATGACTGCCAGGTAACAAGCCTGGAGCAGACTTGACGACTGCCAGGTAACAAGCCTGCAGCTGACTTGCTGACTGTCAGGTAACAAGCCTGCAGCAGACTTGACGACTGCCAGGTAACAAGCCTGCAGCAGACTTGATGACTGCCAGGTAACAAGCCTGGAGCAGACTTGATGACTGCCAGGTAACAAGCCTGCAGCAGACTTGATGACTGCCAGGTAACAAGCCTGGAGCAGACTTGACGACTGCCAGGTAACAAGCCTGCAGCAGACTTGATGACTGCAAAGTAACAAGCCTGCAGCAGACTTGACAACTGCAAGGTAACAAGCCTGCAGCTGACTTGCTGACTGCCAGGTAACAAGCCTGCAGCAGACTTGATGACTGCCAGGTAACAAGCCTGCAGCAGACTTGATGACTGCCAGGTAACAAGCCTGCAGCAGACTTGATGACTGCCAGGTAACAAGCCTGGAGCAGACTTGATGACTGCAAGGTAACAGGCCTGGAGCAGACTTGATGACTGCAAGGTAACAAGCCTGGAGCAGACTTGATGACTGCAAGGTAACAAGCCTGCAGCAGACTTGATGACTGCAAGGTAAGAAGCCTGCAGCAGACTTGATGACTGCCAGGTAACAAGCCTGCAGCAGACTTGATGACTGCCAGGTAACAAGCCTGGAGCAGACTTGATGACTGCAAGGTAACAGGCCTGCAGCAGACTTGATGACTGCAAGGTAACAAGCCTGCAGCAGACTTGATGACTGCAAGGTAACAAGCCTGCAGCAGACTTGACGATTGCCAGGAAACAAACCTGGAGCAGACTTGCTGCAACTTGCGCGTTTCTGGCTGTGTAAACGAACGTCGCGCGAGACAAACCGACTGTCGCACGAGAAAAAACAATTCCGCGAGTGTCTGACAGCTGTAAAACGAACATTTTGTACAAGATTGATATATTTAAACTTAAAACCACCGATTTCTGGGCCAACTATGTTAATACCTATTTCCAGTGAACTCTAAATTAGACTGGAACGATAACTTGGCCGCCATCTTTGAAGCCAAATTGGTTATCAATCAGTGGCGGATCCAGGGTAAGTCAAAATAAATTATAGCAGCACAATTTTAAATTCAAAATAACTCTATAACAATGTCATAGGTTATGAATTTCAAAAGAATAAAATCTAACCAATGAAGTTGCTTTGAAGGTATTTTAAAATATGTAAATATATCCTAGAATGAGCTGTGGTAATTTATTTTGACTTACGCTAGATCCGCCACTGTTATCAATAGGTTATCAAGTTCAGTCCTTCTCTATTGTTTCTGTCGGCGCGGTTGACACCATTCTTCTGGGAATGTACTGGTATTTGACGTTTTTATTTTGATTTAAGAGGTAATTTTATGGTTTATGAACTTATAACCTAGTTTGCGATACAGTCATTTGTAAAAATAGCAAATACCTCGAGAAAATAGTACTAAGACTGTTTACGACATTTGTAGTTGTTGCCGCCATCTTGGCTTCACCCAATTGTAGGGTTTTTATCTGGAGTTATCGTTCCAGTATTTATAGAGTTCACTGCCTATTACTCAATACTAAACAAAAAAACATCGTTCGCAGTAAAAAACGTTTATTTGGAGAACAAAATTTCATGGTAAAAAATTTCGCTCGAAAATAAATTTCGCTACCGAAAAAAAAATTTTCGTTGCAAAAAATTTCGCTCGAAAATAAATGTCGATACGGAAAAAATTTCCCTCCAAGAAAAAAAAAACGCTTGAAAATAAATTTTGCGTGACAAAAAAAACGAACATCTGGCAAATCGAAAAACAGTTTCAAAACAAAAAATAACGCAGCTAAAAATGAAATATTTTGTACTTTAAAAAAAACCGTGTTGCCGTTGTGGGCCACCGTAAATGCGGCTTTGCCATTTCAATTTTTTATTGAAAACATTTTTAAATTAAAATTATTTGTACACGCCATTCAATTTTGCGCACGCGAGATTTGAAACAAAGTTGCCATAAAAGGTAAAAAACAAACCATATATGGCAAGCGCTAGAGAAAACCGTTAGCGGTCCGGTTGAGCGGTCCGTATTGGGAAAAACTGGACTGCTCGTCAGCCAATCAGATTGCAAGATTCAGTGGGAAACCATATGGGGAAACCAGACCGGGAAAAAATAAATTGAAGTATGATTTATACAGTTAATATTATCATTTCACGTTTAGGAACAGTATATCAGTCCCATGAACCAATATTTTTCCAGTCTCTGGCCAATCCGTTTATCTTCAGATGTATTGATGGAATATTAATTGATGGCAAAGACAGTGGTCTATCTAAAAGCATTTACAGGTACTAGACCAATAAAAGAAATTGTTTTAAAGGTAATAGTAACGAAAATACTCTTCGCCCATTTGAAAGAGCTTTTAAAATTATCAATACATGCCTTAACAGCATTTTCATATCTTGCTTTTTCTCGAGGTATTTTCAGTGGCGGATCCAGGGTAAGTCAAAATAAATCATAGCAGCTCAATTTTAAATTCAAAATAACTTTATAACAATGTCATAGGTTATGAATTTCAAAAGAATAAAATCTAAACAATGAAGTTGCTTTGAAGGTATTTTAAAATGTAAATATATCCTAGAATAAGCTGTGGTAATTTATTTTGACTTACGCTAGATCCGCCACTGTATTTTGAATCAAAAAGGTTAGCAGTCTGCCATCGTTGATAATCAAAGGTTACATGACGTCACAAGTGAAATAAGCCTTAAAATTACTCGTAATGAAATAAGGAGCAAACAATAGTTAGCCAAAATGCATTTAGTCAATGCGTGTTATCAAATGGCAAGTAGAGACGAGTTTCTGGCTAGTTCTGATCATTCTGATCTGGTTAGTTCTTAACTCATATTTCAGAGTATCCCATTTATCACATCTTTCTCCAAAATAACAACTTCCTTCAAACTGGAACAATTTGCATAAGTACTGGGATAAAAAAGGAAGGGGGAAGTAAATGTAATGTGAAGATCTATGCAACTTTGACGTCTCTTGTGCCCCAGGTCTAACAAGTCGCGTTTATATGACAAACTGTTTTTATGTGGTTACTGCGTGATGTGACACACCGCAAAACTGAATCTGGATTCTTTAACTCTATATTTACGCCATTCTGTCTTCTATCTTTTATTTTGTGGTCTGTATTAAACTAAGTCATATTAACTGTAGGTTGGTGCACCTACTCTATCGCATCGGTCTCTTTGAAATATTCATAACATTCACGACTATAATGGAATCTAGGCTAAAATATTCACACTCAAACGTGCGTCACTGCGCACGATATTAAACGGCAGTTTCAGCGGACGCACTTTACAGTCAAGGCACATATTATATCCTTCATCTATGTCTAGGGTAACGGAGGAGCATCAGTGGATGTTAACAAATTTGATGTTTATTATTCCTTCACCTGATTATTTTTCTGGTGTCTCACTTTGTACTTTAATAATTCTATTTAAGTATGTAGGAACAACGCTTTCTCGTCATTATAGTACGAATGTGAGGACAACAATTATTTCCGTAAAAAAATCGCAGTTAGTTGCAAGTACCCTGCTTTTACTGTTAGTTGTGCCAGAGGTAATATAGAATTGCTTTTATGTTTATCAGATCATGTGGTCATAGGGATTTGGTGGGCAACAACTTCACTTGTGATGTGTCCTGGCTCACAGACAATCCCTGCAATCTCCTGGCAATAGGACAATACGTGAATAACGGCACCTGTGAATTTCCTGCTAATGTACTGTACCAAGAATTGAATATCGCAAGCAATTTTCCTCTTCATTATTTAAAATACATTCCTAACGTTAATTATAGTTTCAAGGCTTATAAGTCTGAAGTACCTCATGTAAGGATAGTAATTCTAGTTGCTCTCAGAGACATAATGCGAGATGAAGAACTGCTCTCTTCATACTTCACCGTTATTCACTAAGACATATATTAACCGAAGGAAAATCAGGCGGTAAATCAAACAAAGTTTAGTCAAAATAACATTTTACTATACAAAACGTGCTTAAGTTTGGGCATTAAAGTGTGAACTTAAAATAATTTAAATAGAAAGTGTGAAATTAAAGTGATTAGGACAAAATACAACAATTTAAGATAAAATATAAACTCAGAAGAAGCTAGTAAATAACTAGGCATGCGTAAGAATGTGCAAAACAATGGACACCCCGCAAATGAAAATATTTAAATACCATGTTTCAATTAACTTGTATGCGGTCATCATTATCAGGTTTGACGCTGACTTCATAATGACGCCGCTGGTTTTACCCAGTGGTTTTAGCCCAAGTGAAATTCAGTCAATGAACAGCAAATGCATATTATCAGTGACGTCATTTTGGTGCATCTTCGTTTGCAGACATGGGACAGTTTTCTGCCTTACGAAGCTGGCCGCTCTGCCGCACAAAGAATTATGTAATTCTAAAAAAAAGACATTTCGTGCCATACGCACTTTAACTAGCACAGATATCGTACTAATGTCATTAAGCTTTATTTGTCAGAGTGTCTGAACATAACTGCGTCATACCTGATGATGACATGATGACTGCAAAGTAGTCGAAACGCCATATCGAAATGATATTTACGTACGAAGTGTTGCACTTTCCAGAATTACTCAAGTGGTAACCATAACTTTAGGCATGCATAAATTCCAAATATTCTGAAATTTTATCTGTAAGCTCACTGACGTCGAGACATGCGTGGAACTTACAAATGTGCAGTACGAGCGTAGTCTCCAAATATATAAATATAAAACTCAGTAATTCAAGCTGTTTCAGTTTGCATTGCTATCTACAATATACTATACACAATATTAATAAATCACACTTGCACACAGCCACCTTTTGAGCAAAAAAGTAGTTTGTTTTATTTCCTTTTTATGGTGAAATATAGTTGTAGATGTCTTCCAGCAGTGGGAATGTTTTGTTTGTATTTATTAGGGCAAATTTTTATTATGTTTGAGTTCCGAGACCCTCGATTCCAACTATATATTTATAGTCTTTTTGTTGAATTGTATCATATATGATATACCTTTTACTTATACCTTTTTTAAGATTTGTGACGATCAATGGCAAAATACTATCGCTCAAAAGGTGATTGTGTCCCTAAACAATTTGTATTTGTAACTTGGTCCTTGCCAACGAGAGTGAGACATCACTTTTTCTTGAATCGCATACATAATCATAGAATTGCTGAATAAATGTTCTCATCCGTAAATATTATTTTAATAAACCAAGTAATGACATGAAGTCAGCATTCTGGTCCAAAGATGTCTTTTTTGTCTCTTCATTGGATTGTTTTTGTTGTTTTAGTCGTTTTTGGTCGTGAAATGTAAGTTTTAATGGTTGAGGTTGAAAATGACCAACTTCGTAAGCAACAACTGTTGCATGGTCCAGTTTGCCTGGAATTGCTTCCTTCTTCTCCTTAAATTCTTCATTTCTATGATCTCGATGTGTCTCCAAGAACTGCCTTTTCTCTTGTGTGTTTTCTTGCACAAAATTCATAAGTTTCGCACAAAGTTCTCGTGCCGAGCTTTCTTCACCACAAGGACTTTCTGATTGTATCACCTGAAATATATACAAAGTTCTTCCTTATTTTCTATCCTAGATACTGTTTAAAATATTTTACCCTAATTAGGTTGATCAGAGATAAAGAACGTAAAGTAATGTTTGTTTTTAAGAATGCACCTTAATTATGCCAGCAAAGAAAGAGATGACCAGCCTCGTCCCTGGCGCTTGAAGTTCTGCGTGCGGGACGCGCGCGCGGGACCTAATTTAATATGCCGAATGCGACTTTCCCATTTTCTGTCCGCGTGTATTGCGCGCGCGCGCCTTGCAACGCCGTAGAACACCAAAGCGCCGGGGACAAGGCTGAGAGATGACAGTTTTTCTTTATGGAGAATTATCCAAACGGAAAAGAGCATGATAAATAGCACAAAGTAGTGGACAAAATATGCACATCGTTGTTGAAGCAATTGTAGACAGAAGCATGTAATATAATGTAAAATGAAATTGATAAGGTTATCTTGCACAGGTTATGTTGCATAGGTTATATTGCCAGTAACGCTAAGAGAAGAGCGACTTTGCTCACCTTTCGCATAAATGCACATGCCTTTGTAGCAACATCACTGTCTTTTGCCGGATCAGCTGGTGCTGAAGAGCTCCTCACTCGTGATACCTCCCCAGTTGCCTCCTCAGCAGGTGTTATTTGCTCCTCGTCATTTTGCAACTCTTGTGACCTTGCTGGTTTTATATGAGTTGGTGAAGCATCTAGCTCATTTGGTGATGTCTTCTTTAATACGTCCGGAAGAAAATTATCAGTAATACCATCACTCGTTAAGAAAACAATATCTCCTTCATCCAAAAATGTGAATGAACAAGTCAAGTTACTAAGATCAGGCTCATCACCAACTAAAGGTCCTATACAACCTCCTGCTAGCCTCATGTCTCTTCTTCCCGAGTCATGTGAGCCTACCGTTACTTCTTGTACGCAATCGTCTTTTCTGTATACAAAAGCAAGGCTATCGCCAACATTTACGACACATAAACCATAGCTGTTGATACCTTGGATCTTACACACAACAGCCGCACAGAGTGTTGTTATTGTGCCTCGTGATTCGACTATACACTCGTGTGCATATTTAAGTGAACGTAACATAATCTCAATAATTTCGTGCGTTGTATGTGCATTATGAAGGTGATTGTTCAAATGTTGTATACAACTCTTTACCGCTGTTCTTGCTGCCAGGAATGAGTTCACTCCCCAACCACAGCCATCAGCAACCGCAAGAAAAGCATTGTTCTCCCTTGCTACGACTGCAAATGCATCTGCATTTGGTTCCCCAACAGGTTTGTTTGTTTCAGGATCAGTTTCGTATAAACTTTGTGACAAACCGTATGCTTTATGATGATGTTTTCTCCAGTCTTGTACTCCTGCTATAGGCTTAGTATTTACTGGCTGAGAAACGTGAAAATGGCTGTAATATTGTGTTTGCTTTACATCCAGACATCTAACTCCACCTTCAGGTCCAGTGTCTGCAGCCAAGACATCAGTTGTCATAGGAACAATGTCGCGACATGGTAGGTGAGATCTTAATTTTAGTCTCTTTGAAGTGACAGGTTTTCCGCATTGAAGTTGATTGCTAAAGAAAGAAAATGTACATGTGGTTAAGAAAAATCTTGTCGTGCGGGGATCACAATATGTTTGGCTTGCTGCAATTGAGATAGCGGATCAAAGTCGTTTTCAAAATACTGTACGTTGCAAACCATTCAATAGTAAAATACTTAGATCAATATTAAAGCATATGATTAAAGAGATCCAGTTGAGGATCCTGTCGCCGGTTGTTGATTTCTTCACTAAAGCTGTTTAGGTTTGTAGAGAATAGCAAGGGTGAAGAATGGCAAGTATAATCAGATTTGCAAGTGTTGGTCTTGATGGTAAAGATGCTAAAATCACGATTTCTAAAAACACAAAAACGATTTCTCGAAATATGAAAAATGGATCGCTACAATGGCTATTTGTTTCTAACTAGTAATAAATTCATCTCATTTTCAAAGAACAAGGGGTGTTCTTTGCTATTGAAGTCACCACATGGCCAATTTAGAAACCCCGCCAAATTTTGCGGTAGCAATCTGTTTTGATGACAAATCTGAACAACAAATGAAATTCCTATTATGCCCTCCAGCCAATTTTTAAAATTTCACACCGAATTCTCGCTCTGAATGAAAGTAAGAAAAGTTGTTTGGAACACTTTGGTTTATGTCGTCGTATGCAGATAACTCTAAAAAACTGTTTCTTCACCACTGGCACATCACAGAAAGAGTTTGAAATGTTTTATTCAGATTTAATGATAGTTCAGAGGGTGGGCTCCCTCCCTACCTTGGTTGTGTAAGGTTCCTAATTTCCACTCGTTCAATTAAATAGCAAAAATGGTTCGTGCTGTAGCAAAATTCATTAAAACAACCCTAACTTTAGATCCACAAGATAAGTTCCTTGTATGTTGGCATGGTGATTATTAATCAAAAAATAATTTTGTGGAAACACCATGTAAATTTATCATCGCAAATCTTTTGATCCGTAAGCTCGGATCTTCACCAGTGATGATAATAATGCGTGACAATGCAATGATGAAGATCCGAGCTTACGGATCGAAAGTTTTGCCATAGTAAATTTACTTGGTGTTTCCACAAAATTTTACTTAGATCAACAATAATTTAAAAGCTTTTAAAGACTTTCTTAACATTGTTGTGCGGCTTAGTTATTTCCAGGTATATCTTAGAGTTCACTCTGTGATATCGGATACTATTTAGGTAAGACATGGTTATAATGTAAATTCAAGTTTTGCCTCCTTCGCAGGCTCTTAATTTAATAAGGTCAATATATAATTTGATGCGCATACATGCAGTAGATATAGAGATTAGCGCTAGCGAAGCTAATTTTGAGCTATATACATTACTGTATTCATATTAATCTGACATTGCAGAGAACAACGAAAAATTCGTTGTCTCGAGCGGGATTCGAACTCTACGGAAGCCTTGCAAAAGCCACTTTTTTTCGCCATTTCCTATTACCTATTACCGTGTTTCCTATTACCGTGTTTCCTATTACCGTGTTTCCTATTACCGTGCTTCCCATTACCGCTTTCCTATTACCGAGTTTCCTATTTCCTAATACCGTGTTTCTGTTACCCTGTTTTCTATTACCGTGTTTCCTATTTAACAATTAGATTACTCGCTGTCACTATCATCGCATAGAAATCGAGAGCGAGTAATCTAATTGTTTTAGTAGAATTAGAGGTCAAACATGGAATATTCAACAAAAAATTCGATTTTTAAGCAATTTTTGTAAAAGAAATCTCTATAGGAAGATGATTGTTTCGCTATTCGCTATCTATCGAGGAATAGATAGCGAGTAGAGTAACCAATCAAATTACAGCATTTGCAATAGTATGGTAGTATGATTCTACTAGCAAAACCTATTAGTGTTTCAATTACTGTAAATTACTGAAATAACTTTTCACAACGCCAATTAATTCTAGTAATCAAAACAGCCAATCACAACATGGAACATTCATTTTGTCACCCTATTTATGTGTATGAAATATTCTCAAATTTAAAAGACGTAAACACCAACACACACAAAATCATAACCTCATTCTCTTTGTAGTTATTCTTTATATTTCGTATTAAGTAGTTTTCCCTGTTGGGTTATCCAAATATACAATGTGAAGTTATTAATAAGATATTTATATTTGCCTAGATTATATTCAGTGGTTAATGGTACCCTTTGAAAATAAAGCAGGAATGTAATAATACAGTTACCACTTCGAACTTCATAGTTGCATGTAAAAATCAATAACACATCAATAGATAAATAATTTCTCAATTTTACCGGAAATAGTCAACTCGGTAATAAGAAGCTCGGTAATAGAAAACACGGCAATAGGTCATGGGAAACACAGTAATAGGAAACACGGTAATAGGTAATAGAAAACATGGTAATAGGAAACACAGCTATAGGTAATAGGTAATAGGCAATAGGAAACACGGTAATAGGAAACACAGTTATAGGTAATAGGTAATAAGAAACACAAAAACCAATACCAGCCGACAATTTCAAGAAATATAATACAAAACATAATCCGAAGATTAGCATCTTGAAACCCAAAATATGAGTTAAACACGAAAATTGAATAAGTAATATTTCGATTTCATTCAGTTAGTCTGATGATGATTTTGTAATAAAATCGAAATATTACTTACTCAATTTTCTTGTTTAACTCATATTTTGGGTTTCAAGATGCTAATCTTCGGATTATGTTTTGTATTATAATAAGAAACACGGTAATAGGAAACACAGTTAAAGGTAATAGGAAACACAGTAATAGGAAACACGGTAATAGGAAACACGGTGATAGAAAACACAGTTATAGGTAATAGGTAATAGGAAGTAGGAAACACAGTAATAGGAAACACGGTAATAGGTAATATGAAACACGGTAATAGGTAATAGGAAATGGCGCTCTACCAATTGAGCTATTGAGTCAACTGGGATTGGTAGCGAGTCTTATCCAATTTAAGAGCACGAGATATTTTCGTGACGACTTAACGCTTTTTTTGAGGACGCGCAGTGTTTTAATTCTATTTCAGAACCATCCTCAGAGATATGAAAAACTAAATTCATATTAATCTGACACTGCAGAGAACAACAAAAAATTCGTTGTCTCGAGCAGGATTCGAATCGAATAGAATTGCAACACTGCGTGTCCTCAAAGACAAGGACGACAATCGTTAAGTCGTCACGAAAATATTTCGTGCACTTAAATTGGACAAGACTCGCTACCAATCCCAGTTGACTGGATAGCTCAATTGGTAGAGCGGCGGTCTAGAAACCCGAAGATGCGAGTTCGAATCCCGCTCGAGACAACGAATTTTTCGTTGTTCTCTGCAGTGTCAGATTAATATGAGTCTAGTTTTTCATATCTCTGAGGATGGTTCTGACATACATTATTGTATTTAAACTACTTTGAGCTACATGCATAAAAAGCGACTGGGAACGAGGCACATTCAAGTTACTACACTACAGGTAATATATTCAACTTAATAATAATAGTATTTATAATTCTTCAGCATACACATTAACTTGTCTCTCATGCGGTATTTTAGAAGGTATTTCTCCCTCGCACTGTGGTCCATATATGACTCTGACATGTCATTATCTGTACTGTAGCCATTTATCTTAGATTTTTTATTTTGTCCACAATTACAATTACAGTTATACTTATATATAAGTATATACAATTTAGTGGGCTAGGGACCTTTAGGAAATCCTGCTGGACTTTTGAAGTAGGCCCCTAGGTAATGGTATTTAGGTAAGACTATTAAAAAGAATATTATTTACAAACTGATCAAAGTATTTACAAACAAATTGAAAGCTGAGGAAGCATTAATAATAATAGTTGTAATTAATAACTGTAATTAGTACTACTATGATCCTATTTACATCATTAAGTAGTGAAATTTAGCTTTTTTCTTAAAAGAATACTATGTTTTAGTATTTCTAATTTCTTCATTAAGAACATTCCAAATCCAAACTCCTTTGTGAAAAATGGTATATGTATTGTAGTTTGTTCTTTTATAGCTCATGTGTAACTGTAGAATTTCGCGTGTTATGTTTGTGCAGTGCATTATTTTGTTTGAAATAGTCATCAAATAACCCTGGCATATTCTGACAATAATTGAAACGAAACATAAATAAACTGCATAAGTAATCATTAATTTGATAGATGTTTAGAATTTTCAAATATTTAAATGATGGCTCAGAATGATCCATATAGGATTTAAAATTAATTGGTCTAACAATTTTCTTTTGTACTTTCAGTAACTTTTGGAGTCTTGTTGGGTATGTATTTTCTCAAACTATGTTTCCGTACGTGAGATATGGATAGACCAGTGCATAGTATGCCAATTTCAAAGTGTTTTTGTTTGTAAAATGTTTGTTTGTAAATTTTGCAATAAGACACGTAAATTTAATTATGTTTTTCAGAACTAAGCTAATGTGATTTTTCCAGGTAAAATCTTGATCAATTATTACACCCAAGAACTTTACATAAGATGCTTGTTTGATAATATGGTCATTTAATTTGAACGTAATCTGTTGGGGTAAGAATTTATTTTTTGATTTAAAAATGATAAATTTTGTTTTGGATGTGTTGATTGATAATTTATTGGCATTTAGCCATTCCACTATTTTATTCATCTCCTTTTGTATGATGCTAACAAGTGTATTTAGGTTGGAATTTGAATAAAGTGTGTTTGTATAGTCGGCATATAAAATGAAAGAAAGAATGTTACTACAATTTTCAATATCATTTATGTATATTAGAAATGGTAGTGGTGCAAGAATTGAACCTTGTGGGACTCCAGTCATAACATTCATTTCAGCTGACCTATATTGCTTAACTTTGACAATTTGAGTTCTTTCCTGTAAATAATTTGTAATTGTAAACCACTGTAAACATATACCTCTAATTCCATAATGCTGAAGCTTTTTTAATAAAATTCCATGATTCACTGTATCGAAAGCTTTAGAAAGATCAAGAAAAACACCAATTGTATATTCACTTTTGTCTATTGCCTTCAAAATTTTATCACTTAGCTCAAGAATGGCATGTTCAGTTGATCTATTTCTTCTAAAACCAAATTGATGCTCTGAAAGTATTTGATGTTTTTCAACATAGTTATAGAATCGTTTGTACATGAGTTTTTCAAGTAATTTTGAAAAGCAGGTTAATACTGATATTTAAGAAATATAAATTTTTGTGTTTTCAGCCAATTTTGAGTTTTTCCAATTTTCACGACTGTTGATATAACTGTATATCAATATGGAAAAAATGTTTTATGTTTCTTTTATAATATAGAACAAAGAACTTTAATAACAGAAGAGTGGCGGGAAATTTTCCGTGTTGACATAGAGTTATATCAACACAGCTCTTAGCCAATCAGCGTTCAGAATTTACAAATGCTATATTATAAAGGTCTATAGTGTTCGAATAGAATACTCTCATTCGCCTTAAAAATTGGTGTAATTAAAGCTATTTTTAGAAATTTTGGTATTTTTCCAGTTTGGAAGGACAAATTAAAAATATAAGTTAAAGGCTTAACAATTTCTTTATCAATCTTTGTATATTTCTTTTGCACTTATTTCATCATTTCCTGCACTTTTATTTTAACTCAAGTTATTAATTTCCATTTGTAGTTCATACTCTGTCACAGGTTCAATAAACATACTATTGGTATATTAAATTACCATGAACATAGCGTTCATATGTAAAATTATCATGTTTTGGAATTTTTTTTTCAAGATGCGGGCCTATCTTGGTGTGCATATGAGCGTAAATTATAGTGGCTTCTGATTTCTTCCCGTGTAGAATAACAGGAGGTAGTGGTATTTGCCGTGAAGTTCTGTCATCAGTTAGCGTTGGCGTTTAGCGTAGCTTAAATCTTTGGTGATACTCTGACTAACCGTGCGGGCATTTTGTTCGTCGCCTGTACGACGCCATACAAACATTTGACAATAAAATTTTGAGAGATGGAACGACTCACAAATCAGTACACTAACTCAATGACAATGTATACTTATGTTCTGAAGCAATGCAGATTCGCAATTGCGAAGAAGACAACTGATCATGAATGATTGCTATTATTATTGGCTAAAATGTGTGACTGTGTTTATCACTCGCCTTGCGTCTTGTCTTGTCGGCACTGCACCAATCAATGAGTCAAGCTCAGTATTATCATTACTCATTGAATCATAAATGATGAAATATCCACACTCCACAGATACACACTCTCCAGTTTGGATATACAAGATTACTCTTGCTAATCGTATGACTCGTATACTGGCGGAAGTGCATGAACTCGCATGTATTATGCATATCGTTTTGCAGTCTATTTTTAACACAAGTTAGTTTAAAATTGAACACAGACTAAATTACTGAAATCATTTCAGTTCAATTTGAAGCTCTACATCGCCTTAACTGCGTCAATTTAGACTTTGTCATTTCAGAATGACCAACTATATAGAGATTGCTGCAAACAATAAATCGTTTTTAGATCTTTCTCCAATTTTCACTGATTGTTTTTAATTGAATAGTCATGATACAGCACTGTGCACTGCACCTAAAACTTTAGACCCAGAGAAGCAATACAGTGTTGCAATTATGCAGGGACGCAACGTTACAATTACATTAAAACACATACACTAAAGCGATTAGACAATAACATAACCCTTATGTTTTTTCGCCCCCTCCCCGTTCTATTACCGCTCCGACGTCCCTGCAAATATGGCTGTCGTATATAGAATTTTGATGGTGGACAGCTACGTCAACGTTTTTATTGGTCACAAAAGGCAATTGAATGACTACAACTTGCATAATCAAGGCTATCACCTGTATGGTAAAACAATACGCCTAGAAAGTTACTTTCTTTGCACATATCGAGAGGCTAATGATTTTTTTCATAAAGTAGTCGAGGAGACTGCTAAATCAAATAATAAAAGAAGCCCACTGCCACAAGTGTGCACAACAACAAGAAATCGACCATATTCCGATGATGACATCATTTATAGTTCCGACAAGTAAAAATTTTCGAATTTTCCCACACGACTTTGATTTTCTATCCTGTTGTTCAGCTTGAACTACAGGCGTACTTGATCGACGACATTGATATCAATCAATACCGATGGATCTTAATTCTAAATCGATTGATATTGGAAATCTATGAATAACCATCGGTTAATCATAGATATCCAATATCAATCGATTCGTAATAAGTATCGATCGATATATCAATATTAATCGTTTATCGTTTAATGTGAATTTTATGCAAAAAATTGTGTAAAAAAAGTAGCTTCTGGAATAGGTGCAATAAAACACATAAGGCCTTATGTTCATTTTGCCACTATGCAACTTATTTATAACTGCTTAATCCAACCTTATTTCGACTACTGTTCCATTATCTGGGATAGTTGCGGTAGTACTCTGGCGGGTAAGTTGCACTGACAATTACAAAATCGTGCTGCCAGGGTGCTGACGTCGTCTAGTTACGATACAAATGCCGATTATTTGTTTGATAAACTTGGTTGGAAAAAGCTGGCATCTCAGCGCAAGATGGCAAAGGCTATCATGGTGTATAAATCCTTAAATGGTCTTGCACCAGATTACCTTTCTGAAATGTTTGTTGATCGCAGTAGCATTACAAATTATGCGTTGAGAGACACCGGTGGCAAAATAGCTTTGCCGCAACCGCGTACTAATTACCTGAAAAATAGTTTTGCCTATAGCGGTGTTGCTCTGTGGAACTCTCTTTCTGCCGAGTTACGACAGGCTAGCACCCTACATAAATTTAGATTCGACTGTAGTAACTTCTTTTGACAATTTTATTTTTAAATATTTTACTTACTTATCTTTACTAACTGCACGGCAATCATGAAAAACAGGTATAGCTATGTAAATACGTATTTGCATAATTTGTAATACATATACTTTCTTTGCGCTTATGTAATTTCCCATGTAATTTTATTATACATAGGCTATGTAAAATCCTGATGAGTCCACGTGGCTAAATAAAGTTCACTCACTCACACTCATTGTTGCTTGGAAGCAACTGGAGGCGTCATCATGTGGTCAAAAGACACATCTGTTAAAATATAAGTATAGCTTGGTTTCTAGATCTTGTATCATAATCATTGCATTTCAGAGCTGATTAATATTATAATATTAATATATAACATATTTAGCTTTACTGAGTTTAGATTAATTAAAAGAGGAATATGTTCTCGCAGCGTTTCTAAGCGGCGTACGCTTAGTGTCTTACGAACCTATCTTTATTTTCAGAATTTTTGTTCTTGGAAGAAAGTCCATTTCGAATCCAAAAATGAATCGTATTGATGCACGACTGAGATAAATTTCACCCTCAGTACATTGATTAAACTAAAACATACCATAATTATGGCCATTCTGAAGGACACTAAAGTTTAGGATAAATACATTAACGTTTTTTGACATTAAGAACATTGCATGTTTTGTTTTGTTGGCATGACGTCACTTGTTTAGCGCAAGTGTAATTTAACACTAGTAAATATCGAGACAAGTATATATTGTAGTTTAAAAGGAAACCAGCTTTCGCAGCGAGGAAAAGACAATTAGTTAGAGAGTCACGGACGCAGGAGATCCACCCTTCAGGCACTATTTTATAGTTTTATAGCTCCATGAACAGCCTTTACTATCAATTTTATTTCATTAGATTTAGTTGATTTTAGGGAATTTTATTACGATATTAATCTTTATTATTGTAAAAATATGATCGGAATGTGCTATATTAATCTTTGTAAATTTGTGATTTTAGAATCTTAGGCATGTTTCAAACGCCGGATTTTGCATGCATCGAATGCAATTTAAACAATAGATAATGAGGTTAGTCATCTCATTATCTATTGTTTGAATTGCATTCGATGCATGCAAAATTCGACGTTTGAAACAGACCTTATATACATTACATTAAAAGGAAATCTCCTCTGCGTCGTTGTTTCGTCTGCCGGGCATGTGTCTGAACCATGCCTGACAATTATACATGCCACCTCAGTGCTAAAAACACGTACTGGACTGAAATTGACTTGACCTCTGTACACATTGCATGTCATTATATTTTATATAAACAATTGTATTTCTCTGTGACTCTGTATCGATGATTTTACAAAAATTCTATACTGAGCTTTTGTCTAAACTACTTTACTTTCCCCTGAACAAATTCAAAATCAGGTAATAGAAATGAGGAAATTTCAAAGAGATGATGTCATGTGCTCGACTTGGCAAAGTATATGACTAAAAATTTATCTTTAAATATTGTTACTGGATGAATTACAAAACATAAACTGATGAAGATATTTCCTTTGTTTATTTCAACTGGAACAGACACATTGCAATAAACGACGGTATTTGTCGCAGCGTTCTGTCGTGGACCAAAGCACACAGTTCTGAGTAAATACATTTCTGCTTGTCAACACAAATGAAATAGTGAAATATGATATGAAAGATTTGACGTTAAACACCACTAGCAATTTCCTGTTTTCTCTGCAAAAATGTGGTCAATGCCAGCAATGAGCAAAGTTAGTTTATCCAGTGGTATGACTATATCATTTCAGCATGTTTAAACGAGTTGTTCTCGTGATATTTCACAACTGTATTGAATTTGTTAGTACAGTCTGAATGCTAGCACGTACCTTAAAAGTGTATGGCAAAAAAACATTGTCGTAGTAAAAGTAACACTGAATTCTTGTTATTTCATTTATATTGTCAATAATCGTACGCTTTTAATTTTCATATTGTGTCAGCTCTGACACACATCGAAGATCGCGATATAAAACTCCAAGATCTCTAAGTGCATTTAACGTCAACTTCCTGCTGATATTCCACGTATGCATATGTAAATTAGATGCAAACTATTCATTTCAAAAACCTTACAGGCAACAAGCCAACAATTAAAACGTGACAAAATGATATATAAACCCAAAAGCCGCCCACTATAAGTCTGTAACTACCCACTTGCTGCTTGCTCACGATACCAAATTAAATAGTTTCAAGGCGAGTGTAGCTTTAAAGTTTATGATAATATTACAGAATTTAGTAATACTAGTAGGAATAAATTAGTAAACATGGCCGCAATGTGTCCGAACTCGATGTCGTGACCACATGCAGGTATCGCGTGTAAACGTAGCCTAAGAGTAAGATTATGTAGGTGGGACGTGAACCTTATTATCTGCAGAAAAGTCATGTAAGACTAATGAGGAGGTGCTAGTTTAAGAGATCAAAAAAGCCTCTGTGGAGGAGTGTGTAGGTGGGAGATGTCGTGAGAAAGTAGCAATTCCATCATGATTCCATATATACCTAAAATTGCTACTATGTTTGTGCGTGATATAAGTTTTAATGCTGAGTTTGGCAATGACAACAATGGAAGAAAACAACATATTTATACTGATTGTTGTATGCAAGCCAGCTATATTCTGTGAAGTATGAATTATGTTTGTCCACGTCCACAGTGTTTTTTTATGCAAATACTTGCATTTTCACAAGTTTATATATAACACTAACAGCGAGTTCACAGTTCACTTAAACTACAACTTCGACGACTTCAAGTTTTGGTGGTGTTTATACTCAGCATTTTATATTACATTTCCGTGACGTCGCCTTATATTGTCCTACATATGACAGCATGATTGCACCAATGTATATTATGTGAACTTTTATGGTAATCATGCGCGTGTATAGAGCAAATTGTCATATTGTCAGTCGATCATTATCATGTGATCATATACTCAGAAAGTCATATACTGATCATATACTAAACATTGTGAACACATTATACCGCAGGTTATGCGTATTATCAACATAGCAGTACTGGCCAGTCTGGAAAGTTTGTATTGTGCAACCGAGATCTCGGTTGCGAAGTTTTGATGAGGCCCTGTTAGGGGGTCTTGAATATACCTTATACCTATTATTAAGAGGTTATTTATACTTCTACCCAGCAACTCTTGTTTTCTTTTAGTTGCATTGTACACTATTTCACCCCTTGCAAAAGCGTTTACCGTGTTGTTTTCATTCTTTGGACATCACCTGTGAATTTAGAGAGTCATTTTGCTCGAAGTTTCCAGTGTAGAAGCGAGAATATGACAATTTAAGTGCAACTATAATCCGAAAAGCGTGTAGCAGTAACACTTACTTTTAGCAGATTTTATATTCTCACAAATACCGCCGTGGAACTTCAACTCTGCAAATTCAGGTTGAGGCTGTCGAGATATTAAAAGCGGTCATTATTGGTAACTATTGGCAAATAAATGCTCCCAAATGCCTCGAATAGCTGATACAAAATGTCTTGTGGTCAGTTTTTGTTATACCTAAAAGTATAACGCCAGTGATCATTTATACTTTATACCCAAAAGTCTATCGTTATTTATACTTTATAACTAAAATACTTTGGGTAAATATACCTTATACCTAAAACTCCTAACAGGGCCTCTTTGATGTTCCCTATATATTTTATAGTAAATTTTCGAAAACTAGGGCGCGCAATTTGCAAACTTTCCAGTCCAGAGTACTGTCGCTTTGAGGTGAAGTTAATAATTCTAGATTATAAACGACAAATATTTGTTATCGTTTGGTTTAAGGAAGCAAATTAGGTGGAAATATCACCTTTTAATTTGCCTTGAGCTGATGCTTGACCAGAATTGATTTTTTTCTGTGATTGTTTTATTTTAATTGAACATTTGAAATGGCCAAATCGTACTAACTATGGCTGGTTATAGAGCACGTCAGAATGATGAATAAGGTTAAACAATGTCAATGATATGCATGAAGTGTAAACAAGCATGACTCAGTTTTATCATTCCTGTATGAAAAATAATGTGATGATGGTGTTTGCGTATTTGATCTTTCGTAGGGCAGGAGAAAAACAGTCAGAATGACTGGAACGTGATGTTAAACAAACACGCGCTATACATGGAATTCCACGGCCATAACGGGTGATATGGCGCAATATCTTTCGATCCACCTCAGGTCTGTATTAATTTTAATTTTCGATTATCTCTCAATGACGTGTAGTATTGAGCAATATTATATGTCATGATTTGAAAGGCGAAATTTCCTGGTTTGACGTTGACGTTATTTTGTCCGGTGTAGCTAGCTCGGAAAACAATATCCCGAGGCGGAAATCTTGCGAAATGATAGTTTTCAATCAATCTTCTTGTCATTTTTTCTTATAAACATCACAACCTGTGAGGGTTATAATAGATTGCTTCCTTGATTTTTTGTGTCATGTTACATTGCATTATTCAGAACGAGTTGAGATGGGAAGGTTCTTAATATATACATAGTTTACAGTTTGTTGCTGCCAACAAGTTGGTCAAGAATGAGACAAACTTCATGCAATATGATGCAGTGATGATTGTCATAAAAAATGTACCATAAAAATACCTTACGCACGACCATTGTATTTGTAAAAAAACATTGTGAAATCAGCAAATACATAATTAAATCTTATGATCGTCACGTGCACTGTAATTTGCGCAGTGCCAAACGTTTTTATGTGTAGAGTTTCATAATTGTGAAGTATTTTAAATGAGTCTTTAAAATTCGGAAATGCAGTCTGATGTCTGAAATATATGCCATGAATGAAGAGGGTGGTAAAGGGTTAGGGTTAGGGTTAGGGTTAGGGTATGTGAAATGAGATTGTGAAATGAGATTTACATGCCTATTCCTGAGCAGTGATTGGCAGCTGGACGAGTAGGGATAAGTGCTAAAGAACAAAGTACAATGCATTGGTCACAACAATTTTACTAAACGCATTTATTTTCTTCGTTTTTTTACATATATTGGCTGTTTTTACAAAAATTCGTCCGAATTTGAGCTTTCAATGGTGCTTTTTACTTTCTACAACGCAAAAATAGGCTGACGGGTTAAGAAATTAAATGCATTAAATTTACACAGTCAAAAACGAGTTCATTAAATTTCGTTAAATTACTCATTTTTTACCTGTGAAATGTGAAATGGCTGTTTTTCCTCTCGTGAAACTTGATCCGCGCCCCCCCGCCTTGAGCACACTCAATGAAGAGTTTACCGGTAGAATTATGGGAATTACCAGGTGATTTCGCTGATATTTTTATTTGAACATGTTTCACACGTATATAAATGCACGACTAGTCATTTTTGGACAGATTTATAATAGATATATGAAAATACCTTGAAGCTGAGATGAAATTATGCAGACAACCATTTTCTGGAAATTCTGAAACAATTTCTTGAAATCCCGAGTCTGCCGAGGTATCTGTATCAACAGTAGCACTTCTGCTTTCGCGAGATTTGTCTTTTGATCTGCCAGCTCTCCATAAACCGTGGAATAAACACGTTATATTCCCCATGAAATTTTCCTCGTTTTTACAAAACTTTGCTTGTTTAGTGTGCGTCTGGTTCGGTGATCTTGTTACGCTTAGGAAGAAATATTTGCCTGTTCTCATCAAGAAGTGAGCAATGGTCTATTTTGCTTGAACTGTTACGCTTAGTAGTTCTTAGCTCGTACTTACCAGTAGACTTTGTACTTCATCTTGCGTAAACAGGAACTTCCAAGCGGAATTCCGCATGCAATGATGTTGTGGTTATCTCAAAACTTGGCAACAATTTACGTTTAATGCGTGGTGTAGAACGTTGACCTTGAACGTCTTTCAACAGAAATATTACACACGAACTCTATAAGGATTTTAAACAAGAATTTCAGTTTGTACATTCCAGATCATATGCTTTCCTTGAAACAACAATAAGTCGGCAGACTACACGACAGTTTAATTCCCAATTCAATGTTTGCGCAATATGTCAGGGTCACGCACAGGTTATGCAAAGTTATGCATGATGACGTCAGAGCTCTACAGACCATATAATAAACATACACGAAGTATAATGATGTGACTGCTGCTACATGAACAGGCTAAAACATCTTACCATTTATTGTTTTCCCCCAAACCCTCGTTTTTTCGTTGACCTTATTTTTGCCCGCAGTTTTTTATCCCTATAAATCCTGAAGAAGATTCTGCCCGGAATTGCTGTTCGTCTGGTTCGGTGATCTTGTTACGCTTTGGAAGAAATATTTGCCTGTTCTCATCAAGAAGTGAGCAATGGTCTATTTTGCTAGAACTGTTGCGCATACTACAGGGTGTATCAAAAAAAGTCTACAGTTTGAAAAAAGTCTATAAATTAATCAGCGCACAACGTTTGCGAAAACCTTTAGTGGAAATAAGTAGTTTGACGTCCTGTGGTTTATCTGACTGTAAAATGATTTGAAATAATAACCATTTTCAGAGTCAAAATTCTGTTACCGTCTTACCGAGAAGCACTTTTCAAAGAGCGTGCGCGCAAAAGTGAAACATTTAAAACACAATTTGAATACATAAGATTAAAATATGGCACATACTGTTTGAGCCCAGAAAGTTTCAAAAAGTTTCGTCAATGCCAACGCGAACGCTCGTCATCCAAATCTTGGATTATTTACTGTTTTTCGTTTCTAAATTTAAAGCGCTTATTATAATAATGCAGTTTGCTCATTTAACTTTTTGCACACTCAGATTTTTGCATAAATCAGAACACAGGAATCAACGAGGGATATTGCGTTATTATTTATGAAAACTGTTGCATTCTTGATTTTTTAAACAACCCCATTTCATCGTTTACAGTGTTCAGCTATGATTGTGTTGTGGCTAAGCACGACGAGCCATAACTCTGTCCTGCTTGATATACTTATTTCGACGTTAGGTACGCTTTGGGTGCCACACTGACGTTTCACCTTTTCCCAAGTGAATTAAAACATTTTAAGGAATTGCCTATGTCAAGTCTAAAGTTTATACTACTTTATTCTACTTTACTACATCGCCGGCTAATCTCGATGACCTCGAGATATATACTACATCGCCGGCTAATCTCGATGACCTCGATTATACTACACCGCCGGCTAATCTCGATGACCTCGAGATGAGAATCCGTAACGAAATGGATATTCTTAGGCAGGACAGAGCTATGCCTATGGTTCGACGTGCTGTAAATAGCATGACTGCCAGAGCTGAGCTATGCTTGCAACGAAATGGTGGTCATGTTAAGACTAATAGCAACAACGTCAACGATGTAATTTTTTGTAAATAAACCCTGTAAATAAACCCGTGATAACGTTGTTAATATCTGCAAAAATCGTCGAAATAATGTTGAAATAAAGCATTAATACAGTTTAAACGACGCTAGTAAAAGCTTAAAGTCCCTTGTGGATTCCCGTGTTCTAATTTATGCAAAAATCTGAGCGTGCAAAAAGTTAAATGAGCAAACTGCATATTTATTGACGCTTTAAATTCAAACGAAAAACAGTAAATAATCCGAGATTTGGACGCTGCGCGTTTGCGTTGGTATTGACGAATCTTTTTGAAACTTTCTGAGCTCAAGCAACATGTACCATATTTTAACCTTATGTATTTAAATTGCGCTTTAAATGTGTCTTTTTTGCACGCAAGCTCTTCGAAAAGTACTTCTCGATAACAGAATTTTCACCGTAAAAATAGTTATCATTTCAAATAATTTTACTGTCAGATAAACTGCAGGACGTCAAACTACTTATTTCCCCCAAAGGTTTTCGCAAACTTTATGCTCTGATTAATTTATCGACTTTTTCCCACCTGTAAACTTTTTTTGATACACCCTGTAGTTCATAGCTTGTACTTACCAGTAGACTTCGTGCGTCATCTTGCGTAAACACGAACTCCCAAGCGGAATTCCGCATGCTAGTGATGTTGTGGTTACACTCAAAACTTGGCAACAAGTTTGATGCGTGGTGCGTGGTGTAGTACGTTGACCTTGAACGTCTTTCAACTGGCCATTGTGCATGAGATACACAAACTTTGTATAGGATTTTAAACAATAATGCTTTCCTTGAAACAACAATACATCGGCACACTACACGATAGTTTACACCCCCCCCCCCCCTTCAATGTTTGAGCAATATGTCAGGGTCACGCACAATGTCACGCACAGGTTATGCATGATGATATCAGAGTTCTACAGACAATATAATGAAACTACGGGAACCGCTGAGTATTTTGATAAAATACAAAACAATAGGTACTCCGAAAATTGATAACATATTGAAAATATATACTTCCGAAATAATTCGACGTTTCGACTAAACTATAGCCATCATCAGGAAATGAATGATGATGATATTACATATACGTACAATTATATAGTGAAGTAAAGCTAAAACTTCTAAAGATGGAACTAAATGGAACTAAAGCTTCTAAAGATCTATTAATTTTTAACTAATCATATCTTGTTTCTTCACTATATAATTGTACGTATATGTAATATCATCATCATTCATTTCCTGATGATGACTATAGTTTAGTCGAAACGTCGAAATAAATTTTCAATATGTTATCGATTTTCGGAGTATCTATTGTTTTGTATTTTATATAATGAAACATACACGAAGTATAATGGTGTGCCGGCTTCTATATGAACAGGCTTAAACATCGTACCATTTATTGTTTTTCCCTCCACAGCAAAACATGAACAACCTGTTCTGGGCTGATGAAAACAGTATTGAGCAATGTTTTGCTGCCCACATTGTACAAAGTTTTCAACAGTATTGTTCAGTATTGTTGAGCCTGAACAAGCCTGCAATCAGGTGTAACAATGTTGAACAGTATTGTTGACAACATTGAACAATGTGGGCAGCAAAACATTGTTCAATGCTGTTTTCATCAGCCCAGAACAGATTGTTCATTTTTAGCTGTGTAAACCTTCGTTTTTACGTTAACCTTATTTTGGCCCATAAATCCTGAAGAAGATTCTACCTGGAATTGCTTAAGTGACCTAACTCCTTAACTTGTCCTTCATAAGGTATTACTCTACCCTAAATTTCCCAAAACTTTTTTTGCTCTAGTAAGCCGTAGGATGAGCGTCCAAAAGATGCAATTCCGTTGCACTCCTTGTGGAACTACATAATTTTCACGCGAACTAAAACCTTAACTAAACGTAAAACATTGTTGCGGAAAGCAAAAGGAAACACTATACCTATAATCCAGCATCTTTGAAGAGTTTTGATATAGCTCCACAGAATGCCATTGCCATATGAAAATCCCCAATTCGGACACCAAATCGACATATATACTTCAGCACATATACTTCAAGTCCAGCTTGTTGGCAATTTCCTCACTCCGACTCAATATTTCATTTACTGTGTTGCACTGTAGTTCTGTAGCATCAACTACTGGTAGATAGCCAAGTTTTGACTGGAAGGAATGTTTCTATTTACAGTTAGTGCGGTGTTGAATTCCGTCCAGTTTGGAAATGTACTGCTCCTGCCAAGATATCGACATAGACAGAATGCAAAATTTTTCTTTTGAGCATCAATCTGGGGTAACACATAATGTTCTTTCTCAATTTCTTTATTTTGCATGGCATTGTTTAAATTAATCGTTTTTATTTTTCCAAGAAAATAGGGATTGATATTTTTTGATGGTGCTTGGATGAATCTTGACCTTGAAACGCTATCTCGTTTCTCTAGCTCAATAATTGTCTGTACTTTGTTCCCTTTGAATGATGATGCTGCCAGTTATGTGAGTTGTCCCTTTGTCAGATCTGGTTTCTTCTGAGAAATCATCAATATCCCATGCAAGAGTGGCTGGCACATCACTAACAAAGCCTGGAGGAATAGCAGAATCATTGGATATATTCATCTGTGCAAAGGCTGTCTCGTGGCATAAACATAGGAGTGGGACATGCGATGTCCGAAGCCACTCAATAGAGAAATTACAAATGCTGAGCCCGTCAGTTGTCTAAGTGCCATGGCAAGCGCTACACTCCTGGGTGTAGGATTCCTTCCCCAAGATGCTAGATTTACAAGATCTTGTGCAACTGATGTTAGTTTGGTGCTGTTCTTACCCTCGATTGGCACATATTCGCTTAAAGTTGGCTCTGAAGAGAATCCGCAAGTCCAAGTCAACAAATTAAAAAGTTTACATGGAACTACTTTTCGCACATTATCCATTGTCAAATCAGGTGCCAATGGTGGCCAAGGAAGATTTAGTTTTGGTATTTCTTGAACCTTTTCATGAAGAATCATTGCAGCATAACTTCAGAATTTTTCTCAGTTTCTGTGTTAGAATTCAGATCGTAATCATCAATGGTTTCTTCATTATTGCTTTCAGACTTATTTGACATATGTTCCTCAAACAATTTAAAAGAATCCAAACTTTGAACGTATACAATCTCACTTACATTTTTCATTTTCGGTACACAAAAATACAAGTTGGAGGTAACTTTTCATCAGTCGTTGCTTGAGTTTAAAAGCTCTATATTTAGATGCATCTACATTCTCGATGACTTTAGCAACGGTAACAAATGTCTTCAGTACGTCTTTCATATACATTATTTTCTTATCTCCAATGACCTCCGCCTCTATTCCTTCCTTACAGAAAACATCATAGGACTTCTCGTACATTGAAGCCGATCTTTCATATCACTTTAATTGATTCTTTGTCTCTATGGTGAGAAATTTTGTATAATTGCAGTAGGAAACTTTGTGATAGCGGACTTCCAGTGCTACACAGTCTTTGCCCCCGGATTTGCACAAGCATCCGTTCATCATTCTTTCTCTCGGCAGCTGTACGTAACGTAAACGACCAGCACAAATTGTTTCTGCCAACATGAGTGGTATTCTTCTTCTCTTCTCTGTTACCTGGTGTTAAAACAAAGTTATTAAACAAATTGCCTAGTAATATTGGATATTTATGGCAATAGTATTAATAGCTGGATATTCGCTGGGTAATAGCTAATAACAGCAGGATATATTAATAGCTGGATATTCATAGCAATGTTATCCACATGTTCATATACCGCTAGTATAAATTACTGTATATATACATATCAAAGTGCCCATACATTGCTCAATGAAAACCAAGAAGCGTCTCTCCCACAAATAATACAAATCTCTGGGAGCACATGCGCGTTTCTTTGTGGCAGGGTCTAAATCTTGGCTTCTGCGACTAATTGACGCGTGATTTTTCGCCTATGTTCTCATGGCTCTATTTCCACTGGTGATACTTCGGTAGAAGTTGGGTCTTTTAGAGCTAGTTCCTTCACCTTTTCCCCCTTTCTCTGTTGTCTGCGGATCTTCTCTTCATCACAAAATCTCTTCCAGCATTTCATATCACGGTACCATTCTAAATCAATGCTGTCAGGATTCTTCTCCATGTATGAAGTGACAGATCCGTCATCGATGTTTCAGCTTGTTGACAATTAGGTTTGGAAAATTTCCCAATTGTGCACCTGTTTCGCCATGGGGAGCAGTGGATTCTAATAAAGTGAGTTTTTATTTATCGATTCGTGTGAAAATTATGTAGTTCCACGAGGGGTGCAACGGAATCCGTTTTTTGAGCATCTTTTGGACGCCCTGTATAATTATCGTGAACGAGACAGTCTCGCGTGATTCACGCGAGACGTGAAACACATGTTAGAGTTTTACATTCGAGTATAGAGTTGAGATTGAGATTGAGGAAGCATTTTGTATCTCTCATATTTTATGTAAATTTTCGATTTATTATTCATTATTCATCATTTTTATACGAGTACAGTTCTTATTTTACAACATGGTCCTTTGATAGCCGGATAGAAAAAGAAATAGATTGAAAATGTCGAAAGAAAAATCAATACGAATACGTATCAGACATCGTGCTTACGTGAGCAAAATTATCGAAAGCGCCAACGAAATTCTGGAGTATTTTAGCGGATCTACGAACGAAAGAGAAAAGTTGGAAAGTCTCAAGGTTACTTTAAAAGATAAGAAAGAAGTTCTCAAGAGTATGGACGAAAAGATATTGTTGTCAACGAAAGATGAAGACATCAATAAAGAAATAATCGAAGCTGGCGAAGTCGGTGAGTCAATTAATCGAGCTTGTGTTAAAATAAATAACGCTCTGAGTCCTGGAAATAATGCAGCATGCTCACCGTCTACTAATTCAGAAACTGTGACAAATAGTAGCCCTGTAAACACATCTACCCCAATTGTTAAAGCAAAATTACCGAAGCTAACATTAAGAAAGTTCTCTGGAGACCCCAAATCATGGCAGCCATTTTGGGACAGTTTTGAAGCAGCAGTTCACAATAATTGCAGTTTATCCAAAATTGATAAGTTCAATTATCTGAAGAGTTTAGTTGAAGGCAGTGCTGCCTCAGCCATTGACGGTTTTGCCCTAACCGCAGATAACTATGAATCAGCAGTTAAATTACTCAAAGACAGGTTTGCTGACCCCCAGATCATAATATCAAGTCACATGGAAGAGTTGTTGAATTTACCAGCTGTTGGTGACATACATAAAGTCAGTAAGATTCGTCAGTTATACGACTCAATTGAGACCCACATTAGAAGTTTGAGAAATTTGGGAATAGATTCTAGTTCATATGGAAGCCTGTTAGTGCCACTTATTTTAAGTAAAATCCCTGAAGAAATGCGTCTTATTGTTGCCCGAAACATAGAGAAAAATGAATGGAACATTGACAAACTGTTATGTACATTCAAATTGGAACTTGAAGCAAGAGAGAGATGTAACACACTCTCAGAATCTAGTTCTCCTAAGCCATTTGAAAATAGAGTGCGCCATAAGGGGAAACTGCCCTATACGTCATCAACATTGTTTTCTGGGAAAGCTCCTTCATCTGTACCATACTGTAGTTACTGTTCGAAGCAACATACATCGGCATCCTGTCCCATTGTGACGGATATAGCAGCCCGTAGAGCAATCCTAAGGAAAAAGGGGAAATGTTTCTTATGCCTGAAATCTGGTCATATTATAAAGTATTGTGACTCTCAGCACAAATGTCAAAAATGTGGTGGTCATCATCATGTATCAATCTGCGAGAAGAATGCCACTAAGCCCCCTACCCTGGGTAGCAAGCTAGGACAACAACAAAACCCTGTGGGCAATCTGCAAGAAAACCAACCCAAATCAGAAACTAAATCAGAAACTGCACAGGAAACCCAAACTGAAGCATCTATCATGTATGTTGAGAGTAATACAGGAGTTCTCCTACAGACTGCTCAGAGCTTGGTTGGCAAAGTTGGTAGCGTAATGGATCAAAAACATAAGACTAGAATTGTGTTTGACTCATGCAGTCAGCGATCTTACATATCGAATAGAATGAGAAATACCCTGAATGTAGAGACGGTTGAATCAGAAAACCTGCTTGTTAAGACCTTTGGTGAAGAAGCCTCTAAAGTGCTTGCCTGTGATAAGGTTCAGCTTGCAGTCGTAGACACTAAAGGAAACGATATTACGATGGAAGCATACTGTGTGCCTACAATATGTAGTCCGATCAGTAATCAATCAATTAAAGTAGCTCTCGAGGAATACCCACATCTCTGTGGTTTAAATCTTGCTGATAGTTCGACTTTGTCTGGTGACAATGACGTAGAAGTAGACATATTAATCGGCGCAGACTACTACTGGAAATTTGTGACTGGCACAATCAAGCGTGGGAATAAACCTGGTCCTGTAGCTGTCCTCACTAGATTGGGATGGGTTTTGTCTGGCCCTGTGATTCAAGAACGTCAGAGAAGCCCTGTCTGTACAACTAACCTCAACACCACACATGTTCTTCGCATTGATGCTGAACCAGTTCTGCCCAACCCAACTGATCATCTACAGAAACAACTAGAAAAATTCTGGGATCTCGAGACATTAGGAATTCAGAAAACCGAGCTCACCACAGAGTCCAAGTTTATGGAAGAAATAAACTTTAACGGAAAACATTATGAAGTCAAACTACCCTTTCGAGAAACACATCCGCTACTACCTGACAACCATACCAGTTCTGTGAGACGTCTAAGTTCCTTGGTATCTCGACTAAAGACCAACACCAACCTTCTACAAGAGTATGACAACATAATAGAGGATCAAATAAGGGCCGGTGTTGTAGAACCTGCAAATGATGTCCTTGTTCCAGTTGGAAATGTTCACTATCTACCGCATCGTGAAGTCGTCCGCGAAGACAAGAATACGACAAAAGTGCGTGTTGTGTACGATGCGTCTGCAAAGGGTCATGGAACTAGTTTGAATGACTGTCTACATACTGGCCCGTCTCTTAATACCTTAATCTTCGATATTCTGATACGATTCCGTGCATATAAAGTAGCGATGATCGCAGATATCGAAAAAGCGTTCCTGAATATAGCTATCTCACCAGAACATCGAGACTATTTACGCTTCTTCTGGGTCGATGACATTCGTAGCGAAAGCCCTAACATCGTAACTTTAAGATTTGCCCGTTTAGTGTTTGGTCTTACATGCAGTCCAGCGATCTTGAATGCTGTGCTTCATCAGCACCTTACTCAATATTCCACCATTGACCCATCCTTTGTCACCACAGTCCTTAAATCCCTCTACGTGGATGATCTTGCGTCTGGTTCAGATAGCACAGAGTCAGCACTAACATTGGCAAAGAAGATCAAAACCCGACTACTGGAAGGTGGTTTTAACATGCGAAAGTGGTTGAGCAACAGTAAAGAATTAATGTCGGTATTCAAGAGCGATCCGCAATTTTCATCAGAAAGTCCTCATCAACAGTCCGAATCTCGAAGCCCAACGACAGAAGAAGATCAAGGATATTCTAAGTCATCCTTTGATTCTCAGCAACTTGACTCCCATCCTCGTGTTCTAGGCCAGTTATGGAATCCTGAAACAGATTCGTTAATTATGATCTTCTCTGCTGCCTTAAAGAACGTTGAGACAAACGTAATTACGAAAAGAAGCATATTGAGCGTTGCAGCAAAGATTTATGACCCTCTAGGTCTTATTTCACCAGTCACCCTTCGTTTCAAACAGATGTTTCAAGAGCTGTGTAAGAGCAAGGTCGACTGGGACGAACCACTCAATGATGAGTTCTGTGAAGAATGGAACCAGATTATCGAGAAACTGAAGGAAGCTAGTCATTTGAGTATTCGAAGATGTTATTGTCCCAAATTGTTTGGTAGTGAAGTTAAATCAACTGAGTTACACTCGTTTGGAGATGCGTCCGAAAGTTCTTATGGTGCATGCGTTTATCTTCGATGTGAACACTTAGAAGGGATTCATTGTGATCTAATCGCTTCAAAAACGAGAGTTGCTCCAATGTCGAAACAGACCATTCCGCGTTTGGAATTATTATCAAGCCTTCTAGCATCTCGATTGACAGAAAGTGTAAAGAAAGCTATGGGCGAGGTTAAGAGTATCGATTCAACCACTTATTGGTCTGATTCCACTGTCGTACTTAGCTGGATACGAAATTCGAACAAGGAATACAAGCAATTTGTTGAAAACCGATTGCAAGAGATAAGAAAACTCGCTCCCTCCAAGTTATGGAAGTATGTCCCTACCAAACAAAACCCAGCTGACATTGCATCCCGTGGAACAACAGCAACCCAGCTCGTAGAAAACAAAATGTGGTGGAACGGTCCAGAATTTTTAGTAAAATCCAATGAACATTGGCCATCTCAGCCCTGCAGTTACCAAGAAGATGTTTCAGAGTTAAAGTCTCCGCAAATAAGCGTCACTACATCAACTGTTGATGCCACACAAATTCCAAATATCATGGAGTTGTTGGATGCATCGAAATACAGCAGTATTGTAAGACTGCTTCGAGTGACAGCTTATGTCTTACGCTTCGTTAATAACCTTAAGAAACGTGTACAGCATTTAGAACCCACGGTTGGTCCTCTTACCCATGACGAAATTAACAGTGCCGAAATGAAATTGATTAAAGATATTCAATACCCAATGTCGAAGTATGCAAACTACGGAAAAGTAAAGGATTCCTTAAATCTGTTCGAAGATAAAGAGAACATAATACGATGTCACGGACGAATACAAGAATCACCCCTTCCCTACGATACGAAATTCCCTATCCTCTTACCGAGTGACCACTCCTTTACAAGATTAATTGTTCTTCAAAGTCACAACCAAGTTATGCACAATGGTGTTCGAGAAACTCTGACACAGGTCCGGTCCAAATATTGGATCACAAAAGGTCGTCAAGTCGTGAAAAAGATCCTTTCAAAATGTACTAATTGTCGAAGATTAGAAGGTCCACCTTATGGAAACCCAGAAGCACCACCATTGCCCGAGTTCCGACTAAGCAACGAATTAGCCTTTTCCATGATCGGCGTCGATTACGCGGGTCCGATGTACGTGAAAGACATATATAGTTCATCAAAGGATATGCATAAAGTTTACATATCTTTGTATACATGTGCAAGTAGCAGAGCCGTACATTTGGATTTGGTTCCAAACATGTCCAGTGAAGCTTTCGTGAGAAGTTTAGAGCGATTCATTGGAAGACGTGGAATTCCCTCTCTGATCATTTCAGACAATGGGAAAACGTTTAAAGGTCCAGAAATCAGAAACCTTATCGCATCTAAGAACATAAAATGGCGATATATTGTGGAGAAATCCCCTTGGTGGGGAGGGTTTTACGAGAGAATGGTTAGAAGCGTCAAAAGATGCTTAAAGAAAGTCTTGCGTTACGCCAGACTTAGTTATGAAGAACTCTTGACATATTTGATTCGAGTAGAAGGAGTCTTGAACTCTAGACCCTTAACTTATGTGTATCCAGATCAAGATGAGCCACTAACACCATCTCATTTAGTGTTAGGAAAGCGAATACTTACAATTCCGGACCAAGAAGATATCGACGTACAGAACGAAGGAAGAAACGAACTGTTAAAGAGAGAAAAGCACCTCGAGAATGTTCTTCAACATTTTTGGAAAAGATGGAAGGCGGAGTATCTAACGCAGTTACGGGAACATCATCAACCAAGCAAGAAGGACGGTCAAAGTGTAAAGGTCGGAGATGTCGTTCTGATTCAAGAAGACAACGTGAAGCGATTAAATTGGCCCATCGCGGTGATAGAGAGTTTACTGAAAGGGAAAGACGGAAACGTTCGAGCGGCGACAGTTAGAACATTTAATAAAGCTGGAAAACTCACGACGACAAGAAGAGCGGTGCAAAGGTTATATCCTGTTGAAGACACTGAACGCGAAGGTGAAGATATATCAGAGTTCCCGATCACGTTTGTTGAACGAGCAAGTGCCGAGAACACTGGCTGAACCGTATGTACTGAAATAATTTAATGTAGTAGTTGTTTAGTTATATGTTGACAGTTATTTGTAATCTGTCAAGGTGGGGAGTATGTATAATTATCGTGAACGAGACAGTCTCGCGTGATTCACGCGAGACGTGAAACACATGTTAGAGTTTTACATTCGAGTATAGAGTTGAGATTGAGATTGAGGAAGCATTTTGTATCTCTCATATTTTATGTAAATTTTCGATTTATTATTCATTATTCATCATTTTTATACGAGTACAGTTCTTATTTTACAACACGCCCATCCTACGGTCTATAGTTTCATAACAATTTAATCAATGATCACAAAAATGGCACAAAGCAAGATCTAATTAGTATACAAATTTTAAGACTACTTGAAGTGTACTGCACTAAACAGTTGCCATGGTAACAACAGAAAATACAACACAAATAGGAATTTACAGAAACAATATCTCAAGACGAAAAAGAATTATCAGCTCCAAATTTTGTGTCGTTAGTTCTTTTGTTTCATAGTATGGGTTAAGTAGACAGAATTTCATTTGACTAAATATTTCTGTCCGAAAGCTGAAAAAACAATGTTTCCATGGTAACCATGGAAAACTGCAAATTTCAAAAAACTGTCTTTTTAACCCATAAAGTATCATAAGATACACCTACAGTGTAAAAATGAAGGCAAAACATCAAATCCCCTTCATTTTAGTCTTTCCACAAGTTGAATAATTGTTTCACTTTGAGAAAATCAAGGATAAAGATGAAGTAGCTTATGTTTTACAGCAACTCTCGACCATGTCCAGGATACAAATTCTACAAAAATGTTATTTCTGTATTCAAAGACATGCAATAAGATATATATATTTAATCTTCTTCAAAACTGTCATAAATTAGGTATCTATTAATAAAAACCAAGTGTCATTTTCGTTGCTTTTTTGCAACTACTTCGAATGTTGGCATAACAAACCTTATTTGAGGATGTTCATTGTTCTTTACCTCTTCTGGTGCTCTCTTTCTCTTCTTGGACTTAGTGCTGTCAACTGGCTTGGCACTTCTACCAAATCTACCAGGTTAATAGGATTTCTTATCAGCTTTTTTCTGGGAACGTTGTTATTGTCTTTTCTTTCTATATTTCTCACTTAATTTCTCAGCTGCATTCTTCCACCTCACATCCTCCTGCTTGCTGAGAGCTCTCATTGTATGGACTCAAGGGGTAACACCACACAGATCCAAGGCCACTGCCTTGCTTGAATCACCAGTGTATAAAACTGTAATTGTTTCACATGTCGCAATTCGTACCCTTCTCGCACCTCAAAATTTAGTTTTCGGACACTTGGACCAAAGTATGTCATTTGCTGCCTCATTCTGATTCTGGGTGATCCCTTTCAAACACATATTTAGGAATTAAAGTCATGTATCTTTTGATAACCTTGAAAATACTGGATCTAGTTCATCCATAAATACCTCAGGCAACTGATTGTCTTCATTGTACACTTGAGTTTCATCATTCTTGTCTTTCCAATATTTGCACCATGTGTCTGCAGATTTTGAGCAGTACTAATGCTGCTGTTCCAGTGAAAGTTTTCCACTCTTTACAACGTGGTGCTGAATTGCCTTTATGCGTGACTTCATACCTTCCACTTTCCTTTATTCCCTCAAATTGCTTTGCCATAATAGTTTTGCATTTTATCAATGACCTTGTCTTTCAATTGTCCCTTTCATCCAACTGTTTTACCATCGGAAAGTTTCTTACCCTTCATAACATTCTTATAGTTTCTCAATGCAGTTCCTAGTCTTTTTGCACATGACCCGCACATTCTTCTTTCTTACCTAATTTTATAAGCCGGACCAAATTTCGTTTCCAATGCTGCCTTCACTTAACCAAAACTGCTGCTGTATCCATCCCCGACAAAGATGGTATACTTCAACTTTCTGGTCTCGATACTTCTGGTGAATATCTCAACAGCAGTCACAGCTTCCATCTCCTCAGACGATCCTTGGTGATTTATTTTGCATTTGTTTTTTCATGAGCCTTCTTCCATTCTTTATACTCCTAGCTTTCTTGATCCCAACTGTTTTGAGCTTTACATTCATGGCAGAAGAGAGACTTCACTTCATAATCTATTATACATATAATCGATAATTCATTAAGAGGGATCAATCAGAAGGCGATGGGGGCCAAAAAGCTCAAAGAAGATGAAAGGGCAGCCAAGTTGGCAAGCGTTGCAACGCTTTGTTGATGAGATATTTCAGTTTAAAGCTTTTATTTTTCCCGTTTATAACGTCACAATTTGCATAATGACTTACCAGAAAGTAGACTATAATATCGTTTTCCTAGAAAGAAGCGATTCGGAAGATAAATTGCATGACTGCGTTTGCCCTTAACGTATAGATCATGTCAAGATTTCAAGAATTTTGTATTAAAGTTGTAAATATTCTTTCACAACATGCAATAAAAATTTTCGTATCACAGGCACTTTAACTCTGACCTAACAGGATAAATTCTGTTGTGTTTGCTTGGAACTCGAAACAATATCTTGCATAAATCAAGTTATCCTTGCAAGCATTGAAACAAAGCTCCTAAAGCTTGTGTCATGCACGTGAACACTTGAGGTGATTTTGGTATGGATCCAGGTCCAAATTGAACTGAACAAACTCTAACTGATGTATAGTTTGTCAAGCGATGCAAACATGTTCACTTCAGAGCAACGCAACGATCGCAGGTGCGATGATTCCAGAATGTTTGTCATTGAAAATCACGGAATCTGGAAGAAATCATACAAACATGGAAAAATGTCGGAGCTTGAGAAACATTTTCCTTAGTAACAAGGTTGAGGTATATATGAATTTTCTACAAGAACATTCATGATGTGAATCATGGATAGCATTATTACCAAATGTCCTAATGATGATCTTCAATTGCAACTATAAATATTAGTTTGACAGTTTTAAGCACTTTAATATTTTTTTCAATAATCCTCAATTTAGATAATCTTTAATTGGAACTATAAATGCGTACTATGATGAACATTTGAAATTAAAAAACTCAGGATCCGACCACATTTTTTCCATGTCTGATGAATCATTGAAGTTTGGGACAACCCATCCAAAGATTGCAAAATTCAGTATTTCAGCATTGTTCTTATGTCTGTGAAATCTGGCTCAATCTCCTTAAAGGGAAATGGCAACAAAAATTTTTATTGTCTCATTTGAAAGAGACTCTAAAAGTAATATATAAATGTCTTTTACAAAATTTTTATATCTGTTTTACTTTGGGAGATATTGTCACCTGAATAATCGAACTGCCCGCCATCTTGGATTAATTTTTAACCTCATTAACAATGTTTGGTGACGTCACAACAGGAATAAGCCATTCAAAGCTTCTCCTAAATATCTACCAGCAGTCAAATATTGTTTAAAATCTTTTCAGTCCGTGCTGAAACCCGAAACACTTACCATTTGTGTGGTTATTGGAGAGGATTAATCATAATGTCGTAAGAAAAAAAAATTGCGTGACCCCAGTTGTGACGTAGCATGCATATCTACAAATATCCAAGATGGCGGACAACTAAAGATTTCAAGTCAAAATATCTCACCAAATAAGGCAGATATAAAAATTCTGTAATAGACTTCTATATATTGTTGGTATATGTATGTTTGGAGTCTCTTTCAAAAAAGCTGATAAAATTTTTTGTTGCCATTTCCCTTTAAGAGTCACAAAGACCGGGAAAAAAGGTGGGTGAAGGCATTTTGATAACATTTACTTTTGAAATTTAACATCTACTAGTTTAATTGACTATGTTTCAAAGATATCATCAACACAGTGCAACAAAATAGTATATAATACGGTCAGTCATATAAGCCTAACACAAATTTTAAGTTTAGAAGTCACAATGTCTTTTTAAAACAATTATATCGTCTTCCACACTGCAACTTCATTAACATTTGACATCCCGTCATAGCAGGGAAGGGTCATCTTCCTACACAGGAAGAATGAAAGACAATGAAATAGAAATGTACATAATGTATAAACTAAAAGTTAAATTGATGATTGATGTCTAATACCCTCGATCTTGTACCATTCGTGAAGGACAATGCGAATCGTCACAAACCGTTCGACCCGGGAAGGCTCTCATATTCGTTCTAATCGTTCGTACGGTGAATTCGTAACAAGGTATTATATGAGGGTCATGGTAGATTCGTACAAATCATTCGATTCGCAAAGGCGCTCATATTCGTCCGATTCGTTTGAATTGTGAAGTCCTCGTAGCAATCGTATGAGCCGTTCGATTCGCAAAGACTCTCGCATTTGTTAGACTCGTTCGAATAGTGAATTAGTAACTATCGAATGCGATCAAGCTAGGTGGTCATATTTTTTTATGAAGGTCTTGGTAGATTCGTACCAACCGTACGAACTGTTCGATTCGCAAAGACTCTTATATTTGTTAGACTCGTTCGAATGGTGAACTAGTAAGATGATATGAGTAGCTAGTCGGTCATGTGGTTTGTGTTCGTAAAATTCGTACCGTTCGATTCATAAAGGCTCTCACACTCGTACGAATCGTTTGAATTAGTAAGATGATATGAGTAACTCGATAGTCATGTAAGTATGGCCAAACTGAAACTGAGGAAGCAATTCCTTTGCCCAAGAATTTGTAATTTCAAGATCTTTACAGTCTGTTCAGGAATATGTCCAATCATAATAACTAGTCAATCATCGGGAATATGCATGATTGCTGGCTTCATGTATAGGCGTTTTAGTTCAGTTTATAACTACATTATGATAAAGCTTATGTTTCTTAGTATGTTATACATAGTTTTAAACTTCATACATAGTTTTTATTTTCGTCACGGACCCCGTCAAGTCCAGTATTAGTTCACATTCCTACAGTCATGTCACATTCCTGTTTTATCAACACGCTCGCCCAGCTTTGAAAACTCACCTGGCTCTTTTTTCTTTTACGCTCACTCCGCTTGGTAAGAATTGTATGTATGCGCATTGGCGTATTTAGCTTGCAGTGTTCGGCGTCCAGGTCATCATAAGTGTGAGCATAATTGGAGATTATTAACTTGCTAATTAGGATTATTAACTTTTTAGTTGGGGATCATTAACTTCACGACCCATTCTGAGAGCATTTACGAATCGTACGAATTGTACGCGTCATGCGGATTTAGCTTGCAGTGACACAACCTCTCACGTCATCATCAAGTGCATACACAATAAGAGATTATCAATTGTTTATCATTCGAACGAATTTATGTTGTATTCAAGAATCGTGAAGAATCGAGGTCATTTGACAAGAATGAAATTTATTACAAGATAAAACATAAAGAGCAGACTTCTTTACTGACCAGTTTCGGAAACTCACCTTAGCATGTTTAGCAAATCTTTGCGAGAATATGTGCCTATATGGAGGAACAGGTCTTCTCTAAACAACACAAAATAGAATGTGATTGTACAGTGGAATTGATAAGAGACTGCTGTAATTGACCATAACGAAAAAGATTGCAGCATGTAAATTTTACCAGAATGCATTGCGGTCATCAAGCAAAAATGACTAAAAAAATACCTAAGGCATAAAAATTTTACAAAACAAAGAAAATAACCTCCTCCATTTCCAGCCCGTCTTCTTTCAATTTGCTTTTTGAAACTATTTCCACCCATAATGCATTCTGGTAAAATGAACATGTGCAATCTTTTTTGTTATGCTCAATTAGGATCACAATAGCAATAGATACTCCGGGCGGAAATCTTAACTTCGTTAGAAATATCAAAGCCCAGACAACAGCTTTAAATAGAGCCATAGCATAACTGAACAAAACAAATTTTTTGAAAAATATTTAATGAAGCTAACGTTTCGTTGCTATACTTGCAACATCTTCAGAGCAATTAAGGTATTATAATATGTACAAAAGCTTATATATAAAGCACAAAATTCTAAGGTTACAAAAAACAGTTACAGATTTAAAATAGGCAAATCATAGTCATTTAACAATAATAAAACTAAGGACATATAATATTACAGTTTACCAGACAAAGGTCATGCAAGGTAGGATTAATTATAGCTACAAGGTTAAAGGTACAGAACTAAGATTGGCATTAAGTGAAGGCTTAAGTTTAGAGATAAGTAAACTTTCCCTTAACAAAAGTTCAAAAGATGAAGAGCAGGAGGACAGAATAGAGAAATCATCAGGAGAGATAGGGTGACCAGAAGACTGATGATGATCACGAATGTTAGAGAAAGGAGGTTTTGAAAGTGGTTTACCAGTAGAGCCCGAAATTCCCATGTGTTCAGAAACGGTTTCGCCAACAATACAATGCAGCATTGACACTTGTATTTATAAACAATGCGCGATCTTAAACTTGAAGGAATGCGGTCTTTAAAGCGGAAAAAAGTCGAAAGTCTTTGCATAGGTCGAAAAATGCAACCAATTTGAATATGTGGATTACATCAAGAAAAGGTAGACAATGATCTTTTTCAATTTCGTATGTGAATTTAGTATTAGGATGTGTAGAATTTAAATACTCAAGAAATGGAATGATATGCTCACGTGATCGAAAAACCACGAAGGAATCATCAACATAACGACGATAGTGCAATGGTTTAAAATGCACAGGACAATCTTTGAGCCATCTCATGAAAAGAAAGGAAAATGTTGGCTAGCAGCGGGCCAAGGGGCGAACCCATGGCTACACCATCAACCTGATCGTAAAATTTTCCATTAAATATAAAATGACAATTTTTTACAGCTAAATTCAAAAGTTTGACAAATTCGGCTCGCGAAAAACCATGAAAAATTTTGGAATTATGAAAAAGTTGTTGAGCAATAATTTCTATGGTTTCATCCAAAGGTATGTTGGTAAAAAGTGAAGTAACATCAAAACTAGCCATCACAATTTCACTATCGAATTTTAGTTGAAGTAACTCCTTAACAAACGAAAATGTGTCATGTGTAGTATACTGGTTGGTGGAAATAGGACGTAGTAAAGGTACCAGAAATTTAGCGAGTGGAAAAGAGTGACTATTAATAGATGAAACAATAGGACGAAGCGGAACAGAAGGCTTATGAACTTTAGGTAGACCATATAATATACCAGGTCTTGATCCAATTGGAGCTAACTTATTATATAACTCATCACTAGTTACGTTATCTGCTTTAAGTTTAGACAAAAAACGTCGAACTTTGTTTTCTCGCTTAAATGTCATTTGGTTAGGATCTTGATCAAGCAGCTTAAATTTACTAGTGTCATTTAATATCGTTTCCATTTTAGAGTTATAATCATCCCCGTTTAATATGACAATGCCATTTCCTTTATCTGATTTTAAGACCAAAATTGAATTATCATTCTTCAAATTCTTCAGGATTTTAAATTCCTCTGCTGTAAACACACATTGCGGCGCATTGTAGTTGCCTAAACCAGAAAGAGCTATGTTCTTTAATCGTATTTTGACAAAATCTTTATCCATCTTAGATTCAGGCGCGATTGTTTCTTTACAAACATTTCTGTGTAACAATTCAAATGATACAAGAAAATCAACATAATCAAGTTTGCGCGGTGGAATAGAAAAGTTCAGTCCTCTAGCCAAGATGGATTTCTCTTGAGCAGAAAGAACACGTTTGGAAAGATTAAAAACTACTTTATCTGGGTCAATGTTTTCACGTTTAGCTGTCGAAACGGAAAGACGAAAAAGCTTCTTTTTCTTCGTTTGTTAAGGAGTTACTTCAACTAAAATTCGATAGTGAAATTGTGATGGCTAGTTTTGATGTTACTTCACTTTTTACCAACATACCTTTGGATGAAACCATAGAAATTATTGCTCAACAACTTTTTTCCATAATTCCAAAATTTTTCATGGTTTTTCGCAAGCCGAATTTATCAAACTTTTGAATTTAGCTGTAAAAAATTGTTATTTTATATTTAATGGAAAATTTTACGGTCAGGTTGATGGTGTAGCCATGGGTTCGCCCCTTGGCCCGTTGCTAGCCAACATTTTCCTTTCTTTTCATGAAATAAGATGGCTCAAAGCATTTTAAACCATTGCACTATTGTCGTTATGTATTTAAATTCTACACATCCTAATATTAAATTCACATACGAAATTGAAAAAGATCATTGTCTTTCTTGATGTAAATATTATGTTTTCTAACGGTATTTTCTCGACATCTGTTTACCGAAAGCCTACATTTACAGGTTTGTTTACTAATTTTGATAGTTTCATTCCTATTTCCTACAAAAGAGGTTTAATAAATACACTTTTATTTCGTTATTTCAATATTTCATCGTCTTATGCTATCTTTTATGCTGAAGTTGAAAAATTTAAAAAGATCATGAATTTAAATGGTTATCCAGAAAAGTTTTTTGACAGAATTGTGAGATCTTTTTTAAACAAAATATTTGAAAAGCCGTCATCTACTTCTGAGCCTATTGAACCTAAAAGGATTGTTCTTTTCACGCTTCCTTTTTCAGGCCTACATTCCGTTCAAATTCGAAATCAAATTAATAAACTATTTTCCTCGGCTTATTCACATATTCAAATTGGTTGCATTTTTCGACCTATGCAAAGACTTTCGACTTTTTTCCGCTTTAAAGACCGCATTCCTTTAAGTTTAAGATCGCGCATTGTTTATAAATACAAGTGTCAATGCTGTAATGCATTGTATGTTGGCGAAACCGTTTCTAAACACATGGGAATTTCGGGCTCTACTGGTAACCACTTTCAAAACCTCCTTTCTCTAACATTCGTGATTATCATCAGTCTTCTGGTCACCCTATCTCTCCTGATGATTTCTCTATTCTGTCCTCCTACTCTTCATCTTTTGAACTTTTGTTAAGGGAAAGTTTACTTATCTCTAAACTTAAGCCTTCACTTAATGCCAATCGTAGTTCTGTACCTTTAACCTTGTATAATTAATCCTACCTTGCATGACCTTTGTATAGTAAACTGTAATATTATATGTCCTTAGTTTTATTATTGTTAAATGACTATGATTTGCCTATTTTAAATCTGTAACTGTTTTTTGTAACCTTAGAATTTTGGGCTTTATGTTTAAGCTTTTGTACATATTACAATACCTTAATTGCTCTGAAGATGCTGCAAGTATAGCAACGAAACGTTAGCTTCATTAAATATTTTTCAAAAAATTTGTTTTGTTCAGTTATGTTATGGCTCTATTTAAAGCTGTTGTTGGGGCTTTGATATTTCTAACGAAATTAGGATCACTGTGGCAGGTTCTAGGCTTCTAGCTCTACTTTTAAAGCAAAAGTTTAAGTGATAAAATCACCAGAATCATATCAGGTAATAATAGATAATTAGCATCGAAAGCTAGTGCAGTTCTCCTATGGGGGAGGGAGGACTTACAATCTATGATTGTGAGACTTAAGATATATAAAGAAGATGGAGTATGATTAAATGTCTATGATTATTATGTCTAAAATACCCACAAAATAACTTATAACACATTGAAAGTGTCTTTAGGTCACTGTTACACACTGCAATTTTTCTTGCAGATTGCAACTCAATTCCACTCTTGAGATGTTAGATACTGAAAGATGTTTGATATGAAGATGCATTTGCTAATTTTACATCCCTATTAAGGTGGCTCTATACAGTTATAATGTTGTATTTCACATATTGCTTTGAAGGTCTATTATTTATTTTTCCTTTTTCTAATGATTTTTCTAATGAAGGTCTATTTCTTATTTTTCTATTTTTTTCTCTAATGATTTATGGTCAATGAAGGAACAACACATTACATTTTGAGATGGGTTACAAAGGCAGGTTCTGAGATATTCATGAATAACTTATGGCAATTCCATTTTATAGAATTTTTTTGAAATTTTGATGTTTTACTGCTTGTTGTACAAAGAAAATGTGCAAAGTTTTAAAAAATTGACCGAAAGACATATGAGAAAAACAGTCCTAAACTATGGGTAACATTGCTTTAATGACAAAATATCAATCTAAGCATGCATGTGAATTGAACATGATGAGTTGAACAACTTATCCAAAACAACTATTGTATCAAATTCAACAAATAAAAATACATAGATGTGAACAGGGTTGAATGACTAGACTTACCTAAGCTTCCTTTGAAAACAGCTCAAAAGAGCATTAATAAAATAATCAAGAATAACCATGTTTTGGCACAAGTTCTGCAGCTATTTCAAAATTTTTGCCGAGCCATGAAGATCCCACGCAAAAGTTGTGTAAATGACTGCAGAACTCACTGGTAGATACAAATCTCACAGATCTAAATAAGTCATTCAAAAACCATACCAAACTGCAGGGAGCCACCTTAAGAGCAAAAATGGGTTGCAACTTGCAAGAAAAATTGTACTCAGGCCTTTGCTCACTATGACAGTAGAAAAAATGAATGTTCACGATTGCAATGGTTGGAGCATTTCATGATGTGAAAGATGTAAATAATGTTCCAAGCAATGAGGTGAAGCGCATCTTTCACCGAGTGAAAATATTCTTACCATTTACTTGAATAAACAATCATTATTTGTTTTATATCACACCAAAATAGCTCACTGATGAATACTTTTGTTGATAGAAAGGTTCAGGAAAGACAATGCAACAAAGACGGTGTAAGAACAACTTGGAAATGTGTGAGCATCTGTATTGATGAATATTCAAGCCATTTTACCTTATTATTGACATCAACACTGTTATATGGCAATGCTATAAATTCAGAATTCAACTCAATTGCGGATATTCCTTGGCTATCACAATTATTATTTTCCACAGAGCTCTGGGTATGTCCCTTGTCAGACTGGGGCCGGTTGTATCAAAGGCGTTTAGCTTAAACGGTGGATAAGTAAAAAATTTAAAACAAGTTTGTATGTTGTACAAACAAGCCAGCTAAATTTATTCGACCTGAGAAGAACAATTATATATAAAATAAATATTTATACTATTAAACTCATAATTTCGGTTCCGTACTAGGTGTAAAAGTGATTTTTAAATTTCACTTATCCACCATTTAAGCTAAACGCCTTTGATACAACCGGGCCCTGGATAATAATCTTTAGCAGTCAGTAATATAGGATGGGGCAGGGGGATGGCATATACATAAACACAAGCACAGGGTGATCTGTGATGCTGGAGGAAATCTATAAACTATTTGCATTTGATCACCTCTAGCTGCCATGATAACCAACATATTGGTACACAAGCTGCAAAAATCATTCCAAACCCAATGGCAGTATTTCGTCTCCAGTTCCTTGGTTCACACCACCATCCCCCAGAAGGAGACCAGACATATTTGGGGTATTCAAAGCGTTTTCCTCCGCCCTTAATAAAAAATACGCATCAATATCATCTAAAAAATACTTTTTTTGTAACATAACTTAAAATCTTACCATTTACATGAAATTTTGGCAGTTTTTTTGTAGATTTACTAAATATTTGTGTGTATACAACTAGCAAGTCCAGTCCAGCAACAATCAGCAGCTAGCTTAGTGACCAGGCTTTGAAACCTAAACGTGATTTTCGGAGATTTTCGACACCTCGCATTTTTATGTTCGGAAAATATCGGAATTGTCCGTTCATTGTCGTTCCAGTTCGTTTCCGATCATCAAACTGACAGCATCAGTCGAGAGCGTTTCAAAATGGCGGAAACTGTAGAGGTAAATTTTTGAATGGTAGAAATAAATTGTATGATAATTAACTCTTATTTTGTACATTTTTAACCGAAACTTTTTTTCTAAAACAGTATCTGCTAAAATCCAGGTGATTTTAGAAGTATTGTAGTTTCACAACTTTTACGATTAGTTATAGCTTGAATTGTTTCTATCCAAAATGTTAACGTTGGTATTTTTGTTTTGACCGCTTGCCAAAGGGAAAGAGAATTTTTCGATCAGCTAAATTTACGTATGCATATATATATATTTATTTAGTCATCTAAAGAAGACAGCGCTGGTAGTGTAGGTGAGTGGATTATTATCTTTAAAATATAAAACGACAAATGTTATAAAATAAAATGACACTAAAAATTCGTGGGTTCTCGGCAGTTGCCATGAACGAGCGTGACTTTGAACCGGCAGTGGGACAAGACATCGACGATGAAGCAACAATTGACGAAGAAGAGACATTAGAAGCAGGAGAAGGATTTAATCATGATGAACTTCAAGATTTACAAAAGGTACGTTTTAGAATTCTCCCTTTTTCACTGTTCCGTGATTACGTGTAGAATTGCTTGATAATGGTTCGAAACGATGGCGCTATACCATTTTGTCATCACACACGCATCCTAACGCACGCGCTTTACTATCACTTTGAAACTTGATATATAGAGTAAAACGTTAGTGACTTGAAAATGTCATCTTTTATATATGATGGGGATTGTGATTAATTTTGCAATGCCTTAAGTTCTCTAACATCTGACGGCTGATTAATTGACAGCTAGACATGTAAACATTTAGTTGAAATGTATAGTGTGTTCACCCAGTTTATGATATTGGGGTTTCTGTTTTAGAAAAAGGTGTGGGTTTTCTGGTAAAATGTTTTGTATAAATAATTATATTATCTTAATATTTTGTGGTGGTGTTGGTGTGAAAATAATTACAAATCTTACATGAATTTAAATGTGTATTTATGCAAGATAAATAACATTCATGCATAAATATACACAAAGCCTAAGTGGAAGTTTATACTGTGCAACTGAGATATTGGACATGCAATTTTGATGTCATATATATTTTATATTAAATTTCGTAACTTGTCTTATGCCAAAGTGTAATTTTCAAACTGTATTAGATATAAAGTGAAGGAACATTGTGTTTTCATGATTTTTGTAAAGTTCCTGTTGGTAATTATATTTCCTTGTATGCAATAAGTTATGTAAACTATTTCAAATTGGATCTTGGTCCAGGCAGATATGCCTGCCATGTGAGTGTGTCCAACATTTTCAATTGAAGTCACCATTCTTCCTCGTCCCTTCTAACCTCATTTGCAAATAACTGTACGTTCTTTAATAACGCCACTTACTCCTTATCTTAATGACAACCCAGGAACACAACAGTTTAAGTCCTGCAAGGAGAGATTTTCTGAAGTGGCGCATGGCCCAAAAGTATTTCTACACCCCTCCTTGTTGTCAGACCAAAATTAAAGGGCCACTGGAAACCCCCAGATATTTTTCCAACCCCTACCCCCTACACCCTCTAACGAACAAACATAAAAATTGTCCCTGCAGTACTGCTGACACAAAAATTAGCAATCCTGTATCTGTCCTGTTGGATGGAATTTGTATCACATGAAACCTTTGCACAAACAAACACAAAGACCTCAAGAAGAATAAATATTAAAAAGTTATTTGAGCAAATACTATGGAAATATTCAGCTACTAATACACACGTTCAGTTGTTGAACCTTAGCATTTTGCCTAACACAAACAACTATTGTAGTGTATATACTTGCATTGATTATATCTTCACACCATCAAGTTTCCTGTCATATTATTATTAATTCCAACAAATTACCAAAAATGGTACAAATTAAACTAACAACTTTACATAATAAAGGAACTATAGAGTTATTACAAGGATGTGTTGATTACAATACTCTAATATATCAAAACAATACTTTGACATATGTAATAGAATTCTTTCCTGGTTGAATGTACATGTTGACCCTCACGGGTGCCCACCTCGTTTGACTGTATGCACTCAACCGTCAACAGTAAATGTTGAAAAAATTTAGATATTGAAAAAATCATTTTCTGTTTCAACTATATGGGCGGTATAAAAAATGTAATTGTACATTGGAGCACTTTAGAGCGCTTAATATTTAACATACAGAAGTAATTCACAGCTCCAAAAATTGAGCATACGAATCAGGTAAAAATTGCCGGTGGAAATCCCATATTTCACTTTTGGGAGTATAGTGAAAATCTCGTTCGAATTCGAAAATCTCAAGTACCTGTCATCCCGTTTGGAATAGTAAAACTTGTTTTTAGCCCTTAGCGTATGTATTGAAATTAATGCATCTTATTAGCCACGTTGATTGTTTCTTTTCATGTTAGGGATGTTTTCATACTTGTTTCGGCATTTCAAATTTTTACACTGCTGATGTTATCACCTCACTGTATTACTACTGTACTTATTTGTAGCGTTTCATTGATGAGCATGTAATTTAATGCATTCACAAAGATATCTGTACAGGATGTATAAAAAAGGTCATCGTAGTTACATTTTATTTCGAAAGATCCCCAGTATTGGGCTGCTGCTGCACGTGACACTGTTAGTCATTGCTTAGGATGCAAGCCATTGGTGTTTGAAAAACAGCCCTGGTACATTCTGCTGTGTGTAGTTTTTCTAAGACAAACTGTGATAGAGATCTTGACTGGGTTTCACTTGCTCAGTTCATCTTCTATCAAGTGTACTGGAAAGATTGACAAAAACAGAGTCGTATTTCTTTTAAACTGAAAAGAGCGTGATGTTCTTTGCTTTCTTAGTTCAGTCGTATCCAGGGACGTAGCCAAGGGGGAGCTGGGGGAGCCGCGGCTCCCTCCCCCCTTTCGTTAATAGAGAGGTTTAGCAAAGACGACACAACGCCTTTGACAACGCCAAAGCGAGGTAAAAACGATGTGGAAATGCCGTGAGCAAATTTGGAGATGGGTAATCACGTCATTTTACGTCACATTGACGTCACGTCTCTTTGCTAAACATCCCTAGTACTTAACGCGATAGGCGCGTCAAACCTATCATAATTATTAGTATCAGCAGGGCTCCCTTCTTTGAGAGTTCTGGCTACGTCCCTGGTCGTATCCCCTTTCCCTTCTATATTAAGACTGGTTTATACAGGCGATTTTTGCTGTGATTTTCTACTTTGTGAAAGTGCGAAAGGCCGGTCTTATAACAAGTTATGACGTGTTACCGACAGAAAAACATGTCGGTAAATTTGGCACGCTTGCAGCTAAACCAAGTCCTTCTCTCCCTGAAACTTTCCCGCGTTATTTGGGTTTCGCGGACGTTACAGTGAGACGGCCATGATTTGTGACCGACGTGATTGCGAAGATCTGTAACAAATTCACTCGATCACATCGCCCGAAAGAGAAAATCGCAGTTAAAATCACAGCAACAATCACAACAATATTTATGAACTGGTCTTTATACATTATCTACAGGATGCTGAGGTTCCGATTGAAGACTTACTGGCTCTCTATTACAACACTGGTAACGAGCGAGGTGATGATGATGCTCATGCTGATACTGGTCATGTAGCATTAGATGATATACAACCTGAACCATTACCACCTTATGATGACCATACTGAAGAAATCAACCAAAATGGTGTTCATATCTCACCAAGACAGTCACCTATCTCCCAAGACTCTCACCCTGCCTCGCCATTACAAAGTTCTGGTGTAAACCCCCCTGAAAATCAAAGAATTACCAGAGGGTGTAAGTAGTATGTCTGCAGTAACGAACGTTTGTGCATGATGGTAATAATTTGAAGATTTTAATATTTTTACGCATTTCTTTGACAGTGGCTGCCGCATACCAATATTATCCTGACTCAGATTCGTCGTCCTCAGATGAAGATTACTCACCAGCTGAAGACTGGAAGAAAGTGCGTCATTTGTGACTTATTTTCTCACTACAAGCACAATTTACTAAATGATTTCTTGATTTTTGGAGTAGGATAAGTTGAAATATGTCAGCTTGTTTAACATGTATAGCACTGCAGTAATAAAACATATTCTGTCTAGGAAATTCACATTGGACCTGAACATCAAGCAGATGTTCCCGAAACAACTTCTCCTGACACAGATGAAGGTGATGATCTTGCTTTTAGAAAATATTAAAACTTACGTCTTGTTGCACTGTGATTGGCTTATTCCAAACTGTATTGTAAAACTGTATTGGCTATAAAACGAAAGAACATCGTGTTTCCTTGAGTCCTTCGTATTTTCCTTCGTTTTTAACGCACAATTTCTTTGTGTTTCCAGATGAAAAACACGATAGTAAGTGTTTATGGAGTCCTAAAGGAATCACGGAGCAGGCATGTAAGTGACAGGACACTTTATGTAAACTCTGACCATCAAACGAAATGAAAACATAATTGTTGGTTTTCAGTACAAAAATACGTCGACACAGTATGTGGATCCAGCTGGGACGGAGGGACGTCATGTGTGATGAGCAAAGGGGATGATGAGCAGGTATATGTATGGATATGCATGGATGTATCGCTGCCTCTACAACATGTTCATTCCTATGTTCCAATGCCTGGCAATGTTAAGCTAACTTGGGATCCTTTTCAGTCATGTCTCTTAGGTTCTTTCTAATGCCTTCCATCTTTCTTCTCGCATTCTCCCCACCACCTGTATGTCATACTACTGAACAGTGGCTTGTACTATGTAATTATATTTTGTTTCAAATGTTTAAATTTATCTCTTATTGTTGTTTATTGATTATGCAGGCACTATACGTATTACTGCAATGTAACTACAATTGTGAAGAAGCGATTAAGAAATTTACATCTCAACCTGCTCCATCTCAAGGTACTGCAGGTATTTGAGTATTTTCATTTAGAATTTATTTTTTTTTTAATATTGTACCTAACGGAATATTTTATTCAATTGTATTATAGTTAATTGATAGCAATTTCTTCTCTTTATAGAGATGACGTTTTGGTCTGAAGAAGAATGTCGCAATTTTGAATTAGGTAATTTCTTTGATTATACTGTGAGGTTAGGAGGTGAATGTTTTGAATACGACGTAAAGTCTCTTGCAGCATCCTACACTTGTTTTCTGCTAGATTTATTTTGGAGCATAGCTAGATGAACGAAATCAGGACATGAGAGGGAAGGGAAGGATGGGATATTTTTGTATTAAGGTGTACGCTAGGATTTTTATTTAAAGTGCATATGTCATAATCACCATTTTTTTTCAAAAATTTACCGTGACGAGACGATTCAAATGAAATATACCATTCTTTGAACAGATAAATACTTCCAGAGATATTCGGCTTCAAACACGCCAAAAATTGGGTTTTTGAAATTATGGCCGGGAGAAAAGAGGCTGGGTCGAATTAGCTCTGTGACGTCATACCGGGAACACGTCGTAATACTACATATAAAAAACAATACAAAAGTGTTGTCATATGCGAAGCAAAAAATAGCCAAAAATAATTACTTTTGGGGCATATTTGTTTGTATATGAACTTGTACATTCAAGGCGACTGAAAACTCATTGTATCTTGGAAACTGAAGGAAATAGCTCAAATTTAGAAATTGAGTCAAATGCAACGTTGGCATTGAGTCAGGCGTCATGTGTCGCATAACGCGTCTGTTTACAAAGGAATTCTTCGCGTTGAAGCTGTAAAAGCTCCGGACAAGCGGATATACAGGCATGAATACATAGAACACAAGGATATTAAATCGCTAGCTGAGTAGACGCGTGAAAAAGTCGCAAGCACTCGTGTTTTCTTCGTTGATGTAGTTACTGCAAAGACTTCTTATGTTGTTTGCAGTATTTGTACACACATCATATTGCTCATATAAACCTAGACGCAAAGCTTTATCAAATTGCCACATTGGATACTGAATACTTGTTATTTTTATGTATGTAACACTTTATTATTATAACTGCGTGAGGTACAGAAAGAGATTGTAGGAAAGTATACTGTAGGGCCATATTAGGCTTCTACAACCATCTTATTTACGAATATAGTAATAAACCTAAACCTAAAGGTAAAAAATATTGAGAAACACTACAGTTAGATTAAGCAGCTGCACAATGATGCATGTGATACAGGAAAATAAAAAGCGCATCTAAATGCTGACATTTAATCTACTCTCAAAATTTGCTATATATAGAGAGAGATGCAGTGATAAATAATATACCCAATGTATAAAACACATGAAGATTCATTGTTGCAAGCATTCGAATTTAATCTACCCATCGAAGGCTGCAGACTGCATGCCAGTCAAAAGCTTGTGAGAAATGAATATTTTACCAGACAACGTTTACACGATTCGCGGAAGTATATATCCCAAATATTCGTGGTCATTAACATAAGCACAGTCAACATTGCTATGATACTTGCGCCATTTAACTTTTTCATACGCCTACTCAGCTACCGATTTATTATCCTCGTGTTCTATGTATTCATGCCTGTATATCACCTTGTCCAACGTGCTTTTACAGCTTCAAAGCGAAGAATTCCTTTGCAAACAGATGCGTTATGTGACACATGACGCCTAACTAATGCTAACGTTGCATTTGACTCAAATCTCTCAATTTGAGCTATTTCCCTCAGTTTCCAAGGTACAATGATGGGTTTTCAGTCGCCTTGAATGTACAAGTTCATATACAAACAAATATCCCCCAAAAGTAATTATTTTTGGCTATTTTTCGCTTTGAACATGACTATATTTTTGTATTGTTTTTATATGCGGTATTGAAACGTGTTCCTGGTGTGACGTCACAGAGCTAATTCGACCCAGCCTCTTTTCTCCCAGCCATGATTTCAAAAGCTCAACTTTGAACCCAAATATCTCTGGAAGTATTTATCTGTTCGAAGAATGGTATATTTCATTTGAATCGTCTCGTCACGGTAAATTTTTGAAAAACAATGGTGATTATGACATATGCACTTTAAAACGACTTTCAGTGTTGTACCTCGAACTAACGTTGCGATTACAGGTAGTGCACCAAAAGTGTAGTTACTTTCACTCCCTACTCGACGTGGGTTTCCTGCCAAGGCCTGTCGTCTTATTAGTAGTGACATGTACCATCTCACTTGTACCAGTTGTGACATATACGTATATTCCATCATTTCACTCAGCGTATTGTCGCAATAGTATACATTCCTTTGACAGTATGATATTTAAGCTGTCTATTGAAGGTATTCATTTTCCTAAGATACCTGTGTACGTAGGCTAGTTGTTTCGTTTGTAGAGCGTTAACAACGATTTGGTGATTGGTGAGTTGGTATATAGTATAGATTATATTTTCTGAATCTCTTGTAGCTAGAATTATTATTTGCCCAAATTCTAATACATATTGTAAGCAATCAACCGAGTTTGCTTGCTTTTCATGTGCTTTCACAAGTGCTTTTTTTATAGTCATTTTTTTTCTTAGGATTAAGACAATTCGGAAAGGATTTCTATTCAATACAACATTCGAAGGTACGTAATAATAAATTAATGATCATTAAGTTTTCTTCATTTCATTTTAATTTAGCCTCTTTGAGATATTTCTACTGAACCAAGTGAGCTGTCCACCGTCTTGGATTATCCAGGCCATGCATGTTATTTCAAAAATGACAATCAGTAATTGCTACCAAGAAGCAGAAACTCGTTTCTATTTGCTATTTTAAGTCACGCATTGAAAGCATTCTCGCCAACTTTTTTATTGTTAGTTTATTGGGAGTATTATTTAGACTGATCCCACTTGTGATACGCTTAAGAGTTTAATTAAGATGGAGCGGAAAAGCTCACATGTTCGAGTCTCAATATCTCAAGAGTCCATCGAGAAATGAAATAGCTGTGCTGTGAAAGATTTTCTTTGTATTTTTTTTATGAATTATTAATACGTTTTCAAATACAATAAACGTGCAAGACATTAAACCTGGCAAACCACAATATATAGCAAAATGAAACTGTGCTCTAAATCTGGTGTGCAAGACATAAGTGTGTTTTCAAGAACAGCTTCATTGAAATAGATTCTAAAACGTACATAATTTCGAATTTAGAGGCCGTTTTACAACACTGCCATTTTTCCTGCACGGCAACCTTTGATGGGTGCTGACCTCTTTGCTGGTCTTTATGTTTAGATTCCTGGCAGAACTGTGGGAGACATCGTCCAATTTTATTATTTATGGAAAAAAACTGAACGACACGATGCTTTCTCATGGCAGATTAGAAACAAAAAAAAATACTCATTTCATCCAGGAATTACGTAAGTACAGTTGAAAATCATTCATTAATTTATACATAACTCTTTGCTTTTCTAACAACTTTCAGTCAACCTCACCGCTCTAGCTTTGTGGCTTATTTATTTGCTTTTGGGGTTAGCACAATAGAGCTCCGCTCCAACTTAACGCCACCCATAAATCATAAACTTGTTAAAAGTTGCCGCGTTCCAAACTTTAATAATTTTTTAGTGCAATTCTAAAAAAGAATTTTTCAGCCGCACGATGCAAAATGTTACTGGAGAATCCAAGAATTCATAGTATAAAATATTATGAACATTTCTTCTGCACTGTGAACTTGCCGAATTTAATAGTATAGATTTTGCCAATTTGAGTTTAACTATTTCATATTAGTAGGGGAAAATACTGTACATGCAGACTTGTAAAGATCTTTATCTTGTGGAGTTAAAGTTCCTATCAATTTTAGTTTTGTATCAAGATCTTTATATCCTTGGTTGCTTTATTGTTTTTTTCAATTATTGCCAAAGTTTTACCATATCACCGATGTGTTAATGAAGTAAATATGGCGTCTATTGTATTTATGGATTATTAAACAACAAAGCCACATACAGTTTTGCGAAGGAACAGTATTTACTTTGTTTTGTGTACAATTTTACAATCTTTTCAGGGACTACATGGATCGATTTTTGGACGAGAATGAAAGTGCTGCTTCCAGTCGAGCTGGTAGTCCTGGTCGCGCGCATATTCCACAATCAAACCTTGGGACAGACGATGTTCGAGTCAGTACCACACAAACCTCTACGGAAAATGTTCTGGTAAATAGACCAACATCAAGCGATGCTCAGCACACCAGCAGTTCTAGTTCGACTATGATGTCTGGTCTCCTGCGTATACCTCAGTCGTATGTACCGACTCCTGTGATCGTAAGTAACGATAAAGAACCACCAGCCAAAAAACCAAATCTTGGAAATTCCGAATCTTTAATAATGACCAATGGTCCTCCACCTTTGAAACCTCATGATAACGCTGTCCTACAGGTACCACAAATTACTGGTAACGCGAGCAATCATGTTGCTATGACAACTAATCACTCGACAAGTCACATGACTAATCATGTGATGCACGTACCCAGTCAGCTTACAACTGGAAACAATCCGAGCGCTCCCACGACAAATTTACCCAGTACTAGTCTGCCATTTTCTTCATTAAATACTCAGCATCATTTAAATTTGCACAACATTGAATCTGGTAATACGTATGCACGCCTTACTCAGAATATTTAACGTCCATTTCGTTATGCTCTTTGGCTGGTTCAAAGTACTCATGGCTGGACTATGATGCGTGGATGTCGGAGAAATTTAATGATCAGACATAGTAAATTATTTGCTAAACCTGCAAATTTCTTTTATGTATTTTTACATATGAACATTTCCAAGCAGCTTGAAATCTTGATAAAGTGTGAACATACAGTTTGAAACAAACTTGGGAAAACAAACATGAAGTCAATACTTGGTGTGAAAAATACTACACTTTCGAATTTTTGGCTTTTTACAAATGGCATATTTTAAAGAAATTGTGTAAATATAGATGTAGAATAGCTAGTGTATAACTACAGTCGTGCAGTGGTAAGGTAGAGAAAATCGATATTGTCCTTTAAACTATTATATATATATATATATATATATATATATATATATATATATATATATATATATATATATATATATATATATATATATATATATATATATATAATATAAAATAAACAGGGAGTCAACAGTTATGAATAAACATTTTTGTTACTAGTTAGTTTCGTGCCACACGTTAATACCGTGTGGTACTCTTCAGTCTGAAGAGTACCGCACGGTATTAACGTGTGGCACGAAACTAACTAGTAACAAAAATGTTTATTCATAACTGTTGACTCCCTGTTTATTTTATATTATATTATGCTCTGGATTTCCATTGAGCGCTTTGCCAACGGTATTTACGACATTTTATGTATTTATATATATATATATATATATATATATATATATATATATATATATATATATATATATATATATATATATATATATATATATAATATATATATATATATTCGAGAGGTTTCAAGGTTTTCACCACGCTTTAAATGATCGTGTGAACGAAGTAGCCAAAAACTCGTTTTGACGATATGGAGAGCGTGCGCTTACTGATTATTTTATTCTTAAACTATCTCAAGGTGTATTTTATATCTAAATAACAAACAAAATACGAGAATTTCTAAATGCAAATACAGAAAGGTCACAAGCTATGTGACGGTAGATAAAAACACTTGGAACTGACCTATAGTGAACATTTTCACGTATAAAATGCGCGTGAAATAATTATACATGACAGACGCCCGGTAAATATCTTTCATAACGCCGAGAAAACTTTGTGTTAGTAGGTATGTTGTAGTTTAGGGCGCAGTCAACTCGCAACGATTCCTAGAAATCATATCACCTTAGCTGAGTAGCAAGCGAGCAGAGATGACGAGGGTGATTTACTGCAGTTACCTGTTTTAAACATCCGTCAGTGTGGATCCAATGCATTTAAGGTGACCATCACAATGCAGATTGAACTGACTGGATGTTCAACTCGAAATAATGACAATTAAGTCATGCATGCATGCAAATTTTATGCCGTTAATATAATACTTTACATATTGTTTTGCATGCAACGTGTGATTATGTTATTTGGTACTTTATTTAATTAGAGTGTTAGTCAAATATAGCTGGCCAGATGTTGTGAATTTGTAATATATTCAATATAAACAATGACTATGTAGAGTTATGTGGTTATCTACACAATATACAGACTATTTATTGAAAATTTTTGTTATTTTTTAAAATATAGAGAAGGCGGAGTATTTTTACGTTTTCAATTCACAACTTTTCATGACTGCAAAGTTCGTTTCTTTTATTGACATTTTACAATGACCGGGGCTGAGGTACCTAGCGTGTCAAAAATGACGAAAAAAATTCAAAAGCAAAATGATATCGTAGAGGAAATTTCGTTCACACTAAAGTGCAATTGAAACATAAAATCAACTCTGTCTTATCAAAAACAAACAAAGGTAGTAACTATTCTGTCGATAGCATTATATGATGTATTCAGTCTTGTATGTCAAAAAGTTGTCTGTATAATAATAGTTTGGGGTTTTTGTCGCAGAATAAATAAAAACAGCAATGTGGTTCTTTTTAGATATTTTTATTTTGCATCAATGTTCTTTGTCGTAAAGGTGAATACGGAACTGTTGTAGCTCACCGGCCAGCTGTGACAGTATATCTGGGTTTGACCCAATAATTATCTGATTTTTTGGTGTATCTGTGTAAAGAAAAGGCTAGGGGTTTTTTTTGTTCGCTAACGACCTATGACTCGAAAAGCTGTTGTTCCCTTCAAATAATGACTCCATTGTACTTTTAATGAGTTTCCCATGCAGTCATCTATGGTTTGAGCAAGAACGTTGTGGTAAATACTGTCCAATCTGGTAAACATCTTAACTCTTGGCTACCGTTTTTTGGCAAATATGTTGAACAGATATCAATCCACAATGTTGCTTTTCTTGTTCCCCCTAAGACGATCGGCAATCCCAATTTTTTCTTATCTATTTTTGTTCCTGTATATTACGTTTTACATGCCATATAAGAAAATGAAAAAATCATTTCTACATCTTATTTATATTATCATCACGCATTGCCACTCAAATAAGGCAATCGGCAACAACGGTGTTTGATTCACAAAGTACAGTATTTTCTCATATATAATGACAACACACATTTGTATTGGTTCTTGTCGAAAAAAGTTATCAATATGGTTGCGATTGTAAGGTGGGAAGAGAGGTGACAATATTGCACTTGCTATATCTCCCAAACGAGTCTAGTGAGATTTTTTAGCTACTATGTGTATGCCATGCATGAAATTCAACCCTGAGAAGTGTAAGAAAATTTTTTATTCTAAAATCATTGCTGGTGAATTACCTTCAACATTGTCAAGCGCGGGTCAATCAAACAAGGCTAAGAGTTGGCATTCAGGAATAGTCACACAAAGGTAAGTTTGAAGCTTCACATTGAAAAAGACTTTCATTACGTTTTTACTTAAAGTACATGGTTGCGTGGGGAAAACAAGTGCAACGGCTAACTGTCGCGTGACTGCCAAGTTCCATAGGAACTTGTGAATGACGTTCTCACATGTTGCGTATTCTTGTGCGCGCACCAAATGATAATTAGCCAATCGTTGCGTCACAAATCAGACAACTATGAACCTATCACTCTACAAACGAACAAAAACAATCGTAAAAACTGTCAATACACCAAGTAGTTCCCAAAGCACCGATAATAACGAAAAGGATGACTTTTTTCGACATGGCAAAATACCAAAAAGTCGCTCAGAAACAGACGAAAATTTTCGAAAAACGAAACAGGTTAAAGTCTCGTTGGAGTTTGTGAACGAGGCAAAACGTATACTTGATCTTGTGAATGAAAAATATCAAAGTGGGGATAGATATTTAGAGGAGGTCTTTGGCGAACCAATAGGACAAGCTGAAGCAACCAAATATTTTGTGGATTACTTGCAATTACAAAGGTTAGTAGAAGTGATTGTTAGGAATCGTATACGCAGAACAGAAATGAAACATCTTCAATCAGTATCTTTAAATGCTGATAGAGAATCGTCCTGATTAGCATAAACTTTAATTGCAATTTTCTAAGTGTAATTTTATTTTTACTTTGAGTGCGTTTTAGAAGTAATTAACAAAGTCCATGTCTGTTCTTTATCAGTGTACAAAGATACTGCGGAACACTAGTGTCTTGATACACTGAAAAAGAACCACCACTCATTTAAATAGTAGAAAAATACGTAGAAAATTCACATGCAGTCACAACCTATTTCTCATTTTGAATGCCTACTCTAGATTGGAAGGTGCGTTGAAAATTTTTTGGTCAAGCGAAATTGATTGCTGTGGACGGATTACCTGGACTGGACCTAGTGTGTATTTGAACAAACCTGAGAAAAGAAGATACAGCTTATGGCTAAAAAATACTGGGGAAAATGTCTTCTTACGACAGCAAGGGATCAAGGGATTGGCAGATCATGAAATTGGTACACATTATGTATCCTTGACATGCAATGATATCGAGTCGCTTAAATACGACTAAATGTCGTTACCATGTGAGCTATATCGGTCACAATAATAGACACCACAGTGCATCACTTTCAGCGCAGTATAGCGAATAAACATTAGAGCCACTCAGCAGTGCAACATGTCCTCCTATTTTTATGCAATTGCCTGGCCAGAATAATGGCAGAACAGCCAGTTCTATTAGCCAGAAAAGGTAATTGACTGGCCAGAACCTGCATAATGAAGGTGCGTAATGGGACATGCGTGGGGAGACAAACTTCAAAGGTTCCGACTCGAGTGGTACTTCTATTTATTTTCTATTCTATCCTTCTAGTATCAAGAAAGGTTGGAATAGACTTCATAATATAAAACTGAATAAAATTTTTTCCACATTCTTTTTTACCCAGATTCACTGCATTCCTCCTCCCCAGGCGCTTTGATGCTTTTGCGAGCGCGAAATGCTTTGCGTGTACAGCACGAGTTGATGATTCATTTTAGGGAAATATTTTAATATTCGAGGAAATATTGGAATAATTTGACACTTTTAGACATTCTTAACTTTTCACCAGCTTCGCATGTTAAATGATGGGTTTCAACCATGGTTTTCAAACAGAAAACTGTTTGGTTTACGAAGCCTTAATTCCAGACATCTGAAAACAACAGAGGAAGGTTTTGCTGCAATTAATACATTGTTGCAATTAAATTGTCGATTGTTATGGTGGCCAGCATTTCTCTATTGTACGTAACTAATTGTAGAATTCGTAATCAGGAATGTCACAAGACAGATAAAAGGCCCTAAAACAATTTATTATAAGCCGTACATATAAAATTGAATTGAAACAAACCGTATGGCAGATATATTGAACCAATCATTAGTGATTTTAGAAAGGACACCATAAAGAGTGTTTTCGATTTTATCTCTTCATGCTACTACATATAATCTTGATGGTGCAACGTACCCAGTGTACAGAGAATGTCCAACGCACGTGCGTGAGTGTTTTGCTTGTTCATTTTTGTGCACGCCAATTTATAATTATTGCACGCGACTTTGCCAAAGAAATTATAGTGTATGCATATAATAAATACTCATAATACTTCATGCTAAATACATATTTACATATTAATGAAACACAGGCACAAACAAAATGTTTGTTCGATTGTTATGTAAATCTCGCCTCTTGCTCTTCCTCAGTCATTTGTAGCCACGGCCCCCCACCCCCGGGACATAGCCAGAATGTTCAAAAATATAACGGGGATTTAACGCCATTTAACAGCGCAATATGCCCCGTAGTGCCGTGGAATTAACTACGAATTTTAACACCGGGGAATCAAACCGGGATTTAACAGCCGGTCTTAAAATAGCGTCCCACAAAACAACTTTTAGAAAGTATGATTTTTAATATGTTTATGTATCCTTAGCAATTCATAAACTTACAGTAGGTATACATTAAATCAGGTTTTACCTTATTTATTTCAGCAATATTAAAAGATCTATTTGAAATTTGATATGCATGATTGAACGCAATTTATAAACACGAGCTTTATATATTTGTTATATTAACTGTTACTATTTTCTTGTTATATTGGCGTAATATTCTTAACACTTCATAAGGTTTTAAATTAATGTGTGATCTGGTTGATTTGGATGTTTTGAGACCCTGCCATACTGGGGGTTTAACAAGTAACCTTGCACTAGGGGTGGGGAAATTAACAGTTTTTAACACTTGGTTAGTGTTAAGTTCCCCGCTATGTCCCGGCGGTGGGGGGGGGGGCGTGGTTACAAATGACTGAGGCATAATGCTTACTAAACAGTTTTATAAACAACTGTCTTACTTTGTCTGTCGATGTACCTGACTCAAACTGAACAAATTATGAAACAGAATAGATCAACATCATTAGACAAAGCTGCACGCACACCAAGATTGAGCAGTTGCACGCCGCCAGAATGTCCTTTCACGCGCGACATCTCGTCAACTTCGGACCCTCCTTTGCAGACTGGCAAAGTATAATGATATGGTTTTACATACAACAAAACATTACGAGGATATACAATTGAGGGTTTGCAGCTTAGCCACACCTTTCATCTCAGTCTGGCTGACATTTTGCTGCATATTTTACAATTCTTAATATTTTTAGACACTGCTTGTATGTCAGTTAGTATGACATTCAAAGAACTATTTGATCACTTGGCACTCTACATACGGGACTGTGATCAGAGATGGAAACATGTTATGAGGGTTAAGCGTGATCTCGAGGACTGTAGTGGATATGGAGGGAGTGGAAGGGATCAGACGTACTTTGCAGGCAAGGCCCTAAAAAACTACTGCTTCAAAAAACTCTCCGCTTTTAAGAGACTGTTAACATTCCCTACGTGGACTGTGAAGCCATAGTATGCACCAGTGTGACACTTTACTGACAGTGCATAATTTTGCTCGACTCTTACTTTTCTTATTTTTAGGAGCTGTAAAAATACTTCGCCAAGCCAAAGAAATTGACTTCAAACTTCTCTACTCTGGAAAGCTTTGCTTCGACGAATTGAACAGAATAAAACGCATCAGGCGTGCTTCGATAAAACTTCCCCACTTCATGGAAGATATTAGCGCATACCGGCATGCATTGCGCGAGATATGTTTCATCAATGGTTTAGCACCATGCATCGTTCGTTATGTCCATTTCAATCCTATTCCTGAAGACAAGATGGCGAAGATCTACGGAAACAAAGGAACGTCACGAAGATTTTCTTCCGCAAAATTAAAAAGCAGAAAGAGAGATGAGCTAAAATTCCGAGAAACGAACAAAGTTGACCATTTTATCAACTGCGAGATTTTTGCTATAAAACCACTCGCTCGTGTACAGGGTAGAGTAAAATAAAATTATTTGTTTAATAAAATATTATGAAGCTAATACATAATAATAATTGCGATTACAGCGGTACTATGAGACAGTTGTAGGAATTTCATTTATGCAATAGCTCAATCATTTTAACGATTCCTATAATATATAAGCTAAAAACAACTTACATGTTTTTTACTTATATTGTAGAGAGAAATAAAACAAAACAACGTTAATCTAATTTCTCCAAAATTTGATTTTTTTTGCTAATGGTAGAATTTTGAAGAATACAGAAGTTAGTGGCGCCACGACGTGTTTCATGACCCATGTACAGACGTTCTAATATAGCCTGACCTGAGTCTCTTTTCAGAAAACATTAGTTAAGCTAATAGCCTGCAATGATGATAGGTAATTCATCCGAAGATCTTATTAGACATGCTCAACATGCATCATGTTTTATAATAGGTCTGTTTTTAAAACGTCACAAGCAGAGTAGACTGTGTAAACCTACTTTCAATTTCTTAAATCTCAATGAAATTTTTTTAAGCACTTCGAAATTCGTCTCAGCAGCCAATATCTTACCTTAACCGATACCTATTTTTCATGCACGTTTTACCAAGTTGTTATGATGGTCCCAGGTGTTTCCCTGTCAACTAACTCAACTTATAATCAATGAGAATTAAATTACCCACCCGATAAGACATTTTTGTAATAAATGTTTAAATCATCAATATTTATCAATGTAATGGTTGATTGTTGTTATCTTCATCTATCATTTCACTGGGTTTGACTTGTAAAGTCGTCACTTTAGCCGACTGTCTTGTTCCTTGACCTTGAGTTTCCTTCCAGCTGCTCGTATCAACTGTGGCAGATTTATAAGGCAGAGGGCAGAGGATTGAGAGCGCGACAGGAAGGAATGCGAGACCATGGAAAAGACCAAATATGACGACCCCACATAGGACCTACAAAATAAAGAATTTGCATTGAACGTTGTATGCTTCTTCAACTTGCTCTTTATTGGTCACAAGTTACGTTCTAACAGAGTTGGTTTTAACAGATATTGCATGTCAACAAACCTTAAAGAACGTGACAAAGATGTAAGACTCCGATGATGGTAAGAGAACAATGGCAAGAAACGTACTAAACCCGCCATTCCACACAGCAGGCCCAATGTCTCGCAATGCCTTGGTTGTTCTTTCTATAAAAATAAGACCTCACCGTTACATTATAAAATAAACATGTGAAATTCAAACAATGTTGATAGTTGAAGAACGAAATGACAAACAAGAAAGACTGTGTATGTCAGCAGCACCCAAAACATATATCACGTGGTCTTGCTTGTGAAAGTAATCTACGAAATATCAAAGAAATTTAGACAAGTTATATTTACAAGAAATTTGATATTACCAGTGGAGCTTCCAACTTGAACCAAGAACGAGTGACCAAAATGTGAAGCATAATCAACTGATAAACCAACGCCGATGACTAACACAATAGTGGATACGACATCAATAGTCAAACCCCAGTAGTACATTAGACCTGTTACGTTCACCTCAAGAAATAAAGTAAACCCCATCAATATTAACTGACTTCGCTTTAAAATATAAATCGACGAGGTATGTGGGAACACATGGGCTGCGGAAGAGTAATAAATGAAGCGAGGAGCAAATTATAGCAATTGCAGCTTTTGAAATAAAAATAAAATACATTCTTTTCTGTTTAGCAGCGTCCAACACAAACCGAGTTACACAATTTTTTTTAGTATTTGTGTTTAGTAAATCTATTATAAATTTGGTAGCTAACAAAATAAAGTGTATTTAAGCAGAATTCAAATAGTTTAAATCGAAAAATCCTTTTCCGTGTTTGTAAAGCACTTGGTTGTAATAAAGGTCGTACAAAAGCGATCAAAATCGCTAAACCAGTAGAAATCTTTTCCCTTCACTTACCACGGTGAAAGCGACACAGAGAAACACCAGGAGTGACGTTAGAGGATTGGCAATGATGAGAAATGTGACGAGAAACACAACTAACATTGCAAGAAGAACATTCCTGTACAGTTCTTTTGCTATCGCCTGAAAAACACCGAAAATTAATAACTATGGCAAAGTTAACATCAAATATAGCAATACTTATAGGATGTGGACTTCGTTTAAAATTTGAAAATTGTCGTAGTTATACAATCTCAAGAGAGAGAATATACGTTTGAGATGAGAAAGCGTAAATACCTTGTAACTTTCTGCCCATAAAAAGGAAAATCCATACACTCTCGCCTCTGGTGAAATTTCAACGTTCTTCACCAGTCCCCTCAACGAATCCATAGCTTTCACCTCTTCCACTGAGTCAACAAAATTGTGTTGCACTGCTGAGAAGCGCGAGGCCTGGAAATAGAACACAAGAAATAATAGTTTATTATTTTTTATTGTTTAGTTTATTTGCAACCGTTCTCTAATTTATAGAGCAATACTATGTCAATCAATAAAATTAAAATATTGTCTGAAACATTGCTTGGAAATATTATATACTTATACTTTGAACAGTATGAGGATTAGCGACAATGAATTTAAAAGAATATTGCACTACATTCACCTTCTGTTCACGTATTGTGCGCAAGTACAAACTTTTTTTATGAACTTAAAGACTCGCTTGCCTCAAGTGACTGGCTGTCAAGTAAAAAATGTGGAAATAAAAATTGCAGCGTCTTAGAAACGCATAGGAAGGCGCGGATAATAATTGCTCGACGCATTCAAGATAAAAAATTCAAGGTGAAGGTCGTGAAACCATAGGTGAAACATACAGGGATGTTTCATCTGACTCGAGATTTGTTTTCAACACTAAACATAATCTCGATTGTACTGTCCCGGCTGAATGAAATCGAGAGTAATTAGTATTCAAAATGGCGGAAGTATGCTAGGTGTTGACATCAGTTAGGTAACGTTTAGGGTAACGTCACTGGGTAACGTTTATGTGTTAAGTATGGCTTGGTTTTTCGGAAATGGAGGAGTACAAACTAGTAATGATTTTGGAGCAAAATATTAAAGCGAGCGGGACACTCTGACGAGATGCTTTCTTCGTATTCATGTGTCCCTTAATAATTGTTTTGCAGTGTCGGTAACTTTTCCTTAAGGGACGCAAGAACTATCTTACGGGACACGCAGGACCCTATTACGTGACATTTTTTGTGTCCTGTGTCCCTTTCTAATTGTTTGGCAATACCAGCAACTTTTCCTTGAAGGACGCAAGGACTGTCTTACGGGTAACGCGGGAACTTAATTGCAGGACTTTTCATAAGCCCCTGTGTCCAGTTTTAAGCAATCCTTAGCCTAAATCCTTTGGCGTCCAGACCAGAGAGGGACTGGTCTTACGGGACGCCTGACCACTATAGCTATATTTTGTTAGTCCTGCACAATTTTACGCGATGAGCAGAAGAGCACCTGCTCGTAACTGCTCATGAGAACATGCTCAAACAATCGTAAGGCCCGATGTGGCCCGATGGCTTGAGCACATATAACGCGTATATCCAACTAACAGTATAAAATGATAAATTTGAGTCGATAAGAACATACAGCTTGCAACTTTCAAAGAGATAAGACTTTTAGATTACCGATTTAATAGAGGAAAACATATTGCGGCTATGCAGGGGTTAAACAAGCTTGTGGTAGAGGCTAGAAAAACGGTTGAATATTTGAAGAAAAAGAGGACTGTTTATACCTTGGTGAAGGGAGTGTTGACGTGCAAACCTGGATCTTAAATAATTTGGCAGACTTAAAGAAATTAGAAGACATGTGCCCAAAGTTTGTTATGTAGGAATTATTAGGAATTATTCAGGAAATGTCAAATGAAGATGAATACAACAACTAAAGAAAGAATCAGTGCATAAGAAAATTATGCAAACAAAGGATCGTGAACGGTGATGATTTTGGCTATGGAAGCAGCTATCAATAAGAGGAAATTTCTCATTAAAATACGTTTAAAAGACTACAGATTCACTGAGGACAGTGACGATGAAGATTATTAACTACATAAATATTTGTCATATTGTTCTTGATAAAATTTTTTACAAATATCTGAGTTTGGTATTATTTTAATACGTGGGAGGTTAATTACTGTCGGGCCATCGGGCCTTACGCACGTATGCGCATGTGCTCATGAACTGTTACGAGTTTAGGTGCTCATCTTATGGCATAAAGTTGTACAGGACTAACAACAACTTCGTAAACAGGCTCTCTTCTCTACGTTCCATGCAGGAGGAAGAGACTGGTGAATGTTGGTCACGTCGCTCCCAGATTGTGGGAGCCACTCAGGTATCCATCAGTGGTTAGGGAAGGATTCGTACGTTGTTGGTGCAAATGTAAAATTACATGCATTGACAAGTGGTACCCACCATCCCTCACAAGCAAGCTTCCAAAGTCTGGGAGCCACGTGACCAGCATTCACCAGGGTCTCTTCCTCTAGCAAAGAGCATAGAGAAGAGAGCCTGGGTACGAGGTTGCTATACAAGCCTGGCGTCCTGTAAGACTAGTTTCTTTCTGCTGGACGCCAAATTCAGGCAAACGATTGCTTAAAACGGGACATCGGGACAAAAAAGGCCCTACAATATAATCCCGCGTGTCCGGTAAGACAGTCCTTGCGTCTCCTAAGGAAAAGTTGTCGACATTGCAAAACAATTACCCAGCAACGTTGTGACGTAACGCCACTAGGGTTGAAGGGTCGTATGGTGACGTCAGCGCACGCCTTCATTTTGAATATTAATTACTTCCAATCCCATACAGTACTACAGATCTCCCTACCTCTATTCCATCTCCAGCTTTATTCCACTTGATGTGACTCGCAAATTTTCTTCCTTCTGTTTCATTCAGAAATATTTTCAGGTTGTAGTAAAACTCTTTTTCATTATTGATGGCTAAAACGAAACATCATAAAAATGATCCCTACCATTACTTTGTAAATGAAAACCACAGTCAAACAAGATTTTCGTTCAGATTGTCGAATTACTGATCAATAGAACAGAATGTAACGGCCTCATAAGCCAGGGTATGAGAGTATCTCATTTTTACCAGTTTTCTCTGTCAAGAATTTGATGGACGTATTTAATCATGCATCATTTCTCAAGAGTAGAAACGTGAATTATTTTCGAACATAAACCCCATGTAGGCTTACTTTCTAATGATCAAAAATGCAATTTTTAACAAATGTACACAGCACATAAAAAAATACTTACTTGAATTTGAAAAGTGGACAAATTGTGGTTTTTCCCGCTTCATCCACCTCACATATTCCTCATACCAACTTTCGATACTGTTACTCGACAAAGATTCAGTTTCATTTTCCAATTTACTGTAGAGATTATGCAACTTCATTTGTTCTTGATAGTAATCCATGGAACCTTAAAGACAGCCAAGTTGTTCAAAACGTGTTTTAATCAGCAAAACATGTGTAGTCTTCCTATATTGAGTCATTAATAGAGCCAACGGAGGATTGATAAAGCAGGTAAGAAGGGTTAGGTTCATATAGTCCTGTTTGAAATCGATGGCTTTACGCTCTGTCAACACTTCTCTGCCCAATATATGAACATTAACACCACGGCCACTGTTTACAAATACGAATCTGTAGTTACAAAATAAATACTAAACAACCAGCCTCACCCGGCACTTTGATCCGCTAAAATACTGTATAAGTTAGAGTACAGTATAACTTTTTGAAGGTTCTATCAATCTACATACACTTAGAAATAGTGGATACACCTTATGAAAATTCTAAGAAATCATCTGAAGAAATTCAAATGATGTCATGTCTCGAGGATATAATGAACTCGCACGTGTTATCGTGGATATAATGAACTCGTACGCGCTGCAACATCAAATCACCTTCGGTGAAGAAACTAAAAGAGTCTCAAACGTTGGTCGTAAATGGATTCGATCGGATTCAAAGGGAACAGGATTATTATAGTACATAATTCAGACACAGTGGTGTCCCGGAAGCCCTGCTACCCTAGTGTGCATAGCGGCGAAAAATAGTTTGCTCTATACGGGTAATAAAAGCAAGAAATGGCTATACAGAGTGTATAAAAAAAAGTAGACAATTTTGAAACGGCTCTCAACCTCGAGAAGCGGCTTGAAGTATGAAGTTTTTTTATTAATGTACATTGCTTGGGTACTTACGGTGTAGAATAAATGAAAATATTCTGAAAGTCAAATGTTTCAAACCCAGGGGTGTGCGTATTCTGAAACACATTAAAAATGCCTTGCGCACAAAACTTAAATGCTTAAAAGTAATTCTGACTTGGTAGATGGAAAATTTGTCGGGTGTTTTATTACTGTTTAAAGTTTCAAGAAATTTGATTGATTTTAAGCCATTAAAAACGTCGTGCGAACGTATATTTTTCTCAATAAGAATCGTTTTTTTCTGAAGAAATGTTCCAATTTTAATTAAATGTCCCTTGGAAGTTGTATGCAAATTAAGTAAATACATAAATTAAACATTCACAAAGCTAATTTTGCCAAAAATATGGAAGTTCGCGCGACGTTTTGAACGGCTTACACGCGAGCAAATTTTCTGAAATTTTGTACAGCAATACAACATCCGACAAATTTTCCATCTACCAAGTCAGAATTACTTTTAAGCATTTAAGTTTTGTGCGCAAGGCGTATCTAAATTGCCGTAAAAGACAGAACCCCCGGGTATTGAAGTTTTAAATTTCTCATTTTTCCGGTTTATTCTAGATTATAAGTACCAAAACAATCTATTTTAATACAAAACATCGTACATTCAGGCGCTTCGCAAAATAGAGAGCGATTTCAGATTTGTCTACTTTTTTTTATACACCCTGTAGATGCGTATACATCCTTTCGGCTTGAAAAAATTGCAAAATCTGATGTAAACAGCACTTACCAGTATAAATGGCAATTGGATATCCATTATATGGAAACTCCTACAATTAAAAAAATTGCAGCGTTAATTTATCTTTCTATAGCAAGGAAACCTCTAAATTTAAGAGAGCTTTACGCTACGTCACCTAATGAAAGACATACAAAATATAAGTTGTTGATTATTTGACTAAGCGAAGTTAGCAGTTGAGGACCAATATTTTCGCATTATATTCCAATGAGGAAAATGCAGACATTACAGGAAATGAATGACCTGCCTGACGTCAAAAAAACTATTGCGTTTTTGTGCTGCATGCATTACCTTCGCATCAACATCCAAGTATCTTCTTATCACCGAATCACGCGGTAATATCCACTTAGGTTCAAAGTGCTGACGTAATTTCGTGCATCCTCGAACATTAACTGCGAGAAAAACGCCAGCAGCTACTAATATTAACACCTAAACGAGAATAAAGTTTATTGTTGTATACAGAAAGTCTCTCTTTTTTAGATTTCGAGAAAGATTTTTAAACACAATTTTTTAATGTTGAGACAAATGATAGAAATATTAATTTTTTTGTCACAAAGACGTTTCGATGATTCTTGCATCGTTTTCAATTAATTAAATAAGTTAAAATAAGAATTATTCGTATAAGTTTTGGTAACGTTCTGCATGAATGTTCGTATCAATTGCGCAAAATCAATATCGTTATCATTATTTTGTTAATTTCGCAAACGTTTTTAAAATAAAGAAACTTTTTTAATACCTTCAGTTTGGTATATGGCTCAATCTTTGTCGTTCACTGCTTCAACTAATAACTCACAAAAACTGAATCAAGTTGGCAACTAAGCCAAAATTTATGTCAATAAATACCAATTTCTTACCTTCACTGGCAATTTCATCAAGATCCTTGCGTAAATTTTCTCAAAGAAAAGTTTGGAGTACTCGATTCTTCCAAATTTGTTCGGTGTGTAATCTGATGGTAAAGTAATGCAACTCAGACATCCATCGCGATTTTGGCTTTGCCTAATAATTAAACAAATTCGCAGATATGATGCATGACACCAAGAATTCCCAGAAACGTGCAAGTTGCATACAGCAGGGTCGTACCTACGGGGCTTTGATTAGTCGGCCCAAAGTTGCAAAAAAGCCACGGGTATGCGGGTATTACCCGTGAGGAAGGTTTGCAAAATGGGCAGTCAGTGAGGAAGGTTTCATGTCAACAAATTACATTATTGTTACGAAGCAGTACATTAATAGTAGAAAAATAGCTAAATTATATTCCCCAGGCAAGGTAAACACTACATACGTCAGCAGGAAAGATGATGGGCATGTTTGATTTTGCAGGTACACAAAGGAAATTATAAATTGGTGTCTTGCACAAACATGTCAGTTATCTCTTCCGTTGGCGTCACAAATAATCAATGATACTTGAACTTGTCAATGTTTGATAAAAACAAAATACTAAGTGGTCGGATTTGTTTAGATAAGAAAAATTCCAGTGGTGCACAACCTTTGTACTTGCACGTGCACAGGTTTGAGGCATTACTGTCAATCACTTGTAGAGATATTTCGCGCGGTCAGGTAATAAAAGTGTTACGTCACAAAAATGTAGTATTGTAAAATATTAGGAAAGTAAAAGTCAAACATTGAAGTTGAGTTCATATATATAGAGATATTAAGTTTTACTAAGGAAATCAACGAAATAAGTTAAGTTGTGAACATTTTTTAAATAATATTGACGGAACATACGACCGATTGAGACAGTGCGACAACGCCTTAAATAAATAGAGGAAAAGAGCTGGTGCGAGAGTTCAGAAATCCAAAACCTAGAACCTGATTGGCTGAGCCTACATCAGCCCACCATTCTGTTCACATGCACAAAAACTCCTACGACCGTTAGTATAAAAGACCGCCCCAGCTGAATCCGAGTGAGTGGCTGCAGAGTAGTTGCAGAGTAGTTGCCGAGTAGCTGCAGAGTAGCCGAGAAGTGAAAACTCTACTCAAACAAACAGACAGAAACAGACCAACAAACTCAGAAGAAGAAGACGACTATAGAACTGTAGAATTAACACCTGTAAAGATCTCCTACCTCGCGTAGTCAAAATAAAAGAGAATACACAACATTATGTATCCTGAACACTAACATAGATGATGATATATTCCAGAAATCATGCCTTTTTTTCTGAAAAAATAGTGATTCATTCTCAAGATTCATTCTGATCTTTAGTTTGGAAAGCCCAACTTTACAACATTTTGCGGAAGGTTTACAAACTTTGAGAGTTTGCCCGGAGGAAGGTTGAACGCTTTTTGGAACTCTGAGTCTGTCCGGGTAATTTCTTTTGCAAATCAACCTTATAAACAACCGTGAATACTATGTTTATACATATATTTGCAATGTAGTATTTGCCCAATACTTTGGTTAGTTAGGCACGCATTCACATTCGCCAGAAGGGGAAAACCCGTCCCGATTCTTTCATGTATTGATATAGTTAATTAAAATACCTTTGGGCGTCAATGGTTAACCAGCCAACAAAGAACGTTAATTGAAACACATAACCTGAAAGAATTCCTGAAAAAACCCAAATAGATGTGTATTTAAAAAGTTTACGAAAAAATAAAGTAGAATAAAGAATCTGAACATACCAGCGGCTGCAAAAAAACAGAACGACTTCAGACCAGGCAGAATCTAAAGAAAACACGTCTCATTATTGTGTCGACATTGTTGACTGACATTTGAATAGTCTCGTTGACGATAGAGATGTCAAGCATACACACTATGAAATCTTTTGCTATTACTACTTATGTTTCAAGAAGATCAATCACAATATAGTTCGGCGATGTTACGTGCATGTAATTATATTTGTCGCCAATTTTACGTACAGTTGTTCCTCCAACTAAGAACGCCAGAACATCAGTGACAGTTGTTATAGTTATCGACGTTCCCTGAAACAGATCATAAATTCCAGGTTACGAGACAGTTTAGCTTCAACAAAGATCTTATTCACTCAAATGTAATGAATAACTCACTGAATGTTTTAATGCAAGACCAATTCTTTCTTCGACAGGTTTACTAGAATGTACTGATGAAGAAATATTGCACCACGACTGTACAATTATGAATAAATCATCAACGCCAATTCCTAAGAAATACGAACAATTAAAGATAATAAACTGAATTAAATAAAAAATAAACGCGCACAAGATGGTTTATATAACAGAGAGCTTAAGGTAGCATTATTATAAAATCTGCATCAATGTCTGTGTATAGTATTTACTCTCAAAGAAGATCACGGTTTTACCTAAGAAGTAGAGTGCTATCCGTACACGTTTACCGCACGTGTTCAGTTCTCTACTTTAAGATACCCGCAAACACCCGCAGGCTATACTGTATAATGTATATTGTGTAGTAATATCATTACGATCTGAATTACAGAAATTGTCAGTGATCATCGTTCATGATTACTGATATAAATCAGAGAGATCTTTCTAACAATATATTCTTACCTAGCAAAAGAAAGGGTAACGTCATATGAGCAGTTCCAAACAGCAACCCCATTGCACTACAAAGACCAACAGATACACCAATAGACATTCCCACACCAAACACACCAATACATGCTAGCCATATCTGAAAATAAAAACAATACATGTATGTAGTCAACTCGGTATGCAACAACTTTTTTTAACAGCGCGCTTGTCATTTTCAATTTATGTGCACAAAATATTTCACTTCACATGCAGCCTACAAAAATTGAGCCCATATCGACTGGTAAAAAATTGAGCAATAATCATTCTCGGTTTATCGAACTCTAGATGCATAAAGCTGTCGCAATGCTTTGTCCATGTTTAACTTTAAGCCTCGATTGGCATGTAACATCAACTAGTTTCTTGTACTTATATTTTGAGCCGTATATATTTTTATTAGTAATCGAAGCGAAAGATCCAAGTTATATATTGTTTAAAAAGTCTTTCACATTCGTGACACCGTTTACTATTCAGGGTGAGTATAAAAAACTGATGCCCTTTCAAATTCAAATTAGCCGCGAATTCAATACGGTTTATTCCCACGGCTCTACAGAGAACAGATCGTGACTTAGTACATGGTACAGGGTGAGTAAAAAAATGATACTATTGAAATTCAAACTAGCATCATTGCATTCTTACAATTTGACAGACGTTGATGTAAAACAAAATCTAATTCCCCGTGGAAGTTAAAAAGCATAATTTTAACAATGCAAGTTTGTCCTCTGCCACCGTTTTTTATGACAAGATCTTCCGCATTATCGATACAGATAGAAATGGAAGTATATCTTCGAAAGAGTCGAAGATTCATTGCATAGCTATTAAAATCCGCAGATTATTCAAATGAATCGTTTAATAACGCAATGGATACTGATGCAGATGGAGTGATCTTACGTAATGAATTTTTTAATTTTACTACGAATATTTTCATACAAGTGATGATAAATTGAGTAGTTCAATTCTTTATGGTTCATTTGATAAATGTAAAACATCCAAAATCAAGAATTTTAGTAATTTGGAACTGAGCATGACTGATGATGAGGCACGTTAATTAATTGACCATTATATGGTACACCTTTACTTGCAAAGAATTCTGACTTATGGTATTCTTTTTGAAATTAAAATCAACACTAGAAAAATGTATAACGGTATCTTGTTACGAAGGCCGAAGCCTGTTTTGCTTCCCTCGGCTTAACTTTATTTGTTAGACAAGACAACACCAAGCAGCGACGTCTGGTTAATCATGATATTTCATTACGTTTTGTACGTCACTACACCGATTTTTAAAGATCCATAGTAATTTCATTTGAGATTGCAAAATTGATTTGCAAAAATGCAAATTGTTATTGAAGTTTACTGTTGAAAAGTTACTGGCGCTAGTTTTAAAACAAGTCTACTATAGCCATGCAAGTCTTTGACTGTATTTGATGCAACCTCTTCCTCAACATCTTTTAGGGGTACAAAATGAACTAACTCGCAAATGAATTAACACTCTTGTTATACTCTTGTTAGGTGCAATTTATATTCGGTGGCATTATTACTGAAGGGTAAATCACATCTAGCCATCAATCCTTTTAGTCATCAATCCCACAGCCTAACTTTCTACGAGTGGGAGAGTAAGGAAATGGCTCTAAGGATGAGAATGTACTCAAAAATTTCTGAACAAAAGGTTAGACAAAAATTTCTGAACAAAAGGTTAGATTAATTTTACCGACCTTTACTTCCAGTCTGTTGAACTTTCCAAAAACAAGTGCCACAAAAACTACGACCAAAACATAACCTGTACTCAAAAGTTTGATATCACTTTTTATTGCGCCTTGAGATGTGGCCTGAAACCTGGAAACGTGTCAAATAAACAACTATTTTTGTAAAAGTTTAAAATCTCGTACGCGCATTAATTGTATAATCAAATTAATTATAAGTGATTGTTCTGCCAGTGCTTACCCAAGACGCCCAAGGTCCTTTCCTAGCGGTCAAGCAGGTTTCTACGATTTTAGAATCTGTAATGTCTTCAATTAATTTTATTGCACTTACTTTGTGTTTGTGTAATACACAATTTCACTGTATTCATCCAAAATATTAGCAAATTCTTTTTCCCAAACTATCGCTCTCTTGTCAATCTTAAGTAAAAATATAAAGGAGTTTCATGCACGCTGTTAATCAACCACGATGAATATGATTTTATGTTATCAATTTTTTAACCTCTTCCCCTGAAGACTTAACCAACTCCAGTTTTGATTCAATCGCATAAGAAGCTTTGAGAGCTCTAGCACCAGAAATATTGCCATCACTATACGAGAGACCACCAACTACTCGCTCCAAACTGAATGGTCTGTTGGAGTACGGACTAGGAATAAAATATAGATGTCCTTTAGTTTAAGTCAGAATCATCTTGTTGTTTTTGTTACTAAAAAACTCCATTTTTCTTCCACAGAAAACTAACCTGAAAGTCGGTCGTGCCCTAACTTCCCGTAATATTTTCTCATTTGTCAAATTCTCCTGAAGTTTCATTTTATTGAACAACCACAATTCCAGAATGCCTTGCATCGCACATTTTTTTCCAACTCTTAATAATGTATACAACAATTATTTCTGTGTAACCGTGCTTGTAAAATACATTTGTGCATCACATATATAAATCTAAAATCGTTATCGACAGAAGAACGTTCTCGTACCCAGCATCCATGTATTACCCTGGTCTCAGATGTTTCTCATGTAAATTTAGTTTCACCTGGTTCAATAACGTAGAGAACTGTATTAGACCGACAAAGACAAACTGAACTCTCTCTATCTTCGAGTATCCATGGCTTGTCGGTTTAAATCGTCGGTCGAAACGATAGAATCTTTAATCACGAAAATTTGTACAATCATATTTGTACCATGGCAAAGTAATAGTTATTTAAAATTACATTATGCATACTTGAAACATATATCTTTCCAAAATAATTTCTTTCCTTCAAATTCTATGGTAATGTTCACAATACGAGAATGAATTTCCATCATCTGAAAAATTAAATAGTCTGTAAAATATTTACAAATAAGAGACCGAATGTGCCAATGCAAGCTATCGAGCTAGCTGAAGTTGATCTATGTAAAACGTTAAATGTTATTCGTCAACAAATAGATTTCGCCCGCATTTCTTATTGCCCTTCCCTACTCCCCACACCTATCCCATCATAGTCTGATACATAAGTCACTGAGAAAATGATCTCCAACGACCTCTTAAGATATGTAAACAGACTAACGAATTAAAGAAGAAACCTTTTGAACCATTTGCACTGTCAAAACATTATCATGTTGTAGAATAAAAACCGAACTATGGAACTTTTCTGGAAATCTTGTCTCCACCCAAACTTTATCTTTCAAAGCTTGCGACTCCTCGGGAACCCACATCTTTTCAACTCTTCCCTCTTTCTGGAAATTTAGCAAACCAAGCAGACAAAGAGCACTGAGAATGAGCGAGAGAATGATCGTTAACCATGGTTTAGCTCCAACTCTTTTACCCAATCTAAGAATACCAAGCGAAATATCTTAGTTAAAATATCACGCGAAGTTTTTTCACTACGTGAAACGATAAAAGAAATTTCGACCTTTCTAGCAGAGGGCCTTTTTGTTGAAAAGTGCCTGAACGAAGGGCCTTTGCTCAAAATGTTGAATTTTGTTTTATCATTTCCTTTTATTATATACTAGTTAATACCTTTGATTCATGTACTTTGGAATGCATTGCCTACACTGGAAATGTTAAACATGGTGTATAGATAGATAAATGGTTTATTAAAAACATCCACATGACAGCAAGGCTGAATTGCGTAGATTATTACATAGTATGTTAAAAACACATTATAGCTTTTCACAATGTATATTATGCTTAAGACTACTTAAAAGGTTTTGCAAATTTGGATGATGATGGAATAAAAGAATTCATTAACTAGAATTTAGTATCACAAGGGGGGTGTTGCCATTCAATTTTTGCTGGAAAAACCACACTCAACAAGCATAAGCATTGATAAACAATATTATAACTGTATGTATGTATGTTTTCCAAATTTCGACAGTCAATATAACGTGCATATTACGTACGTCCATAAATAAAATACAATGGATGGACAAATATATGTAAATAGATGTCAACAATCAATAAATGAAAATCCATAAAGAAAGTTAACACAGGAACCACAAGTGGAATGAGTTTTTTGTGCAATCAGACTCTTACCTTATTTTAATCAATAGAAAATGTTTTCAGTACTGTATGTACTGTATATACTGTTTTTAGTATTCCAGAGTAACATACATACATACATACAGTGATAAAGAAGTCATAAAGTAAGATGAAGGAACACGAAAGATGGGGGAAAATTGAAATAAGGGCAGGTACTGCAAAGCACATGCTTAGCTATGTAGATTTATAACAACAATCTTTTATGTTAATCAAACTCAATGGTTTAGTTGTGGTTTGTTTCTGTATATGCACTGCTTGTAGCCTGTGCTAAGTTTGATAGCCTCTTTTCTTCTTGAAGGCGAAATTGTAAATTTGCAGAGGATTTCAAGCTCATAATTCGTTTGTATGTCATTGGCTCAATTACACAAGACGTCAATGTTTTTACCCTACTTATAGCAACGTAAGAGACTCCAGCAGTTCTTTCAGACTTCCCAATGTCTATCCAAGCCTTTGGAAGTGTAAGTCCTTGGCTCTTGTGTATCGTTAAAGCCCAAGTTAGCTTTTAAGGCAAATGTTGCCTTTCATGAATGTCAATTTCTGTCTGCGATGACACGGTGATAAGACAAATTGGAACACAGCATGTTTTGTCCGGACTAAAAGCAGGGCCTCTATAGTTCTCAAAGTCTACAACAACTGCAATAGGCAAGTCAGGAGGTTGATGGTTGTTCTGAAAGATGATATCGACAACTATGCCAGTTGCCTTCTTGCAAAGGCCAACATTAGGCCATAAATTCATAGTCAACTTAACGTTTTGTAGCACAATAAACACATGCTTGCACAAACTGACACAACTGTCAACATGGAATTACTTTCTGAATTTCTCACAAAATTATTTAATTACTTAGTAACTTTGCATACTACATGCTTATTAAACGTAAAAAAATAATGTTATTAATTGTTATATCGAAAAAAAATACATATCCTACAGAATGAATATAATTTTGATTTGTGAAACCAATATATAGTGGAAAACAAGTGCGGAAAATCGCATACAAATGTACACCATTCGAAATGTGATTCGGGTTGTCTTCGATCTGAACAAACTGCTCCTGGTGTATTGAAACTTAAATTTCAACAACTTGATTTTGACGTCATAAGAAACGCAGGTCATACAAAATTCGAGTTTCATGATGGCTGGATACAGGTAAAGCAAGATTAATGAGCTGCATACGACAGCAAAAATATTTTTGTCCTAACATTAGGAAGATCAAAAGTTCGTTAATAGCTTAAATTATAATCAGCCGTACTAAATACATATAGGTGATTATAAAGTTTATGATCACTATTAGTAATAACAGAACTAAATAGTTTGTCACAAAGTTCTTGACGTCTGCAAGATAAGCTACATAAGAGTGATAACTGCAATCTATCCTGATATGGAACATTTGGAAAGATGATGCACCAGGCTCGTTTTTGGACTCGTTCTAAGGATTGGGGGTACTCTAGTAGCGCGTAGTCATAAGCATGTGCATCTGACCATCATCAAGAATGGGTGGGTCAAATACATGTTGTGTAAATTTTGAGTAAGGTCTTTTGCTGGAACGTTAGCTCATTTCAATCGGACATGAAAAAAAAACATGCGTTTGTTGACCTTTTTAATTACTTCGTTGACTTGATTGGAGCCAATGGAGGTTGTCTGACACAGTAAGGCCCAAAATTTTTGCATGGCTTTCTACCTCAATAGCTTGATTGTTAGTAATTATTGGGTCAAATTGTTAATAACTATTGGGTCAACTATAAAAAAGGAAATTGTACTTTGGAATGTTTTGGGTCGCTCAATATTCATCATACAGAAATAATTCTTTCACAGTTCGAAAGGCTTTTAGCTTTTGAATGTCACCAATATTGTAAAATTTGAAGGAATTCGAAGATTGAACATGAAAATACGAATCAGATAAAATTGCTGGTCGAGTTGCTTTGATAAAAGATATATCCGTTTATTTGAAATTTTTGCTTCTACTGGACAGATATTATTTGAGAAGTGCCAAAGCATGAGATCTCTAGTTTGAGGTCTCAGCAATACCTTTTTTCCAGAGATACACCCTGTATTTTCGCGATATTTTCTAAAATATCTTAAAACATAAACATGTACGCGTATTAGTCTCTAGGACGCTTGGGAAAATCGCTAGCTGCATGCTCTTAGCTAGTTTTAGCAAAACCAACCCCTTAGTTCAACCCTGCAAGTAGATGGTAAATCACAGAATGAAACCGAAAGTTGAATGACCACTCGACAGTTAAAATAAATTGCATTATTGCATAACACTATAACAGTTGTATAAATTTACGTCGTGTTTTAAATTAGCTACGATTGAAACAAAAAGTTCAGTTCTGTGATATTATTAATACGACATATATATCGCTATATATCGCTCTGCAATCAGTATTCGTGCATGAATTGATCTAAAGTCATCTAGCCTACATCTGAACGCCGCATATTCATATGAATTACACTTGAAATATGTTCATGTGACCTACAAAACCGATTGCAAAACCTTAATGTAGTCTGCAAATACCAGCCAGATTAGTTCAAGTTCAAATTTGGATGACGTTGCCACTCTCTATTGAAACAGCTGGATGAGTGATGAATAAAGAACATGTTAATCAGTCATTAAACATGGACGTATCGTATGCATTTGCTATAGGTCACTCAATGTGATATATAGTTCATGATCCGTAAAACGCTGAATGGGACAGATCACAACAAACACAAGATAGACGCACACAGTAGACTTGAATTGCCTATCAACTTGCTCACAGAAGGCTCGACTCAATGAAGAACTGGTCTTACCTGTAGAACAAGGTCTCTAAACCTCCAGTAATTAAGTCACTGATACGTTGTAAAAAAGGAACTTTTCTTTTAGGCGCAGTAGGAGAGGTCTTGCTTGTTTCTCTGTCATTTAAGCAAGGAGCTTGAGCGGGAATAAAGCCAAGTGGTTTACACTGAATCGATGCCATAGATTACTGTTCCAGCCTTGCCACATCTCCGCTGTGTAGGTCATTCAATGATTAAATTAGAACTTGACCTTTCATGTGAGTCTCTCGAAAAGTGTCCTGCCGGACATCTGATATTTTAAGACAATTTATAAACAAAGATGTTGACATTTGATGCAGGTCATACTTGATCTTGTGATAGTAGAATAAAAACATTAAGTTTTTCCGTACTCATACAAAGATCCAATTGTTTTTGTGTCCTTTTAGCTGCATGAACCGCTGTTGTTTCATTTTTAAAAACATATATTTCACAGAAAATAATTCGTTTACGTTTTATAGCAAATATTGTTCAATTCTGTATTAATTAACCTGCTTTATTCGCATTTATGCGAATATTCGCCTATTCGCATTTAAAAAAATCGTATGGACATAGATGAATGACCACAAATTTGTCCATAGAAAAGTTACGGTAAACAGCGGTGTATCATTAGCTACTTATTCTAATGTTCATCGGTGTAACTCACAATACTTTGCAAAATGAATAGACAAATTATAGTGAGTATATAAGTGCCAAATAACTCACGACCTACATACCTCTGCTTGCGTTGCGCGGCAGTTGATCCTCAAGATCTTCCACTGCTGCGCGTGCGCATTTGTTAACATAGCTGCAATTGTCCTGTCACTAATTAAGAAATAAATGGAATTACATCGATTAAAGTGTTTATGAAATGAAATTTGGTCTAACATTTTGTTCATTGCATTTCAAAGATTACTTAAATTGACAATATAACCTCTTTGGCAAAGTTTTTGTAACTCTCTTCCTTGTCAAGATATTTAAATTTTTTCAATGTACAAATAACATACACTGACGTCATCCTGTATAATGAGTGTCGTCTATTAGATTGCTTATTTTGCAACATACAATAATGTAAAAAAACTAAAACTACTCATACATGAGCATGCGAGAATTAACATTCAGTCTTAGGAATGTATGGGCGATATTTTGACTACTTTTCAAATCAATGAAGATTTTCAAAAAGACATTATGTATAATGACGTCACTGGTTAAGTTATTATCATATCAAATAAAATTGAATATCTCACGTAAGATAGTTGAAAAAATTTTAGCAGAGAAGTTATATTGTCATTTTAAGTGATCTTTCCAACGTAATCTTAAAATAGGTGGATAAAATTTCGTTTCATAGGTAATTCAATCAATCCCTGCCTTGGACCTTGACTAACCGGGTGACACAGTTGGCGATGAAACAGGATATGATCTTGGTTGACATTCAATACTGAAGCTAGATAATGATATTCAGTTATCAAAATGTCACATTTGAACCTTTTGTTCCTTGTACCGGCAATGTGTTCAGTGTCTTCTAAAACACATATACAAGGTATTCCAAAAGTCGTAGAATTCCTGTAATGGTCAGGAACATTTCCAGCTTGTCCATCGTGGATATAAATTCAGAGTAACAAAAAAGGATGTGAAGGCGGAATCAGGATACACTTTTAGAATATTTAGTACACAAAATATATTTAAAAGCACGAATTTCTCACAATAAATATCCGGGATTTGTGCAGTGAAAAAAAAACTTATTTAATAATAATAATAATAAAGATTTATTACGGCATATCCATATACTGTATAACATTGCTCTTCACCCTTATATATACAGAGTGTAAAAAAATGGTAACCGAATATTGATTGGATTGAGTGCTCTGACGCATTTCTTATTTAATCTACGGCTTTAGCTTTCGATATTCACCAATTTCGTGAAAGTTGATGGAAAATTGAGAGAATACAATGAAAATAAGCCGTCGAAATTACATATTTTCAACTCTGAACGGAAGAAGAGGGGAAAAAATATCAATAGGAATCATTTATCTGTCACGAGAAACAATAAACGACCGTCATTAATAAGATGCATTAATGCGTCAATTTTTATTCCCAAATGGGATTAAATTTCAACAGATTTTCGATAAATTCCCAAAAGTGAAAAAATGCGATTTCGACCGACAATTTTTATCTCCGTATTTGTCCAATTTTTTTTTTCAAATTTTACAAAAACGATGTCATTTAAAAGCTAAATGCCTGGTCATTCAAACTGCGAAAGAACTATTTTTCTATGTTAAATATTGAGCGCCCTAAAGCACTCCAATAAATATTGAGCGCCCTAAAGCACTCCAGTACGATCACCTTTTTTATACACTCTGTATAATTATAAAACTACAGTTATATAAACTACAAGGCTATATATAATGGACCATTCCCCAATTAGACAAACTTTTAAATTCGAAAACAATTTTAGCACAGTTGGAAAGAGCTTCCTAAATTTAGTGAAATTGTGAAGTTTGGTTGCAAAATATTCTACAACGTGGAAAATATAGTCCTGTAAAGTTTGCAAATTTTGTATACTTTTGTATTGAGAACGGAAAAGCGTTACCACTATGTGGAAATATGGAAACGCTTTTTCCCGCGTAATACAGAAGTATAGAAAGTTCGCGAACTTTACATTACTATATTTTCGACATTTTACAATATTTTACAACCAAACTTCACAATTTCACTAAATTTAGGAAGCTCTTTCCAACTGTGCTAAAATTGTTTTCGAATTTAAAAGTTTGTCCAATTGGGGAATGGTCGATTACTTAGAATTTTGCTATTTCTGACAAATAAAATTTATTCGGTTCTTTCTTTACTTCGTTGCAATAAAATGCTTTTCAAAGAGGCGTATATTGCTTAAAATCAAGCGATTTAAGAAATTTTTGGAAGACTATTACAAACTTTGGCAGCATTGACATTGTATTGAACAGTCTTTAAATCTTTAATTCTAGAATATCCAAGTTTTAATTAATCACTGTCCATTTTACTTTGCAGAACTCTTGTTGCCCCTTTGACCTGAAGTGATAAATAACCCGACCATTTGTCATCTTTCAATGCATTATTATTATAAGCGAGTTTGCCAATACTAAATTCAATCCTTTCTTTGATAGGAACCATCCCAATGTAATTACATCATTAACCTTAACAAACTTGCCAGTCACAAAACGTGCAGTTGCATTCTGAGTTTTTTGCCATCGTTTAAGTAGGTAATATATTATCCCCGAGCCAACGGCGCGAAGCGCCGTTCCGGGCGTAAGCCCGGGGCGAGGGTTACTAATTTTGTTTTGTATTAGCGGAGTTGAAAGTCGTTGCTCGTGATAGGTAGTAAAAGTGGTATGTCCTCACTGATCTCAACAATATGGCGGACTATCATCAATGGCTAACACTGATTGGCCAGATTTAAAATTTATTGTTGATTGATTAATCACGAATTCAACTGACAGCAAATATCTAAATTTGCTTTTTGCACTACAATATTTTGTATTTTTGCAAAAAGATTTGGCAACTTTAACAACCAACGAAGGGTGGTCATTGACTCTTGAAGAGAGATTAATTCTGGGAAAATACAGAGAAGCGCCAAGAATTGACTACGGCATGAAAAACAAGGCAAGTTTGTTGATAATGCGTATTTATACTTGTATTTTAATGCTTTATAAAGGCCGGCGTAGCCGTACTCCTCCAGTCTATTCACTGTTTATTGTTTAAATTCCAGAGTAAGTTTATGTTTTGTAAATGCAAGACTGTCTTCTTATTACTGTATTTCAAAATATTGACGAACTTTACATGTAAAAGAATGTGAGCGAAGATACAAAATTGGCTTGAAACGGTTTTGTTTCAAACTCAAAGTTTATGTAGATAAAAATTTAGTTTCATAAATATTTCAAAACGTCTAATATACGTAATTAGTAGGTCGTATTTTATACCAAATTTAAGCTTACATTAGGCGTAATAACATACCGACGACAAATTTTGTGCCATTTTAAAAAATTGTCAATAAAACAAGGATTAAAAACTCAATATTTTGTCATTTTGAAAAAATATACAGAAAAAATAACAATTACCGTGTTGCTATGACAACAACCTATGCAAGTACTTCATGTAATTCCGAAAATATAGTTGCATTCTCTTAGTGGCGAGGGGTTGCTGCATGCATGTATTTCTAGTAGGCAATTACAGTAGTCCAATTTGGATAAAACCAACAGCTCAGTTGTTTCCTCAAAGAAAACGGTGCGAATCGTGCGGTCGAGTAACTCGATCTTATCACTTCCCCCAAGTGTGCGTTACACTTAGATTGTTATTAAATTCAACTCCTGGAACTTTCCGAGTCGTTTACGTTCAATGTTCTGACCATTGATCTTACTAAATCTAAGGAAAAAAGATTGTGCGTCGTCGACATCTGTGTTGTTGAAAAATATCATTATCTTAGTTTTAGCAGGATTCAAAACCAAATTGGAGCGTGTCCATCAATGCAAGTACGAACCAAGTCATTTAATATGCTAATCTTTTCTTCTGGGTTGTCGACTGCATAAACTAGAGAAAGAGATAGTTTGCTAACATCACGTAGAAAATCTTCGGAACAAAATGATTTCACTGATCGAATATATTTGAATCTAGCTTCAAAGCTACTCAATCTTGTACTGACAATGATATACGGCATGTCATGGTCACTGTCGTCATGTGTGGGTATGACTCCAGTTGCAATAACATTATTGGGGATATTAGTTGAAATATGATCAATTACCCATTTGCCTCTGTAAGTAGATCTATAATATGCTGTAATAGATCTATAATAGATCTATAATATCAATGTTCACATCACCAGTCATTGTTGAATTTCCATCCCATTTGCCATTTTGAATGGACTGCTGCTAAGATTGTTTTAAAATTTTCGACCCACGCACATTTCTTTACAGGATCTAAATCTGGCTGATAAAAAACACCCTATAACACATTGCTGTTTGTATTCTTTTCCGAGATTTCAATCCAAGTATATTCCACAAATGGCTCGAGACTCATTAAATAAGTTCTCTCTTCGTACTTTAATTTCCCTCTAAGATAAACAGCAACACCGCCCCCGCGCTTTCACCACGTTCTTAAATGCAAATGAGTACTACACACAGAGCTCTATTACATATCTGGAGATGGCGTTCTGGAATGAGCGCCGAAGCGACCAACATGGCGGAGCAAATCAATGATCGCGCGCGCATGACTCGCACACGGGCCACGCACTGCCGTAGCATCACAAGAACATCAAAGCGCAGGGGACGAGGAAGGAGCAAGTCGAGTAAAAATGATTTGCATATTATTTGCGAAATACAGATTAGTTTCAGAGGTGCTCGGAATCCAGTGTCTTCGACGAGGAAATTCAAGGTGTTCTTCATAAATGTTTTTATTGATATTGGCAAAAGCTTTGACATAGCTGTCAGTCAATTATTTTTTGATGTGATGAAATCGTTATTTTTCAGCAAATTTCCAACCAATAACGCGAAAGTAATGGACGATTCCCCTTTTAGACAAACTTTTGAATCAAGAATATTCATTAGCACAGCTGAAGAGTATCCTAAATTCAGTAAAATCGTGAAGTTTGGTTGCAAAACATGGCAAAATCTGGAAAATAAAGCCCTGTGAAGCTTGCTAATTTTGTATACTTTTGTATATTATGCGCGGAAAAGTGCAATCAGTTTTCAAAATCTGACTACACTTTTCTGCGCATAATACCAAAGTATACATGAGAATTTGCAAACTTCGCAGGGCTATATTCTCCACATTTTACAATATTTTACAACCAAACTTCACGATTTTACTAAATTTAGGATGCTCTTTTCAGCTGTGCTAATGAATATTATTGATTCAAAAGTTTATCTAAAAGGGGAATCGTCCATTGCCAAGAATTGAGCACGATGTCGAATTTAGGTTCTTACTAAATACTGAGAAATTTTGCTTTTCCTCCAAAAAATATTGCTTCCTCATTGCTTCCTCATTGCTTCCTCATTGCTTCCTCGTTGCTTCCTCATTGCTTCCTCATTGCTTCCTCATTGCTTCCAGCATGTTTGTGTTCCTTTTGACAATTTTTGCTTATAGCAAAAAATTGCCTTGAACTCCAGCACACAAAATCAGAGGTTCTTGTTTAAATAGCTGTGAAAGTGTAATCAACAACTATAATCATGCGAGTAGTAAGCTAAATCGTATCTTCGATACCGTATGAATATGTTTTGTAACGAATGAGAAAAATCGTATCTAATTTATTGGTGCGCTGATGTTTATGTCGAATTGCCTGATTTGTTGGGCTATTCCTAAAAATTGACCTTAAAGGTCTATTAGCAGAAGGAAAATTTTGCAATCTACGTTTGTTATATGATTTTAAAACTCTCGCATAAATCACGCAACTTCCACGCGCACACGCAGGCTTACCACACGCATGCGCAGTAAATTTCCTAGCTGCTATAGGCCTTTTCTGAAATAAGAGAACAAGATGCATGCTGGTATATGAGGAATTACTTATTTATATGCGCGACGGACCCTTTGATATATTAACTTTAAATGAAACTAGATTGGACAATAGTATCCTAGACTGTGAAGTACAGATACCTGGTTATGATATCATAAGGTCTGACCGAAATAGGAATGGAGGAGGGGTAGCTATGTATATAAGGACTGTTATTCCATATATCATACGTGAAGATTTATCACAAAATACTCTTGAATTGCTTAGTATTGAAGTTAAGAAACCTAAGAGTAAACCACTACTTATCTCAACTTGGTATCGGCCACCAAGTGCAAAAATTGAATTGTTTGAAAAATTCGAAAACTTCTTAAAACTGATTGATAATGAAGACAAAGATATTATCATAAGCGGAGATCTTAATTGTAATCTTATTGAGCATGCTCAAAATCATGCTACTTCTAAATTGATTGATATTATTGATATTTTCCAACTACAGCAGCATATACAAACCCCAACTAGAACTACATACAATTCTTCGTCCCTGATTGATCTAATTCTTAGACATATCGACGATGATAAAATACTGGAAGCCGGAGTTGTTGACCTTGGGATTAGTGACCATAGTCTTGTTTACATATGTCGGAAAATTAGCATTCCTAAAGTATCACCAAAAATTGTACTTTCACGACAGTTTAAAAACTATAGCTCCTACCAATTTAAAGAGGAGCTAGGTTTTTACACCAGTCGATATTCGACATCTAATGATCCAACTGTACTATGGAATGAATTTAAGAGCAATTTTCTTGCTGTTACTGAAAAACATGCGCCAATTAGACAACGTAGAGTTAAACGTGAACATAAACCATGGCTGACAAAAGAAATAAAACGACTAATGTACCATAGAGACTATCTTAAAAGGCAGAGTGTTCGTTTTACATCAAGTACTTATAATGAGGCTTATAAAAGGTGCAAGAATAAATTAAATAAGCTTATTAAAACGACTAAGGAAGAATACTTTAAAACGAAATTGTCCAATGCAAATAATAGCAAAAACAGTTGGCGGGCTATTAATGAACTTTTGAACAAAAAGCCTAAATATACTCAGGTAACACAGCTAAATGTAGATGACCAAGTTATAACCGGAGACAGACATGTTGCGGATTGTTTTAATCAGTATTTCTCATCCATTGGCTGTAAATTGTCAGAAAGTATTCAAAACATTAATATTGAACCTATGGCGTTTGTCACTCCTGTAGAGAGTTCGTTTCACTTTTCACGCATATCAGTTCAGGAAGTTTTGAGTGCTCTAAATCAACTTAATTTAAGGAAATCACCAGGACTGGATGGAATAAGTGTAAAATTATTAAAAGATACAAGCGATGTTATTGCGCAACCATTAGCCAACATCTTTAATCTATCTCTTCAGACTGGAATTTTTCCTGACGACTGGAAAATTGCTAAGATTTCACCAGTATTTAAGGAAGGGAATAAAACTGATTGCGGAAATTATAGACCAATCTCTGTAATCTCTGTGGTTGCTAAACTATTTGAAGGGTTAGTATACAATCAATTGAGAACGTTCATTTCTGATAATAACATCCTTGTAAAACAACAGTCTGGTTTTTGTTCACAACACTTAACAGAAACAGCACTTTTAGGTTCGACAAACGAGTGGTTATATAATATGGACAGTGGCTTGATTAATGGAGTCCTGTTTTTGGATTTAAAAAAAGCCTTTGACACTGTCGACCATGAAATTTTATTGAAAAAACTACACCTATACGGCATAAAAGGAACTACTTACGCATGGTTTAAATCATACATCAAAAATAGAAAACAGATATGTTTAATGAACGGGAAAAAGTCACATGCTAGAGAAATTAGATGTGGAGTACCACAAGGATCTAATCTTGGCCCCATTCTATTCCTCTTGTATATTAACGATTTACCCAAGTGTCTAGAAGCAACTCGGGCTAATTTATTTGCTGATGACACAAATCTTTCATGTGCCGGTTTAGATGCTAGTGAAATTGAGATTAAACTTAAAAAAGATCTTGAGAATGTTCATAGTTGGCTTAGATGTAATAAACTTACGCTAAACGATACCAAAACGGAATACATGATAATAGGATCTAGATATCGTCTAAACAAATTAGAAGATTTCCCAGAGATCTCATTAGCCATAGGAGATAATGATATTAAACGTGTCACCAGCAAAAAATCTCTTGGTTTTATCATCGACGATCAGTTAAAGTGGGGTATGCACATTGACGCACAGTGTAAAAAAATTTCAAAAGGTATCGCGTTATTAAGAAGAGCTAAGTCCTTTGTTCCTCTACATATTTTAAACAATATGTACAATGCTCTAGTACTTCCTCATATGACATATTGTTCAACAATATGGAATGATGGATCTAATACCATTCTTAAAAACTCTCTAAGTTACAAAAAAGAGCAGCTCGGGTCATCACAGGGCAATCATACGAAGTCCGTTCCACTCAAATCTTAGAAAGTCTCAATTGGATACCAATTGAAGACACGTTAAAGAACAGAGAAACAACCATGACGTTTAAAGCTTTAACTAATAGATTACCTGATTACGTGCAGAATTTCTTTAAAAAAAGCGAAAATTGCAATTATTCTCTGAGGAGTAATAATATTAAACTATCTTTCTTTTAAAAAGAAGTTTCTCTTATAGAGCAGCCCAAGGGTGGAACGAATTATCGGATGAAATAACTAAAAATATTTAGGATTTGACTTTAACTCATTTTAAACGGCTCTTAATCCTTAGTAATTAAGTAATTAAGTATGTATAAGTATGTAAAGAAATTAAGTATGTACGTGTATGTATGTAAATATAGATAATTAATGTGTATTAGTACAAAGTGTGATTAATTTAGATAGCACGGCCCTTTGAAAATCAGAATGTACATAATTTTAAAATACTGAATAGGCTACCGTGTTAAAAGAATTTTTATTAAAGATTAAAGACACTCAAAATAATTATTATGCAATAAATATAAAAAGCCGCTAATTATTTAATCTAAACTTTTTAAAGCCGTACACTTTGTCTTTAACAGAGTAGCACACATTCATGTTTCTCTAAGATCTAGAAAAGTTAGGAACAAATATACTCCTTGGTTAAATGATTATATTAGAAAACAAATAAATTATCGGGATAATTTGAGAAAGAAAGCAGTTAAAACAAAATCTACATATTTTCATAATGGACATAAAAAAGCTGGAAACAAAGTTAATAAAATCATCAAGAATTCTAAGCAAAAATACTTTCAAAATTATATTGACGGTAACAGAGGAAATCCCAAAAAAATGTGCGATGGCATAAATCAATTCCTAGGCAAGGGATCTAAAACAACTCATATTACGTCGTTGAATGTTGGTAATTCAAATGTCACTAACAAGACGAATATAGCAGAATCCATGAATGAGTATTTTACTAGGACCTGACCTTGTCTCAAAAGTCTTTGTAATAGATATTGAATCTGAGTCGTATGTTGACAGCTCTGAAAGTGTCTATGTCTTCAAAAGTATTAATATTGATGAAGTTCATAATGCCTTAAACAATTTAAAAGCGTCAAAATCTGTAGGTCCGAATAGAATTCCAGCCAGGCTACTAAAAGATCCTTGCTTTAGTATTGCGTCTTTTCTAACTCAAATTTTCAATGCTTCTCTAGCATCAAGTGTTTTTCCGCAAGACTGGAAAATGGCCCGTGTTTCACCTATTTATAAAGCGGGTGATAAGCGAGATCGTGGTAACTACCGACCAATATCGGTGCTATCCACTCTTGCTGGATTATTTGAAAAAATTATTTATCTACAACTAAATGAATGTTTGATTGAAAATAATACCATTTCTGTTCATCAACCTGGATTTAGAAAAGGCCATTCTACAGCTACATCATTATTAAGTACGACCAATTCATGGCTTATCAACATGGACTCGGGTTTGATAAATGGAGTTGTTTTTCTTGATCTATGCAAGGCTTTTGACACGATCGATCATGAAATTTTAATGAATAAATTATATTTATATGGTGTCAAGGGCCCTGCATTGAGATGGTTTAAATCATATCTGACGAACCGAGGGCAACTCTGTAAAATTGATAATATAATATCGACACCAAAGAACATCAAATGTGGCGTTCCCCAGGAATCAAATCATGGGCGTCTCCTGTTTTTATTATACATAAACGATCTTCCGAATTGCTTGGTCAACTCTGTCAGCAATGTTTGCTGATGACACAAACGTAACTATTTCTGCCAAAAATGCTGAGATTTTAGAAGAAAAATTGAATAATGAACTAAATAATGTGCATAATATATAATTGGCTTTTAGCTCACAAATTAACCGTAAACGTTGATAGAAGTGAATATATGTTAATAGGATCACGGCAAAGATTAGCAGGTATGGATAGTGAACCAATAATCAACATAGGAGAAAAAACTTAGGGCGTGTTTCCAAGACAGTTAAGGTATTTTCATAGATGAAAATTTAAATTGGAATAACTAAATTGACAACATCAGCAAAAAAGCATCAAAGGGATTGTTATTGTAAGGAGAGCTAAAAAGTTTATCTCACAGCCATCTCTTCTGACAATGTACCAATCGCTAGTTCAACCATATTTTGATTACTGCTCGTTGGTCTGGGGGAATTGCAACCAAACATGTAAAGATAAATTGCAAAAACTTCATACCAGAGCAGCAAGAGTAATAACAGGAAGCACATATGATGTACGTTCTAGCGAAATATTGTTAAAGTTAAGATGGAAACATTAGATAAACGAAGAGAAAAACAAATGATAGATATAGTTGATAAAGCTTTAAATCATATGTGTCCTTCTGCTATTGCATCAATGTTTCATATTGCAAACAATGAGAACTACGATTTGAGAAGTAACAACAAAACGCTAATGTTGTCAAAACCCAAGACTAACGCTGTGAAAAGAAGCTTTAGGTATTTGGCGGCTAAGGTCTGGAACAACCGAACTCGAGAAACAATTGCACCACAAAATTGAAATTTCAATTACAATGTAATCGTATTTCACTACTATTTTGGGAATGATTTTTACTCATTTTATACCTTGATATCTTAACATTCTAAGCATTGCGGGAATAGCGGTGATTGTTTTGAATTTTTATTAATTTAAACAACACGGCCTAATGGAAAACAACCAATTTATTTATTTATAATTTTTGTATATAATTGTTGTGAAGAAGTATTGTAGAGTAGGAATTTATGTATATGTTGATTAGCTACCGTGTGAAAATAACTTATAATAATAATTATCATTAATCTCTTTGTGAAAATAACTTATAATAATAATTATTATTAATCTCTATTCTTTTACAGGCAGAAACGTGAACGTGCAACTTTCAGCGCTACTTAATGAAATATTCGAATTACATGATTATTAAGAAAAAAAATATTGAAAATGGGAAGGATGTGATGTGCACATGCATGTTAGCAAATCCCTTAAAGATAAGCTGAAACTCTAAACACTCTCCAGTACCAACGCGTTCTACACCAGAGGGAAATTAACAAAAGATCACCAAAAAATGTTTGCGTTTCATTGTATTGGACGAACTCGTTTTATTTGTTTCATATTTACTTGATTATTGACATACTGATATCTTTATACTGTGTTTGCATAATTGTTGACGGAGTGCACGTACTCAGGGCTGGTTAATAAAATATCGTATCTGGTACGGCGGTGTTCTGGCAGTAAATCTGCAATACAGTGCATAAAACCTCGTGAAGGACGCCCTTAGGAAATTTTACTGGGGGGGGGGGGGGTCATTTTAACGACTGAAAACTACCTTGTACCGACAATGTGCTATGTGCTATGAACGTTTCCCGTAGACTGATATTTTTTGTGGACACTACATCAAGATTGTATCCGAGTCTTAGCAAAGAATCATTATGCCGAGTAAGGTTTACTGATCAATTTACTTGATCCATCACAATATACTTTTATCTGCACATCTCGTGGAAGTTACATTTCACATTTCCTTGCATGTTATTTGTTGATTAAACAAACACACCGACAAATACGACAGTATATGACCAAACCATATTAATCAACTACAAGTTTATAAAATTAATCAAATCTATATAGTGGTTGAAAACAGTTCATATGCTATGGAAAAATTTTACATCAGATTACTTTGTTTTATGTCTATCTATGTAACTGTGACTGTGATTTACAAAAGCTATTTGTTTTAATTATTAATCCATCTTGTCTTTCGACGCTTATTTTGAGGTGACTCTGACTTACTTCCTAACAACAATAGATTCAAAAACAAGAAAATAAAATAATTTACTCTTCAGATGGAGTATCATCGTCTTCATGATGTTCTTCATACTCTACGCTCTTGTTGCGTAGACACTGCAAATACAAAAGTAATTTCATCATCATCATAAGTCTATTAAGGATTAGTAGTATCATACCAGTATACTATTGCAAATGCTGTAATTTGATTGGCTACTCTATTCGTTATCTATTCCTCGATAGATGGCGAGTAGCAAAACAACATTTTCCTGCCTGTTTTTTCAATTCAAAGCAATATGTAGTATTATTTTTATGAATTACTACTGCTTATGAATTATTATCTCAGATTCTACTCGCTCTGAACTTCTATGCGGTGATAGTTAAAACCATCACCGCATAGAAATCTCGAGCTCGTAATCTAATTTTCAAACATGAAATAGCAATTTCAAAAAATGTAACTATAGCTATAGGGTCCCGTCTTTCTATATCCACACCGGGAAAGCTGAAAAATATGTCCAAAGCTCTGGTAACTGAGCCACGCGGTAAGGTCGGTTTCGGTCGATTCCCACCGTGTTAAGGCATATTTTTCAGATTGCCAGGTGTGAACTCAGAGTAACAAAAAACCCCCATCATTTTGAACTGTGTACGCAACACCAATTAAGATACATAAAAAATACACGTCTCATTGCTTCAATGGACAAATGAAGTAGCTATCAATGAACTCTTTACATAATTATATATGTGACCTTAGCTTAGGTTCAATTCTTCACTTTTTTTATATTAAATGATTATATCTTTAATAAATTATAGTCTTTTAAAATAAACCATATGTATTTTAGTATAACTTAGCGCGTTTTCAGACGCTAAAGGCTGTTTTGTCTTCAAAAATGCTATTTATTTTCTTTAAGATTAACAATTTTTAACGATGTTTTGTCTGTTTTGTCTCTCTTGGACATCAAAGGCAAATAAAACGCCTCTGGCATTTAGTGCTTGAACAAAAAATAAAATTTCTTGTTCTGAACAGGAAAACCTGGGTTCGAATTGTCATTGAGTAATTAGCTACATTTCGTTCATATAGCTACTCAACGAAATTGAAGCGAGTGATTCTTTTGCCGCAGGTTATCCTTTAAAAGTTCAAATGTTAAAATTTTCCATTTTACTACAAACATTTGGTTTGCAAAAAAATGTTCTCTAAAATCCTTATTTCAACTTTGCGAAAAGGCGAGAAAACAACAACTTTAATCTTTGGATGATATTTAAAACCGTTTGGGATTAAGTTTTTCTATAAGGATATACAGTAAATAGCCTATGTGATGGGTTTAGGGCTAATCTTTTCTGGCGGAACACAGTTAACATTTCTATTGATCAAGACAACGTTTCTAACGAAATATTTTCAATCCTATAGAATGGGCATATTCGAACTGGATTACTGGAACACGCACAGCAAAATACACCTTCAAGGAAGCAAATAAATACCGGATATTATGACGCCAAATAACTGCATGCTCCATTTCATTTATGTATAATTTTTGTTATTTACAAACCTCAATATTTGTAGATAGTATAGATTTTAGTCATCAATGTTGGAAGCATAATGTAAACTTATTACAGTATAGCTAACAAGGCGCTCTATTGATGAACAACATGCACATTGATCTTCAGTCCCTCTCTAACACTGCAATTTCCAAAGACATTCTAAAGAGCCGAGGGATGCAATAAGTGTATTATGCCCCCCCCCTCTTGCAAATGAAAGCGCTAGTTCGGGCCTGATAGCCAGGTGCCCGTCATGACAGCATCAAGGCTATTTCTTTTTTGTCTTTGGCTAGTTTGCTTCTTGGAATGAAAAATCTGACAATCGAAAAAAACAATGGCTCGGAAAAACAATGATGGCTCAAGCTCAATAGGTCCTATATAACTATACTTGATATGTTTCATATGTCATGCAACAACCAAGCTACACCACGCCTTTCCGAAAGGAAGAAAAAATAATACAATTTATCTGAAACTTACATTAAACCGATCAAGAAACTTCAACTCTAGAGCATAGTAAAACTACAAATAAAGAGAGACTTTGTTATAATGAGACTTAGTAAAACTACCACAAGCTAGAGACGACTTTTCAAGACGGGTGTATTCAAACATTCATGTCTGCCCAACTGATTGCTTTTCAAATAAGGTTCATTTCAAAATAAATTAGTAGTGCAGAACACACATATAACAACATTTCCCTCCTTCCATAAAAGCCGCTAGCTTTTCCCTTGCTTGGAATTAACAGACCATTTAGGGAGACCAAAGTAATGTAAAGCACAACTGACCATTAGTACAGTCTAACTCAACAGGCAACATAAAGAAAGCACGCACTTACGAGGAGTGCAACAAAAGCAATATAAAAAACAACCAGGATAGAAATTACTATCAACAATCCAGCATTTTTCGGCAAACTTGACTAGAAAAACACAAAAGATAAAATCAATGTTAGATTGCACATAAAACTTGCTAAACCATTTGTCCACTTTCATGGCATGGCACGACACACGACAAGACATGGCACGAGACACGACAAGACACGGCACGGCACGGCACGGCACGTTGCAAGTACAAATACTATGTATAAAAGGAAACTTACCAGGGTTTCACCGACGAAAAAGAAATTGATTCCCAGTATTACAAGGGAAACAAGCCACGAAAATATCCGCATGATCCTGGAAGAATTTATAACAAATTAATGAATTGCTGAATATTGTGATCCGGCGATGAATGACAAAGTACAAAGAAAACATCGGAAATATATTTTTAGGTTGTGCATGACATAACTATAAGATCCTCTTACACGACACAACGATCCTGGCGTGTGAAAACGACTGCTAGCGCCATTATTTCGGTTTATCAGTACAGTAATTTAAAACGTGATTCACACATATTTGCACAACTTCATACGCCAAAATCAGAGGCCGGTTGTATCAAAGGCGTTTAGCTTAAACGGTGGATAAGTGACATTTAAAAATCACTTTTACACCTAGTACGGAACCAAAATTATGGATTTAATAGAATAAATAATTAGTTTTGTATATAATTGTTCTTCTCAGTTCAAATAACTTTAGCTAGTTTGTTTATACATCATGCAAACTTGTTTTATATTTTCGACTTATCCACCGTTTAAAGATAGGTTACAGTCGCTTCTGCGCATCCAATCTGCTCATAACAAATGTGGACCACATTGTCCAAATTTTGCGTTTTTAAAAACTTTTTTGAATTGAAACGCTCGTTTATATTCCATTAAGAGCATAGCAAACCCAAAAAGTGTCAGATATTCAGTTAGTTTAATCAAATTTTACAAATATAGCAGCTCAAAATGTAAACAAAGCGTTTGTTTACATTAGCGACTGTAACCTACCTTTAAGCTAAACGCCTTGGATACAACCGGCCTTTGAACTGCATGCGGCACCGTGTAAACCAGCCGTTACAAAAAATGCAGTTAACATATTTTTTTGTTAATTGAACGTAACGAAAAAGATGGCAGATGTACATTTTGACAGAATGCATTACGGTCTGAAATCGATCTTGACCTTGATGACCGCATTCTGGTAAAATGTACATGATGCAATCTTGATCGTTCTGCTCAACTAAGAACGTTACCTACCATCCGTTTACAAAACTGCCCATAACTTCGACTTTATTTGTTAGAAACAGCATGGGTAACAATGCAAATGGAAGCTGCATATTAAAAAAATTACCCAATCAACGTTAACAACAAAATAAAATGAATCTATATAATGAAAACAAGAAAGTTGTAGGTTCAACTTACTTGTAAACTTTGCAAGACATTCAAGAAATCATTCATTCCAGTAAGCTTATTAATTCCTAAGAACGCAGCAACAGCAAGTGTTGGTCCAATTGCAATAGACCGAGTAAAGAGAACCCTTTTCCACCGTGTCCACGACATTTTGAGAAAACCCTAAAAAATCTTATTTCAGATTCAAAAGACTATTCCAAGCAAATTAACAGTAAGAAATTGGTCATATTAAACTATTATATAATCAGTGGTAGGTTTCGGCAATTCCGTTTTTCACTAAATCTTGATTTTGCACAAATTTTGCACAAATTTCAGGTGTCTACTTTTTACTGTTTTTGATTGACACGAATTTCCTACCCTTTTTCGCGTTTTCCATCAGTTTGATATAACGTGCAAAAGAGTACCCCTTTTTGATAAATATGCCAAAAAATGTCCGCCTTTTTTCATCTTATCACAGATAATTGAAAAGCAGCGAAAAGGTAGCTTTTTCGAGCTTATCGCTTCCGGACCAAAAGCTGAAAAAAGGGTATACCCTTTTTGAGCTTATTGCGCGAAGGCGGAAAGCAAACAAAAAGGTGTCTTACCAGATGAAGACTTCCTGAAAGATTAGCAGCAAAATGGTAGCGCGCAATTTTGAACTTAATGTATAATCTATGATAATTTTTTAGCGCAAAATTCGTCACCGTCTGTCACTCTGTTTACATCAATATGGAGTACTTAGAGGCAAATATCGAGCAAATTCGACTGTGGGTAAAAGAAAATTATACTCGTCGTATGATTAGCGATACGCTGAAGCAAAATTTCCCTGAAGTAACGAGAGGGTTTTCGGAAAGAAATATACGACTATTTTGCTCACAACGCGAAATCCATAAATGAAGTGATTTGGAAGTTGATAGTATTGTCGAAGATTCGATACGCGAGTTATGTATTAAAATGCACATTCATAATTTGGGTGGAAAAGTTGCACACAGTTTATATAGCGCCATATCGGGTTTTATCTAGTTTTATACTTCGATTAAATTCTTATTAAATATTGAATAGGTTGGGGCAACATATGGAAGGAAAATGATGGCTGGGTATATTCGAAGCAAAGGTCAGCTTCTAAGTCGGTCTCAGATTCGCAAACACTTCAACGGATTAATCCAACCGATCACGAAAGGAGAAGAGCTGACACAGTTCGTGTAAGAAATCCAATTTCATATAATGCAGCATATTATGGACATAAATTATACTGTGATCAAAACGAGAAGCTTTCTAGATATGGCTGCACATTATTTGCTTTCAACGATAGATGCAGTTCCAAAATAGTTCGAATATTCTGCATGCCTAAGAAAAACGCAACCATCGTGTATTCTCAGTTCAGGTTTGTGGTCCTAAACAGTTTACCTGTTATGCACTGAAATAAATAGTGCTATAAATTAAACTATGCAAGAATTTTGTATGTTTACCAATTGTACATGCGGCGTGTTTCAACGGTGACAGAAAACTAACTCGCTTTTTCCGGTGGTGCATGTTGCAAATTTAATAAGTCTCTTGAATATCCGACAAACGCCCGCCTTTCCTTAAAGATAAAAACTAAATTAAGCCCTAAAACTTAAAACGCATTCATGTTTTTTTTTAAATAGCGCAAGTTAAATTAATGTTGAAAAAAGTTCTGTGCTTGATGCTTGGCGGACATGCATGCATATGGCAAAAACGAATTGATACGAAAATTTAGTCATCACCAATCTTCATGACATTTATTAAAGCATTTACTGTGCAATTATGCGAAATGTGCGAATAAATACAATGCGTATGATAAGCCATAATTAACTCTTAACGAAGACTTATTGAACAATTTTCGTGGGGAGATTTTGCTCCAAGAGGGTATTTGGGACATGATTAGAGTAGACCATGGAACCGAATCATGTTTGATGTTTTATGTACAGGATTTGCTAAGAAACCGAAGGGGGAATCAGCAATGCGAACCATACATTCAATCTCGGTCTAGGGAGGTAAGAACGAAGCTGACTTGTAAATCAACCTATATTAAATCATAGACGTAGTCGCTGTGTGCAGAACTTTTAGTAGTTTAATTTCTGATACTTAATAATTTCTATGCATGCACGTTAACCTAGCCTATTAGCTATAGTATAGGTGGCTTAATTGTGACACAAAACGCAATGCAGCTATATATGCTGTGTAGCTATGTTGGATATAATCATAGAAAGCTTCTCGTTTTGATCACAGTGTAATTTATGTCCATAATATGCTGCATTATATGGAATTGGATTTCTTACACGAACTGTGTCAGCTCTTCTCCTTTCGTGATCGGTTGGATTAATTCGTTGAAGTGATTTGCGAATCTGAGATCGACTTAGAAGCTGACCTTTGCTTCGAATATACCCAGCCATCATTTTCCTTCCATATGTTGCCCTAACCTATTCAATATTTAATAAGAATTTAATCGAAGTATAAAACTAGATAAAACCCGATATGGCGCTATGTAAACTGTGAGCAACTTTTCCACCCAAATTATGAATGTGCATTTTAATACATACCTCGCGTATCGAATCTTCGACAATACTATCAACTTCCAAATCACTTCTTTTATGGATTTCATGTTGCGAGCAAAATAGTCGTATATTTCTTTCCGAAAACCCTATCGTTACTTCAGGGAAATTTTGCTGCAGCGTATCGCTAATCATACGATGAGTATAATTTTCTTTTACCCACAGTCGAATTTGCTCGTTATTTGCCTCTAAATACTCCATACTGATGTAAACAGTGCGACAGACGGTGACGAATTTTGCGCTAAAAAATTATCATAGATTATATATTATATTCAAAATTGCGCGCTACCATTTTGCTGCTAATCTTTCAGGAAGTCTTCATCTGATAAGACACCTTTTTGTTTGCTTTCCGCCTTCGCGCAATAAGCTCAAAAAGGGTACCCTTTTTTCAGCTTTTGGTCCGGAAGCGATAAGCTCGAAAAAGCTACCTTTTCGCTGCTTTTCAATTATCTGTAATAAGATGAAAAAAGGCGGACATTTTTTGACATATTTATCAAAAAGGGGTACTCTTTTGCACGTTATATCAAACTGATGGAAAACGCGAAAAAGGGTAGGAAATTCGTGTCAATCAAAAACAGTAAAAAGTAGAAACCTGAAATTTGTGCAAAATTCAGTTTTCAAATATCAAGATTTAGTGAAAAACGGAATTGCCGAAACCTACCACTGATTTTATATACAGTTTTATAAAGAATTAAAAACATACAATTTTGAGTTTCGGGATACACATGATCATGAGTTACTGAATTACATGCATGATAATTCCTCCAAACTAAAATCAGAGACTTACCTCCATTGCGAACTGCCCGGCATAAGTGCCCTACAATGATTAACAATATTATTTTATGCCATAATATGTATACCTGAATGACAAATCGAGTTTTATCTAAAGTGTCAGGAAAATGATTCGATAGTAAAACTCATAGTTTAATCAAAATCACACCGCAACCAGAAGATATTTTGCTATAGTTGCTGTTTATCGAGGACTAGGTAGGTATCGAGTATAGCAGCCTATTAAAAGTAAGTAGTCTAACGATAATTTACTTTAAAGAGAAATGGCAACAAAAATTTTTATTGTCTGATTTGAAAGAGACTTTAAAATAATATATAGAAGTCTATCACAAAATGTTTATATCTCTTTTACTCGGTTATATTGTCATCTAAACCATCGAACTGTCCGCCATCTTGAATTAATTTTTAACCTCATTAACAATGTTTTAGTGACGTCACAACAGGGATAAGCCATTCAAATCTTCTCCTAAATACTTACCATCAGTAAAATATTTGTGAAATCGTTTTAGTCCGTGCTAAAATTCGAAACACTTACCATGTGTGTGGTTATGGGAGAAGATTAATCATTGCGTCGTAAGAAAAAAAAATTGCGTGACGCCAGTTGTGACGCATCATGCATCATGCACTAGATTTATATCTCATATCTGAGGATGGTTCTGAAATGCATATCTACAAATATCCGAGATCGCGGACAACTTTCAAGTCAAAATATCTCACTAAATAAGGCAGATACAAAAGTTCTGTAATATACTTCTATATATTGTTTTTGGAATCTTTTTCAAATAAGACGATAAAAATTTTGTTGTCATTCCTCTTTAAGTAAAGGTTTCAAATGTGTTTTTAGTATACATAATCAAACAGCTTATTTAAAGCGGCATTATTTTGGTACTTACAGTCATAGTAGAACTCTGTCCTGCAGCCAAAATACCAATACTCCAAATATACAATGCTGCAATACCATATTCACAACCAAGATATATTCCCTACAGATATTATGATGAAATAAATATCCATGGTTTAACAATTGTGGTTATAGATAAAAACACATGTGCGCGCGTAAATACACACAAGTTTTAACAGGTCTGCAAACAGGTTGTAGCAAGTATTTTCATGCACAACTTGTGTGTTCACATTGCTTCTTCCTAGTCGTTGAAACAAGATCAAACAAGCTATTAACAAATTGTAATACTACTGCAATATACAAATACTGACTTTTTACATGTAAATAATGGTTTTTAATGATTTAGCTACATGCAAGTGTATAAGATGAGGACGAAAACAAATTGACAATCCTTAAAAAGCAAAATAACTTACGCCTTTATATAAATCACCATCAACACTTTCTGTATTATTCTAAAAACATGATTATGCCAAATTTAAAGAAAACGGATTAACTTGATTAGATGATCCATAATCTGATATTCCTGGAATGCTTGCCGGCCTTACCCAGTTTTTATTACGATATCATAGAATACTGAACAAAACTGTACAAAAATTATTGTTGGTAGTTACTAATCTTCCTATGCTGGTTTCCGCCATTTTTTACCTCCTGAGAGTGCCAGCATTTGGAAATGTGATTTTCTGTCTCCGTAGTAGCATATGTAATGATAAATTTACATTTATATATTGACGTAAAATAAGCTAGGTTTAACACATTTTAAGAAAATCTTACATCAAAAACGTTATGCCAATTAAAGCCAGTCTTATTGTTGCAACTGTTAAACTAGAAAGATAGAAATGCTATCAATACTTGTTTTGATATCGCAAAATGTAAGGACTAATAAACTACTCATTAACAATAGGGGTTGAGGGTGGGAAATAATGAAACTTGAATGAAGTGTACATATATAAGTCACTTACCAGATCCTCATTTTTCTTGCCATAAAATGCCTATAAGAAAAGATAAAAAATCACAAAGGATTGAATGTAGCAGGATAGCCTAATTGCTACATTACAAACAACTCCCAGCTGACTGCATGTGGATATACCTATAACCATAACATAAAATGTCAACCCTTGCGATCGCAAGTTCAATATAATAATGGGGCCATTTATACGAGCGAAAATAAGCCGCGGCTTAAATAGGCCGCGGCTTAAATAAGTCGAGAACGTTTGTATAAACGTACAATTTCTTTGCGACTAAAATAAGCCGCGGCTAATTTTAGCCCAGGGTTCGGGCCTCGACTAACATTGGCCGCGGCCAGTTTTAGGCGGGAAAACCTCGTAAAAACGCTTCGTTCGCTTAAACACACCAATTCCAACCTTCTCCTATTCCTTGATGCTTTATATATTAAATATAGAAATCCCGTGCTAAATAATGGATTGAGAGCGTCTAAAGAACTCGTGGTCTTTTTCTAAGCATAATCATATGTAAATAGTGTAATGTTTCTAATACGTCATCTCTTCCTGTTTCTTTGTATATAATATGATAGCATGTTTGTAAATAGCTTATTCTGGTTTGACATGACTTTGGAATAGAGTCGAAATATCACCGCAAAATTGTTGTCTTGTTTTTAAAAGCTCGAATCTTGAGTTTACAAGATTGTTTTTCGGAGTATGTTTTTTCTTATATCTTATTAAATTGTCTGCTGGTAATGGTTTTTGTCCTATTTATACGAGTGTTTTGGGCTATTTTAATAAATTTAGTAAAACTTGCGTATAAAAGGCTGTGTTCTCGACTTATTTAAGCCGCGGCCTATGTAAGCCGCAGCTTATTTTCGCTCGTATAAATGGCCCTAATCTCACAGGCGCATAACAGCCTAGCGGGCTACCGGGCAATCCCCTGGCAGACCCTAGTTTTATGAGGCTTTCTTGCGCAATAAGGAGGTTCTTGATTGACAACAATAACAAACTAAATATATATTATTGATCTAATAATGGAAGTAAAAATTGAAAAGCAAAATTTTATCATTATTGATTTAATTATATGAAAAAGCTGATAATTAAAAGAAAACTGGCTCAGTGCAATACTGTGATTAATTCTTCCCTATCCTCGCAGCAATGTAATTTTGAAAAACTGTTGAAAATGAAGCAAATTAGGGAATTCTTAGGCCTAAAGCCGGACCCTAACGACGATGTTAGTCGTTCGTGCCGGATGTTCATAGTACATCGTTGTAAAGGTCAACAAAGCACAGTTAATAAATAAACCTACCTGCGCAAAAACTGCAACAACAAATAAATTGATAATGAACGATACGAATAAAGCAATTCCTATAAGTTAAACATACAAAATTAGTGAAATGAAAGAGGAACTAAAAAAACAACATGGAATACATGCAGAGAGGAAGAAAAATTTAGAATCGAAATGTTTACCTGACTCTATAGTATAATACATGTTAGCTTCTTTAACTTCTTCATGATGTTGTCGATCAACTTTTCTTGACTACGTGAAAATAAAAAAATCTAATATAAACCTGGTAAAAATAGATCAAGAGTTCTCCATGGTATCTGCTCTTTACTGTTCTTATAACCTTGTAACTGTAACTACATAGCTTTCTTTGGGAATGGTAGGTAATGTTGAAAGTATATCAAACGTGACGCACATGTGTCATATTAGAAATACATTTACGTAAACATCAACAAAACGACGTCATGGTCAAAAAACGTCAGTGTGAAAAAAGTGTTTCTACTACACACAACAGGACAATCATGTAGCTACCTTAACCAGAGCTGAGTGTAAATAGAAATTATGAGGCATGATAACTGCGCCAACTATTCCAACAGCTTGTTTTTTCGCCTTTGATGTACAATCACTACAACCAGGTATAAATAATCCTTCTATTACTGCCCCCTGGCTTTCACTTACGACAACATACTGCAACAGAAAAAGTAGGATAACATTAGCAACCATGCAAGGAAAGTAAGTGTATTGACACAAACTCTACAACAGCGTAGTAATTCTTGCTGTTGCAGCAGCTACTATATATGCAACACTTTTATATACTAAAACAAATTAGGCAGCATAAACTTAGTTTCCACGAGCGATTTCGTCAGCGATGTCAATGATTCTTTCACTTTTTATCAGTGACATGAATGATCGCATTCGCATACAAATTTTGGCTTTCTACATCTGCCTAGCTCCGTGGCTCCAGATGTCACATCATCACATCACATTACATCGCATCGCATCGCATCGCATCGCATCGCATCGCATCGCATCGCATCGCATCGCATCGCAAAGGCGGTTCCTACCGAGGACCTTAGTTGATAAATTTTGCTCAACTTTCTCGGCTTGAATTTTGACATCTGCATAATTCCTCCTCGAGATCGAGACACATTCATCATGTAGAAGTTATATAACATCGAGGAAAATGCCAAAATATACTGTAATTCAAGCACGTCTCCAAGAAACATAAAAATCACTATACCCCAAGATGAACATTTACCACTTGCAGACGTTATTGGAAAACGAATTTTGAAACAAATACAAAGATTTTTATCCGTTTTTTTTTGTGAACAATAAACTTGTTGAAACGAGGATGCGAGCATTTCTTAGAAATATGAAGGTTGAAGACAGACCTCATATCCAAATGTAACTGCCATGACTGTGATGAGGAAGCCAAAAAATACTTCAAGTTTTCTAAGTCCTGCATTCAAAAATTAGATGGAAACAACAAAACATGTATTTAATTGTATGTCCAGTACATATAACAGAGCCTTGCCTCTGACATTTATTGTGCAGTTTAATTCGTGAACTTTCGACTACGCCCACTAATGTGGATCGAGCTTAACAATCGAAAGCTTTGGAATAAAGAGGTTTAGCAAACACGACGCGACGTCGACGAGGACGTGAAAATGACGTGACAGACAACAGTCATCTACCTCCGGTTTGATCTAGAACGTCAGATTTGTCTTTTTGCAAACATTTTTACGTTTTCATCCCGCCTGCTTATTTCGTTGGATATTTCAATCAGTTGTCAAGAAAAGGGCAAGGAAATGCTTTCTAAGGATGACCTTCTGTCAATAAAGATTGCATCTGAGCAGTCGACAATTTCTGGAAGAATAAACTGGAAATATTTTGTTTTGAAGAGACGAAGTTTGTCACAGTTTTCGGAAAAAATACAAAAACTCAAGGCCATTTTTTAAGGTAGATGCTTAACAGTTCTGGGTTAATCCAACAGGTGTATGGGTTTTCAGTATAATATAGCATGTCAGTGATTGTCCTGGTGACATTTAGAAATGTTTTCAATATTTTTTTCTGGCTGAAATCTGTTTTTTAATTCTTGTACTTTTTTGAACTCTTGTGGCAAAAGAGCCACTATTGCTAGAGTTTTTACTGATTTGACTATGTTAAATCTTGTTTATTTCCTTGTTTCCTTTTTTAAAAAATGCTTTTTGTTATACCTTTCGTTTCTATGCCCTCAAATATATCACTTGATGAAGAATAATAGCAGTGCTGAAGCGGCTAACATTGCTTGCGATTTTGTTGTTTTGCTATGGCGGCGAAAGCGCTTGTGAAAACTCGATACGTCCAAAAACTACCGAAATACTAAGAAGCAACCTTGTCGTTTCACAAAACGTTTACCTAGAACTAGCAAACAATATATAAACAACAAATTAGTGTGTTTTTTGGATGCCTGCTGTCATATTTTTTTAATAAAAAGAACAAAACTTTGACGTTCTGAAGACGACGTGAAAACAACTCGATTGACGTCCTCTTTAGGACGTGGACATAGAGTAATAATATTCTTGGGTTTCACTGGAACCTTTTTCAGTAATTCTGCGTGGGGGTCAACCCAAAATGTATAGATGATTGTACTGCACTTGAGCAAGAAAATCTCACGAAAATGCACACATTTGCTGCCAAACACAAGGTCAACACATACAGTGAAAATTTTTTTCAGTCTGATGACAGTGTATCGATTTGGAGTTGACCCCCAGTGAAATTTATGACGTCACGTGAAACCCAAGAATACAGAGGGGAAACTCGAGGGATTTTAGGTCACGCACTGGCTGCGAACGGCAAATTAGGTCACGTGATTTCCTAGCCAGTGCCAAACAACTTTTTTTTACCAGAAAGTAATAGGAGTTTATCGATTTTTTTGTCATATAAACAGCGATTTTAACGAAACTATCAGGACGATTTGCTATTTTCGTACCATTTAACGAATATGCATTGGACTAAACGTTTTGGTAAGTGAATGGACTTATGAGCACTGTTTGGTCGCCTGGCAAATGACTAAACTTAGTCAAAGGAGTGATGAAGTTCTGTAAAGTGTCTAATTCCTAACAACAAATATGGAATATAAACATCGAAATATTACCACTTTCTGTTTGTTCTTTACTGAGCCTCGCCGGGTAAACTCGATACAGACAATTGTCTATATTTATTACTATCATGAAGCTTTTAAAAGAATATACTGTTAAAAAGTGACAAAGGATCGAATATTATAATCAATTTTGAGGAGATCTTGCCCCTGACGTTTGCAGCTGTTGCCTTAATTTCACTAATTGCTTTTTTTAATGCAATTCTTATTTAGTAGTTTTCCCCTATTTTTCTAGCTGAAGAAACTGTTTAATTAATCAAGATAGAAGTTTCGTGATGAAATATGAACATTTACCAGTAGCCGATGTCTAGCATATTAGTAAATAGTCATTAAAAATGCAATGGAAATAGCCCTTTTTATATTTTTGCTTAGCTTGAGTTCTTTATCGTAGTTTTGAACTTTGTATATTTAATAGGCTTTCATTTGTGGGACATAGAAGTAAAATTTGTTCTTGTAGGAAAATGCACACTCACAAAATATCATTGTGCAGGTTCTCCAACCATTGTTAGCCTTTATTTACTGTTATCATAAGCCCCTCTCCCTCCTTGACATAAGAACAGTCATATTTTTTCCCATGTTCTGATTTATTCACTTGATTATTCACATTATTATCACATATAATTTATGATATAAAATTAGCATAGACAGATTACAATTTTTTTTATTTACATTTACTGATGTGCCCACAACACTTGTAACCATTATCTACAATCAGTGACAAAACTGTTTTCTGCTTCTCAACCTACAAGTAACACAATTTTTTGAGAGTGGCCTAGATAAAGCAGCTCCCTCCCTCCCGCCACCCTAAACAATATTGTTGGTTTTGTATACAACATTTTGTGTCATAATTTTCACTTTAACATTGAAAGGGACTTTGACATTGGCAAGGTTATTCAGTGCTTAAAATTGTTTTAGGAGAAATGACACTATTTGCTCATCAGTAATGCTTGGAAACAGCATTGCCCTTTTTAGGCCAAGGAGTGATGACCTATGGCAGTTTAATTAACTGCATATGTCTTCCATGCTTTCATCTGCCAGTTTTTTCAAATGGGAGCTAACTATGCTTACTATCTGCCATCTCCCTCTGGCGTATTAAGAGAATGAAAGGCTGTAGTATGCAAGCTTTATTGATATCTAGTTTAAATCAAAACTAAGCATAAGTGCTTGCTGACAAACAGTGCACAACTACTTTGCCTGTTTAAAGAATATGACGAGTTGGAGAAAAACCCTTCTGGACAGACAGGTCTTCTCATCCCTCTTGTGATGGAATTCCAGAATAACGTTAGCAAGCTACAAACAGGAAAGTTCTTGTTGTCAAAGCTTTCTAAGTATTCTCTGTTAGAGTGTCCACATTTTGCCAATGAATTTTTGTTACGACTTTTCGCCAGAATGCGTATACACTATGCTCTGAAGTTTGGAAACAGAGTACTGCGATCAGCAAAGAATAAAGGACAGAAAATACCTGAAAGTCGCTCACTTGTAACCTTGAGTTTATTTTAAAATATGTAAATATTCTACTAAATATTTATAGCTTTATATTTTAATACAATCATATATGTTGAACACTCTTGTGTTTTAGGAATTTTTTATCCTATCGCTGATGGTTTTTCTTATTCGATTTACTACACTCCTCGTATTTTCAACAACAAATATCAGTTCTTAAAAAGCTCAAATGTACTTCTTACATGCATAAAAGAAACCACTTACCGTTGGTTTTGAAAATTTAAGCCAAAAAGCGAAGATCACAAGGCCCATTTCATTAAAAAACGCATTTTTATCCGCTCGAACTGTGTTTTCCCTATGTTTTTGCTATGAAAGTGCAGCGACGGCACTGGCTGGGAAAATTTGCGTGGCGCGTGGAAATGAAGTGACGAGGCATAGCGCGTGACACAAAAATCAATATAATTGAGCGAGAGTTTCCCCTCTGTATATATTATTACTGTATGACGTGGACGAAGTCCTAGACTAAACCGGATGTGGAACTTCGCGGGTCCACACCATTTTCACGTCCTCGTCGACGTCGCGTCGTGTTTGCTAAACTTCTCTAGTAAATTTACGTGGTGTCTCCACAAACTTAAACCGATACGTTCTCTCTTCTGAATTGGTCATTGACTGGAAGAGATGTAGACCCTTTTCAGGTCAAAAAAATAATATAGTCGTGCAAATTGCAATGGATAGTGGAAAATACAGTGCAAAGTAAATTAGGGATAATGCACACAGTAAATGTCGATGCTATGGTAACATTCATATAGTAAACAACACTAATGCAGTGTCACGTATTACATGAAGTATACTGTGTAGCATAACATGCATAATATTTTTATATCATACCATACTTATCCAAAAACAGAAAAATAAAGGTATCCATTATTGTGATAAGCACGCCAGCATACAAAGGAATTCTAAAGTAAAACAGATAGAGGAAATGTTGTAATTTTGTAAAGATATTTTCATAATTTAAATGAACTGTTGGAAACGTTCGCATTTAAATTATATTCAAGATTATGGTTGCCGTCATACACGCGTGTATTGCGCGTGGACTTTAATCGGACAGAATACACGGACGGGGGGTGAGAGACAAAAATAGTAATTGCACGGGTGTGGATTCTGAGAAGTGTGATTTGAGAGTAACGATTAGTCGTGAGTTTTAGGTATAAAACAATGTTCTTATTTACGTGTGAGTGAGTAAAGTTGTCAAGAATCAGTCTCGACAGAACGATATCTTATTTCAACTTACTTTCCGTTTGAGAGTAGATAAAAAGCTATAGCGGTTCCAATTACTTCCTACAAAGAGAGCATTGTTCACAAAATTAGGACAGACTGTGAGCCTAAGAAAACTACCATACTTCACTTCTGTGACACTAACAAAACTACCATACTTCACTTCATTAAAGTGAGATGAAAATACACACGTTCTCTGTTCCTTTGTACGGTAAACAACAACATAAGTCGGGTTTTGTGGAAACACCACTAAGTTCATTTAATACGGCAAAACTTTCGACTCGTAAGCTCGGATTTTCATCAGGGCTACCGTAATATTAAGGATCCGAGCTGAGGAGGCGAAGCTTTACGATAAACTCCAAAGAGTGCAAAACGCTGCCGCCAGGTTGGTTTTTATGGAGAATAAGTTCTGTCACATTACGCCACTTTTATTAAAGTTACATTGGTTACCTGTTAAATTTCGGGTAAATTTTAAGATTTTGCTGGTAACATTCAAAGCTATTCATGGATTAGCCCCTTCTTATATTACGGAGTTAATTACGATTAAATCATCTGCCATGGGAAGATATGCTCTTAGATCGAACAATGTGCTCTTATTGAAGCCTCCACCGTGTAAGACATATACAACGCTTGGGGACAGGGCATTTATAGCATCCGAACCAAAACTGTGGAATGCTCTTCCAGTGGAGATTCGTAACACGAGCACTGTTGACCGTTTTAAAAGGCTTTTAAAGTCTCATTATTTTAGACTAGTTTTTGATCTTTGAATTATGGGATAACTGTACTCTTGATATAGGTGTTTTATATTGTAATTATATTTTTATCATACTTCTAAGGCGCTTTCGATCATTTCGTCATGTAGAAAGCGCCACATAAATTGTCAAATTATATTATTACTATATTATAATAAATTTACACGATGTTTCATGCACATGACTATATGTTTAAAAACATTGAAGCAATATCTTGATTGCAAACATAATTAGAAGCGACTTGAGCACACAATTGTTCAGCATGTAGCAACTTTACCTGCATATCGCTGCCAATGATAGCAATCTCTACCATAATCCATAAAATAAGTCTCGGTATTCTCGGGTATTTTTCATGACATAATTCTGCCAAATGTTTACCTGGACAAAACATAACAATTCATTTAACCAAAATATGTAAAATAACTTCTTTAAAACAATCTCGTTTTGAGTTGGAATATTGTACTGCTTTGTGACGTGAGAACTTATTTGTGAGGAAACTTTGTTTCAAACCGACTGTTTCAATCATCCATTACTTGTATACCGCGACTACATGACTTGTTTATACTTTCCATTTTTCCTGCGGTCTCTACCCCTACTTTCGCCTTTTGATGGATGTGAATGATGAATCAGTTAGAAGTATTCAGGAAAGAAACCATGATCTCGCCTGAACAATCGCCATTATTCACTCGTTCTCATCAGTCAGAAGGAGAAAATCGCTTTAACAATCGCAGCAAAAATGCAAGTTTATGAAATAAGTTTATACATAGAAGCACTAACGTGGATTATATATAAGATGGCTTTTCGCTGTGTGGAACTTTTTACGTTTAGAAAGTGATTCATAACTTCAAGTATGCAAGTACTTTACCAGTTACAGTTCCAAGACGAGCGGATAGTCTCTATGAATGCAAACAACATTGTTAAATTGATGCGTGAAAAAATAAATTTTCTCTCCAAAGGAATATACTAAGGACTGGTGATTGTTACTAAAATTACTTGTTACTTTACATTGTTACTACATGTCAGTGACACAGGACTGTACGCAGATCGATAACTGGGCGTGGGAATCATGGGTCCAATTCATATTGAGATGTTCATCCAGTAATTAGTGAGAATCGACTCCCCCCTCTCCCGCCCACCAATAGAGGTGAATGGCGAGTTTTTAACCACTTCGTCATCGATACAGACCTTGTATATACATTTACATGTTTGACACACTTCAGCAGAGATGAATAACATTCTTTAAGTGATACAAGCAGTCTTACTTGCATTAAAAATCCAATAAATGTTGCTAACATCAGCACCCATAAGAGCTACAATAAAATGTATCAGACCACATTAGTCCATATAAAACAAAAAATACTCCGACATCGAAATAAATATTAGCACGAATGCTGAAGAGGAACAGCAAAAAACACGACTCGAAGCACTATTTTCGCATGTACAAATGTTGCTCTTGTTCCAGAAATTTTTTCTCGAGCTTTCGTCGGCACAAGTGTCGTCAAATAATCATGATCTTTTTGCGAGAAGAACGGTACAAAGATAGGTAAGTCTACGCATGCGTGCAACTAGCAGAACAATTAAAAACAACATGGCGGATCAAAATCAAACCCACGAGCTCGTTTCTGATGTGTTATTTGAAGATCATCTTGTCGATATGTGGCCTCAGTACCCATGCTTGTATGACGTACGCTCGAGTAATTTTAAAAATAGAGATTCAAGAGAAAAAGGCTTTGGAAGAAATAGCAGAAAAGTTGGGGCCCTAGCTGCCCTTAAACGCCTCCGACGTCTTTGCAAAAGAAGGACTAAAAGCAATATTTTTCGTCTTCAGAATCGTCTTCGTGATTTTCATCTGTGTTTTGATCCGCCATGTTGTTTTTAATTACTCTGCTAGTTGCACGCATGCCCACATTGTCCTGTTCAAGCACACTTGTCGTTTGGTCGCCGCACACGAGGATTTTTTTGTCACGAATGACAAAAAATATCAAACATGTTTGATATTTGGTTTACATGTCACGAATGACGAAAATGCCGTAAATGTTGCCCGCACACGAGGAAACTTTGTCGATCCAACTTGTCACGAATAACAAGTACGCGCGACAAGTGCACTCGTGTGCGGCGGGCTTAAGACATATATCACATAAGACAATATCACACACATAGGACATTATTACACATGTAACACACTACACAGAATAAATAGGACTATTTAAGATCTATGGCACGGGCAGTCCCGTACTAGTGTCCACGTGCATGGCAGGTCTACATCAAATGTTGTCATGACTAAGTTCCCATATGCAGCCTTAAGTGATCTTTTAAAGGATGAGAGGCTGGCGAATGTGGTAGAGGGGGCAACTTTGCAGACGTGGTTCCATAACTTCACAAGCCGATTGAAGTATGAGGATAGAAATGTTTTAGGTTTACACAGTGGAACTTTGAGGGTAAGGGAAGGATTTGTATACTCTGATACAGAATTCTGTTGATTTTCATAAACTTTAACTTTGATTTTCTCGTCTTATATAAGATGTATTTTCAAAATTACTTCGCAAATTGATCCATAAAATTGGAGAGTTTTACAAGCTATTTACAAAATTCGCGTCCGTGTTGTCTCGCCTGCTGATACAACACGGCCGCTCATGTTGTAAATAGTACATACAACGGAAATTCCGAAAATTGACCACATGATAAACTTTTATTTCTACGTTCCGACTATTCTTTAGTCGTTATCAGGAATGAAAAAGCATTCCTGATTGATGACTAAAGAATAGTCGAAACGTAGAAATAAAAGTTTATCATGTAGTCAATTTTCGGAATCAATCAGGAATGATTTTTCATTCCTGATGACTAAAGAATAGTCGAAACGTAGAAATAAAAGTTTATCATGTAGTCAATTTTCGGAATCAATCAGGAATGATTTTTCATTCCTGATGACTAAAGAATAGTCGAAACGTAGAAATAAAAGTTTATCATGTAGTCAATTTTCGGAATCAATCAGGAATGATTTTTCATTCCTGATGACTAAAGAATAGTCGAAACGTAGAAATAAAAGTTTATCATGTTGTCAATTTTCGGAATCAATTAGGAATGATTTTTCATTCCTGATGATGACTAAAAATAGTCGAAACGTAAAAACAAAAGTTTATCATGTTGTCAATTTTCAGAGTTTCCGTTGTATAGTAACTTTCAGTAAAATAATTAACTCTGGGATGCATGTCCTCGTATCTCTGCTTACAATCAATTTACAACGCCGAAGTACCTTATATTCTGCAGTTGTCCCAGATTGTAGGTCAGATTCAATATTACCAGGGTCAAGATATGCAATACTCATCAGGAATCCTGGACCAGTAAATGCCCAAAGTCGTTTGAAACTGAAACCATACTAAATGGAGAAAAATAATTATTCATGAATAATTTGTGATTGCAAAAAAAATCTAGTTTTCTCTTTTGCTTTCCTTTGAAATTTCATGTCTAGAATTAGGAAAGTGTAGAATTGTCTCTTCACAGCTATAATGTGAAACTCATTAATAATTCATGAAGAAAACACAAAAGAAATCATGAGCGTGAAGGAGTCTGTATACTCTGATACAGAATTCTGTTGATTTTCATAACTTTTAACTTTGATTTTTTCGTCTTATATACGATGTATTTTCAAAATTACTTCGCAAACTGATCTATTAAATTGAAGAGTTTCACAAGCTATTTACAACATTCGCGTCCGTGTTGCATCATATACAACTCTCGCCTTCGGCTCGAGTTTGTATATGCTGATACAACACGGCCGCTCATCTTGTAAATAGTAATTGTAAAATCATGAATGATGAATAAGCTAATTACCCAATAAATGAACCATATTTATGTCGCATGATATCTTTTTAAACCCCACAGGTCAACAATACAGGTCAACAATCTGATAAAGCTATGTCCTAATTAGTATTCTTAACCTTTGATACAGCTGTATCCTAATTAGCATGCATTTATTAACTTTGTTAAAAAATGTTCCTGATTAATATTCATACATTAGACGCGCATGAAACAAAAACAACTGGCAAATTAAGTGGCCGAGTACTGCATAATATTAAGCTAATGACATTCTACATTCATGCATATTGTTTCATTTCACAAGTACGATAAAATACGATTGGCAGATTTGTATGGGGCTTGCCATTGTAAATCCCCAAACAGATCTGCCGCTCGTATTTTATCTATCACGTAAAACATGTTTCCTGCAGAACATTAGATAACAACGGATAGAAAACAATGACAATGTTACTTGGTTTTATTTTTGTGGGAAGATAGTTACTATGAGGAATGCTTGTTTTAGTAACGATTCTTAAAATAATTTCAACTTACATCTCTGTCACTCTCCCGAGGTATTGGTATTTTCGATTCAAAATAAGTTGTCGTGTGCTCGTCATTTCCACCTTGACTGGTACCTGCGTGTTGATGATGATCATTTTGCTTTACTTTACGCATTGCGAGTGTTCCATAACCTTAGCAGTAGAATTATATAATATACATATATTGCTACATGTATTGTGCATCGGAATGATGTACAACACATGTAGCAATATATTACTTCATAGAAATCTCGGGCTCGCAATCTGATTGCTAAATAGGTGCAGCGATAATCTCAATTGTCAAATTCACGAATAGTTAATAAGCCTATCTGGCAATTGCATTTAAGCATTTCGGTTACATGTATGCATTTGCAAACCCAAATATTGTACAGTTACTTCCCGTATATGAACTATTAACATTGAGCGAGCTACATTAGTACATATATAGGTAACTACCTGTATAGCGAGTAGCAACGAAAACAATAAAAAACTTTGAGCCAGAGAAAGACCTGAGAGGAATTAGTTTGTTAACAAAATGCCTACTTTAAAAACGCACTCATAATTCATGACAAAACGCAAAGGAAATCATGGTCGTGAAGTGTTTATATGTGATAAGAAACACGTAAATTTTAACAAAACATTTATCTCGATTTTCTCGGCTTGTATAACAGCTATATCAACGATTCTTTCGTTAACAAACTGACATGATGGGTGTAAAAATAAAATGATTCGGCGTTGATGTAAAATATACATCTGATATTATAAATGATCTACTCCTGCTCCTATTTAAAACAGTACCTACACTATTAGCAATGTTCTCAATAATATTGTCAACAATAATATACAGATATACATTTAAAAAATGCAATAATTCATGGAGAAAACACAACCGTGGCAGTGTCTTTGTATGTTATAAAAGAGCATGTGTATTTTGACAAAACTTTTGCCTCGATTTTCACGGCTTATTCAACATCTATTCTGAAAATTTTTCGGAAACAAACTGACAATTTTTGCAAAGCACTGCTGCTCGCATATTAAATATTCATATAAATTTACAAATGAAAATACAATATATACGTTTTCATATTGAAAAACTGACAAACATACTGCAAAAGACAACAACTGGTTATTGTTATATAGGGTTAATTATGCAAATGATAGCTCTGATGATGTATATATTAACACGATACCAGCTTTTATCGACAGAAATTAAAACAAAATTTACCTCCATTATCTGTAGCGTTTCCTTGAACTTTACATGCGTCGTTCATCTTATTCATCTTAGCACTTTCCACCAATTCCTCGTTCTATGAGAAAAACATCACACCTGAAAAATCTCTTCGTACTACAGATTTGCCAAATTCATTTTGTCAGAATCCATGGAGTTTTCAGACAAATTCCTTACAATTATGGAAGTATACAATTATTATAAAAATCAAATCTTCAGAACTTCGAAAGATCAGGAGATGACAGTGCCCAGATCTCAATGGTACAAGTGAGATACAATGAGGAATGCGATAAAAGACAAATCAAAGCATGTGACAAAAATTTGAGTGAAGTTTCAACAAAGAAAGCAAAGGAAACTACATCATGTAGCATATAGCAGAGTGTATAAGGTATTTGATGTGAAGCTGGTAGCTACCACATCCAGATCGACTTGATTAGTTTATAATCATGGCTTGTTTCACGTTGTAGACACGACAGGAGCAAGATGAGAATTTTATTTGCGAGAAATCCAAAATCTAGAATGCTTGAGTGAACCATACAGCTCGCGATAGCTATAGTGACTTATTGATACTTAAAAAACTGCAAACAATGGAAATTACTTTCTTTCATTAAACATGACATAACAAATTCCTAAACTAGAATTTTACCAGATATGCAGTTCTTGCTGTATAGCTGTAGTGTTAAACTAGACTGTAGCTACAATGATAGCAGTATTGCAGTACTAAACTGTTGCGAAGCTTTCAACACGGTTTGTCCACAGGTCCAGTATTTAGTGGAATGTTGAAAAATTATCATGTTGATTCAATGGAAATCCAATTAAAATCTCCTTTTAAATTTCGTAACACAAAACCCTAAATTTAAACAACATATTACATCTACCCGAGTTTTAGTACATGCACTGTACAAAATGGACTTCATATAACAATACAATGGCGCTCGCTAAATGTCAGATGGTTTTCCATAGACCACACAATATTTTTAGCAATATTTTATGATCATTTTTTAAGAATGATTACTTTCAACGTTGTTGTTTTCTTTTGTAATTTCTGTCTTTTGGTAATTTGGCTCGAGTCCAGTCCTTCAAACACTCAACAGACCGCTCAAACACGCAACAAACTCCGCTCTAAGATGTGCCGCAACTATTTTGATAACTTGCTTCCTGGTTGTGCGCAAATTCCATCAAAATTGAACTCGTGCATTTAGCGCTTTTTTGTGTTAAGTCATATGTTAAATTTGAGAAAAATATTTGATCTGAGGGGGAAACAAACAAACAAGGCATTAACAACATAACTACTGTCGCGTTTAGCACCTCAATTTGTTTGCCTTATATGCTAGTGAACAGGGTCATTACTGAAACAGGCCATTCGTCACGTAGACAAGAAAAATTGTTTAAAGTGTGTAGCTATTAAACTACCAATCCATCAGTTCAATACGGTCTCGTAAAATCTTAATTTTTACTGCTTTACGTAACGATTAGAATTTTAATTTTCAATATTTTGTTCCACTCTCATGTCGTTATTTTTGGAGCACATAGATTGGTATTAGCCACAATAAGATATGACGTGTTAAAGGCCCTAATATACATTTTAGACCAAGAGTAAAAATTGCTAAACAATGACTACAAAATGCGGTACGCATGCACTCCCACACTCGTCCCCTACCGCAATCTAGAAAGCTCAAGAACAAGTATAGATATCTCAATATTGCATGCATGTGTTACCTCGTGTGATATAGCATGATACGTTACGTTTTCAGAACCACTTGACCACTAAAACAGTAAAAAATCGACTAAATATTTTCTCAATGACAGTCTCGTTTTTGCTTGTGCTAGATTAGCAAGAAATTATTGTATACAGGGCTGTAAACACGTTCGAATTAGCTTTTTAGCTGCAACCTATTGTGAGGGTGGTAAAGGGCATTTTCGTGAGTCGTGATTGGTTAATATCTGTTCGAGTGAAATGCTTGATTTTGGTGCGTGAAATGGGATTGGTTCTACGCCCGTGAGTTGTCACTCTTGATATTATTGCTCTGTGAATTGAGACTAATACATGTATAGGGGTCAAGCTCCTGAAGTATGAGTCATTTTAGAAACGTGATAGATCTTTAAACAAACTGTAATGTAGATGAAACATAAAGTTGCTTTTTTAAGACACTTGAATTGTGAAACTGCTTTTCCCCTCCACTGTGAAACGTGATTCCCAACCCCCCTTCACTAGCCTCTATTGTGCAAATTTGACTGCTTTCTGAATAGACCTTAGAAGTGCTTACGTCACGCAGTTTTAAATGCATATACTAAATACAAGGTACATTTTTGCCACATGACCACTTTGGTATTTATATGGGTTATATATTATTTACCTTAAATTTCATTGCAAATATAAATGGCATAATTTAACTCCCAGCAACATCTGTTCAAAATAATAATAAGCTATTTCGCCAAGCAAGTGATACTGTATGTGTTTTTCATTGAGGCAACATATCACATGAAAGTATATACCTTAAATTATTAAGGGAACATCTGGATTTGTCTTCTGGATTTTATGCAGTATCAAGTCTAAATTATAACACAGTTACCAGCGAGGGTGAATTAAACATTTGTTAAATTAAGTTCTGCTGGTCTTGTGTTTGTCAGAAAAAATGCAATATATATTCCAGCACAGCATCAAAGTATTAGCATCAACACACCCAAAGATAGAAGACTGCATAATGACACAGTACAACCCAAGAATTACTAATAATTATATATAAATTACAATGTAGGCAAATATGCCAGATACAATTCTATCATGTAGTCTGATTGGCTCAGATCTAGCTTGTATTATCCTAGTACATAGCAGTCAGAATCTCACTGATCACTCACTCACACCTGCATAGATTGTAACTTTGTAATCACAAGAAGTTAAAAGTTGCATTCTTAAAATGATAATGATTGTATTGCCATATAATATTTCTGTCCTGACGAGTTTACAAACACTAGATATTTTAAGTTGTCTACATATGCAAGTTAAATAGCAGCCAAATATTCATATTGCTAAAAAATCCTTTACCAGCAGACAATTTTACGAAATGTAAGGAAAAAACATACTCCAAATAATATCATCTTGTAAACTCAAGATATGAGTTCATTATATAGAGTAAAACAAGACACAATTTATAATGGTATTATTTCAAATTTTCACACTTTGATAAATGTCCATATTTTAAGCAGTAACAATATTTTTAGCAATGTTCAATCATATACCAAAGGACATGCTTAGTCATTGGGACATTTAATTGGCTGCAGTTAGCAGGTGGTTTTGCCAAATGTCAGCTGCAAGTAAGAGTTAATTACAACATTAGGGTTTTACCATCGATAAATGAAGTCAAAAATAAAATATGCAGCATTGTATATCAACTACTGTTGTGTGCAATTCAGGCAAAGTGTACATCACATTATTGTTATTTGGATGTTAACAAGCACTACATTTAAAATAATAGTTTTGATCGGTTGTATGGGCTACTGCTACATTTTTTAAGCGTATTGATTTGAAGAAAATAGTACAAATCAACTGCAGTGCATACATGTGCCATGTGTGTAAAATGGGTATGTTCTCTTCAGTTGTTGGGACAACTCAGATTTTGCAAAATACGGTTGGTCTAGGGCTGAGCCAAGTTGTATTTACATCTGTTGTGTGATTAATACCTCCACTCAGGTTGTTCATTATAAATGAACACACACTATCTTTGTTTAAAAAAGCTAGCATCATTAAATAAATTTTAATTTACATACACACACACACATGCATAAAGTAAACAAATAAATGGACAATGTTCAAAAGATTGCTAGCTTTAGTATTAAGCCTTTACTCAAAAGGTTGAATTATATACAGTAAGTTCTAAGTTTGAGTAGTATAGGCAATCCAAGCATAGAGAAAAATGTTATTATCCTCTCAGTAAATGCTCTCCAACAAGCCTGCCACGTAGTCAAGAATGATAAACACGGGTGGGTAAATACATCTAACATCACGAGTCTAGCAATAATTGGCTATTTGCCACAGTCCACTAGACATATAGCTATAACTTTATATAACCAAGCTTGTGGAGTCGCAGTGACAGTACAACCAGGAAAGGAAGCGTATTTTGACATTCGAATGTGGATTACAGCCTTACAGGTCAAATTTAAACTTTATAATATGTATACAAAATACATAATACAATTAAAAGCAAGATTGATATACATATTATAACAAAAGAGTAGAATAGTTTGTTTCCATGCATGCGATAACAGCAGAGCTTGAAAATCTTTGAATATAAAGTAAAATATAAACCAAACGACCACCATTTTATATATCTTACTTACCGTGATCATTTTCGATAATATCAGTAAAATATTCACAAGTTACTGTCAACATGGTGAATAAAAATTCTTGAATGATACGTCCATCATTGTTATAGTTGATTACTGATATTTCTTCGACGCAATGGACACATGTTAAACAATCACTATTCAAATTAGGTAACGCAGTTTAGGCACAAAATAATTTGCACAGAATAACAATTTGGAGGTCTGGGACAAACCTGCATAAATTATCGGAATCTTTTTTCACAGAAATTTACATCTCACGATTCAAGCTGAACCTTCCATTCCATCTACCGTGATAGTAAATTTTAAAAACTGTTACACTTTACAGTAACTAAGAAGAAGTGACAAGAGAGCCAAACATGACTTCTTCACTTCTTTGAAAATGTCAACATGTCGATGATGTAATATTAGCAGGAAGCCGCTTCCCTTGGCTGCTTATGCTTCCACAATGACAATACAAAGACTTTTCCTTGCAGGCCATACTGTCAGGGGGAGGGGTCAATATTCATAGCATACTTTTATAAGCCATGTCCGTCTTTTCGTCCTCAGGTCCACTCCCATCCCCCCATGAAGGCAGCACTATGAAAATTATTTGAGTAGAATTGCTGATATCACATGAGTATCATGTGATATAAAAGAATGTTTACGTAATAAGCTAGTAGGTCAATACTCAAGAGGTCACTACCGCTTTTTGCGCATATTAATTTTCTTTTGCCAGTATTCCAGTAGTACTAGTGGTTGTACTCCATTTCCATTTTTTCTATCGTGTTTTTGGCCAACGAGCCTCAGCCCCAGTGCATGAAATATCCCTTTCCCCAGCACAAAATAGACAATCCCAGTCAGCTCCCATTTTATAATTACCCCTGCAGGACCATCTTTAAACAAATAAAACTCATGAAGTTTGATTCGCCTTCCTTCACACTTACACTGTCACTTTGCAACTTTTTGCAACTTGAAACACATTTCTGGCCACTTTTGAAAGATGTAAAATTGGAAAATTGCGTCTTTACTCTTCATTGCATTTTGCTAATGTCTTCTTCATACATCAAACACTCTTCACTAACTAACATCTTTTAATTATTCGCTATTGGTGCATCATAGTTCGAAATAAATTATCTCTAGGAGGCACTGAATAGAACTCCGAACGTCTGACGTTTGAGATGTCGCATCACGCAAGTTCTGTCCAGGCAATTGCACAAAAATTAGAGGGCATGTTGCTCTTCAGAGCTCCCGGGCTAGAATAGCATTGTCAAACAGACGAAAATAAGACTGTTCTGTATTGTTTATAAATGAACGTGTAGAAACCGAGGTGTCTGATCATAATGTGGCAGAATTGAGAATTGCAGAGTAGAAAATTTTGCTCATATAATTTCAATAGAACTTCTTCTCTTCCCAAATTTATTCTCTGGACATGAGCAGGAGCGTAGGCAGGGCCCTGACTTTGGGGGGGGGGGGCAAGCTCATTTAAGGGGTGTCGGGCAACATCCCACCTGGCAAATTTAAAATTCTATATAGGGTTTCTGAAATTCTGACAAATAGGGGTTCCCCATTCTGGAAGTTTGGCAAGAAGAATTTACGAAACCATCAAGTTGATAGAAAATAGAAATGACTTGACATGAGGAATGCTTCTTAATCTGCAAAAGCATTCATGACCGCCTTGATTTCACGGCATTGTTTTGTGTGCACTCAAATTCGGGACGTTTTTATAAGGCATGTTCTCTGGAATTGTCAGTCCCCCCCCCCCCCGGGACTAGGTAAAGATCAAATTTATTTTTAGTGGAATGATTTTATTCTGACTATCATCAGTTGCAGTGAATTGCATGGGTGGTAATTCGATATTGCAGCATTCGTAGTGTTATATTGTAGTATTTATTGCAACTTATTTTCGACAAACAACTCAAGTCAAATGAATCAATGTCGTCAAACACAGACCAATTTTTGTCCTTCTCTGAATAAAGGAACAGGATGTTTGGTTCAAACACCCATATCAGTGGCTGGATTAATCTGCTCGCAGACCCTTATCAGGTCTGCGCAACTGTTCCGAATTCCGGTAAAGACTTTAAGTGACACCAATGATAGTGTATCACAATATGTCAAAGTAGGTCAAAGTAGGTCTAAGAACGTCAGAGGTCTAAGCATAGAAATTATAAGGTCAAAGGATGTCAAAGGAGGTTAAGGCTCTGAAAGGAGGTCTGGTCTGTCATCCAAGTACATCTAAGGATGTCATAGGGAGTTTAAGAATGTCAAAGGTGGTCTAAGTAGGTTTAAGGATGTCAAAGGAGGTCCAACGACCCATTGTAAAACAGAAAATAAGTGTATGAAACGGATTGCTGAAAGCTCATTATAAAATATTTTCAATAATAATAATAAAAAAAGTAGGTCTAAGGATGCCAACTAGGATGTCAAAGTAGGTCTAAGGAAGTCAAAGTAGGTCTAAGGATGTCAATTGAAAGTAGGTCTAAGGATGTGAAAGTAGGTCTAAGGATGTCAACTAGGATGTCAAAGTAGGTCTAGGGATGTCAATTGAAAGTAGGTCTACGGAAGTCAAAGTAGGTCTAAGGATGTCAACTAGGATGTCAAAGTAGTTCTAGGGATGTCAATTGAAAGTAGGTCTAAGGATGTCAACTAGGATGTCAAAGTAGTTCTAGGGATGTCAATTGAAAGTAGGTCTAAGGAAGTCAAAGTAGGTCTAAGGATGTCAAAGTAGGTCTGAGGATAACTAAGGTGGTTTGGGGAAGTTGTAGTAGGATTATGGATGAAGCTGTGTAGTGAATATATTCTTGGTTTGAAATCAAGAGGGAATCAATCTCTCGAGACGCGGCAGACAATGTCAGTCACCCAAGCTGCCTGGATCCAACAATAGAACTAATAACATATTCTTTTGTGTTATACCTCCAACGTTATTAAATGCAAACCATTTGAAAACCATCAATTGTGATGCACTATATAAATTGGGGTCACTTAAAGTCTCTCTTCACTAAACTTCACCATTAGGCATTATGTATCATCAATAGTGAAATAATTACATAATTATTTCTTTCTAATCCAATCCTCGCTTTGCAAATGCACCAACCAATCGCACATCGTCCCCACGGGTTGCTTAAAATTCATATTGTCATTTGTCAAGAACTGTCTTTTAAATGTTTAACCCCGAAAAAACAACACAGGTTTCATTCGAGTTTTTAGAGCAGTGTTCAGTGTTAAACTTCGCATAAGTATTTTAAAGCGCTAAAGCATACCTGTTGAGTTTGTTTTATATCCTTTTTGATCTGAATTGTCTTTTCACCTGATTGTCTTTTTTTATATTTCGTAAAACAATCTGCTCTTGCCTCTTGTCGTCTGCATTATCGCACTTTCGAGGTTCTTTGTGCCATCTTTTACGCAGAGTCCCACAAGATCTGTTTTCCTTTATTCAAAATTTTTCTATACCTTTTTCATGCAGTCTCAAAAATTAATATCTTTTTTGTATTAAAACTCCTTGACAAAAACCATACAAAAACATATCGGACGCCGAATTTTTGTTGTCGCTTCGCGGCGCGCAATAAATCCGCCATTTTGTGCAAGTGGCGACAAATTTGTCACAGAGAAAAGATAGGAGAAGGCATTGGGAGTACGAATTTTATATCTATTATTTCTATGATTGTCCCACAAATTCTGAGGAATGAAGAAATTTTAGAACATGCAAATTGGCTCATTTACACAGACGAAACCAAAGAGTAACAAAGAGTTTAGACAATGGCTGCATGGATAGATGACCCACTGCTGAGCGAGATTAATGGAGCTCATTGGGGTCACGGGATGGCCAGATACATGATGCCATGACAACAAATCTCATAAACATGGAGTACGAACAAAGATGGGCTAACTGTGGAAGTCCCTGACAGTCTGTGTTGAAGTTGAATATATATAAACAAAGATCAAATGATCAGGTATTTATTGCGAGAGGTTTATCATCTATAATCTAGAAAATAATGTATTATTCTAAAGAAATAAATGTGGACAACGTGAAGGAGAAATTGAAGAAAGAAGTAAGTGATGAAACATGCCAAGATATTGAAGATTTTTTGTTACCAAAGTTTGATACACATGTACATTTATATGGAAGACGAAAATGGAGAATTGTCCAGGATGGGCATGGAAGATGGCGAGAAATAAATACTGATACTGACATTCAAGGAAATAAATGTAACAATACAGTCTTTACAAATGAAGTTTTTGCAAAAAGTGTGACTCCTGCTAGCAGAAAATTATCATTTTCAAATCATGTTTTGAATACAGTGACAAGTTCCTCAAAGCCTGATAGTAGAAGCTCAAATAGACATGACTCAAATTATAAAACACTTTCAACAACCACAAGGGCAAATATTTTCCCAGGTATTGGTAAACATAACTGGGATAGCCAATCAAATATGGTGTACACTGATTCTGCACTCAAGTTGGGGGTTCTGGGTGGTCATGATCTTCAAGATGGGTTTTATGGAATTACTAAGGATTCCTTAGGTGCTTGGAATGAAGCAAGTGTTCATCATGAAAGAATGAAAAAAGCCTGGGATGTCTATCTTGAGTCTCTTGCAAAAACAGGAGGGGGTAGGTAAGGATTGCCAGGAGCTTAAACCATTAAAGCTTTGATGGGTTTCATGTCAACAATGCTTGTTGAGATTTTATCTAATAGTACATATTATTGCTGTCAGTATTTTTATTTAGTCAATACAATTTAAAAATTTTAATTTTTTCATTAAAATGGCTCAAAAAATGATCTCATCGAAAAGTCATAAAAATAAATGACTTACAAAACAAAAGGTGCCCTCCCTAAATTCCACCCAACAATACCATTGTTGAGCACCAGACGACCAGTTTTCCTTTGAACTTCAGAAACACAAATTGAATATGATTTATTTTACTTGACTTGAAGGGTTTTTTGCATGCTGAATTTCATGCTAATTGCTAAATAATTTTGTGAAATGATTTTGCAGCCCATCAGACTAGCACCAACATCAAAGATAAATATGATTTCAATAGTTAAAACTAACTGACAGGTGTAACTAGTCTAATGGCCAAAAGCTCTAATTTGCAGTAAAATAAATTAAACTAACATGGCATTGCTACAAACCATTTATAAATTAATATTTTCTATTGTCAGATAATTATAAAACTACTGTTTTTTAATAACTGACAGTCATTCTCAAAGTAAAAACCATTAAATTTGATTCCTAATTTGTTCTAGAGGGCAGGTCAATGACAGAAACTAGTAAAAATACAAAGTTAAAAGTGCAAGAAAATGATGTCAAAACACAGAAAATAAAAAAGATGAAAAAGTCAGTTAAAAAACATAGTCTAAAAGAAATGTCTAAAGTCATGAAAATGGATGTCAATGAATCTCAAGTAAACGAACAACCAATTCCTCCAGAACAGGAACAGGATGATGATTTTTGGGACTTTTATGAACAACCTTTTGTGAAGTCATGATGTAATTAGTGTGAAATATTTTTTAATAAATATCTTTTTTTAAGTACAAAAAGCAATTGAGTTATTGAACATCAGTCATGAAGCTTCTGTGGTCAAGGCACATGTACAGTGAGTGTCTCTTGTGCAGGGGCCCATTGTTTAAAACTGGGTTAGCACCTGTTTCTGTATTTCTACACCTGTATTTTAAAGCTACACAAACCAAAACTACTATAATTGATCCATATAAGATCTCTAAAGAAATATTTCCAAGCCTATAAACTAACTTTATGAAATATTTACGTTAACACATGCAGGGTTAAGATATCATAACTGGCTTTTGAACAACTGGCACAGTGCTTTAAATTCACAACATCCGAAACGTACATTACAATCATCACTGGAATACCTAAACTCACAATTTAGTGCAGCTACCTCAGTTTCAACTGTGTTATCATTGTTTGTTTCTTTAAAAATTGATTGTTTTCGATTCACAGTCAATGAACGCAAAGAATGGACCATTCCCTAATTAGACAAAGGTTTAAATTGGAAAACAATTTTAGCACAGTTGGAAAGAGCTTCCTAAATTTAGTGAAATTGTGAAGTTTGATTCCAAAATATTGTAAAATGTGGAAAATATAGTCTTGTAAAGTTTGCGAATTTTGTATACTTTTGTATTACGCACGGAAAAGCGTTACTGCTATGTGGAAATGTGGTAACACTTTTTCCCGCGTAATACAAAAGTATACAAAATTCGCAAACTTTACAAGACTATATTTTCGACATTTTACAATATTTTACGACCAAACTTCACAATTTCACTAAATTTAGGAAGCTCTTTCCAACTGTGCTAAAATCGTTTTCCAATTTGAAAGTTTGGCCATTACCATAACAGGACTTTACCTATCATTAGCAACTATAATTTATTGTACTTAGACTTAGAGCGTGTTTTTCTCCAGCATGGCTGCCATATCTTTGCTTTATAAATTTCAGGGACTCATAGACATAAAACCTCTTAGACTTATATCTTAAAAACTTTAAATTAACATAGCATGGTTTCACGCTAACTCTGAATTAACGTTAAACCCACGGTTCTGTAGTTTCTGTATTTCTACACGTCCATTTATTTCAAACTTGCCAAAACAAAACTACTATTGATTCAAACAAGATTTGCGAAGAAATTTCCAGATTTGTAAATAAACTGCTAGGTAATTTCCTTTGAATTTTGCGTTAATCCAGGGTAAAAAAACCTTTTTTTAAACAACTAGCACCTGGAAATGATCAGTGGCGAAGCCAGCCTGACATTTGGTCATGCAAAATGCAAAATTTTCAGTGTTTATAAACCGTATAAGGAATCAATTTCTAAAGAAATGAATAATGACAATGATTTAAATTTGCATAGCATGACTGGGCTGGCTTCGCTACTGGTAATGATATGGTATACCTAATGATATGGTATATAAACTGAAAGGCAAATTTCGAGGTTTCAAAACTTCATTGTGTAACCAAAGTTTTGACTTAAGAATGACAACCTGAAACGTTGCACGGTAACGCGAAGTTTAAGCTCTCTAATGATTCCCAGAATAAATTATCGCTTACAAATTGATTGAATGAATCGTCACGGTTTTCCCAGTCTGAAAAAGTGTTTTATTTCAAACGATCACAAAAATCACAAGGACAATGTGCATCAATCGAACTTCGATAATAAACGTACGTATCTTGATTGCTATCTTCTGAATCTGACGAATCATCATCTTTCTTGCTTTCGTTGTTGTTGTTGTCGTTTGAGTGTACAGTATCTAGTTTCCAAGGACAAAACAACGAGAGCAACACTGGTAGAAAAGCAAGACCATGGAGAAGTCCGAGGAGAACAATGGATACCAGTATTCTAAACAGCAGCTGGAATAACTTGGATTGTGAAAACGCTATGATCAACACTCCCAGGAAAGTACTGAAACCTGGAGAAAAAAAGAAAAAATGTATTTATCCAACGGACCCCTGGCTAAGTTTCAAAACGGCAATTTCTATGGACTGCCAAACGTGTTTATATATAACTAACTTTGTAAACTCAATACGATTAAGAATTTCCTTATTAGTTTTTTTTTTCAATAAACGGCTTGGTATTTACCGTGTTTCTTTACCAGAAATTTTATTTCCTAATGGCACTCGTACGTGCAAACAGCTATCTATAATATTAATTTCTATAATAAGACCATTACTCAAACTGACATATGACCTACCTCCCCAGAATACACTAGATCCAACAGTTGTTAAGGCATGTACTACCCTTTCTCTGGCTGTTTTCTGTGGTGATAAAATAAAGGCGTGTGCAATATGAGCGCTATAATCAACTGAATAGCCAACAGCCATGACGAAACCGACCATTGCCAATGTATTAAGTGGTACAGAAAAGAGATGAAGAATGCCAAGCAATTCAATAACCAGAAACGCAAAGTTTATGAAGATCAGAAATATGGCTACAGGATGAACCAAATAAACACTAGTTATCAGAACAATTGTTAGAGATGAAAGAAGAATATTTCGCATGGTTTCACTTGGAGTAAGAAGGTATGTCTCGATCCTTAGAAATTCTTTTGTAACAGCATATGCTTGTAACTTCGACTTTCTCTTCAGATCATTACGTATTCCCACCATAGCATCACACATTACCATTGTGTCTTTTATATTCTTCGTGTAGGCTAGAATACGAGAAGCGGAGATCTTTGTTCGATTCTTAGAAAATACAATGTCTTGGTTGAAATGCCGGAATGGAGGAAGACTAAGGAATGTATTCAGAGATTTCAAGAAATTTCTGCCACTTGCTTTAACTTTGTTTTGTTTGGACCATATCCTGAAAGATTCCATCCATGAAACTGTGACATTCTGATAAAAACTATTATCCTTCGCGATGGTAGATAATTTTAAAAATTCATTTTGTGTCTTCCACCAACGGTAAGAAATCTTCTCATCAACAACTATGTTTACTTCCAAAGACTCACTGTAATAGTTTTCAAACGTGTTCAAATATCCTTCAAGATACGAACCAGGTTTTGCGACCAAATCATTATCAAAACGTTGATCTAAGTTTTTACCAGCCATTACTCCATAAATGACCATTGCTGTCATGATAAGAAGAACAGCAACTTTTGTAGGTTTCTTCAGGAGAAATTCTGCCCAAAATTTCATGATTTTGTCCGCAAACAAAAATGCTCGTATTTGCTTTTTCTGAAGTTTTTCTTTGTCAGGTTTGTTTTCTTTAACAGATAAACAAAGTAAACAATCCAATCTTCCACCTTTAATCCGTCGTCCATCTAACGACAAAGCTGCTACGAAGAAACCGACAACGAACAAGTAAGAAAATGCAATACAAAATGTGGCGTAGAGACAGAAATAACGTATGGCCAGAAAACTTGTCGATGTACTAATTAAGTAGGCAGATAGTGTCGTCAGGGTTGTCATAGTAATTGATGAACCAGTATTTGTCATAACAGTACTGACGCAACGTACTACAGATAGACCACGAGGTAGCCGATCAAATTCATTTACAATTATAAACATGTCATCAAGCCCCACACCAAGGATAAGGAATGGTAAGAATCCAACGATGCTTATGAATGGTACACCTATCCACATACCAAAACCCAAGCCACATATAATACCATAACTAACTGCAATTACACACGAGGTAGCGAGTAAGGCATGCCCTTGCGTGGGGTTAGCAAAGTTTCCTGACGCCAAACAAGCGAAGATGATCATAAACAATAATGTTATCAAAAATAAACTAATATCAGAAATTGAACTTTCGTTAACAGCATCATCAATACTTCGAGCACTGCTGTAAAATACATCGACAAACTTTAACTGACTTTTCATTTTAAAGATAGTATCGAGGAATGTCTGTTCAAATTTTAAAACATTTTGATTTTCTTTCCTATTTTCTGGCGCTTTTGTTATGTATATCATTTGTAAAACATCAGCACTTTCTACAGTACTACGTTTGAACTTAAGGCTCGTTCCAAAAATTGCAGGAAAATTGTAGGAGACTGGTCGACCATTAGACATAAGATATGATTGGTTTAAGTAAGCAGAAGTTAACGAAGCCGTGATATTCGTGAAATACGCTGACTGGAATTGAAAAAGTTCCAGAGGTGTTATAGCAATGCACTGATTTCTTACAGGATCTTTCATACAATTTTCCCTGTAGCTTTGTATACCCACAATAGCTCGATGCAACTGTAAAGCATCCAAGAAGCACTGTTTAGTCAACACTCCTTGTGGATGTTGCTTTTTTGGTTTCAGTATCACCATTTCCCGTCGAAACTTAAGTGAAAAATACTCATTTGCTCTATCCAAGTCTCTTTCTGCCTGGCTATTCTGTGGGCTGTATAACTCAACTGTATTCTTTTCAAACTTAATGAAGACAAAGCCAGAGGCAAAGAACAGAACTAGAACATGAGTAAGAAGAATCACCCTCCATGGATGCTTTGCGATTCGTTTTCCTGCTTTACCAAAGAGGAATGAGATCCATTGAAGAATATGTGCACAACAACATGTCCAGACTGATAATGGGTTTTGGCAGTTTCGTTTTTGTTGACTAAAATAAAAGTAAAAATTGCGTTCATACAACTATAAATTTTAAAACTTTTTTTGCCATGACAGTGTGCAAGCTGCTGAATCAGTTCTCTTTGTTTGGAAAAATGCTATGAACGTGTAGAATCCAGTCCACTCGTTACCGCGGATGCATACAAATGGCCGACATCGTCCAGACATATAACAAATGGACGACATATGCAATATGATTTGACATTTAGTGATACCTAGACGCAAATATACGGTCGGAATTAATACCCTCGACCCAGGTTAACGGTCCGTTTCGGCGCATCGCGCCATTAGTTCACCAATTGCTATTATCGATCACCGTCGAGTCAAATGGATTTCGTCCAGCAAGGGAAGGACAAGGGTCATAGACGCAGTTTTCTAGGGGAAAGAACAATAATTGCCCCACAAATTGGGGGGGGGGGGGAGAGGATAAAACAATATCTCAAAACAATTTTGTGATTGTCGGACGTAATATGATTGTCAATACGCTTTCTATCGTATTTATATTGACATTCGTGAAAATCTGGGCGTGTTGATTGTCCGAAACCTGGCAAAGACAAGTACATGCACGTGTTTTTTGCCAAATCGTGCAAGCAGCTAGTGAGGCAATAGAGAATAAATCAAGGTTTGAAGCACTGAGATGAATGTCTGTTAAAACACTTTTGAATCATTGTTAAAAACAACGTTTGAATCATTGTTAAAAACACTTAATATAGCTAATGATGCTTGAAAGGTACTCTTGAACGCCCAAAGAACACTGGACCTGGGGCCGGTTGTATCAAAGGCGTTTAGCTTAAACGGTGGATAAGTCAAAAATATAAAACAAGTTTGCGTGATGTATAAACAAGTCAGCTAAAGTTATTTAACCCAAGAAAAACAATAAATTATATATAAAACTAAATATTTATTCTATTTAACTCATAATTTTGGTTCCGTACTAGGTGTAAAAGTGATTTTGAAATTTCACTTATCCACCGTTTAAGCTAAACGCCTTTGATACAACCGGCCCCTGGTGTACATGAAAAGCGTCAGCGGTGAGCTTCAGAAACCTGATTGACTGGAGTGCTACTATGCGTTGTATGGGTTTACAGTATGTTACTCATAAACCAATTTACCTTGACATTATTAATTGTTTGTTAAGCTTTGCATCAGATATTTTTTCAGGGATCTAAAATGTCAAAAGATTCTGGTTAAAATGTACTGAGTATATAAATTCCTTGTATGTTTGCATAAACTTACGTGGTGTTTCCACAAAATTATATTTTTACCGTATATATGTTTTAAAATACACGAGTCTGCGCGAGCTCTTGCTCGAAAGGGATCAAATCCCTTATTAAAATTATAAGTATTGCGACCAAGATAATATAAGAGTGATATTTTATGATCAAATAACATTGAGAAAATGTAACAGCCGAAGGGATATTGTGCCACCAGTGATATAAAGACTATTATAACAAGGGGCACAGGTTTGTTATTTTTCGGTGTGTAAACGAGCGAGACCTCATAAAGACGTTTGTGCATGCCAGCCATGTTGAAAAGGAAAGTAAAGAATACATTAGCAGCAATAGAGTATATAGCATATACAGGTCCTAGACTATATTTATTTAAGTCCAGCTCACACTCGTCGTAAGAATCGGGGATGGCTTCTTCTGGTCGATGTGATTGAGCGAATTAACTCTATACATTGCAAAAGCAAACTAATATTTTTCCTCACATATCATATTGTCATCACATACTCATTCACAATGGTACGTGAGGAGAAAATTCCCGATTCTTACGACAAGTGCGAAGCATGCTTTAGAGCGTGGTTTCCTTCAACACAGACGCATTTTCATTGTTTTATAAATCTTTAGAAATTATTTTACAAAGTGAAACTGCCATACTTTATACGACTTATGTGCATAAATTGTGTTTTAAACGTTTTTTGAGCAAGCTGTATCTCAAGTGTGGTTTATTTCTTCTGAAAAGTGAAATTAAAAGTTAAAACATTTTCAAACTATTTTTGGTGCTACAGAAACAAGACGCAAGGATTTATAGACATTACAAAGGCCTAAAAAACGGCTAAGTTCTTTAGAAAATTTGCCGAATTTTCAGCATTGATACCGGCTATTTCAAAATTGTTTGTTTTTCAAATATACACTCATAAACTTAATGGCATTGATATCGTAATTCGTCGGCTTTTTTAATCTTCAAAGCGATTATTTTTCCACTTTTTCTCATGAACGGACAATACAAAAACATTCATTAAGATTTAAGAGACACATTATACGTTAATTATTTCATCCGCCCATACTTAAAATGCATAATATATATCATATAACTTTAACTATTGCATAGCAAGGCAAGGTTTTTCTCGCCAACTAGGATGAATCGGACATTCATGTTTAACTCTACTGTAAACATCGACAATCGTTATTGACTTCGATATGTTTACTAACTGCATGGAAACAAGAAAAACACATCATATTTGATCATTTCCAAATCTTTTCACCGACTGCAATTATAATTAGGCATTGTACGCATATACGTTTTAGATAGAAAAAAACAGTAATTACATTCCAATCTTTAGAAATTCTCATGACGACGCTGTTTTTATATAATAGGTTTACTCTTGCGTTCCAAATTAACCACAGCCAGCGGTAAGAAAGTAATTACAAAAGCTTCTCACCCAGAACCCACGCACAAACTTCGCACTTAGTTTTTCTGTACTCGTGTAGAAATTGGCCTACTCCACTGCAATGTTTTACACCAAGATATAATTTTTACTAAAACAATCCTTACTTTTTGACAACAGTGCATGTTTGGGCATGGAAAATTTAAGTCAACATCCGAAATAAACAATATAATCCCATCCATGCATATAATTTAGACTGACAAGATTGCTATAGCAACCATGCAATTGGTATTTGTGGAAAAAAATGAAATCGACTGAAAATCATTGAATTAGTATATCTATGGGTACTTTAGCTATACGGAGCACAGGTTGCGTCTATACTATAGGCTATAACTTCCTCAATAATATAAAAGGTTACTTGAAGCCAAGAAAGCGCAATTACCTTTTTCCTTTGAACCAATTATACCATGCATTTATCATTGCACTTTATGACTCGTAATGATTTATCTTATCACCTCACATCCTAACATTGTCGTTCTCAAACTAACTAGTTAATTGTGATTATTCTACTGGTGGTTTATGGTCATTTGAGATTGCTACTCGCATAAAGTAAATAATTCAGTGTAATAATTGTAGTGCATATATAAACGCTGTAGTTATGTAAGTCATGTGACTGTGTAACAGTTTGAGTATAGATAAATGCAAACATCAAAAGCTTTCCATGTCAAAGGAAATTTCTACTTGCGCTACTTTTGGAGAGACGCTTGTATGCAAAAGACATAAAACCGTTGTTTATCATTGCAAAGAATGCAAGGGCGAACTCTTAATCTTGTGCATGCGGGAGTAATTATAATTTATTTTCTTGGGCACTTTGCTTTTGGGACTAATTATTTCATTGCATTACTGGACTGGCAGCGTAGTCAGAACATTAGAAAGTTCTTGACAGAAGCAGAAAAATACTTGGAACCAATACGTCTCGTTATAGTTAAACTACTGTGATCAGACAAGTCATATAAGCATTGAACTGTTTAACTGATAATAACTTACCAACATCTGCAATCATATTCTCCTGATCTCTTACATTCCACTGTATTGTATCGTTGCTGCGAGTATTTCATTTCATTCACACGCCAGGAGTGTAGAGATGGTAGAAAATTGACAATTGTATATGGGTTCACTTAGCTTCACTACAATAAGCTCAATAGAATATTTAATATGTAAATCAGATATTAGTTTTTTCTTCAAAATACGCATTATTAACTAGGCGGTCTAGTGACTTATAGGTTTCATGCTGCGCTGGTACTAGCTATGGTTATAATAAGCCATAACAGCCCCCGCACGCGTGCGTTCGCAATCTCCGTTATGAAACATATCCACTTTATATAAACTATGTTGAGTATTACGATTCACCGTTTTTTACTTATTTGTTTCACTTTCGCCTATTATTTATCTTATCCGCCGATTCTTCTGTTGGCTGACATAGGTCACGTTACAATATATGGTTCGAGTGCAACTAAACAAAACAACACTCACGAGTGAGTTCTAAAGCAATTTTTATCTAAAACTTTGTATTGTCGACTTTATTTTTGTCGTCATAAGAGAGAAAACGTTTTCATCAGAAGAATATTGCTCCCAGGTTTGGGGCTGTCTGGGGAAAGCATTATCACATAAACCTCAAAATCTCTAAAAAAGAGCGTTTCGCATAGAAACACGTGAAAATTACGACATACGTTCCGAGGACATATTGAACAGTGTAGGCTTTCCAAATTTACAAACTAGACGAGAACACCAATGGGGAACACCCATTTTAATGTGCAAAATTAAATATAAATTGTTACCAAATTATTTAATAGATATTTTTACCAATGCATTGAGGATGTTGCACAATGGCGCGAGTGGCGAGCAGCGAGTGAGAAAAATATTGTTTTCAACACTAGAAAATAATATTCATATCTTCAAGCTACCGTGTAATGTTTTTTCATCATAGTCGGAACAAGCGAACAGAGAACATATAAATCCTGCGGGAAAACACACGCGTTTTTCACGCGTTACATATTTTTTCATTTCTGCACTAGTGAAAATATGGAAAATACGAGTGTTTTAGTTTACGGTTAATAGTCATTTATAATTTAGAGCGTGACATTTAAGGTTGCAAGACAGGGAAGCTGAATACGAACTATTTACATTAGCCTTTGTTAGCTTTGCATAGTTGATCTTCACCTGATTAGTACTTCATGTCGTAACCACTAAAACCCAGGAACGATCATGTCGTGAGCACTAAGCCAGCACAAACTGAGAGGCTATTCCTGAGTGAAACTCGATTGAATGAAAGGAGAACTAGGTTTTACTGTTTATGAACAGAATAGAAAAATAATGGTAACTAGTAATGAATGAAATGTGATCATTTTATCCTGTGATCATAGCAGTTTGTTCAGAACTCTCAACTATTTTTGTTTCTTCTTTTTCGTCTTTCATATTGTCCCATTCAATTTTGAATCTTGTCACTCTTGGTTCTGAAGCAAGGATGTTTCTTTGCAGCTAAATGAAGTCATACATATAGGAATGTATCAATAATTTCTTTTTATGCAGGTTGATACTAAAGTTGGCCGATAGATCAGCACGTCATTATGTCATCACATACGGATACTGGGAATGCACGTGGGGCAGTTCAAAGGACAGCAGCGAAGAGAGAGGGTTGTTTTCGTATCTTATACTAATGTGCGATAAAAATAGATACTGTTGCTCAAAAAGAAATCCATTTTCGATCCAAACTACTACAGTAAAATTAATATAATTCACTTTGGTTTCAAATTGCTGGTACACTTATAATTTTCTTCACTAAACATGATTAGAAAGTTTCAACAAGTTTCATAAAGAAAATAAAAGATACAAGTGAAATGGATTTCTACTTTGTGGCTAGTTCCAGGTTTTTTTTACACATGGTCAGATCAGCTGGTCGCATATCATTGTAATTTTAAATATAATTACAATCGATTTCAGGTCAGGTTTGAGAATATTCCCAATTACATTACCAAATTTAGAATATTGCGTGAAAACTTTGGAAGTCAACTTCACAAGTTGTTTGCTAAAGTACTGAAGTACCGAACTAAGGGGTTGATTATATGATCCCGCTTACCCGGGATTAAATGAAGAGTAAAATTATCTTGAGGTATTGAAAAAAGTCATTTAAAGGAAGTACAAAACAACCTAAGTTAGAATGCCTTCAGTATTGATAAGTAAAAAACATATTTTACAAACATTTATGCCCAAGACTATTTTGTTTATTTCATATTTCGGCGAAACGAAAATCTAGAGAAATCAGGAATTAAACATTTTTTATATCATAAACAATGACTTATTCCAATACTTTAAAATCATTTTACGCTTCATTTAATCTCGGGTAGGCAAGATCATATAATCAGCCCCTAAAGTACTGAAGTACGAAATATAAATTCGTAATCTGTAGTGTTTTGAAAATATAACAGTTAAATTTGACGAACTATCTATGAAAACTTTTAAGAAACACGCTTGATTCACTTGCCTTGTTTGTAAAACACTGTAAATTACGAGTTTATATTCGGTACTTCAGTTCGGTACTTCAGTACTTAATTCAGCAACTTGTGAAGTTGACTTGCAAAGTACCCACGCAATATTCTAAGTTTGGTAATGTAATTAGGAATAATCAAAACAAACTGGGCTTTGAAAAGCGACCTGAAATCGACTGTAATGTGTGACGTAAACTATAATTTTGAAGCTTGCATTGCAATTTATTGTTCGACGCTGCTGTGACGCAAGCACTTCAAATGTCAAGCGTAGATGTCAGGCATGTGAATTGTACGTGTGAAAAAGTTTACGTCATAAAACTTACAAATTTTCTATGAGGAACAAGTTTATACCTTTTTAAAATCAGTTTTCTCAGGCGGATTTTCTTTCAATTCAGCATCAATATACTCATTATTAATATAATAACCAATTCTTACAAACTCTTGTCCTCGATATGCGCAGGTCAGTAGAAGAACTGTTACTCCAATAGCATCTTGAATTGGGATTCTCTTCGGATCTGGACTGTCAGCCTATGAATAAACATTAAAACAAGTAAACAACCAAATACAATACGGGTCAAAATAGATTTTAGAAGTGCTTACATCACAGACACACTTGTAATGCAAACTGAGATCTATTTTGTTTCGCATGTGTTCTGGATTGCATTGAGATTCATTGTTCACCAATTGCCAGCATGATGTGAAAAGGTCCCTTATCAGAACTCAAAAACACCAAACAAACTCTTATGCAGATAGCATCTTGTACATTTTTGTAAAATCAACATATCTAGGCAGTGAGGGACCTCAGTAATTGGCACATGCTGTTGTAGTGACCCTGTCCTCGTTACCACATATTATTTTAAACCATCTCAATGTCTTTTATTTAAATCCTGTTTCACATTATCAAGCTTGTCATGTGCCAAATGTATAAATACAAATAAACTAAAACAATATATTTGCATTCAATTCGACACATGACTGACATAAGAAGTTTGACAAGTCTCTTTCTACCCTTGAGTCTCACTAGGTCATTACACAGTGAATCTGATGCCATCATGATTTTGTACCATCATTCAAGTCTGGACATTACGCTGACCAGTCTAGAATATTCCAAAGAGTAGCTGATCTTTTCAAGCACCTCTGCCTTCTGTAATAAATATTCTCAGTAGCGATTGGGTTAAAAAAAAACAAACACTTTTCCAGTTGCTGCTAGCACTAAGGCTGTGCGCCGGAGGGCTGGAGACCAGCCGGAGCTCCGGCATTTTTTGCCCGGCCGGAGCCGGAGCTAGGAATACCTTTTCAGCTCCGGCTGGGGCGTCAAAATAAGGATAAAAATTGCGAGAATGGATAATTGTGTGTCAAGTGACAAATTTGTGTCATTGACACATAAAATTGCGTAAAAATTAAACTATATGTACAACGTACAAGCGACTGATCTTGCGCGGAAAATCGTTATCTGATCGTTCTATTTTGTCTGGTGGCACAATAGGAGATTACTAATTATTGTTCGAGATTACCCTGACAAGGTGTTATGCACTTTTTACATGACTATCAAAATCTGAAGCACTTTACTGAACATTAATTGTAGATTATAGCACACTTAAAATACTTTTTAACGTCAATCCGTTTCTGTGTTGTTTTTTCGTGTTATTTATGAGACGTTTTGTTGCCAGAATTACCTCTTAGATAAAAATGTGTCGCAATTTTTCAGCCCTTTCATTTCTTATCAAAATATTGTCCAATAACTATTAGTAGAATCATACTAGTATACTATTGCAAATGCTGTAATTTGATTGGTTACTCTACTCGCTATCTATTCCTCGATAGATAGCGAGTAGCGAAACAATCATCTTCCTATAGAGATTTCTTTTACAAAAATTGCTTAAAAATCAAATTTTTTGTTAAATATTCCATGTTTGACCTCTGATTCTACTAAAACAATTAGATTACTTGCTCTCGATTTCTATGCGGTGATAGTTGATTCGGGCTTCGCCCTCATCAACTATCACCGCATAGAAATCTCGAGCTCGTAATCTAATTGTTAATTGTTTGATATGTACTTTTAGTCCTTTACTCTGTTTAATAAAATACTTAATGCATAGTTTCTTCGCTGCATCTCTGCATGGCAGAGATCTCGGGACATTGTGTGAACTAAAACACTACAAACAATAAAGTCGATCCAAGTAATATGCTATTACTCGGTTAGATTTTATCATTTTAACTTTTCCTCAGTTTTGACAGGTTTAAAGTGTGAACAAATATATAAAGCAGAAGCCGGAGTTTTTAAGCCGTCACCAGCTGGAGCTATATAGGCTATGCTATAGTACATGATTTTTTGTTGCATTCCATTTACTAATTGTCAAAACCTTTGAAATAATTGTAACATCTGTTGGCAATTTTTGGTAACATACTTGGTTTCTGAAATATTGAAGAACACATGACATTATCCATCCATCATCTTATTTTGTAATTATGTCCATTTTACTGACGTTACAACCTGGGTAGACTGTATAGAACTTGCTGTGAATTAGTTAAATCTCAATGAAATTTTATGTGAGAAGTATATGCTGCACATAAATTTAGTTGGATTTCAACATTTAACATGCTTGTTAATCGCTTCTTTAAGAGAAAAACAATTACCCAGGTGGTGACATAGGGTTTTCGAATAGGCAAGATGGCGGATGGAGAATATCTTTGCCTTTCTTTGGCTTCAGTATTTCAGAAACTAATCATATTATCAAAAAATTGACAACAAGTGTTACAGTTATTTTGAAGGTTCTTATCAATAAGACTATAAAATATACATTGCTGTTTCCCTTTAACATCTCTTTCTCTTAGTACAAAGGTATATTACCTGAAATACAAACTTATGTCGTCCTCCAGGTACTGGTCCAACCAAAACCGAATCTAATACTTGATCATAATCTGAACTTTCTGCTGAGCCAACATAGATAAGTTTCCATTCCAGATCTAAAAAACATAATTGGTTGAGAATACCATCACCAGAGGCCAGTTGTATGAAATCTGGAGACTGGTACTCAGCTTGCAAGCCAGGAATTGTTGTGAGAGCATAACAATGCTTACAAAGCTATCAAACTATAAACACAAGCCTCGTAACTGATAAAAAGAAAGTTCAGTTTGGAATAAAGTTTAATCCTCATCCAACTGAGCAACAGGATATTTTCAGACACTTGAAAGTATTGCTACCCAGTGAATAGTGTTATCCAACCTTCATACAGCTAACTTCAGAAGCATGTAAGAGAGTCGATTGGTGGTTTTCATGATACATACATCATTGGAGCCCTGCTGGCAGACAACTTCAAGTGCTGAAGCTCATTTGAAAAAAAATAATTTATCAGCTTCCATTTCTATTAAGGTGTTCGTCTATTAACAAGGGACATGCAAAAGCCCCCAATAGAGGAAAATGAATAAAGATACCAGTAAGCAATCAAGACCCTCCTCTCCAGTTAGTTGATGGCCAGTCAAAAATACCAAATGACACAATTCTTGACTTGCAATCAACCTCTTAGGACACAATGTTGCTCACCTTTGCTAGATGGCATCCGCAATAGAACTGATAAAAAATCACAGTTGCCAAGGCCAAGTGGGACTCAGCATTTGACTGCAGCCTTACAGCTATCTCATGTCTAAGAAAACCCCATGCATTTTCACAATTCTAGCTGCATTTTAACCAAAGGAATGCATACATTGCCAAAGAATTTAAATGCAGTGGTAAAACTGTTTAATTGGGGGCTAATTTTTGTCCTATATTCGGGTGTAAACCAAGAGTCTTGGTGTGCAGGCAATTAGCCCTGGGACAGCCTTGCCTCCCCACACTTTTGTAAACCTGGTTATGTCCCAGAGTGGAAAGTTTGTACTGCACAACCAAGATATCCGGCATGCAATTTTGATGTCTTCTATATATTTTCTATTACATTTCGTAAATCTCGGGCGCACAATTTTCAAACTTTTCAGTCTGGGGTATGTGGAGTTTTGAGATCATCGCCCATCTAGCTTTCTTGAAAACTTAGCAACTATAGAACATTAGTTTGTGCTTCACCAAAACATGGCCGACGTGAAAAAATACAAAAGATTAATGTACCATAATGTACAAATTAATGCACCAAATCTACCTTTACTAAACAATGAAAAGCAATTCAATAACTTGTTCTAACCTTCACTAAGATCTTCCAGGCATTCAAATGTTATTTCAAACTGGAATGGATTAAAATATGGCGACGGATTATCCAGCACTGTCACGTTGCAAATATTGACTTTAGCCATCGATTTCACAAATTTTGCGTATTTTCCAATAGAATACAGACAGCAGCTTACTTTAATTTCCACCCATGAAATACTTCACCGTATTTAAAATGTAAATCTCATAGGAAAATAAAAAACATTGAAAATTTTAATCGCTATCTTCTTAACACAACTTTCAGTTCGGAAATGGCGGGAGATAGCGCGAATTTTTACTACGTACCAGACTCCTCTCTTGTTCGCGCATTTCTTGCTAATACAATCACAACTTCCTTTGTAATAAAAACGAAAACATCAACCGTGATTTTTTTAGTGCCATTATTGAACATAAAAAGACTGCACTAAGACACTTTGTATGACCACAGAAATGTTGATGGGTTATAGGATGTTTTCAGCAAAACCGCTGTCAGCATACTGCCATTTGCAATCAACCGTTAACTGTGACCAATCAAACGCTTTGTATTTCATTTATTTACGTTGAGGTTTTGGCGCTTGAACGTCATGTTTCGTAATAACAATTGTTGACGCTTGCTCACCCAAATGGTTGAAGTTTACACTAGCATATCGCGATTTACAAGAATAAATCGATTTAGTGAGACAGGTGTCCCACTGGTGGAACAAAAACTTATCACAATGATGACGATTACAAAAACATGACGTATACGCGCCCAGACGTCATGTAAATAAACATAAAACAAAACGTTTGATTGGTCACAGTTAACAGTTGATTGCAAATGTAGTAGTTGGCGGTTATCTGGAAAACGCGGACATAGAACACGCGGATATAGAAAACGCAGATATGAAAAAAGCGGACATAGAAAACGCGGACATGGAAAACGCGGATATGGAAAACACGGATATTTCAGACACTTGAAAGTATTGCTACCCAGTGAATAGAAAACGCGGACATAGCAAACGCGGATATGGAAAACGTGGATATGGAAAGAAACCGAAAAGAAACCGCCAATCACATGAACGATTTCTTTACCAACCTTACTGGTGATTTTCCAGAAGTAAGTAGTCAATGGTCTTATGTTGGAGTTGCTCACTCTTTGCTGCATATTACGTCTTAAAAAAGCTGAGTGGTCTTAAGATAAATAAAGCAGTGGGTCCTTTTGACCCTAAAACGAGAATCATTAAGCTGTTTGCAAGATATTTTGCAGGTCCGCTAGCGCACATATTTAGTGAGCCCTTTGCTAGTCGGGTATTCCCAGATATATGAAAAGTGTCCAAGGTGTGGGAATACCAAAGAGCAGACCATGCTGTTCAGTGGACCTTCTGAGACCAGTTGCACTAACAAGTACTTAATTTGTCTAAAGTTCAAGAGTCTTACGCCACAGAATTTTCACACGGTAGCTAATCAACCTATGCATAAATTCCTACTCTACAATAATACTTCTTCACAACAATTTTATACAAAAATGATAAATAAATAAATTGGTTGTTTTCCATCAGGCCGCGTTGTTTAAATCAATAAAATTAAAAACAATCACCGCTATTCCCGGAATGCTTAGAATATTAAGATATCAAGGTATAAAATGTGTAAAAATCATTCCCAAAATAACGGTGAAATACGATTACAATGTAATTGAAATTTCAATTTTGTGGTGCAATTGTTTCTCGAGTTCGGTTGTTCCAGACCTTAGCCGCCAAATAGCTAAAGCTTCTTGTCATAGCGTTAGTCTTGGGTTTTGACAACATTAGCGTTTTGTTGTTACTTCTCAAATCGTAGTTCTCATTGTTTGCAATATGAAACATTGATGCAATAGCAGAAGGACACATATGATTTAAAGCTTTATCAACTATATCTATCATTTGTTTTTCTCTTCGTTTATCTAATGTTTCCCATCTTAACTTTAACAATATTTCGCTAGAACGTACGTCATATGTGCTTCCTGTTATTACTCTTGCTGCTCTGTTATGAAGTTTTTGCAATTTATCTTTACATGTTTGGTTGCAATTCCCCCAGACTAACGAGCAGTAATCAAAGCATGGTTGGACTAGCGATTGGTACATTGTCAGAAGAGATGGCTGTGAGATAAACTTTTTAGCTCTCCTTAGAATACCAATCCCTTTTGATGCCTTTTTGCTGATGCTGTCACTCAATTTGGTTAGTCCAATTTAAATTTTCATCTATGAAAATACCTAAACTGTCTTGGAAACACGCCCTAAGTTTTTTCTCCTATGTTGATTATTGGTTCACTATCCATACCTGCTAATCTTTGCCGTGATCCTATTATAACATATATTCACTTCTATCAACGTTTACGGTTAATTTGTTAGCTAAAAGCCAATTATATATTATGCACATTATTTAGTTCATTATTCAATTTTTCTTCTAAAATCTCAGCATTTTTGGCAGAAATAGTTACGTTTGTGTCATCAGCAAACATAGCTGACAGAGTTGACCAAGCAATTCGGAAGATCGTTTATGTATAGCTTTTTTATATGCATTATGAAAATATGTAGATTTGGTTTTAACTGCTTTCTTTCTCAAGTAATCCCGATAATTTATTTGTTTTCTAATATAATCATTTAACCAAGGAGTATATTTGTTCCTAACTTTTCTAGATCTTAGAGGAACATGAATGTCTGCTACTCTGTTAAAGACAAATTTAAATTGAAATCACAATACATCTGAGTCATTACTTTCCCAGGTATATTGATTTGGTAAATTATCAAGATCCCTATTGAAGTGATCAGGATTACAGTTTTTATAATTTCTGCTTTCGATAAGCTTTGGCTGTGTTTTAACAAAAGAAATTTTTCGACAAATATAAATAAGAGAATGATCGCTTATTCCCACATGTTCTACACCAGAATTAATTATGTTTTCAGGACAATTTGCCAAAGCAACATCAATTTTATAAAGTTTCAGAATTTTGAGTTATTCGAGTTGATTGCGTAATTATCTGATCAAACTGGAACACTTCAATTAGGTCAAGTAATTTACTTGTGTGATTACTAATTGTTGAAGAGAAAAGATCGCAGTTAAATCACCAAGTATTATCACTTCCTTATTTTCTTGATCTAAATTCTGCATTAAAATTTCTATTTTTCAAAAATTTCAGTTGACGTATTTGGAGGTCTATAAACTGATGCAATTAATATGGGTTTGGATTTGACCTGGATCACTTCAATACAGATAGCTTCTAAATCAGGTATCAGATCATTTCTTAGTGCAGTATTAGTGCAATTCCTGTAGTACATTGCAAATCCTTCGCCTTCCCAGTTTCTGTCATTTCTAACAATGGAATAACGATTTATATTAACTATGGAGTCTATTATATGCTCATCTAACCGAGTTTCATTCACGCTTAGAATATCAAATGATTCTTTTTGAAGATAAATCTGTTGTTGATCAATATATTTAGTTAAAGACGCTATATTAATATGGCCAATTCTAAAGTCTTTTAGATTCTGGATAGTTTCCAAAGGATATGCATTATTTTTTTTAAGTCTGATTGTTTATCACTTGGTACAGATTTATCTTGATGTATAATGAATCCACGTACTGTTCAAGCCTTGATCTATCCAAAGCACAAGTAACATTTGGCATTGTACACCCCGGAAAAGCAATGAAAATCGTCTTTCGCGACTTTTGCAAGGCTTTTGACTAAGTAGATCACAACAAGCTTCTTGAGACATTTACTAACATTGGTGTTCGGCTGGCGTTAGTAGAGTGGTTTGCATCCTATATCTTCAGGGCAGATCACAATTTACATCATTTTAAGGTGAACAACCCAACTTGAAAAAATCAAAGGCAGAGTTCCACAAGGTAGCAAATTGGGCCCGATAGTATTTATTTTTAAAATTAACCAACTCTCATGGTTTAATTTGTCTAATGATCAGGAACCAATATGCGAGGCATCTGAAGATCAAGATACAGTAATGTTCTTTGATGATACCACATTGTTCGAAGCCATTATCATGTCTCAACATTCATCTGGTAGTTCAATCGTTCACACCCCACGAAATGTAAACAGTGTAGTGTAGTGCAATTTGCGCAAGACAAGAGAATGGATTTAAATGGGGGGAAATGTAAGAAAATGTCATAACCAGTTGAAGTTAATTAAATTTTACTTACCAGCCAGGCAGTGAGCCAGGGTGGTACCACAGCCATCCCAGACTACAGAACAGACTGAAACGATTACATGGTAAACCGTCTGCTATGCAAGAATTTTTTATATGCTTGTCCGCGTCTTCCATGTCCGTTTTTTCCATGTCCGCGTTTTTCATGTCCGGGTTTTCCATGTCCGCGTTTACCAGAGAAAATGGAATAGTTTTTAAAACGAAAATGTTAAACGAGAGCCTAAAATATAGCTTCACGGGTAGCGAACAGGGAGTAACTGAAATTAGACTTGGGGTTCAACACCTCCGCTTTTCGTATATCTCTCGTTGATAAAACAGAGATAACGTGAACAAACGGGGTAAATTGGTTAGGATATTATTGATATTACACGGCAGCGCGAGGATATAAATTTTATGAGCGCAGCGAATCCGAGTCAGTAACATAAATTCTGATCAGTAACCAAGTAAGTAATATAAATTTCAATCGATAATGCTAAAAACATGCATCATGTTATGTAGACGCCAAGACTAACTGTACATCATTAACTTGTAGGCTACTTTTATCATTTTTTCCGAAAAAAAAATGTTGCATGAACAAAGATGAAAATTTCTCCGCTTCTGTTACAAACATCCCCATATTTCTGAGCACATAAAATCATCGTTGGGAGATGATAACGAGATCGAAAAAATCTCACTGTGTATTTTTAGTATCTTACAGTCTATTATATATAAACCGAAAAGAGGGTAAAGACACACATTTTGCTGCCTCACATTAGCCAGTGCAGGTGATTTCGGCTCATCAGAGGCTAAGCTTGGCAGGTAGCTATATATACAACCTGCATATCAGCATCATTGAAAATAGTTAATTAATAATGTTCGCATAAATAACAACTACACAATATCTAACTTTAGGTATACTTGGCCGACATATGGACTTTAAAAAACCAAAGTTTGCGTTAATTTATGGTACACTAATCCTGGATTGTGTTTGAGTTTCAAACAGCTCGACCAAATTTCTAATTTCCTTCGACAAAAAAATTTCGTGCGTAATTAAGCATAAATAATTCATGTCACGAAAATAAATGCGCGTGTAGTGAGGATAAATCAAAATACATAGTGACCTTCACTGAATATGTTAATTATTGAGCAAAAGTATCTGCTCTAGAAAAAGATGTATACCACTTGTATGAGATTTAAAATCTCAGTTATCATTTTTGTTTCTTATATCTTGCCTGTAGTGCAGGTAGCATTAATAGATGAAGAGTTTCATCAACAGGTCTATCGTCAAATTCAAAAAGGTAGGAGCTAACATGTTTTTGACTGAAAATTTCATTTTAATTTATAACTTATGGGCACAATTAAAACTGATGAATATATAACAGTGTACATAGACACTCTAGCTAAAATTCATGCATTCATGGCATAATTGCTACAAGTACTTTTAAAAAACACAATATTTTTTATAATTGAATGTGTCATCGTTGGTAATGATGATAAAAATATTTTAGTATTGAAAAACAACTTCACATCATACAGATCTGTTTATGTCAAATACGCAAACACATACGAGATAATTCAACCCTGTCTAGCTCTTTCTTAAGTTTCCTTTAAAACATAAAGCCAATAAATTTTGGCGAAAATAATCAGCATGCAAAAGGTATATAGGAGTGATATCATTGCCAAACCAAACCAAACCATTATATATATATATATATATATATATATATATATATATATATATATATATATATATATATATATATATATATATATATATATATATATATATATATATATATATATATATATGTTGATTCCTAGTCTACTAGTCTAGTATACTTTATATATATATATATATAAAGTATATGTGTATATGTATAAAGTTATATATATATATATAAAGTATATGTGTATATGTTGATTTCTAGTCTGTAATCGATAAACGCGTTTCTTATACACTTTAGCCTTCGGTGTTTCATGATTTAATGTCGTTTTAAATGATAAGTAAGGTCTTTAACGTATAAACTGTGATCCTGAAGAAAAGAAGTACAGATACTGGCAAGATAACAGGCCAACAAAACTTATGCAAGAACAAAAAGTGCTCGATAAAATATGTTATTGTAATTAATTTTAGAAAGATTTCAAGATTTAGCTTTATATCAACCTGGAGTGCATGCATATAGCTAATAGGCTTTATACAGCATATGCATGTATGTACAAAGAAAAAATTGTCGTGAAATCAGTAAAGATTTTTATAACAGTACCTGCGGCTTTGTTAAATATCGATGAAAGGATGAAGTCCAAACAAGCACCATTGTTGTAAAAATCATGCAGTAAATCAGAATGTCTGCAGCCATTTTGTAAGGAAACAAGGAGGCAATTCTGGAAAAAATATTTGTAAAATGTCTCTCTTCAGTTCCAACTACAGCATGTTTGTCAATTATTTGTAACGTTATCTGGCTGGCGTGAGAAATTTGATGTCACCCGAGCTTCTACATCTTTGTTGTTAGGTATATATTGCAGTCGCGAATGTTTAGGCTATTATTAATTTCTTTTATGTAGGCTATCGACTGACAAGCGATTACATCAAGTCAAATCATTCTGTCGTATCGCTTTTCGAATGTGGAATTTTTTGCCTGCAAGAACAATGTTCAGGATTTAATTATAAAGATAAAAAGGAGAATAATGAAATCAACTGTCAGCTTGCAAACCTTCGAGCATCATTGCACCTCATAACCACTGATGAATCATGGGACATTTATGTCAACAAGGTACATACGCTATTTTCTAAAAATTACCTAACAGCGCATGCAGATATATCATATATGTATATATATGTATATATATGTGTATATATGTATATATATATATATATATATATATATATATATATATATATATATAAATATATATATATATATATATATATATATATATATATATATATATATATATATATATATATATATATATGCATATGCATATGCATATGCATATGCATATGCATATGCATATGCATATGCATATTCATATATATATATATATATATATATATATATATATATATATATATATATGTATGTATGTATATGTATATGTATATGCATATACATATACATATACATATACATACATACATACATATATATATATATATATATATATATATATATATATATATATATATATATATATATATATATATATATATATATATATATATATATATATATATATATATATATATATATATATATATATATATATATATATATATATATATATATATATATATATATATATATATATATATATATATATATAGATCGCTTAGGCGATCATCAGGCAACTGACAGATTATTTAATGGTGTTTAGTGGGGCATAGGTTTTGGAAACTTTTATTCAGTTTTAAAATTTCGCTTCACTCCTTGATTTGTTTCACAAAATAACACTTTTGTACCATAGTCAAGTTATAGTAAAAAGCCGCTCGCTGCTGCAGCCAAACAGATTGCAGGAAATCAAAAAATATCATTAGGCATCCACAAATAAAAAAATAAATATCTACATTCATATCGTCTTGAAAAGAAAATTGCTATGTATAGACATATGCAAGTATATAGTTACTCATTAAATTAATGATACTATGCCAGTACTATAGCGTTACTAGCTAGTTGATCATGAACAATGGCGAAGCCAGCCCGACATTTGGTCATGCAAATGCAATTTTTTTGTGTTTATAGACCGTCTAAGAAATTAATTTTTAAAGAAATGAAAAATGATGATGATTTAAATTTCCATAGCATGACTAAATTGTCGGGCAGGCTTCGCTACTTATCATGAAATAATACTGACCAAAATAAACTAAAATGGCAATTATTATGTGGATACGAGTTCGAACTTCTATTCGATAAGAACAAAACGATTTAAAGTTCTTTTCTAAACAGATGTTTTGGCTATGGGTACACGAGAACGAATAGATGTTGTTTAATAAGTTAAGATTTTCCATCTCTTAAACTTTTTCATCTACTTCTGCAGCATATCATTATTATCATTATTATCGTCATCATAAGTTACAACACCGTTATTGTTAGGTTTTTATCTCATTCTTTTCTTTATTGTAAATCGGGCGTGTATTCTGTTGTTATTTTCATTATAAGTTATAAATATAGATCGTTTTTGACGCCACGGCCACAATGTTGGATGAACGGGTACCAGTACAAAATAATTTCTAATGCTACAATAGATTCTTTTGCGGTACACCACGGTTAACCGCAGGTACAATACGCCAATATTCCAAATACATTTTTACGCATTTATGGCAAAATCAGTATCTTTTATAGTATGGGTCGAAAGAATTTTCAGGAAAATCCTGCCATGATATTTTAAAAAATCATTATGAATATGTTCAGGATGGAATTTATTGGATTTCTCTAGCATCAAGTAAGAATTTGGAAACACGTCTGAATAGTTGGACACGCAGATTATATGATATTCTTACAAACTTGTCATTATATTTTCTGCCATCCAAATGTATATCATGAATATCATGCAAAAGTTTTTTAAATTATATTCCTAATTTTGCAGCTGACTCAACAGCATTTCCTGTATTTTGTGACATGAAGAACGGTGGTAAGTCTCGTAATAAGTTCCAAAAACAAGAATAGCATGCTAATAGCGAGTGCACTTATGAACTAGACTGAAACAAGAACAGTAATGAGTCATACTAATTCTCATTATTCTACAGGGTATATAAGAGGTAATCGCGTAGTTTGGTGTACTCTATAGAGCGCTCAATGTTTAACATTTAAAAATAGAAAACATTTTTTGCGTTTCTATTTAACAATTAGATTACGAGCTCGAGATTTCTATGCGGTGATAGTTGAGGAGGGCGAAGCCCGAATCAACTATAACCGCATAGAAATCGAGAGCGAGTAATCTAATTGTTTTAGTAGAATCAGAGCTGAGGTCAAACATGGAATATTCAACAAAAAATTTGATTTTAAAGCATTTTTTTTAAAAGAAATCTCTATAGGAAGGTGATTGTTCCGCTACTCGCTATCTATCGAGGAATAGACAGCGAGTAGAGTAACCAATCAAATTACAGCATTTGCAGTAGAATACTAGTATGATTCTACTAAAGAGTTATAGAAACACGTACGAGGGGAACGCGCGAGAAACGAGAAATTGCGTGGAACACGAGCACGAAGTGCGGAAACACGGAAAAAATGTAGAAACCGTGTTTCCGTATAGAAACACGGAAAAAATGTTCTTTATCTCCTTTGTTAAATAGCCTTTTGAAAACGAAAAAGGTAAGTGCATTGAATTCAATTACATTTATTCAAATATTTTTCTAATTTTTAGTTTGTTCGTGCAAAAAATAAAAAATTCCGCAAAAATTTAACCTTTTTTAACAATCAATTTACAAAAATTAAAACGTACTTTACTTGTTAATTTCGAGACGAGATTCTGTAAAATTCTGTAAAAATATAATTGTTCCAGAGCAGCTATTTTGTATTTTGGTCTTTTGAAATTCCCGTTAAACCCACGCGGGAAAAATTCCGTGTTTCTATAACGTTATAGAAACACGGACGTGTTTCTATTTAACAATTAGATTACGAGCTTGAGATTTCTATGCGGTGATAGTTGATGAGGGCGAAGCCCGAATCAACTATCACCGCATAGAAATCGAGAGCGAGTAATCTAATTGTTTTAGTAGAATCAGAGGTCAAACATGGAATATTCAACAAAAAATTTGATTTTTAAGCAATTTTTTTAAAATCTCTATAGAAAGATGATTGTTTCGCTACTCGCTATCTATCGAGAAATAGATAGCGAGTAGAATAACCAATCAAATTACGGCATTTGCAATAGTATACTAGTATGATTCTATTAAAACGTTTTATATAATAATCAGAGTTCATTCTGGATTTTCATTGGTCGAGAACTGTGATCTATTAGAGGACAGACGTACGCTGATGCCATTTCAGCGACAAGCCAATCACAGCAATTTTAGAATTACCGACAGCCAATGGCGTGCTTTGTCTTGTATAGATCATGATCACGTCAAATGGCGTGTTAAAGTCTTTTCGTCGCACTACAAACTTATTTTGGCAAAATTTTTCATATTTCTATTATATAAAACAAATAGATAACTCGCCTAGGCGGCTTGTGGACCACGTTTTTGTTCTTACCACATTATGACGTCATACTGTGTATCTATACCTGAACAGACAAGGGCAAAATGTTATCTATTTGTTAAACAGAAACATGGTTTTTTGAGCCTTCGACCAAATAAGCGACGTTGTTTTTAAAAGGCTATTTTATAAATAGCAATAATCTTTCAGAGTTCGAAAGGCCAGGCATTAAACTGTTGAAAATTGAGCAAATACGAACTGATCGAAATAGCATTTTTTGACCGTTTAGAATTTATTGAAAATCTTTTCAAATTTAATCTTATTTTGGAATTAAATTGACATAAATTGCAGCGTACATACGTAAAATTAATGCATATTACTAACGACGTTGATTGCTTCTCGTGACAGACCAGTGGTTAATTCATTGACTTTTCTTTTCTTATTCGCTGCCTTAATACTGCCAGGGATAAAAATATGCGAATTCGATCGGCTATTTTCATTTGATTCGTATATTTGGTCAATGTTTTTTTCAAATTTCACAAACATGCATGGTGGTAATCGAAAGCTAAAGGCCCGGTCTTTCTGATTGTGAAAGAATGACTTCTGTAGAAAAAATAATGAGCGCGCTCGAGCACTCCAGAGTTGGATTGCCTTTTTTGATGCACATTAAAGTTGTTTTATGAGTAACTAATATGGACATCTCGTTAAGAGTTGTTATATTGACCTTGATAATTCCGCATACAGCAAAAACCGCAGCCAATAATTTGAAAAGTAGTAATATTTGTAGCTGACCACATTTTATTATAGTTGCTGTATATAGTTCCAGGCAAGCAGAGAATTTGTATAGTTGTTGTATCGTTTTAATTTTGAATTTTGAGAAAAGCGACCCCGTGTACACATAGTTAACCCAGGTCCAGGATAATTGGACGAGTAATGTTTATGAATTTTCTTGCTTGCGTTAATGCTTACGTTTCCTGTCTACTGTCGTGTAATACCTGCTTTCTATAATATGCATCTTGAGAGAACTGAATATTATAATGATACTATAATTGCAAGCAAAACGCTCATGAGCTGTTTTATGAAGTGCACATTTTTCAGGTTGGACTTTGGTATTTAAAGCAGTTGATGACGTACCTGGGACTTTATCAAACGTATGGCAAAGTCAGTCTACCTTTGAAGAAAATTCACTGGAAGCTTTGAATGTCAATAGCACGTTTAAAAATCATTATAAAAATAGAATTATCCAAAAATGGGACACATTTAACCCAACACAGGTAAAGAAAGCAAACTAATAATCTCAAGTATTCACACATGTGCTGGTGAACAGATTACTTAGCTATGTTAGTAATTCAGTGATAGCTGCAGCTGGTTAAACGTTCTGCCAAGTTGTAACACATGCACTTGGGCAGAATAATATTCTCCCTATGTGGACAAGAATTTACTTGCTCATGTCTTGAGCACGTTTTTGCTCAAAACAAATTTGCTATGCATGATTTCAAAAACCAGAGGTAATTTTACCTGCCTTCTCGAGGGACAAATCCATTTCCCTCTTAAATTGTCCGTTGGGTGTCCAATATAACAATTCTGAATGTTGTTTAGCCCAAATTATTTCGTGAACTTTGATCAACACGTTTTTCTTCAGCTTTATTATTTATGTGGTCAAAAATAGCAAACTTTCAAGTTCGTTCATTTGGAAAATAACTTGTATCATCAGAAAGTTTACAAAACTACATATAAGACATTGTTACCTTAGTTTTTTAAGCCGTTTTGAGTTATTGCTGCTCAAAAATGGGGAAATGGCGGTAATTTCCTGGGCACCAGTCTAAAAAAACGGTTTTAAACGTTCATAACTCAACAAAAGCGCGAAAAATAAAAGTAACCATAATAATGTGTCATATGTAGTTTTTTTATTACCTTTTTGATGACATAAGTGATTTTTCCTATAGAAATAAATCTGAAATTTCGCCTTTTTTGACAATGATATAGTTTTATAGAAATTTAGGAAAAACGTGTTGGCTGGAGCCACAAGAACTTTCATCGTGTTCAACATGCAGAAATATATTTATTAGGCATAAAGGTACAACATAAACATAAAATGAAATATGCCCCTCGATATGATAAATAAACATGTAATTTCGCCTCCCTGACTACAGGCTCTGGTCGTCGATACGGAGTAATAATAGGTTTATATTCTTAGCACTGTTTATATAAATGTTGAATGTATTAATGATGACTTTTATGATTTAAGGCCCGAGTTGCACTGTACTCTCAAGGTGAAGAGGATTTGGCGTTGACATTCAATGCTCAGAATACAGACAACCTGAATTGGTTTACTGAAGCAAATCTTGAAACGTCGCCTTGGCAGGATATTCATACAATCACAGATAAGAATTATTTCAGCCTGGTTGGTGCATGTGATAACCCTCAGGAGGGCTGCCGTAATTTTTATATTAATCATCATCATGGCGGTTGTGAAGTAGATACTGGATGGTTGTGCATTGGAAATTCAAAAGGATGTGATTGGGAAATAAGGCATGGAGAGAGCTCGTTTCTCTATAGCAAAACATCAACCACAACTAACTGGCATGCTGGCGGTGAGTTTGCTTGTTGATCATCTTATAAACGCATTATACAAATACAAATGTAAAACATTTGCTTCTTTTGCCCTAAACTTCTTTTAAAATTTAAATATTATTTCAAGAAGGCCAAAAAGAATGAACTTTCTAGTTTGGGGAAAGAAAATCTTTTCATTTTTGCATTGGACAATCGTAAATATTAAAATGTTTGAAATTATTTTTAGATGTTGGTGCATCAGATGTTTTTGCTGTTTATCTGCGCTAAAGTTGATGTTAATTTGTACAGACAGAGTATACAGACCACGAATAATATAATGTAATACACTAATACAGTATCCCGAATTAACCTTGCCAATATCAGTGGCGCTGTCAAAAGCACACAAAAACACATAGGATCGCTCATTACCTTAAACGATATAACAGTGAATAATAACGGTAACTCCGAATAAAGACATTATGTTCAACGTTTCCACTTTATTTAGTCATTATCAGAAATGGATAATGTTACATAGTAATGCCTAATATACAGCTAATTCAATTAAGGTTGACATTGACAATAGTCAAATGTACAACATGATCGATCAAGTGCCAAAAGAATGATTCTTTACATGCATGTGGATGTTAAAAAATATCATACTAGATACTATATTTGTAATCCAGCAAGGCTGCTGATGTGTTGATCTTATTTAAAACTATATTATTACCATCATTTTTTTACGCTCATGCATATTGCACATTTGCCATTTGACTATTGTTGATGTCAACCTTAATTGAATTAGCTGTATACAGATACAGCTAATTCAAAAAAGGTTGTCCATCAAAAGTTTAAAATCTAAATTACAAAATCCAAAATACGAGAGCAAAATGCATCATGGGGTTCACTTCATGACTTCTGGTTAACGTTATATACCTTACGAAGAGCGAAGTTTTGAATAACACTATAGTCGTGATAGTTTTGTCTTTGCCATTTAACTTTGTGTTGTTAGCAGAACGTATGTTGTGTCTCCTATTTTGGATTTTGTAATTTAGATTTTAGATTTTTGAAAGACAACCTTTTTTGAATTAGCTATAGTTGTAATTGGATATCTACTATAAGAAAACTATTATTAGTCTCGAAACGCTTTGATGTCATGGTTGAGTTCCGGTTTTTGCCTGTGAATTGCGAGTGCTTCTTTGAATAATATGACTGACCACACGACCAGTGTTTTGCCTTATCATTCAAAGAAGCACTTGCAATTCACAGGCAAAAACCGGAACTCAACCACGGCATCAAAGCGTCTCGAGAACTAATATCTAATAACAGATATCGTATTACAACTATCTGTATATATTAGGCATAACTATGTATCCATTCCTGATGATGACTAAAGTCCAAACGTTGAATCATAATGTTGTCTTTATTTGTAGTTACAGTTGTTGTGTGTTTTATGAAAATACTCAGTGGTTCCCACAGTTAGTGAATAACTCTCCCACGAAGTTGTTTACATCGTTTCAGATAGTAAAAATCAAACATTTTAAGATACACTTTTAGACCTCACGTTATGTCAATGTGGAAAAATGAATTACATTTGTTTCTATAAATGTATGTGACGTATATGCACTATAAGTCTATATAGACGGGATATATGCACTTATATCTACCACATTTGTCACCTTAATTAACCACCTGCTACTAAAAATAAAATATAAAACAGTAATGTAAACAATTGCATTGTATTCAATTTATGTATTCATTTTTTTATTATGTATGTTGATACATGGAAAATGTCCATACAAAATACAGGGTTTATAAAAAAGTACAGGTCGATCCTTTGAAGTAGGCACAAATTCATATTAACCACAATCTCTTCTATTAATTTGACAGTTCGGAATGCTTCAAATTAATGATTCGAAAAGCAACACGAGATCCTACACACTTGGGAATTTCACGACGTTATTATTGATTTCCCTTGTGCACCAAACGTTGTGTTTTTGGTTTAACGCATTCAGAGCTGTCAAATTAAAAGGATATATTGCGGCAATTTGAATTGTAGCTACTTCAGAAGGTCTACTTTTGATTGACACACCCTGTACATTGGTGTTTCGGCGTAAAAAATGTGATTAGAAGAGATAACTGGTGGCGCTTACATTTGTGTTCGTTCTTAAATATGCCATATGAGAAACGTAGAAGAAAAATATGTAGGGTTGATGCTACTGGCCGAAAATGCAGTAACTACTGTAGGTATAATTTAGCAATTAGATGTGGGCAAATCCGAATGAACTAACCTTCTAAATTCAATTAGCTAGTTCTAAAGCCATAATTTTTTCCAAAAAATCGGTCAAGAATCGGTAAAATGGATCGCGACGCATAATAGAGCAGTCTGCCAGAAATATTTCTTAATCTTAATGAACTAATATTAATCTTCAACTTGCAGTTACTTATATAACTTGCTTGACTAGCTCTATAGTGGGGAGACTTCGTAGTTTTACGTCAGAGATTTACAGCGTGACATGGCTAGCTTTATTGTACAAATCATGATAGATTGTCTGTAGTGACTGATCAAATACCTCTCGATGACCAAGACTAGTGTATAAATGTTTCTTATTCGACCAATATTCATTATCATCTAGAGGTACAGTAATACTAAACAAAATAAAAAATATTACTTAATGTCATCACAGCAGCAGAGGTTAATCTCTCCACAAAAACCATATTATGGTCTGGTGCAACATCACGGGGTGATGTAACCCCTCCCCTACCTGCTCTCTCCAACATAACCTCTCTCTGATTATGTAACGACCCTTCTTGCGCCCCACCCCCCACTAACACATCTCTCCTACATAATCTCTTGCAGTGTCTCATGTACCTCCTCTCCTCGCGCCATCTCCACCACCACCTTTAGTGTACAGTCTCCCACAAATTTTCCGGATTATGAACGTCCCCCGTTTTCCCCTCTCTACCAACATCTCTCATGCATGGCGTAAGGTGTGGTTTATCTTGTCAAGATATCAATTCGTAGCAAACGCATGAATCAGGACACAAATTAGATATTCTACCAGATGTCTCACTTCCTATCTATTCCTAATGTTTTTGTGTCCGCGATTTTTCGGCTGATCAAGAATTGCACACGCGAGATGACACAACCAGAGAGCACGAATTGCACACGCAATGGCACTTGCCACGCTGACGTGTACTGCTTACGTGACAGCACGAATTTATTTTTTTATTTATTTATCTATATGTCTTTGCCATTTCAATATATAGTATACAACACAAATACAATCAATAACAGATAATAGAATCTACATGGCAAGGTGCACGCAACAGCTTTCGCCAATTACAGCGGCCCTTTACAAATATATATGCGTATACTGTAGTAAAAGTTACAGATTGATAAAACACAAATGACAGCTTACAAGACAGGTTACAAGACAAGTTACACGACAGACATATATTTAGAAATGGATATATAAAGCTACAGACTAATAACATGTAATTTTACATGACAGATTACGAGACGTGTTACAAGACAAGCATACAGATTTCCATGTTCGTGGATCATTAACATCATACACATTCCCTAAAGCAACTTTATAGTATTTAATAAGTCCACATTTAAACTTATTTAAGCTGACGTTGTTGCCAGTCAGTTCCTTCGGTAGTGAATTCCATAGTCTTGTTGATCTACTCAGATACGATTTTTGCATGGTAGGTGGTAGTCTTGCATCGAGTTGTTACGAAGGATAAATTATTTGGACTAAATGATCTGGTTACTTTCTTGATGTTGACTGGTGATAGTAATAAGTTATTGTTAATTGAGATGATTCCATGGATTAATTTAAAGAAGAATACCATGTCTAAATATTCATGCCAGTAACTTAGCGGGATTATGTCGAGTTGTAAAAGCCTGTCCTTGTAGCTGGTATCACAGCGAAAAGGTAGATTCAGTATAAATTTAGTTGCCCGTCTTTGAAGCTGTTCTACCTGTTGAATTGTGGTGACGGTTTGTGGTGCCCAGATCTGGGAGCCATAACACAACTGCCGCACGAACCAAGGATAAGTATAGTGTGCGACGGACTGTGATGCTCTTAATGTCTAGCGTTGATCTTCGCACGTATCCCAGGGTCTTGTTGGCCTTGTTGCACTGGTGGTTGATGTGCTTGGACCAGGTTAGATCAGGTGATGTAAGAATACCAAGATCTCGCTCACAAACCGTGCTTGTCAGGATAAGTTTGTATGGGTAGATGATTTTATTGTGCTTGCGGGTGACTCTCAAAACTTCACACTTACTCGCATTCAAAGTCAGGTTGACATACTTGGAATTGTCTTCGAAGTTTTTAAGGTCTTTTTGTAAAGCTAATGCATCGGCGTCAGAATTGATTGTTCGAAAGATCTTGGTATCATCAGCGAAGGTGGCAATTTTTGAATTACGTACAGAGTTTGATAGGTGATCTTCATAGAGCAGGAACAATAATGGCCCAAGAATAGATCCTTGTGGTACTCCTGATGTAACTGGCAGTGTTTTTGACGTTATTCCTGAGATTGTTGTGCGCTGACGCCTGTTACTAAGATACGATCTGAACCATTCTAAAATTTTTCCCCCAAACCCGAACTGACGAATACGGTCAAGTGGTTTAGCGTGACTTACTTTGTCAAAGGCTTTCGACATGTCCAAGTATAATACGTCAATTTGCTTACCACGATCAAGCTCACGACCTATATGTTCTAGAACTTCAACAAGTTGGGTTATGCACGATTTTCGAGGCGCAAAACCATTTTGACACTGACTTATTTGTTCATATACGTGATATTTGATATTGTTTAAGATACAACGCTCGAGAACTTTACTAGTGACTGGTAACAAGGAGATGGGTCGGTAGTGTTCAACGTAGGGATTTTTCGCCATGTTTGTGCACAGGAACGACGTTCGCAAGTTTCCATTCGTCAGGTAACACACCAACATTTAAGGACTTGTTGAAAAGAGCTCGAAGTGACGGCGTAATCTGCATAGCCGTCTCCTTCAGTAGACGAACTGGAATTCCATCTGGTCCGTGCGCTTTTCTGCTGTCTAGGTTGTTTATTACAGCTACAATTTCTTCCTCCGATAAAATTACATCATCAATAATACGAACATCGTCCTGCGAGAGATCATCTTGTTCAAAACTACCATCCTCATCCTTCGTGAAGATGGATGCAAAGTATTTATTAACAGCATTCGCTATGTCCGTGTTACCATCCACAATAATTCTTTCAGTCTCGTTGATTTTTATTGAAACTTTATCTGGAATATTTGAGACCTTGGATTTTAATTTAAAGTAGGACCAAAAACGTTTTGTGTTGCTTTCTTTAGATGTACATATTCTGTTCATGTATTCAAGGCGACTGTCGCGTAACATACGTTTGATTTTAGTTCGAAGATCTTTGAGTTTGTTTATTAAATGTTCACTTTGAGATACGGACTTCTTAATTCTCTTTCGCAAGGTATTTTTTTTCTTGATTAAATAGAGGATTGTATTATTAACCCATGGAAGAGATTTTCGGCCTTTCAGATGTTTCGTGGGCGCAAATTCTTTTACAGCTGTAAGGAATGTATTCTTCTAGTCTGACACATCGCTATTAATATCGTCGTCATTGGAGATTCTTTGCTCAAGATTAAGAGCTTGAAGGCGTGCACGCAATCCGTCAAAATCAACTCGTCCGTAATCAAAAACAGATCTCGACACTCTGAATGATGGAGTACATTCTATCTTTAAATCAAATATGATTGCATTGTGATCCGTTGAGATTTCTGATTCCGATGGCTTCAGTATTTCGCAAACGTTTACTTTATTCGGGATGTTGAGAACTGGACACGCAACACCTCTGGCAAGTGTAATGCACATTTTTTATTACAAAAAAGATAGGGAAATGCAGAATTTTGGCAGTTAAACGGCGATTTTAGGCGCAACTACCTATTGATCTTTATTTTCTTGACGAATTTTACTGATAAATGATACGCTGCTTCTTTTTAGCAAGAATGATTCACGCCACGCGAGCAAATCTGACGCGAGCAAATCTGAAGCGAGCAATCTGACGAAGGCTGACGCGAGCTCTTGAAAATCGCGGACATAAATTTTGCTTAGTGAGACATCTGGTAGAATATCTAATTTGTGATCAGGAATTTGTGATCAGACGTAAACACACGATTTGTAAAAACGATTTTTAAATTCTGCGTGGAAATACAAAGTTTCAAGTGACGGTGCGGTAAATTCCTTGACTAACCTGGATTCCTGATGCATGCATGTATTACACATATTTTAACATTATAATTTTTAGAAAAAAATTAATAAATATCTGCTTGTTAAAGTATACGCAATTATCTACAGTTTATATCAATATGTGAAACGTTAAAATGTACGAATGAAAATAAAAAAAATTATGACAAAGAAATAAGCTACACGTTCATCATTAACTTGCTTTACCTCGTGTTTAGATGTCTGTCCAATGAAAGTTAGTTTCTATTTAGGCTGAAAACATTAAAAATCTTGTTTAAAAACCAAAATTATAACATGATTACTTTCATCTAAGTTTATTTACATTTTACGTTCAACAAGTGCCCAATAACGCATGTGTTTAATTTTTTATAAAAATAGTAAACATTTAAGTCATAAGATTAACGTTAGATAATTGTTTAGTTAACACGACATTCAAAACCGACTTCTTGCAATCAGTACACATTTTAAAAGTAAACATCAGATTTAACCCGGCTCTAAATGAAAAATAACTCGTAACCATACCAGCTATTACTTGTGGATTATACTGTATGAATACAAGCTAAATGGCTCAGTAAATAATCAGTTGTTTGATAAGTTATTCATTGCACGTATAACCCTAATATTTTTAAATATGTTTAAAGCGAAACGAGGATTGTTCATAAGTTTGTAGGTGTTCTCTGGTTGCACAGATTCATTGTACTTTTTCTTTTTCAAGTATTTACTTGGTTGCATTGCAAAGATCACTTGAAACCACAATATACAGGTGACTTCTTTTCTAGAATTTTTGTAACTCCGTTCCTTGTCCAGAAATGCAAATAATGCAACGTGTGACATCACGTTGCATAATGACTTTTGGAAAACAGGCAATCTCATACTCACTATGCAGTGCCATGTCGCACGTTGTATTTGCATATCCAATAAAGATGAATATCTCGACAAAGAACACAGTTACAAAAATTCAAGAAAAGACGTTATATTGTGAATTTAAATAAGTAATTATCTTTCCAATGCAAAAAACATCACTTGACAAAATTTCGTCTCATAGGCACATTAAACTACCTATTGAATACTGTAAACAGGCTGTCGAAAGCTCGTGCTTAACAGCCAGAGAAACTCTACAAACTTACTAACCCTAATACTGTATGTCGTTGCGTTAGGACTAGCCACATACTGTACGCCTACAAGTATCCTAATTTTGTAGAGTACAACGAAAATTCTTTGTCTGCTCAAAATTATTGTCTGCACAAATGTGAATTATTTCTTTTTTTTAATTTTTACTCTACCTTCGATTAAGTCTTACACCAAGAGATGGATGTTCAGGATCTTGGAAAGAACGATCCAGCGCCTCTTGTCTAACGTCATCTATCTCCGACCTTTATCAAAACGCAAGGAGAAAACAGATATCAAAATGTACTGCATGTATAATCAATTCACACTTTCTCATACCTTAACTCTTGCAGAGAAAGTAAACTATCTTGATCTGAATCTGTATCTGAGGCACTGCTATAACCATTCTGTGTTGAAATGACAAAAACAGTATAAGGAATTGTTCTTGCATGCACATGCGTGTATTTTGGTTGTGATTACTGTATGTTTACTTTTGTTTCATGCAACTTCCGTTTCAAAGTCATTTATCAATGAATGTAATTCTTTGGCGCCGAGATTGATGACTTATTTTAAAGCAATTTTTATAATTAAACAAAAGTGAGACTAGTTTAGCGTTGTTCTATTGCGATTAGCGTGACATATTTCCATACAAAAAGTGACGGACTAGTCATCTGGACAGTGGTAAAAGTATGCAATGCAAATGCGCCGGGCCACCATACATTGCACGTGATCAGACGCCAGCGAGTCTGAAATGTTTCATTTAAATGAATAAACTTACTGAGTAAACTTTAGTTTTCTCCAATAATTTTTTAACTCTTTCATGCATTTCATCCGACTGTGAACAAGAATCTTTACACGAACTGTAACCTTCAGATTCTGGATTAAAGATTCTCTTTCTCTCAGAAAGAGGTCGACTGTACGCCACGTCATCTGATGTAGGCACGCGGTCAGGAATCCTGGCACGAGCTGGTGTATGATATGACGTCAAAGACGGTGTGGAACTAGAACGGAGTTGACGATCTGGTCCAAAACGATACTGAAGAAACTCATTGCCATAAACTTTGAAATAAGCTTGACAAACCAAACAATCTTTGTGCGGAACACGGCAATCTTGGCATGGTACTGGAGAAAAAGGAATTAAATTAAAATCAGAGTATTTTTTAAACAAAACCTGTATAAATATGATGACTTACACGGGTCCCCTTCCGCAGGCATAGGTGTACTGGGCAAACTATTTCTCATCTTAGTTCTTCGTTTAGCATTAGGACTTGGTGGAAAATCACGGCGTGAAATTATACTTTCATCTGCTTTGCCTGTTTTAAATGGAGGCTTGTTCTCGCCTGATTTACGTCGTAATGAACGCTTGAGTCTGGGAGATAACGATCTTGATTTTACAACAACTTCACCATTATTTTCAGGACGTCTGGGACATTCACATACACAGTGTTTCTGTGCACGTTTCGGTATTTGATCATGTGGCGAATACATGCGTTTCGGAGTCTGTACACGTGTTGAATGCATGATAGGGACGGTTTCGTCTTCGTTATCTGATGCTTCACTTTCCTATGAAGAAAATAATTTAGTAAATTATTTATATTTTACAGTGCTCAAGTTTTCCTCTTGAAAAGAAGATATACTGTTAGTGGTACTAACTATATATCGTTTTCACCCAGTCTCTGGGATAAAGTACGTCAAATTAACAGATTTGTCACATTGACGGGGGATATGCCTAAATGTTAATTAGAGCCCCCCCCCCCACACAAGCACACAAAATGTGGTTACCATCTATGTGCAAAGAACTTAAATTTCAACTTTCTGAAGAAAAAACCTAGCTAGATTAAGTTTTACTTTGCCAAATCACCGGCGCACCCCCCCCCCCCAAAAAAAAAAGGCACACTCCAGTAGAAATATAAAAATCCGTCCATAGTGTGACGACTAGTTGCATCTCGCATACACAAGCGGAAACATAATATATAGCATATCAATAAATTCTTTGTACACGTAGATTTGCATCGTAAGCAATAAATTAAGTTTTCAAATTTTGGAGCCCGCTACATAATTATATGTAATTGTATAATTATTTAATTTTTCATATTTCAAATTATTTATGTTATAAAGGGTGTATAAAAAATTTAACAAATCTGAAATTGCTTTCTACTTCGTGAAACGTCTCAATGTACGACGTTTTATAATTGAAACAGATTAGACACGGGGGGGGGGCTGTATCTTTTACAACAAGTTAAATACAGGTCGCGCAGCTAATTTTAACAGTTAAAAGTAATTTTGGGTGGAAAGTATGTAGGGTGTTGTATTGCTGCTCAAAATTTCAGAAAATTCGCTTGAGTCTAAGAGTGGTCTAAGCCGTTCAAAACGTCACGTATAATTTTGTGCAAAGTCAGCTTTTTGCATGCTTACAACTCCCAAGACATTAGAACTTTCTTAAGAAAGACGATTCTTATTTATAAAAATACAAGTTTGCGAGGCGTTTTGAAGCACTTAAACTTAAACAATTTCCTTGACATTTGTACAGCAGTACAACACCCAACAAATTTTTTACCTACCGACTCAAGATTACTTTCAAGTATTCATTTTTTTTATTTATGAGTAAGTCAACGATTGTTGAACATAGCAGCAGAAGACAATATGGAGAGCTCACCCGTTGTCTGTCATTTCCAGGTAATGTCGTCAACATGGTATAATGCAGCAATGGTGACGCCCTCGCTTCTTGCATCGTGGTACTTGTTGAAAATTCTAATTTAGGATTTATACCCTGAAGCAGAGAACACGTAACGTACACCATATCAGGTCAGCGATAAGAAACAAATTAATTAATGACACTTTGACAAACACTGATAAACAACGTATCACAAAGCGAAGACACACAGATTGGCGTTGACACACAGATTGGCGTTGCACAGAAGCAGAAAAGACTGTAGAGTGCGGACTGCTAATTACAGATAAAATACAGACTGTGGATGACACGCGGACTGCAGACATTATGCAGAAATGATTAATACAGCATGCCCGAGAAAATGTTCTACTATTTCAATGCTATTTCAATACCATTTCAAAACTAGCTCAGATGAACATATTATAAAATTAATGACATTTATAAATTACATACAAGCTATGTATAATAAATTTTATAATAAACAATTTAATTGTTTAATGAACGTGCATGATGATGCAATAACCACACGCAACTCGTTACATATAAAATTCATTATTAAATACTTTTCTTGTTCTTTGTTAATGCTTTAGTGAACTAGAATTTTTTTTCAGGTATATTATTTAGTATTATATCATAGAGCAAAACAAACTGGAGAGGTCAACATGCTCTACTTTCATAATAAACAGCTAGACATGAGACGTGGCGATGCAGATCTTACCTGAAACTTTACAGTTCTGCTGAGAAGCACTTCACGATCAAGCCCATCCTTCTTAGTGAGACTCTTGTCAGGAAATAAAAACTTTTTTGAAGATTCTTCGTAATATGCCAGAAGTTTGCCCCCTTAAATAATAATGTTGTAATTAACAGATGAAGTAGGTCATTCACGAAATAGTAAAATTACTGTATTCCATTTTTATGTACTCTGTAAGAAACTCTGTCAACATTATTATTTCTCATTGGTACATGCGAGTCATTGATCTGCTTAACATTTCTGAATTTTTTGTCTATATACGTACTATGTAATTCCACTATGTACATGCATGGAAGTATTATATTGGACACGTACAATGAAAGAGAAAAAAATTTAATTGCTATCAACTTTTACAAACATGAATACTCATTTGGAAAAGTTCAAACTCCACTGTTTATCGCGTTACCTTGACGACGTTCCGAATATTGCAATAATTCAATGATGACATTTTCATCTAAAAACAAAATTAGTGTTAACACATTCAAATGGTTCTTCTTTTGTTTTGGTGAAAGACTGAAACTCTTGTATCACAGAAAATTGTGCAAGATTCCAGTAACGCCAAAAACAATTGCAAAATGCCAAATCTAGCACAGTCATATTTTTGTCAAAGATCACACCAATAATATTCCTTGCCATATCTGAAGGAATAATAATATCGTGTCCACAATTTAGGGAAAACACTGGTGATTGGCGATAACGGGAATGAATAACCAGGAGTTCAGTCTTATCTTCATTCAGTTTCAGTTTGTTTAACAGCATCCATGCCCTTATATCAGCAAGGTAGTCTTCAATACGTTGAACTGTATAACTTAAATCATGTTCATCATTGCATGTAAATGAAGTATACAGCTGAGTATCATCCGCATAGAAATGAAATAGCATGTTATGACGCCGTAGAATATCAGCCAAAGGTGATGTATAGAGTAAGTACAAAATTGGCCCAAGCACAGAGCCCTGGGGAACCCCACAGGTCATATTGTGAGTTTCGGACTTAACACCACCAATGTTCACAAAATGAGAGCGGTTGGCCAAATGTGATCGAAGCCAATCCAATGCTTTTTCTTTTATGCCAAATCTAGATCTTAAACGGTGAATCAACATTTCATGATCCACCGTATCAAATGCGGATGAGAGATCAAGAAGTAGAAGTACGACACAATTGTGACTATCCAAAGCACGTAGAATATCGTTTAATACTCTAAGCAGAGCAGTTTCACAACTGTGATACCGTTTATATGCAGATTGAAATAGTTCTTGTAAATTGTTTTCATGAAGGTAACCAATTAAGCGAGAAGATACAACTTTTTCAATCACTTTAGAGACCATCTTGAGATACGATATCGGTCTAAAATTAGCAAATTCCTGATAATCCAATATAGGTTTCTTTAAAGTCGGCAATAGCACAGCTTTTTTCAAAGCAGGAGGCATATAACCAGACTTCAGTGATAAATTAACAATTTTACAAATAACTGGTAAAAGATCATCCATCAGAGGAATAAATAATTTAGCTGGCAATGGATCAAGGACACAGGACTTAGATGCAATAGAATGTATTACATTTGATAATTCATCCACGGTGGTTGGTGAGAAAGTGAACAGTTCGGAATCTGGAGGGAAAGTGTCAAATTCTAGTAAATGAGTCAAGGCAGATTCATCACTGGCTAATTCTTCTCTAATTTTGGCAATTTTGTTGGTGAAAAAATTGCTAAATTGAGTTGACAGTTAATTAAGTGACTCATATAATGGATAAAATTTCTCAGGACGTCTATGGAGGAGACGATCAATAAATAGTATGGACTAATTTCTTATTATCTGATCCCGCTTCCTCAATCAAAGAAGGATAATAATTCGCTTTTGCAGTACTAACCAATACTTTGACCAACTGACACTGATCAATAGAAACTTGTCAATCAACCTGAAGACCAGAACGACGCCAACGTCGTTCAAACTGGCGTCTTTTGGATTTTTGTACTGCAATATCCTTGTTATACCAAGGTGCTGCCGGTCGTTGGATAACGGTTTTAGTCAGTAGTGGTGCATGATCATCAAGAATTGAAGATAAAACCTCATCATATTGGTCACAAAGTTCCGAAAGAACTGCCCGAGGCGATAGATATAGTGACGAGTTCTTTATGTCATTGCGCAGCTTTTCTGTGTCAATTGATCGAATTTTCCGGCATGTTACAGTTTTCATAATTTTAGTAGGTTTAGCCAAATTCAGGTTACAATGCAAAACAAAGTGATCAGAGGTAAGAAGATCATTGACAGATAAATTGCAAACAATCTGTTCATCTAATCTGGTAATAATGAGATCTAGAGTGTTGCTATTTTTGTGTGTTGGCATACTGATGTGCTGTATAAGATTGAACGAGTCAAGCAAGTCCAAAAACTTAAGAGCGGTTGTATCAGTCGCATCGTTAACATGAATATTAAAGTCCCCCGTTATAAGCAATTTACCAGAAGAAGATGCCAGTAACTCCAAGAGAGATGTAAATTCATCAAGGAACAAATCAACCGTGAAGCCATTAGCTGATGATGGAGGAGGGCGATAGCATGTATTTCTCTAAACTTGTGCTCAAGTTCGTCGCTATAGTTAGAGATTAGACTGGTCGGTGGCTTCTCTTTGTTGCCCAATAACACCAGTGGGGAAATAGCCTCTCGCCCATAAACCGCTTTGAACGGAGAGATGTGTGTCGAGGAATGGACGCTGGTACGGTAGGCAAATAGGGCTAAATGCAGGTGTCGATCCCAGTCGTTGTGATCACTGTTCACTTATGACGAGATTATAGTTTTGAGGGTTCGGTTGAACCGTTCAACTTGTCCGTCAGTCTGGGGATGATAAGCCGATGTTCGCAACTTGTGAACGTCCAATATTCGAAAAACTTCTTTTATGAGCTCCGACTCTAAATTGCTCCCTTGATCCGTCAGGAGCTTTACTGGGACACCATGACGGGCAACAACGTTCTCCACAAATGCACGCGCTAGTGTCTCCGTGTTCTGATTGGCCAGTGGAACTGCTTCAACCCATTTTGTAAAGTGGTCACTCATCACCAAAATATATTGATGGCCTTGCGCTGTTACTGGGAGGGGGCCCACAATGTCCATTGCCCACAATTCCATGGGTTGCGAAACTGTGATACTATTCATGGGTGCACGAGAGGACGCCGGTGAAGATCTCTGTTGGTTGTATACGGCACACTCAGCCACCCACAAATGAACTTCGCTTGCCATCCCTGGCCAGTAATACCACGGGTGCAATCTCTCAGGGCAACGATTGATACCCATGTGACCGGAGCTAGGGTCGTTGTGAGACAACCTAAGCAGATCAGCGCGCATTTGTCGAGGGACTACCAACACCAGGCCATCTTTTCGGCCACTTGCTGCGACGCGTCTATGCAAAACTCCGTCCACAACTTCCAGTTGTTTCCACACTTGACGATAGCGACGAAGTTCGCGATTATCGGTCCAATCACTCGGGGGCTCTTCGCGTTTGGTGGTGTTCAATCGTGTCTGCAGTACGATTGAGATGACTGGGTCTTCGTGTTGAGCTCGGGATATCTTCTCTGGGGACCAAGTTGACTGCACCTCAGTAGACCTAACGCCTATGACAACATTCCCGAGCTGTCATCGCCAAATACCGATCCTAACGTGAACCAGATGTCGGTTCGAAGGCAACCAGACACGAGCTATGAGCCCGTGATCGTCGGTCAATTAAAGGAATGCGTTGAGGCCCTTACCGAAAAGATCAACCAGCTCTCAGCATCAGTAAGTAACATCAGCGAAGTCGCAACGATAAGGGCAGAGAACCCCCGCCGTTGGAGACGCGGCCCGTGTTATAATTGCGGTGGAGTAGGTCACCTTTCAAGTGAATGTCGTCAAACTAAAAGACGAAATGACCGTGGGTAACGCCAAAATGAGAACTATTGCTTCGTTTGTGGCCAACAAGGACATTTTGCTCGAGACTGTCAATATCGTTACCAAGGCCCACGTCAACCGAAACAGGGAAACGACCGAGGGCTGACCCGCTATTAGGCCAGGGGTCAGCCCACAACGCCAACGCCATCCCAATCAATAGTGTATCACCTACTGCAGTTTTCATCAAAGCTACGGTAGGTGAACGTCAGCAACGTTGTCTCGTCGATACAGGGGCAACGGTGTCGCTGGTAAATAAGGATCTTGTTGTTCGACCGATCCGAGAATGTACGTTGAGAGCTCGCGGGGTAGGCGGAGAAAGTCTCCACATTCTCGGCATGACTGACATTTCTGTGCGGATGAACAATTTCCATGTGGTTCACACATTCGTAATCGTAGAAATGCAGAATCAGTGCATTTTGGGCGCAGATTTCCTGAAGGCCTACGGAATGGTTGTAGATATCGGACACGAGCGACTGTCTTGGGCGTCAGGGCAAACGCCATTACTACTAGACGCGGCTGCACCAACCATTAACCAATTATCAGTTCTATTAGAGAAGTACTCACAAGTATTTGTAAATGGACCGGATGATCCCCTGGGTAGAACTTACACAGTTGAACATTCCATTGACACTGGAGACAGCCGACCAATTAAACAACGACCTTATCGGATTCCTCTTCACTTACACCACGTGGTCGACCAGCAAGTACAAGAGATGCTTGCTTGAGGCCTCATTAGGCCGAGCAACAGCCCGTAGTCGTCTCCGATTGTTTTAGCCCCTAAAAAGGACGGTGACTACCGTTTTTGTGTCGATTTTCGTTGCTTAAACGCAGTTACGAGAAAGGATGCCTATCCGATGCCAAGAGTCGATGAAATTTTTGATAAGCTCGGAGGAGCGCGTTACTTCAGCACGCTAGATTTGGCTTCAGGCTATTGGCAGGTACTGGTGAACGAAGAAGATATCGGGAAAACTGCGTTCACCGTCGGTTCCAACCATTACGAGTTTACCGTCATGCCCTTTGGGCTAACCAACGTGCCAGCGTCCCAACGAATGATGACAAAACTTTTGCATGGAATCAAAGGTTGTCTGGTATTTATCGATGATATCATCATCTTTGCCGACACCTGGGACGAACACCAGCGGATTTTAGAGGAAGTTCTTTGTCGAATTCAAGATGCGGACTTGAAGATCAAGAGATCAAAATGCCAGTTTGGGAAAGAGTCGGTAAAGTTTTTGCGAAATATAGTTTCAGCGAAGGGAATCCACCCAAACCCTGTGAAAGTGCAAGCCGTTCAGAATTTTCCAACCCCATCTTCCTTGTCTGATGTACGAGCGTTTGTTGGAATGGCCCCGTGTTACCGTAATACCGTTTGTTGGACACCATCCGCGGAGAAAGCCTTTAACTCTCTTAAAAACCGATTATCCAGCTCTCCCATCCTTTCCTTACCAAATTTCACAATTCCTTTCATCGTATACACCGATGCCAGTGATTTGGGTCTTGGGGCAGTGTTGTCACAACGTATCGGTTCCACTGAACACGTCGTCTGTTATGCAAGTAGGTCGTTGACATCCGCCGCGAGAAAAACTATTCAACAACCGAAAAAGAGTGTTTAGCCATTGTGTGGGCCATTCACTACTGAAGACCATATCTACTCGGAAAGAAGTTTAAAGTGGTAACAGACTATCAAAGTTTAACTTGGCTGCAGGGATTGCGAGAACCCAAAGGACGCTTAGCGCGGTGGATCCTGGTCACGGCACCAAATGTAGTATAACGCAGATATATTTTCTAGAGATTTATTTAACAACAATAACTCGCCCTTATACAATACTAAGTGTCTTATAATTTCAGTGTTTTTCTACGTGTCCTTGCACCCTATCACTCTATCTATATCTATCAGCACACCGCACGCTGTTCTACTCATATTACGCTCTATTATTATTGTCCGCGCTCTTGCATATATCACGCTATATACATTTCACATGCGATTTTTGATGAATACTGCCAAGACAGTCTAATTTCCCATTGGGAAAATTTTGATTATGAAAAAGTAAAGATTTTGTTCACTTCCCCCTTGTTGGGCAACTTTTTTATTAAATTCATTTGCAATATTACGAGTCATAAATCTAAAAGCTACACTCATGCAACTTCAAACTCTCCAGGGTCTAAGTTTTTAATGAAGTCATAGTTTTTTCAGGGAATTTTTTGGACCATAAAACATGCAACCCTAAAAAATCATTCTTGAATTCAGTTTTGAAAGTCAATCTTCTCACCAAAATGTTTGGCATACTTGCAAGTAATGACAATGAAGTTTCTGGATAAATTATGATTTTTCTGTTGAAATATTAAAAACTAAAAAAAAAGAAGGCTGTAAATCATTTAACAACACAAGAAAAACTACACAGTCATTCTAGTGATAGTAGTATAGAATGACCAGGACTCTCTTTTTATTTGATGATAGTAGTATATAATGACCAGGAATCTCTTTTTATTTGATGATAGTAGTATAGAATGACCAGGACTCTCTTTTTATTTCAAATATTACACCTTGGGGGTGGGCAGCCACTTCAAACCTCCTGCAGGTCAACTGAACACAATCTTCACTGCAAAAAAACAGGCCAAAGGAAAACCCCTGAAGAACCTCCCTGTTAATACCATAAAAGTTACTTTTAATACATGTGTATACATATATGAAGTGTCACATACAGTGAATGACATTTCATATTTTCATTGCTAGAATTCATGAAAATTTTATCCAGGAACTGTATTAAACAACACCCTGCCATACAGTAGCATGCTAACCTTGTTTGAAATCTTACCTTCCAACATTTCCATCACTTGATCTGGTTCTTTGGCATTTATAAATGTCTAGTGAAATTAATTATACATTATATCACTTCATATCTACTCTGTAATATATTCTTTATTTGATTAATAAAATTATCATGTAGTATTCAAATTGTGTTTCCTTCAAGTTGTTACAGGACTCTCAGTACAGACATTAAGATATATAACGTGATCTAAAATGAATTTGCCATATTAGTTGACAAATACAGTTAGCATAGCCACTGACCTTAAAACTTTGCTATCATTATTAGGCAAGATTAAGAACTGAGTAATCTACTGCATTGATCACAATATCTTACAGTTAAAGTTAATTTTATGAAATGTTTGCCAAAATATTGCAAATTTTATTGTGGGGTTCAAAAGTTCATAGTGAAATTCACAAGCCAGATTGAACAAAGCCTTTGATTGGTCCATTAATTAAATAAATTCTTTATATTATTTTTTCAAACTGGTCTGTAAATTTCAAAATGAACTTTTGAATTTCATGATGAACTTGCATACTGTGGAACAAAATTTTGAATATTTTGCAAAGATTTTGTTGAAGTATTATTTATTAAAATGAGACCGCTGTTGGCAGAATTATATTGTACATCATATACTGTAGTGTGAAATCTAAATTAAAATAGATTTGATAAATGCTCTTCAATCTCTGGTTTCTTCAATCTCACAATAAATTTTGGTAAAAACTATTAGAGATGCAAGTGTTATGTACAGCTTCCTATAATTACAGCTGTCATAATTATAACGTGATCATTCAATGTACAGTACTCCTCAGTCATGCAAACGACTTAGTCATGCAAATGCAAATTTTTCTGTATTTGTAGACCATATAAGGAATCAATTTCTAAAGAAATGGTAATGATAATGATTTAAATTTGCATTTGCATGACCAAATGTCAGGCTGGCGTTGCTACTGGTTCTCGCATCAGAAGATCCTGACACTGTGTGAAACCTGAACTGTTGTAGAGTTTGAGAGTTGACAAAATGACAACTGTTAATGCTACATTTTAGGCAGAGGTTAATCAACTGTAGTAGAATCACACACATCGTGTACACAAATCGTGTCACAATTGTGTCAATTCCGATGATGCATTATACAAACCTAAAACTATGACCTTAAGAGCAATGAAAGACATGTGTATATGACGTTTTCCTTACAATGACATCAAACCATACTAAGTAAAAACGATATATATATATATCCGTGTCCAACAGATATGGGATAATGAGCTTGGAATCCAAATTTCACTATGTTATATATAGTCACGTCTAATTAATTCCAACCATAAATTCCAATCATCTACTTGCACTTAGCTATGTATTATGCTTAGTTATGCTCTTATGTATTTACATACATGAGTTGAATGCAAGCGAAGTGAGTAACACAGTTAAATTGCTACAGGAAAGAAGAGAATCAAACTACATGGTGGATGGACCTAATTTTTTAACCATTACACACATGGTTATTTTGGCTACTTGGTTATTTTGGCCTCAGACAAGAGAATTAAAATGTCTTATACAGTGTTGTATTTTTACCATTCTTATCCTGACAAAATGTAAACAATGCGTCCATAGGCATTTGGGCTTGTAAATTTTTTGGGGGCAGACGTCAGTCTGCCCGACGAGCACCGATGGCACGAGTATTTTTAGGGGGTCCGTGCTCCTCCCCACAGGGAAAATTTTGAAAATTAAATTCTTCATTTCCTGCATTGTGGGGTGAGATTTTGTGCATGAAGAGGATGAGGTATGAAGAGAAAATATTAGGAATATTAATGAAACAAGAGCAAGTACGATGAATATTTTAGTATATTTTAGAATATTTTAGTATATACCGGTACTGTAATTTTTGCCAAAAACCCAACGCAATATACTTTACAATTTTGTCCGGTGTATTATATTAGCATATCATCTAGCCATGTTCATTAATACTTCACAATTTTTCTGTTTACAATATTTGTTAGATGCATGAAAGAACAAATTGATTTTAGGCAAACAGGAAGACTACCCGATTGGGCTGACACTCAAGTACAAATTGCCTTGAACTATAATATTTCAGACAAAACTAGGGGGCTGCAGGCCCCCCCCCTCCTTGTACGCCAATGACTGTGTTCGTGAATCTCACTTCCTCAAATTCAATAGCCTACTCAACACAGGATTAGTGACATATTCAGCAAGACCAATCACGAAAATATATTATGCAAGGTGAAAATATGAGTGTTTGCTTTGTCCCCATGTTTCGATTACACAAGTTTGATGGTCAAAAATTATCCTTTTTCTAGCTCATTCCAAAAGTTCTGCCATAGTTGATCATGCATGTAATATGAAATACCATGTAGCGCTCATCAATAATCGGTACATTGCGACAATTTCCAATGATAACCAGCCTTATTACGAGTGTTACATAAACACGTAAATGCAAAGCGAACAGAATGCAAATGCGTCATGAACAGAATGAAAATGGAACACATTGAAGAACATGTTCCAAATAAATTTTCTGAGCAGTACTGTACTTAGAGACTGTAGATTGGTCTAATCTTACAGGTGCATTAGCATATTCATAACAAACCAGCTATTACATGTCTACAAAATAAGTGTTTGCATCTCCACTGTTAGTTGTGATGCTCTTGAAAGCTGACAAGTTATAATTATTTCTTCATTCTTATTAGCATGTGTCTATTACAAATTTTATGCTATTCTGAACACATATTGTCTCACTTGAATTGTCAAAGTTATACAAAACCAGAGGTGATTAGAGCATTCAACGTGAAGTTTATACTTATACAGAAAGTGATCATATTTTCAAATAAATAAATAATCCAATGAATTAGTTGAAGCAGTTCACTTCATCATGCATTTGAGAACACCTCCATTAGAGACTATTGCCACAGCTAGAAAACTCTGTGGCTCAAAAACAAGATAAATACAAGACAAGTTGTATAAGCATAATAGTTTTTACAACATAGATAAGCTGCAGTACATACAACATAATTATCATTGCAGTTTATACTAACCCTTTGAAAATAAAGTCTTTCATTGAATATCAAGGGAAAGGAGGCATAGACTGACTTTGTTCTCTTTGAAGATCCAAGGAGTGCAATCCTAAGAAACAGCATGCTTCTGTTGGAGAGATGTCTTGTGCCTGGGCATGAAACCTAATAAACAATGGTAGAACCCAGAAATTCTATCTACATTTCACAAACAAACGTGTTCGATATAAACATGCTGTTCATCTACTTTACGAGTTTACGTGCAATATAAACTGGAAACAGAAATAACACGAAAATCATCACTGACCAAGTGTGTATCGAGCTTGACTTCGCATGAGAAACCTTTGTTCTCCATAGCTTGAAAAGTTAAAAAATCTTCTCAATAATTTACTTTATCACAGTGTAAACCTCTCGTATAAACAAGAGGTAAAATATAAACATTGTTGCCCAGATGCTTCTATGGACGCCATAGCTTCAATTTGATTGGTCCAAAATTCAAGAGTACAAATGGCTTCGAGAAATGGCACGGGGGGGGGGAGGTGTATCAAAGGCGTATAGTAGAAAAATTATTAATAAACTAAATATTTATTCATTAAAATGTATGAGTTCCGTTGCGTGGATGTAAAAGTATTTTTGAAATTTCCACCGTTGAAGCTTAACGCCTATGCTACAACCAATCCAAGTGAAATAATCCCGGTTTGTGCCATCATAGGTGCCATCGTTTAGGTATTTTTCATTTCATTCAACATTTTCAGTGAAAAATCTTTCACATGCAAATTCACATAGATACTGATGCGCTCAAATTAAAATCTATCTGTATATTATTGAGAATAAAATGACAATTGTCACGCAACGCATATAAATATTGATATTAAAAATTTATATAAACCTACCTACATGAAAGTAGATAAAAACACTATAACAAAAATAATTTGGTCCATACATAAACAGTGCACTAACAGTTTTTACGTACAAAATGCAAAAATCCAGTCTTGAATGTTCAATATATTAAAACAGTTGATACAATAATTAATCAAAGAGTTTCTTTCAGCCAAAAAATCTAGGTAAAAAACATTGCTGCGTTTGCACAATGAGGACAGCTTTCTGCATGCTGCACAAAGAGTTGAAAGGTTCGTCTCAATTCATTTAGCTCATTTTCAGTTCGACTGATGTGTTCTTGCAGTCGCTGATTTTCAATTTCAAGACTTTCCATCCGTTGTCGTTTTCTTTTCCTATACAAACGGCTGCTAACCACATTCCTTTCTCTTCGTCTGCGAAAGTGATCATTTGCATCCGATGCTACAGACCGTTGACAATTTGTCTTGTCATCAAGGACAACTGGGCTGTTTTCATCCAAACAATGAAGTGCTTGAAATGGCGGTTCATTAAAACGGACCAAAGACAACGTTTTCTCCATCAGTTCTTCTCCAGCAACGTTGTAACTCAAATTCATTTTTAAAACTTCAATATGCGCCAAAATAAGTCGCCTTTTCTATTCAGATTAAAAACTTTAAAAAATAACAAAAAGTTTTTTGAACTTTTATTTGTTTTAAATTGTTTATTTACTGATTGAAGATCCAGTAAATGTCGTCAGCAACAAGCCTCGATCTGGTTTTGTGCCACTGAACTCGTGCTACTGGATTGCAATATATGAAGCGTTCAGAGGGGAAAATACGAGCTTCTTTCCTTTGAAATTTGTACCTGACAGTATATCATTCACCCCTACAATTCTAAGTAAAACTAAACCCTGTGATGACCACTATATACAAGACTAGTCCCGACATGAATGTCGAGGACAGTCGAAGAAATGGTAGTTCGACGGCAAAGGTGGAGAGAAGTTGAGTACGAGTGTTGTCATTGTTTGAGCTCTATGGGTAGCTAGGATCATTACTACAGTGTATGAAGTAGTAATATTATTCCTAATACAGACGAAATAATCTACCAATAATTTATTTTCTTGCAATAAGTTAATTCTAAACGTGGTCTTATCAATAATTTAATGGCTACTATAAAAATTATCACCATTTCATTAATTCTTTATATAAGGTTCACAGTGGCGGATCTAGCGTAAGTCAAAATAAATTGCCACAGCTCATTCTAGGGTATATTTACATTTTAAAATACCTTCAAAGCAACTTCATTGGTTAGATTTTATTCTTTTGAAATTCATAACCTATGACATTGTTATATATAAAGTTATTTTGAATTTAAAATTGAGCTGCTATAATTTATTTTGACTTACCCTGGACCCGCCACTGGTTCACTTGTATGAAAACAAAAAATGCAGCCAGGCTCTTCAACTGTGACTTCAAAATCGAAGTAAATAAGGGTTTCCTGTTGTCTAATATGCCAACTCTCAATGCTAGTTCTGACACTCTGGCGCCAGTTGTTCAAAGGTAGGTTATTTCTCTAATACTAAACACCAAGACAAGAATGGTGCAAAAATACTTCCGAGCTTACAAACAATCTGCTCTGGAATCAGAGCAGATTGTTATCGTGTGGTCAAACCACACGCTAACTCAGAGCAAAGCTAAGCGACTTTTAAACACCGGCCTCTGCTGATGGTTAAACAACGTGAATCAACCGTCTAATCTCATCACTGGACTAAATAGTTATGTACTATGTACGATGTACTATTTATCAAAAGAAATATTTACAGTCTTGACAGTACTGACATTGTTCATGTTCAGATGTAAACGCAAATGCTAACGACTCGATCCTAGCTAACGTATTTGTACCCAAACGAGTTTGGTTTTAATCATGGTTCCAACCATCACCACTGCTAAATCTACCAGGTTATCACCTTGCATTAAATCAACCATCACGTTGTCACGTGACTCGGCCCAATCTAGAAAGTAAATAATATAGAAACGTCTATATTTTGATTTAAGCAAGCAAAAGGACTTTCTTCGACAACACAAACATGTATATGTGAATTAAGAGTCCTTGACCAAGAAGCACAACCTTCCTGCATGATTGTTGATTTAGTTTTGTAGTGGTTTCGCTCATTCGTCATATATCTAATGAAAGAATTTCTGTTTAAAACATTTCTTCCAGTTTGAAGAACATGGCATTTTTTTAAAATATATTTCTTTCTTATGATAAAAAAGTGATTCTTTACAGGGCACAGAATCTTAAATATAAAAAATTGTGTTGTAGTACCTTTCTATAGAAACATTTTTAGTTTCCGTTGCAGCAAAAACATAAACTACAAGAAGACATTCTTTGCACAATAGTACAGTTCGACGACAGCAAGACATTTCAAGCTAAAATAGAATAAAATCTTTAAAGTTTAAACGTGAGATTGTGTGTCTATTGTGTTGTTGATTAAATTATGTTACACATGCAAACAATGTACTAATAAACCAGCAGCAATTGGCTACTAATGAAATAATCTGGAATTCTTTTTCTTCATTTCGAGCGGCGAAGAATTCGTTAAAGCTTCCTCTAGATAGCACGCATGTCATTTGAAATACGTCAAGACGTGCAATTATAAAATACCTGGCCATGTAAAGATTCGTTGACTACATGGCCACAGGGTTGGGGCTAGCATTACGTGGTATCATTAGGGTTACTGGGTTAGGATTAGTTATCTTTAGGATTAGGGTTAGGATTGGCGTTTGGATTGGAATTAAGATGAGCATTAGGATTTGGGTTAGGGTTACAATTAAGGATAGGATTATGGTTAAGTTTAGTGCTAGGAATAGGGATAGGATTAGGTTCAGGATTAGGTGTTAGAGTAAGGGTTAGATTCGGTGTTACAGTGTGAGTGTTAGGGTTTGATTGAGGCCAAAACACAACAGTGAGAAAAACAATTGCTTCCGCATATCTAGATTAAAATTGATTCGCACTAATAATATGTGTGAAAACGAATATATGTTTATTTGTTGTAGATATGCTGCCAAAATGTTTAGTTGTGGCTACGTTTTCCTGATTTTTGTATGTAGCAATGTAGCCAATTGTAGCCAGGTAACCACGTAGTGACGTAGCTAGGTAGCCATGTAGCAATGTAAGGTATGTAGCCACGTAATGACGTAGCTACAATCCTGGACAAAACTATTGACTACACTCTAATTATTTGCTCGACATGTGCGTACCTAATAAAAAACATCAAAATAGGCCCCTCAATTTACCCCCTCGCCCCCAAAACAATGTTGAAATTATAAGAAATGAAAACAACATTGATCGGTGGGGGAATGGGGGAGGTTTGTTCTATATGTAATAACAATGAGCCAAGAAAATGACGATATGAGTAAAGTGTCGTGAATGTTTTGTCCAGGATTGTAGGTAGCCATGTAGCTATGTAAGGTATGTAGCCACGTAGCCAAGTGCTGATGTAGAAAGCTTTTATCGACAGGCCAGGTATTCTATAATTACTCTGTAGTCTCGTCAACAGGCTACAGAGTTCCCATTTTATTCTGCTTTTACACTGTGCGTTAGTCATGCAGACTGATACAGAAACCCAGGCAATGGAGTTAGGAATGAGTGCAAACATTATAATTATAAAGAAAGAAATAAGGGAACTATCTGTATAGTCAATAATAATAAACGTTTTAATTCTAGGAATATCGTATTCAAACAAGTTGTATTGGACATAATTTAGCAGACGAAAACTTTATGGAATACATCATTATACGGAATTATAGAAAAGTTAAAATTGCTTACTGGAGTTAAAACATCAGTACTTTTATTAAACATGGTCTCCCAGGAATCACTGAACAAAAATAAAAAATCAGTTTTAATTAAGGTGCCGTGTATGATCATATCATGATCACATTCCAGGGATACAATGAAGAAAAGACCATATATTAAGTATGGAATGTGTTTGTTTATATACGCCCTTCTAAAGCGATTGTTGATGGTGAAACAGCTTTTTTTATATTCTTTCAAGCATGTGCCAAACTGGTATTTTGCACGACAAAGCTTTTCCACAGTTTCTTCATGGTATGAAGAACACGGGAGCATTGTCCAACTTTTGTTTTCAGAATCTTTCGGCTTCAGAAAGTAAAATAAAGTTTTACTGCGGTGACAATTACAACTATAATGTCGTATCTTCGCTTGTATTTCACTTCTATAAATCACTATCATATACGCATCTATATAACCCCCCGATGCGTCCTCTCGCACGTGTGTCCCTTTCCCGCTCTTTTCGGGTTACTAATTAACTCAACATTACATCCCTTTCATCCTTAAACGAATTTGAACATCAACCAATAAACTTAATAATAAGCTAGAATGTACACACTGATTTTGATCAATGTCAAGTATTTGACCATTTAGTTTGCATGCAGTTCGTTGATTATGTTCTGTAGTTTGGTTTTGTGTTTCTGCTACTTCTGACTGGATATCGACGGTTGTCTGTGGTATTTGCTTGGTCATTCAGATCCTGTTCATTTCTGCTTCCCTTCTCCTTTTCTTTTGACGGGCTGGGGATTGGCACTTCAATATCTGGAGGCAAAAGCTTAAAGTGAGATGCATTTCGAGTGACGGTCTGATCTTTAGATGTCGCTGTGATCATGGATCCCTTAACTTCGGTTATTCGAAACGGTTCTGCTTGGAATGGTGTAGAGAATTTATTCACTTTCGGTTGTCTGGGTAGAACCAGGTCGCCAACAGAGAACTTGTGTGGCTTGCAATGACTGTATTTGTCAGCGTAATATTTCATTTTCTGTTTAGCAGCAAAATCTTTCTTGGCTGTGGCGGGATGTGTGTGGTGTAGGGTCGGTATCTCAGGAAGCTTGGTTTTGATCTGGCGCCCCATCAGCAATTCAGCCGGTGATTTTCCTGTGCTTGAATGAGGTGTAGACCGATAGTTTCTCAAGAAAGTGTTAAGCTCTTTCTGCCAATCTTTTTGATGAGCTCGTGCCGTACGAATAGCTTTGCCGAGAGTGCGCATAAAGCGTTCAGCTTCTGCATTAGCTTTTGGCCATAGTGGTGTGATTTTCCGATGTTGAAAACCTAGTTCGCGGGCGAAGGCTTTAAAGGAATAGCTGGTAAATGGTGGGCCATTGTCGGTCTTTAACAGCTCCGGGATGCCGTGTGTGGCAAATATTTTGTCCAGTTTGGGTATAACAGCTGCGGCGGCGGTCGAGGAAACAGTTTCAACTTCGACAAAACGTGAGTATTCATCAATGACAACCATGAGGGTTTGTCCTGAGGGTAGAGGTCCATAGAAATCGGCAGCAACATGCCGCCAGGGACCAGATGGTAGACACGACATTTTAAGTGGCTCTAACTTATTTTCAGGATTTGCAGCTTGGCAGGGAAGGCAGTGTTGTACCATTGTCTCAGCTTGTTGATCAATACGCGGAAACCATATTTTCTCACGAAGCAACTGTTTTGTTTTGATGAGTCCTTGATGTCCTTCATGGGCTAGCTGAAGGGCGCGGTGTCGTAGGCTGGCGGGCATCGCAATGCGAGATCCGCGAAGAATGGTGTCATTTTTGTGGTGACAGTCAACTCATGACGAATTTTGTGGAAGGCTTTGAGATCTTGTAGGTCAATAGAATTGGCACCATTGGAAGGAGGAAGATCGTTGTTAAGGACGGAGTGCCATTGTTGTGAGCGAATGAGTTCGGCGAGCTTTTGCAAAGTTGAATCAGCTAACGTTGCATTTTGGATTTCAGCTAATGTCATTGCGACTGGAACAGCCGAGGTTGTGAGAAGGGCCACATATTCCTCGGCAATGTTGCGTTCACGTAGGGGTTGATCTTGGAGTGGGTGCCGCGATAAATAGTCAGCGGGATTCGTTTTCCCAGGCTCGTAACGAACTTTAAAGTTGTGGGGTTGGAGACGAAGGTTCCAGCGTTCAAGTCGAGCCGGTGGTTTAGTCTTTGGGTTGTTGAAAATGTGCACTAGTGGTTTGTGGTCAGTAATCAATGTAAATGGTGCTCCATATACGTAAAGATGAAATCGTTCGCACGCCCATACGCAGGCCAAAGCCTCGCGCTCAGTTTGCGAGTACCGCTGCTCAACGGGGGATAGGGAACGACTGGCATATGCCACTATTTTTTTTTCAGAGTTGCACGTTTTTTGGGTTAAAATGGCGCCCAGACCAACGGGACTGGCGTCGACGATGAGCTCCGTGTCTTTTTCTGGATCAAAGTATGCCATTGTAGGACTGTTCGTAAGACAACGTTTTAACTGGTCAAAAGCATGTTGGTGGTGCTTTGCCCATTGCCATTTGACTCCACGACGAGTAAGGTCGCGAAGTGGGGCAGTAGTGGTGGAAAAGTCGGGGATAAAACGCGATACGTAATTAACGGTGCCAAGAAAACTGCGCAGTTCGCAACATATTGGATGGTGGAGTAGCGTCTTTTATAGCTTGAACTTTCTTGGGGTCAGGTGTCATGTCGGCTGGACCAAAGGTATATCCAAAGAAGTCAAGATGTTCCTTATCAAATACACATTTTTCAGGACTTAAGGTCAGACCACGTTCGCTGAGGCGTTGAAAAGTTGTCTCGAGGGCTTTATCGTGTTCGGCTGTCGTTTTGCCAAAAATGATGATGTCGTCACTGATGTTCAAAATTCCATCGATACCTTCGAGAGCTTTTTGAATAGTGTGCTGGAATATTTCAGCAGCGGAGGAAGTGCCAAAGTTTAATCGCTTGTATCGTTTGAGTCCTTTGTGGGTGGTAAAGGTTGTGATGTGTCGAGATTCTGGTGCCAGGACTAGTTGGTGATATCCAGATCGCAGATCAAGTTTACTAAATTTCTTTGCACCATTAAGTGAGTGGATGATGTCGTCAACCGTAGGTGAAGGGTGGCGTTCTCGACGGATGGCCTGATTGGGAAGCCGCATATCGACACATACGCGAACCTCGTTAGGATTTTTTGGTTTCGGGGCTGCAACAATTGGGCTCACCCATGGTGTGGGGCCAGTGGCATCTTCGATTATGTCATTTTGCTCGAGTCGTTTTAATTCATCAGCAACTTTGTTCCGCAGATGGAAAGGAATTCGTCTCTCTGGTTGTGCAACAGGGGGCACGTTAGGGTCAATGTGGAGTGTTATTTCAACATCTCGCATCTTGCCAACGCCCTGAAAGAGGTGTTGGTAGCGTGACACCAGATCATGGGTTTTAGGAGAGGTGGTGGTATTCAGACATTTGGGTAGGTACGTTTTAGATGGCAAAGTAGACTTAGTGTGCTGTGGAGTAGACTGGGCTTTGGAAGGCAATTTGTTGACTTTCGTGTCGATTGAGCTCACATTGAGTCTAATTAGATCAAGTTCTTGAGCAGTTTTGCAGCTAAGTAGAGAACCATTGCCTGCTTTTACAACATAAAACATAGCAAAAGTTATTCGACGACGCGATTCGACTACTGTTGTAAATGTGCCAAGAACATTTAATGGTGTGGTACTTCCATAGGTATATATCTTAGTTCTTGGTTGTTTCAGCTTGATATCATTTCGCACAGTATGGCTTTGCAGTTTGGAAAATGCATTTTCATCCATAACGTTGATGGAAGCACCAGTATCAATCATGAATGGAAAATTTACATTGTTTATTTTGATTTTCGCTTGGGGCAAGGTCACGCGATGTATTTTTAGCGTTTCTGTAGGTTTGCTTGGTTCGTTTTGTACGGAATAAAGATAGCCATCAGATTCAGAGCTTGAAGTGGAAGGGCTACGTGGGTAGTAGACGTTGCGGACATGTTTTTTCGCGTGACGACGGGGACTTGATCGGCGCCGAGTTGAGCGACAAACCTTGGCAAAGTGTCCGGGCCGATTGCAATTTTTAGGCATGTTGTAAAACGTGGAGTGGAGTGGACTTGTAAAACGCGGAGTGGAGTGGATTTGTAAAACGCAGAGTCAAAAATTTGTAAAACGCAGAGTCAAAAATTTGTAAAACGCGGAGTCAGAATTTGTAAAACGCGGAGTCAAAATTTGTAAAACGCGGAGTCAAAATTTGTAAAACGCGGAGTCAAAAATTTGTAAAACGCGGAGTCAAAAATTTGTAAAACGCGGAGTCAAAAATTTGTAAAACGCGGAGTCAAAAATTTGTAAAACGCGGTGGTGTGACACCAACGTGGTGTGACACCAACAACCAGCGCCTTCCAACGTGGTATGACACCGTCGACAAGCGACGCCCTTCAACGCGGTTTCACACCAACATATATTAGCCATAGCCAGCGATCACCAATTGATCCAATATATCAAGCCCAAACCAACCTCTAACCTACCAAGCCCAGCAGTCCAGTCCAGCAAGACAGAAACCAGACTTCGGTTCATTCGCATTCGCAAGACTCCCATATCTTGATAGTCGAGTGTCACGCTGTTATGTTATAAGGCAATCTGCCATAACAAAAAAGATAGCGGATGTCGATTTTTCCATAATGCATTGCCGTCTGAAATCGTTTAAAAAGGCAAATTAACACCTTTTGAAGAACAGACAGGACACAATAGGTTATTTTCTTACTTGTCCTAAAATTTGAATCCATTAGCTTTGCTTCGTGTCATCCTTTTTCAGCTATTCATACTTGATAACCGCAATGCATTTTGGTAAAATCGACATGTCGCCATCGTTTTTATTATGGGATGGGAACCTCGACGAGTTACATTGCTGGTCTTCAGCCATATAAAGTAGTATATTATAATAGAATGACATTAGTTGTTGTACAAATTTTGACTCCGCGTTTTACAAATTTTGACTCCGCGTTTTACAAATTTTGACTCCGCGTTTTACAAATTTTGACTCCGCGTTTTCCAAATTTTGACTCCGCGTTTTACAAATTTTGATCCCGCGTTTTACAAATTTTGACTCCGCGTTTTACAAATTTTGACTCCGCGTTTTACAAATTTTGACTCCGCGTTTTACAAATTTTGACTCCACGTTTTACAAATTTTGACTCCGCGTTTTACAAATTTTGACTCCTTGTTTTACAAATTTTGACTCCTTGTTTTACAAATTTTTGACTCCGCGTTTTACAAATTTTGACTCCTTGTTTTACAAATTTTGACTCCGCGTTTTACAAATTTTTGACTCCGCGTTTTACAAATCCACTCCACTCCGCGTTTTACAAGTCCACTCCACTCCGCGTTTTACAACATGCCCAATTTTTACATTGTTTTCCTTTCGCTGGACATGGAGCATTCACATGAGGCCACGAGTTCCCACAGTTATAACACTTTGCGGTGGACGTGTTGTCGGTTTGGCGACATGCACTGTTGGTTTGACGCGGAAATGCACATCTGTTGTCGGGTGGTTTGGTTTTGAATGAGGAACGACGTCTATCACGGCGGTTGCTGTCAGGCCGGTTGCTGTTGTGTGAACGCGATTCGTTTCGCGAGTACTGCCGTGAATTGACGGCATCTTCCGTGACATTTAGAGCAGCTAGGTTTTGTTCCGTAGTGGTTAAAGTTTTTTCCATTTGTAAGGCTTGTTGTGCAGAATTTTCTAGGGCGCGAGCATGTTCCAGCAGTTTGGCTAGTGTTATGCTGTCATCGCGCAAGGCTGTCTCGCGTAGCTTTGTTGATGCACATCGCTGAATTATTTGAGATCGAATTTCCCCATCGGGATCAGTAAATTCACACGTTGAAGCAAGCTGACGGAGGCGAGTATAAAATTGAGCTACGCTTTCGCCATCGAGTTGTTGTGCTTGTCGAAATTTATATATTTCGAATGTTTTATTTTTCTTTGGCGAAAAATGGTCAGTAAGAAGTTTTAATGTGTCTTTATATTCTTTGGCTTCTTCGGCTCCTGGTAGGTTGTCGAATATTTCATGAACAGCGTCCCCAGCGCAGAATAGTAGCAATGATCGCTTTTGTTTATCATCGGTGATCCCTGTAGCAATAATGTATGTCTCGAGACGTTTTGTCCATCGGATCCAGCGAACGGCGATGTTATTTGGGTCTTCAACGTTAAATGGAGGAATGGGAGGTGCTTGAAACAGATTAGTGGCCATTAAAAGAACGTATTTTATCCTCGTCGCCAATATAATGTCGTATCTTCGCTTGTATTTCACTTCTATAAATCACTATCATATACGCATCTATATAACCCCCCGATGCGTCCTCTCGCACGTGTGTCCCTTTCCCGCTCTTTTCGGGTTACTAATTAACTCAACATTACAACAACCGCCTAAGATTCTCTTCTGTGAAAGAGCTTTAATCCATGCACAGTCATGCAACCCTGGGTTCGGATCCTTGATACATGAAAATTACAGCGTACTGTATGCTATAATTTCACAAGTCAATTTATCAGATGAAAGCAAAGGTCGAGTGCACAATGCAGAAGTGTTTAAATTGTCGAACTGTGTCTATAGCACCTTGTATTGAACAAGCAATGTTTTATTAACTTCTTTAAATACACAACTTACCGAAACACAGAAAAACAATTCCACAACCCTTGCCCATGACTCCATAACATTCTATTAAATATTTTTGTGAATAATCTTGAAAGTTTGAGTTTATCCAGGTCACTGATCCCCCAAACTCTTTGTAAGATAGATCTAACATTGCTTTTAACGATGTCAATCACCTAGACAGTAAAAAATCTTACTAAATACAGTCTTTAATAAGACACAAGATAAAATAAAACATTCAAAATACCTTCCGTCTTTTAGCGGAATCTAACTTAACCAACCAGTAATTTGCAACTCTTTCTTTATGATACTTCCAATTATCATTTACCTTTAAACAAGTTTAGAAATATTTTGTAAACGACAACTGCACGATGTTTCTATACTTTTAAGTGAGTTCATTTCACTAATACGATATATGCAAGCCACCATCTACTACCTATTTACTTCTCAGAAACATTCAATTGACACCTTGTCACCTACATGATTTATAATGAGGGAAGCTTCCTCCTCAGTTTTTCCAGGAAATTTTATTTTCATGTCGCTGAGTAAGATCAATGTTCTTCGCGTCAACTCCTCATCTCGTCCTGTATTCTATGCATTAACAATTAAGAGAATAATCAGGAATACAGTGATGTCGATTTATCAGCTTATCCCACATACATATCCTAGTACTCGTTATGAAGGAACATGACAGACATCGTTTAAGAAATAGAGAAATCTGAAATATTGAAATGACATCAAGGATTTACAGGGTTAAGAACTGCAATTAGGACTAAAGTTCCAGATGTCTGTACTTACTTGTACAGATGACTGACATTTGGTCACGTTTACTGATGATTTCGTCATTCTTGATCTTCTTAATGACGTAGCTGACGATATTCGTCTTACTGGACAAGCTGTAGCAGGTCTTGCGGGTTTAGGATGAGTACTGCGCATGCTTACTGAATGGTGCTGAGAAAAATTAATGTCGTCATCATGTTCACATTCTTCCGAGTCACTAATAGATCTGACATCATTAGGTTTTGCACTGGGCATCGATGACAGTGGCTGAAAATAAAAATAATATGTGTCTTTCCGTCACTTCTACAAATATCCACCACAATTCTGACATAAAACAATAAGTTTAACCCAAGCCGGGTGCGCGAGATAACAGTGCTTCTCATTAGACCAAACATGAAATATCTTTTTCTAGAAAGTAAATGCTTGTTAATCCCAAGTGGAAATCATGCACATCTCAAGATTCATGCTGGGATTAACAGCTGAGTAAAATTCATCAACCATGGTTCTTCGGCCGGCACGTATCTAACTTATATCACCGCTCTGAAAATCGTTTTGATTTTACAATTCTCGTTGGATACTCCACACCGATGAAAGATTCTTCTATGTACGGCGAAGGAACAGAAAATACAATTAATGCAAGCGGATTCTAAATTTTGTCCATACTCACTCTGCAGAAGATTTGATTAAGCAAAATAAAAATAATCATTCAACGAATTTTGGGTCATCCTGTATACAGAACAATGAAGTTCGTTTACAGCTAAATTCTGATCATAATAGTGTTTAATAACAAAATACATACTTTTGGCCCTCTCACCGATGGTTGATCATTTTCCAAGAAAGCTTTTTCATCAGCCTCATATTGTTCCAACAGATCTAAGATTTCTTCCTCCTGAGAATAAAAATGTGCTAATTATCAAAAATCTTATTAAAGAGACTACAGCGGTCTTCTTCCAACTAAAGTTCATGTTTGGCAAATCCCCAGTGATACATCCTTTTGAAAAAATCTTGACTGCTACAATTTCAAGTACATCAGAGAATTTCAATCATATTTTTTAAAACTTCAAACAAGCTTGTTCCTATCTTACCTTCAACTTACTGAATGGTTGTTTTGAATTAACTGATGTTGTTTTTCCTGAAGAAAAACCAGAGCAGATAAATTTTTCAGCATATTTTTATAAATTATATCTCTAATCTAATTGCTTTCATACAAGCTCTATAGTAACTCCTTCCACATTACTATTGATCATGTAGAATTAAAGACTATTAACAGTGTGTAATGTCCAACAACTTCCGATTCTATCCCTACTTCTATAACCTATACAAAATTTATAGCATTGTTGTGTCACTGTAACATTTGTTCACAAACCTGAAGAAAATAATCTGAGCACTCCATCAAGTAAATTAAGATAAAATTGTGATTTTTCTACATCGCGAGGGGGGTATATTCTGCGATAGTGACCCTGGAAGATTCAGAGATATTTGTTGTGACGTCATCAGGGTATCAGTGGTTGGAAGATGTAAAATGTTTCAATTTTATTAATATATTCGATGGACCTTTATGATTTACGTACCGTGTTTCTAAATTCATAATCTTCTTTTGCTGCGTCAAGACGAATACGACACAGTTGTTCCTTCTAGAAGAAAACCAAGACAAACTTACATGAAATATCATTTTTATTTCTTTATAATGTCTAATAAAGATCACTAATTAAATAACATTTATTACAACTACTAAATATTAGCTTCGCCTACTGTGGGCCCGCATGACCTACCCCCTGTTAGCTTTACCTGTGGGAGGAACTCGAAGTATTCGGAGGAACCTCACGACTTCGAAAGAGCGATTTTAGTTATTACTCTTCTCACAATAAACACTGGTTTCGAGGAGAAAGGCGAGTGGTTCAATAACTTCGCTGGCGAAGCCATGTTTTGTAGGATGTCGGTAGTGAAGTAGTTAAACACATGACTTCCACACATCGCACGTCATAACACGTCCCAGGACACCACATACTTACCAGTTGCGCTATTCGTTTTTCTAAGATTATTTTCTTTGCTAAATTTACCTGAAAGACGAAACAGTGCATGTGTATAGAGAACATATTACCTGAAGAAACTTATAAATTAAATCAGTTCCATAAATATTTAGAAGTCAAAAAATTGTTAAAAAAATTCACGTGACTACAGAAATACAGCGCTATACTATTATACTATTTTTCCAAATACAAATCTAAATTCCAAAAATATTAACAGCAGAATGGTTTTCCGAATACCACTGCAGTATTCTGAATAATCGTTTTCTTTAAACAAGCTTGGTGTTAATCCATAAATAAACGCACCCCCCCCCCCCCCCCGCCAACTTTCCCACACTTTTGACTATTATTCTACATAACTGTCACGTATTTTGAAAACACATACTGAAATTTCATGTCCACTTCTCTTTGGCTGCATCATTAACCTTTTTTGACTTTGCGCCTTCGCTACAGCCAAACCACGTTTTCTATCGCTAGGCCTAAACAAGAACATATTGTTCACCCAAATTAAAATATTTTGCGCAATTTGATTTTATCAGGTCTTCCTGCGCGTAGTTGACGTTTACTGCGCCGTCCTTGCCTCTCGTGTGTATTAGTTCAACTAGCGACCTTCTGGATGATTTTCGTTCGCACGATTAAAAAAGAGTATAAGATGGATATAAGCTATATCAGATGGATTACCTAGCTAAATTATTTAATCATTGTTCTATGATTTTCATTGTGAATTAATCTACTGAGTAATCCAAACACACGCTATAGCATACCTAATATTAAGTAGTTTGATTGCGTCACGTAATAATCCACTTTTAATGTCATAGTCAAGTTTTGAATCTGTACCAAAGCTGGGAGAACGATTCACCTGAAACAAATGAAACAAGCAAAAGACGAAAGTTTAAGAATAAGTTAAAATGCATTTTAAAGAAAGAATTAATTTAGGAAGGTGCGACATGCAATGTAGACTAACTGTGCCTTTCTTGGTAGTGGGCGCATCACAGATGTATTATCACACACTAAACACTATCACACACCAAACACCGTCACACACCAAACACCGTCACACACCAAACACCGTCACACACCAAACACCATCACACACCAAACACCATCACACACCAAACACCATCACACACCAAACACCGTCACACACCAAACACCATCACACACCAAACACAATCACACACCAAACACCGTCACACACCAAACACCGTCACCCACCAAACACCGTCACACACCAAACACCATCACACACCAAACACCATCACACACCAAACACCGTCACACACCAAACACCATTACACACCAAACATCGTCACACACCTAGTAGAGTTTAAATTGGCTGTAGGGTGTAAATTCAATTATCTTTTATAATGTTTAGTATATTACAATACGTGCATTGTATGTGTGCAATATATTCAGTCGACATGTTCCCAAGTATTGAAGTAGTATCACACGCATCCTTGTAGAGTCTAGCTCTAATTGAGATCTACTTTCTCACGTAATGGTCACACACAGTACCTCTAATAACCACGGTTTCATTTTCTGATCCAATAAAACATCAAATCCTAAGATCTCAAAACAAACACTGGGGTTACTGGAGTCTGATCCAGGACGACATAGTCGATAGGAATGAAGAACATGAGGTTGTGAAACTATTAGTGTTTTGATGATGATATCCTGAAGCAAAGAACGTACAAACAAAATTATTTTTCATAATTTTAGTCAAATTTTCCTTTCTATTAAATAAAATGATATTTTCTTTTCCTTTTATTACACAGTTCTTCAGCTGACCGTAATGTTATTCCAAATAACTGCAGCATTGTAATCGTTTTTTCTCAGCCATTGGTTAAAAAATGCTAGAGACCTAAACAATAAGACATTCTTAAATAAGTTATCAGTTCAAGCAACGTCTCCAAATATTTATGTATAACGTTGATACATTTAATTGATAAAAAAAATTATATTTGTCATATCCAGAAAACTTGAAAGTTATAATTTTTTGTAAAACATCTGGAAGAGAGTAGAATATCTTGAGTTGCTTTGAGAATCGCGTAAGAAGTGACGCCAGTGAGCGTTTAACCTTTTGCTTCCTTTACTGGAGTCTTCATCTCTTGAAAAATTCTCATTGTGTTTGTTCACTGAGTAGTTGGTCAAATGCATGAAAAGATCACTCTAATGAAAGAAAATATTCTGTATAATTATAAATAAGCAATTAGAAAGTATTTGATAATTAGAAGAATTAATAGTTAAAAATAATTTGATCTATAGCAGCTATAACTAATATGAACAAAATATTATTTAAGATAAGATAAAAAGTATGTAGAGAAGGAAGCTACGAATAAAACAATGTCACCTACCAGATTGTCGTCGTTTGGATTTTGGTAACATTCTGTCCCTAATCTGACCTACAATTGAATTTGCATTAATAAAAATAATATAAAAGTTTATATAATATTTGCGTTATTTGCATTTGATCGATGGAGTTACAAAGAAGCAAATTATTTCTAAGTTTGTAAGTCAGAGGAATTTGGAGGTTTAACTATTTAATTTCTTGTTTTGCATGTATATTTTCTCGAGAAAGAATGACCGCAAGTATGTAACATTGTATGAAGTTGATCAATGCATGCTCCAAAACGTAATTTCAAAACATAGATTTTAAGAATGCTTACGGTCACACTGTTTTCTGTCTTATACAAAATAAGATTTATTCATTGCGTCCCACGTGTTTCCTCAATTGTATTGCAATTCATTGCTCGACACTAGCTTCAGGTAAGCCCCTTAAAGCTCAATCGACTTTTTACATTAATGCTGTCGCCAGATTTGTAAACTTGACTTAATTTTATAAATCGTACGAATTTCTATCAACTAAACGTACCAAACCATCATCATAAAGAAAAATTCTTAACGGATCACAACTGGTAACCAGGACATAAATTCGCAGATCAAATTTGTAATCATCAAGAAGCATGGGCTAAATATAAAATAAGGGGGGAAATATTGAACGAATTATTACGAAAAAAACATAATTAGGAAGAATGACACAAAAAAATTTTTAAATACCTTATCAATGTATTCTTGCACAACAATATGATCATTTGTACGAATTCGATCAGCATTTTTCACCAAGTATATTCTAAAAGTAAATTTGCTCGTTTAATAATTATAATAGATTGAAAATACAGGTCAGCAGATTGCGCTAAACATTAGGAAAATCGGTCAGGTCACAACTACGTGCCAGTTTGGTCGAAAGTAGCTATATATATGACGAGCAAGCGTTAGAAAGTCAAACCATACATTGGTCAGCATTGCACAAGGCGAGTAACAAATCAAAACTATATTGGTTATCACTGCACGAAGAATCCAGTGAACCACAAATAGATAGATGACCTTTAGTTTAATTAACACGATAATGTTTAAAGCTAGAAGCTGGTAAGGTCGTGTGTTCACTGTAACTAGATGTAAACATATACAAAATCACTCTGTCGAAATTGCGAAGTTGAGACAGAAATAGAAAATGGCGTTGTGGACGGGTGATCCTGCAGCCCTTGTTGCGAACTATAGTAAAAGAATTTTGATTCATGTGATTGTACATACTATGCTCTAAGCTGCAATTTTCTCTGTCAGTCTGTTGTTTTAATGAAACATAAAATGAAACACCGCTCCTTACCCATTTCCCATGGCGCCATTAGCTGGTTTCACTATAAATGTTTTTGTTTTCCTCTTTTTCTTCAAATCCCTGCAATAATTGGTAAACAACGTGCATCTACAGAGACTTGGTCAAGGAAATCATCAAGGATAGTGAAAATAGATACAGTTATCTCTGAAGGAAAGCTAATTGTCTCGGAAGCTAATTGTCATGTTGATCGACGCACTATTCTTTTGTATAATCATGTTTATTCGTTTTGTAAAATTGTGAATCTCAAACCCTGTAAAAGGTTATAGTTCTACTATCATCATTTTTTGGCGAAAAGTGTAATAAAAACTGAGAATAAGAAATGTACAAACAAAGGATACTCAGCGGGCAAAATCCACGTGTTAGGAACAAAATTATAATCTTCAGGAAACACTCTCTCTATTCTAAACATCAATGAAATAGTCATTAGATGTGAATCAAAATATGAATATATAGTACAATGGACATCTCACCAATACAGACATGTAACTAATACAGGGACACCTTTCTGATATGGACATATCTCTGGTCTCTAATTTCTAACATGGAAACCTCTCTAATACAGAAACCTCTCTAATACAGAAATCTCTCTAATACAGAAATCTCTCAAATACAGAAATCTCTCAAATGCAGACATCTCTCTAATACATGCATCTCTCTAGTACATGCATCATTCTAATACAGACATCTCTCAAATACAGACATCTCTAATACACACATCTCTTTAATACAGGCATCTCTAATACATGCATCTCTTTAATACATACATCTCTAATACATGCATCATTCTAATACAGACATCTCTCTAATACAAGCATCATTCTAATACAGACATCTCTCTAATACATGCATTTCTTTAATATATACATCTCTCTAATACATGCATCTCTCTAATACATGCATCATTCTAATACAGACATCTGTCTAATACATGCATCTCTCTAGTACATGCATTATTCTAATACAGACATCTCTCCACTACAGAAATCTCTCTAACATGGGAATCTTTCTAATCTAGAAATCTCTCTAAAACAGACATCTCACTAACTCAGACATTTCTCTAATACAGTTATTTCTCTAATACAGTCATCTCTCTAATAAAGACGTTTCTCTAATACATACTAGACATCTCTCTAATACACAGACGTCTCTCTTATAATAGACATCTCTCATATACAGATATCTCTCTAATACTGACATCTCTGTCATACAGAAATCTCTCTAACTCAGACATCTCACATTTCTCTAATATAGACATCTCTCAATACAGATCTCTCTAAAACAGACATTCCTAATACAGACATCCTGTGATACATATAGACTAATACAGATATTTCTCTAATACAGATATTCCTCTGTCCTGCAATCAGATACTTTTCTATTATGAAAACCCCACAGTCAAACACTTCTATTATGAAAACCCCACAGTCAAACACTTCTATTATGAAAACCCCACAGTCAAACACACATTCTGATTATGGATATTTTTCAGAATGACCTTTTTCCCATACCATTCTAATGTCAGTAATGTGGACAATTGCCACAGATATTACCTGGCCATATGCCTAGCTAAAGCATCCTTTCGACAAATTTCACCCATGCCAGGAAAATGATTGATTCTCTGGGAGAGAAAATTAATTATATATGAATTAGAATTAAAAAAATAAATTACAGAATTTATGAAAATACACAATATACATTTGATTATGTGACATCAATTCTAGTTTCCCAATTTAGTTGTTTTTATTGCAATTAACTTTCTATGACGTGCAATATTATTTTCAATATTATTTTTTATTGCAGCCAATTCTGTTTGACTGTGTAATGTTACATGCGTTCACAGCTCATGTTGGGCCATTCAAAATTGACAGTGAAATTACTTGTACTGGCACTCTAGATAGAATCTGTTTCGCTGCATTTTACATTGTACTTCACCCATACATTATATTACCACTTGTGTTTAAGCCTCAGTCGTTAAGTGAAATTATAGTTTGTTTCAGGTTTCATGCATGTAAACTAGGATGGTGTGATTCTTGAAAAAAACCTCCAAGAATGTGAAATTAAAACATAATGTTTAAAATCTCAAGTCTATACATTTGACAGTTCAAAACATGCACTTTGATATTAATTTGCACCCTGACACATAACCTCGTATATATGACAATATTAAATACCTGGTAGGACTTCAAATCGACTACTTTTTCAGCAGGAATACAAGAATCATTCCAAATGAAAAAGCTAAATGTAAGAAACATGATTAAAAATACATTATGCAATTATTGCACCGCAATAGAAGACTTTTCATCACAAGATTTTTTCACCACATTAACACTTGAGTATTATACCAGTTAGGATCTGTCTCTTTAACAACAACAAATCCCATAGATAAACACACTTCATGAACTGCAAAATGATCAAATTGCACTAATTAGCTGAAAGAAAAAGTAATGCAAAAAGATGTACCTAACATACATATTGACATCCATAAACTCAACTGACAAATATTACACTCTGTGTATATACAGTCAAGGAGGAAAGTATTAGATATTTAATCTAGCAAACACTGAGCAGCATTCTCCCTTTAAATGGTTCAGTATGTACCTTTCCTGAGAAATCTTGTCCTAAAATTTAATACACTTCCCATGACAAGGGTTGCAAGGACAGTGTTGTCTGTCATGAGGGGAACAGTTAACTGTACGGAGATACATTAAAAACCTCAGATTAGAGAGGGTGGCAGACAAAACTACTGCCTATTCCTCGAACTACATTATTTTGAGATACCAGTATAACAGGGACAATAATGTTTAGGACATGTTAACGATGTTCAATCTCTGAGGCTGGTTCCTCAAAAGCCTGTTCATTTATACTGCATGGATGAATATATGTATAGTTTTGTAGTCTGGAGTTTTGAAATAAACAAATGTAATGAAATAAAAGAATTAAAACGATCAGTTAAACTTTAAATTTGGTGAACCTTTTAACTCAGTCCAGTTCCAGCTTTGTACAACCGCGCCGAATGTACTGTACATTATACATGCTATATACTTTCCATGTAAAATATTTGTATATTTTTGTCCATACCTACAGCATATTTTGTACCAGACAGATTTGCATGCATTCGTTTAACATTCCTTCTTTTCTGGGACGTTTTCGTAGTTTCGCCATTTCTTATCTGAGTTTTATCAGCAGGATCTTGAACTCCTCTACTTGAACCGACAACAATCGTCTTTGAATCACTAATAGAATACTTTCCATTCTGAAATGTTCTATTTATTTTATCGTTATCGTTAAAAGCAAGATTATCGCCATTTCGGCTAACGAACCCTTGATTTTCGTCGTTTTTCAATGCACAATTTTGAGGTTCCTCTGTCTCCAAGCATAACGGGAAGTCCTCGGTATTTAATAACATTGTGCACAAACCATACTCTCATTGAGCTCGGCTATTGCATTCTAACAGTACAATAGAAAAACCACTCTCTTTCTTTTTTAAATGCAAAGTATTTCGGATGAATCTCATTGTTATCGAAAGTACAGTATCTTAGTTTGTTTCTTGGTATCTTTGGATTTCCTAGAGCCTGCAGTACCTTTGTCCTTTTGTTTACTTGGAATCTAAGGACGCGTTGCTACGACGATAACTATGGAATACAGATATTATGAATGGATTAGGAAGATTTGTACACGATTTTATGGTCGACCTTTTTTTCCCTTGTTTTCGTGTCATTTCAATAAAAGACCTTCTCAACGTTTTACCGATGGAACTAGTCCTGACTCTATCAACTTAAATGGAAATGGCAACAAAAAATTTTATTGTCTCATTTGAAAGAGACGCTAAAACAATATATAGAAGTCTATTACAAAATTTTTATATCTGTTTCACTTCGGGAGATATTCTCACCTAAATCAACGAACTGTCCGCAATCTTGGATTAATTTTTAACCTCACTAAAAATATTTTCGTGACGTCACAACTGGGATAAGTCATTTAAAGCTGCTCCTAAATACCTACCAACAATCAAATATTCTTTGAATCTTCTCAGTCCGTGCTGAAATCCGTAACACTTACCGTACGTGCGGTTATGGGAGCATATTAATCATTGTGTCGTGAGAAAAAAAATCGCGTGACCCCAGTTATGACGTATCATGCATATCCACAAATATCCAAGATGGCGGACAACTAAAGATTTCAAATGAAAATATTTCACGAAATAATGCAAATATGAAAAATTCTGTAATAGTCTTCCATATATTGTTTTGGAGTCTCTTTTAAATGAGACGATAAAAAAATTGTTGCCATTTCCCTTTAATGTGATGTTCACCCATGATGCTGACTAGCTGTTGTGGCGAGATGTCTATATATAGGGACGTTTCGAATGTTCCGCTCAATTATCTATTTCCCTGATCAGTAATTCACTAATTTATACCATAACTAAGGTAAGACATATTCGAATTTAAAAAAAATCTACAAATCGAAATCCACGAATATATCAAAATGTGAATTGTAAACCTGTCTTCAAATTTTGATATCTTTTTCCTTTATTCATCAATAAAATTTATATATGATAATAAATGATAATATATATGATTAAAACAGACGGCCTACATCACTAATTAAGTGCTTTTCAGAAGTGCTCTGCATAAATAAAAAATTATACATTTACATACAAGTAATTATTTATATATAGTAAGTCCATAAGTCTAAGAATACCAAATAATATCTGATACGTGTACTTTGCTATAAATGTCTAAAAAACGTAAAAACAACGTGCTTAAAAGAGGATAGACAAGACAATTGTTTGATATTCTCATCTAAAATATTCCAGTTATAAAACTACAATTAGATCTAAGAAGTCCTTTACAAGTACAAATCATTTTTTGTCTTGTATTGTAATTCCATGCAAATCTGAATTATGAATAAACGGATTTTCACTATCATTCAATCCGTTTATTGATTTATATTCGTAGATGCATCTGTGTATACTTCTTCTTTGTCTCAGTGTAAGCCAATTTAATGTTTTCAGGGCATCACAGAAAGAGGAAAACATCGCTCGATCCAAAACCAACTTCGCTGCCTTATTATGCAGCGTTTGAACATCATCCATCAAAGTCTTGTTGTCTTTATCCCCCCATACCATGCTGCCATATTCCATAATTGATGCAATCATTGTATTAACAGACAATGTCCGTGCATGTCTGGGTAAGAGATATTTCATTCTGCGTAGAATGCCAAGACGTTGCAAGACTTTTGCTTGTAAATTTTCAATGTGACATTTCCAAGACAAATTCTCATCGATAATAACGCCAAGACACTTAAATGATTGAACTCTTTCCAACGGGGCATCCTTCACTATTAGCTGAACGTTAGCAAACTGTTTTAATTTTTTTGAATTTCCGATAATCATTAACTTAGATTTTGATACATTTAGTAACAACTTACTGTTTTCAAGCCACATCACAACTCTTTGTAAATCAGCATTTAAAACAGATCATAGTTCCTCTTTCGTTGTGGCCGGACAAAACAATGCTATATCATCTGCAAATATAACCATTTGACAATGTTTCAAGCATTTTTGAATCCCGTTTATGTGAATTAAAAACAATAAGGGTCCAAGTACAGACCCCAGCGGTACTCCAACGGAAATCTTCAGGCTGTCAGATTGAGAATCCCCAACAACTGTCTGTTGTGACCTATTCGAGAGAAATGATTGAAGCCAGCACAAAGTCCGACCATGCACACCAAGACTCTTCAACTTTTTCATTAGAAGTTGGTGGTTTACCGTATCGAACGATTTTTTTAAATCTAGGTAGACAACACCAGTAACTTGTTTATTATCCATATGTTTGAGAATGGTATCTGTAAAATTTATGTGCGCCATTTCAGTTGACCGATTAGCTCGAAAACCAAATTGTGTTGAGGAGAGGATAGTGTTATCCTTAAGATAGTCACTTAACTGGTTATGTGCAATCCTTTCGATAATTTTGCTGACCGCCGGTAGGACTGATATAGGTCGATAGTTCTCTTTCGAAGTTCTTTCTCCATCTTTAAACAGCGCAAATACCTTTGCAGATTTCCACCTTTTAGGAAAGCAACCACTAGTGAAAGATTTGTTAATTAAATTTGTAAGTACAGGAGCAATCAAACTAGCTGTATCTTTAAACAGTCTAGTACTGATTTTATCCAATCCATCGGCTTTATTAGTTTTAAGCTTGTTTAATTCCTGTTCAACATGTTCATAAGTGACACTTTGAAGCTGAAATTTAGATGGATTTTTATTGTCACTACTCTCTGTCCAAATCATTGGTGTAACAGTAAACAGTTTCTGAATCTTTTTTTAAGATCGAAGCAATGGTCACTTTCTCCGTTCGCAGTTTACAGTTATTATCATATATGGTATTTATGTCAGAGTTCTTCATTTGTGCAGGTACGGTTTCTTTTATCGCTTGCCACATCTTTTTACCATCACCTTTGTTCTCTTTAATTAGTTTGCAATAATAATCAGACTTCAACTTCCGTTCTTTCTGATTTAAAGAGTTTCTTAATGACTTATATTTTTCCCAGTGGCTGGCGCTGTTTGTTGATTTGGCCTTTTTAAAATAGTGACGCTTATCATATCTCATCTGTATCAATTCTTGAGTTACCCAGGGATTTTTGATACCTTTCACACGCTTAAATTTTGTTGGTACATGTGAATCTGCTACTTCATTAAACAGATGTTCCCACATAAATACTTGCTCATCGATATCTGCTATGCCTTCGATGACAGACCACGGAACTCCATTTAGGTCATTTACAAAAACATCCTTGTTATAATTCTTAAAGCAACGATATTCAAATTGCTTAGGTGGTGCTCGCTTAACGCCGCCTTTAATGACACAGAATATTAAAGAATGGTCGCTAATGAGAGGATGCATAACTCCCGCTTGAACCACTGTATGACTACAGTTTACAAACAATAGGTCAATTATTGTCGTCGAGTGTGCACTGATTCTTGTATGATCTTTGATTAATTGATTCAGGTTGAATTCCAATGCAAATGACCTTAGATCTCTTGGCATAACTTTATTGACGTTGGCATTGAAATCCCCCAAGATTACAAGGCCACAAAATTCAAAATGAATATGTTCAAAAAAACAGTAATGTTTAAATCAGGACGACGATAAATTGAACCGATAATCATGCGTTTACAATGAGATCTCTTTATTTAAATCCAAATATAGTCAGGGAGCATATGTCATGAAATTTAGTCCCGTGGGATTTTCGTGAAAAAAGCAAGCCACCTATCTAGGAATGTTAATTGGGCCCCAATGAGCATGAAAAATTTTGTCGGCAATTTTGCGACCTGTTCCGATGGCTGTCACAGGGGGTGAGGTGGGAGGACATTTTCGCCATTACTGAAAAACCTCCCTAAACTAAGGGTCAATGAGCACAAAGAAGCTATATTCGGGGCAGTGATGTGTTTGCTGGACCAAAATGCATGCTAATTAGGTCCACCATTAACGAAAATCGGATTTTTCACTCTGACTCAATGTAAGTTGGACCAAGATCAAAATTGAGGGTTTTTACCTCCCCAATTATGTGGTCGATTAGGATAATAATGCTAAATAAATCACTTAATCATGTTATTTTGTGCGTGAATTGGAAATTAGTTTGAAGACAGACATCGACTGTCAGTAATCTGCAAAACCTCATCTTCACAAAAAATGCCTTAAAAGGGTTCCGTGATTCTTAAAACATTGGATATGATGAAATAAATACTAATCAATTACAATCCAATGATCAAGGGGTTATGCAGCCCAAGAATCACGTTACTGTACACGTTACCGTAATGATTATCTTCACGAAGTATCTTCCTCGTCTTCGTCGTCTTTCTGGTCAGGCGATGGGCCAGATGGGCAGTTTACACAAGGCTCATCATCATCACCGCATGCGCAAAGATCAGTGCAGTTGAGCCCTGCCTTCCTGCACTGACATCTGTTCGTTCCACATCCCTTGGTGCAACGGCACTTGATGAGATGAAGAACAGCATCCGGGGCGGGTCGCTGCTGATCATCACTGGATGCCATTCATCTGAATCAAAAGAAAAGCCTCATAATTTGACATTATTTTGGTCACTTTCACGATGATATGCCTCAGATGAATTACCTTTCTCCAGGGTCCATCCAAAGCCTGCCGGTGAGGGAAGCCTTGGGTTTGGGATTATATCATTCTTCCATACCATTGCTTGGTAATGGGCACGTAATATCGCGTGTTTCAGGGCTGCCTTGGTAGGTGGCAATCTCTCAGACTCTGCCTGTTTCCTTCGGAATAAAAACCATCTATGTTCCTTAACACTACTGGCCTGGGTGCCACGGAAGTACAGCAAGCACACAGGCTTCTCTATGGCAGCCAAGGTTGAGGGTAGAGGCTGTGAGGTTCCCCCAAGGTCTGCTAGGGCATCCACGCAGACACTGTCAGCCTCTAAAAATGCCTTCCAGCAAGCAAGCTTGCCCTTCCCAGCAAAGCTACCGGTCACATCGGCTCCGCTCCACGCATGAAAACCTGGAAGAGCTGCTATTCTAGCTGGACCAGTGGCTGGACCAAGCGCACGGACTATGGAACAGAGGGGGATTTTTCGATGCCGCTATCCTCTGCCGGTCACGACTCGCGTGTCTTCACATAAGTCTGCGTGTCATCTCAGTGCCAATACAAACACATCAGTGTCTGGCGAGACGATGTCAATTCTCGTGGCTCCTGACACAGTGGCATCTACAGAGTGCAGCAGCAGTTTCGTGTCGGCCTCCTCCTCCTGGTTGCTGTCAAGGTATTGCATGTCTCTGTGCGTTCCTTTACATTTACTATCCCACCCCACCATCACACGTGAACCCTCTTCACGGCCTTTCTCCAGCGTCTTAATGGCAAGGTACTCTGTAACTTCTTTCTTGGTTAACATGTGCCAGAAGTCTTTTCATTGGTACCTATAAAATAAGAAGCAGTTTACAATCACTTAATCTGAAGTCTAAAACGTTGATTCAGTATAAAGAATTTAGTTTAAACGTTCTCCTACATTGGAGATCTGTGTACTGCCTGTAATTCTGTAACAAACAGGATCTTGACCTCCTTGTCGCAAGACTCTAGTAGCTGTTTTGAGGGAGAGCGGCCTACCAAGGCATCCCTGACACAGGCGATGTTACGTGACCATTACCAAGCAATGGTATGGAAGAACGATATAATCCCAAACCTTTGATGGCTTTGGATGGATCCCAGAGAAAGGTAATTCATCTGAGGCATATTATCGTGAAAGTGACCAAAATAATGTCAAATTATGAGGCTTTTCTTTTGATTCAGATGAATGGCATCCAGTGATGATCAGCAGCGACCCGCCCCGGATGCTGTTCTTCATCTCATCAAGTGCCGTTGCACCAAGGGATGTGGAACGAACAGATGTCAGTGCAGGAAGGCAGGGCTCAACTGCACTGATCTTTGCGCATGCGGTGATGATGATGAGCCTTATGTAAACTGCCCATCTGGCCCATCGCCTGACCAGGAAGACGACGAAGACGAGGAAGATACTTCGTGAAGATAATCATTACGGTAACGAGTACAGTAACGTGATTCTTGGGCTGCATAACCCCTTGATCATTGGCTTGTAAATGATTAGTATTTATTTCATCATATCCAATGTTTTAAGAATCACGGAACCCATTTAAGGTATTTTTTGTGAAGATGAGGTTTTGCAGATTACTGACAGTCGATGTCTGTCTTCAAACTAATTTCCAATTCACGCACAAAATAACATGATTAAGTGATTTATTTAGCATTATTATCCTAATCGACCATATAATTGGGGATGTAGAAACCCTCATTTTTGATCTTGGTCCAATTTGCATTGAGTCAGAGTGAAAAATCCGACTTTCGTTAATGGTGGACCTAATTAGCATGCATTTTGGTCCAGCAAACACATCACTGCCCCAAATATAGCTTCTTTGTGCTCATTGACCCTTAGTTTAGGGAGGTAGGAACTTTCAAAATGAATGATTTCCTTAGATTCGAAAAGTTATAGAGAAAAATCGATTTTTCAGCAATGGCGAAAATGTCCTCCCACTCCACCCCCTGTGACAGCCGTTGGAGCCGGTCGCAAAATTGCCGACAAAATTTTTCATGCTCATTGGGGCCCAATTAACATTCCTAGATAGGTGGCTTACTTTCTTCACGAAAATCCCACGGGACTACATAAGCTCCCTAACTAATATGTTCATCCGTTGGATCACAGGTCACCCGGAATGCGTACAGTTCTAATATAGCGTTCAGTGGGACAGCATCTGTTACATAATGTATATATTAACACAAAGGTTGGCAAGTAAATACAAATTTGAACACTCGTACAAAATTTAAACCACAAAAAAATCTGCAAAAAGACTTCGATATTCATTTAAAAACATACACATATTGAGAAGACATACCTGAAAAGCATGTACGTTGTATTTTTGTGTCATTTCAACGTTTTTTACCCGACGAAATTCGCGAAAAGTCATCAAATTTTTAGTTGATTTTCGCTAAAACTATGCGCGATGCCGGCTGCCTGCCTTACGTCACAGGAAAAAGCCCCCTGATTGGCCAGCTGAAAACTCAATTTTTTTACCGCGAAAGCAAAACCGGGGAGCTACGTAATATCATTGAACTATAATAGATCTGGAACGATAAGTCAGGGGGGGAAATTGAAGCCGACTTTGTGTTCACTTTGCAGGTAGACCCAGTCCTTTTTAAGAATTTCGTGTAAAAAATATCATTTTTGTATCCGTAAAATTCTTTATTTAAACCTACTAACAGATCTCTAAAATTCAGAAATATTTAAACAATGACAGTTGAATTTATATAATATGTTATAAAATTTGACAAAAATCGTACTATCACGGAAAAATGTTGAAGCAAAGGCGAAAATTACGAAAAATCTGCCAGATTTTGGCTACTTTTTCTGAGTTTTTGAAAGTTCAAGTAAGAACCAAGACGTGAAACCACAGGAAATATTTAACTCCATGCAAAATACATCCGTGTGTGAAGTTTTAGGAAGATTGGACGTTTTAGGGTCGAAAAAAATGCATTTAAAAAACATTGTTTACGAAAAACGCATGAAAAACGTCAATTTCTTCATGTTTTAAAAGGGTTAAAGCAAGGATTAAAAGTTCAGAATAAAGAGGAGTACCTGGCGTTCACTGCAAAATAAGTTTGGGACTGTCTAAAGGTTTCATTATATATTTTTTTTGAGCTCAAGAGCAAAGTTTTCTTTGACACGTACAAACATTTGTAATTTTTTAAAAATACTAAAGTCAAAATGCTCACTTTTTGCTGCAGATAGGTGTAAGACAGTTGGAACTAAACAGGAAACCTGGTCTGAATCCAAAATAATGATGTCTTTCGACAAAAACAGTGTATTTCTTGCCAATTTTTGCTCGAAAACAAAAATGCTCACTCCTCGAAAACCAAATCCGACCTCTCCCCAGTCTTTTTGAAAGTTGATTTTCCAGCGCGCCGGCTTCAGCCAATCATAGGTTTAAAACACTGAAGTTATCGTTCCAGATCTATTATAGTTCAATGCGTAATATACAATGAATTTACAATACTTCTTCTTTTGCACCTCTTCACATCTTTTGCACTTCAGTTTAAAATTTTTCGCAGTTGTTTGCAGTTGTTACTGAGTTGCTGTTTTTAAAAAAGCTTTCACTTCAAATTTCCCTCCGCAGCGTTGGCGTACGTAGCTCTTTGAAAATTTTAACATTTCTCCCCCCGGTTTTGCTTTCGCGGTAAAAAAATTGAGTTTTCAGCTGGCCAATCAGGGGGCTTTTTCCTGTGACGTAAGGCAGGCAGCCGGCATCGCGCATAGTTTTAGCGAAAATCAACTAAAAATTTAATGACTTTTCGCGAATTTCGTCGGGTAAAAAATGTTGAATTGACACAAAAATACAACGTACATGCTTTTCAGGTATGTCTTCTCAATATGTGTATGTTTTTAAATGAATATCGAAATCTTTTTGCAGATTTTTTTGTGGTTTAAATTTTGTACGAGCGTTCAAATTTGTATTTACTTGCCAACCTTTGTGTTAATATATATACATTATGTAACAGATGCTGTCCCACTGAACGCTATATTAGAACTGTACGCATTCCGGGTGACCTGTGGTTGGATTAGCATGACAAGTCATTGAATTGTAAGGAATACCGTCTTTAACGTAAACAAGCACGCCACCACCCTGCGACTTCCCAGGATCACTTCTATCCCTTCGAACAAACGTATAACCGAAGATATTTAGCTCATCGTCTTTTACATTCGGCGTTAGCCAGGTTTCAGTTAATGACAAGACGGCAAAAGAATGGTCTTGAATGAGATTTTTGAGACATTGACTGAGATTTTTGAGACATCATCTTGAATGAGATTTTTGAGACATCAAAGACCTTCATATCTTTTCTGAAAGCACTCACATTGCTCTGTTTCAAGTGTAGTCAGTACAAATTTCGTTGCAAGCTAATGTGTCTTGAAAAGCCTAACATTTTATGCTGCTGTAGGGAGCCACCTTAACGGTCCTAGCCCCGAATTGCGCTGTAGATCAGCTAAAGATGCAACCGACGAGTGAACCGCTAACTGGCAGTGTTTACCTTCAATGTAATTTAGTTAAGGCTGACTTGTACGAATGTTCATGTCAGAGTTAGTGTCCGCGGAACATCATGCAGAGAAAATCCAGAAAAACTTCTTTATATTGTTACGAGCCAGTCCTGACTATTTTGATTTGGCTAGTACGCTTTAGGTTCAATTTCAGTACTCGTAACAAAGAACTGTGAAACCAATTACTTTCTAACAAACTATTTATTTCCTTAATTCCAACTACTTATATTAATTATATAATTGTCTTTATGAATTTACTTCTAACAGTTCAACGGTTTACTTTTTATCTGCTACTGAGCACAACTCTACAATCCTTGACAATTCTTTATTCTTTGTGTTTCTGGTCGTTAAATTAAGTTGGCTTCGTACTTTCTGTATCTATGTCTTCTTAGTCGCGGCGATCTTATTCAGGCTATCGCCTTATGAATAATGCATGAATTGCCTAGTTGTGCTCAGGCTTTTATATGATTTGGTAGGGGAAGAAACTACAAACTATGACTTGCTTCCCCCTACGCAATATAGTATGTTAAATCGAGTTCCAGCAATGCGGTTGACCAACGCAATCTCATATCCGTCCGAGTCATGTCCGCTGAGGCAATTACGTTAATCGCAAAAACTATTTGCTTACTCATGCATGTAAGCTATAAGGAATAATAAACTAAATATATTGGTATAATAGAACCTATGCTATAATCATCATGTAACAATATGAAACAGTCTGATACAAAAAACTTTTATTTCCTTCTTAACCACACCGGCAAAATTTTTGGTAAACGGAGAAAATGACGGTTCTCAAAAGTCATCGAAAAAATTATAAAGAAAAAACCGTGCTCAAAATTCTATAATTTTTCTTAACGGTGGGAACCATCTTTTTTAAACGAAAAAACCGTTCAAAAAAATAATGAAAAAAATACGCCATAACACTTACATTAGGCATATTAAGAAGTATCATATGAGATTGCATGATAGCGTAATCAATTTAGATTAGCAGGTTTCAAAAGGTGTCAGGAATTCTGCTACCTTCGAAGTATTAGCCTATAGGGATGGTATAAAAGAGAGCATGACGATGGTGACAAGGATACAAACTACCCCTTCATGGGTTTTTCGGCTTCTCAAATAAGTTAAGGAACTTAGTAATACGTCATTTAAGTGAATGCAACCGAGCTTTCAAAAAATAACTTTAATGACGTCAGCTCCTCAACTCAAGAAGGCAAAAAGCCATGAAGGCAAACTTTTTTTCTTAAACTATGTATTGTGTTCCCTGTTAAAATGTGCTAACTTTTACAACTTTAATATTACATCAGAAGTTTCCTCTTCGAGCAAAACTATCATATCTCATCGTGAGAAGGTACTCAGGATAGCACTGGCTGTCTTGAAATATAACGTAAATTTTTGGATCACTACAGTGATCCACAACAGAATCATAACACAAACCAGGATTGTAGGGGTCAGCTTTCGTTGGTGGTGTCCTCATCCCCTTCTTTCCCTTTGTGTACTCGCTAACCAGTACTTTAGCTACGTACATCTTTGGAAGAGAACCCGTGCGCTATCAGTTGGCATAGCGTTTTGAATACGATGCATCACGAGCAAAGTAGACACCTTCCCCCTACGCCACACCTTAAAATAATTTAAAATATAATTTAGACATAGTCTATATCCAGAAGGATACATGTACATGTCAGAAATCCCGCTTTTAGAATGGGTCTTCAACGCATTATTACGCGCCGAGTCTGTCATTTTGGATTTTGAATTATAACTATCGCACGCGTAAAAACCACACGATTCATACGATTCATGTGACTTTGGGTTATATTTTCATTACACGCAATAATACAGTCACAAAAAAAGAGCGAAAAATTTTATTGGTCTTTTCTCGCCTTGCGTGCTTTTTTTAAAAAAGAAAATGTTTCAACTATTGCACGAAAATTGTATGTCCAAACGCTTCCTAAATATGAAAAAAAGTGAGACATGCATGAAGACGCTCGGAAACAACATCAATACTGCATGTAGTCGTGCATGAAGGTTAATTAAGGGAAGTCGCACACACACATTTTGAATCACTTTTATCCCAAATAATGCAAATACCCTTACCGTTAACGCCATCGAAACTTCGGTTGAAATTTGTAGCATTAATAGAATCAATATTTGCGGCATCAGTCCGAAACAAACGCATTTTGTTGCCAAGTATCTTAAGTTGAATGCCAAGTATCTTAAGTAAAGTTGGGGATTTTGAGATAAGGGTCGAGTTTTACCGGCTGAAATACTTGATGATCCTGTTCTGATATCCAGTTTGTTGGCAGGGATGACTCTGGACCTAAAATGAAAGAAAGCCCAGCACCGTAAAATAAAGCTACACGTGGATTAGGAATCCCGAAAATCGATGGTGCGGGAATTAAAATCAGACGCTAGGCGGGATTGCTTATCTATGCATTGAACTCATGTAGGTTATAGCATATCGTTCAAAACAATCAATTATTTTGGTTAAAAACAATTTTAAAAAAATCTTTTACACAAAAATACGATACACATGCTCTTTCGAAGTTATAAAATAAAAGTAACTGAGCCATTGACTTAATTGAAGAGCTATCTTTAATCAATTATTTACCAAAAATTGGCGCTTAGCCCTATCTTAGAAATATAGATAAGAGATAACAAATTATCTATTATTTTTATGGTTTCCTGATTTCTTGTATAATTGATTGATGAGCTGGTGTCGTTTTATGCAGTCTAAATGTCGTTCATTCTATCTTATTGCTAATAATTAATATATACATTTCTGTACTATACATGGACATCTATAATATAGTAATCTAAATGTACAACTTAACAGAACTTAATTAGGAAGTAGTAGGAAATTATGTGCTGTCATTCTGACCATGCATCAATCACGTGATTGAAAAGTTAATAATAAAGAGCAACAAAAAGAAAACAACCCATACTAGCCGGTATGTTGACCAATCAATTCTGTAAGCTTATCTGTTGCTTCGACTACTTTACTGAACAGCCCTTCGATTAAAACAGTTTTTTCACACATGTAGTCATGTAATCCGTAAGTCGTTATCATTTGCCAGTCGCTTTATTTCATCCCGGTGTTTCCAAACAACGTCTAGGAGTCTCGGGTGTTCTTTTCTCTTTGATTTTAATTAAACGGTTTTGAATAAATTTCTCAATTATGTCAAAAGCGGAAGTTATGTCCGCGTCCGATCGACCGTAAATCTCTAATTTCACACTCTCCTCTGAACTGCCTGCCACAAGAGGAAGGAATGACTTGGGACCAGAAGTAAGACGGCTCAAGCCTAATAACAAGTAATAACGAAATCAATTTAAAATATGGCCAGGACGCGTCTGTTAAGCCGCATCACCTTTCGTATTAATAACTCACCCCTTGCTGGGTATAGGCCAAAACAGGGACTGGACTCGTGGACCCGTTGACTCAAGTTTCGTGGACTTGTTACCCTAAATTTTACTAAAAATGCGTAAAAATCACCGCAGAACAGGATATGAATTCGATTTTCGTAAATAGCCATGTATAGCTTGCAGCGCTATACTAGAAAGAAAGATTTTGAATTTGCAGCGCTATAAGGAAGATTTTTTATATTCAGTAAGCCCCGTCTTACTTATTCGTCGCGATCAAACCAAAGGCAAGGTGTTTCCGTTGTCCGCACGTTTCTTAGTTTATGAAATTTCGTATGATGATAGCGCTGCAAGCTATACATGGCTATGTACGATAATCGAAATTCATATCTTGTTTCGCGGGGATATTTACTCATTTTTGGTAAAGTTCACGAAAACGAACCATGAAACTCGAGTCCACGAAAATCGAGTCCACGAAACTCGAGTCCACGGGTCCAGGAGTCCAGTTCTTATTCTGTCCTATGCCCCCCTGGCTGGTTGTGCTTGAACAGTTCTTCCTTTACCTTCGTCAAATCTGACCAGCTTGATTTCCTTCATCGTCGTTTGTGGATGCGTCAAACTGAGTTTCTTGAACTCCTGTCGCGTTTTCCAGTCCCATGTAAGGAGTTTTCGTAGTGTCTGAAATGGAAAATTGGAAAAAAACTTGATGACGACCTACAAGGTTGACACGAATACATACTAGACAAGGTGCATAACAACGGTAAACAACCCTGATATATAAAGTTGTTACACATGTCAGTGCTGTTAATTACGCATGAATACCATGTAACTAGTCAACTGTATTAACTGAAAAACTTACGCTTAGTTCAAGATGGTAAAAAAGGAATTTGACATGTAAAAGCTATGTAAATCGTAAATAGTTTTTCTATAGTTTTTAGAGCTTATTTTCCTGTTTTTCAAAATTCTTTATCAGAACCCAAAGTACCAATTCATAAAGCCATGACATTACTTATATAAATTAGTTAAAAATTAAATTTCGATGCACATCATCAGTCATCATCATCGTCATGGTTATCAGTTATTACTAACTATTATTAGTTGGTTTCAGCGTTGCAGTCAAACGTACGATTACTACAACTGTACAGAACTCGTTGTTAATTCATATGTAGAGTTCAACGGACAATCAATAGACAAATTTGGCTAACAATGTTTTTTCCATTGCCACCCAATTCCCATCTTCGGATTATTCACATGGTTGGATACCATTGTTCTAGTTTGCGGAAGAGTAATTAGGAGAAAAGTAACCAGACATACGAGTAATGAATACGAGTTATTCACTCATGTTCATACTTCTAAATGCGTAGTTACTTTTGTTCTCCGTTACGCTGCCGCAAGCTAATATATATAGTAATATACAGGTATAAACACATGTTAGCCAAACTTGTGTATGAAGTATTACATGTGTTCTCTTACCAGTTCAGCTAGACTGTTACCTATATTCCAGTCGCAACAGACAGCATGGATGACTAAAATATCAGCCTAGAAATAATATAGAATCCACAAGGAAGACGAATATAGGTCTTATAACAGGTGTCACTGCTTAAAGGAGTAAGACGGCGTTGTTTTGAACAGTTTTCAAATTTAATTTATGGTTTCTTAGCAATTATTTAGTTTTTTTCGAAAACTAAATTAACTTAATTAATCCGATTTTCCCCTAACAAAAGTACTATTCCAAACATGAATGATTAATGATGTTTTAAGATATTATAATAGTGTAATAAAAATAGCCTTATATATTCATAATGACAGCCACCGCGGAAATAACTGGGACGAGAACTTCAAAGTGACTGATATTCATCCAGCTACAAGGAAAAAACCACCCAATCGAGGGACAATTCCATTTTGGTTTTATATTGTCCCTATAAACCTATAGTAAACGTATTACTGTATCTTTGCAGCCTAGCTTTAAATTACGTATGGGCCCCAGGCACCACGTTTTTCTCCATTTTTATAGAAAGTTTATAAAAAAACTACAAATACGACAACGCTCTAATTAAACTTCCCTCATTCCTTACGATAGAAAAGACACTCGAGTTTGTTATCATTATTACTATTTTCATTATTTACAAAACACGGGAGCCTTTCAGAAGTTGTGATTTTCAAAGAGCCGTGCTTTTATCTGAGTACATAATATCTAAAGCGACCTATTATATTGCAGAAAATATTGAAAATTTACAAAGTAATTTACGTTAAATAATTTCCTCACCTGTTGTTCTGCAATATTCCCGTATTTCCACGAGACTTTGAGACCTTTGCTTGTCGTGAAGTTGCATTGGTCGAACGGATCCGTTGGTGTTACTGTAACCTGCTTCTTCCCTCTGTCTACTCGCATAGCTTCAACCTCTTCGTGAGTGGACTCCTTCTTCATGGTCGTGAGGCCTTTACACACTTCAACAATTGTGTTGGTTCCAGCTTCTATCTTAATACTGACAATTTGATATTTAGCGAAGATGGTCAATTGAGTATTTAATACTCAGTTGACCGTCTTCGCTAAATATTAAATTGGGAACCCCCAGTGAGGAGTATTTTACGTATCTGGAAGTAATTTCACCACTCAGGGCAAGAATTCGTTTTTCGCCTTCGTGAACTTCTTCCTTCATGCCTTTCAATATGCATGGAAATGGTTTCATCTCAACTTCAACATGCTCGTCTTTGAGGTCATCCTTGATCCTTTCTATTTGGGAACATGTTTTCTCTTGAATAAAACGAGCGACGCCAGAAGTAAGACGCATTCTGCGGCTTGTGATTTCTTGTACTTTAATGAAACCTGCAACTTGCTTCTTGTACTTTTCCACAAGATAAGCAGCACCATGTAGCTTTATACCCGGCAGCGTAGCATACACTACTTGACACCCACCCAACTGCTCTGACTGAATGGTTTTTAAAATTTCTTCCCACTTTTTTGAGGATAAAACATGTTCGTCCTTTGCTGTTAAAGGTATCGTTGCCTAACATACGTTAATACTTACACATTCTTTTACTTCGTTGCATTTTTTTGGCGACTGCGAAATAACTTTTGCACAGGATTTACCCTCCATCACAGTGACATAAGCAGTTTCATGGTCATCTAAACACTGGTCAATAAACTGCAGTCCTGCTTCTTTAGAAATGAACTTTATAACTTCTGTTGGTAATTGTAATCGAATTATATTCAGTTCTTTGACCAAATCTTCATATTGTTGCTTAGCATCCGAAATTGCTTCATCAGTTCCTACAAAACGTATCTTATTCCGAGTTTCTGTGATAGTAGCCTCAACTATTCCCTGCAGGTGACATTGCTTTACTGTATCCAGGAACGGCACACGCTCCAGACAATCAACATGGTCACTGGAAACCTCAACACACTTAACAATTTGCTTTAGCTTTTTGCTTTCTACTCTGGCATCTTCCAAGAAATCTTTAACAGTTTTTGAAACCGAAACAAAGTTAGTCTTCAAACTTACTGCATGAAACTAATGTTCCAATCAATTCTGTAAGCTTATCTGTTGCTTCGACTACTTTACTGAACAGCCCTTCGATTAAAACAGTTTTTTCACACATGTAGTCATGTAATCCGTAAGTCGTTATCATTTGCCTGTCGCTTTATTTCATCCCGGTGTTTCCAAACAACGTCTAGGAGTCTCGGGTGTTCTTTTCTCTTTGATTTTAATTAAACGGTTTTGAATAAATTTCTCAATTTTGTCAAAAGCGGAAGTTATGTCCGCGTCCGATCGACCGTAAATCTCTAATTTGACACTCTCCTCTGAACTGCCTGCCACAAGAGGAAGGAATGACTTGGGACCAGAAGTAAGACGGTTCAAGCCTAATAACAAGTAATAACGAAATCAATTTAAAATATGGCCAGGACGCGTCTGTTAAGCCGCATCACCTTTCGTATTAATAACTCACCCCTTGCTGGGTATAGGCCAAAACAAGGACTGGACTCGTGGACCCGTTGACTCAAGTTTCGTGGACTTGTTACCCTAAATTTTACTAAAAATGCGTAAAAATCACCGCAGAACAGGATATGAATTCGATTTTCGTAAATAGCCATGTATAGCTTGCAGCGCTATACTAGAAAGAAAGATTTTGAGTTTGCAGCGCTATAAGGAAGATTTTTTATATTCAGTAAGCCCCGTCTTACTTATTCGTCGCGATCAAACCAAAGGCAAGGTGTTTCCGTTGTCCGCACGTTTCTTAGTTAATGAAATTTCGTATGATGATAGCGCTGCAAGCTATACATGGCTATGGACGATAATCGAAATTCATATCTTGTTTCGCGGGAATATTTACTCATTTTTGGTAAAGTTCACGAAAACGAATCCATGAAACTTGAGTCCACGAAAATCGAGTCCACGAAACTCGAGTCCACGGGTCCAGGAGTCCAGTTCTTATTCTGTCCTATGCCCCCCTGGCTGGTTGTGCTTGAACAGTTCTTCCTTTACCTTCGTCAAATCTGACCAGCTTGATTTCCTTCAACGTCGTTTGTGGATGCGTCAAACTGAGTTTCTTGAACTCCTGTCGCGTTTTCCAGTCCCATGTAAGGAGTTTTCGTAGTGTCTGAAATGGAAAATTGGAAAAAAACTTGATGACGACCTACAAGGTTGACACGAATACATACTAGACAAGGTGCATAACAACGGTAAACAGCCCTGATATATAAAGTTGTTACACATGTCAGTGCTGTTAATTACACATGAATACCATGTAACTAGTCAACTGTATTAACTGAAAAATTTACGCTTAGTTCAAGATGGTAAAAAAGGAATTTGACATGTAAAAGCTATGTAAATCGTAAATAGTTTTTCTATAGTTTTTAGAGCTTATTTTCCTGTTTTTCAAAATTCTTTATCAGAACCCAAAGTACCAATTCATAAAGCCATGACATTACTTATATAAATTAGTTAAAAATTAAATTTCGATGCACATCATCAGTCATCATCATCGTCATGGTTATCAGTTATTACTAACTATTATTAGTTGGTTTCAGCGTTGCAGTCAAACGTACGATTACTACAACTGTACAGAACTCGTTGTTAATTCATATGTAGAGTTCAACGGACAATCAATAGACAAATTTGGCTAACAATGTTTTTTCCATTGCCACCCAATTCCCATCTTCGGATTATTCACATGGTTGGATACCATTGTTCTAGTTTGCGGAAGAGTAATTAGGAGAAAAGTAACCAGACATACGAGTAATGAATACGAGTTATTCACTCATGTTCATACTTCTAAATGCGTAGTTACTTTTGTTCTCCGTTACGCTGCCGCAAGCTAATATATATAGTAATATACAGGTATAAACACATGTTAGCCAAACTTGTGTATGAAGTATTACATGTGTTCTCTTACCAGTTCAGCTAGACTGTTACCTATATTCCAGTCGCAACAGACAGCATGGATGACTAAAATATCAGCCTAGAAATAATATAGAATCCACAAGGAAGACGAATATAGGTCTTATAACAGGTGTCACTGCTTAAAGGAGTAAGACGGCGTTGTTTTGAACAGTTTTCAAATTTAATTTATGGTTTCTTAGCAATTATTTAGTTTTTTTCGAAAACTAAATTAACTTAATTAATCCGATTTTCCCCTAACAAAAGTACTATTCCAAACATGAATGATTAATGATGTTTTAAGATATTATAATAGTGTAATAAAAATAGCCTTATATATTCATAATGACAGCCACCGCGGAAATAACTGGGACGAGAACTTCAAAGTGACTGATATTCATCCAGCTACAAGGAAAAAACCACCCAATCGAGGGACAATTCCATTTTGGTTTTATATTGTCCCTATAAACCTATAGTAAACGTATTACTGTATCTTTGCAGCCTAGCTTTAAATTACGTATGGGCCCCAGGCACCACGTTTTTCTCCATTTTTATAGAAAGTTTATAAAAAAACTACAAATACGACAACGCTCTAATTAAACTTCCCTCATTCCTTACGATAGAAAAGACACTCGAGTTTGTTATTATTATTACTATTTTCATTATTTACAAAACACGGGAGCCTTTCAGAAGTTCTGATTTTCAAAGAGCCGTGCTTTTATCTGAGTACATAATATCTAAAGCGACCTATTATATTGCAGAAAATATTGAAAATTTACAAAGTAATTTACGTTAAATAATTTCCTCACCTGTTGTTCTGCAATATTCCCGTATTTCCACGAGACTTTGAGACCTTTGCTTGTCGTGAAGTTGCATTGGTCGAACGGATCCGTTGGTGTTACTGTAACCTGCTTCTTCCCTCTGTCTACTCGCATAGCTTCAACCTCTTCGTGAGTGGACTCCTTCTTCATGGTCGTGAGGCCTTTACACACTTCAACAATTGTGTTGGTTCCAGCTTCTATCTTAATACTGACAATTTGATATTTAGCGAAGACGGTCAATTGAGTATTTAATACTCAGTTGACCGTCTTCGCTAAATATTAAATTGGGAACCCCCAGTGAGGAGTATTTTACGTATCTGGAAGTAATTTCACCACTCAGGGCAAGAATTCGTTTTTCGCCTTCGTGAATTTCTTCCTTCATGCCTTTCAATATGCATGGAAATGGTTTCATCTCAACTTCAACATGCTCGTCTTTGAGGTCATCCTTGATCCTTTCTATTTGGGAACATGTTTTCTCTTGAATAAAACGAGCGACGCCAGAAGTAAGACGCATTCTGCGGCTTGTGATTTCTTGTACTTTAATGAAACGTGCAACTTGCTTCTTGTACTTTTCCACAAGATAAGCAGCACCATGTAGCTTTATACCCGGCAGCGTAGCATACACTACTTGACACCCACCCAACTGCTCTGACTGAATGGTTTTTAAAATTTCTTCCCTCTTTTTTGAGGATAAAACATGTTCGTCCTTTGCTGTTAAAGGTATCGTTGCCTAACATACGTTAATACTTACACATTCTTTTACTTCGTTGCATTTTTTTGGCGACTGCGAAATAACTTTTGCACAGGATTTACCCTCCATCACAGTGACATAAGCAGTTTCATGGTCATCTAAACACTGGTCAATAAACTGCAGTCCTGCTTCTTTAGAAATGAACTTTATAACTTCTGTTGGTAATTGTAATCGAATTATATTCAGTTCTTTGACCAAATCTTCATATTGTTGCTTAGCATCCGAAATTGCTTCATCAGTTCCTACAAAACGTATCTTATTCCGAGTTTCTGTGATAGTAGCCTCAACTATTCCCTGCAGGTGACATTGCTTTACTGTATCCAGGAACGGCACACGCTCCAGACAATCAACATGGTCACTGGAAACCTCAACACACTTAACAATTTGCTTTAGCTTTTTGCTTTCTACTCTGGCATCTTCCAAGAAATCTTTAACAGTTTTTGAAACCGAAACAAAGTTAGTCTTCAAACTTACTGCATGAAACTAATGTTCCGTTGTTTGATGCAAGCCAACAATCAGCATCGGAAGAACTCGCAGAATTCTTGATCTCTTCCAGCTTATTGCAAATTGAATCTTGAATATCGTTCTGAACGCTATAGATTTCCTTACGAAAACGTACAAAAAATTTCTTTACTGAACTTTTGCACTCTTTTGACCATCTGGGAACAAATTTCTCAGCAGATTTTTGTAGAACTGTAATATAGACGTCACTGCCAGCTTCCCACTGGATTTCTGCATTGAGATGTTGAAGCTGGTCTGCTAGTTCATCAGCGAAGGCTGGGTGGTTCATAACAAATTTTACGAAGTCATTGTTTGCTTTCACTGAGACTGGTGGCACGTTATTTGCTTAAAAAATAATTGAATAGCAATATTACAAAGGCAAGTTGTTCAAAAACATTGCGTTAAAAATCACTTAAGGTGCATCGCACGTCCCCGCACGTCTTTGACACAGTATGTTAGCACATTAATAACGTAGTGATTACATGAGAATGAGTGAAATTCTCCGTAAGGTCGCTATGAATTAAAGGAAAATTTCCTCCCATAATACCCGTAGTATGGATATGGGGGAAGGGGTCAGTAATAGCAAAGATTAAATTAGACTTTCTCTTTTGTTGAATGCCTTCTTCCTGTAAGGAACATTCCCTATGATATACATGCCAATAAATTGCGAAAATCCTCAATATTAACTATCAAATATTAAACGAACTCCTAACTAAGCAAAAAATATTAAAAAGATAATCTTGACAAATCAAATTAAAAATATTTTTTAAACTTCAGAACAGTAAACTGATTACCATTAATTAATTCATTTCTTGCAAGAACGTTTTGCACCTTCAGTTCGTCAGAATGTTTCTTTCTCTTCCCGAGGAATTTTAAAGTATCACTGTCAGCTTTGACACGTTTCATGAATGGTTTTGATAATTCCTCTACACAATCGCCTTTATTTGATCCGTCAAATCGTTAAAATTAACAGAAAATCAGACTGATTAATTCTCCTGAAGCATTCTTTAAAATTCTGGTACACTTCACTGTACGTTCATGTACGTTAAAACAAAAAACAATCATGGTTAAAGACAATATTTGAGCCACCTTGAGAAACAGATGAAAGTTATAATTGAAAGTTTTACTCTTCATCTGCATAGAAAATAATTTAGAACAAGTTTAGCATTTAAAAATTTAGGTCACATGCCCTCATGATTCACTCACAAATGTACTGTGCATACTTTGATCCAGTCCCCATCTGGGTCAAATACATGATCAAATCAAAGAATGGCACATTTGTACCTGAAACATGTTGTACATGTGGACATTGCCAAAATTTATGTCTGGGTCATACGTCAGTAATAAACATTGCATCTTTCATGTATTGAACTATGGAGCATTTTGTTATGCAGACCCAAAAAATCGAGGTTCCTTCAGCTGATAATAATGTAATATCAGTCGCTAATCTACTTAAGATGTCCCAAACTAGCTAACTAGCTAAGTATACCCAACTTTATTCAGTATTCAAAACACAAAATGCAAAACGTTAAAGGCAATGATGCAATAATCTTTAACATCTGCGAAAAAATCGGAAAAACACTTTTGTCCAGCTTCTCGATTCTTGTTGTGAAAAGTCGATAACCAGCCAATAGGTGCACAACCATACATCCGAGTCTTAAATTTGCTCCCCCCCCCCATTAGAAAGCTTCAATTTGTCCCTTTCGTTTTGACTTAATTTATCCTACAATCCCCCCTATTCTTTTATAATCTCTATGGTTGCCCCGACAAAGGAATAGAGCAATTTCTATCTGACATCATGGCCGTCATGTATAGGTGTCCTAGGACAAAAGAATTTTAAATATATTCTTTTGGAAGAAGGCACACCAATATGGCCACTAATGTCCTTGTTGTTTTAACCCCTATAGGGATTGAGTGCAAACGCTCTACAGGGTGTCCCAAAAAACCCCAAAAACTATTGAAGATCTATTGTCAGAATTTCAATGCCTAGCACTAAATTGAACCCACGAGTGAATAAAGTATTGACATAACCGTCATAATTAAAAGCAATACTCAGTGTTAACAATTTTTATGCCAGACAAAAAAACTAAACATACGAGTGCATATCAAAAATGCAATCAAATTTTATGCATGGGTTATTTGATTTAGAGAAAACAATTTACAAATGTAAATTCCCATAAGCAAAACAAACTTACTTTACAAAGATACTTTAATTTTTTAATAAGTGCCAGGGCATTCAGATGTTAACAATAGATCATTTTCAATAGTTTTGGGTTTTTTTGGGACACCCTGTACAGGGTGAGTAAAAAAAAACTGATGCCCTTTCAAATTCAAATTAGCCGCGAATTCATTACGGAACTTTAAGTATTCTCATAGGTATACAGAGAACAGATCGTGACTAAGTACACAGTAAAGGATGAGCAAAAAAACTGATACTTTTGAAATTCAAACTAGCAGCATTACATTCTTGCAATTTGACAGACGACGTTGATCTAAAACAAAATCTAATTCCCAGTGGAAGTTAAAATGCATAATTTTAGCCGTGCAAGAATTGTCAGAAACAAGACAAAGTCAGAAACAAAACAACCTGGTGCATTTGACAACGGAACAAAGAGTCTTTGTTGTACTAAACCACGATCTGTTCTTTGTATACTCATGGGAATACACCGTAATGACTAATGAAATTCGCAGCTAATTTGAATTTGAAAGAGCATCAGTTTTTTTTACTCACCCTGTATAGTAGGGACTAGGGTGCTAGCAGCCATTTGCTTTGCTAATGGCCCAAATCAATTAACCAATTAGGAAATAAAAAAGTTGCCAATTCCCCTACTAATGCCCTGCTGTATGCTGCAGTTGTGCTGGTTAATAATTTATATGACTGCTGCATTATGCATTTGCCCAATTTGGAAAGAGCAACATTTAAACTAGGCTGACGTTGTTGGTTTTCATGCTGTTATTTTCAATGGCTGAATCATTCCGACGATTTAATTCTGTGGAAATATTTTAGTTTCGTTAAGTTAATGATTATAATGCTGAAAATATATGAAATGGCGACAATTTATAAACAGTCACTGTAAACTCTTTAAAAGAATCAAAGTGTTACCTAGCTAATCTGCTACCTACATAGCTCTTAGACTTATACAGTGCGTATCAAAAAAAGGTAATTCCAACGCTGACGCGCTGTAGTACAAAAACGGTGTATGTTCAATTTTTTTCACATTCTAAAAGATCAATTTTTTAGCTATTGAATAACACCTTTTTAGCACAAAATGGACAAGAATTGAGCATATGCGAGACCAAAAGAAAGTGTTGGTAAAAATCACATATTTTCAACTCTCTGTCTAAAACATGTCACAATTAGCATTTAGTTTTTACTGACAATTATTTACACATTTAAACTTGAAACTTTAAAACTTCAAGAGTTTATTCGCCAATTCCTTCAACATGACCATTATCACTCTCGACACTAAGCTCATACATCGTCGTCCAATTGCATGAACTGTGCGTCTGAAAAGAGCGGGATCATTTTTCAACGCATCATTTGAATGTGGTTGTACAAATCATTCAAGTCAAATATGGCCCTCTTACTGCCTCGATATTGCTTTCTGATCTTCCCGTGCGTTGTCTTCCTGAATTCCCCTTGTTTCGATTCAAGGTTGTGCTGTGGGCAGAAAACTTTCTAAAACTTTCTTTCCCAAATCGTTTTAAGCGCGAGGCGGACGCCGCTCAGGGAAATAAACGTTTCGCAAACCTCTTACGTGTTACTGTCAAGCTTCCTGTTTCAAAAACGTTTTTGACTAAAAATGTTCTATGTTCAACTGTAAGTTGCACCATGTTTGTATTCAATGACTGAGAGTTAATAATATGTGCGCGCGAGTAGTTTATTCTGAACCGATTTTGTCAACATCTCGCATCCCAAAGGAAGTCAATGCTGCAATGGTTTTAGTCCCAACTCTCAGTGGTGAAAATATGCAATTTTGACCAACATTTTCTTTTGGTCTCAAAAATGCCCATTTTTTGACCATTTTGCGCTAGAAAGGTGTCATTCAATAGCTAAAAGATTGATCTGTCAGAATGTGAAAAAAATTGAAGATACACGTATAGTTTTCGTACTACAGGGGCCGGTTGTTCGAAGCCTGTTTAGCTTAAACGGTGATTAAGCTCAAAATAGAAACCAAGTTTATGGATTCATTCAACAACCAAACTAAACGTTTTGAAATGATTATGCTTATACAACTACATATTTACTGCAAAATATTTACGTTAACTGTTTAACGAGGGACGTAAGAGTGTTATTTTATTTTGACTTATCCACCGTTTACGCTAAACGAGCTTCGAACAACCGGCACCAGTGCGTCAACTTTGGATTAGCTTTTTTTTTATACGCACTGTATATTAAAGCCCTTTACCTACCTTGATGAAATGGAAAGACAAATTGTAACGATCTTCTACTATAGGTCTATAGCATATAACAAATGATTCCAAATGAATAGAAGGCCACGAGTGAACTCCAAGTATACCTGAGCGATAACTCCTATGATTACTGCCTCGTGGTAGAGGATGTTTATAATACCTCATTAAATTATGGTCGTTTAATTGGTTGATTATGGTCACGTGATATCAAATAAAATGTTCCATTTTCCAAGAGTTCAATGGAAAACGTTCCATTGCACTCCCAAGAGTGCAATAGTTTTTTCCATTGCACTCTAACGATTCCCATCCGTCAAATAAACTAGCCTGACATATCGTTTTTAATTTACACCGTTAAATAGCAAGCTATAGGAACATAGCAATGCATTTCCTATATATTTACTTTCTTTGTTCTCTTGCGATAAAATCTCGAAGCCTTCGCCTACCTGCACGTCGATTTCCAACATTATTAGCATAGAGCTCTTGGACATTGGCAGGAATGTTTCGAAATCTCTCATGCCTTACGATATCGTTCGCAATAGTGTCCCAGATGGGACCGTTCTCCATATATATATCGCTCAAAAATAACGCCTCTTTCTACCTCGCCTATATGCGCCTTACTTGTCTTGGAAGCATTGTTCAAGTTACGATATACAAATGACTTGCTTGCATAACGCCAAGTTAAGTAAATGTTATTGAAAAAGTGAAGAATATGCAAAGTTTTAAAGACAAGCACTGAATACAAATTCTATACAGTCTAGACAATCCACAATGTGTGGTTTGTTTCAGCTGGCGTGCACTGTACAGGCCTACAGGGTGTCCCAAAAAACCCCAAAAACTATTGAAAATGATCTATTGTTAGAATTTCAAAGCCTAGCACTAAATTGAACCCACGAGTGGATAAACTATTGACATAACCGCGTAATTAATAGTAATACTCAGTGTTAACCATTGTTATGCCAGACAAAAAAACTAAACCTACGAGTGCATATTAAAAATGCAATCAAATTTTATGCATGGGTTATTTTAGCCTACTCAATTTGGTTTTTATCAATATTCCCATGGGCAAAACAAACGTACTTTACAAAGATATTTTAATTTTTTAACAAGTGCTAGGGCATTCAAATGTTAACAATAGGTGATTTCAATAGTTTTTGGGTTTTTTTGGGACACCCTGTATGTTCTCCTTTCTCAAGAGAGTTTCAAACAATCATAGTGCTGGTGAAAACAACATTCTAATATTACCCCCTGCTCAATACTTGTTTAGCACATTAAAACGACCAAAGGCAGCAGAATTTATGAATATTTGGCACCACAAGCACGCACATGCACGGAATCATATATATGAATTATTTGAACCATACATTTGAATACTAACATTGTTAGGCATGTATAATTGGCGGCTGTTTATGCGACCAACAACATAAAATTATGACTTGCAGTACTGTGAATCTCATAGAACTTAGCCTAAAAATTTGAGTTCGAACAAAGCGCATAAAACACACACCCGGCGTTTTGTAGTAGGTTGTAACGAATGCTGTCCTTGTACAGTAAAGCCCCGCCGCATAAAAGAACCAACTAATTTTGACTTCAGGCTGAAGTGCTTCTTATATAACAAGTACTAAGAAAAGAAATCAGGCTGAAGTGGTTCTTAACTGGTTCTTATTTGGTCATGGCTAAAGGGGATGGACGAGAGGTAGGTTTTCAAGATGGCGGCTGTTTTTCAAGATTCTTAAAACGAGAACGGATCAACAACCAGACATTTATAACATTCCTAAATTGTGGTTAGGTTCGGGGTAAGGGTTAGGGTGAGGTTTAGGAATAATATAAATGTCTTGCCGCCATTTTGAAAACCTACCTCTCGTCCATCCCCTTTAGCCATGACCGTTCTTATTTCCAGTCAACAACAATTGCTTCTGGTATAGAGTTTTAAGCCTCTTACTGTATAAAATGTGTTGAATACATTATGAAGATGAATTATGTCGTGAATTGATTGCTGTTTTGATAAAACATATATATGCAGGATGTGGTTGAAAGACAATTCCTGCTCGCAAGATCATAAAAGTATTTTGTTTTCCTCCTAGTACATGATTAGCACCTATTTCAGCTAAAAGTTTAATAAGGATTTTTAAGAACCAGTTTGATTTGTCATCCTGAAGAAGTTCTTTCATTTTGGGTACCTATTTGCCCAAATTTCAGGCTGGTGGTTCTTAACCCACTGGTTCTTTTATGCGGGGTTTTACTGTATATCTTAAAATCAACCCGTCATTGGATGCTTAGATTCCTTATTCGATGACTGCATTCGTTCTCTCGTTCGTTCACTTTGGTCGATTCGTTCATGTTTATGGCATATGCAAACCAATCAGCTTTCCTCATTTCAATTAAACAATTTGCATACTTGCATATTCGTTCTCGTGCTTCGGTGCAGGTTAACTATTAGCCCAACTATCTTTGCGAATGCATGTTGTTTCACGGTCAAACGGAATCGGTTGTAATTTTGTTCCGCTTTATAGATCTATATATTCGTCTAATCAAACCACTTGTAACGTCGTTGCCCGAATGACGTGACATCAGTCACTGCATGACATGTACACTTTTTGCCCGAATAAGTCAATAAATAAATTCTCAAAAAATTGGGGAGGGGGACTGCAGCTCCCCAGCCCCACCCCATCGTACGCCTAAGAACAGGATAGAGTCAGATAGAGTACAGTTTTATGATCTCCTATGACCTGACGTACCGCAAGGGATGACAGAGGAGAAAACTTAATTATTTACTTTGATGCATTGCGTAATAATGAAGTCAGCTGCTTCCGTTCGTCGTCATTGTCTATAGTTTATACAAGCATTGCCTTTGCATCGTTATTTACTTTCTTTCCTTTTCCACTGTAAAAATTACAAATGTGATAAAGAAAATATGTTTTAAGATGTCATGTGAAAGAAATGTTGAAAAGGTAAGTCAGTATTAGACCAACTTAATGTAGATTTGTGTGTCAGTACTCGACAAGTCAATGAATGTGATCAGTAATCCGTACCAGTAATATCAACACTGTCAACAGGATAAAAACTGCGCTCTCAAAAACCATTTCACGTTCCTCTATACTCAATCCTAGACCTAGACCAATTTCAACCAAAAAATAATATATTACAATGATATAGTGAATATGAGCAAAGCCAGAGAAAGGGCAAACTGATATACATATTATTACAGGAATGAAACCGAATGTGAACCGAAACAGTATACAATAATAAAGCCCCATACAGACGAGCAAGTTTTCCTTGACAAGGTTCTTGACAAGTTTACGCACGCGTCTGTACGGCGAACAATTTTGTTCCTTGACTTTTCTTGACGGGCTTTGTTTGGTCCTGTGTACGCGAAATTTGACAATATTTTATTATATTTTTTCTTGACAACTTACGAGGCCGCATGAATTAAGTACGTAAACAAAAATTCCCTTGTCAAGTGCTCCTTGTCGAAAGGCTAGTACGACTAGCTTTTAAACCAGGCCCCTTGTCAAGGAAAAATTGTCAATTTTTTCGCGTGCACACGACCAAATAAAACTTGTCAAGGAAAACTTGCTCGTCTGTACGGGTCTCAAGTGATTATATATTTTGCAAATGGTTTAATATCCACTTGTAGTCAACTGGCTCCGTTGCTATTCGTCGAAATTTTTTAGTCGTGTGAAATGCAATGCAGACACTAGAGAGCGAAGCGAGTTGTCCCAATATCGTTTGCCGTTTGTATTGCCGCCACTAAACATGGCGTATAAATAATGGCCTATAAATAGTCGTCTAGTAATATAGTCTTTACATTCATATAGTACTATAGTTTGCCTGGGAAAAGACTTTTTTCAGACTAAAATTACAGCCGCTAACGGTTTGGGGCTACTTCAGTCCGAGTTTTGATATATGACATATAGCAAAAGTATGAAGTTAAAAGACCGAAATTGTTGCACTGAGGTACTTGGTACGAGCACAGGCCTGGTACGAGCAGAAGCTTGAGTGTTGTGGAATGCACAAGCCTTGAAATAGTACCTCTATCATAACTGGGACATTATTTCTGAAAATTTTGTCCCGCGCACCGAAGAAGTTGCCGAAAAAAGTGTCTGTCAGCTGACAATATTTATTTCAAGGCTTGATGCATGACTTGACATTTGGCTTTGGGGCATTTAAAGTTTGCGGTTAACAATTTTCGTACAAAGTGTCTTAGGACTAAATATGTGAGATATATGATAAATCGTATATAAATTTATTTGAAGTGGCGTTTTGCCTTAACACAAGACATCTTCAGCCAAAATGAATACAAAATACATTAGCATGACTGCAATATTTGAATATTGGGGCAAAGCTTGGAACTTTGGCAAGTCACAGTAACACTACACAATCACATTATTTTCTGTGCGTTGTTCAAAGGTCACTTTGATTACATGGTCTAAAAGATCAAAGGTCATATTTCGAGCCATCATGCGTGCACATGCACAGGTTCGACATGTTTCCCAACAGCCAATGAGCTTGCGAGATTTTTATAAATACCATACAATAGATATTGCATGCTCGAAAAAGGCCACTTTGTCTCAAAGTTCCAACGAGAATGTTATTACAAACGACGCAAAATTCTTTACCCACCCACCCACATCGCCTGTCGATGGGCCCTTGATGATCTTGAACGAAATAATTGGAACACTTGGGATAAACATTGCAAACATTGGTGAACATTTTAACCCTGCAAATTTTATGCACACCAAGTATAGTATAATATAGTATACAAATAATGAATGTTTATGAATGCAATGGTAAGAATATTTTCACGAGGTGAAAGATTGACTGTTCCATTCAACGAGGCGAGCCGAGTTGAATGGAACAAATACAATCAATCTTTCACCTCATGAAAATATTCTTACCATTGCACGAATAAAAACATTCATTATTTGTCTTATATAATACCGGACTATTGTTTTTAATAACCAATTTATTCGACATTTAAAACAACACGCATTTGAGTCGTATTTTTGTATTTGGATTATTGCGCATTCATCACAAGACCGAAACCAGACTATAGTAAACTACGAAGACGGTACGAGGAGCTTTTTGACGGATGGGAATTGTGAAAGTGCAATGGAAAAAACTATTGCACTCCTAGGAGTGCAATGGAACATTTTTCATTGCACTCTTGGAAAATGGGACTTTTTATTTGATATCACGTGACCATAATCAACCAAATAGACGACCAGAATTTAATGAGGTATTATATAATATAGAATATAGCATATTATTCATGTTACTTGTATTTGTTCAATTTTTAACAATAAATAGAATGGTCCTGGGGTTGAAGTGCTCCCAAATAGTCACCTTTAGACCCATAGGCTCCGATCATTTTGTAAATAAACATGGTCGAATCCCACAATTATTCTCAGTGTCCACGTTTGATATTTATTTGCGGCCTAAAAAGCAATTGAAACATTAATAAGTTCTTAGTGTTATATGTTACAAAGTGTTAGTTACAAGGGACAATTAGGTATAACTAGGACAAGATAAGAGTATGGTGTAGGGTGCTGTTGGTAAGATCGAAAAAGAATAAAGCAGTCATCAACGTACCGTCGGTAGAATAGAGGCTTGAAAGAAGAACAGTTCTAGAGCCAGATTTGTTCATGGAAAGACATGAACAAATTAGCAAAGAGTGGACCTAAGGGGCTTGCCTAGCCGTCCACCTGTTGGTAGAGGCGGGCATTAAAAATAAAGTGGCAGTTTTTTACAGATAGTGACAGAAGTTTTTGAAACTCAGACGAACGATCAAGACCATTAAAGAACTGGTAACTGGAAAACAAGAAATTACAGATTATATCGATGGTTTCATTTACAGGAATATTGGTGAACAAGGAAGTGACATCAAAACTAGCCATGACAACATTACTTGAGTCGATGTCACTGTTTGGGAGTTCTTGGACGAGGGAAAAAGAATCAGTAATGATGAGGGAACTTGTTGTGAGAGGAGTTAAGAGTGGAATGAAGAATTTCCCCAGCTTGTATGAGAAGTGATTAACCGAGGATATAATTGGTCTAAGAGGAATGGTGGGTTTATGGATTTTAGGGAGACCGTATAATATACTTATGTAGAGTACAGTTCCTTGTAAGTTTTTTCGTTTGAAGAGTTCGCAGCTTTGAGTTTCTTCAACAAGGATTTGACTTGATTTTCACGTTGCTAGGTAATATGGTATCCATTTTATTGCTGCAGTCGCTTTTGCTGAGAATTACAACACCATCATTGCCTTTGTCCGGTTTCATAATCACTATGCTTTTATTGTTTTTTAAATCGTTTAAAGTTTCAATATCATCTTGGGTGTGCAGGAAGCCTGGTCGACTGTAGCTACGGAAGCCGGAAAATGCAATGTCTTTTAATTTAGATTTTTTGTTAGTCGGAAAAGAAACCAGAACGATCATTGAACGTTTCAGCTGGTTGCAAAACTTTTCAATTATGGTCTCAGGAAACCTGTGAAAGTTACGCCTTGCAACGTGAAAATCAAGTCAAATCCTTGTTGAAGAAACTCAAAGCTGCGAACTCTTCAAACGAAAAACTTACAATGAACTGTACTGTACATAGGTATACTATACGGTCTCCCTAAAATCCATAAACCCACCATTCCTCTTGGACCAATTATATCCTTGGTTAGTCACTACTCATACAAGCTGGGCAAATTCTTCATTCCACTTTTAACTCCTCACACAACAAGTTCCCTCATTACTGATTCTTTTTCCTCCGTCCAAGAACTTCCAAACAGTGACATTGACTCAAGTAATGTTGTCATAGCTAGTTTTGAAGTCACTTCCTTGTTCACCAATATTCCTGTGAATGAAACCATCGATATAATCTGATATTCCTTGTTTTCCAGTTACCAGCTCTTTATGATCGCTCTGAGTTTTAAAAACTTCTGTGGCATCTGTAAAAAACTGCCACTTTATTTTCAATGGCCATCTATAGCAACAGGTGAACGGCTTGGCGATGGGCAGTCCCTTAGGTCCACTCTTTGCCAATGTGTTCATGTCCTTCCATGAACAAATTAAATCTAACTCCAGAACTGTCCTTCTTCGTTCAAGCCTCTACTCTACCGACGGTAGGTTGATGACTGCTCTCTTCTTTTCCGATCCTTGAACCAGGTGCCTCTTTTCCTTGAATATCTCAACTAACAGCACCCAAAATATAACCTTTACCTCTGAGGTTGAAGGGAAGCTTCCGTTTCTTGGTATACAGATAGACCTATCTCGTTTCCAGGGTAAATTCAATACACCTGTTTACCGCAAACCTACGTTTATTGGTCTCTTCACCAACGTCCACACCTTTATCTCACTCACTTACAAAGGCTGCTTAGTATCTTGCCTTATTCATCGACACCAGATTTGTTTTCCGTTCCTCCAGACGAATCTCTTCTTTTTCCCGTTTAAGAATAAAGTTCCCAAGTACCTGAGATCTACAGTGCGACTCACGATATTAGTGAAAATTCTAACTTAGGGATAAAAAACTCGTGAATTTGAATATTGTAGGGAGAATTATACAGAGGCTATGCAGGGAGCCTACCTATACTTAAGATGAATAAAAAACGTGTGACGCATTCAAGATAATGCAAAACAGTTTAATTATTAATTTTCTTCATTTTTACCTGAACCACAATAATAGTTTGTACATTGGAAAAAAACAAATTTGCTTATCAAACGCAATTATTAATCGTTATATGGGTACATACTTCGAAGTTAACAACGTTCTCACAACATTATTAACATGTAGTTAACTTTCAATACAAAAAACAGCGCCTTAAACAAAGGAGAGTAGGTCATTTACCAACGTGAGATCCATTAAGTCTTATAACGTCAAACAATCTTTCATTCACTGATTCTGTAAGTTTTCTTATCAAGGATCTTGGTATAGAGTCTGCTGCTTGTTTTATGGCTTCCCACAATGCATCTTTTGAAGAATATTGCTTTCCAACCGCGTAGACTCGTTGCTTAACGATTGCCCATAAGTTTTCTATTGGGTTTAGATCTGGTGAGTTAGGAGGCCAAATCATCATTGTTTTGTTCTTGAAACCAATTGACTCCAAGTATTGAGTTGTTGCTTTAGCGGCATGAGAAGGAGCACTGTCATGCATATAAATCAGGTTTCTCAAACGTGACAATGGGACGTCTTCAAGCCATGGTTCAAGAAAGCTCTTAAGAAACTGGCAGTAAGTTTGTGATGTTAGTTTAACACCTTCTTTAACACGAAAAGGGCCAACAAGCTCATCCCCGACAATACCAGCCCATAGCATGACTCCACCTCCTCCCTGTTGACGTCTGATTCTTGTTGGACACTGGTCGCCACGGATGACCCATCCTCTTGACCAACCATTAGGGCCATCTAATGTTGCTCTTGACTCATCTGTAAACAATACATGTTTCATATCTGTTTTCATGTATGTTTTAGCCCAATCGATGCGCAAGGTCCTATGTCTTCTCGTTAGTAAAGGAATTTTCTTTGGACATTTGGTCTCGGCCATCTTTGTTAGAATTCTATTTCGTGTACTTTTAGAAATGTCTGGTACACCAGCTTCTTTAAATATTCTGGCACTAGTTGCTCCTGGTAGTTTTCGTAGTTTTCTCTTCAAAGAATTTAAGTCTCGCTTTGAAACAGACTTCCTGGACCCGCAATCAGCGCGGATCTTCCTCTTCTTCAAAGGATCATTCACAAACTTGTTCACTGTAACGACATGACGATTGATTTTGCTTGCAATCATTTCAGGAGTTGTTGCATTTGCTAATTCTTTTACAATTATTCGTTTTTCATCGTCGGTGAGATCTGTGCGGCGTCCCACTGTCATACTCAACTAGAAAAACTATAATCGTGGACCGCCCTTTATATAGAAAGCCTCCAAAATTCCGCAATCACGTGACTTAGCGAATATAAACATTGAGGACATGCTTCCAGTATTCCACTTGAAAAATTCATTACTTCGGGAAGATGAAAGCGCTTACTAACGTTTATTGTTACACGAATTTGTATTCTCACTAATATCGTGAGTCGCAGTGTATTGTTGTGTACCTTTTTAAGTGTCGATGGTGTTCTGCGTCGTATGTGGGTCAAACCACACGTAATTACACACTAGAATATCAAAGCACCTGGGCATCTCTCCTATCACGGGAAAACGTACCTCTAACTCCGCTATGCCCAGTGTATTTTCCCACTTGTGTGCTTCCGGTCACAAAGTGTGCTTCTGGTCACTTTGACAATTTCAAAATCCTTTCTTCCTGTTCTGACCTGTAATTTGTTGACTATCTTTGTGTGTAAATGTCCTCGTTGTCTTAATTGTATCTTACCCTAGTTATACCTAATTGTCCCTTGTAATTTAACACTTTATAATATAACACTAAGAACTTTTATATTCAAACATTGCATGCTATTGTATCTTGTATTCACTTTGTCTGAAGATGTCTCGTATTGAGACGAAACGTCACTTCTAAAAAATATATGTATATACTTTTTGAAACTGTTTTGCTTATGGCCAAAAGCACTATGTTGGGTTTTGATACTTTAGGAATTCGATTTCCCCCCGGCACATCTATAGTCACAGGATCTTTGTTCTTGAAAATCGTTTTTCTCCCGTTTGAATGATGGGAAAAAGTAGTGAATCTTAGCTTATTACCCACGCTAAATCCACGCAACTTCGGAATCTACCATAGATCACAAACTAAACTATGTATATTAAAAAAATATATTTTCATCATGGCACTCGACATTGACTTTTCATTGCACAAGTAACGTTAAAAAGAAATGTGGTTAATTAATTATTCACTGTTCTATTTTTGTACAGTTAAATGACTTATCTAAAGAAATAAGAAGTGAAGGAGGAGTTTCTATTAAAAACCGCGCGTATTTCTTCAAAACATATCCTTCGTGTTTTATTGGTAAGTTGAAACTGAACTATTAACCGAAAAAGTAGGGTCATTTGTATAAAAAAAATAAGTGGCGACTTATATAGTATAAAATGTTAATTTGTTCGTTCCAATATTATTCGCGACCAAAAAGAGCATTACACGAGTGTTTTCATGTCTTAACTAAGATTAAATTATTTCCTCTGAAATAAAATGGCCATAATATCTCTTGAGCGAGACAAACTGGCAGTTTATTTATTATCTAATGAAAAGCTCCTGAAGATTCGCTAATAAATGAAAAGTTTTGATTTTGGTGATTAGTTTGTTACAATATTTCCATTTAGTTACAGCTAGTGTATCACAAATCTCTTTGTTTAAATACGTAACTTTCATGGTACAAAAATTGACATAAATAATTTATTAAAGACAAGGTGTTTATTTATTTTGAGATTAATGTTCTACACATATATTTATAAAGGTTACGACTTGGTTGATTGGCTTATTAAAAATGGGCACTCTAAAACACGGGACGAAGCAATCAAGCTTGGCGAGGTTTGTACTAGACTTGGACCAAGTCTGTCTCTATCTACGCTCCGAGGCATCGAAATAACGCGGAAAAGTTGAAGGAGAGTTTCCCGCGTTATTTGGATTCCTCGGACCCCATAGAGAAACGGACTAGGTTTGTATTAACTGTCTTACCATTGCTTATACTTTTTCGGTAGTATTTACCCCATATGTTGACATAGCTACTATAGAAAACGTTTTATTTTGATGTAGGATCTTCTGAATGCAAACATAATTCATCACGTGCTGGACCGGCATCATTTTAAGGATCATTATCTGTTTTATAGATTTCGCCTCGATGGTAAATATAAATGAAATGATCAAACTTGTACAAAATACATCATATATACAGTGTTTAAATCTACATAAGCCTGAATTCATGAATTTTTGAGGTTTCAAAACTAAATTAGTATTTAAATAAGAAATTGCATTTTTATCTACATTATACGTTGACAGATCCACCAAATGACTCCACGACTGGACCAAATGTTGCTTCGTTAAAAGCTGAGTGTGGTGCAAAATTTTCGTGGGCAAAATCTCCAGGCTTTGTGTTTTGGAGCAAACATTACTTTGTTCTCAAGAATGGAGATACAACACTCTATGAATTCAAAACTGATCTCGTAAGTATACGCTGGGCAAAACAAATATCGACATGTAAAAAATATCGAATATACTTTAGAGTAATAAACTTTTGTCTACAAATTGTATCCCGCACATTTCATTCGCATTATGAAAGGCAAATATTGTCTAGTGGAATAGATATTGTGCTAAAAGTCGCTACCAGCGTACTCTCTTAACTCAATTTAATAGATTGAATTTTCAATTTTTGGGGATTTTTTAGGGATAATACGTTTCTATTGAAAAGTAATCTAATTGAGTGACATATTTCAATCGATTGGAACACTGAAGGAATATCTGTCAATCTATATTCAATTTATTAGATTACAAAATAGTCTATTAGATTAAACAATTCTTCGAACATTTGAATGATTGAAAAAAATCTCGCAAACCAATGTTTGAAATTAAGAGAGTACCGTCGTTCCCAGGTATTTCCTGGCTAAATCGTATAGAATTTTTAGCTGTTTTGTATTATTATATTCATATTTGGGATGTATCCAAAGGGTCCGTTTGAATTTAAACAATTTATTTTGTTCTATTTTCATCAATTTCCTCACTCATATAACTCTTATGATTTATTTAAGGACTCCTCTCCCTATCAGAAATATGACTTGAAGGATGCCACTGTGGCAGTGGACAATAGCGCAAATTATTGTGTTGCTTTAAAGCTTGCTGATCTGCAGATGGGAAGTATGTGCATGGCGAAACCTAGTCTTATTATTTCATTGTATATATTTAATACTCAGTGGTTTCCTACGGAAACAAGATAAGAGAACACTTTCTGCTATGTCATTATTTTTGAAAAATATATGGAAAGAATATAAATTTTTTAGCCAAAATTTGAAACTTTACATAAATTGAATGACCTTAATTACAGATTGGAAATAAACATTTTTGTAAATCATTAGTCACTTTACGTTATTGTTACCCCTTTATTTGGCTAAATGATTTTCTTCTCAAATTTAAAACGTCGTCCGAAAATGCCCAAGAACTCTAAAAGACATTTGAGAAGTAGGTATGTACGATGGACTATGGCTGACGATCATCCACATGAATTTCATTTTTTCTATAGCTTTGAAAATAGCGTTCGAGTCTGACGATGAACAACTCTCATGGCTAAAGCAGTTTGAAAGATCTGGGGTAAAAACTGGCGAATCAGAGGAGGTAATACGTCAGATAAGAGCTAGATATTTTTCGCTGGTCTTTTTCTGTAACGTTTATTCATTAAAAATTTAGGCCATTGATGATAAAATAAAAAATTCAAAGACAATCTACGAATTTGAAGCTAAAGACATTGATGGCACAATGGTTTCTCTGTCAAAATACAAGTAAGCGAATAAATATATTTTATTGAATGGTTTGACATATAATCCGGCCGAGTATTTTACGAGTTTCGAACGTATCAGGGCGAGGAAAAATGGGAGAAAGGAGTAAAATGCTCGGCCGGATTATATGTCAAACCATTCAATGGGATTTTTATTATATGACATACCTGAAAAAGAACTTTTCCTTCGTTTGGAAATTTTACACTTTACCGTACCCTAGTAATTACAAAATACATACGCTATTAAAACATAATATAAAAGAACGAGAAATAATCACTCCATTTTATATTGAAGTTATTCGGATCATAGTTAATAGAGTAGATGGTTTGGAAACTCATTAGAATAACAATATAACTCATTATCTATGTTGGTCGACGTTTATTCAAAAATGTGGTTCTTCATCGTCACGTGTGCATTGTGTTTTCGCCAAATCCACCAATAGGAATTCTTAAATTACCCTATTGTTCAAGTCGCGGATGGCTAAATTTCCTAAAACGTTGCTATTGGTTAGTTAGGTGAAAATACAATACGCACGTGACGACGAAGGACCTCATTTCTGCATAAACCAGAACAAAAACATAGATAATGACTTATATTGTAGTTCTAATGAGTTTCCAAACCATCTAGATCTATTAACTATGTTCGGATGCAGGTAAAATTTATCCGTAGTAGTTTTATAAATATCATTATAAACAAGATTATTATCGTTTGTATTCATTGCCATTGCGAAAAAACCGGAATATGTTTTGCGAGATGGCGTGTGTGAATTTACGTAGTACTCGGGTACGGTAAAGTGTAAAGTACCCCTTCGTTTTTCGGAGGATTTGCATGTATGTGGCCTTGTGAACGGCAAATTATTTCAAGTGAAATTAAATGAGAACAACAATAAAACAAGTTGCGAGTCGCATACTAAATAAGAAAAAACCGTTTACACTGACATCATCATTCTTTAATCTGATTGGATAAAATATTACAAATACAAAAACCTGTCAATCAAGTTTTACATTTTTCATTTTGACTGCAAAAAGTCGGATTTTTGCTTCGTCTATACCAGAAAAACCGGTATAGACGAGGGCAAATAATGTTTTTCCGTGTAATCCGCTCTCAGATTTTTCGTGTTCTCGTGACCTTATTTGGTAAAATGGCGTCATTGTCATATAATAATATCGAAGACAACACAATAAGACCGTTAATAATGACGTAAAGTGGCCTCTGTAGATAACCTTATTTTATTATACTTGGATTGTGGCCAGAGCCTCGTACTTAGGCTCAGGGGTATCTGTATCTTGCGCTCTAACCAATTCTAGTCCTCAGAGTATTTTTTAAACGGACGGATCTGATTGGCTCTTCAGTATATTGCCGTTAATTGCTGTTAATTGCCTGAAATGGTCGAGTTTTTATGTTTCTGTATAATTTTCACTAAACAACACAATTTATCGACAAGAATTATTTTTTACACCCCAAGCTGTTAAAAGCACGCGTATTGCACACTAGTGCAGAAAATGTGCACTTCCAATCAGGGCCCTGGGGACGAGCATACACTCTAACCGTAATCGAATGTTGAACCAAAAACGATATTGGTTTTTTAGAGATTTTGTTACGTTGATTGTGAACGTGGCGTCTTTCTGAGGCTTAACTCCCAAGAACTACACGCAGCTTGTGGAACTTGATACTCATTTCTCAGAACGAGGCTTGAGAATTCTGGCATTTCCGTGCAACCAATTTGGTAACCAGGTATCCCATGAAGATGAAATAACTAGGAATATACGTCAGAGTCACATAGTTCCAATTCAACAGTATCGTAATGAAACGTGGCGTATTTTATTGTTTCGGCGACTCTTAGGCAGAACTTAATAATATTGAAGCAAAAGAACACGCTACGTTTCGCTGCGATATTTTTGAAGTTGAAAACGGCCTTGGCGAATTGTGGCATATCTGCCTTGCTTTTTTATTAATACTAACTAAACAATCTGCATCTTACAGGAACCAGATTCAAATGACGTCATCAAGAAATTTGCCGCTGGCTATAACGTGAAGTTCGATATGTTTTCAAAAATTAATGTGAATGGTTCAAATGCCTTACCTCTTTACAAATATTTGAAAAGTCAGTTAAAGGGGACTCTAGGAAGGTACTGTCCATTAACCTTGATATATTGTAATGAATAGAACTGCCATAGTGACTACCTTCCAAAAAACCCTGCTGAGTGTACATTTCTCTATTTTAGCTTCATTAAATGGAATTTTGCTAAGGTAAGTTTACATTTCTACCAAATCTGATTCTTTGCTTCTGCCCTATTTTTACCACAGTGTATATTATGTAAAAGCGATGCATTATTTCATCCTTTTTAGTTTCTTTGTAACCGAGAGGGAAAACCAGTTAAACGATATTCTCCAACTACAGCACCTCTTGTAAGTACATATAAATAAGTGTCTGACACTTGTTTTGCCGACCGATATTTCAAAGCAAGGGTACAGGTGCATAATTTGAGTCATTTTCATATTGCATCAGACATTAGTATTCCTTTGGGGTATGGATTAGAATATGGTTTTCTGTGGGCCTTATATTTCAATATTATATTTGTAGTTTTAATCCTTTCAAATTAGGCAAACAAAAATATCCTTGCCATGACTTCTCTCTAACCAACGTGCCATACCAATCTATTTCTTTTTCAGGATATTGTTCCTGACATTGAAGCTTTGTTATAAAGCTCTGACATATCAGCTGGGACTCAAAAAAAGCGTGATAAAAGCATCTGAATAAAAAGGCAGAGAAAACACACTTTTTACCGTTGTCTTTGACTGTATGATAACAAACTTATAAACTGCATGTTGTAGCTGAGTTTGTTGGATGTCCATGGTCAAACAGATAAACAGGTATAATGTGGGTATTTAACTGTACATTATTAACTTCAATAAAACTTACGTTAACTGTACAACGTATCTAGCTGTACTTTTATTGTAACTGAACTGCGTTGTCCTGCATGACTGATTGTGGCTCCTAATTCCCCAATATAACAGGTGAACCGAAGGGAGAGAGTGAAGGGATCTTGTCACGAAATCACGAAGATGCTTTTCAGATTTCACGAATCACGAAGGAGATAATTTCAATTTTGATGACATTTTTCAACACTTCAGACAACATGACAACTGCATATTAGAAAAGACTAGAAAATTATTCAAAGGAAGCGGAAAGCAAATGTTTTGATATTTTGGCCTTTATTTTATTCGGCACCGAGTATCGAACTAAAAATGTATAAATCATTATTTGTCAAAAATATTCGTTAGATTAAGATGCACAGCCAGCTTCACGATTCACGAAATTTTACAGTTTTCTTAAATCACGAATCACGACTGGGTCTTTAAAATACTACCATATAAACTATATAATAAACAGAACATTACACAGAGGTTTGTGAAGATATGAATTTTATCTGTTCTCGTGGTGAAAACAAAATTTTACTCTGCGCTCGTTCGCAAAATATTTGTTTTCACCACTCGAAGATAAAATTCACATCTTCGCACCGCAGTGTCATATCCTCTATATATAATGTATTTCTGCAATGTTCATAAAAATGCTTCTTTCAGCCAGTATGAACGCGAATAAAAGGCCTGGAACACCTTTTTAATCACTTTTATTACGTTTACCAAAATTTTGAAAACAAAGTGAATTATATTTCATAAGGAATTTTTAGTTTTGACCCCCCCCAAAAAAAAATTCTATTTGACAACTAGTGCCAGTATTTTGCCGTGTTTTCAGATCACCTTGCCTTGTCCCCAGGCCTACTTTTCGTTGCCCTACTCCAAAGCCGCGCGAAGGCAGTCTGGTGTCGAGAATGATGCTGTCCAAAATTACTCTAATTAACAATTAGATTACGAGCTCGAGATTTCTATGCGGTGATAGTTGATGAGGGCGAAGCCCGATAGAAATCGAGAGCGAGTAATCTAATTGTTTTAGTAGAATCAGAGGTCAAACATGAAATATTCAACAAAAAATTTGATTTTTAAGCAATTTTTTTAAAAGAAATCTCTATAGGAAGATGATTGTTTCGCTACTCGCTATCTATCGAGGAATAGATAGCGAGTAGAGTAACCAATCAAATTACAGCATTTGCAATAGTATACTAGTATGATTCTACTAACAGCGATTAGAAAACTCTCACACGGCAATATTCTAAAACAGTATCCATAAATTGTAAAATGCATGTGTATAGTTTCGTTTTTCTTGTTTTGTCGATTGATGTTGTAAATATTACTAATGTTGTAAATAATGATTAAAGACGGTTGACGGTCGTAAATAATGATTAAAGATTAAATGATACACGATACGTGAATACTTTCCATAAAGTGACTAATCGTGAATAAAATTATAATTAGAAAACAATGTATTCTTTGATTGCAATGTTGAAAATGATTAAAAACACGATAAGTAGTTGTTTGTTTATAATCAAGCCACACATGCAAACGCACTGCATTTGAATGCATACCAACCCACATCGGTCTACGCCATATAATTAGATATATCAATATTACCCCCGATAGCTTGAACAAACATATATTGGAAGGTGAATACACTTCAAAGAAGGAAAAAATTATTCCTGTTGTGTTCCTGTTGACTGTAGTTTTAAACCCCATGCACGCATGCCCACACAAATAATACCACAGGTATAACTAATGCAATATCTGATGTTTATGACAGAAATACTCCGCAATTATTGCATATAATTATTCGTTGCGGAGAACGATATTGGATGTTCCGCGGCTTCTGCGTGTCAGAGGGGGTTGCAACGATTATAGTCAGACTGTCGCTTGTGCAACATCACCCCCAAAGAGCAACTTGGGGGTAATGCTATATAAAAGGCAGCGATATAAATTGAGTTGCCGACATTTTTTCATCGAAGCCAAACTTGGATCGTTTTCTAATTGTGAGTTTAGCACTGGCGACCGAAGTAATTTGAACAGAGAATTATTTACACACACAAGATTGCTTTCCTTGCGAAACATATCTGAAAGCTGAAAACAAAAAATGACTGTATAGATATTAATGATTATATATGAAATCAGTGTAAATATTGTGCGACATATTAGCTAGGTAAATCATGTCTGGTATGTCTGATGTTTTTAACTTCGGTGTAAATGGCGGTGGAGGAAGTCAGGGTCAGAAAGTATTGTGAAGCAACATCATACAATGTTTTTGTCCACATTAACACGAGTTTTTACTGCACATCGGTTTCATTTTAACATAATATCATTAAATCATCACAATGATTCATGAGAATTCAACTATTAAGAACGAACTGCTTTATCTTAAAATCAGTAAAACTCTTGCGTCTTTTGAATAAGCATGTTAAAATGGCGAGTATATCTTCGCTATAACCAGGCAATCAAATCACTTGGTAAAATCAGTAAAATTCGCACGTACTTGAGGGACCCATTTAAATTATAAAAGTTATTGCTAGCAAGAGGTCTTAACCAAGATTCCAACACTTAGAATTAAGAAGCCTCATAGTGACTGGCTATATATTAAAAAGAGACAACCAAGTGACCGGTTCAATTTCAATATGGTAAAGATCCTATGAAACGGTCTAAAGATCCCATGAAACTAGTATAATGATCAAATTTAAGTCCTGTTTTCAAAAGCTTCTGATTTTTAGCTATGTATGTCAGAGCAATGCTGAAACAACTTTGTCCAATCCATTTGGGGATCTCGTAAAGTTCCACAATTTAACAGATATATATTCAATTATTTTAAACTAATCAACAGCGGATTGACCAACAAACAAATCAACATTACTGATCTACATTACGGATCTATATAAATGTACCGCTGAGAGGTGTTTTTTAGGCTGCAATTAAAACAGCGCTCAGCTAATGGAATTGCTCTATATAGACCTTATGCATAAATCGTGATTCGGACCGTGTATCCTAATAGCAGGGAATTTACGCATTGTTATTGGTCAATCGTCGCAAACAGTGACCAATAACAATGCATAAATTCCTGTTTCCTAGAATACACGGTCCGGATCACGATTTATGCGTAAGGTCTATACAAAATCATTTTTTTAAAAAAGAAAATAAACATGCCTTTAATATATCGCATCATGAGTGAAGTCAGTAACTTTGCCATTAAAGCATGGAATCAGACACATCACTTGTATAGCCACTTAATTAGTATAGCAAATTCTAGGCTCAAATTCAATTAAACCATTATGTTATGCTCATCTGAAGGTCATTCGGAATTAGTTGTTTCTAGGAATAGGTTGTTTCTAGGAATTAGTTGTTTCTAGGAATAGGTAGTTTTTAGGAATAGGTTGTTTCTAGGAATTAGTTGTTTCTAGGAACAGGATGTTTCTAGGAATTGGTTATAATAGTAACTTGATACAGTGCTGTAGTGCATACAGTGTCATACACTGTCTCATGAACGATAGAAGCTCAATACGTATTGTACGTCAAATCCTCCATATTAAATATAATTCATAAATTAACTCGCCATTCCATTTTTCATTAATTATTTAGAACGATCAATAACACGGCGAGAAGCCTGAAAAAGAAACCTCAAGGCTTATGTAAATTTACGTTTCCTCGTTTGTCTGAAGGAGTCTTTCATTATGCGCATGCAAACTGAGTACTAAGAAAAATTACAAAAAGATGTCTTTGTTGGCTCAAGTATATACTAATCTACGTAATGATAAAGACACGAATAATTTGGTGCGATGATGTAAATACAAAAAATATTTAGGGGATTCCAAAATAACCACGGCACTAGGTCTGCAGGTAAGTTACTTTAAGAAAAGAAAATGGCGATTTTGGGAAAAACGATGGCGATTTTGTGTATTTTTACTATAATTTTGGCTTCGCTATTACCACATTAGCAAGCCATTTAACTGAATCATAACAAATATATATTAATAGGGCAATGCATAAAGCCGTTGAAAGTATTTCATATAAAACTATGTTAAAACATTACTATACAACTACATTCAAAATATATTTCTCTGACTGGACGAAGAGTAAAGGAACCACGGGCGAACTAACGAATGGTCTTTCACATGACAGGATGTCAATAGTGAAACGGGAACTACATTAGTTATCATCGCATTTTTTAATGACAGAAGCATTCAGCTCATCAGGGACTTCCCTTTCAGATAAAGTAAGGTGTCTAACGTTCATTATCGTTCAGTCAATGACATAAGTATAACGTTTTATCGTTTAACAGAACTAACAATTACTCACTCAAGACGAGGGTTTCAACTGAACGGACGGATTCAACCAAGGAAGAAAGGAAAGCAAACACATACAGGATAACTTACACGTGAAACAAGATTTCGTTGTTGTATGGACAACCCCAACCCTACTGCTCAGTCTCAGGGATGCTGTGAATGTTGGATTGAAGAAGACCCAGAGCCTAGTGACTATTCAAAGTTAACTGTCACAGAAAGGCGACATTTTGTTGACTATGATCAATTCCACTTAATTTGGACGGTACGTAAATGGTCAACTATATGTAGCTATAATTGGGCCTGGCGATACATCAGTAAATTATCAGAATAACTATCAATATAACCCAAATTTTGTAAAAAACGTGTTTCCAAGAAAACCCCTGTCCTAAACAGTATCAAAGTTAAGTGACGTTGAAATTGATTCCGAAAAAGTTGCTTTTCCTGTGTTGTTGCTATATTTCAATGTTGGTTTACATTGGTTCAACGTTTAACCAACGTACTTTGATCAATAGTCAGTCAAATTCGTTTCCAAACACCGGAAATGATAAACTGCCAACAAAATTATTCCCACGATAATTCCCCCCTCCCGAACGACCAGCCGTCCTCTCTGCAATTCTCGTCTCATTTTTCAACCTTTTGAAACAAAAATATGAGAATCAAAGCACAACAAATAATCCACTAACATAACTCGAAGAATTTCATTTCGTTTAGCTGTTTGCCATCTTGGTGTCGTTACCTTGGTTTCATTTAAAGCACAACTTACGTCGTTTTGGATCAAATTTCAATTGGTTAGGATCCTGGTTAGATGATGGATCACAAGTATCTAATAGTAGTAATACAACTAGTGGTATTTATCGATGAGTTGAACAACATGTATATCATTCTTGCGATGTACTTGCATTAGCTGCACCTTTTAAATCAAAACTTGAAGACTAAGAGAGTGGCCTGGATGCAAGAAAAAGTCATTTCATTCCACGATGGCGAAAAAGAAATTACGTCTGCAAGATATATATATAACACACGAGTTCTTATCTTTGTTTTCCCACTTCGCAGCATCAGAACAGACCATATACACGCTAACTTGGACAAATGAATTTTAATTCTTTTCTGGTAAAGAGTTGACACTTGTATAACGATTCGCGTAGCAGCGGATTACGAGAGCTAATTATAAAGCGCCTGCATCTACTATCTGATTGATTGCTGCTAAGATGCTGAAAAGCAGTGGCGGATCAAGGGTTAGTCAAAATAAATTATAGCAGCTCAATTTTAAATTCAAAATAACTTTATAACAATGTCATAGGTTATGAATTTCAAAAGAATAAAATCTAACCAATGAAGTTGCTTTGAAGGTATTTTAAAATGTAAATATATCCTAGAATGGGCTGTGGTAATTTATTTTGACTTACGCTAGATCCGCCACTGCTGAAAAGGTGGTGTTGAAAAGGGCGCGCACGACGAAAAATAGAACTCACTCAAAGTAACGAAGCAAATTGATATATAGAAAAGAAAATATTTATAGACATATATACTATATTATGATATAATTATGTTTATTCTAACTTACATAGTTGTAGGGTTTTGTTGATAATGCAACATATACTATTAATATATTTACTTCATACGTGTAACTAAGCAAAAATATGACCTGTTTTTTTCCCAATAGTTTTGTTACTGCATGTACTCTTTACAATGATAGCTTAGGTGGTTCAGTTTTACAAGTTTCGTTTATAGTTTATAGTTAAAGAAATTCTTAAAGCAGAGTGATGTTATAGCTGCATGGAATTTGCAGAATGAATAAAAAAAGGTAATCGAACTTTGTGACGATTTCATGATTTTCAATGAATTCCAAACGGTGGAAATACGCGATTTGGACAGGCTATTTTCATTTGACTTATATATCTGCCCAATTTCTCTTAAAATTCTAAAAAACCTCGGTGATATTCAAAAGTTAGAAGCCTGCATGGTCATTACAATTATGAATTAATCCTATAGAAAAATATTCAGCGCTCGAGCATCCCAAATTCCATATATACTGTCATATGCAAATTATTCTAATTTTTTTTTTAATTTTTAAATTTTATAAGCTTTGTCACAATATATATATTACATAATTTAGACAACATGATTATATTGCATTTCGAGCTATCGCAGCTTGAATGGAACAGATTAGAATTGAAACCACATTTTGTTGCAGGGCAGATACTAAACCAATTAGACTGTTAGACATGCTTGAAATAATACTGATGCAACGATAGCTCAAAATGCACTAAATTTTAACAATACAACAATTTACAACTATTGCGACAGGGTATTCATAACAGCTTACGCCAATTACTGTGATTCCTTTATAAATATACATAGCGTAATGCGGGGCAAAACGAGACAGTGGGGCTAAATGAGACACTTTGGCTTAAATGAATATAGCGAGTGATCTACCGCTATTTGCCTAATAAGGAATTGCGGGCTCATTCGTGATGCTTCTTGGCTTGTTTTGAAAGTTATTACAAATCAAAGGCTAATTTCTGACGAGAATTATCCTGAATTTTGTGAGTGACATTGGATCCTGTCTGGTTAAATTAAGGTACATTATTATTTTATATTTTAAATAGTATTTCTTTTCTCTCGCAGGTCGTAACGATCGAATAAAACCTTATTTATTTAAGAGGCATTAGCATGTGCCCTTTCATGTCAGATGTATATTTTGTTAATGTTGACTGTAATTTTTCGCATTGGACGACTTTTAATTCGCTCAGGCAGTTGGGGCAAAATGAGACAAGCCTACAGCCTTTTAAGTTTGTATACTTATGTGAACCTTTTCGTTTGTCGTTATTTGTTGTTGTGTTTACTAAATGATTCTGCACAACAGCACAATATTAATGTTGTCTCAATAAAGCAAAGTCACCAATTCTTTATGGATTTATTGCCAGTGTAACATGTAAATAGGTCACCAAATTCTGGTGTGATACCAGTTACACATCATCCAATTCAAGTTGTGTGAAATTTTGCCTACAGTAGAAATGTTGCACCAATGGTCATTAGTATATGACTTTACTGCAAAATAAGCAATATTAACAACAATTTTAAATTTGGCTGCAAACTCATTGGTCATGATTTTTTGCCGATCAACCCAAAGGACAACCCTGATCTGTCATTTCGAAAACCACTTGTGACTGATGTATATAGTGTGAATAAAACGCCTGTCCACAGTATTATAATACTGGTGCAACTGTGTTAAATAAGCTGTGTGTGAGTAGCTTATAAATACTCAAATGTTGTGAAAATAGTTTAATAAGTGTACATATGTCAGTGATAGTTATAGTCTCGAAGATGTTATAAAGCGGCATGTCTCTTGTTAGCGACCAGTGGTAGACATGGTCGAACAACCATAATATTATTCTATTTGTATTCAGTGACATGTGTCAGTGGTGTTAAGTTTGTCCCACCAGTGATGAACTTGAAAGAAAAAACAAGTCTGCTTTGATCGACCATGCTTCAGACCCTGCTGGCCTCTGTTCTCCAACAAGTGAATAGACTATGACTGGTTTCTGATGTTTCATCAACATTTTGTCATCCAACCCTAGCCTGCAAAATGTTCCTAAGATCTGACACTGAGCATGTGCAAGATATACCAAATGTCATGTGTGTGATGTGTTCTGGTCCAAGTCTGCTGCAGGCAAGGAGTGAGATAAATGCTCCTTGTTTGAACATTATGGTAACAGGAAAACTGTCAATCCATGGTAGTCATCTGAAATGCAACCTGTGATTTGTTTATATATTAAGAAACTGATAGTTAATGTATTGTTACATTTAGTTAAATCATTTGATTAAAAATTTTTTTATTTTTGAACATTTTTGTAGCATTTTATTTGCCTGTCTCATTTTGCCCCACATGCTGGGGCAAAATGAGACAATAATGACTTGTTGTTTTTGTTCTCATAACACGACAGCCGTGTCTCCAAAAGAGTTTTTCTTCTCTGTATTGCTAGTCATGAGTCTATTTAACATATTCATTATGAAAAAAGTACTTGATTTTGCTTTCATGCTTTTTTATAGCAAGTGAAATCCTTAAGTGTCTCGTTTTGCCCCGCATTACGCTATAAACATATTAACATTGCTTCCTAAAAAGGAGCATCTAAAAACAACAGGCAATAGGCTTAGTAAGATCGATATCATGAGTCTGATTATACTTTCAACAAATTGTTTTCCACGAACGAGGATCATCTATATTGTAGTTCGTCTCTAGAGCGGAGAAGTAGTACTCAAGTATATATCTTTTGAAAGTATATTATAGTGTGTCCTAAGCAATGGTTTAGGATTTATATCAGGAACAAGAGTTATGACAATGTGTGCTGCGATTTTAGTTAAAACCTTTCTTCACTGGAAATAAATTGACACTTGATGATATGCAAGATGTTTCAAAAGAACGTAATTAAAAAAACATGGCAACTTGTTACAGTGTTGATGAAAACAGGATTGAGCAATGTTTTACTGCCCAGTTTAATTGTTCACAGTTGTGAACAATATTTTTCTGCATTGTTATAAACAATTCAGGATTAACAATATCATTGACTATGAAAAACGTTGGAGGAAAAACGTTGTTGAATCTTGCAGGCTCAAAATTTTTTGCAGTGTAATTAAAACAAGTGATCTACACTGGTGGATCACGATCACGTGATTTCACTTTATTGCCCAGATATTGAGCAGTAAAACAATTCATTATTGTATTGCTCCAATCTTCCTGCACTGAAATTAATATACATTTTAATTACAGTACAAATATGTCGGTATATTATATTGCCTTTCCCTACCCTCCCTCGAAATAAATTGCTTTATTTCCCAAAATCTGGGCAACAGAGCTAAAACACGTGACCACGATCCACCAGGATACTCTCCAAAAAGTAGCCTGGGTACGAGGTTGACAACTGACCAGCTCTGTTTGGTAAGAATTACATTTACAACCGATAAACTATGTCCCAGAATTATATGCATATAGAATTTTTTGTTATAACTTCGCCAATATTGAACGAAATTTTCTTAAATTTTAGTATTGACTATTTACCATTCTTGCGCACATATTATACAAGACTCACTCAATTCTGTTCATTACCACCGCTTTGGCATTTTCATGAGTTTTTGTTGGTCCTAATGTTCCAGAATTATAAATCTAAAGGCGAAAATAGGCTTGACAGTTTATCAAAAATGTAAATGGTCTTTAGCGCATCTTTTCACGTTACTTAGTAACTTTTTCTGCTTACATGAAATTTCAAAGTTTTAAATTTTCAAAGCAGCATGCACTACTCAGTTAATATTTTACAACATCCAACCATCCACCTTAATACAACCATCATTCTTGTAAGTGAGACAAAAACCTTTCATCCACTCATATCGCTAGACTAGATGTTGACTGCATGCATCACAGGGAGTATGTTTGGACGAGGCTACAATGGCTTATCGCGTAGATCTCGCTCTTGAAGATAATCCAGATGCTTCTAGAGATCAGACTGGCCCTGGCTATTCCACGATTTTGTCTTGTTTTGCTAAAATGAAGTTCAGGTATATGGCGAAAAGTCTTACGGTGTATGGCATCATGCATGACCATGCATAAAAAAGTCTTTGACGGGTATGTGAATGGCGACCGTTGGTGGGGCTGGAGGCAAGCAAGGTAATATAGGCATGAACATATCGGCACGAATTTTCGATAATAAGATATGTTTCAGGGCTGATCAACTATCTCAAGAAAAAGCTTAATTACCCAGAAGATCAGCTTAATGGCACAGAAACAACAGCTACTCATACATCAAAACTTTTTAGCATGATGATGCGTCATGGCTTACCACATGACTGTTTTATAAAATACTAAGGTATTCGATGAAAAGTTATGTGATGTGCATGACGCATCGTCCCGCATAAAAAACAAAGTTTTGATATACCAAAAAAAGACAAAATCGTAGAATATTGCCTTGATCACTAGACATAAATCTAACTAGGAAACATTATCCGAAGCTCGGAGAGAGATCCACACCAACAGAAGACAGTATGATTATAAATCCAAAAATGATGTTTGAAGTGCCATGATTACATGTGATCCAGTCAACAGCCTGACGATATGAATCGATTGGAGATTTTTTGCCCAGCTTTCAAAAATGATGTTTGTATAAAATATTAACTGCGTAATATGCTTGTTGTTTAAGTAGTTAATCTTTGCATTGACGCTATTTTGAACGAACTATACTTGACAGTAACGTAATAAACCATCAAGCCTATTTTTTCCTATTTTGACATTTCTTACGCTTTGCAAATAATCATTCGGGAAGAATAAGACCAACAAAAACTCAGGAAAATGGCTGCCAAAGCGGTGGTAAAATATGTCTGGTATAATATTTTTTGCAAGAATAGTAAATAAAAAGAAAATGTCGAAAACCGTTAGATCGCAATGCCTGAGACAACCATTGATGGAGACAACACTTTCAACACTGACGCCAGCAAGTTTCCTATACTACCTATTTAACAAGTAGTTTCCTATAGTATCCTGCTATATTAGTTATTTTCTACCTATCCATGCTCGGAGTTTATGGCTATCTACATACCAGGGAAGTAGAATAAAATGCTTGACCAAAGTGGAAACCGAAAACCACGACCTTTGGAATGCGGTAAGGTCGGTTCGAGTAGGTTATATTTAGGTAATCTTAGGCAGTGGCGTGCTGGCAGGGGAGCCCGGGATTCTTAGGTGTAATATAGGCGAGCATTCCAAAGATCGTAGGTTCGATTCCCGCCGTGGTGAGGCATATATTTCAGCTTGCTAAGTGCATGTAAAGATATAAATTCAGAGTAGCACCATAGACAGTATTACCACAGTATAGGGTATAATCAGTAGGACCACTCAGCAGTGCAACATGTCCCCCTATTTTTATGCAATTGACTGGCCAGAATAATGGCGGAACGGCCAGTTTAGCGTTCCTATCGGCCAGAAAGGCAATTGACTGGCCAGAACCTGTATAATGAACATGCGTAATGCGACATGCGTGGGGACACAAACTTCAAAGGTTCCGACTCGAGTGGCCTTCTGTTTCTATTCTGTGGTATTGTTGGCAATTTCGGCCAGGCTGGTTATCTCTACGAGATTCCTACACGCTTAGATTTTAAAAGTAAATTTTTCATCGGCTTGAGTGTCTTATTTGCCGCATGTTTTTACTTGGATGTGTTCAGCAAACAATCAAGTTTAAAAACAGTATGATGCTTAAATTCATGTACGAATATTTAACCAAGCTGAAGTTTTCTTTGGAACCAGGCAGATACGCTCAGTAAATTGAATGAGTTTCAATTAAAGTTGAACACTTCTGCATGTCTAATTCTTATAGTAACTATACAGGTAGTGCATGGCTTATTTTAATGCAAACAAGTATAGAAATTAGGTAGCCATTGTTTGTCTAATTTCTGGCAATCAGTTTACATAAACACTAGCAGTATAACCTAAGATCTGCGCACGCATGAAGAATTTGTGACTCGTTGATCTACATACGCAGCTGGATGTTAAATAACGTGATGACAAAAGGCTTTACTTTCATCTACTTGTTAATTGCTACAATTTGCGGGGGGCAAACTTTTATATTTATCATATTTCCTCTCTACTTAAGAATTTAAAAGCTCATATCCGATCTTATCAATTTTTGCTTTCCACACCGGCTCGAAAAAGGTTTAGAATACTTTCTGGAACATTTAATGAGCTGAAACACAACACTAAGCATAGTGTCTGGGCCATTAGCAAATAATTAGAAATCAATTATTGTAATCGTAGACTAAATATAAGTCACTAAGATACATGATTCAATTTTTCTTCGTTGATCCTATTAGTTTTATTATAGCGCGCAAAACAAATGTTTTTACTGTTCCTACACCCACGGGTATTCCAATACAAAATCTGCTTAAGATTATTCTAAAGAAAGTGCATTGCCAATTGTTTGCTTCCAGGAGGTTAGAATACAGGATTTTCGTTTTGGCAGCTGTCTCCACCTGGGGAGGTCCGAATTTGTAGTGCTATTAAAGAGTTTTGGCCAGGTTTCAAAAAAGGACGTCGCTTACTGTAGTCAAGATGTGTGTCTAAGAATTACAACTAAGACACCTCCCCAAGTCTCTGAATTCGGTCTGGACATTTCTCAAAACTTTAGCTTTTTTATTTCTCGAAATTGTAGATTTCGTATTTCCCGAAACTGTAGCTAGCAACCTAGCTAGCACCACAGTGAGCATTTTATGGTATGTAATTTCCCAAGCAAAAAGATGCCACAAATGACAAGATATACTTATAGTTCAAGTGTTCCAGTGATGCAATCTTCTGATTGTCGCTATAGCAAAAGTCGTGAAATTTTACAGGGTATTCCGGTTACGTTGAACAGGAAAGGTTGAAAATGTAGATGGGATTAATCAACGGATCCCGGCCCCATTTATGAGTGATAAGATAACTGGACCAAAATCGGGCACTGCAAGCCACAGCTTGGCAAAAACAGTGCTTATCCAGCTCATCATCTGACTTTTCTGACGTAGCAAAATTTAAAAAAAGAAAATGAAAGAACGTGCATCAACGTGCTCAGATATTACTCTCAACGATGAGTGACTCGAGCTAACGAGAAAAATTAATTAATGTAACTGAAATAAATTATCTACACTAAATCATTTCATTTCTCATCACAAGCATAGCTTATATCTTTTGGCAACTCCGAAACAGAATAAAATTATCTATATTAAATCTGCGTTTTCCAGGACACTTACGTGAGTCACATTTTGTGGGAAGTTTGAGTATAAAAATATTTTTAACCATTATTTGTATTTCCCACGATGCTCCCGACTTGCAGATTGTCCAAAATTTGAGAAAAACATTTTTTTCCGTTAAAGTCTTTATACGGCACTCTCATTGTTTGACTGGTTTAGGAACAATGTCAGGCATGAGATCGATAATTAGACTGGGCGGAAAAAATGTATAAAACGGATATTAGAGTGCAAGGGTTTAGGTCTGTATACTGTGGGAGTATAACTATTTCCCAAATTGTCACAAACAGTATGCAGCCTACAATTTTTTAACAGTAGACTAAATTTGGTATTGTGACAAAGATGGTACAAACGCTAATGTTACTCAGTAGTGCCCGTGAAGTGTTTTCGAAACAAATTCGATCATTTTATTCTTCAAACACGTTGAATGAAATATACCAATAGACAGTATGAAAAATACAAAAATTTTATGCAGTTCATGTGATTTTAACAGTGATAGTTTACAGAGACCGCGCAATGTATTCTGGTAAAATCGACATCCGCCATCTTTTTTGCTACGGTGAATTAGCTACGGCGTTCAAATGTCAAAAACAAGTATTAATGTTGTCAAGCACTTTGCGATGGGTGGTCGCGTATATCACTCCAATTGCTGTAATGATCACGCAATGCCACTTAAATAAAATAAACCAGAGCATCATAGAAAGAAAACTTAGGACATCGTAGCCATGTTAGGATTGCAAGATAAGGTCAAGATGATATAATAACACTGCATTGTTTGAAAAAAAAACACGTTGAAGCCAAATTTGCTAGTCTATACTGGCTGGTCGGTTCTTGTGTGGCACGAAAAGGCATATAGTACATTTACCCTGGGGGGTTTTTCTACTCTTCAAGTCGGCTAGTATCAGAATGCATGTAAAAATGAATCTTTATCTCACATTTCCAAAAAATCTTGAAACTTTTTTACCTCACCCGCAATGCTAATGCAAAAAACACGTGAATGATCTTTAAAAAATGTAAAAACATATTGTTTCAAGCTTTCATGTGAAGTACTTGGCAAGAGGTGATGGAACTGGACTACATGGGTACTGGTGATACACGAGAACATCGCCATGCATATACATCGCCATGTATAATAACTAAAAGAAAAGGTCGCCCACAACTGGGTGTTTTTGTTGCAGGCTGACAAGATATCCAAGTTATATATGTTATACAGCAGCTACACAGACATACGTTGATGTGAAATTACCTTGTAAAAATATAAATATAAAGAAGTCAGAATATCACATCAAGTACTTTAAAGCACTCCAGGTCCTCATTTGATATATCAACATAAATCTTTAATAACTAGTTGCCATGAAACATACGGGAGATTGGAGTGCATGTGATTGCAAATAAATTAAAATTTAGTCATCTGAGCTCTTTGGCGCAACAACATGATAAATAGTTACATGCTTTAAAGCCTAGTATGTATTATCAGTAATCATCAGGAATTAGTGATCATTTTAGTCCTCATTCCTGATGATGACTAAAATATAGTTGAAAGGTAGATTAAATTCAAAAATGTTTATTTTCGGAGTTACCGTTGTTTTGTATTTTGTAAAAATACTATTCCCGCAGTTATCAGTAACGTTAGTATACCCCTGCATTGACTAACCACACAGACTCACAGTGACAACGTATGTGTTTCAAAAGAGAAGATCAGCTTGCGTGTCCACAAAATCATAGCACAGTACAAGCACAACATACAACAACATGTAACACAGCATACAATAACTATACAATGCAACAGTACGTACAATAGTATACGTGGGAAAAGGGCCGTACATGAATAATAACCTTCACTTTTCTCGACATTCAAGTGACAAGGCGAGGCGGTTTAGGAATAAGAAGCAAAAAGAGAAAGGATACTATACGAGTCTGGGCTTGCTTCAATTTCTTTCGCTCATCCTGCAATACGGCACACGCTTGGTTGGAGGTAACTTGTAGTACTAACTTGTAATAATGGACGACAAATATGGGAAGCTTATGACAAGGACTTCAAGAGTGATCAATGACATTCAATGTCATTCACGGTCATAACATCATCACAGTATAGCGCCACTCGGGTGTGCAGCATGTCACCCTATTCTTGTGTGATTGCCGGACTGGTCAGTTTAGCGTTTCTTTTGGCCAGAAAAGGCAATTGACTGGCCAGGACCTGTATAATGAACATGCATAATGCGGCATGCGTGGAGACACAAACTTCAAAGGTTTCGACTCGAGTGGCCGAGGAAGATTACTTGACGAACAGCACGGAAACAAGACAGACACTTTGGTACAGGCTTGTTCGTTGAAACACATAGAAGTGAAATAAACAATATTACATGGTTGCGAGGAAATACGAAATTTCGAGTGTGAACAAGATATTTTATAAACGGCTAAAAAATTTACATGGAAAGTATGTAATGTCGTGTTTTTACGTAAGTTTAAATACGATTTTTCTCTGTGGCCAAAAACTCTATATAACACTGATGTTTATAAAATAAAGACGATTATTTAAGAGTGCTTGAAACCTCCCACGTTTGAAATAATACATAGTAATACTATATAATGCTTTGTGATTGGATTAGGCAAACAAAAGTGTCACTCAAAAGACGTGATGTTCAACTGCATTTCATTGTCATAATAAACCAATCACAAAAACTGGCAACCCTACTTAGGATAATTTAAACCAATGGACACTTCGTTGGTAGAAAACATTTTAACTTGCGGTCATTATCATATAGCAGCAGATGATGACATGATTAAAACGATTTCTAACTAGAAAGTGTCCATTGTTTCGTATTTTCTAAAATTACTCCGCGGTAACCACGACTTTTAGCAATGCTCGCGAGAAACAAGAAACCATACAAACAAAACAACTTTAAATAAAAAATCTAATTTATTGATAAACTCTTTTCTGTAAATCTGTTCTTTCATAATAAATAATATGTACATTAATAACTTTGCAATATTTACAAATAAATTTCAATATTTTCTCGGAAATAATTTCAGTATCTTTACATGCATATTCTACAATCAACTATTTTAACTGAAAGTATTTGTCGTTTATCCAAGTGATACACGCACACGTATAAGAAAAACTTTTTAAGAATATTCTTTTTGGATAAATGGATAAATATTTTCAACTAAAATGGTAATTTTTTATTTCAAAATGTTCTTAAGATCTTAGCAAACACGTTCTGAAACAAGTGTGATAAGCTTTCTCTTGCCACGGTACAATACTTTCATATTTTCAATTAGAGCATTAAATCTTTTATCACCGTCTTTTGCTAGTATGAATATCTCTTTGGCTTTTAACAAAAAGTCAGTGAAGTCAGCATAGTGCTTTGGACTGATTTGATTCAGTCTGTTATGAGCACAGTTCACGTATGCGTTGATGGCTGCTTCGACCAAGGGCTGCAGGCACGGGTCGTCGTAGGTTACGCGGGTGGGACCACCTGATTGCGGGTTGATCTGCGCTACGCCAGCTGGTGTTAGTGTACAGCGGTGTAGTAGATCAGAGAGGACAGAAGGACATTGTACAGAGTTTACAATCAACAGTATCATATGTGCGAGTTCAGTTTTGCCGAGAGCATGAGCTAAGCCGCATGACCAGTGAACATCACCCACAGAAGGCCCAGACTCATTGTTAGCTACACTGGACTGCTTGATTGCCAACGCCGCCAGACCGAATGCCTTGACTGGATGGTTCTTGTGGTCCATGTATCTTGCAATGGCAAAGAGATGTGTCGGAGAAATTGAGTCAGCACACTCGACGATTATGCGGTACGCGGTCTCGAATGTTTTAGGTTCGGTTTCACACAGTGTTAGCACTGACAAGGCGCAAGACTGAGGATCTTTGTTGATACACTGGAGTATCATGGCTTGGATGTAAGCACGAAGGGAATCTCGTTCTGTGGCAGTGAGTTTCAGTTCTTGATAAGCACACTGGGACATCGCAATTGGAGCAACACAATTGCTTATTTCAGTCGGAGTAAAGAGGGACTGCCAGTTTTGCAGAATGGTGACCAGGACGGACTTATCTAACTGTAAAGCACACGCTAATAACCACTGGATAATGTCACGTCGTTTGCAGTTCGTTTTGTTGAGAGTTGAAGTCAAAATGTATAAACCAAGATCCAAGGCACTTTCGCACACATCACGATCATCATTGCACTTCAGTTTCAAAGTGTCCTGAGCCAAACGGAACAAATAAGATGCATTATGTATGTGTTTCTTAATGAGAAGTAACACACTTTCTAATTGTTCTTTGTCATCTTTGCATGATTTAATCATACAAGCAGCCAGCTCACATTGTTGTGCTTCCAAATGTCCAAACCACTTGGTGTCGTTTTTCACGAGTTCACTTTGCAAAGCGCTCATCCCAATCTGGAATGCAAGTTCTCTGTTTTCGTGGATCACAACGTTAAATAAATACCGTGCGAATGTCTGAAGTGGCACACTGTTTTTATCAACACATAATCCACTGCCACCACAGGATTTCATTTCTAGGATTTTAGATGCTTGTTCATGTATAGTGTTCAACGTACAACTGTCAAGTTTCAACATAGTTAACTGTGCAATTAATTGTTCTTCCTCATTACTTGACTTCTGCTGAGCAAACGATGATTTAGGCATACATCGATGTTGACTCAGTCCGATTAGTGCAACATCTAATGCTAAGTTTAGGTAAGGTTTATCTTTCGAATTCTCGTCAGTAGCTTCCATCAGCGTATCGTACAGTGTCGGAACAGGCTCGAGAACATTTCCAATCCAGCCCGAGGTGGCGACTGATGTTGTAAAATCGTCTTCGCGTATCCTGTGTAATAGTTCATCTTGTTTCTGTTTCATTCCATTGGCCACAGCCACAGCTAAACGTAGAGCCTCTGTTTGGAAACCGTGAGTTTTCAATGCATCGATTCTTGCTGCTGATATACAAATATTTTCTACAAAAATGGAAAAAATACAGTTAAATCACATGCACGATCAAACAGAGTGAAATGTTTAAAAAACATTTTGTCCACACGAAAACATTTTAAGGTAATATTTGTCACCATAACAATAATTTACCAAGAACGCTTGGGCGGAAAGGTCAACTTTTTTAAAGGCAAAAAGTCAAATTTTCAACCTAGGTTATATGTGTTAATATTCATATTAACCGCAATTTTTTTAAAAAATAGCCGTACAATATCCACATCGCTTTATTTTCCATCGTCAAATTGAGACATTTGAAAATAACATAAACTAAAAGACTTTGTCGTCAATAATTAATTTGAATTCTTTTTCGAGATATACAAACGGCCATGCAAAGAAAATTAAGTTTAAAAACTCTAAAGAAATAAAAATGTGCGTGACACTTACCTAACCACACTAAATCTTCGCCATCTGACTTCAATATCTTTTCAAGCATTTCACTGTTCCAGTCGAGGTCGCATGCGGATATTGCACGCGAGAATACGGTTTGTTTTCCAGAATTTTCACAAACTTCATCTTCAATAGGACAAACTTCGAGATCATTCCAATGTTGTAATTGTTCCTTCAAGGATTGCTTCTCGTTGGCATCACAGTTTGGATTCAAAACAATACACATCCACAACGCACCAAGATGATCCCAAAGTTGGCGACATTTGTCCGTCATCGCAACATTTTGCTGCAGTGTTGGATCATCCAAAAATTGTTCAGTGATCAAAGTTAACATGCGAGGGCCATTGGAGTCTTGAACACGCAGTAATTCTCGTACCTAAAATGAAAAATAAGAGAAATAGTCAAAATAAGGCTCCAAACATACTAAATTCTAATAATTAAACCTTGATTAAACCTTAATTAAGCCAATAATGTGTGAAAACATATAATGTCTGAGAACTCTTCAATTAGAGCACTTCAGCCTAATGCAAAAGATGCGACCAGCTTTTTTCAGTGCTGCAGTGTTCTCGTAGCTTCTTCTCTCATCCTTTGAATGAGAAGATGGAAAAACGTTTTTTGAAAAAAAAACCCGCTCAAATATTTTACCTGCATTATGTTTTTGTCGATCAGAAAAACACCTTATAAAAAGCTGCATATGAGATATCTCACATTAGACCAATAGATTTTGAGTTTTGGGGAGCACTCTGTTTGTGTTCTTTAGCAACAAAGTATTTTTGAAATACTTACTTTCAAATATTTCACTTTGTTAATGGTTTTTCTAACATATATAGGTTACATACCTTGGTAAACATGCTATGTAGTTGTTTGCCATTATTTGTGCAGTTTCCGAGCGAAAGATAAGCTTTAACTTGTTGTTGAACTTGTTCAGCATCCAAATGCCATCTGTTCTCATCTTCAACAGCTCCACCAGCGGTTGGATCAGGTGCACCTTGAAGAAGATTTATCTCGGACTTTGCATGAAGAATCTCGTCCGCCAAGCGCTGCGCTGTGGGTAACACTTCAGCATGATGAGCAGTGATTAAATATTGAACAAGTTTTTGAAGTTGATTTCGATTCATTTTCAGCAATGTTTCTGATATAGGAACTCTCAGTGTCACATCGTTCGGATGGCGAATACGATACAGAGACAAAGCAACGACATGGGAACACCAAAAAATGTCCTTGCTTCCACAACTACACGACACGCAAGTAATTTTACATCGATCAAAATTAACAGAAACTTTGAAGTTTTCACCTTCATCTTGAACACAGCCACTGAGATGAAAACCTGAATAGCAACAAAAATACATTCGTTAGAAATTGATCCAACATTTCATGCATCAACCGGCGAAATATAAAGATGACACTCATAAAAGTAATTACTTTACAAATCTACAAAAATTTTTAATCTTCACATGAGGCAACCAGTAGTGATTATAAAGTAAATGATTCGTGACAGCCGTTAGTTGGGGTTATTTTTATATCGAGAACAAAGCTATGGCCATAACTGCCTCATAAACGCGGTAAAATGGCTCAGATTTTTAATAAAAACGCATTAGCTAAATCCTTAAATTGAAACGTAAAGACGACACAGTTTAGAATATCAAAATCAAAGAAAAGCGACCGCCATCGGTGTAAATTCACAGCGAGCTGATCATACAACAGTTAATAACATGGCACGAAGATTCGAATAATTTCCGACCTTTCACAGTGAGTAAATTTCCAAACACTTCCTACGCTCACGAGTTTAAAAATACTTTATTTAAAAAGACCAACACCAGTTTAATAACTTAGCCAAGGGGGTATTTTAACTCAACTACAAGAACACTGACTATAGGAGATCATTTAAAAATACCGACTCATTTTAATCGTCTATATAGTTCTGTTAAAATTCATTAATTCGTTTGGATGTCTTGTTTGTTTTGATCGTTTCTGTCTTCAGTCAGTCTTGGCCGTGAAATAAACTGAGGAAATAAAATATATTGTGAAAGGTCGGCTAGGGGATTTTCATAATAGCCCTGCACCGCAATAAAGTTTGCTCCTGCAAAGATAGTAATAAAGCATGCAAATGACTATCCTTAGTGGCGCCAGGCTGGCGGCTGGGACACGGTGTCTTAAGCTCCCCTCTAGAGATGTAAACGTCATAGCGATATTGTTTATATTATCATGCTTGCTTTTACTGTTTCATATCTCATTTTTAAGCAAAATAATTGCACACCTGATGCAATATTGACCAAAAATATCACGAAAATTTTTACTTTAGTTCAGTAATATTTCTTAGATGGCATTGTGGAGCGTTAGTGATCTTATACAGTTTCTTAGTACTCAAGGCAGAGGAAATAGCATTACGTAAATAACCCCCCTGAAACGCATTTTCGTCTTTGGTTTCACAACATATACACCTGTATTTTATTTAAACTAAGGAAAACCAAGCCAAATATTACACAACTACTGAAATTTTATATTAAAAATCACACTAGATTTAAATAATACTTGGTGTATGTAAGTATGGCTATAGTTTGAAACACTTGATCTCCGAGGATCTCATTAGCATAGAGCACAAAGCCGCAGACACTCTGGCGCTAACACTCCGTTGGGAGGAAAAACTTATATTCACAAATATGACATGCCTTTATCTATGCAAACATCGCTGAGAAAATATTACAGAATAACACGAAATTACTAATAACATTCGACATTCATGTGCCACATACAACAAGACGCGATAAATATAATTCTACATCAACTTACTATACTAAACCTGGTAATGTACAAAAGTTACTAACAATGAAAGAAGTTTATAAACTCACCAACTTGTAAAATATTATTGACTGCATGTTTCTCCAGTAATTTAATTCCTTGTTGAAATGGCATTTTCTGATGTTGTACAGCCGAGCTTGAATACATCCTTATCTCTTGCTCATCACCAGGGAACGACCAGTAGATTACTCTAAGTTGGACTGGCTCAGGTATACGAGTGAATGTCTCTTCTATTTCTTGAAAAGAAATTTTGCTGGCTACTGCCTTAGCACAGCAATCCAACAATGATAATGGTTGTTGTAATTCTTGTTTCTTCATAGTTTTAAAAGCTTTCATCTTTTCTTCACAGTCACTCAATTGAGCGATAGCTCTGGACCTCTTTACACCTCGCGTCATTTCGACTAACTGAAGCTCTTCTACATTTCCTTGCTAATATAAACATACATGTGTGCGCACGCGCAGACTCCTGTGGATCGGTCCCCGCTGGCTCATTAACATATTAAGAGCAATTAAGCCAGCTCGCTCGCCTCTATGTCTGGGACTCCGTGTGACGCACTAAAAATAATCTTGCTTAGAAGCCAACATCAACTGCGGGCTTTGATGGAGTAGAAAAAACAGTGTATAAAACTTTTATTGCAAATATTCGTTAGGGGCAAAATTTCAATGCAATTAGCCTCACAAAGTAGTTAAGAAATTATTAATAAAGACCTCGTGAATCTATTTGTCAACATTAAACTAACAAACTGGTGGCTTTATTTTTTTACTTGACAACATTGACATCTTCCTGCTCAATAAAAGGCTCAGGAATTTGCACGAGATTAATTGTAAACTACAAAGACTGAATGTACGCCTTTCTTTTGCTTGAAAATGTTTATCCATGATCAAGCATTGTTCAAGATTGCCCAATACTTTATAAGCCATCGATTTAGGCACACGAGACACGTGCGGGAATATCTAATCAAATTACAAAGCTATTACATCACGTGACAAACCATGGATGGCTACACAATGAAGAAAAAGACTTCATATAAAGATTGAACTGTGTTTAGTTGTGAGAATATGGCGAACATTTTAGTTTTCGTTATCTGAGTGCGAGGTTGTGTTGATATAAATAGACGAGCTACTAGGAGGGCGAGCATGCAGGCGCCCAGTAAAGCAGTTATTTAATTATTCCATTTAAGACCCTACGGGAGAGGGGAGACGAGATGGCGCCAGGTTACAACCTACAATATACTTCACACTAAGCATAAGAAATAACGCATTCACTACACAGGGCAAAGGCCAGATCACCTTCTTTCACAGTATAAGCAGATCTCCTGTCGATTTTTAACCACATATATCCTACATTAATTCATTTATTCTGTGTTTAAAAATCTGCAGCAATCTTCAGGAGGCCCAGACATCCAGTCTCCATCTCTCTTAACCCAATGACAAGCCGTCAAAAACTAATCTCATATTTTCCGTTTTCTTATTACCTCATATATTTATCCTGGGATTAGAGTGATATTTGCTTTGCAAATTCATAAAAAATATTTTATGAAATATTACAAAATATATATCTTATAGTACTCCGATACGGTCGAGGTTGAAAACGGGTAGAAAACGTGTACAAAGAGGTTGCCGGTGGAATACAAGCAAGGATGTTTGATGTCACCTTGCAAACAACACGCCTCGAGGAAAACTGCATCCATTGACAGCACGGAACATATAGTTTTAATGTTGGATCTATATATTTACATGTGAAAAGTTGTGGACTCATGTGAAAAGTTGTGGGGAAATTTCCTCTTATTGGTTTCAACAGAATCAAAACCACAAGGATAATATATAAAAGCAAATGATCGCAATTATTGCTTGCTCTAATAGCCGTTGATTGAAGTTTGATGTTTCACGAATGTCTAGTGGATTTTGGAAAACACTTTGAATTATTTCTTACAGTTTTCACAGAGTGTGAGAGCAGTTACTTGAGTAGTAGAATTGGCTTATTTATATTGTGAACTGGCCGACTCAATGCATGTCGTGTCCTTCAGAAAACAGCCATTCCTGAGATGAATTAAACAACAATAAAACGTACGTGTTCCTTCTCAAAATTTACATTCCATTTAGTCTGTGTACTGTGTACAGTACAAATATCTTTACGTCAGTTTACTCGCAAGACTAAATTCGAAGCTATTATCTTCTCTACATACTCCTATTCTTCAAATATACTCGAAAGCTAAATCAATAGAAATATGGACGTTGTTCCGCAAGTCCTTGTTTTATAAAAATATTTAGCGGTTCTCGTGATTTTTAGTGAAGATAGGAGGAGTGCTAGAGCGGCCAGTACTAAAGTCCAGTCTCAGCGAGAAATGAGACTTGAGATGACCACGTCCGTCATTAGTCTCTTTTATTAAAGCCAAAAATATTTTAACAATTTATTGAAACTAATAGATTCTGTTATTATTTAGGCTATTAAATGGCTATAACACCGCTTACAATGTCCTGGCCTCGAGCATCCATATAGACAGAGACACAACTGTATTCGAAACTCATTACAAAAAAACTAAATTTTGAATAACATTTGAGAAAAGAGAAATTTTATAGTCATCATTGGCATTGCACGAACAGATTATACTCCTACTTGTTCTACTAAAATAACTTAAAAACGTTTTCAGAGTTTTCGTCGTATTTGTATCCGAATAATTGTGTTATAGTCTTCTGAAGAGATTAGGATCAGCAAAACTCTCTGTCATATCAAATAATTATATATCGTCAACTAATATGAGAGAGCTTATAGCTATATTATTCTGCTTTGTTTAACTGTCATGCTTGAAATATAAGATCATTAACACATGATTGCCAGTAGGGTCATCAACTCAACTACGTTGCATCCTATATTTGGCTTGGCAATACTTTATTTAATTTGTACCATTGAGAAGTCATTAATTGTACGAAATTGGAACACGTTGAAAAGTGAACAAAGGTTATCCAGACGAAAAGGCTTATAAAGGTTTAACGTGTATCACAATGAATGAAAAGAAACGTGTTTTAAATTTAGGCTGTGCAATTATAAAAACAGGTTGAATGCCTTTGAGTGATTATATGTTGTTTGTTTGACATAGGTACCAGAAACATGAACAAGATAGATGCAACAAAGGCACATTTTAGAACAAGGAGTATAAAGACTTATTTGACTTATTGCAATTACAAAGAAGTCTTACAAACGGCATGACGTCAGTTTAGTAACACACTTCCGACAAAACAGTTTGACTTGACCTGCTTCGGGTAAAACGTTTTCGTGTGCTTGCCAAAAATACAAAAAACAACTTGCTTGTCTTCGCTCAGACTAAACTTTGCTAAGCTGTAACTTTTTTGCAAAAAGTTCTCGATAACTGCAGCTTGATGACGATTGTTTATTTGTGTGGCTCTTTGGTTCAATACTTGTCTATAATTGTACAGTTTAGTATATATTTTCAGTATTTTATTAGATATAGATATATCAATAAAGTTTTGAATAATAATTATAATTGTTCTGACGTGGCCTACAGATATTTTGATGATATGAAATGCCTGGAGTTCGACATGTCTTTTGAATAAATAGGAGTGATCCAACTGCACATGCACGACAGCAAAGCAAAATGTACACTTCAAGAAGAGGATTGGATAATGGTTTATGTAGTGTAGACCTATTAGGAATATAAGAACAATTCAATGCACATGTATTTGTTGTCTGGAAGGGGGAATTACAGCAAACTACAAATGAAAACGTGGAAAACAGCAGGACCAGTTAAAAGAAAAAAAAAACAAATGTCAGTCATAGTGCTCTCATCAAGTTTTTGTCCGAATCAGTTCACGTCAATTTATTTCTCCAGAAGTACAAAAACAAGTTGATAACATGGTTGGTATTTGGTATAATAGCTATCGCCATGCAGTGCCAGTGGTCACACTCAATCATCTATCTCGATGTTATAATTAAATCGTAAAGAACACAATTTACATGATATCTGCTTGGGCAGTCATAGTAACGACTCGTTGTTTCGATCGAAGACAAAGTGATGCATTTATTCTACTGTCTCATGACTATCTTGTACACATTAAATCCAATCTCAGTACAAGGTAACAGACCGCGAAATCTTCAGAAATAGTCCACTGTTATTAGGTATATTTCTCCACAAACTCGAGTTTCAATCATAAATAGCGATGACTTTACTGCGCCTTATATACTAGTTATAGCTGGCTAAATTCATCTATTTCATTTGGCGTGCATGAAAAATATGTATATAGTCTGAAAATGTGTTTATTTAAATAGTAAGTAGCCATGATGTGATTATTCTTTCACAGCGAAATACAACTGCTTAAAATTGCTAACGTCTGGTAGCTATATGTCAGATATATATATATATATATATTTAAATGTTTGTTACGATGAGTTTTATATTACTATATACCATTATCGCAATAAATTGCAAATATGGAAGTTAAAACATGTATACTCTCTTTTTCTCAAATGTTACCAATATACTTCATGATACTAAATTCTGAACTGAATATACTTTATGCAGAATATGCACACAGTTGGATCATATACGTCATCTTTTCCATCATTCCCTTTACTGTTTACTTCAAAAACTTTACATTAATCACCTATGTTTTTGAAATACGTGAGTAGGCAGGGCCTGAAATATTCCAGGTATTTTATAATTGCCAAAGTTGTTGTCAATTTGTAAAAAAGGTTGTAGTATTGGCATAAAACAGGAAGAACTGATGAGAGGAGATCCAAGTGTACATAATTTTGGTACAAAATAACCGTAATTGACTGGAGACTTAATGTACTGCATGGTAGTGCTCATTTCCGCACTAAACGTATTTTACAGACTCTTATTTTGGAGTTATTTTAGTTTTGATGGTTTGAATGACGATCGAATACATCGACATTAAACAAAGCTGCATGTACAGGAAGTTAATCCTTCCATTTTTGGCGGCATTCTCCTCATTCATGTATTTCCGAAGCCAACGTAGCAATTGCAGTGGGCAGGGCAATAGTGTGTGGTACATACAACAATGTTGTGAATCAAAACATTTTAAGCCCATGCTTGCTAGCACCGCCCATTTTATGCACTTAAAGAGTCTTTATACCACAGCTTTATACTGATGAGGAGCTAGTAATACCACGCACGAGTGTCCAGGTACACCAAATTACGAGTGGTAAAATATAACAAATCATGCATCTGGATTTTGAAATCTACAAGCACGTGGAGTCAACAGGCGCAGATAATGTTTCCATACAAAGTAATATTTACACGCTATATGTTACTCTTTTGACTGTTAAAATTGTATCATCACAAACCTCTCTTTCCTTTTCATTATCATATTCATGCATACATGGGCTCAATGAGCAGCTATGCAGAGTCTGGTATAACCAATAACGCATAATAGAGGACGGAAAACCTTTGAAACATTATTTGTAAATAGTACATACTATAATGCTTTGACTTTTAGTCATCAGCTTAAATCATTATTTCAAGGTGTTACTGTTTTCTTATTACGTTTTGTTCGTATATGTATTGCAAGCATTCTTAAAAGCATTCCTTGAAACTGAAATACTGGGCTACACGACGAAGAAAATACAAAATATATCTAACATCTGATCTTCGTTCACTATACAAAATCCACGCCCGCGATTGGTCAAACTCAATCACGTGTGTCTTTGTTACCTGGCAACAACGAGTCTTTTCAGTGTTGCACGGAAAACGTGCATTATAAAAATCGATGAAATGAAGCCAAATTTAACCAGATTGAACACGAAGCAGTTTCTAAAGGCACAAAAAGAGAAACAAAGTGGAGCATTGCAATTTTTTCGACGTAAATCAAGCAAAGACGCAGGCGTACGCCGTACGGTATTTAAATTAGTGCAGGCAGTGAACTCGGATCATATATTTAATGGGTTAGAGACTGTTTAGCTCGTGTTTTGAATGCACTCAACTTTTCTTTATACTGCACTAGGCGGCCTCGTGCAGCATTCAAAACTTTTCGTTCACTGTACTTCAGCTCGTGCGTTATTTCTAAACAAAACACCCAAAGAATAAAAGAATAGACAAGGAATAAAAATAAAACCATATATATGAAGAAAGTGCTCAATACCGAAGTAGAGCGAAATAGACAATGAAATAGACTTTGGTTACTTCATAAAGTTTTATTCCGTGAATAAAACTTTATGAAGTATCCAAAGTCTATTTCATTGTCGATATATATATATATATATATATATATATATATATATATATATATATATATATATATATATATATATATATATATATATATATATATATATATATATAATAAGAAATAAGAATTCTGAGCAATGTAGAACAAAGATAAAAGAGCAGATTCTCAGGCAAATGGCAAAATTTGAACAATGAATGATATTTATATAGGATTTTATCTACATGGATATTTTATACAGAACTCTCATAAAATGACCTCTCTCACTGTCCTCGAATATTCTTTCTAATATATATTCGACAATTTTAAGACACAATTTTAGGACACAATTTTAGGACACATCATTTACAAACATGTAATTCGCCTTTAATGTACATAATCGTACATACAATATTTTCATACTATAGTACTAAGCATGACGTCTAAATGTCATGACGTCAATGTTTTCTTTAACAAAAATCTAAAGATGTTTTGTAAGAGGTTTTGCAGGAAACGTTGACACCTACTGTGCGAGACTGAAATATTAAAACAGGAAGTACCATACTGTGAACATTAAAGACTAAAACATGAAAACACTACAGATCATTATCACAATTAAAACCAGCGTAATTATTTCTATCAGGCAAGTATATTGTATAAAAATGAACTACAAAGCAATACCAAAGTCCAACAAAAGTTTTGTCAACCACACACAAAGTCCAAGTGGTGTATCTATAAAAAATATTTACATTGAATACAATCACTTAAAAGTTAAAAAGTCCTGGAGTTTTTTAAAACAATTGTAAAATGTCAATTTTCGATAGCCTATTTTTACATCACACTACTTAACGAAGGCATGACTTCATGAAGACATCTACACAACATGTTGCATGTAAGTGCTAGCAGATTATGCGATCAATAAAAATCAGAGAAGACATTAGAGAAGACTTTAATAAAATTGGTTTACGGTCTAAACAACGGGTAAAAAATATTGGGTTATAATAAGATATTCGGCTTTAGCACGAGATTATTGCAAATAAATTAAGATTCACACAACGGTAAAAGATTACAAAGTCTTTATCCTGATTTATCGTCGGAAATTTCTTCGCCTAAAACCATTACCAAAATTAAGTAACAAAAATGAAAACTACTTCTTGAAATTCAATTCATATCAGACCAATATGGTATCGCTGTCTCTAATAGCGAACATAAAAAGCGTAAATGTTCAACCAAAAATTACAGCAACATAGCAACCATTACGTCAAGCATTCAGCGACGGTTTGCCGAACCCTTACAATCAGTAATAAAGTTGCCTGATTCTTCAAAGTGTGAAATTTTTTAACGTAGATTCTTCTGATTGGGTCCGACGATCTCTGTACGGTCCGACATGTATGTGTGTGTCTATTATGCATATGCTTTCGTCTAATAATACCATATGGCACGATATGTATAAGCTGCTCATTGTTTTCAGTGATGCACGCCCGATATCCATATATCGGCTTATCGCAGCTATCTCAAAAATGAAAATATCGGTATCGGGTTTCGCGTTTCCGACTTCATCGATACGCCAAAAAAATTGCCCACTTCCATTGCTAGACCAGTTGTCAATTATACCTGAGTTGAAAGCTCTTTGCGTCAAGCATGATGCAAATTTTACAATAGGGACACATCGTATAGGATGTATTGATACATAGCATTGATAGCAATAAGCTTTATAGACGACATTTTTCAAATCATACCTATCAAAGTGGAAATCATTATCGGCTATTAATTATTGGCTCTTGAGTATTACCGGTATAACATATAAAAATCTATGCAGAGCAGTTGAATTATCTAATGCCGATATAAAATTCGATTTGTAAAAAATCACTTCGCACGCTTACAAAATCCAAATAAAAGCGCCGAAATGCTTGAACCCCCCCCCCCAAAAAAAAACAACACCCATCTGGATAGACAATGGCACGCAACAGCTGCATGAGCTCCCTGGCTGTTATCATTTCCAGACAAATATTAGCGCGCTATGATATTTCATGATAAAATAGAAGGTCATTGCATTCTATTGCATTGCATGTGCACGGACCGGTATGCGAATCTGCAAAAACAATTGCTGGCTCTTTATCACAAATTTTTAGCAATGAACCAGACATACGGACGACCACATGGTACTCGTGTATTTTTGAGGCAAAAAATAGGAAACATATGATAATCGGGTATATTATATCATATGAAAATATATAACAACTAGCACATACAACTATACTACATGTAAAGACAACCTTTGACGCACGAGCTAAGATTCATCTTCCCACTTGGTGGGATCTTGTTAACCAAATGAAACCGAAGAACTCTATGTGCACTGCCAAAAATGGCTAATACTACTTTAATTTCCTTACATATATCATTGCTTAATCCTGTAAGATTAGGTCATAAACGTTGGAAAGTAAAGCCGCACGACAAGACATCTTACACATTCCTTGAATATTAGGAACAAAGATAGAACTTAAGAGTAAGGACCCCAAACATGATGCAGTTCTATAATTGAGTGCAAAGACGCAGCCGAGGATGCAGCAATAATAATTGCCAGTTATTATACACCTCATGAGGTATACACCTCATCTGATGATCACGATGAAAAGTGAAGAATGTGATCCGAAACCCCCCTTTAGTGGCGGCAATCTCGTACCCAGGAGTGCGGATAACCACAGTGAATTGTTACAAATGATGTTGGTAAGTATCCCTTAAATAGCCTATTATCACCACGTTCTTGTTTCTATCTTAATCATGTGACTATTCTACGATTAACTTTTATTGCTCTTATTAACTTCCAGTTAATAACTCTTATCTATAAATACACTTCATACGGGGTGGCTTAATTTCAAATTATGATCATCAGTTTAAGAAATAAAGGAAACGAGAGTTACCTCATGCTGTCAGACAAACATGAGCCATGGCGCCATCTTCAAGAGGGTCAAAATCACCCAAGACAATCTGGCTGCTCAAGAATTAAAGAAAAGATGCGAGAACATCTCTTGCATAAATAGGATTTAAACTTATGTCGATTTGATTTTTCCAAGTTCCAACTAGTTGACTTGACATTGGTGGAGGCAGTCTGGCTCTGCGGTTGAACATGCATGTTAAAGTGTCACTGAGGTCAACTTTATGACAACAATTTTTTTCGCTTTACTTGAACTTGAGTCGTAAAATTTGATTTAGCGTGCCCGTGCATCAGAGATCCACTCGTTGCGTACCTAATATACACTCTTCACACACTTTTTGAGAGCCACAAGTTTAATAGTGCTTTTGTACTAATGTACTATTAGGTACTCCCGTGTATAAAAAGTAAAGACTCTATCTACAGTAAAATGGTTATATCCTAATTCCTAAGACAGATAACAATCTCTCGAAAGGATGCTAATTAAATATTGATGATACTATTTCTATAGTAATATACCCAGGTCTTTGGGTGGTACAAAAATATGCAAAGCATGTACATTGGAATGGTAGTAGCCCCAGAGAGGTCGTCTTTTTCCGTGCTCCGTGATGCTTAGCTTCCACCCAGCTAGACACCGTGTCTCGTGTGCTGCGTAACTACAGGAAATAAACACTCTCTCGGGGGGAAATATTTCATGTATCATAGGATAAGCCACTAAAAGAGTACGACCAATGACTGAAGAGATGCGTTGAGCTAAAAACATTATCACGGTTATTTCACGAACCTTAAGCCCACATAGTAAGATAGTTTTTATGGGAAATTCATGCAGTTTGTTGTGCAGTATTTTTCTCCGTTTCTATTGACAAGGCTTAGCGAAGAAACACCATCATTTCCACTTGTAAATGTTATACAGTTGACAAAGACTTTTCAAGTCCACCCAAGAAATGCACCGCTGACGTTATTCACAGAACATGTACATATTGTTCTTGATAAACGATACAATTTTAAGACGCCAGGATAGTTAGTAAAAAAAATTCTTAGTAAACTTAACGACCCAAGCCTAAGGCATACCGATTTTTCTACAGCAAACAGCTCTTCCTTTTAACTTTCCTACAAACAAGCAGTCGTGAATGCTGAGCTATTATGTAAACCAACAGTCATCAAAATGAGAAAACAAACGATTGTAGTTGTGACAGAAGAGAAAGTAACTTCGAATATCATTTTGTAGCTTATATCGTTTCGATTATTGTTTAGTTAGTCATCGTTAGGACAGATTAGTGAAAGATTACAAACGTTGATGTTACTGGCCTCTTGCATTTTATCAGAATACTATACTCAGTGGTTCCCATAACGAATGATAATTCATCATAACTCCTCATTAAATGAATTTGAAGGCACATAAAAAGGTTCAATTGCTACCTAACATCCACTAACTATAAGAACAAGTCCTTAAAATCTATGAAATCACTTTATGACACAAAATATTCAATATTACACTCCTTCCCAGTACTCACTGTCAAGTCCTTAGCTTGTTGCCGTGACAACATTCCAATTACATAGCGAGATCAATTATACCACGAGACGATACGTGATATACCGCCCAGCAGTCTCACTTGGCCGGATAATCTTTACAACCTGGTAAAAAATAACATTTAAAACCAATTGAAGCCTTTTAAGGTAAAGTAATTTCTTTTTCAAAAAAAAAGGGGGGGCTATATGATTCATGCAAGTATTTCTTGTATAAAAACGCGCTCCTAAATTCATTGAGCGAAGACATCCTCATCCCCAGGTTCTTGCAGTCGCGCGCGACTGAAGGCCCTGGAAAAGTGCACATTTTTTGCACTAGTTTACAATAGGCATGCCGAATCGATAGTTTCTAAGCGTATAAAATGATGTAAGTCTCAAATAAGTTGACACTCCTTTGTTGTGCTCTTGTTTGGTGCAATTTATAAAACATTTGTACAGTTTGAGTATTTAGCAGTTGTATTGAAGAGCCACCGACATTTGTCGCCGCCATTTTCAACAGCTGCACCTTTTTTGCGTAAAATATTTTTCCTCAAGGTATTCTGGTGCCTTTGTCTCTTATTTTGTCTTCCCTCGCATACGATCTATCCACACGAATTTTAGAGCCAAATTAGTACATTGACTTATTGTACCAGTTTCAGGCTTTCAGCTTCAAATAATTCTATATCTTCAAAAAATTGTTACAGCTTGTTTGTAAAAATTGTTATAGCTTTAAAATGAGTTCGTTCGAGCTACAACCTATCAGTACGAGCTTTGTAAAAGTTCACAACAAGTTCTCACTTTTATTTTGACTTTATTCCATCCATTACAAAAGACATGCAATGATGCTGTTAATTTTGTGTTTATGTGTGGTAACAAGCTTCGGTCTCCAGTCATCTTGACCAGCGGATAGGGGCAGATTGCACGAAAAGTGGATAGCGCTATCGACTGGAAAGTGATTTATCAACTGCTGCATAAATTGCAATGACACCAAGGTACCTGAACTCGCAAGACATAAGAAGGGATTTTAAAAATACTGAACACAATTTCGCCAGTTATTGAACACGTTTAGAAAGTTTAAAAAAATCACTGTTCGGTGGACAAGTCAAGGCGCTATACAATAAGGCATCCTAGCTCATTAGATAATAGTTTGAAACAGGAAGGAAACTTTGTTCATTTTTGTGTTACTACCAACTAACTTTAAAGGTGGGATGGACAAACTTGGTTAACTCGGCATTAACCATATATAGCAAAATATGGTAACTAGATGCATCACGAGGACAAAGTATTTACACGGAACTCGTTAAGATGAGATGCTTGTTTGTATCACAAAAGAGGTATTGACTTTCAAAAACAACCGTCATCATACCGCAGTACTGTAACTCAACACAAATAGGCCGAAGTAATAAAACTTTCTTACTATGCGAAAATCCTAAGCCAATCAAATATCACCTAACATAAATTTTCCGCATTTGATGTCATTATAAGGAAGGTCTATTACGTCTGCATGCAGTCTGCTGGACTCCTATCTACGCTTGCTTGTCAACATCGACACTGGTAAAGTTAGCCGACAAGTTTCAGAATGTGTTCCTTGTATGTTTGCATGGTGACTCTCAGATTAAAATATAATTTTGTGGAAACACCACGTAAGTTTATTATCGCAGAGCTTTCCATCCGTAAAATGACGAAGATAAAGAGAAGAAGATCCGAGCTTATGGATGAAGATTAAGAAAAAGAATGAAGATCCGAGCTTACGGATGAAGATGAAGAAGAAGAATGAAGATCCGAGCTTACGGATCGAAAGCTCTGCGATAATAAACTTACGTGGTGTTTCCACAAAATTATATTTCAAGTTTCAGAATGTTTCTGCTTTTAGAATATATTGCAACCCAACCCCTCCACGTACCTGGCCTCTTTTTAAACCAAAGTATCTGGCAACAGGATCACCAGCCTGGATCCGAGGTAACTGATGTTCTTTTAATTTACTGTAACAGAAAGAATGCAAACAATGACTGTAAGAACAACTAAAACTACCACTTTGAGCTGATATAATACTTCACTGTCAAACCAACAGAACTTTGACTTTTCAAACAACCATCATCTAACGTCCAAAAATTTCAAAACACGTATCCACGGCGTCGCAAAATATTATGCACTCATTTAAATGACAAAGTCGAAACATTAAAGGCAGTTTTACCTGCTGGGCGATGCAATTTAGTCGGAGTGAAGCTTGAAGACCTTTCTCAAAGGTTTGCCTCATTTGCGCAAAAGAATTCTGTGGTGTTTTATCGCGCGATGAGGCTTATTATAAGACAAAGTATGCCCCATACTGAATCTTAAGTTTATATATATAAACTGGTTAAAATCATTTGAATTTTCATCCCAAAACATGATATACAACGATCAAAACTTACATTATTGTTTTATTGTTGCAAGGACATAGAATCTCATTGTTCAGAAAGTGAAAATGTGTCTTTAAGGGTAAAACTTACTATCTTGTCAACAATTCTCTCTTTTCTTCAGGAGTCATGAGAACATGTTCTGGAACAAGCTAAGAGAAAAACCACAGTTGGTGGTTCCATCCTACGCACGTGCACCATAAGTTGTATAACAGAGGACAATACATACATACCTCATGTTCTGTTATATTAATTAATAATTCAGCTTCCATAAAGTGTTCTAAGATATATTTAGGTGCCATGTCCACCAATGCCTAAGCCAAAACAAGAAGGTTAGCATGGTATAAGTGCATCAGATAAAATCAGACTTCATTCAGCTTTTATATTCGTCCAGAGATGCGCAAGCGAATGCTTTTCTTTGGAAAGTAAGTAGTTACAGGTACATGAGTCAATACAGTAGGTGTCAATTCAATTTAAAAGTCAATTTACATGTTTCAAAATTTTTATTTTCAACATCGCATTCAACATCGCATTACGTCTTGATGTTTACGTAGAAATTATTTTGAACATTTCTCTAGACTGAAATATTTCTATAAGCACGAGAGAAAGGAAAAAGAGAGTCAACTCTTAATATTGTAGTCTAATGTTAAACTGTCAAATACTTGTTTAGCTGACGGTGTCATCCCCATTTGAACAACAATAATCGCACGTGTGATGCTCTCTTCTTGCATTCTTGTGCAGTAACTAAATCATTTCAACATCAACATTATACTTCAAATGTCATAAAAACCTTACTATCAAAGTAATAAATAAATGTTCATACGTTTTGATGGTTTTAATTCCCACTTTAGGATCTTCAGGAAAGAATACAAAAAGTTTGTCTAAAATTAAAAAAAAACAACAAATCATTCCCGTTAACGTCTTTCACCTTTAAGATTGAGGGTTTTGTCCTCGCTTTGAAATCATCATGTTGTACAGGTATCGATTCTGTTCTTAAAGTTCCGGGTCCTCTGGTTTCGTCAGACAGAGATAGTTGTGACATTTGTTGAGATTATTATATTTTACTAGGCTAGCGCTGCTGCAGTTTCCCAGCCTGCAGACGGGCTAGGTTAAACACACTTAATAGAATATGGCATACCGGGCATACCTATCAAGATGTATATGTGTATGAGGGGTGTTCCCCCTCTCTCCCACGTTTTAACTGTGAAATTCGTTATATCAGATAAACTCCCAGGGCTTCCAGCATTATTCTGTATTAATTGCTTAATAAATCTAAAGCATAGTTACAGGCGGGGCAATGTCCTTGTTGTTGGTAATATATCAGGACACCAAAGCCGCTCAAACTATCCAAGAAACACCACCTACCTGAGGGATCATCATTATGTTCTACCAAGACAGATAAATCAGCTCTGTTTGGACGACCCTCACTGAATGAAAAATACAACATTGATACAAACTAATTGATTATTACTGTGCACGGCCAATATAACACAAATTAATGTCATCTTCATCTTCTTAAAAACGTTGAAGTTGTTATTTTTTTTTAACATCATTTCTACAAGCACTACAAACCTAGGTCGTTCACCAAATTGTTCTTTGAACTGTTCAAGTGTTTGATCCAATTCATCCTGAGTGACCAAGTAACCTCGATCATGACACATCTATATTGGTGAGAGATTCATTAATCTTCATCTGAACTTATTATACCACACCTTTCATAAATAAAATCAACCAGATGAGGATACGTGTTTTATATGCTGCTTACTGAAAGTCTTCATCATGATTATATTCAAACTAGCAACCTTTGTTTGACTCATGTAGCTTTTTCAGAGATCATTTGGAAAGTTTAGTGTTGATGAGCTTTTGAGTATAAACATGTTCAAGAAAAATGCTAACGGTTTTAGTTATTGGCACATTGGCAAATAATGAAACAACATTAAACGAAACAAAATGGTAGCCTTGAGTGAGCAAAGTTTTAGATACCGGTACGAATTGATATCGTATACCACTTGAAAGGAGTCGGAAATTGTTTAGGTTAGACAGAAATTTACCAACATTGTAATGTGTTGTATTGGACCCCATTTACATGGTACCGGATGGGCATGGTCACGATATCAAATTGAATAGTTCCTAGACGAGTGTGGCTCTTACACTTCACAGAAAAAAGTCGTGAGGGTAAATATGACCACAAACTACCCAAACTCGATGTCGTGACCAAGCAAATCCGGTACCGTGTAAACAGGGTCTTAGTGGTGTCTACAATAGATCTAAACTCAGGCAATGTGGTGTATAGCTTGTGTATCTTAATTACGCCATGTGCTCTACCAACATGTGCATGTTCAGGCCAGAGGAGAGAATATTCAGATTAAGAGATTTCACCTCGATTTAAGAGTTTGGAAACTAAGATAGTTTAGTAAAGTAGGATCTACAGGAATTTGTCTAAATTTAAAATTGTCAAAGAAACCCTCAACAGATATAATATAGTCAGACCAATTCATGTCAAAAATTCCATCACCCTTATCAGGTACCGTATAAGAATAGTTCACAGTTAGTTTATTAATGGGAAATGGCAACAAAATTTTTTATCATCTCATTTTAAAGAGACTCCAAAACAATATATAGAAGTCTATTAAAGAATTTTTATATTTGCCTTATTTCGTGAAATCTTAATGTTAAGTTGTCCGCCATCTTGAATATATGTGGATATGCACGATACGTCACAACAGGGGTCACACGATTTTTTTTTCTTACCACACAATGATTAATATGCTCTTATTACCGCATGTACATAAGTATTTTGATTTCAGCACGGACTAAGAAGATTTCAAACAATATTTGATTGATTGTAGGTATTTAGGAGTAGCTTTGACTGGCTTATCCCTGTTTTGACGTCACCAAAACATTGTTAATGAGGTTAAAATTAATCTAAGATGGCGGACAGTTCAATGATTTAGGTGAGAATATCTCCCGAAGTAAAACAGATATAAAAAATTTGCAATAGACTTCTATACATCGTTTTAGAGTCTCTTTCAAATGAGACAATTAAATTTTTTTACAACCTATAGCTACATAGAGTCATAGCTACAACCTATCATATTCACTGCATTTATATATATATATATATATATATATATATATATAAAATTTAAATATTTGAACTTTCCTTAACCGTTTATAATGTAAGTATCTCACATATCAACTTTCAGCCTTTCTTGTATATGTATAAGTGTTGGCAACTATTTTAAATCAGTAGGTCTGTCTGGAGTCATATGAAAGGTGAAAGGCAGTTAATTAAACGGTGGATAAGTGAAATTAAAAATCACTTTTACATCTAGTACGGAGCCAAAATTATGGATCTAATGGAATAAATATTTAGTTTTATATATAATAATTTATTGTTCTTCTCAGGTCATATAACTTTAACTGGTTTGTTTATACAACATGCAAACTTGTTTTATACTTTTGACTTATCCACCACTAGCTAAACGCCTTTGGTACAACTGGCTCCTGACGATGATTCTGTAATAGGATCGAAATATATCAATCTTGTTTATCAATCTATATCTTGGGTGTTTCGGATCCTGTTTTTTCCTTTAGTATATATTTAGCTACTGTCCTGATATTGTCATCTGAGATGCATATGAAGCTCTTAACTATCGCCATTTTGATGATTTCTTGTAGCTAAAGAAAACCTACCCATGGTCAGGAGTGGCAAGTTTGTACAACTGCACAGCCAAGATATCGGGCATGCTATTTTGATGTTTTCTATATATTGCTATTAAATTTTGCAAATCTTGAAAACAAAATTTTCAAACTTTCGAGTCTGGCCCATGGTCAATGTCAACTAACATGTGTAGATCTATTGTCACACCAGCCATAGCCTTGCATGCAATACAACACTGGCGATCTCCCTCTTGGGGACAGATCGAAAAGTTTTTATTGCTTGGTAGAGATCTGTCTTCTGTACATTTTTTATTAAATTTTGACTTCTGTAATACAGTCTGTTATACCTACGCAGTGTCCGCTGAAGTAGGTTGGGGTGGGGAAACATTTACACATTCATGTTCTGCATGGTTAGATTCTTTTATGACTGACTGTCACTAGTGGTCTGTTAAGACAAACACATAAGCTATGTAATTTCAGACTTTGCATGGTTAATTATATCATGAATTTGATGAGCACCGTGTAATTAAATTGATTTTATTGAAAATATCTAAGCTTTCGGCCCGTTTGACTCAGGCCATCATCAGAGATAAACTAAGTTTTCGGCCCGTTTGACTCAGGCAATCATCAGAGATAAATTTTATCTCTGATGATGGCCCGAGTCAAATGGGCCGAAAGCTTAGATAATTGCAATAAAATCAATTTAATTACATGGTGTTCCACAAATTTCTTGTATATATAAAATAATACATAAGCTCTTATCAACCTCCATGGCTACCATAACCAGCTGTTGATTGATGGCACTTTGCTAGAACACCACAAATCTTTCAAGTTAGAATTTAATTGCTATATTACCCTGCACTTTGTCCAACCTGGGCTAATAAATTTAAAATTATCATAAAATTATTAAAATTAAATTTATTGGTCAATTGTGTATAGTAAAATTGTTAACCTGCATAACTGTTTTTCGTATTCTCCAAAATCTGTATGTCTCTGTTTCGTCATCCATAATAATCTCCAGGTAAAATAAGACAAAAAATACTGCACTTAAACTTAAATATTCAAGTAAAATCTTCTTTGATAGAATAAAATGCAATCCATGCACGTTTTTGACTTTATGTTATCAATGTTCGTAAGACTTCGTAATCTGTTGCGGTCTTCGGATCCAACTCGGATTCACCCGGTATTATTTTGAGAGATGGAAAACAAGGTTAGGAATAGATTACGTAATAAATTTGTTGTTGTGTTATGGCAGCAATGGCAGCAATCGCTGTCACAGCTAAAGTTATCAGTAAACCACTTCGTTTTACACCAAGGAGAGCTGCTCTTTCTTTAGTAAGTTGTATACTAGATCATAATAAAGTTATTAAAATGTTCTTATAGGATAGATCTCTACATTCTGATGAGTACAGGACCGATACATATTTTGACACACTGATCCAGAATCATCCTCAGGGCCAGGGTGCATTTGAAGTCCCGTACGCCGAAGATCTTCGGCGTGGGGTTTCAAAAATCATAATGTAATTTATAATAAAAGTCGGCGTACAATCATGAATCTTCGGCGTGAACTTTACACAGAATGCACCCTGGCCTCAGGGTGCATTCCATGTAAACTCCACACCAGAAAAACGCCAGTATTTGCTATATTTACTGTTGTGATTTGCTATATTTACTTTTGTGATTTGCTATATTTACTGTTGTGATTTGCTAAATCCACGCCGGAGATTTCCAGCGTTGAGTGCACGAAATGCAGTCTGGAATCATCCCAGTGTATGGTGTAGAATGTATACCTATTTTTAATATTTTATTTTTTCAAAATTGTATAGCGAAATTTGTTGCAACTGCATTTAAGTGCTTCTCGTACTTCTTTATAGAGGGTGGTAAAGGGGGGTTCTGAATCACATTTCACAGCGGGGGGAGCAAGCAGTTTCATGATTCATGTGTCTTATAGCAACTTCACATTTCATCTACGTAACAGTTTGTTTACAGATCTATCATGTTCCTTTATATATATAGACTCGATCTTATTTCTTCAAAGTGTATAAGCCTTTAATATGTATTGACCTCTGAAAGGCCTCCAAAGAATTTTTACTCTTATTTGAATAATGTCAGAGTTTGACATCTATTATTCTCAATTTACAGTGCAATTTTTCTGAGAATAGTGCCTCACAAGCATAAAAAATCACATTTCAGGGCACCAATATCACACATTTCACATGAACAGACATTAGCCAGTCACAGCCTACAAAAATATCACCTCTTTATACTTCAAACTGATCAAACATCTTTTAAAAGGTGTAAAGGAAATTGTATTAACATCAAATATTCTTTATCAATATGCAAATTGCAAAACAGAATGACATACCCGGTTGTGCGTTGGTTGTCATTGTTATGGCCTATGTATTTCATTATTTTCATAATATTACTGAAGTCAGTTAAATGAAAGGGGAATATTTAAGTCACCACACAAAATTCCATAATGATGCTTTTGTCCAAAAACCTGTCTTGAAAATGTCAAGAGTGGTAATAAAATTTGCTCATAAAACTATGAAAATATTCATCTCACCACAACAAACACATCAAAGCATTACAGTTCCAACACACCTCCCTACCCAAAATGTCAATTTGGTGTTTTGCGAACAGGACATTTTTGTATCAACTATAGGCCCCGTCCTCTAGCAGAAATGAAAACTAAGACCCTGTTTACATGGTACCAGGTCCACACAGTCACAATATGTCAAATTAAATAGCTTCAAGATGAGTGTAGCCTTTAAACTTATGATAATATTACAGAATTTAATAACAACTAAAAAGCAAATTCCGAAAAAAGACATCTTGAGAATGCAAGATATGCTTCAAAACAAGACGCAGGTTGAAACTGTAAATTTTCGATTTCATTTCAAAGTCATCATAAAGCATTCATGAGGGTCACAATAACTTTCTCCCTGTACCAATTGAGTATTAGAGCTACAAGAAATCTGACATTAATCTAACAATTTATATTAATTTTTTAGGTAATATTCACACACATAATATTATTGTCATACTGACATAAAAAATTACTTGTAAAATCAAATACACTATATACAGGGTGTACGAAAAAAAGGTAATCGAACTTTGCCGTGCTCTAGCGCATTCATTATACAATCTACAGAAATCATTCTTTCGCAGGCGGAAAGACCAGGCTTTTAGCTTTAGATTGTCATCCTTTTTGTGAAATTTGAAGAAAGATTGGGCACATACGAATCAAATGAAAATAGCCGGTCGAAATCGCATATTTTCACCTCTGAGCATTATTAGGGCAACGAATAAGAAAAAAATTAATTAATCATTTATCTGTCACAAGAAACAATTAACATCACTAATAAAATGCCAGAAGTTTACTACCTAAGCTAAAATTGGTCAATTAATTTTGTAATTTAATTCCCTAATGGGTTTAAATTTCAACAGATTTTCAATAAACTCCCAACGGTGAAAATATGCGATTTCGACCGGCTATTTTCATTTGATTCGTATTTGCCCAATCTTTCTTCAAATTTCACAAAAAATGATGACAATCGAAAGCTAAAAGCCTGGTCTTTCCGCCTGCGAAAGGATGATTTCTGTAGGTTGTATAATGAACGCACTAAAGCACTGCAAAGCTCGATTACCTTTTTTGATACACCCTGTATAATTGTGGAAAATTCCAAAGAATTGCCTTTTTGTGTTTTATAATTGCACCATTTAGCTACTGTATCACAAAACTATCATGGAAAAGAAAAATAGTTAACATCTCCTGCTTTTCTGAAAGGATGGATCATGATTTTTATGCATCTATTATTAGGATGGACTACAAAAAAGCATGCATGGAATATTTGATTTTCCCAATCCTCCCTTTTTACTTTATGACTGCTCCATGATACTATCTACCCTCAGTAATCTGCCTTTTTTTTGAGAGTGTACCATCTTTTGAGATTGACAAGCCATGGAGAATGACTCTCCACCCAAATCTGTTTTGCACATGATTGAACAATACTAAGCTAAATGTAGTTGAAAAATTAGTCTACAAACTGTAGCAGCAAGTTATTTAGGGGCCAATTACGGGGGCGAGTTGTCTCAGCCAAGCGAGTTGACTTACTTTGCCCAGTTGACCTGTTTTTTTTTTAATTATTCCCCATTAGTTTACAATTTCGATCACATGAAAACTCGCTCGCCTACACACATAAAAAAGCACAAGTTGCTACAGACCTGCAAACAAGTTGTAACACGTCTGTTCACAAGTTGTTGACAAGATGTATTCACACTGCTTGTTCCGAATTTGTTGGAACAAGTTTGGAACAAGCTGTTGACAAATTGTAACAAGCTTGATGGGACTATCAGACCTGTTACAAGATTGTTCCAACAAGATTGATACAGCATGATATAACAATATTGTTACGCCTTGTGTTGTCAATCTTGTAACAAACTTGCTACAACAGGATTGTATCAGAGTTGTTAGAACAACCTTGTAACAAGTCTGATATTTTTGTCAAGCTTGTTACAAGTTGTCAACAAGTTTAGAACAACTTGTTGACAACTTTGGAACAAGCAGTGCGAACACATCTTGTTGACGGCTTGTCTGCAAACTTGTTACAAGTTGTGAGATTTCTACGTGTGTAGGCGGAATAAAAATTAGCACGTGAGAGATTCAGACCAAAAACAATCGGTCTGAGCCAATACTAAACAAATTTTTGCTGCTTACACCACTCTATAGGTATTTAAGGAAGCCAAAATGCAATATACACGCCATTATAAAAAAAAAATTTGTAGCGATTACTCTTGAAAATGTTGTGTATTTAATCATGATGAGTTTATTCGACTCATTTAAACGAGTCAACCCAGTACATTTAATCGCAAGTCAGTCAACTCGCTCAACCAGGGCAACTGACTCCATGTAATGAACCCCTTAAGGAAAGAGTGCTGCTAATCAATGTGTAAAAGTAATAAAAAGTTACAAATTTTTCTTTGCTAGAGTCCAAGTGCTGTAAATAAAATCAAGGAAATATTGACACAGAAGACAGATGCTGTAAGAAACTGATTTTACTCATTTGATACCTCTTCGTTATTGTTTTGCCCTCAGTTTTTGCACCCAAAGTGTTTTCTTTGGTAATATAAAATATATGACTTTCCCCTGAAAATTAGGAAGTGGAATGTGGATCGGAGTGGAAATTGCTACTGCCCTGCAGTTATAAACAGAAGTTTTTAGCAATTTATTTCCTGAAATTTATCTACTGTAATCACTTACATAACTATATACAGTATTTTGTTTTATCAGATTGGATTAAAAGTTGGTGTCCGACAACGTGGTTGCAATGGTTTATCCTACACATTAGATTATATCAGAGAAAAAGGAAAGTTTGACGAGGAGGTTGAGCAAGATGGTACGTTCACTAAAAATCAAATAATAATAACCAATCAATCAGCAATGATTCGCGAGAAATTACGTAAATTAGCCAGCTAAAGAATGTAGTTTTTCTATGAAAAAGAGCAGTTAACGCAGTGACCATGATGAGAACCGTAACCTTGTTGTAGCTGGTCTTAATTGTTACTTGGACAGGTGAATGTCGTTTTCTCTGTGTGTACAGGGCGCTGTAAAACAGGATGCTGTCTGTTGGAGCCCTGGTTTGTGTTCTTCTTTTCCTAGTTGTCTCTAGGGTCTCTGGTCCCATCTACGCTTCCTGCCAAAAATCTAAACTTTGGGGCTGCTTTCCAGTTACACATACACATGTAAAATAACGAATAACCACAACATTTAGAAGTATTACGTGAAGTACAGATTAAAATATTATCTAGAAATTGACAAATTGTTTAAGCCAATTAGACATGGCTGTTAATTGTGAATCAGAGGAATTACTGACGAGATACTTTTTTATCTAATCTATTTTTCTACCAGGTGTTAAAATATTTATTGATGCAAAAGCTCAGCTGACACTTCTTGGAACAGAAATGGATTTTGTTGAAGATACTTTATCCAGCGAATTTGTTTTTTATAATCCAAATATCAAAGGAACGTGTGGCTGCGGCGAGAGTTTTTCAGTTTAGACTGTATTTTATCTGTGACCTAAAGATCATATGTACAGGTTGTTACTCAGCTGCAGTATATAATAATGGTAAAAAGTAAACCGAGGATATTTTTCATGCAAAAGATGGCAGTTGAAACCACATTGTTGATAATTTCATGCAATGGAAACAAAATAAGCATATATTTGGTGTCTCATATGTGAACACAAGCTTGTAAGGGGCGAATGTTTTGTACAATGGCGTATAAATTATATAATATTCAAAACTCGTTTTAAGTGGTTTTATATTTCTTAAATACAATAAATCATAGAGACATGGTCAAGACCAGATTACAAACTTGATACCTCCAGGCTTGGCGCTAGGGTTGTTCTGAAGTCATTTAGCTCAATCCTGTATGGGGGGGGGGGGGAGGGGATAACGTAAGGCTAAGAAGTTTTCTCAGAAATTTTTCTGGATCAATGTTTTAGTTCCTGGGGGCTGTTGGTCAAGACCCTCGGCTGACGTGAAAATTCAAACGAAAGCACACAAAAACATAGTCATAGGATCTTTTACTTTAGACGATCTATTGAGAGAATTTGAGAGAGTTTAACCTAAGTTTAGGCTAGCTTTTAGTAACCAGGTCCTGTAAATTTAATTTAAAGACACACATGCGGCGAAGGAATAATGCTGGTGATACATTCACATTTTTTTTCAACTTGCATGCAGGAAGACTGGCGAACTTATAAACTTGAGTTTAAGAAAGTTGGAGTGAAGCAATTTCATGGCTAAAATTTCATCCCAAGCCAGCATCGTTCCATAGTCCTGAAAACAAGACTTCGTATGAAGTACAACAGAGAGTCCTGAAAGGGTAAAATGAGAGCAGGCAGTTGCCTATTAATAGTAATTTTTATTGCGAATTGAGTTTTCTGTATCGTGATGTTTTGTGTAGTAGAATCGAGTTTTGTGTGGTAGAACTGGGTATTGTGCTGTCAAATTGTGTTTTGTGTAGTCAGGGTGTTGGCCAGAAGTAACACAAAATCCGCGTTCAACTGAGACTGGGAAATTTAGCCTGAATGCATGTGTGACAGTTCCACATTTCTACCTGGGTAGTAGGCACCCCTTGCATGGTTGTGTCTTTGAAATGCCATTCTCAACATTTTGAGAACAATATTGTGTAACAGGACTGATTTAGGTCAAGGCATTACTACCATCAGACGTGATAAAAAATGCAGTGACCACATGTTCCAAACGAGTCTAAAAGAACATTGAAAATAAAGCATAGCCTGTGAAAAAAACAATAACCGTATTAGTCTATTATCAGATGTGATTTAATTGAATATTTATAATATAACTCTTTTTGATTGACCCAGATTGGGAAATTGCAACCTAAAAGTAATTGAAAACACCGCGTTAAACGCGGGTATTTTTCACTGTAGCTAAAACCCTGGGACTGGTATAAAAGTGATTAATGTTAACTATGATTAGTGGATACGTCAACCAATCAGAACAACGTATTTTGTACATAATCAATACTTAATTACAAAACGGTGATTACAAAAGTGATTAAGAGTTTTATACAACCGGCCCCAGGTATTTCAATTGAGTTTCGTGCATTGCACTTATGGGTTACCGTAGACCACACGATCTCCCAGCCTCCTCGCAACCCTAGGCAGGTTAAAGAGCATCCTCCCTTCAGGAGAACTTCCTAACGTCATGAATGTGGCCATGTGGGACACCTTATTTCCAGGTAAAACTAATAATTTTTCCTTGAATTCTTGGTAGTAAATAAAACTATTTTCACAATTTTTTCATCGTGTAAAATCATAAAAATAAAAAAAAAGAATATTAAAAAAATCGTCGACACAATGCATACAATCATAGGCGGCCCAATTCAGTGTGTAGTTTCATATAGAGATCAGTGCGCACGTAAAAATGCAGCTGGTCTCGTTCAGTGGCCTGGGTACAAAGGTCCTTCTAATCCAAGATGTCTTCCCGTGTGAGTGCAGGAAGCAACGTTTCTTCAAACCAAGATCCACGTCGAGAAAACAGAATATATCGATATATTCCTGTAACAAATAAACCTAATCAAGATCCATTGCCGGATTATGTCAGTTTGTTAGGAATGATTTTTAGTATGCTTGGTTTAATGATGCGAGTAAGTAAAATATTTACTAGCGTTTCAATTGAATTTGCTAATAATGTACACAATACGATAGCCGGACTGTATTTTTGTATAGCATTCTTGTGTAAACATTGAATGTACATGGGGTAATTTTATGTACTAATGCTTTTATTTTGCATGAAAATCAAAATGACCAAATTGGGATATAAATCATTGATTGTATAAAAAGTGTTCAACATTTTCTTTAGATGAAATGGGCCGCCTGGGCAGCCGTATATTGTGCATTCATAAGTTTTGCTAATTCCAAAGCGTCAGAAGATACAAAACAAATGTTTAGCAGCTTTCTGTAAGTTTTTTTATTATCCTTTAAAAATTTTAAAAAATCACTTCAGTGCACTGTAATAAAGACTAAAACTCCTGTGGGTCAATTTCTGCCATCTTGGTTTCACCAAACATAGGAGCAGTAACCTGGAGTTATTGATCTAGTCTTTGTTAGTTGTTAGAGTTCACTGACCTTGATATAGATTAGGGATCTTAGCTAGGTTTGCAAACTTTAAAAAAAGTTGTTGCCCTTGAGGCAAGCAACACTTACAATTTGGTTGACCAAGACCATTTCTCACTTGCCCACATTAAATTTTAAAAAATTAAGGTTATAACGCACAAAAACAAAGCCAGTGTTTGGTGCTCAAAACACAAAAATGTGGTTGCTCTTTGGGATATCCAACACAAATTTTTAGTTACTCTGAGACATCAAACAGGAAATTTTATACATCCTGGATCCTAGCTATAAGGTTTATTTGATGCTTTAAAAAAATGTAACAAACTAAAAATCATTAGGTAAATTTATTCTATGACTGTACAGTACAGTCCTAATGAAACATAACAATTCTCTCAATATTTTCAAGCGAGTTTTGAGCGCATTATCGATAGCTTGTTGATTAAAATATAATTTTGTGGAAACATCACGTAAGTTTATTATCACAGAACTTTTGATCCGTAAGCTCGGATCTTCATCAGTGCTAATAAAAATGTGACTAATATCACAGATTACTATTATACCAGATGTCTATCTTCGCCAAAGATCTGTTACAAATTTTTGACGCGAGCTGACGCATAGCTGACGAAAGATTTCCGCCTGTTGTTAGTAAGCACAATCCACGCCATACAACGTCTAACACCGTAGGCGCTATGCATGTCTGACACAGGCCTGGCCTGGACGCGAGTCTGACAAAAGTGTCCGCCATGTTGTTAGTAAGCGCAATCCATGCCATACAACGTAAGCAATGTGTGTACATTGTCACAGATCACTATTATTCCACACACTAAAATTTATTACTGAATTTATAGAGAAGTTGATCAGAACCTGACCCATATTGTGCGTTTTTTTGTGGCTGCAACAGTCTAACACCGTACGCGCTATGTATGTCTGACACAGGCCTGGCCTGGACGCGAGTCTGACGCACTGTCCGCCATGTTGTTAGTAAGCGCAACATACGTGATATTGCAAAAAATCACGAGTGCAATTCGTGATCAGAGTGAAAATTGCTAACACAAATTTACCTTGCGAAAACACGAAGATAGACATCTGGTACAATAGTAATCTGTGCTAATATAAATTGACACCACAAATAGAGCGCGTAGTAAAGAGAGCGCGAGCATACACTGTGGCAAATTGATTTCTCTTTTTTCTTAATTTGCGCTCGCGTGAATTAGTCACAACTTTTTAGCTTGTTGGATTTGACGTAGTTGATTTAACCGTTTAATTAACACTCAAATCACATGAGCATACAAATCATGACATTTTACCTATTTAAGGGACCTGTGAATTTAAATTAGTCACATTACTTGCACTGAAGAAGATCCAAGCTCATGACGGATCAAAAGCTCTGCAATAATAAACTTATGTGGTGTTTCCACAAAATTATATTTTAATTTGAAAATCACCATGCAAACATACAGCTGATACAAGGAGCTTGTTGATTCTCGCTCGAATCTTGATGCAAAGAAATTTTTCAAGTATCTGGATTTTCAATACTCCGTGTTCATGATGAGTAATGTCAACATATACAGAAGTCCTAGTGTTTTATAACTGGCATACTAATATTACTGTATATGCTACAAGACAATATGATGTGCTAAAAATGTAAACTAACATTAGTCATTACACTTGAGAATGTCTGTAAATTTGAATTTAAATTTTTTGTATTCTTGGTATTGTAAATGAAAATGCTGATCTCGCTCAATAATCGTGCGATACTCGAAGTACTCGATAATTTCGAGTGATCTCGCTCATAACACTCAATGCTTTCAAAAAATTAGGCACTTCTTGCTTGCTCAATACCTGCACAAACATGTTACACACTATTATTATTATTATTATTATTATTATTAACAATATTTATTCAGGAAGCCTACTCGCCAAAGCAATTTTCAGTAGGGTCCTGTTACACAAACATGTTAAAACTATGATTTATAAATAATTAAAAAATAATCACTAAATATTGAATATAAAATAAGTGTCACACTAGATATAGGTTAAATATTAAATATCATTATAATGTAGATTTAAAAATACTTAAGGTTTGTGAGTCTCTTGTGTTCTCTGGTAAAAGATTCCATTCACTCAATGCTCAATGTTAAGTTTCATTAGAACTGTACTGCATGTTGTTAAATGTACAGAGTATGTGTTTTGACTTAAAATTATTATTTTTAGATTATCAGTTTCTGCTGTTGTGATGTCATATTTACAAAATCCTCAGCCTATGACTGCACCATGGTGACAGTATACCACTTCAGTCACCAGATTATGATATCATCTACTCATACTGTCAAACCTCCATTAGTTGTGACAACACCGTCTTGTGATATGTCATAGTTGTCCTCTCAAATATTATTTAACAATTATTTGCCAAAGGCAAATTGATTGTGGGTTAATATTCTCAAAGGCAAAGTTGATGTGAATATTTCCCGCAATCTCTGAGACAAATAATTGTTTTAGTATATTTCTTTAGTAAAATATGTATAAAATGCACTTCTTTTATAAATACAGTTTACTTTGGATAATCTCTAAGTATAAGTTTATAAGTACTAAAGTTTATTTGTAGTTTTTAAAGTGTGAAAATAATATGTAATAAGTTATTTGCAGACAATCTATTACCTTAAGGTATTTTAACATCAATGTTTGTTGATATTCTTTAACTTTGTATTAATGCAAATTTTCTCCATTTGCTCATTTTGGCAAAAGTATAAAACAACTGTCATTTCCGGCCATTTTCAAAAAAATGTTAATGGTAACTAGTAAATAATGCCTCTTATTTACTGGTCAGGTAACCAATCAAAATGCTTGGAAACCGTTATTTACTGAAGAAATTATACTAAAAAGGCATGTACAGTTCAGAAACTAATATTGATTTGTTCAAGTTAGACATTGAAATAAAAATACTGGGAAAGCCTCATTTTCATTTAGTTGTAGTTATCCTAATCATACTTCACAATGTAACTATAAAACAGTCACTAATAACTAGCTGGCTTGCACCCCATGTAAATAATACAGTTAATAGTGATGTATATAATATGCTTACTTGTGACCCAAATTACGTTCATAGCTAAATTACCAGGAGGAAATAGAGTGCAGTGAATATCATGCCTTGGGATTGTTGGGTATGCAGTGGTGTACAAATGCTGTTTAAATCATATTGCAACACACATGAAAACTTGGGAATGATGTGTGAAATATTTTGGTGAAAGTTTTGTAAAGATAGATTGTAAATTGCACACTTTGCTGAACTTAGGGGTGTGCTAAAGCATGAGTGTGTGTGATCACACACCTTTCCTAGGAAGGCTTGGACATGTTTATTACAAAAATGGTTTATACTTTTAAGTGTAAGACAGCCTTGTACCTCCATGGCCATGTGCTTTATGTGCCTTTAATACAGTGAAATTGTTGGAAAAAACAAAGTGTTAATAAGAAAACAAACAAGGCACATTTCATCCAATTTGAATTTCATTTTATTTTGTCTTGACAATTAAACATGAAAACAAAATCCTCAAAGTTACAGTTTTGAATGTGCCACCGTTAATACAGTTATGTACAGAGGTCTTAAAATGCAGTTATAAATAGAGAGATCAGTTACTGAAATAGCAAGCATGTTGGGTGCTTGGACGTCCCTGGAGCAAAACCAAGACCGGATTATGTGGGGAGGTGCACACCTCCCCCTACGATTACTTTACACCTCTCCCAAGAATTTGTGCACCTCCCTAAATAAATGTCTGCAAATATTAGCGTCTATTTTTTTTCAATGATATTTTATTACTAGAAAAACAGGCATAATTATACATAAAATGTATAAAAGGCATTTTTTATTTCTACCCTTCGTCGACTTGAAGAGATCATAGTAGCACCTCCCCTTACATTTTCTCCAAAATCCAGCCTACATTAAACCAATGCTTAAACAGTTTTTGGGAAGTATAGAGCTGCAAGAAAAGTATGGTTCACACTTGTCGCAGGAATCGGGAATTTTCTCCTCACGTATGTGAAAAACTAATAAAGTATATACCATTCCAAAATCAATCTAATATTTGTCCTAGAATTCACTCAATCAGTCAAAAGTCATAAATGATAATGTGAACCAGATATGCTACAAAGGTCAAAATATATTGAACAAGGCAAAAAGCTCTAAAAGAATTTTTAGCACAGTTTTAATAGTCTTATTTAGAAAAAACTCCCTTACACTAAAAAGTTTGATACTTTCTGCTGATTAATCATAAAAATTGTCTGGAAGCAACGAGTATGCCAATAAGGTCCACTAAAATTCCATCCCTAAAATTTAGCGAGAAAGGCAACTCAATAAATATTTTTCCATCCTGACTACGTGAAGTAGAGCATAACAACTACAATCATTCAAAAATGCTAGAGTGAAAAAGTGGACAACACAGGTAGCAATCCCGACCAAACAAACAGTAATACCATGGATAGTTAACTACAATGGTACAATAAGCGTTGTGTAGAAAGTCAGGTACAATACACATGATACTTTTTTCTGATTTTGGAACTTGTGGGAATATGTCGCTTTAAGTTTTTAGAACAGATACGACAGATAATAGTGAACGCAGTATTAGCCAATGAGACAAAAAACCACTATAGACACACTACAATAGAAATATATGTGCAGTTTAATATGAACAGGGTATACTATATCCATTTACCATTATGGTAGGTTATCTATTTACAAATCAATATATTTATATATGTACTTATATGTTAACCGCCCTTACATAACGCGATTCATGCTCCTCTTCTTCGATAAATTCATTACACAAAGTGTTCAAATCTTCATGAAGATCCACAAATTGTGGTCGATGTGTTGGCGTTTTTGCCCAACAACTTCTCATAAGTTCATAAACAACTGGAATACAGTCGCGTGGTTGTTCTAGTAACACCATGTTTAAGATCTTCTGTCGCACTTCTGGTAATGTAAAACCAAAGTATGGTTGAAAACCATAGGTGAAGATTTCCCATAAGAGAATACCAAAGGCCCACACGTCCGAATAGACTGTGTATGTCTCTGTAGGTATGGTCTCTGGGGCCATCCAACCCAGGGCAATACCTCGTTTGTTTGCACGTCTGAAGTAACAGACGTCACGGTCCACTGAAAAGTCTGTTATTTTGATCACCATTGAATGGGCAACTTGACAATTTCTTGTCATCAGCTCACCATGCACATAGTCATGAGAAGATAAATATGCCATCCCAGCCGCAATCTGACGGGAAATATCCAGGAGGTTAACTTTATCAAGCAAAGCATGATCTCTAGTAAAGTTAGGATTGTTTGGTGAATGGTAGATCAAATATTGGTACAAGCTACCATGGCCTGCTGACTCGTACACCAAGGTCATCGGCTCACTTGCTGAAGTGATTGCTTCAATGGTGAGGAGGTTCGGGTGGTGAAACTGAGACCATCTCCTGGCTTGATTAATAAATTCTTCACGATAATCTTTCAGAGCGACTTTCACTAATCTGCTTACACGGCTACCATCTTCAGAAATGATCTCCCCACTGTGCAGTGAACCAAACTTTCCATTGCCAATAAACTTTGGTAACAAAATGTTCTCCGCAGGGATGGTACGTAACTAAAGCACAAACACAAATGTACAACATATTAAATAGGATCTTGTCATAACAAATACTACGGTTATATCTCTACCTGTATTGTCGATGGGAAATATCGGTTAAAATGGCAACAATAATGCCTGATAGAATATTGATAGCTCTCTCCCTTGTCGCATGTAACATTATACCAAATAATAGATCTTTATGCGATCGATTAGTTATTTCATACCTAATTTTAATCATCACTGCACATTTTGCTTTTATCACTGCGCAAAGTGGTTATCACTGCGCCATGGCTTGCCCCCACCCCCCCACCCAATAGAAACAAAAAATAATACTACTGAAATAACTGACGATGTGCAAATAATTTATTAGGGACTACCTTTATGTCGGGCGGGTGGGGTGGGGGAGGATGAAAATTTTGCTCCGGACCGCGAACATTATCTGGGCGGGCCTGCACTGCGCACTAAAACTAAGTATGGCTAACGAATCACAGCCACAGGTAAAAAACCCTAGGTACGAGAGTACCACAACCATACTAATGAGCCATGACAATCACAATACTCTCCGCAATTTGAGTTAAATACTTTGACCACAGAAGATGTTTTCAAAAAGTGTGATGTCAGATGAACTATCATTGGCGTATTTATAAAAGTTCAATATCTCGACAATGTTGCTAGTATTGCAAAAGAAGTTTATCGCTTTCACTAATCCAATGCAATTAAATAAACGTTGGACAAAAATTCTTTCCACGGGTACTTTCAAATTTCTTACCTCTGGTAGCAAGACAGTGACAGTCATGGTTGGGTTTGTCTTGATGGCATCAGGACCTTGTTTATGCTGTTTCCAGCACACTGCTATAATCACGATGGCCACAATCATTCCAAACACAACACAAGGTATGACTGTGTACAAGAGGTTTGATAAATGCCCGCTATCTGACTCCGCTTCTATACAAACAGAAAGAAAACCAGGGATTAAATAACTCAGTTCAACTGTAATAGTTCAACTTCTCAGCAATAAAAAGATTCTACGACATCAACTTCTCAGTAATAAAAAGATTCTACGTGCAGCCACTCCACAAACATTAATCAAAGACCCCTCTACTTAAAAAGCAGAGACTTTTAGAACTTTTTTACAAGATTGCAAAACCGGAAATATAAATTCTGTAGTATCATATTCGATAAAGCACATTGCAAGTACTGTTTCACAATTGACCATTCCCCTCTTAGACAAACGTTTGAATTCGGAAAATCAACTAGCACAGCTAAAAAGAGCATCCTAAATTTCATAGAATTGTCAAGTTTGGTAGCAAAATATTATAAAATGTGAAAATATAGTCCTGTAAGTTCTTTTGTGTAGTTTTGTGTTACGCGCAGAAAAGCGTTCCACTGTGTGGGAATATGGTAACGCTTTTTCCCACGATTACAAAAGCATACAAAATTTGCAAACTTTACATTACTATATTTTCAACATTTTGCGATATTTTACAACTAAACTTAACATTTTACTAATTTAGGAAGCTCTTTCCTAAAATTGTTTCCGAATTTGGGGAACGCTCCATTGATCATAACGAGAAACACAGCATGTGATTTTTTGTGAAGACACCCAAGGACATTCAACTTTAACAAAACAAAGACAATAAATAACCTCTATATATAAATTGGACCCCTTGTACCGTAGCAAGGAGTTCCGTTGGTACTTGAAGTTTTCCCTGGTTGGAAGTCCTCCAATCACTATTTTTCATATCTCGTCGTTTTACCTTCGTGTGCTCTTTATTATTTGTGTTTGTGTTAATAGATTTTCCCCAAATTATTCAATGGTCTGATGACGCAATTCAAGTGAGTTGGTGTATAGTAAAATGTTTTGTTCTGTTCGTTAAAACCCAATCGAGGATATTAGATTCTTTAGTGTTAAAAGTAACTAACTGTTTAAGATGATTGGGTGATGTACGTCTGTTTAAGCCTGTTGAATTTGGGTTGAAATCCCTGGTTTGGGGACTTCAACCCAAAATAGCTAGAATATCTATTGCGTTATACTACGTATATTCAAATATTTATATAGCTATATTTGAACCAGAAATTTTCATGATTCCCACAAAAAAGTGAAACCAACGACGTGGAGTGAGTGTACAACGACATGCTAAGTTAAACTATTCTACGAGCTAAATACCTACGAGCTTAAAATTAATATCATACCTTTTCTGGCAGCAACTTTAGGCACATTGCAGTATTCCCATTTGTTTTTCTCGACGTAACACCATGGTCTGTCTTTCTTTCCTGACGGATTACGACAGTAATTATGCGCCCAGTTATGTTCAGGTTCATGTTCATTCCATGGTAGACATCGTGCTTTGCTTGCTGTCACTGCTAATGTACCAAGGTAATCTGCACCCGTTCCATTCAATGTAGTATCAAAGGGCGCTAAAAACAGAATTTTTCCATTGTTAGGCTTTAACATGTTTTCAGTATTTTAAAATAAGGCGATCGTGTGGGGTAAAGTAAAAGGATTTCGATCAGTTATAAGCTCACTTACCACATCTGGGAATATTACACGACTGTTTACGCTGAGTATCACCTTCTTTTGTAAAACACCAAGGTGCACTTGACTTTCCTCCTGGATTACGACAAAAATTGTGTGCTTCCTTCATATTAGGATAGTGAATCATATCCCAACGTTCACATGCTTCACCCGACGCCGTTGTGTTGGTAAAACCAAGGTACTTCTCTCCTTTGCCAGCATAACAATCCCCGTGAATGACTGGAACTAAAAAAAAATTTAAGATTACTGAAAAGAGAATGTGGAACGCATGATTTTCTATCGTAGCCCGTTGGCGAGGACCCAGTCTCCCCTGGTATAGCAAGATTTATAGCAAAACAAAGATATACGCGAGCGGTGCTGCATCCAATGAACGATTATTCCATATTCGTAATTAAAAAATTGAATTTTCGATACAAGTTGGACTTTTATTATCACTCAAGGGATTGTTGTCTACGGTTGAACCACAATATTTAATAAATTATTTATTATTTGCAAGTAATGCTTCCTACCTGTTCTATTCGCAACGAAAAGTCTCTGAAATGACGTACATCGTTCATTTGACTCTGGTAACTCATTGCAAGTTGGAAAAAGAATAGACCCCAGTAAACTTTCCTCTTTTGCAATAGGATGTTCCGTCCGACAAAATTCATGTTGAATACGGAAGCAATCACGTCGACAAATATAGCTTGGTGTTGGTTGACTGCTCGGCTCGCATAAGGGGAAAAGATGATGGCACATTAGAGGCAATACAAACGGTTCGCATTTTGCTGAGATTCGTGGAAAACTTTTAATTTCTTTATTGGCCAGTTTTAACTTTCTTTCAATGTTAGATTCTAGGTTGTCCACTTCAACGAAGATATTTTTCGTTCCAAGAAAATCTTTACAGATTTTTCCTGTGTACGGCTGGCATCTTCCAATCTTATTTGGTCGTTTTGTGAGTGGACTAGAAAATTGGAGAACAAATCTTTTGTTGGCTTTTTTTCTCTTTCCCCCTTCGATTTAGAATAGATTTTTGTTACTAGATCATAGGGTTGGGCTGTTTATTGATTAACCAAAAATCGATTCAATCTATTTTTCTTCAGACAAAAAAAGGGAGAAAATCAGAAAAATGTTTGAAATTCGCTAGTATTGAATCAAAATGGAGTAAATTAATGCCACAAAAATGCAAAATTGTGAAGCATTATTCCAAAAAATTGTCAAAACGTTTTATGTTCTTAATTCTTAACAGAGATAATAACGAACTTTACAGCCACATTACAACAGCAAGGACGTCACTTATTACATGACAGAATTATTTTAAAAGGTTGCATTGTCCCTCACTTAAGGTCATCGTATAAACTCATGTTCGTATGCAAAGCCCTGCTTTGTATCCAGGCGTCTTTTAGTACTTGAATTAAGCTATGTAGTCTTTCAAAAGCTTACACGAAGTTTCAAGGCGACCGAAACAATGCCGCAGGGCAATGTTAGAATAGGGCGTTTCGCTCTTTCCATCATTTTCCTCGCGCGCTTGCAATGAACAATACTTCATGTCACTCCTTATATAGACGATAAAGCGTAATTAATGTAATAAGCGCCTGCGTATTTTTGCTACAAATTCCTGCTTACATCGTGCTTGAGCCGCATGGTGTTTATAATAAAGAACGGCAGTGGAAGGAAACTACTGTCAACTACAACATCATCATTACAAGAAAACGTAGAGGAGCAGCCTTGTAAAATATTGCCTGTAGATATATGGCACATCTCACCACGTACCAATACGGAGAGCAAACTAATATTGGAAATATTAAATGTGCTGGGCACCAAAAAACGTAATTCATTCAACATTTTTTTCAGTCCATAGAACCATCCACACAACAGCCAAATAGATTTAATATTTTCCATATAGAATAAGTACTAGCTGTTAAAACTTCCTTAATGCTAGCAGAATCATTAGAGTTCAAAGTAAAGTTTATTTAAATTTACTTACGGATTTGTATCAGGAGCACCTGAAATGAAAAGAAGAAACACAATAAAAATAATGTCCTTACTCCCTACTTATTAAAAGTATTTTAACCACACTCTTTCGATGCCCGCGTACACCAGTTGCTCCCCCCTCCATTCAGAGGGTGTCCCTAGGACTACCTTCTCAGGGAACAGAATGTAGATCACATGATATTGTCAAATAAATGACATGATAAATGACAAAATATTGTCAAAATAGATCATTCTCAAACATTAAATACCCGTACTGCATAACATGGCAACAAAGCATCAAGATAATAGTGACATGTCGTCACATTTCAAACTACACTTCTACTAGTTCAAATATATATGAATTGAACGTGATCTTTACCTAGAAGTTCTTGAGGCACTCCAATACTTGAACACTTTCCACTTGAAGTCGCCGCTTCCACGGATGAACAATCAAAAAAGATATTAGCCGCGCCAAAATTTTTCCCACTTGAATATTCTTTTTTACAAAGTTTATTCTTGAGCACTAAACATTCGTCTTTGCAAATTGGTTTTCCCTTGGGAGTAACTGATCTCTCATCGCAGTCGGGCAAATGCAGTTGACATAGTAACGGTTGCACGTAATTCTGACACTGGCGGCTTGAAACGAAACTGTTTCGTTTATTTAATGTTTCTTTAATAACTTTCTCGATATTTGATATTCCCACGCCATCTTTAACGAACACCTTCGTACCACGTTTTGTTCCACATACGTTGCCATTGTACACCAAACATTTACCTCTGAAAATGAAAGAAAAATAAGAGTTCATGTGAAGTTGTAGACACTTTCTGGGAATCAGCTTTTAAGTTGCTCGAAATGCAGTTCACATGGCTCAGATTTTCTACCTAATTCTTTTTTTCCATAATTCTTAATTCCACTTTATTTTGAATGGCAAATTTCCCTACAAATAACTACCTGCAAATAATAGTTTGAGCATGCGTACTTGTTAACAACATTGTTGAGCTACAAATAACACACTAAGCATGCGCACTGCTTTCAATTCTGTAAACAATGGCTGCTCGCTTAGTTGCTTTGGTGAACATTCAAAAGGTGTATATGAAAGCTTTTTTGTCCCTAGTTATAAACTTTGCATAAACTCGGTTGATGCCGAAGGCAGAGGCAAGTACTTAATCTGCGAACCACCGACAAATCACGATATTTTGCTCAACCTAGTCCAGTAATTGGTAAACCTCTGCGTTTTACAAGCTGCTAAATTTCTTTGTGCGGCGTCCTCTGACGACCGAAGAAAATCACCAGCCTGCTGCAGTAACTACATAAATATTATAATATAATCATTATGATGACTGAAAATACAATATAAAATTTTGACGTATACCTTGGTAAGTTGTTGGTAGGACCTAAAGAAAAACAACCAGGGCATTAATTATTTGAGAAAAATTGAGAGAATGAAGTTCCATCATTGAGAGATGAGGTGCAATATTTGACCACAGCGTGAAACCTAATCATGTACAGTAAGAACTTCCGCGCATCGTCACTTTTGTTATCGTCCTTCTTCTCATAACATATTTAATGAATTGTGACTTACTAAATTGAGTCTGAATCGAGTTTAAACGTGGTGTCTCAATGATTTATCTTTTTAAATAATGAAGGGTTTTGAAAAGATGGAAATTTGAAGTAAAAATTTCAGCTGCAGTAAAAGCAGTTTCAGATAATGTAGTTCTCCCAATATGACAATAATCACATTGAACAAAATGATCACCTGGTTGTAAAGAGGTAACATGCCGTTTGATGGAAACACAATTTGTCTGTAAAGGATCTTCATCTGGTAACTTCTGACAATCAGGAAACAGATCATCTTCACTGCTCTGAGCCTTTCCCCTTATGTTATACTCAGCTTTACAATCTTTGCTTTGAATAAGATTACATTCACTTTTACAAATTGATTTTGGTTCAGCTTTGGAGTTCACTAAACTGCATTGAGGGAAATGGTGATGGCACCACAAAGGAAGAGCTGTTGATAGACACGACTTTGTAAGGTTTGGACTCATAACGTCGTAACCAAATTTCAACTTCTGTTCAATAAACAGCTGACGCTTCTCGCCACCATCTTCCACAAATATAAGAACATTGTCCTGTATATATGGTGCACATATCGTGCCCTTGTACATCTCACATTTGCCAGTTCTCTGTTTCGACCCCACGCTGAAACAAAGCAAGAGAGATTTAGATTAGCCTTACAGGCTGTTTTCTTTGCAGTACTACTTTCTCTTCCATTATCATAGAAACAAACCCTTACCTTGGAGCAGTTGTAAGTTTTTTCACATCATCACGGGAAGCTGCAGAGAAAAATACTTCATTTTAATAAATCGTACTTGCAGAGTAAGAATGCAAATTTTTATCGTCATCGTCATTCATTTCTTTAGAAATTAAACGTTTCCAATTTCCATTGCAATAAAGACGAGCATGTTTGAACGGCATGACAAATGTGAGGGTGGCTTTTCCACTGACCAAACATCAATACAAGTCGACAATTTCATAAAATATCATACACAACGTAAGATCAGCATCTTGAAACCCGAGCCAAACAAGAACTATTATACTTCTTTACTGTACTTGTATATTGCCAGAAAAATAATTTTGCTCGTATTAAAAAGTAGCCCGTGTCAGGCTAACCAGGTGCACATTGCATACCCATCTTACCCCGTCTTATCCCAACATATCCAGTTGTAACTATCTCTTGACCTCTTGAGTTACGACCAAGACAGCTGTATGACGCATTATGTTTTGACGCCCCTTTCTTCATCCTTATCCGTAATTTTGATCCATTATGATTCTGCCATTCACTACAGAAGAAATAGGAATACTTAAACATAATTCATACATGTACTAAATCGTAAATCGTATCCTTAAAGAGCTTTTCCACTACGTGAATTGTTCGCGCAACGCGCAGCAAAAATAAGAATTCAGCAACTCGCTTGTTTAGCAAAACAATTCGCCGCCAAAAGCGGAAAGCATTTTGCTTTTTCTTTGTTTACGTGCGAATAAAGACGCCCAGTGGATGATGGGATTTACGGATAAATCAACACATGTTGATTGAGTACCAGCGCACATCCTTTTCTATCATACTACATCGTACTTTGCCAAACCCAAGTGCACAACAAAAACAACTAGTTCAATATTGTCAAAATACAAAAACAAACAAATGTTCAGCTCTCCACATTGCTCAATGTTCTTAACAATTATTTCAACATTGTTACACCCAATTCACGCTTACCGATATCGTTCCATACTGTCAACAGGTAAGAACAGTGCGAAGCAGAACAATGTTCAATCCTGCATGAAGGCTTAATTTTTTTTTGCTTTGTATACAAAACTGTAATTGAAGGGAAATGGCAACAAAAATTTTTATCGTCCAATTTGAAAGAGACACCAAAACGATATATAGAAGTATATTGCAGAATTTTTATATCTGCCCTATTTGGTGAGATATTTTGACTTGAAATCTTTAGTTGTCCGCCATCTTGGATATTTGTAGATAGCATGATACGTCACAACTGGGGTCACGCAATTTTTTTTCTTATATTACGACACAATGATTAATCTTCTCCATTAACCACACACATGGTAAATGTTTCGGATTTCAACACGGCCTGAAAAGGTTTCAAATATTTTATTGGTGGTAAGTATTTAGGAGAAGCTTTGAATGGCTTATCGCTGTTGTGACGACACCAAAACATTGTTAATGAGGTTAAAAATTAATCCAAAATGGCGGACAGTTCGATTATTCAGGTGACAATATCTACCAAAGCAAAACAGGTACAAAATTTTGTGAAAGACTTCTATATATCATTTTTAGATTCGCTTTCAAGAGACAATAAAAACTTTTGATGCCATTTAATTTTCCTTTAAGTGAGCAGGTAACTATGTAAGTCCCCTAAGTCTCCTTGTTGTAATGTGTTCCTTGTTCTTACTCGTGGTTCGAGGTTAACGAATGAACAGGTTTCAGAAACCAGTATTTCATACTCCAGGTACAATAAGGCACAATACAGGTACAATAGTATAGGTACAATTGTAGAAACGCTCAAGTATACGATGCGAAACTACAACAGAATTTTCATTAAACAAGCACAATTCTAATTTTATTTTTTTTTAAATGAAATGGAACCTGCGAGTTGCTTACCTTACAACAAAGTTTTTGGTTTTTCTCAGTGGCTTTCCATTTCGCAACCAGGTGATATTTGAAGGATGAACGCCTTCGAAGGCACATTTCAACGTTACTTTGTCGCCAGGCTCCAGCGTAATGTCCTCCAGTTTTCGTGTAACTAAAAAAATTGATAGAGAAAGTAAAACGCAAGGACCTGGGGCAAAAGAAAACGAGTTTCATAGCTAGGCCTATAAACCTTTGCATTTATGACATAATTCTTTAAACTATAAGCTTCTCTCACAAGCGAAGTTTCTGATCAATACAATTGACAAACATGTATGTGATTGTATCGGTATTATTATTCACAAAAAATCTGAGAAATTATTAATTGGTTGTTAATGAAGGCCGCACGAAAAGACGAGGTTAGCAATTATTTCTTCCAACTTTATCCAAATGCCAACGGGCAGCCAGTGCTTGCGTATAGGATTGTACTTCGAGTGTCAATTCTTCACACATTAATTGAAGTACCACATTACCGCTCTAAGTTACTAGGCCAGGAACGATGAGAATACATTTTCTGCGCAATTACAACCGCTGACCAACGCTCGAAGATTGCAAGCTCGGAAATGGTAGAAATCGCCAGGGACTCAGTGGTTGCACGAATGTTGGTAGCGCTATTCATCGGATTGTAATTCTTTCAACTCCAGCAGAACGGCTTGATGACATTAAGGATACTGGTTCGCCAAAAATAAATATCGACTTTAAGTTGTTAAATGCTCAACTTTCAGATAAGTTTTAGAAAAATCACTATCCGGTGAATAACGGTATCTACATGTCATGCAGTCGCCGCCAGCAGAACTATTTTAATGCAGTATGTAGATACTTATCCACACAATGCTTTATTGTATTTTCCACCATTTGTTCATTAAATTAAAAAAGTAGCGCTCAGGTCAAGTCCATTGATCGTAATGAGACAAAATAAATGACGCTTCCATGTAGACAGACATTTGTCATCATTTTCATTATGTGCAGACTATTGAAGCTAGCAGGGATACCCATGCAGGATGGATACAGCAGGGTTAGGGAGGAACTGCCAGAAATATCCGAGTTCACCTTGCTCACTAATTTTCAATTTATTATCTTGATCACAATCAGGCAAGATGTGAGCGATTGTAAAACTATCTGGATATCAAATGTTGTTTTTATGTCTTACCTTTGCAGGCAGTGCAAGGATTCTTGATCGTAATCTTTCTTTTCCTACGAATAAATAACAATATCCACAGATTTTAATTAATTTGTTTGTTTAATTGATTTGTTTTTAATTAAATTTAGCCAAACATATGCCTCACTATATGTAGAGTGGTTGGTATAAAAGATATCGTATAGGCATTCATTTTTAACTATGACTGCCTATTTTATGGACTGGATAACTCAAGTTTCAAGCAAGTTATAAATAAAATTTCAAATTAAGAATACCCAGGTCAAAATCTTTTTTAAATCATTGTTGAATATAGGGTTGATTCAACAATAGTTGTCCTTCCAAAAGCGAAAACTGTTAACTATGAGCGTGCAAGGGCTGACGCATTATTGCTTATTTTCATCTTTAAATAGAATTATTTGTTTGAAACAGCATCGACGGCACATAGAAAACTCATATGAAGGCAAATTTACTTGCTAAAAAGGTAAATTCCCTTGGTATAGGTTTGAAATAAACAATAATCCATCATCCTTTGTGGGCTCATAATTTACAGTTTTCGCTTTTGGAAGGACAACCTTTATTCAAACAGCTGTATCGAACTGCTGAAAATTTGACACCACAAATTAGTCTGGAGTTATATGCCACTACTTTTGGCTAAATGCTTTATCAAAAAATAGTACACTTGTAAATCAGCCAATGCTGTTTGTTTTCAAACGGTTAAGTAAAGAGCTAAAAGTTGTCAATTTAACAAATTATTCTTCTGAAATATCGCAGTTATTTTTCATAATATAGAGATAAAGGCAGACCCAAAGTTCTATAATCACAATCGATAATTTATCTTACTTATGTTTATAGTTGAGAAGGTGCATTATTGCGTATTTTATCCAGATGGAAGAAATATTTTGTTAGATTTTTCTTCACCTCCTCGGTATTCATATTGATACAACTGTTGGCTATACCGCACATCAAAGAAAAGCGACTAGATAATAATATAGGGTTATAGGCCAGATCATAGTCGTACAAGAATGACAAGCGATGTTTTATCCGCATCTACTGTTTCTGGTCAACTAGTTTGTAGGCGATGAAGCTCTATGGTTTGTACAAATGGCGTATTCTAACTAACAAGATGAAACACAAGCATCTTCAATGGTTTTGGATGAGTTATATATAAAGAATACTATTTATTTGTAATAGAATAAATCATATTACAAAGGCTAAGCTAGTGCATCTGACGCATTATTTTTGAGGTTTGTTAAAAAGATTGTGAATTTTTGATGCTCGTTCAATCAAATGGGAAACAGATAGATCGTTCCATCTGGTATGTTGTATAGGCAATTTGAACACACTTTGCCTTATTGAAAAGACGCTAAGAATTTAGCAGTCCATTCACATCAGCAGGGGATATTGCCCTTAATGGATTAACTACAACCTTATAATTCCATTAAGTGTTTTTATAAATCATTAAGCAATTAGGCAAAAGCATTAATTTTGAATAAACATTGTCTTGCAATGGGCAACTTTTAGTCTGTTATTATATACTCGAGATGTTTTATTACCTAGTGCAAGTGCTAGTACATACTCACAATTAGCTCTAATTACTGAGATATTGCTTTTATTAACGCAATTGAATAACAAATGCGCTTCATAGAATTTCGAACTTAGCTTATTACGGTAATTATGAAGATCACATCACGAAAACATGTCGCCAGTGTCAATATCTTCAATAATATCCACTTGTGCATTTTAATAATATAACCTCTAGTATTTCACATTCTATAATACTTTTACTGCGAAAATTATCACACCTGAATTGGCTGAAAGTCGTGTTTTACGTTAAGGATTTTATAATTGATTCATTAAGTGGTTTAAAAATCATTAAGTAATTATTAGTTGATAGACGAGATATGAAGCAAATGAGGGCTGCAAAACCCTCAAAATTACCTGAAACAGGCTAGCCCTAACTCACTCTACCGCGAGAAGCCATTGTTCACCAGACATTGATGTACCGTACTGTTGCACAAGCTTCACCTTCAGGGCACCATGTCAATGGCTATCACATCAAATGTCCAATGTGACATAGGCTATAATACATCAAATGCCCAGCTGCAACATGCGTTATGAGTATTGAAGATAAACACCAGCTTTGCCAGAATGGCCCTACTTTGGCGCTATAACGCTACCATTGATCGTGATTGGTAATTTTGGCATTGTGCTTCGTCAATTAAAAATTTGTCAAAGAAAAACAAGAAGTCAAGAACATTATTGTGTTTTATTATTTCTTCTCCTGGCTAAAATGTTATACAGTTTTAGACTAGACTGTACACCACTAATATATGATTTTATTTGAAATTGTAAAAGAAATAATTAATTTTATGAGGGGTCAGTCACAATCAATTTTCTTGTCACAACAAATTAAACCAAATGCTCTGCAGGTAAATTCCATATCTGCATGGTGTCCAGGGATAACGTCAAAACAAAAGTCTCACAAATTTTGATATCAACATTCTGAAAAATCCTGAAGTATAAATCATAACCTGATGATAAATAACCATATTAGCAATTTAATTTAACACAGGGTTCGTACATATAAATAATAGTAAAATTCAAGAACGTTTTAAGGACTTTCAAGGCGATGTATCAGAAAATTTAAGGACTAAAACGAGTTATGATATATAATGCTCTAAACGGAGTTTAAACGAATTCGAAACATATTATTTAAGCCGTGAACCACCACAATTTGGTTTTAAAGGTCACAAAAATGCTCACAAACTGATTCATGATGCCCACAAACGAATTCAAGGACTTTCAAGCATTTTCTGATTTATATATTAAAGGACTTTCAAGGCCTTGAATTTTTGTTTTCAAATTCAAGGACATTTAAGGACATTCAAGTTTTGTACGAACCCTGTTAACAATTCTCAAGATGAAAGGATATTTTTGACATATATCCTACATAGATAAATATGCATATACATGGAAGTAGCACATGAAAACACGTTTTAACTAAATAACTTATCCTGAAAAGTGAAAACAAAAAATAATTACTTTTATTTGTTTTCTTGCGGTCCAAAATCATATTTTAGCCTTTTCTGCAATCTGATTGGCTACGTGAGCGGTCCGTATGAGGCCGTACGGACCGCGCGAGGTTTAAATCCACGCAAATAAATGCAAGTAAATATTAGAAAAAAATAAACCAATTATTTGCCGGTTTGGTCGGTCCGTATAGGGAAATATTTCCCTCGATCTCAAAAACGTCCCTCGGCCTTCGGCCTCGGGCCGTTTTTGAGACCTTGGGAAATATTTCCCTATACGGACCTCTTAATTAACCGGCAAATAACCTATATATATATATTACTTGCAAACTGTAAATAGATTATTTTATCATGGAAGTCCACATAAATTCACTTCCACTTTCCCAATCAGAAATCAAATTAATGATACCTTTGAAAATTTCAATCAAGTACAATTTGTAAATTTAGAAGGTCCATACAAGCAGAATTTGAAACAAAACAAGCTTGATTTTAATTTCCAAAATTATCATGAGTCATGTAACATTTGGCAAAAATATGAAATGAAAAATTAATGTTTATTTAATTAACTTCAAAGTTTAAATTACCAGTTTCAATACATGATCGTCATCTTTGGTTATGACCTGATACAGTTTTTTGGCTCATTATGCTTAATGACTAATATGACATCTTCTTGCTCCTTCAGTTAACCTGTTTTTGACTCAAAATGCATATGTTTCACTCTACATTTTTTATCTTTTAGTTGGGTGGTAATTTGAAGATTTTTATGTTACAAATAAATATTTTGTAAAGTTGTGAAAATCAAAGGGGATAGTGATCAGAGTGAGTAATTAATTATATAGTAATTAATGATGCCATCTGTAATAATTAATAACAAAATTAAATAATATATTTTCCTTGTTAAGCACAACATTTGTAATGTGCTACATGTGCTACTAGAAAAAGAAGAAAAAAAAATAATCACATTAAAGACTTTCATTATTTACTGTCTGCAAGACTAATCCTCCAGGCAATTATATTGGTCAGTGCACTAGCTATAAACTTTGTTGGACTATTGCCAGTTAAATCTGTAACTAATTTAGTGATATGAACTTAAAAATATATTGAACAGTCTGGTAAGCAAATCTGACTACATAAAGATAAATTGTTTTACACAAACAAATGGCAATATTAATACTTTAAAAAGACATAGAAAGGATTTGGTGCTATGTTCTTTTTGTAAATATGATCATTACATTCTAGATTTTGTGAATCATGCATTCAGTCCCTACACCAAAATAATGTAGAACAATATATAAAACATATATACAGCAAAATATTGGCTTTTGCAATCAAGCTCCGTTAACTCCAACAAGTCACGCCAGCAATTATTGGAAACAACTTAAAATAACAATATAAAAATATCCATTTATTCAAGTTCCATTATTCAAGTATTGATCAGTAAAAAGAAGTTTAATAAGCTTTTTAAAATTTCACTAGAACTCATTCAATACTGCAAGGACATAATTAAACATCACTTTGCTTCAAATCACCAGGGCAAATCTCAGATAAGTTAATACCAATGGAAGTAAACATATTTAAGTAGAATGTTGTGGCCATGACATTACATTCAGTATTTATTGTCAAAACCTTAACTGAACAGTTGAGATTCCAGTCTGTTCTTTTACATACTCTTACATTTAAAACAGAACAAAGCATAAATGCGTAATACTTTAATATTACTTAATAGCAGGTATTGATAGAAAAATATTTGAAGCTGACTATGGAATGCTAATTCTAGTTTCAAATCAATACATTTACTGCAGTATATACATGTAATTAAGGGTGCTTAGTGCATACATGTAGACAAAATGCTGGACAGTGGTCATCAGTTAACATGGTAGTCATGCATGTCAAATCCTCCTGTCTTTCCAAGAGATTAAATGGATCTTAAAAAATAATTGGCAGGCATTTATTTATTTTTCATTTTGTACATGTGTCAACTTGCATTAATCTTATTGATGAATATTGTTAAGCTATCAGCCATAAATCCTCAGGAAATGAGCTTTTCTTATGCAATCTAATGATTTCCTGGGAGGGAACAAGTATGAAAGCATTACAGTGTTAACTTGCTTCTGAGAAGGAAGAAAACTTAGGCATGAATTCAACAATATTTTCATTCCATGACCTGCTGAAATGCAGATAAAAACAAAATACTCGTGAAAAATGAAAGAATGCTGAGATTTAAATTTGACAAAATTAGTACAAGACTAGACATAGCTTTGATATATCTTTGTCTAAATCTGACCTGCAGGAGCCCCAATAGTCTACAACTATTTCAAATGTTTAAAACAATCAGTGATCTATCATGTTGGTTTTGTGTATCATAGCAAGACAGTAAAACCTGATGTACCTAAATTGTTGTCGGCCCTCCCACCTTTTAAACTGAATCAAACCGACATTATTTGCGGTGGAAAATATATTTCGTTTCTATTAATAACACAGCCTTCTTGCTGCGAGGTATGCAGCTTAAGACCTTGATAAGTAAATAAAGACATTGCAGAGCTTTTAATAAAAATTGAAAAAGACAAAAGACCTTATTAAAAGCAGCTACGGGGTACAAGGTTGGCACACAATATAATGCTCGTTCAACTCCATTGACTATCCATTAAGGAGCGCAGCTATTTACATCTATAGGATATTCCCTCTGAGAAAGAAAATACATGTTTACCCCTGACTAGAAGCAGTCAAAGGCAGGCCTTTGTTATATACTTCACATGAACGTGCGAATGAGGTGAGCGTCTTGTTGCGAACCTAGTTCACTTGCACGCAAAAGCAGACACTATTCTCCTTTTCTCAAAACAATATCTCACTTTTACACGTTGTAACGGAAACATAATGCATTTGAGAACTCTAACTGAGTGAATCATCAATAAAAAATCGCCATTAGCGGACAAAACGAAATTGTTTGATTTAATCACACCTGCAATGTGCGATGTTTGGTCTAGCAAGAAAAACAACATGTAGACATGAATTTCCATTTACAATAAGACGACAAGTTTAGTGAAATTACATCGCACGTGAAATATTAGTTATGGAACAGCAACAACAACCCAACGAAGTAACTGATAATTTGTTATTGAAAAACGAGTATTAAAGCAAAGCGGCTAAATCAAATACAGTGAATTCAAAGTACTTCGTTGCTGTAAAGAAAGACACTTCTTAGGTCCTTCAATTTAATGACAGAGCTAGGTTTGCTTGTTACAGATTTCTTGCTGCAGGAAGCGAAATGATCCTTCGAGAAACGCGACAAGGCATTATGCGACAAAATCTAGTCAGCTTTTCACAAGTGTACACAGCGAAAAAAATACAAAACAGATCAAATATCACACACATCAGTGTCATAAAATACCGACAGGTTTCGCATTAATCATGTTCTTGATCCGAAATTTCACACTAAATAGAGGGAGCAAAGTATAAGACTTACGGATAAAGACTTCTTTGCCACAAATAAGACATCTATCAAGCTTAGTTTGTGATAGTAAAATAATGGCAAATAATTAATAGTCTAACCCCCAACGATATAATGCGTTTATAATACAGATCTGTCCACAAGTTAGTAGGTATGCTTCTCTAATGGCTCACACGTTCAGAAATCAAGCTATAAATACAAACGGCTCTTGTGAAATATGATCACCGCCATTTAGTAGTTTGTCTTTGGACGAAAAATATCGCTTACTTTGTCTTCTCTCATCATATTAGAAGCCAATGTATGTCGCAATTAACACTGCCGCCACAGCATTTGAACATATTCTATTCTTCGTTGCATTCGATTGATTTAATTTAGTCAAATAAAGAATATTTACGAGTGTTCAGTAGGGATGTTGCGTTGGATTGAAATATACAGTCACATTCAATTACTTGCTACATTAAACAAGCAAACATACTTTCTAAAAGCATTAATGAACAGTCTAAACACTGCCTAAATCTTGTTAAAAACTTACAATGAAGCCGAACTCTTTGACTTTAAAGATCCCTTAACCACATCTAACAAATGGATAAAGATTAAAATTAAATCATTGCTGCTCACGCGCTCAACAAGGCCGTCTGTTCGCTGTGGGTTCACAGCAAGCTGTAGCGACATAAAGGACTATATTGCCGTTACTGCAACTGCTTCTAGTCGTCACAACGTAACAGATGCCGTTTCCCGAATAAAACTACTATCAGCTACCTAAACTAGCAAACAGCATTTAGTTAGTTTTGCTCGCAAATGTCATGTCTAACGCTAGGTGGTGAAATAGTTCCTTTCCATAATTATACTGCAAATTGAGCATGGTCGCAAACCAAACAAACATTTAGTGAAAAGAATAGGCAACAATACAGACTACTCACCGCTCGACGATAACATTAATGCTAATAAAACGATGATAATATAGCAGTCCATCACAAACGGCTTGCTTCTGGCTTGGCGAGTGTCTAAAATCTGTGTCCTAGGCCTGACATCCTGCCGCTTCATGTCAAACGACACAATATGAGCTCCCCGCATGATGCATTCCCCGCATTAATTACACGAGCTCAAATTGTTCAAATACACACACTAGCCCCTCCCCCAGTGTCACATAAAGCAACCAAAACTCATGCAAGCATCAGCTTCCCAAACCAACAGCACAGACCCTGGCTTGCAATCTTTTTTTTTAATGATGATTTTATTTAGCATTGGCGATAATTATACAAGCTTACAAAGTATACGCATCTTTTCTGACATAAAAACAATTTTATATCAAGAGACGTTGTTTACTGTCTAGCCTTCAAAAAAGATTTGAGACCGCGCTAAACAATCGAGTGCACTAATGAGTAAGGTTAGACTTATCAATCTTCAGACATATAAAATCGGACGGATTCAGAATAAAACCTATTATTATAAATCGTCAAATACTGAACATAGCGACAATATTAAACAAATTTGAAAGACGCTGCCTGTCAAAAGTGAAATATTACCAAAGCTCCTTGCTGGCACGCAACATATTGGCCAATCAGTGAAGTTTCTTACGTCTTGTGATCTAAAAGCTCTGGTGTGATTAGGAAAGCGTAAGATCAAATTATATTGTGTTCGCCACAGTTAAACGATGGCGAAACCTGAATGAGTGTAATTTACAATCTGGGAATGAAATGGCTGATGGCATTATCCCATTGTTCACTTGTCAGTCGTCTCTACTCGGCTCAGAGAAAATATAGTCGCTGTAGTGTACGAAATACTTATTAATTCATGGTACTTTGGTACTACATTTGTGAACAAAAACCGCACCCCACCCCCTGTAGTCTTATATAGCTTATGACTGCAGTGGTAGAAACCTGGCAGTCACTACAAGTGTTGCCAAGTCCGGGGTCGGGATTTAATATAATGGGATGTTTTGGGGATTTTTAATTTAAACACTCAATCTCGGGATTTTTTCGGGGTTTTCCAGAACTCTGAGTTCTAAATTCACTGATCAAGTTTATGGTGAAATTGGCTAGTTAACTAACGATTATGTTCGTGCGTGTAATAGACAGTTCGTGCGCTCGTATTTAGGCCCAATTAAGCTGCATATTTAAAAGGCTTTCAAACGCAAAAGCGAGAGACCAAGACACCCAATAAGAGGCATGATGGATAAATTACTCAGAAAGTGGGAGCATGAGAGTGAAAGCAAGAATTTCGGGATATTTCGGGAGCTTACTCGGGATTTGTACAGAATTACATTTGGAAACACTGGTCACTAACAAGGTCCTGGCGAGAGGCCTTCGCTTGAAACCTCGCTCCACGATAGATCTATTATGCCTGCGGTAATTTGTGGGCATGAATGAGCATGCCGTCAGTCTCTGCACTTTCCATGATTGCAGATCTAAAAAATGCTATACCTGTAAAGGCTTAGCACAGTCTGTTTTTTAATAGTAAATATTTATTAAAGCGAGCTCCCAATTAACGGTGAAATCTTACAAAAACCAAGGGACGTCTAAACGTTTATTATGCACTGAGTAATCATTGTTGCGCTTCACTATCTGAAGAATGATGGCTAACGCATGCAGTACAGCACATGGGATCTTCCTGGCCTGTTACTCTGTAAATTGAAATATTTTTAATATCAGTGAAATGTATATGGGAATAACTTGACGTTTAATAGTAATCAGATTATTTATCCCCTCTCTCAGTAGGCGATTTGTCGGCTTGTATGGCAAACTTAACGCGGATTTTTTTATGTTTTTGGCTTATTGCATAAATACTCGCTGTCCAGAATGTTCTAAAAACAGTTCTGAAAACTAAATGCCTAAAACCTTGCCAATCACACGTAGTTAGGGACTGGACATAAAGTATCTGCTAGGGTGGGTCGGAGGGATTTGGGATGTGCCATAGAAAATATTTTAGTTGTTTGGATGGGGCACCAATTTTTTTGGAATACCTGGTTGGGACATCGAACAAAATTCAAAGTTTGTCTGTTGAAAAAATATCAGTAACAAGTCATAATGTAGATAAAAAAATCCTCGAAACATGTCAAAAAGAAAAAAAAAACTTTAAAGCAAGCAAAATTAATATAATAAATACTACATATTTTTGGTGATATGGCATGCACGATAATAAGCTACGCAAAACTTATTAAATACTGCCAAAAGAAACATTTGCTCATGCATGTATCTGGTTTATACAATTATAGTTCAATAATTATATTGAAATGTAGAAAAGAATTGTAATAAAACAATGTGAACGTGTATAACACACCAAATGAAAGTTTGTTTAAAACTGCTCCTCATATGTTGCGATAGCGGCTGAAAAAAAATGGATGGGTCATGAAATAAATCCTGAAAAATTTGATGGGCTTTGAAATTTCTATTGACCATCTTTGATGGGCCACCAAATTTTTTAAAAATATGGTGAAATGCCTCCTGCCCACTCTAGCCGATACTTCATGACCTCTCCCTTACCTGGAGTATTACGAAGGCCTATAAATTTATCTACGCAATATTCTCTAATTCTCATCTTAATCTATGTATTCACGTAGACAATATATCTTAAGGCGATTTGGTCAGTAAGATTTTTCAAAACGTGATAGCTTAGTCCTTATTGAGCCAGCATATGCATCTTATGGTTTATTTTCACCCTGGTTATTTCTTGTATTTGTACTCTTTATATAGGAATAGAATAGACCTTGCTTTTGACATTTTAAACATTGACCTCGTTTTCATGTAACATAGAAGGCACATGAGAAACTTGTGACAGCAAATTTACTTGCTACTAAGGTAATTCCGTGAATATCTGGCCTAAATGAAACAATAATCCGTCATCCCTTGTATTTCACAGTTCACGCTTTTGGAAAGACAACCTTAAATTGAAATAGCTGTAGAGTGAAACAGGACAGTGAACGCAAACAGAAATTTGACATTTCGAGCAAAGATCGTTCGTCAGGAAGTAAGTAGGGCCTCCAAATTTCAAAGGCAGAGCTCTGTTTGTCCTTCGAGGTATCCTTTACCTTTAAGGTAGCAAAATCAGTTATGTATGTATTATATGAATAGTATTTCCATAGCCATATAGCATAGCTTTTGTTTTTGACAATTGAATTTCAGTATATATACCCAAAATACTGGACATTTTTCCACAACTAAATTTCATTTTTGTTATCGAATATTTACTAATCGTTGTGGCGTACCAAGGAATCATACTTATACATGGCAATGTCCCACATAGTTTGCTTCAAGATTATATATATATGTATATATATATATATATATATATATATATATATATATATATATATATATATATATATATATATATATATATATATATATATATATATATATATATATATATATTGCTTAATGTTACAACCTGTACTTTTTCCAGCGTCGCATAGCCTTGGTTGGCAAAATTTAAATGATTTGATTTTTTGGCTTTAAAAGCGTAACGGCTCCACAAAGGACGAGATCTCGCAATTGATCACTCTTTTGCCTCAAGGGTCTCCAGGTACTCCGGGTTTTCTCCGGAAATAATCTAATAAATAATTCTTCCTCCCGAACAATTTAGTAAATAATGAAATGCAATATGTTTGCTGGTCATTTAGGTGAAGACTCTATGTAAGCAAGAGCATTTTCTAAATGTTAAATTGAATGATAAATCACCCACATCTTTTCGCAATCTTACCTACATAATTATTCACGTACGTACGTTATACTTACATTACCGATAATGTTGCGTGTTTTAACTATCGTATGCTCTGTACCGACTAACAATTACGGCTGTAGGTTACGATGATGGCGAAGCCCAAATTAACTATCATTTTATAGAAATCGAGAGCGGGTAATCTAGTTTTAGTAAAATCAGAGATCCAACATGACATATTCAACATGAACATTGATTTTCAACCAATCAACGCAAAAAAAACGAAATGATTCTTTCGTTGCTCGCTATCTATTGAGGAATAGATAGGAAGTAGAGTAGCCAATCAAATTACAACATTTGCAATAGTATGCTAGTATGATTCTACGAAATACTGATATAGGGCTGAACAAAATTTGGAACAATCACTCAAAGCCTGGTCGAGCATTAATGGTGTTGCCACAAAATTATAGTGTTATTGATATTCACCAATGCAAAGTTACAAGAAACTAAATTTCAATCAATTGAAAAAATAAATCAATTACCACAGATAGAAATAACATGGTGGAATTACTAAAATTACAAAATTTGATTGCTAAATATGTTTGTATTACATGCGAAAATCCTCATTATTTTCGGCTCAATTTCTTATCATTTCCAGTTTTAATCTGAGGCAAGGTAGAACATTGCTTTCTTTCTGTCAAAGGCCTGTGGTAGTTCTCATTTCGAAAAGCTGATCGTACTGATAAAATATTATCCCAACTGTTTACACTTTCTGCGAATCACACCAATCTTAAAATCAACCCCCTCCCTCCCATCCCTCTAAAGTACCACTGTCCCTGTCGATTGTTTCCTGAGTAGCACTTTAAAGAAGTTGGAGGCAGAGTCGACGAACTGGGGCACAGTGCTCTACCCCTACGTTTCTAAAATCACAGCAATGTGTCTTAATTGTTTCAGACGAACGCGCTCTTGTGGAGCTTAACTTTTTGATTGACAACAAACATTTTCCATGAGCTTGAACATGCAAATAGAAGTTCGCGGTGGTGATTTTGAGAACGCAAAACGTAATTAGGAAAAAACATCGGCCTTTTATTGAAATCCAGGCTATGATTTAATGTTGAGAAAAGCCAATCAATTGCATGAACGAGAGCTGAAACGTTTTTCGTAGTATCTTGGACACCACGGATTAGTCCCAACTAAACTCATTTAAAAGATCGTCATCACTATCTATTGATCTGTTTATTACGTGAGAACTAAACTCACATGTAATAACAAATGTATATCTGCCGTGGTTTCACCGTAGTAAGAGGCACAACCGCCACCCGTCAATCAAAGCGAATAGCTCAATTCCAGCTCAACTGTCTAGTTCAATGCATGTTTTGCACTATGGCCTTTCAAGTCGCCTGTACTTTGCAGCTTTTACGGCTCTTGAAAAGCCTTTAGCTATTAGTGTTACAAGCGTTGATATAGTATGTAGGTTACCTAGTTGGTGTACAGGGCTCTATATTATTTATACAGTTCATGAATGCTTCTTCTACTACATTACCAACACCAGCAACAAAACGTATGACCAGTACGAGCACCGCTACCACTACCACCACTAATACAACCGTCATCATCATCACCACCACTGGTACCAGTTATGAAGGTTTTTAGTTTTTACGGACAAAATATCGAAAACAAATAAATCAATGATATGCTCATTACATCGGTGTTATATTCAAATTTGTCGATGTTATGTGCTGATAAATTGATGTTATAACATAAATTTATGTCCATATCTATGATGAAACGAACAACATGGTTATGATACAACTAAAAGACGAGGAAACGGAAGTAAATTGCCAAAAAACGAAAGTAAGTATATATTTTGAAAATGATCAAAAGATGTGATACATAAAGTATGCCGTCTTCAAGATTTCAACTCTTTGAGCGTCAATTTTGCATCCTAACTTAACTTAAATAAGTTTTTGGCAAATTGGTTTATTTAATTAATAACAAGTTAATACCGTACTGGTAGAAAGCCGTTCTTCCGACAGAACAGGCTTTTCACACGAAAAACTCTGTGACCTGATAATACTGAGAGAAAAGAATACTGAAGTATTCGATTATATAGTTTGCGAAATGAACGGATCTCCGTGCGCCTTCCAGGGCCGTATTATACTAGAGCTTAAAGCTTTGATTAGGACGGAGAGCTTTCTGCCCAACTGATTTCCTTTGAAATCGGCAAATAACTACCAATTATACGGCCCAGGAGCCTTTCACCAGAAACAACGTACAATTGTACTTTTGGAGGTTGAGTTGTGGACACCCACAGTCTCTTTGCTGCCAATTTGGATCGCATAATTACTGATATACTTACTTCCATTTTTTTAGCAATTTACCTCCGTTTCTTCATCTTTTAGTTGTATATGTTTACCTTTTAGTTTTATCTTAGGTATGGACATAAATTTATGCTATAACATCAATTTATCAGCACATAACATTGACAAATTTGAATATAACACCGATGCAATGAGCATATCATTGATTTATTTGTTTTCTGTATTTTGTCCGTAAAAATACTTCATAACCAGTAACTAATAGAAACATCATCGTCTGAACATCTTGTTTGTGAAGGATAGTGGGCACATTGAATCTTTTTTCTCGCTGGCCTCCCGCTCTAACCTTTTACCAGCATGAATGTTATTCTTACACCGTTTGGCCTTGCTCTGTCCCTTTTTCTAAAATTTTATTTCGAAAATCGTTACTGGTAGCAGATTCTCTAATGCGTACCCTTCAGATCTATGTCATCACTGGAACATTCTTGTATCCAGAAACTAAAGTTGACAACAGCTCTGATATAGATGTAGAGACTTAAGTTGTATACTTACATATTGTCACCTGAAAATAGGATCGTAACTCCAAATTTTTTTCTTTGTACATCGTTATGGCTTCAAAGGGAAGCTCACTTCGAGTGAGAATGTTCTGTCAAGTTGGAAATGGCTAACTCCTCGTATATTTTGATGTGTTTGGGAGATTTGATTGACATGATAACCGAGCCAGTCCTGTTTTGATTGCTTCATGTTTGATTGGCTCATTTAGTTGACGTAACGACAGTGCAGAATGGCCAAAGGTGCTTAGAGGGAAAAGTGGAAGCTGAGACAATTTGACAACACCCCCCTCCCCTTCGTAAAAATAAACAGTAAACTGCACAAAGTTCATCTACTAATAGAACCTCAGACTTTTTTTTCGAGGAGTGCACCAGTGGCGGATCTAGCGTAAGTCAAAATAAATTACCACAGCTCATTCTAGTATATATTTACATTTTAAAATACCTTCAAAGCAACTTCATCGGTTAGATTTTATTCTTTTGAAATTCATAACCTATGACATTGTTATAAAGTTATTTTGAATTTAAAATTGAGCTGCTATAATTTATTTTGACTTTCCCTGTATCCGCCACTGGAGTGCACCTGGTAAAGCTCGAATTGCACAACAACGAAATTCTTAGCGCGAAATGGTTGCAATTGAATAACTCTGTTTATTTATTAACGAAACGTACAAAATAACGTACGAACATAACGTATAAAACAAGAAATATGTACATGTGTGATTTCTATACATTGTAGGGTGCGTGGCGTGTAGGTTAAATTTATATTTGAAATATGGAAATGTATTCAGAGGCTCAACATGATAGTTTTAGGATACCTTTGTGGGGGATTTAATTTAAATCAAAAGAAAGTTTGTAAGATGGACGACTCAGGTTGGCTTCTTGACCATTCTCCATCTTAATTAAATTAAACTTTCAAGGACCAGTAAACCAAAATTTTATCACCGTGCAAACAACAAACCGCAAGCACATTTCATGTGCATGCTGCAAGCTACACTTCTGAGTACATTTCCATTTTGTTTCATGTGCAATATTCACAACAACTCTCTCTCGAGACATCAGACTTGTACTTCGTCCAGTCTTTGGTAGTTTAGTATTTCATAAATTGTCACGAAATTTGGCCGCGACGACGGTGGAATTGTCCAGCAATTGTTCATTAAATTTCTCACAGTCTGCGGCCAGTAATCAGGGCATTGCAAAAGTTCGCCAGCCCGAATTTTGTCGATCGCCTCTGAATTACTGTATTGTGTGTATGGTTTGAGTCCATGAGAAAATATCTCCCATAATAAGATACCAAATGACCACACATCATTCTCACTGCTCAACATCAATGAATCAAGTGATTCGGGTGACATCCAGCGTACCGGAAATAATGCATTTTGTTGACACAGCCAGTCATAATCTGAAGGGTATTTATGACTGCCAATAGCCAACAAAGAAATTTTCACAACCAAATTGGCCCCTTCGGCAGCAATAAAACAATTTCTCGCAGCTAGGTCCCCATGCACGTAACCAAATTCTGATAGGTATTTCATCCCGTTTGCAATTTGTCTTGCAACGTTGAGTAGAATGTCAGTTGACAGATTTATTTCCTGAGCTTGCTTCAAGTATTGATGTAGATTGACTTCACTGAGATACTCGAAAACAACAAATTCAGTTCCCTCTCCAGGGGATATTCCAAGCAAACCTAGGATATTCATGTGTTGTAGAGGACATAGCACGTTTGTTTCTCTTCGAAATGCATCCTTCTCCATAGAACTCGCATCTGCAGACAACGTTTTTATAACAATGTCCATATTTGGTTTATCTTGGTCATTGATAAGCACTCCTCTGAACACTCGGAAGAACTTTCCTTCACTCATGACGCTGACGTATTTCACGCGACCACGAGTTAGTTTCTGTAAACAAAATACAAACTGTTGTGGGAACTGCCTGATGAATATCGAGATAAAGTTGTTTGAACAAAAACTCACTTACGTTTAGTGGGCACAACTGTCTTGTGTTCAAGTAAATTATTAACAGAATTGATGTAAAATAAACGATTAACGTGCATTGCCAAATGAGTCAACATGTATGGTCTTGTCATAAAAACTTAATCTCTAGAATACCTTATCTCCCAATCTGTCCATATTGTTTTGTGACATTATGTAATGAATATGATTGTTCAAACACTGATTTTGGGCCATAATGTAAATTTTCGTAAAATACTTTTTAATATACCAAATAACAAAAATCTAGTACAAAAATTACCAAAAAACAAAAACAAGCTCTGTACTAACGAGTTGGTTTATTCTTGTTATATTTCGTTATGAATATCTTACCTCGTTTAAAACAAACGACTGAACCGATGTACTTTCCCTGACATCAGTAAGTTGAGTAGAACTGCACTTGGAAAATGGCGTAGCTGAATTTTGCGGAGAATTATCAACATTTTCTTTTGAGTTTTGGACTTTCCAATACACGATCACAGTTATACAACCGAGTAATATGACAGCGACAATTGCAATAACCACGTAAATTGTTCTACCCAATGACGTACCCTCGCCACTTCCACTGCGTAAGCCTGGCAATAAAAAATGAAAAACAACTGTCTCACAAGTGATGTCTCACAAACTGTCTCACAAATGTTTAATAACAATTCAACAAATCCTAGTACTTTTGTACAGCGAATTAAGAAAATATTTCAGCAACCTAGTTATTCGTTAGAGCACATTCCTTACATTTACTTTTAAATGCCTATTTAGAGCCTTTTAAATCATTTCCCGAAGGATAACTGAGATCATCTTCAGCCCTCCTCTTCATCTTCAGCCCCTCCCTCTAATGTGTATGGAAATTATTTTGGCTACAATACAAAGACAAAATAGCTAAAAATAATTTGAAATGTATTCTCTTTACTTTTATTAAGATCGTCACAATGGGTCACAGCACAATATTCCTTCCTTCCTTTTTTATTGACATAACACCATGGAGACTTTGGATGTGAATCGGGATTACGACAGAAATTGTGTTTCCATTCTAGACTTGGACGGCGAATGTTCCAACTGATACAAAAATTACCTAAAACTGTTACATTTACTGTACCAAGATATTCTGCACCTGAGCCTTTATAGCATTTATCATTTTCATCTAGGGAAAATAAAATATTTCAATGATATGATTTGCAGAGGCATTTGAAATGTATCTACAAATGTACATTTTTGGAGACTAAATGCAAATAAATCACACTTACTATACACAGTTAAGTTTTGTGAGGGAACATCTTTTTTATAAGGTTCATCCGTTCCTAGAAATTTATCTACATTAATTTTTTTGTCAACATAACTGTAGTCATTACGTCACTAGTGCCAACCCTTGAACACGGACGGCAGGGAGGGAACAAAAAGAACGTTTGATTCACATTATATAGACTGCCTTATGAAGGTTTTAATAAAGAATAAATTAGAAAATGAGCCATACTTACCATTCACAGTTCCATTCTCTGGTATCCCCAGTCCAACACAATGTGCGCCGTCTTCTGTGTTGACGCGAGGAAGACTGGGGCAGTCTGGAAACAGCGCCTTTAAATGTTCTTCAGAAACCTTCTTGATTAACGAGACTTCGCTCCGACAAATGTCCGTCTTAAGTTTCGTGCATTCACTTTGGCACAGCCGCGATCTTCTCTTGTTGTGAGAGCAAACTGGGAACAAGTGATAACACATGGCCGGAAATCCATATCGTTTACATTTCTCGGAAATTAAAAGAGTTTTTAGACTCAGAGAGATTGTCTGTTCCAGTTGGTACTGGTAATGCATATCATAGAAATAAATTGATTCATTTTGGATGTATTCACCACAGAAGCCATTTCCACTGTACTTTCCACACCTAAACGAAACCAGTAGAATACATTCTTAGTCATTACTGTACAACAAAACTGATCACTTTCTATTAATAAAAAAATGTGTGACGTAAGCACTTCTCAAGTCTATATTATCTCGATATCTATGTTTGCCTGCTCTTTCATACAATCACACTAATTTATTGGGTTAATTATGAATATTTTTTTTAGTTTTTAGGTAAAACTTCCACAACATTAAGCATGGCTGGAATTAATCGTACTAGTGAATTTATTATTTCTTTCTTTGTTTTATAATCATTGTCAAATTTTTATTATATTCATTTCATTGAATTCGTCGCCTACTTTTTTAGAATTTAGACATACTACTTCATAATTACTTACATTGTCTTATCAGGTCGCTGGATAAACCCTGAAGCTAGAAAAAAAATATATAGTATATTAAGACGTTATGTTTGCAAAACTATGAAGTAAGAATTCAGGAGAAAATACACGCAGGAGTAGGGACACGCACACTATTCTGGGATTTCTTTTGAAAACAGGAGACTTTAACGTCAGCAATCTACCCCTATATATCTATGGGTAGAATATAGGAATAAGAGAAAATTGCACAAATTTTTAACCTTGAGAGCGATGATGATTTACAGTACTTTGTGTAAAAGCTGAAGACGTCATTAACTTTGTAGACGTCATTAACCTCGTTAACTTTGACAATTTTGTGAATAATGGGAAAATTTCTGTGAATAATGTGCGTGTTCCGAAGCCGGAGATTTAAAATTTTGGAACTTACGAAAGAATCTCATCAGAGATTTTTGCCATGAAAAAAATAATCACAGTAGCATTGTGAAAAACGTTTGTCTTGTCTTTATTAACGTATTAATATTTAAAAACTATTTAACCATGATGAATTTATTCTCGTACCCAGGACTCTCGGCTCTTTGTATACACGTACACATATATCCCTCGCCCGCTTTCGGAATTTAATTCTAACTAAGGATATGATTTTCTGTTAACTTTAATAAAAATAAAAGCAGCTTACGTTTAGGACTGGGCTCGAGTTTATCACAATGCTTTCCTTTATGTCCTCTCTGTTTTGGCAAGTTGGAACAGACAGGAAAAATGTCAGGAAGTTGATTCTTACAAACTTTTTTCTTAACTCGTAAGCAGTCTTCTTTACACAACCTGTGTTTCTTGGTTTTGTTTTTGCCGCATGACGGGAACATATGATAGCAAAGAGCAGCCGTTGCTAATTGGTGACAATCTTTGGATAGATTAGACTTCGACAAGGCATTGCGAATGAGAAGTTCAAGTTCATGTTGTTCTTGGGAATTTTGAAAGTAAATTTTCTTTCCTTTCAAATGTGCTGCGCATACTGTACTTGGACTAATAAAGCCACAACTAAAAAATATAAGAATAATAGATAATAACAATAACCCCTATACTGCGGCATACGGCCTATAAGCTACTCGAGAAATCAAAACAGATGAATGTTGTTCGTTTTTTTTGGCAGAATTTTCTGCAGATAAAGTTGGATTGTTTTCATCTTCAAACACATATTTCTTAAAGATTATAAATGATGATTGACTTCCGGTAAAGTATGACAAAAAGTATTTTTGTGTAAAATACATTTATCTTCAAATGCCAAAACATCCAATTTCTGAGAAAACAGAATATTCTAGACAATTTGTCAAAAGCTTACCTGGTCTGATTGCCATCAATTATGGAAGCTTTTGAGATGAAAAAACAATATGTTAGTTTGAAACATGATATCAATAAGCAAAGAGAGACAGTGATGTTATAACTACTTTACAGAGGTTTTCACCTGTTCAAAACACTAACCATAATATATAACATATCACTTTCTGGAAGATCGATCATTTATATATCAAATAAGTCACCAAAACAAGTTTGATATCAGGTTATTAAGTTTCGTTTGCTTTCTTAGCACTTCATTGACACTTGTGCATTTTGTGAAAAATTGCAACACGTATTTTGTAACGAGAAAATTTTTTACATGAACCTATACCCTCATATAAGTAGCGTTCTCTTATGGGCTCCCCGTGGCTTTTAGCATACATGTATAAATACATATTGAAAAGATTCAAAGGAAAAGCTTGTTTTCTTACCTTTTTTCCCCTGAGAAAGAACAGTAACCCAACTGTGTGTAGAAATATTTGTAATAAAGTTGAAAGCATGACATGTATATTTTCCGGAATCTTCTGCTTTTATATGTCGAATTTTCATCCGAGAACTGTGACGAAACAAGTGAATTTTATAAAATGCATGTCCAGGTTGAATAATTTTGCCATCTTTATACCACGTGATTCTTGGAGGTATTTTTGTTTTGTGTAGTTTGCATTTAAACACAACTGTCTCCCCAACGTTCACTGTTTTGTTCATTAATTCTTCTTTAAATTCCAGATTGCCGACTAAAATGGAAAAGTGAAGATTACGATTGAGCAGCATATCATAGATTGACCACCTATGTTACCTACTATGTTATGACTGCGTCATGTTAAGTACTCTGTTAAAAAATCACGTTTGTGTTGGGACTCATAATCGATACAGACGCAGACACATCATATGACAATGTAAATTATAGGTTACCAAGCTTGCATGAAGCAGAACACCCTTTTAAAAAGGGTTAGCAATTTTTTATCTTCTCCCACCCCTATCGAACGCTCGCTAAGTTACTATTAACTTTTTCAACTTTCGTCTAATCCAACTATTTTGCTTTGTTTGAATAATTGTAAATAAAATGATGTATTTGCAAAAATCCATGTCATATATAGATTTAGCATAATTTCTTTGGTAAATAATATGTTTTCAAGCACTTTGATTGGTTGCCTGACCAGTAAATATATATGAGGCATTATTTGCTAGTTGGCATTTTTTCAAAATGGTTGCCAATGAGAGTCGTTTTGATGTATTATACTTTTGCCAAAATTAGCAAATGGAGAAAAATTGCATTAGTATAAACTCAAAGAATACAAACAAACTTTGATGTTAAACTATCTTAAGGTAATAAATCGTCTGCAAATACCTTAAATACTATTTTCGCTTTTTAAAAATTACAAGTAAACTTTAGTCTTTACTTAGGAATTTTCAGAAGTAAAATGTATTCATAAAAGACGACAGTGCATTTTATACACGTAAATTTTACTAAAGAAATTATACTAAAACAATTATTTGCCTCAGACTCAGTTATTATGGTAAATATTCACCTAAACTTCGTCTCGGTGAATATTCACCAATAATCACTTCTAAATATGTAATGTTTACAATTGCATCGGACATGCAATCTCTCGTCGAAAACTTGTGAAATGAATTCATAACTTGTACGTAAATCACTCACTTGTGGTTGTACTTTTTTTATACATCCACAACTGTTCAACTGATTTAAATAAAGAGCTATGCTTGTGATGTAATGTAAATTTGGTATAACCTCATTAATCATTAATGAATTTCACTAATATATGTTCTACTTACTAGTTAAATTCAGACTAACACATTTCTTGTGTTCAGGCGAACCAACACTAGGTAATTTTGAGCACGGAATCACAGGAGATGGCACAAATTTTGTCTTGATATCGCTGAACTCATATGCACAAATGTATTGTTCGAGTATTCGGCATTCATCTTGGCAAAACATGCGAGGTTTAGGATGTTCCACCGTCAAGTCACATAGAGGAAATGCCGATAGACACAGAGCTCGTAGAGCATATGGTTTACATTGGTTTGAGATGTATTGAGGAAGGACCGTAAACAGCATTTTGATTTGAATTTCTTTATAAGTTTGTCCTTTAAGCGGCTCGATATACACAAATTGGTTGCCAACGTACTTCTCACACATTTTACCAGTATATCGTTCACATTTACTACACAAAAGAAAATATAATACATCACAAAAAATCAGTTACTGGCACTAGGGAAAACATTCGCAATCCACAGTACGGAGTGTCTAAGATTTGCTGCGTGGATTTTTGCCAAAATCCACGCATGCATTTTTCAGACACACAGTAACCATGTGACCATCAATCAAACCAGATACGTAGTACCAGAAACGTTAGAGCTGGCATTCTGGTATTGCGTATGCAGTTTGATTGACGCACACATCGATTTCCATCGACGGGAATTTTGCGTTGTGGACAATTGTTTTCTACTGAAGCTTGCATGTTTTCTACGAAAAGTTCATTTCAATTCCATGCTGTTTGTTTGTTTATGTGCATGAGTATGCGTGTGTGTCAAATTTATATACATGCGATAGCCTTGCATATATTCATGTTCACATGCCATAAAGCAATCGATTTAATGGTGCGCAACACGAATCAGTGAATGTAAGCCCTTATCGAGTTTGCCACGCCATTGAAGTGCAAATGTATTGGGAACATTGGCAAACGAAATAAATTTTGAATTCGAGGACTTTGTTCTCAATATGTACTCTAATGTAGTGAATCACTGAGTGAATGTAGTGGCTATCCAAAAGAAAATTTACTGAGCGTGCGCATATGTAATCAGCTAATACAATTATTAATTAATATTCATTTATTTATTAATAATTAGTAAAATAAAATATGTAACTAATACCTACTTACATTTTTTGCCTATCCTATATATTTAAGTGATCCTGATACAGATAAATTGATCTTGTCAAAAGATTTCCGAACAAAATCGTTTCTTATAAAGAGTTAATTAAGGAGGAAAATGTAAAGTATATATAGAGGAAATATGATAGAAAATATAAAGTATGTAGAATCACTATTTCAATGCACAGTTATACGTCTATGTATTCTCAGATACTGTTTGATTATCGTGAAGAATAACATCTGGCTTTACGTTAAACGTATTTATTGTTCTATTATCGAATCTTACGCGAAATCGTAGATAAAATCGTTTGTTACCCACCGCAATTATTTCCTAACTTTCTTTATGTATTGTTTGAGGACAAAGTTATTTCCAGAATAGGCAATAGAAAATTCTCGCGATTATTCAAGAATCGTTTTCAATGTACGAGAGTAACAGATGTTATAAACAATGATATAATAAGAAGAGAAGTGATTTGTAAGCAATCAAGGTGTGAGGTCTCAACTCTTAATTATTGTTGGAATACGAGATCTCAAAATTCGATACATGACATTTCACAATCTACATTTTAACCTAGAAAAAAAATCTGGCAAATAAACTGAAGCTAGCGAAAGTTTGATAAGATGGAAAGAATATTAGATTGAACAAAGCGACAATTTTAAACTACTTAGCTAATTCAAATGATATTGAATCAAGGTGTTAATTTTAGCAAGAGCACTGTTGTATCGATTACATATGAGAGGTCGCATTAGCTAGTGAAATGAAAACAATTCGAATAGTTCGAATGAAATAAACGTGCAGCATTCACAGTTGTTACATAATGGAAGCACTCAACGACAGCTACATATTTTTACTCTTTTTAAGCTCCTCTTGATTCGTTTTTTACCTAAATCATCCGCAATCATTGCTTGTATATTTCCTACTTAAAAATGTACATTTGATACATTAGAGTGCTTAAACCATATTTAGGTGCCAAACATTAGGTTGGAAAATGAGTTTCCCGAGAGTTGCAATGCATGGCCAAACACATAAGATTTTCTCTCGTTTATTTCCCTGACAATATTTTCTTACATGCTGTTTTTAAGAAATTCTTCCAAGGAAATTCTCTGCGCGTATATTCTTCCCCGTTTTTTAATAAAACCATGAAAGATGAGTGTGGCAATTAGGCTGTCGAATCACTTTGGTACTTTTAGCTATAATTACGCAAATTGTAATTCAAATATGCTGTTGCTGAAATATTGCCTGAAGGAAATTCATCGAATGTATTTTTACATTGTGAAATAGATAGCGAGAAAATCATCGGCATTTCGGTATAGGTTCGAGGTTTAAGTTTTATCAGATTACTGTAAGTATTACTAAAAACAGCAACTTTTGTTAATTAAGGCATGATAATGGCTTCTTAAGTACTAGGTTTTTGTACCGTGTACAAAGTTGTAACTTTTAACTGGTAACCTTACTTCCTCAATCTACATGGAAATCGTCAGAATATACAAGTCGAGCCTGTAAAATCTGTAACTTTACAATCTAAAATGCTAGGATCAAAATTCCATCAGTATCTCAAGCTGATCACGTTTCTGTAATGACCTCTGTAACCTATGTCTCTGTTACCTAGGCAATGTTCATAAATTGAAGACCACCCGAATGCATGATCATGCTTTGTGTTTGTCACCGTAGAAAATCCCAAAGCGGCTCCGAGTAGATAAATAAAGCCACTTAAATATTCTTCCTGATTTTTGTTTGTATCGCAGAACATAGATAAATATAGCGACTTCAATTATTGTCGAAACGACACAACACATGGTCACATGGACATCTGGAGTGGGTCACAAACACACCTTCATAATAATATCATTAAATACAAATTACTGGAACAGACAAAAATAACGCCAAAATGCAAAAAATTTAACCTATTTGGCAAGGAAATTTCTAGTCTCAAAAATCATATAAATGACACGACACAGATTATGTGGCTTTTATGTTAATCCATAATGTATATAACAATGGTTGTACCACAATGCATTATGTGCAGGCTTGATAGATTTTATGAATAAACAAGCCCAATTTTTAACAATGCTCATTGTTTTTCTTTGTATTTACCTTTTGTTCTCTTTGTTATTTTGATGGTACTAATGACGGTGGAGGTGGAGGAGGGGGATGGTAATAAATAAGGCTATTTATTCATAAAATCTACCAACCCTGATTATGTGTTTGTAAAGTAGTTTCATAAGTAATTCATCTGTGATCTACTTTATGAGATCACTAACGGAGAAAATGCTTTGAAGCATCATTGACCAGGGACAATAAGACCACAAGTACACCGCATTAATTAAATTAAAGTATTGAGTTTTATATCCAGGACACACATTGATAACAGTTAATAATTGTTTAACCAGTGCAAGTGGGTTCATTATGACTTGACGTAAGGCGCTATTAGACTGTGCAACTTGTGCAACAACTTGTCTCACATTCTTGTTGCAACACAAGTTGGTGGCAAGCGAAATTGCAAGGTGTAACATGCCTCGCAATCAAATCATAAAGTCAAGCGACATTTTTGTTGCAAGAAACGTTGCATGGTGTAACATCCCTGATCATGCAATTCCAATTTTTAAAATAAATTCGTTGCGAGACAAGTTGCATAGTTAACAGCGTCTTTAATGAAATGGTTAATTTGAACATTTTATGTACGATATTGTACGTTATGCTTATCCTTGCTTTGCAATCAATCTCTCGAGACGCGGCAGACAATGTCAACCACCCACGCCGGCTGGATCCAACAATGGAACTAATAACATATTCTTTTGTGTTATACCTTGTGTCTTGTAACATGGCCGCCGTAACGCAAACCATCAATGGTGTTTGGAAAATCATCCTTCACTATTCGGTGGCATTTTTTGTCAGTATTTTCACAGACAAGCTAGTATATTTCTTATGAAATTTACATCTCGTCCTACATTTTTTTACCCTCTTAATGTTAGTTTTTCAGCTACTGTATAGGGTCGGAATATAATTACCCCTGCATAGCTTATGTACAATTTTGGTTCCAATAAATGTAACAAGTATTATCAACGTCAGTGTATGTGTTAGTGAAGACCAAAGATACACTAAAAATTAAAAAAATATGTTATGTTATCCTGTTCAGTTAGAATAATAATAAATGCTGCCGATTGAATTCTGTATTGTGTTTGGGACAGTCCGTCACCATGGTCAGGTGTGCAGCCCTGCATGCTCAGTCATGATTTAATCTTGATCCACTTCAGTAAAAATATGAAAACAGGTCTCCTAATTCCATAGATTGTCTTTGTCAAGAGAAGTGTCAATGCTTACAGGCTGCACTAAAAACTTTCTGACACTATAGGTTCTATAAATAACTATGAAAACAGGAGAATTAGTATAAATATAATAGTTATAGAAATCCGAGAGCCTTGACATCCTGCAGGAACCACATAGTACATAGTTTCGAAACTTTAGAATTGAGAAATAGATAAAATCACATAACATGGAATCCATAAGGAAACTCTTTATAACACAAGGTAGAGAATAAAAAAATATTACATTAAAAATTTTGCATGCCCTTGCGCCATGCCAACCAACGCCTGTATAGAAATATTTTGTAATATAATCATTGCTATTTAAGTTTACACTCTCGGCCTTTTTTATATTTGATGACATATTGTGAGGAATTTGGAGAATAGAGCATGAGAATCATTCTGTAGTTGATGGATACCGTGACGTGAATCGTATTAAATTATTTGAAACTAATCAAGTTCAACAATCTTTGAGAGGTCGCGACAAGTGATGTCAATTATTTCAAAATTGAATTCAGCCAAACATCAACTTGCCTGTCAAGGCTTAAAAATTTCATGAAGGTTTAATCAGTTCTAGGAATTGATAGGACAACTTCGATCTTGCTATTAATGTATTAATTTTCAGGAATTTACTCGTCTTTTATTCTGATTGAGTTGAGCAACAAGACTAAAATATTCTGGAAATATTTAACGCGACGCATTTCTTAAGCATCATAACACCATCAGAAAGACGCAAAAATATATGATCTTTCACTATCTGAGACAATACAAGCAGAATTCGAAACATTTCGATATCCATCCTGCTTGAGTGCGGCAATTCTACAGACAATATACGGACAAATTGCTATTTCTACTACCGATACAGAAATTCAAAAAAGGCACGGCCTTAATCCAAGCAAATATCACATTAAGTACTTTACTAGGCTTTAATCTACAGCTAGCGATTGGTGCAAATTGGATAGAGTACAATGTTAATAATGTCTGTAATTTCTGGCCATGATCTACCTGCTTATAGAATAAATGCAGACTTATCCGATAGAGAATATATACAAAATTTCACACTTCAAATTAATGAACAGTTTGGATAGTTTTTGACATAACGAAGATATTCTTTAGTTAGATTCTTTGCTCAAACTCCATCAGTTATATTACTTTCTCAAACAATTTTGTTTACGATTGGCCAAAAATAAAAAACAAACAAACAACTTTCTGTTTAACGATTCTCACGAAAATAGCATCCGGTCAATTAACACACACACATAACAAATTCCTCGCTGTAATTTTTATGTTCTACGTGATTTCTGGTGTACTTTTATATTCTTTTGCTTTACGATGAGCAAAAAACAGCGTAGAAGTATTTTCAAACAATTTTTTCAGAGAAATCCGACGAGTGAACAATTTTTATGAAAAATCTAGATATCACAGAAAGATGTATGTATATGTATATGTATATGTATACATATCAATGTAATGAGAGTACATGTGTTCATATTGTAGTCCATCATGTAGCAGTCACACCCATATGTGTGTGTTTCCAGTTTCTTTTAAAATAATTCAGATAAAACGGGTCGGTTCTTACTTTTTAATTTTTTATTAGTGATGGACGCTTTCCACATGGGTGTGACGATTTTCAACATGAAACTAATTTGTTCAAAAAGTGTAATGCAGTACAATAATCCAGAAACAAACATTATATTAGCTAGTAACTGCATTTTAACTTAATAAATTTATCTTAACAAGACGCGTTTGAGAATTTAAGCGAAACCAGGCAAGGGTTGAAATGTCGAGAAACTTTTTTCTCTTGCGTAATCCAACAAGCTGTTTGTAAATCGCTAAAATAATTTATGAAACATTAATTTCAGTAATTAAACTTCACAACACAACACAACCCAGCACAAGACGTATTCTAGTATATATTGTACCTGCACCTGTTGCATGCATTGTTAGTTGTCTACCAAAGTTTTTTTTTCATTGACATAAATGAGTAGAATAATGCAGTACTGAGATGCATGGGATAACAGATAGATGACTTGCAAATGTTTCTGGATACTGCATTCTTAGTCTAGAGCTCAAATTAAAATTTCAATCATATAGAAAGCTTCGTCTTACTTACTGTTACTTTATTTTAGTTACTTACTATTTGACTATTGGACATGTTTATGTATATGCTTAACGATTTTGATGAGTTAATATCATCAACACACAATTTCATATTTTCAATCTAATCTTTAGGTGTGGTTTTTTCTTATTCAAAACTCATTCAGTTCAAATTATATCTAGAAGAAACATTCATGGCAATATAGAGACCAGAATGTTTTTGTTCCTCCTAAAGGTTCGTGATTACATTTTGGGATAAAGGAATCAGCAAGTCACAAATGCTTCACTAGAACAGGGATATACAAATATTATGTGTAATGATCATTAGCACATTACTATTATCAAATTATACAACCAAAACACAAAGCAACTGTTTGTGTAACTTAATTATTCTAACGACCGTTTAGACTGTCTGGTATCCAGAAATCTTCAACAAAGTTGGGGGAAAATTAAACAACGTGAAAAGTTGTCAGAAAAGTGTCAAATTAATCATGGAGATAAAGAAGACGTTTTTATAGGAACAAAAGGCGGTACATCAATATTTGTTATCTGTCTAAATCAGTGACGCGCGGCTCAACTTGTATAGAACGTCGAGACATGTTTTACATGAATAGCTCAGCCCCGCAAAATTCTTTCAATATTTACAACTTAATGAATGCCATGCACACATATATTTCTACATATTTTTAACTGACATGCCACTGGTATATGTATACGTGTGCGCCCACTGTCCTCATAGATTTCTTGGCTGTCCCTGTACCTGTATATTGTGAAATTCAAATTTGACTTAAGAACAAGGTGCAAATATTTCAATAATCCAAACTGGTCTAAAACTGAATTGAAATAATGTTGAACTCAAGGTGATTAACTCTTGATCCAAACCTAGATATACAGAGTATACATACATGATCGTGAATCGACATTATTACACGCGGCAAATGAGTATCTTACATTTTTAAATCTCATTATTGATGATAAAATTATAAGCACGATATTTTGAGCAGACCAACTTGACTGAGTAGAAAGCTAACATTCACTCGCTGCAATGTTCGTCACTCGCTGCAATGTCCGTCTTTTGTTGACGGGATAGGGGAAAAAAACTTTTTTATTCTCAGTTAGAAAGTTGACCAGCAGTTCTACTGAACTTCTACAGTATAAATGTGTGTAAGATAGTTTAGTTTTGATAAAAAAATGAAAAATCGTGAATACACAACATGAGTAACATATAAGCAAGACGCAATTGTCATAAAATGAATTTTGACAAGTTCTATACACAAAATAATTGACAGTATCTTAAGTAGGAACTCTAACGGAGCCTGATTTTGAATGGGCAAATAGTTAAAATTCAGTTTAAACAGAGGCGACCTTAAAATTTCATGAATTAGAGTTACAGAGAATACAAGTTCTATATATAACTTATCATTTAAGAAACAAAATGAAAGAGTTAAATTTCGCATGTTTTTCCAATTTTTAGACGTCCTTGAAGATTTGTTGCTCGAGTACTCTGATTAAGCTGCACATTTGAGTGTCGTCAGTGAAGAGAAACGACTGACATGATATCATAAAACGGTCAAGAACCCATGAAAGTGTACTAATTGTTTTTCTTTCGGTCTTTTATTCGAATTAAAAAATTTGTAGTCTTAAGAAATAAGACAAAAGACAAGACGTATGCGCTAGTTTTAATATTTGGCATTGATGAATCATTTTACAATTGTTTCAAAAATTTAATCTGTTTCATTGAATGGTTTCTATTGCGTTTGATACAAACATGATTATTTTGAGCGAATATTCCTGCGGTGCAAATATTTTAATATAGTTACAGGAGCCTTTGAAGAATCAGTTAGTTATATCCATCTTTACATATACAACTGTGTAAAGAAATGTAGACGAAAGCTTGTTATTTAGATTGTCAGTTCCGGAAAAGACTGAAAGATGCGACGAACCACTTTGATAACAAGAACAGCCATTAATCATTCATCTTTGCAAAAGTTCCATCTTATGTCAATTGAGCAATCAAGTGTTAAGTTGAAGAAATGCAGAAATGGAGAAGTCACAACAAAAGATTGATAATAGGCGATTAAAATAGATGTTCTCTTTTAATTCAGCTGGCAAGTTATTGTCCATTGCCCACAAGCAAACAATACTAGATGTATTATTGCTCAGTGCCAGCACATGTGCCTCGTGAACGAGCTCTCTTTGAGTGTTGTGATAGAATTCTAAACTCAGCATGAAATGAACATGGCCATTCACATATCGTAGCTTTTTATATGAACATCGCTTAACAGAACGAAAAAACTAACAAGACGGTTTAATGATTAGACTGCTTGGAACTCAAAACCAATATTTGAGTTTCTATGTTTAGTTAAATGAGTATTTTTAGCGGAACAATTATGGCGTGCAGCAAGGTAATTTGAATACTATAATTAACAAAATATTTCAAGTTTGTAAATTATCTCAATGTTAAAGCATACTTCTTAAGAAAATTTTAAAGCCGTCAGTAAACAACTTATAAGAAATTCCTTCTACATTACAATTAAGACTGTAAAACTAAACAAGGACTTCCATTGAAGCGATTCTAAACCAGTGAATTTATGCAGGTGGTATTCATTATTTATAAAGAGCAAAAACACTACAATCCACATAGATTGCTCTTGTGCTTTAAGGAAACAAAAACTGTGAACCGCATGTACTGGGTGCAAAAATATTTTAATTTCAATGTCGCATACAAAAGAGGTATGGAGAGCATGCACGCAAAACTGTAAAAATGAATATCACACAGTTCATCACCAATCATTGCAAACATTTCAATCTTTAAAGTTAACAATGTCGACCCATAGGAAATATACGCCCCGGTACAAAATATTCAGCAGAAAATATAGCTCAAAAATGTGTCTTTGTGCGTATTTTGCATATTTGGAAAAAGGACTGCTAAAAGTAACAATTTGAAAGCTTATTGTGCCGGAAACTCGCCTCTTTGACTTTCAGTGCTAAGAAGACACTAAGGAGTAAACACAATAAATACCTGAGGCCTTGCATGTCGCAACAGTGTCGAAACAAATTAAATACGGTACATTAGAAATCAATTGTGACAATTTTTTCGACGGTCATTGAATTAAGAAGGCATTAGAATGAATCATTTAGTGAATCCCCTTCTAAATATCATTTAGCTCAGTGATTTTCTTAATTAGGTTCGTAAGAATTCTTTATCAGAGCACTTTAATGATGCTAACAGGATTGTGTAATGATGCAAGAAGAACTATTTGTAGAGAAATGCAAACATGAGGAAAGAAATGTAATTTCTCTGATAAACCCTCGAACAAAATGAAGAGTTAGTATTTCAATCTTCTTAGATTGCTTTGACAAAAAACTGCGGGTAGTTGATAGCGCTTACTGTTTGAAATCTACGCTCAATAGAATATCGTAATTATAATACCAAAAATACCTTTGAAGAAAATCAATATTGGTCTTTGATGAAATCCAATTTTTGTATTTATGACCAGATGTGAACCACATGGAAACCGAAATTTGTCGTAATCGTAACTATTTATAGCTCCATTTTCCCGTAACTTAGTAAACATTGCGTTATATTGGCTATGACGAGCTTGTTAGACTTATAACCCAATATATTTTACTTTAAAGCAAATGAACACAAGTTCAAAGTCAGTAAATCACATCAGAAAAGTATTCGGAAGGCGCCATACGGTGTACTAAGCTGGTTTGTCATACCGCAGACAATGTCCAGTATAGGAAAACAAGCACCTACGAACATCCTGAGCGCAAGTGTTGGCCAAAAGCACACTTTAAATATTTGCATTAGGCTAGACCGAATGTGAAGAGATCGATTGAAAGTGAAACATGCCAAGATTTTAAGACGAGTTATTCAGTGTAAGCTGTTTGTAGTTAAGTTTGTAGATGTTGATTGGCCATTGTGTGGTATTGGGTTACACACAACTCTGGAGCATTGTTCTGAAACACACAAACCTCTCAAACGCTTTGTAAATAACTAGAATACATTGATTTACTTGCCATGACTGCATGCTAGCACAAAATATAGTTGTATCAGTGATCTCACCTCGGAAGCTTGCCATCATCAGTTGATGAAACATAATCCTTCGTCTTCGAGTCTATAACACGAATACTAGACAGCTCAATATATTATTTCGAAAATATCAAAACACGCGCACAAATATATAGCCTAGAAGTCATAACTAAATTCCATAAAAGATTTGACTACCTCTAATGTACGCGATTTTAACCTACTTTCACAACAAAAACGCTTGACATATTCGAGAGTCGGCGCAAATTAGGAGAAGTATTCGGCCGAGGACGCAAATACACCGCAGTTTGAGAAAGAATCTTGCGGGTTTTACCAAAATGCCAAAGGGATATTAATTAAATAACAAAACAATTCGGCGAGTATAAATGCGTGTGTTTATTGAACAAATATTATATAGACTATCTTGATATATATTATTACGTTTGCTATTCAACTTTGTGCGCAATTTCCTCGCTCCCAGCGCGAGCTGTAGGTATTCCACAGCTATTTGACACGCGTAACATTGCGTTGTTTGGTCAAGATCTACGCCGAGACGCGAGAAGGACAAATATCCCCGTAACATACCTGCGTGAACGATGTAAGTCCCCAGAAGTTGCAGTAAAATAGGAACAATAAGCGGAAACATGATTATCGATCACAACTTGCTGAAGGCAGAAACTTTATGTTTCTCTTACGAGACCATCACATTACTGACCAGCTTGCCCTCCTCAACTTCATATGACGTCACTAAGCTCCTCCTCTCATCATGCATAAAATTAAATTAACGAGAAATTTCTAAAGCTCTATATTGCTTGAAGTGTCTCGAATATATCGCGTTACAATGTAGCCAAAAACAATAAACTATTTTATATTTTTTGTAGATAGTAGGTACGTAGCAACATTAGGACATAAGGCAGGTGATTTGATGTTAAAAATGTAGTGGAGAGGTATAAATCACGCTGTGAACATGCCAGCATGTGGTACATAGGATGTTTGCTAACATACAGTACTAAGCAAACACTAGGATAATGCTTCTGATCTGTCATCTTTCAAGCGACATAATAATCCTTATTACGCGTTTATTTCGATTGAGTGAACGTCGGTATGTGACAATGTTGACACTCCAGTGCCACAACTACGTTCTGTGTCTACATAAAAACACAGAAATGCACAATATAGGAACACAGGTTACGGAAATACACACGTATGTCTACATATACCCTTGATAAGAGCAATATTTACGAAGAAAAACGAAGTAAATCATGTACTTAAAGCCGAATGCACCCCGGAGAGAGCCTTGTTCTAATCACTCAAAACTGGCGGCAATAAAGCTTTCGTCTTTCACCAAGCACTCGACATTAATATACTCAAATACATTCATGAACGAATATCATATAACTATTATAGAATCACTATTTTGTATTCATGAATGAATGAAGACAAAACCCTGAATACTCGTGGCGAAAACGATTGGTATAATTCATATAAAGCCGAAATTGTTTTGGACTTGCAGGGTGGTCACTTTTAATTTATCGTGATGAAAAGTTCAAAAATTGTTTAAAAAACTATTTCATAATTGTTGAAATGACGGCGAGAAAAAAGTGTTTTCTTGTTGATTGGATTTTCCATTAAAAGCTGATGGTATGTATTTGCTCTTTACGCTTGCAGCACTTGTTAACCACACGCATCTCAAATATCTTTCATTTAAATGAATCATGTCGAGATTTTGATGTGATCACGTCCTGTGCTCTCCAACTGTTAAAAGAAACAAATTGTTTGAAGGGGTATGCCGTTGATATAATAACAATTCCTTTGCTGCAATTCATCGCTCAGCCAGACGTTATTCAAGCCAACTCCTTGCCGCCTTTTACGATGATAAATTGAAATTATAAATAAGGTCATAATTATAAAACACACCATCGTCGTACTGCGTTTAAATTCTATGCAGAAAGAACTCGTACGATTTTCCAAAGCTTACGCACCGCCATGCGGTTTTGAATGATTAAAAAGCTGCGTAAAAAGAGCAGATAAAGTTGGTTAGTAGTTAGGTCATCGTCCTGCAGTTTATATTTGTTATTTTAATCTGAAAGTCAAACATGTTGCTGTCACTTAGTGATTAACAAAGTCAACATTAATTCAAACGACAGAAGGAAAACGTCTTTGCGAACCTCAGTGTTTTGTTACCGCTGTTAATATTGCTTATTTTTAAATACTGAACTTATTTTGCAAAGAAGCCAGCGAAATTCTGCTCGCTAAACCATACAGGCATATACAACAGCGCCATATGTCATCAGCAGATATAAAATAATTTTTTATTGGTAACACTGGTGTGGTGCTCAATCGTAATGATTTTTAATGGCAAAAAGCTTTATAATTTTACAAGCGTTGACAGATTTCCCCAGCCAATTCACTGCTCATTCACTACTTGCAATTCGAGTGTGAAAAGATCTGAATTTGATCTATAGAGAGTCGGATATTTTACTATTCTCATTGTCGTCAGAGGAAAACACAATCTTGAAACAAACACGACCGCACGCTTAATGAAAGCGCTGCATGTTGAAGATATTTGCATGCAAATAAAGACTAAAATATGAGTCTCTGTTTAACCACTTAATTCAAGAAGTGATTAATCACGCATAGTTAATACCGCATCATCTAAATTTAGAGAATGTCGATATTTTTATTGCAACGCCAACGTTTCCGCAATCAGTGATGCAAGCATAAAACTTCTTCAAAAATTTACAGTTTCGACAAATATTTTTTTTTCTAATACAAAGATGAGATCGAGTGTGGCAGGAAATGTAAATAGTTTGTTTGCTCGTGTTGTCATGTTCAGGTTTCATTACTTCAAACACTTGCTTGTGGTCACAGTGTATTTCTCTGTTTAGTGATTGACATTCCTGCCTTCAGTAATAAACAAGGAATTTTGGGTTTACCATTTTAGGACGTTCAGGGCAAAGTGACCTTCCATCCTTGCATGAGTAAATATTAAAATGTTGTTACTGTTTAACTATTTCCAGTTTTTGTCGAGGAGAAAAAAGATTCTTTCCTACATTAAACCATTGATTTATAAATGTATCACTTGTATGCACTTTTGAGATTAGTTTTACCATAATCATTGGATTAAGACATGTGTAAAACTGCAAACCGTTAAAAACGTGTATTTTACTTCGAGACTGAAAAGATTTTTAGGGGGCTAAGCCCCCCTGCCTTTGAAGTTAGGGGGCCTATCACGTTTCGCGCCAAAACAAGCGAAGAAGCGAGATTAAAATTACAATTGCAATATTTTTTTCAAAGCAAAACGCTAAAGATGATGTAAAATATATACGGATGAAAGCGAACATAGCGATAGTAAATTTTACTACCTAGAGGAAAACATAGAAAGTACAAGTACGTCGATTTTCAATTCAAACACTGAAGAAAACACCAGTCTCAGTGGATATAATGTCAATAATATATAGTCGACAGCGACTGAGTGAGTTTTTAGAAAAAAATAAAGTTATTTTTCGTTCAAGTCGGTCCGTTTATTGAAAAATATTGTTCCTGTTTCCTAGGACGGACCTCCCAAACGCTAAATATATACTCTAACAGGGTCAACTTGAGTTTTGTTAGCACAGCGGCATATTTGGCGCGCACGTACACCTTATTTCGCGCGCACAGCATTTCGGGGGTAATTTTCCTATGTGAATGCAAGACAACATAAAACTTCATTACATTACTTTGTTTTGACCGGTTATATACTCTGAGTAAGATGATCACCTCAGTCTATCAGACAATATTAATATGATAACACCAGATGACTCATAATCTGGATCGGGTCTCTGTATCTTCTCCTGTATGTTATTGGCAAGAATACTCAGATTTCAGACCTTGCATTTTACTACAAGTCAACGCACAGACTGATTAATCTCAATTCATCAAACACCCAATTAACGACCAGCGGTGTCATAAAATATGATGACCCTAAATGTAAAACTAGGCTCCTGGAACATCTTAATGTAACAAATGAATATGTTTATTAGTTTGGGCGCTTTTTTTTCTACTTTTAGCCACTATTCTATTATTTCGAAGACAACTTTTAATATAGTCGATCACAGAACTTTTAAAACTGTTTGTTGCAAATTTGATACTGCTCGCAGTCTTCGAAAGAGAATTACCTGCTGATTAATTTTTGGACGAATTCTCACAACATATTTTAAGTAAATAATTAATCTAGTAATTTGGTATGGTATATAGTCGCACATAATATTATGGTGATTTTACTGGGTCTGCTGTAATTGGCGTTTGAACTGGTGCGGTTGCTCTACCATATTTGGCAAAATAAATAAATAAGTTCAAGCCATAACTGTAGCCGTGGGCAATTTGCCGTCTAGCTTGGAACCAGGGTACTTTTTGCTGGCTTGGATACAATGTATTGTTTCTAATTTTGGATATGTGACTCATGTACACAACTGCTAATATTACCTAACATATCCCAAATAGCAAGATGCAATTGAAAATAAGCTAATTAATAATTTGTGACTTTCTTAGTAAATGATGCTATATAGAGCAACGGATGTTGTACACTTTATGATCGTGAAGGCATTTAATGTCTTCAGGTACACCGCTCAAATGTGCTTCAGTATATTTTCCGTTATTTTGTGCACAGTACAAAGAAACTCTGAAAAGGATGATGCTATATCACTAATTGAGGAAATTGAATTGAATTTCGGAAACAAAAGAATAGGTGAATAATTGTTTAATGCAAATTATTATTTAAAAAACCTTTAATGTCCTTATTTTGAATGTCGTGAATTACGTTGCCATACCGTGTCGGTATATCGCAGTCAAAAGCACAAAAAGCATTGGAGATCTAAGTCTTTAAAACGAATGATTAATAAACGAATTTATAAAGCAGTCATTCATCATTGAATGACTACAATAATATGAGGATTTCATTCTTTCCAGGAATACGTGTGCGTGATCAATCTAGTATGCTGGCTAATTCTTTGCTTTTTTAAAAAATTTTTGGGTCAAAATCTCTTCAATATAACTCATTGCACTTACCCTATATCTTCCTAGCCATTCAGTAAACATGCATGGATCGATAATTTATAAACTTGGGTTAAAGTTAAACCTGCTAATTTGTATTTAATTTTATTTGTATTTCATTATGTATGGACCGCGGTTTCGATCTGTCTATTAATTTCATAACTTCCCGACCATATGCATTGAATAAATATATGGAAAGGAAACTGCAGCTTCTGCTATATTTCATATATTTATGAACAAGGTTTTCACAAGGTTTTTTTGGAAGGCAAAAAACTGAAAGAAATGTTTCACATTGAACAGTTGAATATTGTTGTTTTGTCGTGGGGAGAATAAATTATAGCACTATAAATGCACCTACAAATAAATAAATACACCTGAACATTTTTGCCACGCCTGGCATTTTTGAATGCGAAATCGCTAGTTCGCCTGTACGCAAATCCAGCGGTTATTCCGCAAAAAATATCCAATAACTTCAGCTTACACCAAGTATTCCTCCTTATTGATTCAAAATGGCGAACAAATTTTATTTGCACGAAATCGCAAATTACAATAAGACAAGAGAAGCACAATACTATGGCAAGGAAGATGAAGGGATTTAAGTTTTTAAGAAAGTATTGTACAAATGCTACAGCAGGACAATTGTCTATGCCACGTTTCCTTTTCTGTAAAGGCTTCTTCGATTATATATTGGAGAGAGTGGAGTAGTGGGCAGTCACAATTGCAGTGAATGGCTGAATGCTGGCAAATTTTGCCAAAATCTTCTTGTCGTGTCACAGTACACAATTGGATACTTTGTTTACAAGTTTTTACTCGTCAGGAAGTGATCACAAGAAATATGAAAACAATATTCTATCTTGTAATACATTAGCTACTAAACTATTACAAGAATGAATTTGTATCAAACAGTATGGCCATAACAATACACAATATAAAAGCAGAAAGATTTTATGAAAGACATTCTCATCGTGTAAGTCTCAACAGTTTCGTCATACAACAACTGATGCTTTGTTAGTTAGGGTGTACATATATTATTATAGTTTATTATATAAAGTACAGTGCTTTATAAGGAATTCGGGCACTGATAAAACTGATAATCTCACATGTGAGATTATTTATGATGATTTCACATGTGAAAATTATCGCTTTTCAAAGAATCACCAATCATAGCTTCTGTACATTTTATATTGGTGGAAAACCTGTAGTTTATATAATAAACAGAAAAATACATGGGTGCTTGGAAATACCAGATTTATTTCTCATATTGAACATGATATTTCTCATGATATATCATGTTCAACACTCGAAATACATCTGGTATTTCTGCGCAGCCATGTATAATACTCTATATCATTGGTTTGAATTAGACCAGCAAAAGATAAAAAGCAAAATTGATTTTTATTTTATATAGTTAATTACTGTAATGTACACAATGGTTACAAGCTTTGTAAATTTAAAATTAAATGCTGAATAAATTGTGTTAAATTCATATATTGTCATAGTTTGCTTTGGACTCAATGTTTCAAACAGTTAGTATACATAGGCTTCCCTTGACAAGTAAAAGTAATAGTCTATTATTTATAATTCAGTTATGTGTAATGAAGTAGTGGGGACATGTTCAGTATTACCCACTATGAAACCAATTTTACTTGCCAAGGGGAATTTGTTGCTCAATGGCTTAGGCAAACTACAAAAAAGTTTTAACTAATTTGATTAATTACACCCTAATACAATGTGACACATATAGGTTCATTAATCGTTTGACGTGCAAAACCCTGACCTTCCTGTGCAAACTTATAACTTGCTTGTATAATAAACCTTATATAGGTGGGTAATAATATAGTTAAAATCTACCAAACATCTGCTTGGGGAAGAGCACACAATGTCTGCCCTAATTATGATTTATGACTTGTCATGTTAGCTGATACAGGCAGTTGGAAACAATCTAAATAACACAAGCAGAATGTTAGTTTGGTCACATGATAAATGTTATAGCATATATGTCACCAACCTATCAAATATATCATGTTTCAGGTGTTTTGTTCAACCCACTAAAATTTGGCAAAGACAAGATGATTAGAAATCAGAACTTTAATCATATATTTTGAAAAGAAATTTGCTGTGCACAATTTTTCTAATAATTCTTGAATTACTAATTTGGCTCACATAGCACAATGATATAAGAAATTGTATAAATAGCAGAAAAATATCAATATATACAATGGTGCAGGCCTAGTTGAATTCAAATATATTCTGTACTATGTCAAGCTTTATACAAAATCACCTTTATTTGCTGACTATTAAACAGTCCTTTCAAATGTAGATGTCTACTAAACAGTCTTTTCAAATGCAGATGTCTACTAAACAGTCCTTTCAAATGCAGATGTCTACAACAGGTGTACCACTAATAATATATAACTCTCGATAAATATATAGCCCATATTGTTCACTATTAACAAAATCTCCCCCGGCAATCATCAACCATCAATTTCTCTTTGCTAATAATCATCTATCAATTTATAATAAATTCATTACTCTGGGTTGGGCCATGTAGTACTTATAGCTTGCCTGTCAAGTGGATTAGTGCAAAATGTTATAGCCCTATAAATCACCAACATAGCACAAACATATCATAACCAACTACATCTATTTTTATTTTCTTTCAGAAAGTTCTTAATTTTAGTCTGGCAGAAATTTTTAATGATCATTGACCTGGGCCATGTCATTGAGCTTGGTGTAGTGGTTATACTAAAACCGAATGTGGCATATGAACACTATATATATATATATATATATATATATATATATATATATATATATATATATATATATATATATATATATATATATATATATATATATATATATATGCACAAAATATAGCATATATATATTAAATCTACTTTTAGAAAGCAGATTTTCTGAACTTAAACAAACCTAGGCACTTTAACAGGCGAAAAAAAATTCATGAACACAAAAATATATGTGAGTTCTTCTTTGATGAATAATATATTGTGATATGTTTACTTGAAATTTTATGGAAAAACAATATTAAAATCAGAAACGTTATCACAAGAAATACGAATCTGTTACACGTTTCCTACCTTTTGGAGCAATCGCTTAGGCTTCTGAGTTGTATTTTTTGCTTTTTAATCCTTCTGTTTAAGCGTGAACGTGCCGAACCTTTTCCTGCGCCTGTATTCACAATTCGAAATTCGCCAAAATTCATGCCTTTGTAAAAGCCATTTTCTATGTTTTACTAACATTTTTCGAAAAACAAAAAACATACAAATATTTATAGATGTCTTAACTTGTATAGGCAGCAAAAATTAAATGAAAAGAAGCCGGAACGAAGAAGCCTATACAAGCCGAAGTTGTCACATTTTTACAACATCGTACAAAAAGTCGCCATTGCGCGAAATGCCTCGAACAACAAGCCTTCCAGTAGAAAAACATTGCGTGTAACCATGGCAATATTGATATCATTTTCATCCTCGAGAAACCATCTATCTCCCTATTACCATCAGATAACCCTCCAGGAAAACGCGCATGAGGAATAACTCGATGAATTCAAGGCATTTTTCAAGAATTAAATTCGCTACCAAGCTCTCGAATTTTGACGCGCGGTGGCAAAAAAATTGTTACACTTTAAACTAGCGTTTTCGCATGCAAAAATGCCAGGCGTGTGCGTGAGATCTACATGTATATGTTCTGCAGAACTGGCTATTAATTAGACAGCTATTGATCCAGATGTTTCTGAATAAAGCATTCATGAAGCTTACAAAAAGTCTTTGTTGGAATAGTAAACAGATGAAAGATACATGCATGCGTATAGCGGTTGCTAGAAATTTATCTACTATATCATGCTTTTTCTTCTATCATTTCTATCAGTGAATAAGAACTAATTAATGAACATCACTAAATGACAACAACTTCATAACTAAGAGATTAACAACAAAAATGTCTTAATTGTTTCCAATTTATTAGAGCAGCGTTGTCAATATCTTGACACTGCATATCGCGTGCGCAGCAATATCAAAAAAGTTTATCCCTTTGTCCCGTGATTGTATATTAATTAACTGCACATTTTTGTACCAATTCTAAATAACAAAAAAAGCAAAAAATTATTTGTTGTGTTCTCAAATTAACTCAACACAACGCTACATCTTTTTAGATGCACCCTCTTGAGAAGTGACTTTATGAGACAATTAATTTTCAGCATGATTAGCAAACATTCATATAAATACTGCTGAGTACAATTGTCGACTTATGTTTGATTATCAGATGAAATGTCGATATTGGCTAATCACTTGATTAAATGCTTGTCATTTGTAGAAAACAAACTGAGCACCTTGGATGATAAACAACTTCACGTGGATTTTTTGAGAGAATTGAATTCTCAATATTGCGTGTACCATGGGCATGATGTCCGTCACTAACTAATCATCTAGTAATAATTTAATATTTCCTATTTCTGCCAAAGTATCTGTTTTCAACACACTCACACACAACAACCTAGGAAGTTTAATCAAAGTAACATAGTTTACCAACGGACATACTGTGTCGGTAAGCTTTCTCAAACATCAAATCATAATTGCAAAAATTAAATTAAAATTCTTTCAAGTGGCATTAACAGATGAACGCCATTGGTCTTGTAAAAAAATTAAGTTTAATTATTGTCATTGAAAATTTGCTGAACCCCCCATAAGTCATAAACAGATAATTACTTGAAATGAAATACGTTGATTATCATTTCCTATGACAAGAAGTGGCTGTGATAGGAAATTAAAATATCTTATTTTTAAAAATTCTAAAAAAATATGGTTTGTGGGCTTTGTCAAGATTAATCATTGTTCATAGATTAATTACTGCATGTGAATATGCAGACTGATTTATAAATAACTACAGGTATATGATAATTGTACTTATAAAATTTATCCAGATGTTCTACTGCTAATGTTTAAATTTTACATAGTCCTTAAGATTAAAACCTGTTATGATAATATATATGTGGCACTACAGCTGATACAGTTGTAAATATTTAGATAGTTTGAATTGATTCAATAGAGGCGCGAGAAAACATGCGGCAAGATCAGAATGTTGAGCTATATTGCACAAGTACATGCTACAGCACTTGGATGACATCCAAGTTAAATGGTTGTCTTAGGGCTGACAAGTAGATCGTGCTTCGTACTTAACAAACCATTTCTTTGCTTACTAACACATTTGATATTGATCAAATTGGTTTACCACTTGTGCCGAACGCTAATTGTTGAACAATGTGCGCAGTACGGCTTATATAACATGTATGTGATTTAAACCATCGCGCTATCATGCAGTGAACGAAATTTGTGATCACTCAGATTTCATTTTTGAATCCTTTTCATCCCAATGTTGCTCCAAAATTGCTGAAATATTTTAAAGAACAAATAAGCATTCTAGGTATAAATCAATATGCGTGCTCAAGAGCGTACGTCAATACTTGAGTGTGCCAATAAAAAAAATTGTTCAGTGCCGAGCTCATTGCACGATCAAGCTTGGATACTTAGCAGGCCGGGGTGGGGAGAGATGACAATGGGGGAACAATGATCAAGATCAGAGATGCTATACCCATCATACTTTGGTACATTACCACATCCAATTTTTTTGCTTTTTTAAATCCTGGAATAAAACTAGCAGGTCCATTTTCTGATTTTTCGCTGTGAAATTTTCGCCCACAAACACAATCAATCATTGTGCATGGCTGAATTGCATGGATACAAAAGTAATAGAAAAACCACTTGTATACAAATTAAACGAATTAGTCAGTCCGCTATATTACACTAGAATGTGACAATCTTGTGTCAAAAATTAAGGCAAGTAGCTACTTTATGATTTCCTGACACTAAAATCTTGTGACAAGCAGGGTCCTCGATCCTTCATTATATAAAGTATCGTGTTTCTATCACCTTTTATATATGCATGCTGTGCTGAAAATACTGGCGCTATTTTCAGGATAACCAGGACACTGGCTCTTTATTGCCTAGTATACCGGATCTGCCAGTTTTTTAGTTGTCGTTCACATAAAATCTTTTGAAAAAGATAAGCGGTCATTGCTTAATCAATAAATGAATAACCTTAGCATATATTAATTAATTGTGATCAATTCATCTTGAAAACGATTCAACAAATTCCACTGGGCATGTGGTTTATTTAAAATCGTTTGGGATCACGAAATTTGGCATTCATAAGTAAAAATAATGGCTAGTAGAGTAGCCAGTTGCGCTATAAATGGTAAGATTTTGATGTCGTCTCGGGTATTAAAGGACGTTAAATGCGTGTGGCCGTGAGTATACGATGCCCAATGCAAGGCAGCTATACCCATACGAATTGAACGTTCGAATAGCATGTTTGGCAATTCCACCCACACAAGTTAAGGTTAAGAGTGAAGAATATAATAAATTGACTATACAACTTGATGAGAATGTTAAAACTATGGATAAATTTTTGCTTACATGTCGCAGTTGATCATAGTGCAATGAATACCAAAAGTAGGCTATAAGTCCAGTTGATATTGATCATGAATAGTTGATTGGCAGTTATTTTCTATGGAAATCGAGTTTTTTAAACAAGTAGCTAATTACATAATTTTAGTCTCTTAATAAATATTTGTTTGTGAAACACAGTATCTTTTCTGACATTTATTTCACTCAGTACTTATTATTATAGATGTTTAACGATCGACCTAATGGCTAATATGCATGCACATGTATGAGTATCTGCATGGAGATAATCTTTTCTCAGTTTTTTCCACAAAAATTTGACTGAACTCTTTTGGCACACTGTATCTAGGGTATATAGTTAGGTTAATAATTACCATTTGTTCACCCATCGCGAGGGTGATAAAATATCAACCCTCGGCTCGAAAACCGGGGACTGGGATTCGACACAACAAAAAAATTACATTGTCACGTGGTACAAATAGAGTTTTTTTTATTGGATTTGAATTTGAGGTATAATATATATGTAATCAACCAATCCCGCAGCAAAACAGCCGCAATATACTAGCCGATAGCGATATAACTAATCAGCTACCTATGTCCAGTTCCTTGCTTTCGTACCACAAGATCCGTTTTGTTTGGGATTTCGCTCTATGTGAACGACATCATCATTGTCATATAGACAGTTGATTAACATATCTTTCTGTAATGATCTCCCGTGCAAGAATTATCTAATTGTTAACAAGTAAACGATATATCCTAGCCATTCAGTAAGCATGTATGGATCGATAATTGTTGATAAAATTAAACCTGTTAATTTGTATTTGATTTTATTTGTATTTCATTATGTGTGGACCATGGTTTATGTTTATTAATTTCACAACTTCCCGACCATATGCATTGAATAAATATCTGGAAAGGAAACAGCAGCTTCTGCTATATTTCAGCTATCTCCAGTTCCTTGCTTTCGTACCACAAGATCCGTGTTTTGTTTGGGATTTCGCTCTATGTGAACGACATCGTCATTGTCATATAGGCAGTTGGTTAACATATTTTTCTGTAATGATCTCCCGTGCAAGAATTATCTAATTGTTATTACTTAGCAAGTAAACGATATTGCAATTACAGAATTTTTCAATTTGAGCTTTGAATACTCTTTTTAACATATTTCACATTTTTGTATAATTGACTCTGGTTAAATAGATATTTAACATTTTTATGCTTTTTTATGTCAAACGACGTTTTTCAGATTCCGTGAGTAAATATGCGGAACAATTTTGCCATACAATTTTAAAAATTTATAACTGCAGTCTGAACATAGTGAGTGGATGAGGGAGGTTTTTGTGGCACATGAGTGATTGTGTCTGAAGTGAAAATCATAAACCAATGACGTCGCAATTAAAGTCGGGAACAGCTATGAAAATGTAGCAATCATTTCATCTCATTACTCTTCTTTCATTATATAGAGAAACAAGGCTGCGCATGCCCTAAATGAAATTAATGATGGAAAATAAAATACATATTACAATGAAAAAAAAACTACTTGAACTTATCAAATATTTCCCACTTGCAAAAAGAGTAACAACATCTCTATGTTAACAGCTTAATGCCAAAATCCACATTCTTTAAGAAAATCATAAATCTCCCTATTCATAAAACTACATACCACAAAACAACCTGAAGCATCTTGAAGATTTTTATTATCTTTGAAGTGAAATGAATAAAATTTTCAAACAACAGATTACAAATGCATCTAACTTCCTGGATATAAAATACTTTAAAGAATAATCATACAGATCCTTAGTTACCAATATCAGAGTTCATGACGTTCTTAAAGAGCATGTTTTAAAAACGTTTCTCTTTGAGAAATGTCAAATAGACTATGGAATGTTTTACCTGTAAATCATGTAACGATATTAATCATCAACCTTTCGGGAGTGTAACGCACGATCCAAAAACGTGAAGGACAATTTGTTTAAAAGGCCTAGGAGCTCGAAGTTCAACCATGAAACAGACTAGCCTGTTGTGAATATAGAGTTTTGTGTCATATGTAGCTACTTCTATTAAGGTTGTCCTTGAACGAACGAATACGAGAAGTTTCTTAGGAATCGCTAATAAATAAGTGACTGAAAGAATGTAATAAACCACAATGGTTCCAAGAATATTGTTCTTACGTACAAGCTAAGACTTTATGCTTGAAAGGCATTTCAAATTCTCAGCTGCAGATACATAGAATCTCATGGTCAAGATGAATATGCAAATTTGTGGCATGCAAATTAGTAATTTTGTTTTGTGCATTGTTTTCTCTTTTCTTGCATTATTGTGTCTTTTGTATTATGGGTGCCTCATATCCAGTAAGCCTTTCACCCTAGTTTGCATAATTAATTGAAATAGCTGTCATATAAAACTACGATGTTCGAAATATGTGCAGTATTTATTTGTATGCACAGGGTTGTGCTCAAGTACAGACTGTACTGTTTGGAAGTAAACCACGTTGAGAAAGACTTGAGTTGAGAAAGAAAGTAAAAAGTACCGTGCGAACTGAAACAGACTCAAGAAGTGTGCGAAGTCCCCCTTCAACATCCCATAATGCCTCGGTATCAGCAAGCGCCTGGGGACGCGGCACCTAAAAAGCTAGCTTCTCATTTGCAGCCAATAAGGCCTGGGAACGAGGATGGCTTCTCACGCATGCATACGCCTTGGAATTTTTCCTTCTTGTCACATGATGTTTCCCACAGGAATATGACTTCTGTTACAGACCTGTTCTGAAGGTGGATTGCGGCACGGTGAATGGCAATGATAATTCCACTCGTTCACATGCAACTCTCAAGAAGAGAAAATCCATCAAATATAATAGACAATTTGCATAATAGACTAATATTCGATCTAGACAAAAAGAACAAGATCTTTCACTACAGCTACAAACGAGGATATCCTAGATTAGTAGAATACAAAACAATAGATACTTCGAAGATCGATAACATATTGAAAATCATTCATTTCCTGATGATGACTATAGTTTGGTCGAAACGTCGAAATAAATTTTCAATATGTTATCGATCTTCGGAGTATCTATTGTTTTGTATTTTATCAAAATACTCAGTGGTTCCCGTAGTTTCTGGATTAGTAGCATTGCAGAGTTTGGTGGCAAAATGCTGTAAAATACTAAAAATATAACCCTATGAAGTTTGTAAATTTTGAGATATATTTGTATTACGTTCGGAAAAAGTTAGCTATCTTTTTCTATCAACATCTTATCATCTATCAACAACCACTGTTTCGCGTAGCAAAAATCGTACAATTTGCTTAGAAGAATGATTTTCACTTATTGGCTCCATTGTCTCGTGTAATGCTTTCAGCATCTGGCTGCAAATTATGACATCTCCAAATTCTCAAATAACTGCACACTTAGCAATAACACAGCTCAATGCTGTAATTCAAAAACAAATAAATTCAAACAAGTCATTCTATTAATGAAATATCTAAATACTCCTAGTCAATTTTGACAAATATATGAAAAAACTAAACAGTTAAAACTGCGTACCAAATTTCAGTACCAAACTGCTTACCAAATTCCAAACTTGGCCCTTAATAGGCAAGAATTTGGAGACTCGTTACGAATGAGATATAATCTGCCTTTGCATGATTTGCCAAGTTTTTGTGTATGTGGAGATAGCTTCAACATCAACCACGCCCTCACATGGTAAAAAAAGGGTTTCATGGCACAAAGGCATGACGGAGTCTGCAACTTGCTCACTTCGCTACTTGGAAATAGAACCAAATTTTTTACCAATTCAACTTGAGATCGGCCAATACAAGTCCTGAGGCGAGGTTGGATATGAAGGCGGACGATTTTTGGTTGCGTGGACCTACGATATTTTTTGATATAAGAGTGACGCTCGTAAATTCAAAATGTAACCAAGGCCGGCCAACTCAGATGGTTTTCAAGGAAAATTAGAACGAAAAGAAGAGAAAGTACCAGCATGCAGAGAGTGTTAGAGATTGAAATGAACACATTTACCTCCCTTGTTTTCGGGACAAATGGTTTAATAGGAATTAATTGCCAAATGTTTCTTAAACAATTGGCAGAAAAATTGACAGAAAAGGATCAAGAACTATATGCAGTGGTAATAGCGTGGTTGAGAACCAGAATCCTTTGAAATTTTCAGATCTGTCCACGTGAATGTCAGAGGGACTAGGTCACCCTTCCATAGAAAACAATATTTTGAAGTTGTGGACGATTTTAGTTTAAACGTCCAAGCAGCGGGAATTAAATAATAATTGAACTTTCTATTTTTATTAATAGCATTAGTTGTTTTAGCATGTTTTCTGTATTTCGAATACATGTAGGTAATGATATTTAATTTCTTGATAATATATAACAGTACTGAATCATTATGTAACAAAATTGGTGAAAGAAACAAATGTCTTGTGGTATTGATCTATGGCAGTTTTGGGACGCCATTTTCGCAGCTACCAAAATAAAAAATTCAAAAGACAGGTGTGAAACGTTTACCTCAAATACTCTGGCGTGGCATAGGCATCTTTGTTAAACAATAAGACCAATCTAGCCTTCAATATTACTGTTTGAAATCCGAAAATATAGCATAATAAAAAATACGAAAGCCGTTATTAATACATTCGCAATCACTCATCACGAATCGCCACACGAGTCCCAACTAGCCATAGTTTGACCAATGAGAACACATTTTGTTTTTTCGAGTTATGGGCAACGAAGCATCGGTGATCTTCTATACAGAAGCTGCTTTAATACCCTATCCTATTACCCGCATATGAGCGCACTGTTTTTAAAGGCGCATGCGCTTATATCCGAATATAAGCGCATGAGTCTTTAAACCGTCAAAAAATGTGAGTTGGACAGACCCGAAAAAAATACTATTTTAATACAAATACTTTTATATTTTAAATTATAGACGTTGCTATATATTGTCTATTATAAATCGTTTTAATATAGGTAGCGATATCTAGCATTAAGTTATTGTATTTTGTTCATTCGCTTAAGATATTCCTTTATTACACATTCAGCATGAATCGTTTAAATGCATATAATCATACAGTTAAAGGACTTCCTTAATTGCCCTTGGCAAATATTGAAGTTTAAACAAAATATTTTAATCCACAATAATAATATGGCTGTGTTGGGATCAAAAGGGGGAACCATGACGCAGAATTTCATAGTAGCCCACATTTTTCCCGAAGATTTGGAAAAGACGACCGGAAGGATGTGGGACAATCGATGCTATTGATGGATTTGCCACGTGCACCTGTCATCTGAATGGAGGTATACTCGAGGTACTAACCGCTAGCAACACTGATTTTAAGTATATCGGCACAGGTATGATACAATTTCTAGACAGTCATGTCAGCAAACTGTTTAAACATGGAGAAATGGCAAGAATGGATTGACTTGGGCGCCCGCGAATACACAGAAGCCGGAAATCGTCGCAGAGCGTCTTTGATCTCGTCCTGATTGTGCGAGGCTTCCGTCAGTGCGGATACATCGGCTGGAATGGAGATATAAGCACACTTCATTCAAAACTACGCGCAACAGTCGAGAGTAGAGGTACTTGCTGAAGTGATGGACGAAGTGAATGAAGTCGAAGAAGTTGTTGATTGGAACGAACACAATGACGAGCAAGGTGATGAGCAACAAGATGAAGAGGAGCGAAATCGAGATGAATTTGAGGATGAACTTAACGACGAACTTTACGATGAAGAAGAGATTGACATTTTTTTTAAATGTTAAAACATGTTCGTTTTTAAATTTGTTTACAGACGTTAGAAGTTGCATTTTTACTCCATGATTGTATTAATATTTCGTTGTTGTTATAGATATTGCCATCGATATTTCGCACAATTAAAAAGGTACACTAATTTTCGTACCCAGACCCCTTGCGCGTATCTGGGTACAAAAATTGGGTGGGCCTAAGCGAAACTTTATGGGCCCATGCGCCTATAAACCGTCAGTTTTTCTCCAATTTTTTTTCAAAATCGCATCAGGTTCATCCACACGAGCAGCGCTTATATGCGGGTGATAGGGTACCTCTAACCTATGCTCTAACTGATCCTTCTCAATCCCTAAAATTCAATTTTGATCCAGTGTTCGACGGGTTTTTCGATCGCTTTGCGCGTGAGGAGCACGCGAGTAGTCCCGCAAAAAATTTTGTCAAAACGAAATTTATTTTGATCATAGTACATGTCACGTGATTAAGTATTATAAGTTATGACACGATCGTTTTAAATAGACATTTGTATGGCTTTAGTATACTATTTTCTCTCTTGCTATTTATTCTAACCATTTATAATTAATAAGTACGAAAATGGTAGAAATATTTTGAGAGTATTTTTCAAAATGGCAGACATATTTCGTTCGGCATTGGGGATCTTTGCCGGCAACAAGGCGGACAGTGACTTTGTTGGTCAACGTGTGGATATCGCTTCCACTCAACTCAGAGTGAAGAAATTGATAGCAGAAGGTGATAATCTGTGCTATATTGATTGTCTTTCCTTTCTCGTAAAGATAAAATAATAGTACAACAACAATATGAATGTTCTTAGGTGCTTATGGCTTCGTGTTTGTGGCTCAAGATGTGTCTTCCGGAAAAGAATATGCTTTAAAGGTAAATATTTGGAAAGACAGAAAACTCATAGGTTTGACCAATTTGATTATACATTGTCTTATTTTGTAGCGACTGATGGCAGCAGATGAAGCAGCAAACAAAGCTATTATTGAAGAAATAACATTCATGGTATCCTTCTGTCAATCACTAGCCCCCCCCCCCTGCTGCAAAAATGATAGTAAGGTCAATGGAGTAGCTTAAAATTTTCTTTTCCCTAATTTATAAGGGAAAGTAAGTATTGACCCATATAACCACAGCAGTCCATCTTACAGGTGTTTGATTATGTCACACAATTCTTGCATCATTTGTTTGATATTATATAACACCTTGTTCAATTGTCATGATTTAATTAGCTATTTGCATGATATTTATATAATAGAAATTTCCATTTTCATGATTGTGCAATGGAACCGTTTCATTATTTTCAATCACTCATCGCACCCATTAAATGGCGAATCTATGAATACAGCACCACAATGGGAGAACAAACAGAATGGCAATATAACTTTGTATCAATGATCTACTTTGGTCTAAAACAAATAATGAATGTTTTTCAAGCAATGGTAGGAATATTTTTATTCGGTGAAAGATGGGATGTTTCAATTAAATCGGCTTTTCCACGTTGAGTGGAACATTCCATCTTTACCTCATGAAAATATTTTTGGGCTACTGTGATATAACAATATTTATACTGTATGAATTATACCATCATTGCAATGGTTTCCACATTCCCAATTTGATTGGCTGACCAGATCTCTGGACATGTCTCCCAATCTCCTGTTTTAATTTTGGCCTCCCAATTTCATAATCAAAACATAGACAGGGCAGTCACAAACATTTTTAACCTGATTGAGTCAGGTGGCAAAAAGAATTATGATCATATTTAGGAATTGACTTGAACATCTTCATTTTGTTGGCATAACTAGAAAGATACAACACCTGGAAATCATATAAAACATGCCGAGTTTTGCACAAAATATCTGGAGTATTTGACATATACAGTGTCGGTGACGTTAATAGACTTGCATTTTAAAAGCTTCAGATAACTAATATTGTGGCTGATAAATTTGTCAATTCAACTGTTAGTCATGTTGAGTGCATCAGAAACCACTGGTGGCACATCTAATTAGCCTGTGTTCTCACCAGTGAAAAAGTCTAAGGAGATTCTGTGTTGATATTTTGAGTTCAACATTGATCCCTCCTATGTTTCAAGGGTTTTTCTAACTTAGGTACTCTTTACTAACTTAACTACAAATAAAGTTGGTACCATAAAGGTGAAGCAAAAGTTATAATCTCAGATTGTTCCTTAATCGATATATTAGAAACGTCTTCGTGGTCATCCCAATATAGTTCAATTTCAAAATGCTGCTTCAATCAGTGCAGAAGAATCAGAAAATGGAATGGCAGAATTCTTAATTTTAACAGAATTGTGTACAGGTCAGTTAAATGCTTCAGATATGTGCAGTACCAATCACAAGATTTCCAACCCGTGGGATGATAAAATAGAGAAAGATGCTCCTTGGAAGACAGAAATATAATTATGTACAAATTTTTTTTGAGGTTAGGCTCAGGGTAAGGATTTGGGTTAGGTTTAGGGATAAATTTTTGGTTGTTGCTTCGTTCTTGTTCGAAGAATCTTGAAAAACAGCCATCATCCTAAAAACCTACATCTCATCCATCCTCTTTAGTAATTACCATGGTGTCTGCAAAGAATATTTTAGTATTTCTGGGTATGACTTAACAAGGAACTTATGTTCTGCTGTCGGTACCCACAATTTAGTTATTATTCACTATTTAAAAAAACCTAAAATTCAATCTTAACTAAAGTCACACAACAATGTATCATATGATATTATATGAGATGATTATATGAGATTATATCATGTATTATATTAGATGAGAATGTATGACTAGCTGTGATAGTTATCCAGGACTGTTGGCATTCCAGTTTTTTAAGTTTCTAACAATATTTTATTCCAGGAGGTCAATTAATAAAGTGGTTCAATGATCGTCAGGGAAAAAGAATCCCACCCAATCAAGTTCTCAAAATATTTCATCAAATATGTAGAGCTGTTGCTCACATGCACAAACAAAGTCCACCAATTATTCACCGTGACCTCAAGGTAAAGTTGAAAGAGTGTTTGATTGTAAATAAATGATATTAATGCAAGCATATATCCAGGACAGTTTTAATATGAAATATGATTCATGTTCACAAATCATGCAAATATTTGATGTTGAAACAAATAAACTGTGCTGAACACAAATGTATAATTTTGTGTATAAGTGTAATATATGTGCTAATACTGTAAAAATGTCATAAATATAAAGATGCTTTCTGGTCTTGTGCAGACTAAAATTCTAAAAGCTATATTGCTTCAATGGTGCAAATCTTTGATGCAGTGACTGAAAGATTTAGATTTTAATATTTTGTTTAAAAGGCCAGATAATTTTAAAAATAATTTTTTAAACAACACCTGTTCTACATACTGTAACATTTTTTTGTAGATTGAGAATTTATTGTTAAGTTCTCGTGGTCAGATCAAACTATGTGATTTTGGCAGTGCAACAACAAAGTCTTTATATCCAAGTGATTCCTGGACGTCTGTAGAAAGAAGTTTGGTGGAAGATGAGGTAAGCCAATAAGACAAATGTATATCAAAGGCATGCGTGCGATATTATATGAAATATTAAAAGCATGCACTTGAAGTGTTTGTGTAATCTCCACGTGAGTTTAAGAACAAGTGATTTTACCTTTCTTTCTCATTTCTCATCACTGCAGATGCAGAGGAACACAACACCAATGTATAGAGCTCCTGAAATGATAGATCTTTACAGCAATTATCCAATTACAGTAAAATCTGATATTTGGGTGAGTTTCAGGATGATTTCTCATATCTACACTCAATAGTAGCCAAAGTGGCATATATTTGTACAGTACCGGTACCATAACAATAACAGGAAATACAATAAGACATGAATAATAATTTATATGTTAGAGCTGTGCAAACTCTGGTTTTTTCATCTCCGGCAAGAAAAACTCCGGCTCCGGCAGAAAGTTTTAAGCTTGTGTGCAAATTTGTAAAAATTGGGGGTTTTTACAGTTTAAAGTGGAAACACCATCTTTGTTTTTTATTTAACACTTCACATTCTTTGCATTAACATTTTGTAATATGCATGATGCACGGTATTGTATAATTTGCAAAACGAGACGCATTTTCTCTTCTGGTAAAACATTCAGTTAGTAGTAATGTTTCAGTTATTCTTAAAAACACATTCGACCTTTCATGTTGACAATTGTAAGCATAGTGTAGCAGCATTTGATGAAATTTTCAGATAAAATTTTCAAGCGCTTTACCGTCTTGTGGACGTCACAGTTACAAAAATGACATAAAATACCATAATTATAATTTGTATGTTTGTGGCAAGCCATATTAGGCTGTATTTACTTTTTCTTCGATGGAGTTAGTTTTTTCGTTGATCTATGATAGAAATTTGCAGCACAAATAAGTGCTGCCGGAGTTTTGCCGGTGGTGAACAAACTCTGGCTCCAGCTCCGGCTCTGGCAAAATAGGGCAAAACTCCGGCTCCCGCTGCGATTATATGTACAGTAACATAAAACTTTCATGACTTGCACTTTTTACAAATTGTCTTCAACCATTAGACATAAGCCTAGTGTGACTTGTGTTACATACTGTATAACGTGCTGTGTTCTTGCGGCATTCTTATGTAACAAGCATTTTGTATACAGTCGAACCTCTATTAAGCGGCCACCCTCGGGGAATTGCCAGGTGGCCGCTTAATAGAGGTGACCGCTTAATAGAGGTATGCCAAATATAGACCAAAATATAGTCAAATGTTCCTTTTATGTACCGGTACTTAGAATAAAATCTCGACTGTGATAAAAACAATCTTAACTGGAAAACTATACTCAACAAAGCAAAACAAAACAAAACAAAAATCTTTTAAATAACAAAAACGCATTCAACACACGTACAGTCTGTTGTATACTGACGTCTACTTTGCTTTAATGTTCCGAAACTAATGGCAATCTGGCTCACAAAGTTTCTAAAACGAGTGTTAAACATTGGAAAAGTAGTTATCAAAGGCAAACGAGTAAATAGAGGCAGTGGCTGTGGTTTGCAAATTCCGTGTGAATATCATTTTATGGGAGATGTATTTTCAATAAGTTGGCTGAAAGAAAAGCTACAGAAAGAGGGATTTGATGCTAAAGTAAACTAAATTAGAGGAACGGAAACGTAAATATTTGTTAGACAATATTTTGAAATTAGATTACTGCTAAACGATATGTTAAGAAACACGTGTTGATTAAAATCCCAACAAACAGATTTTTTTGCCGTTTAATTGTGGTGAAAACTGTGTTTGAAAAACTGGCAGACCATTTAAAGGAGGTTACAATTATTAAAAAAAACACTGCTTGGGACCACTCGAAGGTGGTCGCGGCCGCTTAATAGAGGTGGCCGTTCAATGGAGGTCTTATCTTTAATAATATACACTAAATTTTTTGGGACTTTGACATGTGGCCAACTGGCCATTCAATAGAGTGTGGCCGCTTAATGGAGGGCCGCTTAATAGAGATTCGACTGTAGTTAAAAAGATTATTTTGTAGCTGTCACTTTCCATAGCAATTGGGGTGCTTCCTTAAAATTAAATAACACAATGTACATCTTCACAGTTTTAATTTTCTTACACTTTGTTTCTTTTTCAGGCATTGGGTTGTTTATTGTACATGTTGTGCTACATGGATCATCCATTTGAGGATGGGGCTAAATTGAGAATATTAAATGCTAAGTTCTCCTTACCTGAAGTGGATAAAGAATATGACATTTTTCATGGCTTGATATGTATGTTCTGTATTTTGTATTATTTCAGTACAACTTTCAATTTATCTGAAATGTTCAAGCAATCAATAATATGTGATGTGATGATAAATTAGTCTTCACAGATTTTGTGCTGCTTGAAAAATGACACAGTAGCCATTGCTACTGTAACTGTTAGTAATTGATGCAAACGGGTAATTAATTGACACATGTGTAGTGTGTTCCTAATGAGTGGGCAAAAATCAGGAGCTACTTGCTAATGTTATTCTATGTGACATATTCTCCATACTGGTAAAGTTATTAATGTACAGTACAGTCATTGAACACAAAATTAGTATTAGATTTTTAGAATATTGTATTCCTTGATAGTTCCCTGGCTGATAAAGCTTGCTACAGCAGATAACCAATAAACCTGAATTTCTTTTTCTAGATAAAATGTTGCAAGTTAATCCAACAAAACGCCCTGAAATTTCCGAAGTTGTGACAGACCTAGAATCAATAGCTCTGTCCAAATATGTTGACTTGAAAGGATCCATAGTATGTCAATATGCGTACTGTACCTGACAAGCCTTGAAATAAATATTTTAAGCTGACGGACACTTTGTCCCGCAACTTCTTCGGTGCGCCAGACAAAATTTGCAGATATAATGTTCCAGTGGGGATTTTCGATATTTTTCACTTGTCGCACAGACTAACTGTCGATTCGCAAGGTTTTCATGATAGCATCCATTGGAAAATAGCAAAAACAAGTAAATTTGAGATGTAATGCAACGAGACTCGCTAAGAACGACGAGCGGCGCCGAGCAAGTTTTCATAGTTCACTCGTCTCCTGTATCATATTACACTGGAAAAAACTACAGAGAGCTTGGAAAATTTATTTCTTGTGGCAATAAAAATAATCCACCGGACAAAATGTCCGGCAGATCAACAATCGTGTCGAACAAAACCGAATTTTTAAATTTTCAGCCGGACAAATGTCCGATGTCCGGCGCTATTTCAAGGCTTGTACCACTGATGTTCCACTAATGTGAAATAATTTCAATAATGTTATGAGATAATCTCCCATGCGTTTATGCTGTATACGTAGACTCGTACAGTGGTTCGATAGTTTAGTGAATGGTTTGCATTACATGTCATTTGAGACTCGCTAAACTGTGATATATGTTAACTTTAGTTTCAAGAAGGAGAACCATTAACGCCTACAAGTCAAGATAATACAGGTATAAAATACAACGTATATCTTATATATCACATATTTTTGATAAAGGGGGCAAATTATTGTTGGTACCATTGCAAATATCAAGAGAGCAGGAGACTGCTGTTTCCACTGGCATGCTTCCCACAGCCACGAGAAACATTTCTAAAAACGTCAACCGTGCTTTCCACACGGTCGGTGTCGTTACAAAAAGCCCCTAACTTGTAAGCATAATTTAATGAAAACCAGGACAAAAACTAAAAACTTCATGCGATTAGAATCTTCATACTTTATATCGTTTTCATTTTGACTTGTGAAAACCCTCGGAAACGACCTCGTGGGCGCATACAGTATGTTAGACTTTGCGCACGCCAGGTCGTTTCCGAGCGTTTTCACAACAGTCAAAATAAAAACGATAGGAACTATAAAAATTCTCATCTCAACAAGTTTTTTTTTAGCTTTTGGCCTTAGACGAGGTTTATGCTGGTTTTCATTAAGTTGTGTAAACAAGTCTGGAGCTTTTTGAAATAATTCAGTATGAACATGCTCGGAAAAGACACCGTGTGCACTGTGCAGGTATAGCCATACTGTAGTTATGAGGAACTGAATTATACGTCTGTCAAAAATTCATGTTGTTTCAGATCAAGCTGGTGTTAGTAGTGCAATGTTTGGCGGAGTTGTTAAGGGAGCAGGATCATTCTTCTCAAATATTAAAGACATGTCAAACAAAGTAGTGCAATCTGTTGCTGGGTAAGTTAATGCATCGTCATTACAAAAACCACTGAGTGTTTTAATATAATACAAAACAATTGACACTCCGAAGATCGATAACATATTGAAAATTTATCTCGACGTTTCTCAACTATATAATTTGGTCAAAACTTCGAAATAGATTGTCAATATGTTATCGATCTTCAGAGTATCTGTTGTTTTGTATTTTAATGTATCATATTTCATTAGTTTTATCGTCAGTTTTCTGCCGAGAAAATCACGTGTGCATGAACACAGCTTTCGATTACAGTAGGATCTTGTAACGAATTTCATTGTAGTGTGTAGGAAAATAGCGTAAACTTCATTCTAAATGTTGCTGCATGTCACGTGTCGATACGTTTTGATATGCACTTAATGCATCTGTTTTTTGGACAAAGTGCTTCAGCAGCAAGTGGCATGCAAATCTAGCAGACAATTCGGCATTTATAGAGCTGTATCTATAGTATAATGCAAAACTTGTCTATTCGTTTGTTGTATATTAGTCATCAATTAAAGGTTTGTTTTTAGATATGTTAAAAGTGATCTGGATATTTCTTATATCACGTCAAGGGTATTAGGTGAGTTTTCACTGGAGGGAATACTTTTTTATGCTTTTTTTACACAAATAGTCGGGGAGGCAGAGGTACAAAAATATATGTTTACTTACCATAGTGAGGGACAATTTCATTTTATGTTTATATTGTACCTTTAGGTCTGATAAATATATTTCTGCATGTTGAACGCGATAAAATTTCTTGTGGGTTTCAGCCAACACGTTTTCCCCGAAATTTTCTATAAAACTATATTATTGTTAAGAAAGGCGAAATTTAAGATTTATTTCTAGGAAAAACCACTTACGTTATCAAAAAGGTAATAAAAAATTACATATAACACGTTATTATGGTTACTTTCATTTTTCACATTTTTGTTGAGTTATGAGCGTTTGAAAACTTATTTTTCGACTAGTGCTCAGGAAATCAGCGCCATTGTAGGACACTTTCCCATTTTGAAGCAGCAATCAAAAACGGCTTGAAAAACAAGGGTGCCCGTAATTATATCTTATATTTTTTTATAAGCTTCTTATGATACAAGTTATTTTTCAAATGAGCGAATTTGAAAGTTTGCTATTTTTGACCACATAATAGTTTTATGATAAAACTGAAGAAAAACGTGTTGATCGAAGCCCACAAGATAAATCGGGCCAAACAACATTCAGAATTGTGATATTAGGCATCCAACGGACAGTTTAAGAGTAAAATTGATTTGTCCCTCGAGAAGGTAGGTAAAATTACCTCTGCCTCCCTGACTAAATGGATATATGGATCGTATGTAGGCATGTTTGGTATACAGATGTACCGAAAATATCGGTTTTGGATCGAATATCGGTATTCGATTCAAAACCAATATTATATAATTATACAAAATGTATATAATAATACAATATGTATACAATAATATAATATGATATAACAAGACGCCTGCTAAGGCGTTCATTCCGCCTGCCAAAACGAAAATGGGCACCAGGCCAGGCAGGGCTGTGACTAGAGCGTTCATTGGGGGTGGGGTATATTCACTTCTGTTCTGCCCAACGAATTCCTTTTTAAATCAGTTATTATTAGGGTACCTTCCAAGGCATTTTAAAACATTGCCAGCACATCTTTTGTAATCACTAAGATAACCAAAAATCAATGTCTGAGTGACTTGCCAGGCACTCTGTCCAGAGTCCTAGTAAGATTGCATTTTTTAGAGATTGCATAGTACATATGTTAAACAAGGTCATAATACCACCAACATATAGCTGTATTATTTTGCAAGTAAAGAAAATTTTACTAAAAGTGTATACAATACATAAATATATTAACCTGATTGCATCATTTAAATCAAGTCTGTAGCACACTGACTTGAAGACTCCACGATATAATTTGTTGGGAACTTTAGACTAACATATGTATTTCTGGAATTGGAATGTAAAATGTCTCTTACCTTTTATAATTGTATGAGATCCCACAAGCAAATAAATCATTTTGCACGAAATATCATCATCTCAACATAGGTAGAAGTAGGAAACCAAAGAAATAAATCACAACGAATACTTCGTGATTAGAATTAGGAACACATTTCCTAGACTCACTCCTTAATCATGGAATGATGGACTCTATCAAAATTTGCCGTTTTAAAACATTTCTGGAGCAATGTTTCGATAAAGAACCTTCCTGTTCCTTTTTGTTCACTATTACGTATTAAAAATTGTGTTTTGCATATAGATATTTCAGTAGAATTTGCGTTTGATTCTTGCGTAGAAATTTATAAATTTCTTAAAAGTGGAAACAACAGAAAATGACGGAAACACGCTCTCAAAACTTCACCGCGATACATCACTCCTCGGTAAAGTTTTGCAATGGAATTTGTCGTTTGAAAACATTTTGCATGAGAATCTTCGCACGCAAAACCTTCCTGCGGTTTAGATGTTCTAGCATACATGTTAAAATGCGTGTTTTGTTGACATATTCCGCTAGAAATTGAGTTTAAACGCCGTGTTTAGGTCGGCTCACGCGGCTTGTGCCCAGCGGTATCACTCATTAGCGCTGCGCCAACTTCCGACACCGAAAAAAATAATAAAAAGAAAAAAACCAGAAACGAGGCGAATTTAAAACTCCGCCAAGCCTACGGCAGGCGGAGTAATTATAATTATACAATATGTACTTATGTGTGAGAATTATATAATGTATATTATGTATGTCCACATATAAACCAAAAGCTATAACAAAACGTGTTAATAATGACTTTCCAATTTCCATAGTGATGCCAATTCCTGGAGAGGGCATTGAGTCAACATATAAAAACAGCGTGGATGATGTTCAAACATTTCTTGATACAAAACACCCATCCAAATTTGCGGTTGTTAATTTGTCACAAAGACCTGCAAAACTGAAAGGAAAGGTAAGGAACTTTGAATGAAATAATTGACAGATACTGTTGATTTCATTGCAAATAGTTTACCTTGCTTCCATACAACAGGTATTTGACTGTGACTGGTCGCCAAAGAGAGCCCCATCTTTGGATAAAATTTTCACAATTTGTAAGAAAATTGTTGCTTGGTTAAAAATGGATAAAAGAAATGTTGTCGTCATTCAATGTCAGGTTTGTTGATCATTTTCAAATTAGTCTGCTTACAAGTGTCCTTTTGTTTATCAGGTTTTGCCCATACTGTATTCCACTACAGTTCATTGTATACACTAGGTCTTATAGCTCATTCATAAAGTTCGTATTATGAATTTGTTTTCTAACCGAGACTGCTCATCTGGAAGACATGCGAACATGCAGTTTAAAATAGTTCAAATTTATCATCCACTCCTAATATTTTTACCTCTCCTGTGCACTGTATTGTTTTTATATCCTTATTCTTGACAGGACGGCAAGCTCATCTCTGGTTTACTCGTTACATCATTATTTTTGTATTGTCATCTGTTCATGTCCCCTGAATGTGCTTTTGAAATGTTTAATATTCGTCGACAGAATATGTCCACAAGAATTGTACCCAGTCCTTCACAAAAACAGTAAGAACTCATTATGTTATGAATAATTACATTATTAAGTGAGGAAGTAAACATATCACTGCAAAGTGTTCTTTTGAGTGAAAAGTGCTTCGATTTCACATACACATATTTTATTTTTGTTGCAGTTATTTTAATTACATAACTGAGTTGATCAACGACACAGACATGAAACCTCACAAGTATTTTCTAACTATCAACTCATTCACAATGGAACCTGTCCCTCTTTTCAACCGGGCAAGGTTTGTAGTTTGCGCGACATTTCTCAAATATTCTTCTTTTACGTTACACTAATACTAAAAGTATTAAAGAATGTTGAATTGAGACATGTTTGTGACTGTGCAATGAAATTGTTAAATTAAATCATGATAAAGAAATCTTGCTTTTTATTTTAAAGTTAAAGTTTCTACTGATGACTGGAGTGTACAGTATATAGTGTTATTTGTGAGAACTATTATATTGACGAGCTAACGTACCTGTATGATTCGAGGACCCCGGGAGAAACGACGACTTATTAATATCTGCGATAATTGTATAACGTATAGTCCTATGCTTGTGAAGAATATGAAACTGCTTTACCGTACCTATTAAAAATAGTGTTATTAGTACTTGATTTTATTGCCCTAAATCTTATTTTAAAACATTTTTTTCAGGAAAGGTTGTAGGCCATTTATAGAAGTTTACAAAAGTGACAAAAGAGTTCTTACAACTGCTCGCGAAATAGAACAAATGAGGTGAGATTTGTCTTAGAATTATTTGACATCTACCTGGAAAGTATATTTACGAGTACTGTACAATATTTGCTCACAAAGATTTCCTAATCTTGAGATAATTAAGATCACTTAAGATAATCAAGGCGAAAGCAATCGCCCGGGAAGACTAAGAATTCACTTGACAATGCGTGATTTAACCTAGAACTAATAATAGGCCAAAGATATGGTCGTTTATGTGGAGTTATTGTTCCAGTCTTTGTGGAAGTTCATTGGATTTACTTTTCTCCTTTGTTTTACATTGAAATGGAAACGTCGAACAACAAAATGGTCTAATTTTAGCGATTATCAGTAATTTTAAAAATATTGTCGTTTTTATTAATGGTAGCCGTATCCAAGATTGCTGTCGAATGATGATTAGTGTGACAATTTGCCATTTACTTCGCCGGTAAAATTTACGTTTGAAAATGTAGTAAATTTTTCATACTGTATCATGCTTCCTATAATAATATTTTTTTATGCAGGGAATATACAATTGCTGATCAAGAGATTGATTGTAAACTACGTCTTGAGATTCAAGGTGATGTCACGATCTGTGTTTATCATGGACGGTCAACACTTGGTGGGAAAGTTCAGGGGAAACTCACATCCATTCCGATGTTTCAAATACAGTTTCATACTGGTTTTATTGGGGTGAAAGCAAAGAAGATGGTTTTTATTAAGTAAGTGTAAAATTTACAGCACTGTACGAAGCTGTAGTTATTAAAATTACGTTACTAAATTTGACAAAATCAGGGTCACTGCAGCAGCGTGAGCCAGTTACTGTGGGACCGTATAACCTAACCCACCCAGTCAATTTTTCCTGCGGGAGGAAACCGGATTACCCAAAAAAACCCACAGCTTTCCTTAGAGCGTTGACTTTACTCTTTTCCTATGAGCATGAGAACTATGTTCAAGTGAGTTTGAGAAATTCTGACTAAGAAATGAACGCGCAAAGCTAGAGGTGAAAGGCAAGCGATCCAACCAGTTTTTTACAAGTGTAGGTGGTGCAGTCAACCGTACCGTACTTTATCGTTTCGGATAGTGAAGAAACATATTCTTTCGTTCAATGATTGCATTCTCTCTAATTCCCAACTTACCCCTTTCCCTGTTGCTCTTCTCTCTAATCCCCCACCCTTCTCTTGTTTGATCTCAGCTCTCAATACTCTCCTCTACCTCCTTCAAATATTAAAACAGAAAATATTTTTGTTTAAAGAAAACTTTTAAATATTAGATAGAAACATTTAGATATTCATCCAGTGTGAAAATTTAACTTGTGTACTTGTTTAAATTTCTAGAGAAGACATTGATATACTTGATTCAAATAATGCGAATAAATTTGCCGAGAATTTTAACCTTACCATGAACGTGGTGGTCGATAAGAATCATTGCAACGACATCACGTACGCCTGGGATTCTGGTCCAAATGAGAAAGCAACAAGACAACTTCTGTTTACAACTTCAGAAGAATATTTACAATGTCAGGAAGATTTTGGTGGGTTTAAGCTTGTACAAGCGCAAGACGTGCATAAAGATGCCTTGTGGTGATTGTGTTTTATTTTCTGTTTAGTTTTAGGAGATGATCGTGAGATGAGTTACAGAGAACAGTTCAAGTTAGATAAAAAATCACGACATGAAAATAACGAAACAGTAAAACTCGGTTCTGTCGATGCTGAGAAAAAAGTTGATTCAAGTTCGATAAATGATAAACAATGTTCGCATTCACAGGAAACTGAGAAAAAACCTGGTTCATTTTTCCAGAATCTTAATTGGCAAACAGAAGAGGGATTGATGGAAAGTAGTGAAAGTGATGAGGAATGGGATGCATTACGAAGTGGAAACACTCAAAGTAAATCGAGTGACACAGCAGCCAAACCGTTTGATTTCTTCAGCGAAACTAAACCACAACAAAACAATAGTGAATCAAACTTTGATTTGTTTAATCTAAAACAAAGCGAGAAAGAACCTGGTCACGTTACCAATGATACGGCTGAGGATTTACTGGGTCTTTCTGGGGATAGCAAGGATGAAACAGAGGAAACTGAGGATCATAGCACTAGTCTGCCTTCTCCACGACCCAGGAAGGGTACAAGGCATTCCAGTTTAGGCGAAGAACAATTGCAGTCAGATTTTGATTTACTGAACCTATCCAGTCATTCCACTGAAGCTGTTGATCTGCTTGGACTGAACAGTGGTGGGATGAAGAGAAATAAGAGTGCCGATGATATATTCAACACTTCCCCCACCGAAAATAAAATCTCAGATGATATTTTTGCAGATATTCGTCCACCTTCAAGCAACGTAAATACAAATAATCTACCTCAGTCAAATGTAACTCAGTCTAACTTATTTGATCCCTTTACTGGAGGTAATAAAGCTAAAAATGTCGATCTTTTTGGTGACTTTGGAAGCAATATCCCTGAGACTACTACTGGTCCTATCCTAACACCTCAAGTAAATACATCGTGGAACCAGGATACATCGAATACACCTAAAACAACAAGTAATGATCCGTTTGCAGATCTAGGAGGTCTGGGCTCTAATAATAAATTTGGTAAATTAAATGGTAATAACCCGGCCACCTCGGGTTCCGAGTCATTCACGCCCTTTCAGACGAAATCTCCATCGCCGTCTTCGACCTCAAAACCTGCTCCAACGTCCACACAACAGAAACATGGTTTCCAAAGTGGCGGGAAGGCAAGTCCAAAAATAAACAAACCCAACTATGCCCCGAGTTACTCGACTGGTGGAAGTTCAGTGTTTGGAACGTATGGCTTGCGAGATGGTTATGGTAAGTTTTACTTCGGTCAAAATTTAGCTTGAAATCGCAGATATTGACAACCCGTTTCAGACATTACTAGTTATCTTGTCGGAAAGAAAATTACGTATATACTGTCTATATTCACGATATCATTAGACATTTGTATCGTCAATAATAATGTGCATATTTGCATTAACAATGCTAGTTTGAATTTGAAGAACAACCTTCAAATTACAAAACATCGCTTCGTGCGATGGAGAAAGAGTTTAGAAAATCATCAAAGAGCAAAAGGCTTTGTCCTACAAATTCACTTTAAACTTATCGTTTCAGTAAATAAAACAGTGAAGAAAGAGGAGTTCAGTGACATCTTGAATTCTCATGGTTTTAAACCAACGTCGGAAACCGGGCCTAATACTATAAATTCACTACGAAAACAAGTTGAAATGGAGGATGACCCTGTAAAGGCTAAGGTTAGTGATGAAAAACAAGCTTCCCTCGGGGCTTAGCGTGTCTACCATGGGCGATGTTACAATAATATGATGCAGGCCTACCTTGGAATATTAATCCTGTGATGATACTTTGATGATGGAAAAGATGTAAAAAAACAGTGAACATTTGCATCAGCAGTTTTTCTCTTCTAATATTCAAAGTATTGTAGTGTGTCTTATAGTCCTTTCCTCTGCACAAAATCCCATCGTGCATCTTAAAGACACTGCTTGTGTAAACTGCAATAATATTTTTATCCCCCAAGTGGGTCACTTATATAAATTCTTTGTCTTTCTGTTTGTTTTTCTCCCCCCCCCCCCCTGTGAGGACAGCAGTTTGTAAACAAATAGCGTGAACACTGTGGTGACACTGCTTAGTTTTAATAAAAACGATTATCAATCGTCTTGAAGATAATTAACCCCTCACCCCTTCCAGTGATTTCTCCCTAAAGCAAAAATAAGAAAACAAGGTCAGATTCGAGCGATGATGATTAATATATTTCCAGAAAGAAAAATTTTCACTTTGTTCTCGCGTTTATTTAGGTCCGGAGTTGGAGCGACGGCAAACGAAAGAACATTCGTGCATTATTGTGTTCACTAGATACTGTTTTGTGGGAGGAGGAGAAAAGATGGAAAAAAGTTGGCATGCATGAACTAGTCACAGCTGATCAGGTGAAGTACATCACGTGACTTGTTTCACTTCAGTATGGCTGAAAACGTTGTACTTCGCTTCTTGTTTCGTCGCGACAAGCTTATTATATGCTTGTTATTATATGCATGAATTTACCTGTTGTTGATTCCGTAAGTTGTCTTGATTGATCACTTGAACTTGTCAATTTTTCCGAAGAGGAATTCTTTCAATATTCCTTTGAAACGATTCGGCAAAATATCAACCTGTCTCGGGGTTTTATTTTATTTTATTTTACAAGTTTGCCATTAATAATTAGGTCAACTGTTACTAAATATAAACTGGGGATAAATTACACATAATGGCTGGAATGACCACACAGAGATAAAATCTCCAATAACGGGATTCCACAGCATCCAGAAAGCATACCATAAATTTACACTAAAGCGTGACGGATATTTAGACATAATAATAGACAGACAAACAAACTAACAGACCACAAATTAGAACAAAGACGGTGAAAGACAAAACGGCAAGGTGATACCGCTTTAAGTGGGTTCCTGAACTGCGTAATTAGAAATGAATGAACTAAAAACCTAATCATCAAATTTGATTCTCAACGAAATTGAGGATCGTGACTGGGTATTGTGAGTAATTTGAAGCTGTTAAGATTGTTTGTGTATCGAGAAAGCTTAAAGAAATTAATGGCCGCCTTTCCCCACCGCGCACACCGACCATAACCACCGGAATGCTATACTCGAATATGAAGTGGATTCGTAAGATAAGTAATCATCAGCATCATGGTAACTGCATTCGGTAAACCCGACAAGGGCATGCGACCACTATGCGCTTGACCTAGCAACAAGATCTAGATAGTAAGTTCCATAAAGGACGACTTGTGTGACATTTCACACAAACAAACTTAAGAGTTCTCGGGTCATCGGGGTTGAAAATACTGTCCGTTAGATCTTTATAGTGCCTACGTAGTAATGTTTTAAATGTTGTAATGTTTTAGCCCTTATGAGTGGTATATTATAGCTAACGAAAATTTCAACATGCGATGCCAGTTTGAGCAATGCTAAGTCAGAAATTTAAAAAACAACCTTTTTCATTGCTTTTCATCGGTGCGTATCACACCCTTGGCTCGAAACACGGGAACATTTTTGGTAGTTATGGACCTGCATGCCTTTCAAATAAACCACAATCAAGCAGATGTTTCCCACATGGGTGCCACGAAAATGTATTTCTTGCTACGCTTCGACCTAATAGTCAACGACCTATTGTGGTATAATATTCTTATTAACAAAATTCATTATTGCTCCCTTCAGTATCCCAATTCCTATCAGAGTGAAGAATCAACTGACCACACAGCTGAGAGTCGACTGATCACCTAGAAATTCTAAAATCAGAACATTCTGAATTAGAATGTTACGTTTTTTTCTTTCAAATATTCATATATTACTAATATTCATATTCCAACTATGAATATCCTTATTCAGATTCCATGCAACTAGTTTCAAACTCAATATTCCTAGTGGTTGATCTTGTGCCCATACAGGACTATCACTCATTCTAGTAACAACATATAATGAGAAATCAGGATTGCTATTGCTTAACTGACTACTTTCACTCTGCAGGTGAAGAAATATTACAGGAAAGCAGTTTTATCTGTCCATCCTGATAAGGTAAATACCTAAGTTTTGTTTACCAAGTGTTTATAGAGGTTAAAAATAAAAAAATACAAATAGATATCAGTACAGATACGACACTTCAAGTGAGCATGACATACTCTTTTTGATTGAAAGTATTTTTTTCTTGCAGCTTATTGGCACCCCACAAGAACATTTAGCAAGAGCAATTTTTATTGAATTAAATGAATCATGGACGGCGTTTGAAGAAAGTGGCTCGAAGTCACTTTATTAAACTTACTGGTATTATATGGTACTTATATTATGGAATGGAATGGGATAGCTAGGACTGGCGTGGCGTTCACCCGGGATGACTGCTGCCTTAACGCCGAGAGTTCAACATAGGATTTGGTTTTAAAATGCCCCGACATTCAATGCGATGCACAATCAAAATGTATATTCAAGCAAATACGGTAGTTAAAGAGTACGAAATCACGGTTTTATCTAATGCACAGTAAAAATTATATTGGAAATACATAATGTCACACAGCTTCGCCATCTATTAGCTGAGTCCCTCCATGTTGTCACGCATATCGCTGATTGCGTCATAAATGTTAATGTGATTTAAGAATTACATTGCTAATATATAAATTTGAGTCTAGAGTTTGTATGTTCTTTATTATTTGTAACAGCTAATTCAATAAAGGTTGTCCTTCTAAAAGCGTAAACTGTAAAGCGTAAGCTAGGGATGACATTTTCTTATTTTCACCTCTAAATTCTAGTTATTTCTTTGAAACAACATCCACTGCACATAGGAAACTTACGACGGCAAATTTACTTGCTACAAGCGTAATTTCCTGGTTATCAGCGCCGAAATAAACGATCATCCATTCTCCAATCCATAGTTCAAAGTTTACGTTTTTGGAAGACAATATAAGTACCACATTCATCCCAAAAACATGAAATTTTCTAGTGTTGAACGGGATGTTGTTCCCGTGCTCCCAGAAATTTCTCCATGCAGGTTTGTAAACTTTGGACCAGTGTTGTAGTCTTTAAAAAGCTTTGACCAATGGGAAAGAGTCTCCAAGGAGATGGCACATAATAGCCGAAATTATTACTTTGTTATATATAACAAATATGTTTTAAAACTTCAAAAAGCATAATGTTTTTGCTCATGTTAATATATACTATTGTCTATTAGTAGAAATACTATTGTAAATGTTATCATCTTAGCAAAACGCTAATTTTCCTGGCGCATTTTTCAATTCAGAGACTAAAATGGTAAAAAATCAATTTTCTATCTCAGATTCTACTAAAACAATTAGATTACTCGCTTTCAATTCGGGCTTCGCCCTCATCAACCATCACTGCATAGAAATCGCGAGCTTGTAATGTGATTGTTATTTAATAAATATCCACTTCCAATGCATTGTCACGCGTGTGCAAGCAATGCAAATGGAATGCAATATATATTTGTCAGTATAGACACGGTGCATGTCTGGTCTACCAGAAACTTACCATTTTGAGCATGCTTCCTAGATGGTGGTTTTTAGGTGTGTTGACGGAAATGAAAAAATATTCGCCACTGCATTTTACTGTGTTAATCGTCAGGTAACCTCGATGACCCTGGCCTGAAGGCTTATACTTGTGCATGCAAGTTTAAACCAGTGGATGTTTATATAAACGTGGGAGGAACTAAACTGACGTACCTTGTAGGAGGGAGTGGAATTAATTAGCCTCACCTTTGATTTGCGAAGATAATAGTAGCATTAAACCTAGGAAATGTTATTAACGTCTCGTGAGCATCTAAAGAATAGCGGTGAACAGTGGATTACGAACAGTTTGTTATCTTCCATGACCATGTTTAGATTTACATTTTCTATATTTATTGGTTAGATAAAAAGTACACGCATTTCAATATCAAAATTTATTTTAGGTATCTTTTTGCTAAATATAGGGGTTTTTTTATATTAGGAATTTCATAAAAGTCGTGTTTGGACAACGGGGGATAAACGAAAGCCCACACAATGCAATCAATGTTGTGGAATTGCAGGAAGAAAAAATCGTTTATATCGTTTTACGTCATTGAAACAGGAAATGAACAATTGTCAAACAATGGCATTTATGTTGTTTAGGATCCCACTCAACCTGGAGCCTACTTTTCATTAAGTCGTGAATGTCGTCAATATATCAACGTGACCGAAGTGATAGAGCATGTACGCCGACCACACTTAATATGACTCGTTTGAATACAGCTCGCAAAAGAAATTAAGGTAGATCCAGACTACATCAGTATCGTCGAGAACTGATGACTTTGCTGCGACAGTCGCAGCGCGACAGTTACGACCAACTGGAAAATTGGCTTTAGCTCATCGTCGAACGTTAACTCCGCTAATCGTCAACCATTGCAAAATACATTTATCTTGATCAGAATAATTTCGGATTGATATACTGGGTCGTATAGGCCCACTTCTATCAAAATCTAATTTTTTTGCATGTCGTCGCTGGTTGCTCTCGACTCGTTCTTCCTGGGCGTTCACCTTATTAAGGCCTATGAAGGAGGCATAAATTGTATCGTTTGTTGCCAACATATTCTTTGAGTAAAACAGAAAGGAAGGAAAAAACACTGCTAATAAGTATACGCTAGGGAAACGCCGACCTAATGTGACCCGGTGCGAAGTCTTAGCCTCATAGGGGTTCGATTCGCATGCTGGTTTGACTGAAAGTCTGAAATGTAAAACCGTTAATAACCTCTAACCGTAGAGTTTGAAGTTGTAAACCGTAATGATTTTCTAATTTAATATAGCGGAAAGGCGGAAATCTCTCAATATCGGGAGTTAACATTAAACAATTCAACCATCTAACTTACATTAGATTGAAGGTTGTTCCATGAGGGTTGTCGGATTCCCAGCCGAGCACAATTTTCACAGTTTCACAACTATTTTACCTTTGATTTTACAGTGGCCGACTACCAGGCAGGTTGTACGAAAGGTGCTATCGGTATCCCCCCCCCCCTCCCCCAAGGGATAGTGATTTTTCAACTGCTGTGCATGGAAAGACCGGAAAGACAAAAAGCCATGACACCAGGGAAATTGAACTCATAAGAGATAAAAAAGAGACTTTAACTCGAAAATGCTGACTTTGATATGGATTTTAACATTTACTGAACATGTTTGGAAAATCACTTTGCGGTCGATGGCGCTATGACCCCACATACAAACGGCCGCATAGCCTGTGTTTCAGGGGGAGATGGCACTGGATATAGTTCTCATTAGCGTCATCTGTAGGTCGACATTGAGTTCAACACATTTTAAAATTGATATACTGCTGCTTCTTAGCCATAATAATAATACTTTAAATTTCAGCTCGCATTCTTCTCAAACAATACGACAAGAAATTGACAATAACGACGACCGATGCAGCCATATCTGAAGTCATGTGGGCGGTGCCGCGGGGGATGAGAAACTAATATTCAACAAATAGTGGCCTAACAGCAGAAATTAACTATGAGCTCCATGGAAAAAAAAATTCCTTTGATTTTCTGTTCCTCGTTCTCTTGATACTGCTGAACTATAGGATTATTTAATTTACAGATCCCAGTCACCACGAACGGTTTTGGTTCGTGTCAGGGGCATCCAGGGGGGAAGGAGGAGGGAGGGGGAAGTGGGGAGGGGGGGCAAAAGAGGGAATTTGCACTCGGTCCCCAGGCTCAAGCCCCCCCCCCCCCTAAACAACAATTTGATAAAAATAAAACAGCCCTGGTTTTTGTGATAAATGCTATGTTTGTTAATGGACTGCTATGCCTATGGTTGCATGCTGCAATTCTAATAAAATCACAATTCTCGGTCTCCATTGTTGATGGTGACACTGTAATAGCTTTGATTAATGCAAGTAAGGTGCTTATCCTGTTGCATTTTCTTTCCATTGAAATTAACAAACCCAAAACAATTTAACCTACAAACTTTATTGTACAAAAATCAAATAAATAATACAGTGCTTTCTATTTAGAGCATTACAAAATATCATTCCATAGGAACTACAATGTACTAATAATAGATCGTTCACTTTCAGCAGTTATTCAGTGAGCTCTTATTATCAGTGGTGCATTGACTGTCGCGTCATGTGAGCGAACTATTGTCAGTTTTCACATTCATTCTACAAATCAAATTAATACCAATTTATAAATTACATTGTACACAGTACATTTTTTTAGTTTTTTGCTTGGTGCAAAATATTTTGAGTTATTAAACTAACTTTTTAAATCTCTTTTTCAATACATATATGTATTTTTTATAAATAAGTTCATTTTGTTGTTTAAATTTATATCTTGTATATTAAAACTATTCAGTAGATTCACTTTTCAAATGTTTTTCATCTCTTTTTTTCTATTTCACCATCGGGACTTTTCCTTCATCATTTTCCATCATTACCTAATGCATAATGCTACCATCCTCATCTCACTCCTTGAGATCCGATAACTTTAATGTTCAGTTCAGTGATCTGTTCAATCAACTGATTTTTAAAATTGATCTTGTTTCTCTGCTTTTCACATAACTTGCCAGAGTTTGCTGAGCTAAACAGGTGTGCTCGTCAGGCAATTCTGTTGGTTTCTGCAGAAGAAATTAGATGATAATTTAAGGTAATGTTCAGTTTAACATGGCGTTTAGGTCCCAAAGGTGATTGGGCACATTCTCCTTATGGTAATGTAAACTATTAAGCAGCAGTACAATGATTAATAGAGTATACCTGAATTAAAACACAATGATGAATTTCATCAGTTGTTTCTCCAGTCATCAGTGTCAATGTTAAACCACAGTTGACTTTAATGACTTTTATTCTGTTCTCACAACAATATGCCTCAATAAGACGACAGAATACTTGATTTGCAGGGTCATCTGATTCAACCAAGATGCAAAACTGTATATTTTTAGCACCTCCCCTGGATGAAAATAAAAATAATTTATGAGATTTTTGCCTCAACATTAACTAATACAAGCCTTACTTATACTATAGATTAATCTAGTGAATTATGTGGGTGGATAAAGACATTCAAGCATGCTTCACATAAGTTATGTCTAATAACCCTGGGAGTGCCTTAAACAATCATCAAATGTCAATTAGCATTTTCATAAAAAGTAATTAATGGGTGGTTTAAACGTTTCTTAGGCAAATGTGGAGGAGGATTTTGCAAGAATAGGAATATAACCAAACATAGAAACAAAGGAAACTAGCTACAACCTATGCCTGTGCCAAAGCAAAATAATATATATAATAGAGCAATTCAATTCAATTAAAATTCAACTTATTGCTGAGAAAATATAAAGTAGAAAGACATATTACAAAACAAAGAGATAAGAGCCCTCTGTCTGAGACAAATGCCCTCATGCTATAGAATAAGTCCATTGGACTTTTATATACTTTCGATACATTTAATTCAGGTTGCCAGACGTCATTGCCTCCCTTCGTAAACAAGGACAGAATATTCAATTTAAAACAAACATAACATGTTACAGATGCGAATTGATATTCTGACGAAATTAAATTGGCTTACATTAGTAATAAAACCCATATTTTATGACGTGTATAAAAACGAATAAACAGCTCAAAAACATATGCTCACCTTCGCAAAACCTGGGCAGCTTCATACACACCACAAACTGCTTCTCCTCTCTTTTTTGCAGATGATATCACTTCAACAAACGCTTTCCTAACAACTTTCTTGCTGTATCTGGAAAAATAGTCAAACAAAACAATTAGAACAATGTAGTACAATATTAAATTACAAGTGAGCCCATAGAAATTAAAAATTACAAATATACTCAGCTCAAGAAGCGTATCTGATATAGCATCGATATATCTTGTTTATAGACTTTAATATCAATCTGTCATAGACTATCATAGCGAATGGTGTGGCGCGACATTAAAATAACTATAGGCCAATGTACCAATACTTTAAAAGAAATCAGAGATGACTTCTATGACTGTTTCAAACTTGTGAAACTAAACTGTTCGTGCAAAGCTGTTGAGTTCATCATTTTTTACTTCGACGCCCATGACCAGCAACCTTGCTTTAATACAGAAACTTAAATTTCAAGCAAAATAATTTCATCTACCTGAGCACAAATCCCTCATCTTCTTCGATTCGCTTCATTTTCTCACTTGATTGTTGTTTATTAATCTTTCAGAAGTTTTTAACTTCTAAATTCAAGTTATAAACCGAGTAAATCTGCAACTTTAAGATAAAGCCTCCCTCACGAAGCGTCTTCTTTCAAGTCTGATGTGTTTATGACGAAATGATGGCGCAACAAGACGACAAAGCGAGAAATATGCATTTCCTCGTGGGGAAGCCCTTCGTTTTTGACGCATTATGATTGGCTTACCTTAAGGTTCGTCGCATTTGATTGGCTATTCTAGTTAATAATTTGCATGGAAAATAAAAGTCCCGCGCTGTCGCGGGGAAATACCTGAGATTGGGGAAACCAGTGGGGGAAACCCGACGTAAGCAAACGTGGCATGATCAAACCGGATTAAACACGTTGTGGTCATGAGACATGCGACCGATATTAATGCGAAAACGCAGCTGCCGTGATGAGCCAAGTGTGGACTTGACTTTTATTTACATTTGGCAGATTTTCTATTGTTCGAAGAGGCATGTTTGGTTTATGGGTTTTAGGGAGCCGTACAATGTGCCGATGCGAGAAACTGTACGTGGAATACAGTTAATTGTAGTGTTTCTCACTCAATATGTTTTCAGCCTTTAGTTTCTTCAGCAGCGACTTCATCTGATTTTCACGTTGCAAAGTTACTCTAGTACAGTAAGACCAATACCTTAATTCATATACGTATGTTTTTTTATATTTTTAACATTCACGTACGAGCCAATTGTAAGAGCCATACGTTTTACATAAAATGTTGCATTATTGCTTGGCTGGACATTTGTTTCAAAATATGAACTCACATGCATACTAATTAAACGTATATAGCATATAAAAGTATATACGTTGTACATGTTGGATGCATGCTAACTAATTGACAAAACATGTACACTTTGTATTTTTTTTGTTCTAAAATTTATCGGACATTCATTAGGTAGATGAACATTTCAAACTATTTTTCAAATATTTCTCATAAGCAAGATACAATTGCCACGAAACAGCAATGTCACTTTTCCCAGTAGAAACACTGACTTCTTATGTCAATTATTACGTTTCCCAGAACGGAGCACGACTGGAAGTGCGCTGTTCCGCAACGTCATTTCCGTTGTAGCTTTGTTTCAGCTGCAGTTGCAACACGTCACAGCACAAGATTCCGGACATACTAGAAGTTCCTCCTTCATAATTCATGAAATACTTCAAGCTGAAAGTACTTTTAACTAAAGTGGGCTCTAAGACTGAGTGAGACATAGAACTAAAAGGCTGTTAGAAGAGAGCTAGCTGGCCAGTTGGCTTACGCTCTTCTTATGTTGAGCTTGATGAAGCAATTTTGTTTTGACATCATTGAGAGTTGTTAAAGGGAAATGGCAACAAAATTTTTTATCGTCTCATTTGAAAGAGACTCCAAAACAATACATAGAAGTCTATTACAGAATTTTTATATCTGCCTTATTTGGTGAGATATTTTGACTTGAAATCTTTAGTTGTCCGCCATCTTGGATATTTGTGGATATGCACGATACGTCACAACTGGGATCACGCGATTTTTTTTCTTACGACACAATGGTTAATATGCTCTCATAACCGCATGTACGGCAAGTATTTCGGATTTCAGCACGGACTGAGAAGATTTCAAACAATATTTGATTGTTGGTAGGTATTTAGGAGGATTTTCGACAGGCTTATCCCTGTTGTGACGTCCCAAAACATTGTTAATGAGGTGAAAAATTAATCCAAGATGGCGGACAGTTTGTTGATTTAGGTGAGAATATCTCCCGAAGTAAAACAGATATGAAAATTTTGCAATAGACTTCTGTTTATTGTTTTAGAGTCTCTTTCAAATGAGACAATAAAATTTTTTGTTGCCATTTCCCTTTAAAAATAGTTTGCAACAGCATCTGAGAACTTCCACTCCGGGCTAGAGTTGCAACAAGGTTGTATCACCTTCCTCCTGCTTGGATTTTCACTTTTCAAGTCTTCCTTAAAATTGTGCGAATAATACTTTTTCAAAGTTTAAACAAATTATTTTAAAAATCATATCGATTTTGAGATTTTTATAAATCTGAAGTAAATTAAAAGTGAAGGGCACAAAAATCACTGATGTGCGGTTTTTATATGGTCAATAAACCTGCCTGAAAATGCTAAAAATAGGGTTTTAGAGACCCTGGAAATAAAAAATCTTGGGGGAGCATGTCCCAACTTCGTTCTGCCCCCCAGTTTCATTTACTCGACGACGCCACTGATACCTATGTCCTATATGGTACCTAACTTGGACGACTTCAACCACAACTTTCATCGAGGGTTGGATAGCACTGTCAACTCAATTAATGGCAAACTGTTCGTAAATATCAATTTAGGAATATTTGGTTGTCTACGATCTCATCAGAAACTAGGAAAATGCTAAAAGACACCGGCATTTTTCTTCAGTTTCTGATGAGGTACGTCGTAGACAACGAAAGCTCAAACTCCACTTAAAAATGGCAGTAAAATTAGAAAGGCCGTATTCGCAATAACATTTTTTTATATATTTTAAGACATGTTAATGAATGAAAGATACCTTTTACGGGCTATACTAATCTTTATATTAGGTTGATGTGAATTTGGAATCCCATGCAGTCATTCTGGCCGCGGATCAATTGGAATATTGGAATGTGGGTTAAAAGCTTTGAACTGAGAGTTAAAAACATCGGTTTTGGCTGATGTTTCTGCCTTACGGACATAGTCAGAGACATAGAGTTCAACATTCACGAGCTTTCCTAGGTTGAATTTAATGCGTGGACAAACAATAATTTAAACAGTATTACTAATGAAGTAACTCATGAGAACAGCACAAAGGAAATCATAGCCATGAGGGAGTCTTTATGTGTGATAAAACACACGTGGATTTGCATGAAACTTTTGCCTCAAATTTCTCGGCTTATACAACATCAATATTGAAAATTCTTTCGCAAACAAGCTGACAAGATGAGTTACCATAAAATGGATCGTTTTTTAAGCCATTTAAAACACTCGTAGCTATATAGTTCGTGTTTTATACAACATCTATACACTACGAGTGTTTTAAATAGTCCATAAAGCAAGCAGAAATACAGAGTATGGAAACAGGAAAGAATGTCACACTATTCTTCCAAGATAAAATGTTCTGGGATATTTCTTCTGAAGTTGTTTCCATTGAACCAGGATCTGATCAGCAAAATAATACAGTATTTTCGCTGACAACGACAATGTTTCTACTCTACAAATACTTTCAATATAGATCACTGACACGGTCTGTATCCCAAGAACCTGAGAAAGAATACATAGAACTATTTAATGCCGTTAAAATTAAAATCTCACTTTAGCCCATCATTCTACCCAATCACACCATCTTCTAGTGAACGTTTCTTTTTCACGATCATTGGATGACATGTTTCTACCTCATATTATGGCTACACAGCAGGGCATATAAGAGTTATTCACGAATATTTTCCATATACACATGAGAATTTTACTTTTAGCTGTACAAGAACTTAATACGTTTTTTACTCAACTCTCCAGGGTGAAATTTTCTCTGGTAATTTTTATAGGACTTAAATCTTAATTGTTCAGTTTATCCGCAGAAAATAGTAACTACGAAAATGAGCGCGCAATTAAGCATGGTAAATGACACAATGTCATGCAGAAACAAATCTTAAGAACAAAAAAAGCGAATTAAAGATCATTTGTGAAAACAATATGAAGAACAAATATAATGAAGATAACTCGGGTCATTGAGGACAAATTCTGCGAGCGTGTCCGGATGTACACGATTCAATCATTCAGATGAAGTTCAGGAGGGAGAAACCTTTGTAATACCTTGAACATAAATGCAGCGAAACAAATAGGTATACATGTTCCTGGACCATTGCATAAGATCTAAAATGTAAAACCAAAAAGCAAAAATTAATCAAGAAAGAAATCTTGTAATCAAAAATATGATTATTAGAACCACCTTATTTCAATGTGATCACTGGACAGAATAATGATTGATGTATTTGAATGATGATGACTGAATGTTATACTCTTCAGAATTTATTTCTTTCATTCTTTCTTAAATTGTCAGCTGACATTTTGAAATATAGCACTAATAAGTGACAATAGAGATTAGTGTTTTTAGTGACATAAGTTTTTTTAACTGACACTAAATATAAATATGAAATCTTTTAATGAATAAATTGCTGGTTGACATTGTTGTGTGATGAAGGCATGGGGAGTTTAAGAAATATATTCATGCAATAAAGAACTAATGAAACACATATTAAACATCTGAAGATGGAGTGCTAGTGAAGGTATACCAGTTGAGGTTTGTGTCTGAACATCAGAGGAAAGGAAAATAAAACAGAGTTGAATGTAGTGACAACAGTTGAGCTCCAAGATTGATGAACTTCACGACTTCTTGGAATCTTTTCAATTTTATACTAAAATAAAAATTGAAGATGAGCATTATGTACAGCAAAACATTTGCAGATCCTCTCAACACATCTTCATGCCATTTAGCATTTCTCAAAATTCATTCATCCACATGATATTTGATATATTAATGTGCATGGTAATGAAAAAACACCTCTCTTCCTAATTCCACATAAAATGGCACGAGTAGATTCATTTTTCTTTGTCACCATGCATATGAAATTAAAGCCACATTTTCTCTAGACATTTGTGTACTGAAACCACATTTATAGCCCACACATAAAAACATGCTGTACTAATTATTTAATAGCATTGACGAATTTGATGCCTAAGCCTAGCTTAATCCATCTCAATCGATTTGCACTAAAATTTTTGAAATCTGTCGACCTACAAGAATCTCATTTTTATCGACAAAATTTTCAACTCTTTTGCAATTGCTGACATATCATTGTATGTGAGCTCTGCTCAGGACCAAGTGCTTTTTGTCCATGTTTATATGCAAGCAAGTAATTGTTCAAAGTAAAGCTGCAATGACAGCATTGCAAATACAGTAAATATGGACAGACCTAAATCTTAAAAATAGGTATAAAAAACTTCCAACAACACTAAATAATGTTTTGATTTGTACTTCATTTTCTTTTTCAAAATTTCTGATCTTGTCTTCACTCATACTGTCAGTGTTTGCCATAACATAGATTCTAGGATGATAACAATTTGACAAGCCAGTAAGCAAAGTAAGCATCTCCTTTGTATGACCACCTGTAGATTGAAAATAATAAACACTGTCAGACAATTGTCCATTCTGTATTTGTGCAAAGCTGATTGAAATCTAAAGCTTATATACAATTAAAGCTGACACCCACAAAAATCTGACATCTGGTCAAATGAAACTACTACAACTTTAGAATGAATAATAAGGGTATGCAGTTGATTGCCACTTGCACAAAACTCAAAACAACTTACTGTAATTTTAAAGGCAAGCTGTTTTGAGTTTTGGTTGATAAAAGTAAGAATGACCAGTTGGCTAAATTAATTAAAATGCAATGAATTAGCAGAATTTGCACAGTGAAAAATGCATCATTCAAAAATGCTCAATAAAAGGCTTCCAACCTTGACCAAGAGACATTAGAGCCCCAGGCACTAGATCTCAAGTAAGTCCAGGCTTACTTGGTAACTGTTTTGGGCATCTTGGCTACTTTGCACCTGAGATCTCTTTGAAAACATTTCATTCAATTCACATTCTGTAGTTGGGCTTCCAAGTTATATGTTAACTGTTTAATACTGCACAGGTCAAGTAATTCCCTACTCCCCAATTTTGGGCCTATGTGGGAATTATTTTATTTTTTTATTTAACACAAGGTCAGGGTCACCACAACAGCGTGAGCCAATTACTGCACAGGCCCGTATTACCTATCCCACCCTGTCAACTTCCCTATGGAACACCACGACTAGAAAACCCACGACTTTCAGCAGAGCATTGACTATAATCATTTCACGTTGGGTTCGAGTCCATAAAATATATCTTAATTTGAAATTGAATAAGTTATGTTGTGTTTACCCAAAATATTTTTATCAAACGCTTTAGGTAAAAAAAAGAAATAATGAAAAAAAATTCAAATTACAAAAATTTCACGCGGGTATTTTACTTTGTTTCACAATCATGGTTTGGTTTGACAACTTAATATTTCAAGTGAAATGAAAATGTCATCAGATAATATGATATTCAGGGTAATATGAAAATATACTGTGCATTTAATTTATTTAATTTTAATCATATTCTAATCATTTCATGAAATTTTTGGAATACAGGCTGACCTGATCCCATTACTATCATCGTCTTCACATGTCTTTCAACCTTTTTTTTCTTTAAACTTTTTCTTCTCAATAAAACCCAGTAAATTCTCGCAGTAAAAACCAACACAAAAATTAAACCGCCCAAAAATATCAGCACTTTAAAATCAACAACGTTATTAGCAGCCATGTTGGAATGCCACATACTATATATTGCCTTCAACATGAAGTAGTCAAAACTGCTGACATGAATCATGCAGGCGCGAGAAGTTCAAATTCCACAAAAACTTCAAAAAGTCGAATAAATAAATATTAATGACTTAGTGTGTTGAAAGAATAAAATCTAATAAAATTTCATGGTTTGGTGGTTTCTGAGAGGTTTTTCAATTAATTTGTAATCTACAAGTAAGTTTTGTCCGCCGTTGTTTACCTGGAAAGTGTCGTTTTAAATCAAAGTTATTGACACTGACATGACATGACATGTGAGCGAGACTTGAACGACAGTCAGTAACAGTCAGTTAGTCCGTAACAAAGAACTTACATTTAGTATTATCTAATGCAGATAACAATTTATGAAACATTGAACTTCTTATTCAGTTACTAAGCTCTGTAAAAGTGTAATTTGTGGGAAATTAGGGAAATAAATTTAGGACGCTTAAACTATATAATGTCTTGTTCAATGAAGTGTGTTCATGATTGTGTATTTATAATTGCAAGACTTACAAAGACAATAGGTTACCTGTCACACCATGCAGTTTCTTAAAAAGTTGAAAATATATCTTGAAATCAATTACTTGAGATGTTGCCAAATGTCAAATGATGTAAGGGGGGGGGGGGGGGGGAGGTTTGAGGTAGCCAGTTCTAGGCTGGACTTTTGGGAGGGGAGCAAGCACATTCAATAGAGTCTGGGCAACCATGACAGCTCCCTCCAGATTTTTTGAAGTGCAATTTCCAGGGCTTTGGACAAAGGGGGTTTTATTGTAGTTAAACTGAAAAATCACGAGAAAACTAATTTCTTCAAATATACTGTATATTAAATTCAAATGTTTCTTGTACTCTTTTATAGTGTTATCCCCCACATGTTTCTATGCAGAGTTAAAACAATAGTTTCTCAAACAATTGGGAGGAACAGTTGATCCCCCTTTTCAACTGGGTAAATGCAAGCAGCTTCAAAATATGAGCTTGGTTGCTTGAATAATATAATCAATAAAATATCTTATTATTTTAGGAACTATGGCTGGTTCAAGTGTTGTGATTTACTATTGTATGTCAGGTCTTAGTTTTATCACTTTTCTTGGCATATTCTTGCTAAGTCCTTTAGTTTCAAAATTTATTTCATGCAAATATAAACAGCTTCCTGTGAAAGATCAAATTAACTGGGATACCAGGTTTGTCATTTACATTTCATGAATCTTGTTTCAGATGTATTCTGATTGCACTATGCACCCATAGTACTGTATGTGTCACTATTGACTGAGGGGTAACCATAGCTCTGAACTGCACGTCTTTAAAATTGGAAATTCAAAATTCTATCTGAGAGATACAATACCTAAAGTATAAGGCTTACTACAGACCAATGTCATATAGAAAAGTTTTGCCGAAAAATTGTTCAAATCCAGCCCATCTGTCAAGCTACTACATAAATGATGTTCCAGGCTTTCTTTCATAGCTTGGAGAAAGCCCCCAAGCTGTCTAATTGTATTCTGAGAGGAGAAACCAACCAGCACAAAACTATTATCCTGGTAACAGCATATTTCATTGGAGAAGAGGATTTCTATCAGTTTTATGAGCATGTTAGATGCTTTATTTCAGTTGGGAATACCCAAGCTAAGCAATGAAAATTTATAAAATACTAATGTTGCATTGTTGGATCATGCACTTTTATAATCTTGCATACAAGTTGTATTTTTGTACTGGAATATGGCAAAGATTTACCATTGAAACAGATTGAATGACAACAAGACGCACTTGAGTACATAGTTAAATATTTTTTTATGTGAGAAGCGAAAAATACAAGTTGAAACTACAGGGCCATTCCATTTAATGTCCTGCCCCCCCCCCCCCCCCTGTGGATGACGATCCCTGATGGGTTGCTTGAAAGCTATTTCCAAGGGGTTTATATGATTGTTGACTTCCTTTAAACTTTGTGACTTTTCTGGGGGGGGGGGGTGATGTGAAAAATTCCAGACCTGGTAAAAAATGAGAAGGGTTAAAAATTTTCAGGCTCATCCACAGGGGTGTGTGAATATTAAATGAATGGCACAAAAAGAATCAGAAACCAGAAGAATGATCATCATCCAGAGGACACAATCACGCCAACCTGTTTTTTTGTGGGTCGTTGTCGAATGATCGCCTTGACCTTTTTACACTTGCATTTTTTCTGAGATACTGCACTACTGCAATTTTTTGTGGATGTAAACTTTGGTAGAATGCTACACTAAGAAGATTGTTAATTATGTTAAAATATACTCGTTCACATGCATCAAATCGAGACAATGATATTGCTGACATGAATTTTGATTCTCGATACTTTAGTCCAAAACGGCGCGTCATAAAACGGCAAGGCAATTAAAAGAAGTCATTTTTTGGTGAAGAATCGAAAAGAAGTGCGAAGATACCATGCAGTAGTACTAACATGACGTATCCAATCATTGAAATTCTCTTCTCTATATGCATTACATTGCCTCCAGGAAAACATTTTTGTTCGAGTTGGTTTCTAATCAAAATATGGAGTCATACGAGGGCAAAATTTGTGAAACTTTAATCTTTGATAAAAAGTGCCCCAGATACATAGTTTATGTTCATGGTAAACAGATGAGCAAGATTTTTTTAAAACTTTTCTGTACGAAGAATCTAAATTTGGTCAACCTTAGCTATATTTTGGGTTTTGTATCCTCGCTTTCACGTTACTCTACAGACCGTGTACACTTTGACCGTGTACACTTTGTGTGTGACACGGGGCAGCCAATTTTCAAGAATGTTGTAATCAAATATTATCTGTCTGTTTTCCTAGAATTGGCTCAAATATTCATGCCGTTGTTTCCACGGCAATATCTCTGTATGCATTTTTCTTTGATAAAGCGACATTGTTGGATCATTTCTGGTAAATATTAGTTTGACAATTATACCATGCTAGAAAAAACCATACAATAATTTCCCGCACACATTTTACTGATTTTTTAAACATGCTTTCTACGCTGGATTTCTAGCACTGATTCTGTTGTTGTAAGAAGTGGAATTTCAATAACTTTTGGTTATATATTAGCAGGTACAATAGTGTTTTTTATTGCAGTCACCACATCCGAACGTTGCCAACCAGTAAAAATTTGTACTGGTATTAATTATTGAGATTGTTAGGGTCATTCTCTATGCATAAAATACAATGATCCCAGCTGCGGTAATTGTCACCAATAATCTTATTAGGTTACAACTTTCGGATCAGTCGACTACATTGCGACCTGAAAAGATAACTTATACTGACAGAGAGAAAAGACATTCACTGTAATCAGCTGGAATACATCTATGTGCACTCTACTGTGTTGTTTTAATCTGGCGAATGAGATCATTTTACCCCGTCAACCGCCTTGCATTACACCGTAGATTAAGCCATGTAACTTTAGCTGTTCTCGCTGTTTCCATATGTACTCAAGTTAATTAGAACCTCATAAAACCCTTTAAAGCCTTATAAGAGCTCATTTACACCTGGCTGTAGCGTTAGGTTATTTTTTCTAGATTTTCTCGTCATTCTCTGGTATTATCGTCATTTTCAAGATATATTTATGGTTACTCATCATATTATGGCACTTTTAGCTTACGTTTTTGTCATGGTATGTCTTTTACGCAAGCAATTTAAAACTGTATTTCAGCAGTGCTAAATAAGTCAGAATAGGCTAATGCTGATATGATACACTTGCCCAAACCATTTGACAACACTTCATGATAATTGTATTCTCACTAGGCTCACGAATGTACAGTGTTTGTACAACGTTTCGCTCGTAGTGAGTCAGAGCATAGTTAATAGAGTAGATGGTTTGGAAACTCATTAGAATAACAATATATCTCATTATCTGTGTTGGTCAACGTTTATGCAAAAATATTGTTCTTCATCGTCACGTGTGTATTGTATTTTTGCCAAATTCACCAATTGCAATTCTTGAATTGCCCTATTGTTCATGTCGCGCATGGCTAACTTTCCTAAAAACGTTGTTATTGGTTAGTTAGGCAAGAATACAATACGCACGTGACGATGAAGGACCTTATTTCTGCATAAACCAGAACAACAACATAGATAATGACTTATATTGTAGTTCTAATGAGTTTCCAAACCATCTAGCTCTATTAACTATGGTCAGAGGTCATTGTCATTGTAATACATTTTAGACTGTATAATTTGTAGACGTACGGCTACCTTCTCTACTTTGCAAATATTCGACAGATTGCGGAGTTGTCGACACCATTTGTTAACCAAAGGTAAGTTCAGCTCTTGACGCAACGTAATAGACCCTCCAGAATGTGGGTTTTTTCATGGCTACTCAGCCTCGTTTCAAATCTTGGTTTTGCAACCATCTACAGTACACCCTTACTGGTGACACTGTAACCGAACTCTCATTAGAGAGCTTAAGCTTCGCGTTCCCGGTCAACGGCAAGGCCGGAATTTCTTGACAGAATTTTCGTTTAATTAATTGTACGTTTTAGATTTTCTTTCTTAAGTCTTAATTTTGGTTATACAATAAAGTTTTAAATAGTCGAAAATTACAATTACTCCTTGCCTCCTATTAACTTTCTTTCTTTGCCTGGCGTTTGCCGTTTCACGTTTAAACGCGAAGGTTAAGCTCTCTATTGTTTAAACGGCAGTAGCCGGCGTAGTAGCGCTAGATAGTAAATACATGCAAGCAATGGATGTAGCATCTAGCGTTACTATGCCGATTATTAAGAAATATCTAGCGGAAATCACACAATACAAACCCAAAACCTGTACGGAGAGTGAGAAACAATACGATAAAAATATTGTACAGTATATATAGTTGCATTACCAAAAGATACGATTCAAAACCACTTTCCGTGAAGGTGTACTTAGTTTCAGAGCAAGATGTTTAATAATTTATCAATAATTTTTTTTCCCAGATGGTTTTACGATATTACTGGCGAAGCTCGTAGTTCAAAAAAGTTCATCAGAAATGGTTTACTCATGATATTGGCTTTCTTTCTTGGTCGCATTATTTTCATTCCATATTTTTACTACAAGACATTCATTGTTTGGTCTTACCCTCAACGCACAGCGTTGGGTTTTAATTTGTCTTTTATTTGGATTCTAACAGCCGGGATTTTAGACATCATCAATGTGTACTGGTTTTGGAAAATGCTTAAAGGCGGGGCTAAATTATTATTCATGCCAGGGCAGGGAAAGAAATTGGAGTAAATTGAAGAGAGGCAACTAGCAAAGATGGCAGGCAACACTGGAACTGTGGAACACGAGCACGAGGTCGAGGTACAGCACTCTCTGTATTCACATCACTTCTTGACATTGCAAAAATATTTATCAATTATTGCACGAGGTCCAACGAAATATCGTGATTTGTTGGTGGCAAGAACGTGACTATTTGCCGATGCCGAAGGCAGGTAATTGATCTGCGAGACAAATCACAATATTTTGCGAGAACGGTATACAACAACTGTTTTGTCATTCTCTAACAAAGTTTGTTATAAGACTTTATAACTAGGAACAACAAGCGTGTCAAACAAACCAATGTTAAGCTAAGTGAACAGCCTTTGTTTACCAAAATGAAAGCAATGCACATGCTTAGAGTGTTATTTGAATCTCAGCCATGTTTTTAACAAAAGCGCATGCTCGGAGTGTTATTGTACGCAGTTATTTGCAGGTAAATTAACCAATCAGAATTAAGAATGCATATAAAGAGAATGACAATACAAAATATCCATTTTGCAAAATATTTAGTCTGGAGAGTTTGACTTAATGCAATACGGCTGTTGTGTACGAGGCCTGGATCAAATGGTAATATTGCTGCTCGGTTCCATTCATTTGGGGACCAGGCGTAATAAGAGAAATACATAGCATGCTTGTATTTATGATCACGTCTGATTAAACGAGTATAATGTTTGATTTCCGCTTTTGCGCATTCTGAGAAGTACTACAGTTGGTTGAACCATAGTTAATAAAGCTAGATGGTTTGGAAACTCATTAGAACTACAATATAAGTCATTATCTATGTTTTTGTTCTGGTTTATGCAGAAATGAGGTCCTTCGTCGTCACGTGCGTATTGTATTTTCACCTAACTAACCAATAGCAACGTTTTAGGAAATTTAGCCATCCGCGACTTGAACAATAGGGTAATTTAAGAATTCCTATTGGTGGATTTGGCAAAAACACAATACCCACGTGACGATGAAAAACCATAATTTTGCATAAACGTTGACCAACATAGTTGAGTTATATTGTTATTCTAATGAGTTTCCAAACCATTTACTCTATTAACTATGATTGAACTTTACCTGCAGTAGAATATCCAGGCCATGTACAATTTCCGTCAAAGTCAAAGATTAATAATAAAATTCGAAAATTAATTGTAAGTTATCAGCAGCGACTATGTAATGTGTTGATTGCGGGAACGTGGAACCAAACTGATTTCAATGTATGTTAAATTACTAGCAAGACAAAATATAACCTCACAGCCTTTTTTAAATAACCTACATTCAAATCAGCTTCGTCGTTCTTTTTTTAATACCATCAATAATGTGTTCACGATATTTATGATTTGTACATTTTAAATTATAATATTTAATAAAGAGCTAATTCTATCTAAAATTTTGACGTCTATATTTCTTGACAAAAAAAATGGATGCAGATCGTGCGAAATTTGACTTCTTGACGACAGGCAAGCGTAATAATGTGATTTTCTTCTGGGAGGTTAGAAGAGTGGATTTGTTGCAAATCTTCGCATTAGCGTCAGTTGCCGAAGACATTCACCGCATGCGTTTAGAGTAGAAAATATCATAGTAAAAATAGCTCGAAAGGTCAAAAGAAACAGGAATTGTTTTGTAGTGTAGACCAATATATCTACAGTACGAGAAAAAAATACTTTATTCAACCACGTTCTAGAAGCAATCTTAATATCAACTACGGTATATTTGAATGTACGAAACAAGATAAAATATCGTCAATAATAATTTACTAACTATACAAATCGTCATCACCATCATCGTATTGATTACCACCCGCACCGCCTGCTCCACCCGCAGGCTCGTTTGCAGAACCGCTCTCTGCTGTGCTGGGGAACCTGAAACACAAGATTTATAGTTCCGTCAAGTTGATGGACAGTAATTCTGAAAATTTTAAACTTATCTTTTAAGCTATACAGCAAAGAATAAAATACTGGTATACACTTGGATGGCTAAACACCATGCTTAGACGGATTAAGACTTGCGCATATTAAGCTTTTTAGCTTGGATATATTTTATGGAGGTGGAGCCTTGAGGAGTCTAGAGAGTAGAAGTACCCTAAAATTTATGATACCACCTAAGGAAAACACGAAAATCCGTCTACGGGCTAAACTCAACGCAAGGGCAATTTCTTATGCAGACCGACCGCCCTTTTCAGTCTGACAAGTCCCTTACTGGGGCTTGCCTGCTGGGGCATAATATTTCGAGCTTTTTTTTACCCCACGTTAAGACATGGCAAGATTACGTACACGTATTTATTAAAAAACAGTTTCACCTGAAGTTTGATCCTCCGAGACCTCGGCTTTGTTGTAATGTCTGAGCAAACATCTCATATTTACGAATATCATTATCAGTGACAGAACGACGAGCAAATTTCATGGCTTCTTCAAAATGATCGCGTCGTATTTCTGGAACAGCATCGTAATCATCATCATCTTCAACATCCTGAAAACACAGTTTAATAGTGATACTTAAATTAACATTTCACAGTACTCTGGCATTGTCATTAGTCATAACCATACTGTCGTATTTCCATACCATTCCATCTGCATTTTCGCTGCGCTTTTTCTCCCTTTCAATATCTGACATGATTGATTCACGGATAGCAAGTTTACAAGCCTTAAGAAAATTTGTAACAATTAAATATCATAATGAACGATAATTACAACCTATGATGAAACCTTGGCTCTCCATGGTCAACTTACCCTCTGACAGATCTCAGTCAAATCAGCACCACTGAAACCACGCGTCACTTTGGCAATATAATTCATATCGACATTCTAAAACGAAGGATTTCAGACTTGTTCTAGATAGTTGCTGAAATGCTTTATCAACACGACAACTGTACATTAGAATTTTTACACAAGGAAATATAAGAAATTCCCCGATAATCATCTTTCCTTACGGCGAATAATTGTTAAATATCATATGGTTTGGTTTATCGTAAATTTGTAAGATTAACAAGCAATCAATTTGTTTTTACTGTGTACAAGTATACACGTACCTTGGCAACTGGAGATTTCCTTAGACATGCTTTTAAAATTGAGACTCGAGACTAGAAAAAATGATAACGAAAATTTAAACACTAACAAAGGTGATCCAGCAATGCTCAATCAACAAACATATGTACTATGCTTCATGTCATTTTATTCAATCGTTTAATTATTTCACGAGTAAAAAACAACTAAATGCGATATAAACTTTTCTTACGTATGAAAAAACGTCAAAAACTTGCCTTAAACGAGTGCCCTGGCTTCTACAAATACCGTACGCCCAATAGTAAATTAAAACGTCTTGTCAAAGAAAATACTCACCGGTTCATCAGGTAATGGAATATATATCAACTGATCTAAACGTCCTGGACGCAAGATGGCTCCATCAATAATATCTGGTCTGTTAAGAAACATTGCGATATGTTAGTGCATAGTTCGATCAAATATACAGTCTGCAACTTCGCCCATCAGTGGAAACTTCAATTCATACTTTGTAGGACCAATCTTAACATCACTTACTGTATAAGTAGTTATTCATTAACTGCGTGGTGAGCAGAATCAGCGCGTACCTGTTAGTTGCTCCGATAATGAAAACATTCTTTTTCGCGTTCATTCCATCCATTTCCGTGAGCACTTGATTGATGACGCGATCAGCCGCACCACCTGATCAAAATGTTTAGAAATTTAGTTGTACGAAAGGCAAACAGGTCTATCCATTTGATTTTCTTAATATGTTCAATAACTTATAAACTTCATATTTAAAATTCGGCATTTTCCAGTTGAAGTCCTTTTTTATCTCTTGCAAGTTCAATACCCGTGGTATCATTGCTTTTTATGCCTTTCTGCGGCAGCTGGAAAAGATCACTATCTAGTAGATAGCGTTATCCAACTTTCGTACAAGCGATCCCAGGAGTTTTAAAAACATACATCTATCCAATATCTTCTTTCATTCACATCTTTTCAAACGATTTTCCTTTTTTATCAACTGGCGTATGTAAAATATCCATACGTACCGCCATCACCAACGTTTCCTCCTCTGTGTTTTGCAATGGAATCCAGTTCATCAAAGAACAGAACACATGGAGCAGCACTTCGAGCCTAAACACGAGTCAGAACATTTCATTATTAGGCTACTGTCAGGCAGGCACTCATAGAGGTCGCTGCATTTAGGTTAGATTCCTCTCGAAATTATGTGCAGTGTTTTTGTATTATGTACAGATTTCCTCCCAAAATGTCCTACCTTATCAAAGACATCTCGAACATTTGCCTCAGATTCACCAAACCACATTGTCAACAGCTCTGGTCCTTTGATTGAGATGAAGTTAGCTTGACATTCATTTGCAATAGCCTTGGCCAGCAGTGTCTTACCACAACCTGGTGGACCATAAAATAAAACACCTTTGGAAGGTGTCATACCAAATTTGAGAAACTTCTCTGGATGTTCCACTGGATATTGAACTAATTCTTGCAGTTCTTTCTTGACGTTTTCCAAACCACCGATATCATCCCAGGTCACTGTAGGAACTTCAACCACTGTCTCACGGAGGGCTGATGGGTTGGATGCTCCCATTGCGTACTGTAAAAGAGTTAGATACCAATACCAGACTGATTAGATTGTTCAGACGCAGTTACAGTATACATTGATTTCATTCTCTACGTAATATAGAAACGATTTAACCTTTGACATTAAATTTGCCATGGGGTGTGTAATATTAACATTTTAACAAGAAACAAAACAATAGTTCACCCTGAAATCATCCATATTGACTGCAAGTGAATCAAGAACTTCAGCGTCGATTGTCTCATCTTCCAAATCAATTAGATCCATTTTCTCGCGAATCTATAAAACGCAAGCAAATCAGAAAATTGCCGTGTAATATCGCTAAAATGTTGACTGCGCTTGGACAATATAAGAAGCACAAGCTTGTAACTACAATAACAATCATGACAAGCAGGAGCAAAAACTTGGAACGCAAAAAGAATGGTAATTTAAACTATATTTAAGATTGAACACACCTGTTGTAGAGCAGCTTCACTGCAGAGTGATGCAACATCTGCACCAACATAACCGTGGCTTTCAGCCGCAATCTAAGTTATAGTAATAAATACATGTACTAATACATGTATATGAATTGGATATCTGGTGCACGGGGTTACATTTTTGCGTGTCTAAATCGAGTATATTAATGGTTTAGTGTTTTACATTGCTGGCATGCTAGACCAGGCTTGATTTCATAAATGATTGCCGAAACCAAAGCAAGATTCATATTTGTATACGATAACCATGCAGAATTCTTTATCATTTCAGTTCTAAACAAACGATTGTCAGATAGCCAACTAAAAGCTTGTTTACATGATCGGGATGACAGGCGATATCATTGTGACGTATTACATTCTCCGACTTTAATTTTCCTGGCATCTCGTCGTGCGCAAAGGAATAAATATCTCAGATATAAGATCCTTACTTGTTCCAAGTCAACATCGTCAGCTAACTTCATGTTTTTCGTATGAATTCGCAGAATTTCCAACCTTCCTGTCGCATCAGGAATTCCGATATCAACTTCACGATCAAAACGACCTGAGGAGATGAATAAATCACGTCGTTAAAATATAGTTAAAAATTAAGGGTCGACATAAACAATAAGGATAGCAAATTGGACGGAAAGAAGGCTTCTTTAACACATCTTAAAGACCGTTACAAAGCAAGCGAAACTGAAAAACACCAAACTACAAATTGCGTGTTTGGTGAATATATAAATCGATAATAAATTTACGTGCAATATATCGAGATGAATAACAATGCATTTTCATTAAACACAAATACTGCTAGAAACGTCTTAAAAACATTAACTTAGTGTACAATACTAATCTTGTACGTTATTGTCTCAGGCGTCACAAATCCTTACCAAATCTTCTCAATGCAGTATCAACACTGTTTGGTCTGTTAGTGGCAGCCATAACAATCACGTGTGAACGTTGCTTTAAGCCATCCATCAGGGTCAATAATTGTGAGACTATACGTCGTTCTACTTCACCGTGAGTCTAAATGATGCAAGGTTCATATGTACACTTTACAGATTCAGTACCATACTCCACCCTGATTAACATGCTATAGTTTATCATTGCATACGATTCTGTAAAAAACAACTGGGTATTGCCATGATCTCACTTAACGGCATCAGCGACTGACTGATTGATTGATACTTAAAACACTCGTGATGATAAAACACGTTCTACCAGACTTGCCTGCTTGAAACTATACATGCAGCTAAAACTTTGTCATTGTTATCTCCATGCTCACCTTCTCTCGTTTCGGAGCAATGGCATCAATTTCATCAATAAATATGATGGCTGGTGAGTTCTTCTCTGCTTCTTCAAATGCTACAAGATATTAGAAAAATGTGTTATAGTCAGTTTGGTGCTACTATACATTGTGTACAGAGGTTAATGAGGTAGAGGGCTATTATACGTATTATTGATCTTGAAGCGTGTCTTGCAAAGATAGTGAGTTGGAACGATCGAATTGCTCTGTAATCTTTGATTTGAAGAGGTGAAAAAAGTAAACAGCGGTTTAACTCTTAACATAGCTGGAGCCTGGAGGGACTCCGGTGGCCGCCACCTTGTTTTAACAACTTGTGGTGTACAACTAGCTGCCTACAATTAATGGGATTAAGAGTGTTACACTGCTCTTTTATGCTACTGGACTGTTGCCACTCTCAGGCCAATTTTCGTATTGACAATTTCAATACAAACCATTACGCTATCTTACAATGCAGAATGCAACATCATTGACAGTCCAATGCATAATCACCTTTTCTCAGATTGCTTTCTGATTCTCCTGCAAGCTTACTCATTATTTCTGGTCCTGAAACAGAAACAACAAAACAAGATTAGATATAAGAAAGATTTGTAAATGACCTTCTCGTGAACTAAGAGTAGATATATGAAAGAAAAAATACGAAAATTACCATTGATTAAGAAGAAGAAAGCACCAGTTTCATTGGCAACAGCTCTGAAGAATGGAAAAAAAACTTATTTAGATTGTTTTAAAAGACGATTAGCGCACCTCTTAGCCACCTATTTACAAGTACATTTACACGCAATAATTTGTACGCATATTTAATTTTACATTGAGATTTACATTCTAGCATATGCAAATGAATTTAAACAATTGCATATATTTGCCTTTTGCTATTTGAATTCTGGCACAAGCACTCATTTTGATAAACCAGGATTGAAAGTCAATCAGAGTGTCTCACCTGGCCAATAATGTTTTTCCTGTACCAGGTGGTCCATACAACAAAATTCCTCTTGGAGGCTAAAAAGAAGGTTGAAAGAAAAAATGAAACAGAAATGAAAAGACAAAATGAAACAGAAATGAAAAGACAAAATGAAACAGAAATGAAAAAGAAGAGATGAACAGGATAGATAAAAAAGAAATGAACAGGACAGAAGAAAAAGAAGAAATAAACAGGATATATGAAAAAAGACATAAACAGGACAGATGAAAAAGAAGTAGAAATATCAAATTTGGACATAGATGCATGCAGCATTATAGAAAGATGGTCATCTTGCAATAACAGGAAGAAATACCAGATAGAAAGTCACAAACTTACTTTGACACCAATGGCTCTAAAAAGCTGAGGATGTCTTAAAGGCAATTCCACCATCTAAATTAATAAAGGGAATATTCAACATTATAACCATTATAATTAACTTACAATTTTCACATACAGTACCTCTTTGATTTGAGCCAATTGCTTTCTGCATCCACCAACATCATCATAACCAATCTCATTCAATGACTCTTCTTCATCCTACAACATTGGAATGTTTATAAACATTTTGATAGCAATTAGTTGATATAATACATCTGATAAAAAATCTGAAAACTTTATTGTTATAAAACATGTAACTACTAATAACAATGGCAAGTTTTAATTTTCAAATTGCCAAACCCATCATACACACTTAACAGTTTGGTTTCATAAAATTTGGCAATATCAAAAAATCATTGAATGTATGTACAACATTAATACACAATCATGTGTAACTTACACCACACAGAAACATTTGAGGTAATGCTAATAATTTTCTATTGAAGTGATTCTCTGACAATGAACAGACATCTGACATAATTAATAACAAATTACCTCACGTTTGACTGGTTCACCCTCACAATGAATAAAAGTATCGGGAGCAACAATACAATATGGAGATGGATCAGTTTCAATAACTTTGAACTCCACTGCACGCATACCTCCCCGAACCAGAAACATATCACCTAATTACATAAAAGCATTGTTGCAAAAATTTCTTACTTTAAGTTGCTACTTTAATCATATCACACATGTACACTTAAAAATATGTGGGCTGGTTAGGCTGGGTTCATAACAAATCTCCCATCCCCTCATTCAATACTGTTAGAGGAAAATAATCCATTTATCTCATGATGTTTTGTGTTGTACTGCACTACAGAAGACCAGCTCGCCCACAGCATACAGCAGCATTCAGGGGGGGTGTTACAAGTTGTTGTTGTAATTAGTTACAAATTAAACAAGCTTCCCAAATGTAATGTCCAAACATTTCACAAATATTTATTTCAATACATGCTGTTCATGGCTGTTAAACACAAGCACAGTACCTTTTCTAATAGGCCGATACGCTTCCAGAAAATACGGCTTTAGGTAAACATCAAACAAGTTTCTAATACAAAATAGAAATTATGACAGTCATTTTTTAGATTAATTAATTGATTAATTGTAAGTAACCAAATATCAGCTTGCTACACCAGTCTATTATACAGCTATATATCACAAACTAATGTTTCAAACACCAACCCTGTAAGACCTTCCACAGTGTCATCAACAGGAAGAACATGGATTCTTTTGCCATATTTTACATCTGGACATGCCTGTAGACTAAAGTATAACAATTACAGTTAATTACAAAATTACCAAGTTGGTAAATAATATTGTAGTGAATGTGAGTAGTACACTACATTACATGTACCAGTACTGTAGGTGAAGAGTGAAAACTTATTCCTCCCTGCATGGATGCAAAATAAATCAACAACTCCATATTCACATGTCTCCCCATTAGAAACCTCTCCCTTAGACAACCCCCCCCCCCCAACTCAGCTACCTTATTATATCTCCAAGTCGGACTCTTAAATTTCTCCGTATGACACGATTCATGCGCACTTTTTCATCTGGGCATGTTTCATCACTTAATACAATGCACACCTACAAAATAACACACAATGTTTTATGCATACACACACAATCTATATACTTGTTAAAAGATAAAATTACCCCCATTTTTAAAATACTTGTGTGACTGAGCTAAAATTAGCTGGACTGACATGTCAATTTTATATGTGTTACATGACCACAAATTGTTCAAAGCTTTAACTTTTGTGGTTCAACATCAATGTGTATACTTTGTTAATAAAGAAATGTTTTGAATGATATTCAAGACATTTTAGAGATTGTTATTACAAAAGTGCAATTTGTATATTTATTTATGCTGTCATTGCTGATTATATTATTATAGCACTTTGTCTGCATAAAACTGATATTTTGCAACTAAAATTATTTCCAGCTTGGTCATATAATTTTGAATTAACAGTGAGACAACTTATTGTTGTCATCATAAAATTTTCCCTTCGAATTGCTATTTGATAATCAAAATGCGCAAAGTACCATACTACAAACAGCCAATCACCATCCTATTCACACAAAACAAAAATTTACTTACCACAATAAATATCTGTGACAGCTAGAAATTACACCACCCCCAGAACTACTTATATACTTTGTTTTCAATTTAATTAAAAGTCATAACCAGTCAATTATGCTGCATGATAATTGCACAAACATTACATATAAGACTTAAGACAACTTGTGGCCCATTTTATCATGATTTTTGGCAGTTACAGAAGTAATATTTCTCAATGGAGAAATCTTTAAATGAATTCCTGTCTGCACATTTATGAAACTCCTCTGAGAATCCATGCAACGCAATGCAACAAACTTACATTGGGTCATCTAAAAAAGATCCATAACCCACCCACAGACAGGGTTTTATTCAGGGATTTTCCTTTTGTGGCAAAGAAAATTGAGTTTAGGTGAAATGCAGAGGGTCTGATTTGGCTGCCCTCAGAAAATAGTTGAGACAGGAGGTACTAGTTGAAATGAAAAAAGCTACACACTATAATGCAAAGTTTATTTTGGGTTATGAAGTGGTTCTGAACCACTTTTTCTTAATTCTACAGTTTTCTACTGAAGAATAATTTCTATTCGGGATGAATTTAATGCAAACAACTTAATTTCACCCGCGTCAAATGCCTTGGTGAAAAGATAAGTTTCAAATCTCAATTAAAGATTGAGTTTTGGGGCATTTTACAGTTCTGAAAATTCCCTGAAACCACCCTGCACACAGGGCTGTAGCGAAAATATTAATGGAGGGGGGGGGGGGGTTGTATATTCATGTTCTTCCTGAGGGGTTGCTTTTCAAATAAAATTCAAATTCAGAGATTGGAATCTTCTAAACAATGTCCTAAATTTCCATCTAGGGTGTCCAAAGACGGGAGGGGGTTATTATAATTTTCTCAGTAAGGCGGCGATTGATAGCAGCAAAGACGCACCGAGAGAAGATGCTGGGGGGAGCAACAGGGGTAAACTATACATAATTTATCAAAGTTCTGAAAATTCTCCCAGAATGCAACATTTTGCCAATTCTGGGCCAAACAATAGCTGGAAAAATTCATTGTTTGTTGATTACCCAAAAAGCAATCACCAAATAAAATCTTCCCACAATACACAGTTTTAATATTTACTAGTAGAATCATACTAGTATACTATTGCAAATGCTGTAATTTGATTGGTTACTCTACCCGCTATCTATTCCTCGATAGATAGCGAGTAGCGAAACAATCACCTTCCTATAGAGATTTCTTTTAAAAAAATTGCTAAAAAATCAAATTTTTTGTTGAATATTCCATGTTTGACCTTTGATTCTACTAAAACAATTAGATTACTCGCTCTCGATTTCTATGCGGTCATAGTTGATTCGGGCTTCGCCCTCGTCAACATCATTGCATAGAAATCTCGAGCTCGTAATCTAATTGCTAATTATTAAACCAATGAGACACCTGACACCTAATACCAATTTGCTCAAAACATAATTTATAATATTCAACCTACAGTGTCCTGTCTTTTTTTCCCTTTCACAAGGACAGTGTCTCCCCGAAATAATTGCAGTTCGTCCATCTTGGCCTGTGACAAACAGCAAAATGAAAACAAATATATCAACTTAATTATTAGTATAAATATCTGAACTGACTGTATAGGACAATAAAATTTGCACAAAACCACAAATAAATAAATTCTGAGTTACCTGAGATAAAGTAACAACTGAATTATCATCATTAACTGCTTCATCAACGATTAACCTATTAGGTTTAGCTTTCTGCTTTAAAATAGCCGTCGCAAGTTCCTCCTGTTTCTCTTGTCTATTAAACAAATGAACGAGAACAAAGGCTCTCATGTCATTTCATTGATTGAATTCACCTCTTCATCCTAGCATTATAGATTACTTCTTCACTTTGTTTTTCAAACAATAACGTTTTTTCGCTGTCTATGCATGCAAACTAAGTGTACAGTAAAAAAAAATCATACCAAATCGCCCATTGAATTGACGTACAACTAGTACTAATATATAAATTTTTGACACGACATACAACCTACATAAAAGTAAGAAAACACCAAAATACTAACGGTTTTTGTGATGCCATTTTTTGTACTTTATTTAGCAATTTGAAGCGAGAGACAATTTCTTTCAATTTTCACTCAATTTCTGTCTGAAAATGTCCAACTTTCACTATGTTATATGTGCTGACTAATATATACCGGGTAACATTGCGCACGTGCTACAATGACGTCATTTCAAAAAATGATCAGGGTCATGGCTTTATAGGATACACTAAAGGTCGAAATGTCGAGAGAGCACTGGGTTTCTCACTCACTGGGACTGTATCTACTTCACCAAATTTAGCTAAAGAGGGAGCGCGTGGCGCGACAATCATTACTCGCCCTTCGGGCTCGCGCTTTAGCTAAATTTAATGAAGTAGATACAGTCCCAGTGAGTGAGAAACTCAGTGCTCTCTCGACATTTCGACCTTTAGGGTATCCTATAAAGCCATGACCAAATGATCAGGCGCTGGTCAGCAGGGTTGCTCAAACCATAGTGGCCCAGAAATCGGTGGTTTTTAACTTTAATAAATAAATCAATAATCTTGTACATAATATTCCTTTTACATCAGTCAGAAACTCGCGCAATTGTTTTTCTCGTGCGATAGTCGGTCAGTCTCGCGCGACGTTCGTTTAGTAGGTGTAAAGCCCGTTTTCCACTAGGCGAATTTGTTCGCGCGAACAGACAAAAAAGTAGGAACGCTTCCTACTTGTTCGCGGCGAATTTTTTCGCCAGCCAATTCTAACCAATCACGTTGCCGGGTTCTTGTTTTCGCTTCCCGTCGCACGAACAAATTCGCCTAGTGGAAAACGGGCTTAATGAACCAATAATACTACACAAACGTCGCGCGAGACAGTCCGACTGTCGCACGAGAAAAAACAATTCCGCGACTTTCCGACAGCTGTGAAAGGAATATCATGTACAAGATTTATTTATTTAAAGTTAAAAACCACCGATTTCTGGGCCACCTATGCTCAAACTTAATTTTACATAGCTCTCCTCGACTCCTCGTGGGGGTGGAGAACATAAGAAAGAGAAAGATAAGGAAGTCAAAGCATGTTTGATATGGGGAAAAAGGTTCCATCAGGCATAAAACTCCAGAGTAAAGTTAACCCGCAAACAGTGAGCTAAGAGACACCAGTAACTGGTTTTGCTCAGAAGATAGCTGGCTCGTGTGTGGCAGAGCATACTCACTTCTAACCAGCTGTTTTGTCATCTCACATGCATGAAAACTTACGACGACAAGATCGACTTACGTTTTATTTCTCTCTACACGATTTATGATTGTTAAAAGTTATTGCCTCGCTTGATTTTAAAAAGTCAGTAATAAAATTTGTTCATCTAGATCTCTTTTATCACGAGATTATTTATTAGGATATTATTTCCAATTTTCTATTTACTTAAGTTGTTATCATTCAAAGCAGAATGGAATAAAATATCTGTGAATTCAGATAAATGAATTGCATCGACGGTAGTTTTATCCATGTTGCAAGGCATGTCCGAAGATAGTCATTCAAGATGGGGAATCCACAATGATTTGTTTAAAAATGAAGCCTCCTTATAATTATAACGTCCAGTTCCATAGCTTACGAGGGATATAAAAATCTGAGATTTCACTCAAATTATTTGCATCTTTATTCCTGTTTTTTATTTTTATGGTCATACAACGTTGATAACTAGAAAAATTATACGTATGCTTAGCACTTTACATGTACAAAGTTAATAACAAGCAAATATAGTAACAAGAAACGTATAAGGAAGTGAATACAGCAAATATTACATATGCAACTAAATAGCTAATGATCTCACTAAACTAAGTTAATATTTAGTCCATGCCCAGCATGCAAACTGGGTAAAGAATGTACTTAAATTGTTAAAATTTAAAAAGACTATGCTGACTCGGGCAAACTAACATGATTATACATGCAAACACTGAACTCATAGCAAGTGCTCGAATAATAAAGAATTCATAACGTTAATGATTAATTATCAGGCAAAGAAAAACCCAGCAACAACAATCGCACCAAGACCAAACTTCAACGCCATCATTCCAGGGACACTGCTAGGGGAAGCGTTTGTGGGGAATATATTGTTGCATCTGTCTGTATTGCAGCACCTTCCATTGCATGACGACAGGGAAAACATTTTGCTCATTTCTTTACAGGTACCTTCTGAGTCAGGACAGTACTGAACCGGATCGGTGACAGGTTTGCAACCACGCATTTCTCCTACCTTGCCATCATCATAAGTAAAAGTCGCAGTAAAACAGTATGTCGCGTTGTCACAAGTCTGAGAACGGCCCAGAGTACATTTCTGTGGTGATGCTGGATTGAAACTGCAGAAATGACATACTATGGAACTGCCTAAAAGCGGCAACAAACATATGTTTGACATAAAATGCTGACAGAGCTCATCAAGAACGGGCTGCGAAGAACCTATAACAATTAACATACCACAAGTATGTGGCAATGTGAGGGGGGTGTGTATCAGTGGTCTAATTCAGTGGCGTAGACAGCGTCGATAACGTGCACTCTCGTTTTCGAAATCTAATTTTTTGCCATAAAATGAGACAATGTCCCACTAAACTATTCACTGAAAAATATCCCCATATCATCAAGGGACAACTAAAGTGATTGAAAAAGCGGAAAGTGTACTAAAACGTATGATGTAGAAATCTCATTTTTTTCTAAAAATATTACCAACACAAAAATAGATTTCAGGCAAACAGCCTAAACTAATAAAGGAATGCATGCTATTTGAACATCTATACGCGCCCACGTTCCCGTATAAAAGAAGCTCGCATGTTTTCGAAATTTGTCTACCACCTGAAGATTCCTTCTGGATGAAACAGACTGTAGTGGTAAGTTTTTTAGGTATTTTGCACGAAGTTTTTGAGGTATTTTGAAACATGAAGAGTTAACCGCCGTGTGTTAAGAACCGGATATGCTCAGTGAATTGCCTTACCTATATCCAAAACAGCCAACAGAAATGCCAAAACCAGGATTATTTTGTGACACATTTTTATCTTGTCTTGACGAAATATTCAATGTAAGTTTAAATATGTTTCTCTTCTATACTGTATCAGCTATCAGCAGATCGGCTTGATCAGTATGAATGGTATAATTGACAAAGCGCGTCAACTCTTAAAAACCTGCGTCTGTGACGTCATTGTCATATAGCTATGGAAAATGTCTTCCTGAATGGCTGAAGAGAAATTCACTGTCAAACAATCTTACTGACGTTATTTTCTGTTGGGGTTTGGCAAGATTCATGACCTGAATCATGCATGTTTGCACGCAGGAATGACCTATTGCATGTTTTGCTACCGTGCTACATATTAATTATATGCATGCAATGTCATGAAAAAGTTGTCCATGCCCAGTTATATGCCAATGTCCTATACACACCAATCTCTGGTTTGTGTACTGTATATATTATGCAGTAGTGTATCTGGGTCATGAGCATGCAACCCATCAATACTTCAAATTCCCAATTTTAAATATAATTTGAAATTAAATAAACATTTATATGAAAATATTTCATGAGATATTTAATTAAATGCGTCCAAAATAATACAAATATTTAACAAAGTGTAGTAAAAATGTAGCATATAGGGCCAGTATAGTATATAGTATAACTTTTAAGTATGACCATGGTATAAGTATAAAAATATAGTAAAAAATCTTGTATCATATAATTAAATAATTCATGCAATCACGCATGCTCACACTTTGCGGTCATGATTATGTCGTTACTAGAAGTGATCATGTCGTCTAGTCGAGAAAAGACTAGATATCAAGAAGGAGTGATGGAGTGATCAGTTTCTTAATCGTCTCAGTCTCGCCTGACTTTCTCTAGCAACATAAGCATAGGCAGTTAGGCACAATGTAAAACAAAATTTGAAACAAAGAAACCCGGGCACTACATCCAGTGTGTCATATATAAGCATCGACATAAGCATATGACAAGCATAAGTAGTACAACTACGAGGCATTAAGCTATACGTGGGGAAAAGGATTCAGATTGTTTCTACTTAAACTGCTGCAAAGCTTAAATGATTAGTTCAAACTGAATGTTCATTCACTACTATGTGCCCTGTGTGCATAGGAGGAAACATTGTCATCACAAACTATTACATTAATTATACATGCAACGAACGAGACAAGATATTGGCGATCACATGAATGGTATGCATATGACGAAGCGTGTCAACTCTTGCAAACCGGCGTCTGTGACGTCATTGTGATATATAGCTATAAAAAATGTCTCCCTGAACATAAAGAGAAATTCACAGTGAAACTATTTTACTGACGCGTTATTTTCTGTTGGGGGTTGGCAAGATTCATGACCTGAATCATGCATGAAGTTGCGCGCAGGAATGAAAAGAATTCAGATTTTCATATCTTAAACTCCTGCAAAGTTTGAATAATTTCTGCTGTTTAGTTTAAACTATTTAGCATAGGAATAAACAGTGAGATCACAAACCATTTACTATACATTAAAGTCCCGCGTACAGACGAGCAAGTTTTCCTTGACAAGTTTTTTCACGAGTTTACTTACACGTCTGTACGACGAACAAGTTTTCCTTGACAAGTTGCATTGCCCTTGACAGGCTTCATTTGCTCCTAATACAATACAAGGCGAAAGGTTAAAATTTTAGCTGTAGTAGAATTGATGCATTTTATTAGCCATGCTAATTGTTTCTCGTGACGGAAAAAAATATTATTTATTGCAAATATTTCAAGAGTTTTGATTGGTTAGTAGCTGTCGGTGAAATCGTCATATCCGCTTGGTAGTTGCCCAAATTTGGGATTATGACTTCACCGTGGTATATTGAAAACAAATATACGACATTATGAGTCATTTCGTCGTATTTTGAAAAACAACGTAACACGATATGAAGAATTACTAAGGCTTCGGTTTGTGTTATCTGCCTCAGCCTTCTGCTTCGGCAGATAACACAAAGCTCTGCCTTAATAATTCCTCATATCCTACTCGACCTCATTCCGTGATAATTGTTTAAAGGACATTGGCAATAAATTTTTTTATTGCTTTATGTGAAAGAGCATGAAAAAGTAAGCTGATTGGCCGTTTACTGTAATAAACTATCTCTTTTAGTTACGAAGTTATTTGCAAAAAATGTACAAAATATAATCTGCTGATTCAGCAAAAGTTGTGACGTCACTAGTTGGGTAAGTAGGTTTAATAAATACATAAACGAGCACAGCTCAGTTATTATTAACTCAAATTCAACAAACTTTTGTACACAGATACTTCATTGCAAGATACATCCAAAAACATTTCTAACGTTGTTGCTATGGTAACACTGTCGTCCCCAGGCTCCGCACAGAATTTTTATAAAATAGCTGTATACTGAAACTGGTTATAATAACATGATATCAGAAGTTTGTTTGCTATACATATGCATGCCTAAAGTTCAATGGGAAGATCGTTGTTCGAGAAAAATGTCCAGGTGGATAAATACAACAAGTTATAGAAATTTCGTAGCAGGGGTCTGGTGACGGCTGTGTTACCCTGGCAACAAAATTACAAATGTTTTTTGATGCGTCTTGTCATGTAGTATCCATGTGCAAAATTTTGTTGAGTTTGACTGAATAATAACTGAGCTATGCTCGTTTATGTATTTATCAAACCTAGGCTGGTGCCCACAATAAAACTGATAAAATATTCGAATTCTTTTGTACTTCATCACACCAACATGGCCGACGTGCAAAACAAGAATATAATTCGCCGTTTTAATACAATGAGGTGAAAATATGTAATTTGGACCGATAATTACACTTCCCGAAGGGTAAGTGTCTTAAATCCACCCCTTCGTCGTTCGTCAACGAGAAATCGACTTTTCATCGCGACAATGCGGGTTCAGAGGAAGCCATACTTCATGTCAACAATGTACAAAAGCCTGTACGTCTGAACCTCTATGAATTTCCTAGTTATTTGCGTTTACTTTGGGATACGTGGTCATTATGTACATATATAGATGTTTTTGGTATTTTCTGGTTACTTTTCACACTGGACTGAAAGAGCCAGTGTCTTAAAATGGCCTCTCTTCGTTTTTTTTCGTGGTCACAAGCATGACTCTCCATTTTGGACAGCGGGCTCATTTTCAATATGGCGGACGTCAAGGAGTTAGCTGCAACTTTCTTGTTTCACTACTTTCTAAAGCTCTATTTCGGGCAAATTACTGTTGTTGGAATTTTCCTTTAATTTGGCAAGGAATTATGGATATTTCATTTCATATTTCTGTATTTCATTTTCCAGAAACTCAATTGGTATATACATTATTTAAAGTAGGTTGCAGTCCATAATGTAAACAAATGCTTGGTGTATATGTTGAACCGCTATATTTGTAAAATATGATTTACTAACTGAATGCCTGGCACTGTTCTGGTTTGCTTTGCTCATAAATGAATGTAAACCAGTGTTTAGATTCAAAAAAATTTCAGTTGGTCCCCCTTTGTTATGAGCAGAACCAATGTGCAGAAGGGACTGTAACCTACCTTTAACTGTTGGTTCTAACACCCTACTACATTCTCTCAAATGTTCTGCCTTGGAGTTGTGCCTTACTTGACACAGTGTTTATTTTTTAGAGTCATTTCTTGATTATACGATGCTACAACTAATTTATGGAACTTCACAATTGAATTCGCCTCGTTGCAACTTTGTACTTCTGGCAAATCAGTCAATCATGACCAACAAAAGCTTTGAACACCTTATTTTTCCACCAGAATTTTAACATGAAATTTAAGGCCAGTGTGTACTGTTATGACAAAGCACCAAAGAAGAAATGTACCATTGTATGAATTGTCATTTGTGCAACTGTCAATGATTAACAATGTACTATGATATTCTTTGTTGAGACTGTCAAAACATGGTTCTCATATGGCATTATTTTATTGACTAGTTGTTATGGCAAATTGTTCAGTTATCGATTATGCAACAATACCTATTCTTCAAAAAAGGTCATTCAGCTGAAATGCAAGGACACTATGTTCAATATTCATAAGAACAAGATGTTTACTACTTCATGTTTGTAATGCTGCCACTGCATATTGGTGAAAACTAAATGTACTCTAATAATGAAAGCACTGAGGATCATATATATACAAGAACAATCACTTTGTCTAGTTTGTGTTTTGTCTTCTCTAGTGCCTACCGTAATTCTTTTTCATAAGTGGTTCCCAACACCGTGGTTAAATAAAACATAACATAGCCACATATACATAGCACACTATTGGTTCCAGTAATTTGACTATTCCAGTTAACAACTAACAAACCTAACACAACAATGTAGTATCTGTTACAATCAATCAGGGGAGACGTGACATAACTCTATCACCAATCTCAATAATACTTGCATAATTGAACTGCATAATTCATAAACAATGCTGTATATTTGGCAAATCTTACTTCTGTGTTTTTCTGTTATGAGCATTATACAGATTTATATTAACAGGCATTGGCAATAAAAAATTTTAATGTTTCATGTGAAAGAGCATGAAAAAGTAGGCCGATTAGCTGTTTACTAAATACATAAACGAGCATAGCTCAGTTATTATTCAGTCAAGTTCAATAAAATTTTGCACATGGATACTACATAACAAGACGTATCAAAAAACGTTTCTAATTTTGTTGCCAAGGTAACACTGCTGTCCCTAGGCCCTTGATACGAAATTTCTATAACTTGTTATATTTATCCACCAGGACATTTTTTTTCGAACAATGATCTTTCCATTGAACTTTAGGCATGCATATGTAAAGCAGACAGACCTCTGGTAACATGTTGTTATAACCAGTTCAAGTATAAAGCTATTTTATAAAAATTCTGTGCGGGGCCTGGGGACGACAGTGTTACCATAGCAACGGCGTTAAAAATGTTTTTGGATGTATCGTGCAATGTAGTATCTGTGTACTAAAGTTTATTACATTTGAGTTAATAATAACTGAGCTGTGCTCGTTTATGTATTTATTAAAATCAGCAGTTTATATTTTGTAAAAAGGTGTTCCCCTTCACAGACCACAGATGCCTGCTATCCCTCCACAGGACTACAAGGTTCCTGAAAATTAAACCCAACCAGCCCCCGTGTGTGAGAACAGTCTGAAAAGGACCCTAAGTTCCGTAATTTCTGAGGGAAGTGTGAACGCCTAAGTAGGCGTCTTGTTTTAATCTAATTCGTGTTTTCTCATTGATTCTTCAAACTTCACAAAAGGGAGGATAAAAAGGAGGGCAAAAATGTTTTTATGCGCAGTAAACTCATAAATAATAGTCTGGATTGAAAGCAGTGGCGTAGCCAGCGTCGATAATTGAAGGGGCGAATATTCATATATCGTGTTTTGCATTATTAATTTCTTTTGAAATCGATTGTTTTTAAGGTCTGTGAACACAAATATATGAATATTCGCCCCTCCAATTATCGAAGCTGGCTACGCCACTGATTGAAAGAGATTCTAATGCCGATTAACATGGTGTTTTTCGTGTGTGAATAGCTTATATCAAACCAGAGATATGCTTCGCAACATCCATCATTTCAGTTCGAGCAATATTATTACTATATGCCAACGCCAAGGAGTTTTAGTTTTACCACAGTATGGTAATGACGGTATCGAGAATAACAATAGGGCCACTCAGCAGTGCAACATGTCCACCTATTTTTATGCAATCTTGACTTGCAACCAATCTCTTGGGACACACCTGACAATGCTTTTCGCCCACGTTGGTTGGTGCCTACAATAGAACTAATAAAATATTCAGTTCTTTTGTGCTTCACCACCAACATGGCCGACCTGCAAGTCAAAAAATAGACACAATCAGCCAACGTTTACGTTTGTTTGCACCATTGCACCACTCAGTACCCATCCAACCATGTAAATAGCATGGTTCTTTACCATTATTCTGGTTTTCAGAAGAGTAGGAGAAATTAAAGTAACCAGACATACAAATGATGAATACGAGTTATTCACTCATGACCGTGCTTCTAAAGTCTAGCTATGGCAAACGTCAGCCGATTATTTGTCCATCGACTGGCCAGAATAATGGTGGACAGCTAGTTCAGCATTTCCATAAGCCAGAAAAGTCAATTGGCTGGCCAGAACCTCTGGGCCAGAACTTGCATAATGAGCATGCGTGAGAACATAAACTGCAAAGGTTCCGACTTGAGAGGTCTTTCTGTTTATTTCTATTCCGTGTAGTTTTACTGAACAATAATTTGGTTTTACTTCCATGACACGCACGAATACGGGCACGAGATAGTTGTTTGGCCGCAACCTAGTACCTCCCGCTGCGAGAGGGCGCCGGGAGCGTAGATAGAACTCTAGGTACTAGGTTGGTTTGGATATTGTAGATAAATAAATATAGCTCTATTGTGATACATAAATATATTATATCTCTATATAAATATAGCTCTATTGTGGATGATTATATAAATAAAGCTCTATGGCTTTGCGGGCGATGGTTAAAGACCCTGGTTTGAGAGGTTAAAATAATCTGAGGACCGATTTTGATAAGATAAACACCAAATAACCACAGCTCCATGCCTTCATGAAACCGAAACATAGTTGTGAAGTCCACCACGGAACCAGCAGTGCTGAGGTATATTTTTGCATCCGATAGTCCATGTTGACAAATTTCAGTTTATAGCGCAGTAAATACTAAATAGCAAGATAGGTTCTTCACTACTGAATCAATAAAACAGGAAGGACCTCTCGGTAGTGAAAGAACCGATATTAGAGAGAGTAAATGAAAATTCGAATTGAACTTTGTGTCATATTAAATAACGATAGTACGTTACGAGTGACCTCGTGACGTATGCACGCACTTTCGTTTTATTGACCTGCGGTGTTTTCCCTCATTCCCACAAAACTCCCACTCTTTTGAATCACGAGAATTGTTTACGTACGCTGATTGGCTAACACAAATCACAAGACTAGATATGTTATGACGGCTTTCCATATATGGGTACAGCTAGAGAACCAGCCAATCACGATGCTGCTAAGTGGGTGAGTTCTTCTAGGAAAACCCCATTTTATACAATCATTTGTAAGCTGCACCCATAATACGTGATTGACCTGCTTTGACTTGAATATTTTGTGAAATAGTATTTCCATTCAAACAGAAGCTCCTACTGATACAAACCTTCCGATTTGACATCACAAAAGTTAACTTGGTACTCACATTCAAATAAATTCGTAGCGAGATCTATTGGTGTTGTTGGTGTACGATAGCTACCGGATTACTCGCGTCAATGAATATGTCTGGACAGGCCAACTTAATACCGTCTTATTTTGCCCATGTTAACCAGGAAAACTACCAGGTAAGACAAAGTATCCATGCAGTACCATTCCAAATTACTTGCACCATTGTATTTCGGTCTTTGCTGTAAGTGATTTTGGTATAGACGTTGTTCATTTAACTGTGAGGTATGCGGCACGATTCAATGCGATTGTCATTCTGTAATGTGACGTTTGGGAATTGCCCCTTGTTTAACATGTCCGCGTTTGTAAAGTACAGAACGATGCAGTCGAGAAATTGTTTAAATTAAACTGTGTTAAATAATGGCAGGCTGGCAGTTTGCTAGAAATTTTCTAGTTTTGTTGTTCAAATTCTAATGGTGTAGATTTCGAAATTGTATTGCAAATACCAACAAATATTTTTATATATCACGAAACAGTAGGGGGCGAAGATTTGGGATTTAATTACAGTTCGGGTTTATAATTGGCACATGTTGACTGCCTCGATCTGTGTGTACCTAAAACACTTGAAAGTTAGTCAATTCATTTTTATGTGTACTAAGCTGCTTCGCCTCTCGAAAATTACGTTGAAATAATCTTGCATTTATTTTTAATATTTGACAAGTGTAAATTGTCGGTGGATTAACGTTTTATACAATTGGTCATAGATATTTGAAGGTATTGTGTAAATGATTCGTCCATATAAACATGTTAATCATTCAAATGCACTTATAGGTAGTATATTCTCTCATTTATAATAGACTATTATAACATGTAGATAACAGTAACCCGACTAGCCATGCAGTGAGTATAAATATCATATGCATGGTATATGTATATACGGACATACGTAATTAATATTTTTGTACGTAACCTCGAAATTACTATTGTTAATTTTAATTCTTTTTCTTGTAATCATTGACATTGGGTGAAATTTGTATTTGACTCAAATGAAAACACGCTGTAATGTATTAATTCAACAAATTACTTTTCATATTGTTAAATGAATCCAGCGAAGCGTATCATCTTGAGAATTTTGTTTATATTATATTGCCTTTGCTAATCAACGTCAGTGTAGCTGTATTTAGTATTGCTTCTTGACTCGCCTACGGCTACGGTAGACTTCAATAGAAGCAAGCTAGTAAACAGTGTCAATGGATGTGATATATCTCATATCTCGAATATATAAACCTTGCCGAAAAAAAACGACGTTTTGATCAAAGCTGTTCGTTCATTCACTCAATTTGCATTTCCAGGTTGTTATGACGTGCAGAGCAAACACGACCTCTTCCGACTGTGTTCCATAAAACAATGTGAATCAAATAATATTCACGACTGCCACTAGGCAGTACAGTTTGGTGCATATGAGTTCAGCTGTGTTTCACTGCTAGATTTTAGGGAGATGTCGCCACACTTTACAGAGCACAGTGAGTCAGGAAATTTTGCTTGACCATGGCGATTGCCAGTACTATTGAGGGTTTCAGTGATATAAATACACGCGCTGTATAATCAGTACAGCAGCATTTTGAACACCATGCACTGACATAGTACAAGCACGTCACAACACGTCTGACCTCCGAGGTCACTTTACCAATTGCCTTTAAAACATGTGTAAGCGCGTAGCTGATGTTTTGCAAGTGTCATTTGAGCCAGGCCAGGCTACTTTAATTAAGTCGGCTACAATTCCATGACACGCATAATACGGTCACGAAGTTTCACGAAGTACGAACAACCAATGAAATTCCTCGTTCTTATAAGAACGACCAATCAGCTAATTTGTGATCGTATTAGTGCGGGATACTGACATTCTGACCCTATGATTCTGACCTTTATTTTACTGTAGTTATGCGAGATCATATCATTGTGACACTGAATGCGATATCGATAACGTGTGTGAAATGTGTGAAAATAATCGGTTTTACATATCAAATATATCACCGTCAAATATAACCAAAATGCAAAATCAATTTAAAGTATAACATAGCCAGCGGGCTTTGGTGTTATTTTAGTGGACTTATTAGTAACTTTTCCTTTTGAGGTCGCGTCACGCATTGATGTGAATCGTTGCAAAATAGTTTAACGAAAAATGCACGAATCCTAAAAAATCCATGGTCACGTCTGTTATTCTCTTTTATTGACACTTATCATTTGGTAGTTTTTTTTATCAGACATCCTACGGAAATGAATACCTTGGGAATCCAATATAGATTTTTAATATGCAATAATCAATATACACATCAACAATCGTGAAGATGTAGTGATGCACGTATTTTAGTGTTATTGTCTATAAAAACGACACTAACTTACAATTAGATGCAATTGCAATTTTATGTCGAAAGGATTGGAAAGTTAACAAACTTGATTACAACGACACAGTTTTTGAGTGCTTATGGTGAAAATCCAAGTCAAAAGAAAAATAAGTACTATGTTGCAGCAATTTATAATCCGCCAAATCCAACTTACCTGGAACCAGATCTATTGGAATATCTGAGTGATTGTTGTGAACAAATCCTGATTTCGGACCCTGGTGCAAGAATAATAATTGCGGGTGATGTTAATCATTTAGGAATTTCTGAGTTCTCTAGACAGCACAATCTGGAGCAGCTAGTTAAAAAGCCTACTAGGGACCAAAATACGTTGGATGTGTTCTTGACCAATTACCCATATATTTGGAAATCTCCTACAATGTTTATAAGTCTTGTTAGGTCCGGTTTCGCCTCAAACTCTTGCCAAAGCCGAGAGAGAAAATGTATTTATCAGAGATGTCATGAAGCACCGTAAGATTGAAATGGACAAAAGACTGAAGGAATACAATTGGGCTGAAGTGAATAATACGAATGATGTTAATGAGGCGGTTTGTACTTTATCTAATGTAATCGGAATTATGTTCAATGATTGTTTCCCCTTATTAAGGTCAGAGTCTCGTCAAAAACCCTCCTTTGACACCACTGGTAAAAGATTTTTGTAAGATAAGAAATAGGCAAATAGGAAGGGGAATTAATCCGGAAGTTCAGGAAAAAATTAATAAATTAATCCGTGAGAACCAGATTAGTGCTGTTCGGGGCGAAAATAGAAAGTTCAAACGAGGGACAAAAGAATGGGGGAGAGCAGTTAACAAAATCACGGGCCGAAAAACAAACAATGATAAAGTTAGTTCCGTAATCAATCCTGGACGTATAAATGATTTTTTTCAAATGATTAAGACACGCAATATACAACACCGGTTCCTGTAATAATACACACGTAAAAATCTCACAACTTGTAACAAGTCTGCAGACAAGCCGTCAACAAGATGTGTTCGCACTGCTCGTTCCAAAGTTGTCAACAAGTTGTTCCAAACTTGTTGGCAACTTGTAACAAGCTTGACGAAAATATCAGACTTGTTGCAAGGTTGTTCTAACAACTCTGATACAATCTTGTTGTAGCAAGTTTGTTACAAGATTGATAACACAAGGCTGCAACAATATTGTTATATCATGACTGTATCATTCTTGTTGGAACAATCTTGTAACAGGTCTGATAGTCCCATCAAGCTTGTTACAATTTGTTAACAGCTTGTTCCAAGCTTGCATGTTCCAACAAATTCGGAACAAACAGTGCGAATACATCTTGTCAACAACTTGTGAACAGACTTGTTACAGCTTGTTTGCAGGTCTGTAGCAACTTGTGCGTTTTTACGTGTGTACCCGATGGTACCCGTGTCCCTATTATTGATGAAAATGATGTTATAGAAATATCATGATGAATTTGAAGCGGATCTGGGCCTGATGGGTTGCCATAATGGTTGTGGAAAGATTTCGCACCATATCTTGCTCCTACACTTACCCGGATATTAAATTCTTCATTGGAACAGCAGAAAGTTCCTACCCTCTGGAAATTAGCCAACCTTACTCCGATTCCAAAACAACTGCCTTTCTCTGAATGTGACCAGTTAAGACCTATCTCACTGACAAATATTATAATGCGACTTTTCGAAAAACTTGTTTTTAAACAAGAAATCAGCGTTAATTTAAAATCTATAGTTGGAAAAGATCAGTTCGCATGTAGGACAGGATCAAATACCACCATGGCCATTATTAAATGCCAACATCAGTGGCTGAAATGGTTGGAAGATGAAGAAGTCCACTTTGTTAGAGTGATCTCGTTTGATTTCAGTAAGGCTTTTGATTCGGTTCCGCATGATATTTTGTTTGAGAAGTTAAAGAGAACATGCCTTAATCCGCATATTACCAACTGGATTATATATTTTTTTTAACTAATCGGAGACAACGAGTGGTTGTAAACGGAATTGAAACAGATTTTCTGGAGATTAATAGAGGTGTACCACAGGGAACAGTTATAGGACTTTTCTTATTTTCACGTATGGTTAATGACATAAGTCTTGAAGATCCTGAGAAGAATCTTTTGACCAAGTTTGCAGATGATTTAACTGTTCGTGCTCCTGTTAAAATTTCTGAAGATTCCGCCATTGAAGAAGTCAAGAACATAAAAGTGTGGGCGAGTGAAAATAGGATGACCCTTAATATGTCAAAGACATGGGAAATGGCTGTGCGTGGCAGAACAAACAAACTACCTCCACCCCAAATTGACAATATCGAGCGAAAAAGCTGGTTGAACCTTCTGGGAATGCTCCTTCAGGACGATCCTTGTAATTGGGACATGCAAGTTGACAACCTTTTATCGAAAGCTGCTAGTCGGGTGTATATTCTCAGAGTGTGTAGATTGTATGGTTATACAAAGGAAAATTTAAATTTACTGTTCGAATCTCTAATTCTGTCGTTATTCTACTATGGAATTGAAGTCCGGGGATCTGCCTTACAGAATAAATATCTACAACGCATTGATAAATTCTTTCGGCGTGCTTACAGATTTGGATACACCTTGCAAGAGTATTAAATATCGCACCTGGTTGAGGAAAGGGAAAAATAGTTATTCGCAAAAATTGTGAACAGTGATTCAGATCATATTTTATATGATCTGCTCCCCGAGAAGAAAAGCAGATACTTAAGAGAAAAAAAAACATTCTTTTCTTACCTAAAATCAAAAGTTCATTCTTAAATAGATGTCTATTTGACTATTTTGATTAAATATTTTTACTCATACATTTTCACTGTAAATATAGCGTGTAAATTTATTCTGTAATTTTTCTTTTTACCACTGAAATGTAAAGGCACACGTTTGTTGCTGTTGGCAGGATGCAAAAAGTTGGCGGGATCAGAGTATGTAAGAAGACATGATAATGCATAAACGTACTAGCAGTACATTGGGCAATTGATAATAATAAACTGTTGCCAGAAGGAACGAAATGGTACACAGAGATATGGGAAAAAGGAAAAGTGATTGAAAACAACGGGAAAAAGCTATATTGGGATTGGGAACATCGGATGAGGACGAGTTGCACGGCATGAAGACCCGATTTAACGCTTGAAGACAGAATAGAAAAAAAGATTATGATAACAGATATGGCATGTCCGAATGAATCGAACAAAGAGAAAAAACGAGAAGAGAAGGTGAAAAAGTACCAGCAGCTGTGTTATGAAATACGGGAAAGACGGGACGGATATAAAGTGAAAATCATACCAGTGGTTATTGGTTGTCTGGGAGGAGGGATGAAAAGACTGAAGGATGATGTGAAAGAATTGTTTAAAAATGAGAAAGAATTGCAATGGATATGTAAAGAAATGCAAAAGATTGTGTTGTGGGAAAGCGAGACATTATGAGAAAAATACTATCTGGACTATTGATATGAGGTGTCTGTAAATAATAGCTGACAAATTTTGGTAGCTATTGTAGTAAGAAGGGTACTGGCCAATGTTACAGTATTGTATTGTTGCTTGATTAGAGAAATAATAAAGAGAAATTAATTCGACACAAAATATTACGTCAAGTATTGTTCTTTGTGCGATCAACTGCTCATTTTTTATGTCATTTCCAGATCATGCTTGTATTGGATGAGCCAAACACACTAGCGCTTTCCGCCTCATTGCTTACCTAATTAACAAATAGATTACATTTTGCCGTTGTCTGTTCAGTTGGATACACGATATGACGTCATAATTAATGTGGTAAAAACAAAAAAGTGGCCCATGAGACGCCTCTTACCACACTATGACGTCTACCGTGTATCTATAACTGAACAGACAACGGCAAAATGTAATCTATTTGTTTTATATAATAGAAACGTGAAAAATTTTGCCCAAATAAGCTTTGTAGTGCGACGAAAAGACTTTTAGCACGCCATTTGACGTGATCATAATCTATACAAAACAAAGCACGCCATTGGCTGTCGATAATTCTAAAATTGCTGTGATTGGCTTGTCACTAAAATTCATACTTATTTGGGACAATGTTCAATAAGGGCATTAAATGGAAAAAATTATGGGGAAATAGCCAACTAACTATTTTACAATTGAACATCGCTAAAATACATGGAAAAATACATATTACAAAGCTGATACTCCATATTAATAGCAATGTTACGCGGTGGGCGTGCCATTAATTTAATTGAATTACTCATGCAACTCCTACTTGTTGGGCATGGTGGGGTTTAAATTTATTATTAAAATTAAAATTATTTAAAGTACCAGTATGTCCCTAAAATTTTATTAGAGGACCAGTGAACAGTTTTTTAAGTTTTCTGAGCAGTGCACACCTCATAGTTGTGTGTTTTGTTCTCGGCAGGCGACCTGAGTAGGCGTCTTGTTTAGTTTAATTTATTGACTTCGCCCACTTGACAGGAAGAAGACTTTGATGAGAAGATATTGAAGGCAGTGAAAAGAGAAATGTCAACAGTTACTGAACTGACGCCCAGTGCCCCTCCTATTGTTGCGACAACAATCACACTTGAAACAATACAGGATGTTTTGCACACGCAAGGATATAACACTGAAGGTTTGTTGAAGTCTTTGTGTATATTTAGTTATTGTTATATTATTGTAGGAACGCGAACACATCAAGCAGTGATAACGTTGGTAACTTTTGACTGGCGACTAGTGAACATATACTATTATCGACGTTTTTCTCTAAAATGAAATTCAACCCTAGTTTAACCCCGACTTAATGTATTTTAGCAGATTTGTTGAGGTGAAAAAAACTTATTATGTAAAATCTAGTCTTTTATTGATATTTTCACTAATAATAAGCGTTGGTTGTCAGGAAATTTAAACGAACTTTGCCTGTGTATTCTCTTCATTGTAGTGCTAGCAGATGAATCAGAATGTGGACCTTTTGAAGGTATGATATACGTTAAAGTTTGCCTAAGGATGTGAAAAATTGAAGAATTATGGAATAAATAATGTTCCAGATTATGGAATCTCATAACAATATCAGTAAGTCATCCACTGTTTCACATCCTTTAAGAAGGAGGAAATCGTAACTCTAAAATTGGGTCAGTGGTGCTTGGATTTGGTCCATATTTCAAACTTCGTTCCTGGTGCCGCGTTTTTTTTTCGCACAGGGAATGCTGTCGGAGTGGTGTTGAGAGATTACCTTGTATGGGTCTCAGAGTCGCAAGAACCTTCTGAAAAATTTTCTAAATAAAAAATTTATTCTTATTAAGCTTTGTGGAAAAAATTTATTGTTATATATGTATCTCTTTCTAGATACGCGGTTTGATCAAGTTATTAATGTCCAAACAAATAGCGGTAAGATGACACGATTTTCATATACAGAACGTTTCAGGGCATTTTTTACATAGATGTTGCAGACACTTTATCTTTAAGTTCTCTCAAAATAATCAATGAAGAAACTATATAAAGTGTGTTAAAAACTCTCAGAAACAAAAATATTTTCGCACAATCAAATTGGGAATGAACAGGTATATTTTCTTACAAACCTTATATATGAATATAGCGAAAGAGGAATACATCAACTACAAAAGTATATACACATATGTATGTTAAATGCAAGTTCTCTGGATTAAAATATATTTTTATTGAGCTTTCGACTAAGCACTTTGAATCTTCTTCGGAATATGACTACGTTTCAATAAAAATATATTAAGTTTCTTGTACGTTTGCATGGTGAATACAATATACTTATTAAGCTTTGTGGAAACACCACGTAAATTTATTGTTGCAGAGCTTTCGATCCGTAAGCTCGGATCTTCATCAGTGCTATAATAATATGACTATTTGAATTCACACGCCCCTTTTTATACATAAAGTGTCGTGATTGTATGCTCGCGTGATTTAAAAGTTAATTAAACGGTCAAATCAGCTACGATGATATACAAAATATAAAGGAAAAAAATAAAAAAAAATATATTTATATATTTATATAAATTTATTATTTATTATATATTTATTTTTATTTATATATTTATATAATTTATATAAATTTTTATATTTTTAATATATTTATATATTTTTATTTATTTTTTTATTTTATCTATTTTCAAAAATATATTTCAATCCAGAGAACTTTCATTCAACATTAATATGCCTGGATTACAAATCTTTAAACACCTATACGTATATATAGGTTGAAGTTAAATAAAGTAGGCTGGTAGATGTGGACGTATTCCAATTTGAGTAATATTTGTCTATATATGCCTTTTCTTCTCATTCACCAGATCGCTTAATTAGTGAAGAAGATGAAATTAATTTCATGAATATATCAGGTATTGTCGGTTTTAAAAAACGATATTAAAAAAACCATTAAAAAGTACGGCAATGGCGTAGCTTTGTTTAGCTTGTCATGATGCAGATTCAGAATTTTTGCCGTGTGCAGGAGAATTTTACGTAATTAGCCATTACCTTATCTAAAAGCACCAAACATCTATGGATGTGAGTGCTTTCTATGGGTCTTCAAGCCCCGTTCGCGCTCATAATAAAACTAATTAGATTGTTTGAAGGGCCAGTGCAAAGTGAAAGGAAACTGTAAGAATTGGAACAAAAAACATACACGATGCCTCAGTATACTTAAGGAAAAGCCTCCAATGTTGTTGCACTTTTCGTTTCATGTCTCATGATTGGTGCTCTATCGCACTGTCCCTCCAAACAATCCATGTATGCTTTGAAAATTGCTGTAATAGATAAAGCTTACCATGCATGACCATGCAGCCAAATACAATCTCTTTATTGAATAAGTACGTTATGTTTTTTACTCCTTACTTCTTCTTCATAACAGTGTAGTAGAGCGCCATTGCAGTACAATGTCGCACTTTGCAGTATTTAAGTTATATATGTCTTTGTGTAGATTTTGGTGTACTTGCCAGCTCAGATCCATCATCATATGATTTTGATTTGTTGAACTACGATTCGGGAATTGAAGCAGAAATTGAATTGAAAGGTGTGCAACCCAATTCAATGGAAAAATTGCAATACTAGCAATGTTCAGGAAACACATTTGAGAATTAATGAAAATGGGCATCCATCCTTCAAATAGTAATGTCTGCTTATAAAAATAGATTATGGATGCTTCCTGTTGGACATAATAAACTTTATATAATGAAAGACTTGGGACAAAGTTACTTAAATATGAGTCAAAATAAGAGTTTTTAAATGGAATGGTCGCTTGTTAGAAAACCTGTATATATGCATGGTAACTCCATGCAACATAAAACTGTCGCATTCTTACAAAGCTAGATAAATTTGCTTTATACTTGAATGGTTGAAAAGATTTTATACAATAATATATTGGGTAATTTATAGCTCGAGCCCCAGCAAGACGTTCCAAGACGAAACAAAAACGTGTAAAACGTAAGTATTTTATTAAAATGATACATGACGTTTCTAGGGTAAATGTTTATAATTTTTAGTGGAAATCATACTCATGCATTTTCAAATTCAAATTCCCAGAAAAATTCATCAACTATATATCAACGTCCTCCTTCAGGAATTGAAGCTACGACTGTGAGACCAATAGCGACCCAATGCACCGAGCTACAAAGGTAGCCCGGTAGCTGCCGGCAGTTTCCAAGTCCATTCAGTTTCATTTCGAAATGAAGGAACCGAAGTTTATCCATTTTAACTGCATGCAAGATCGTTCATTTGCTCGGAGTTTGGTTCAGAATGATTAAATATTAAACAAACTAATGTTTTTTTAGGACTAGAAGTTGAAAGCGTCACCGACAGTGCGGACGAATCAGAGGAGGACACAGGTAACCTAATTGAAATTAGTGTAGAGTAAATGTTTTCCTCGTAGGTTTGTTGCATGTGGCGCACAGGGGTTCAAATAAAATAGTTGAATATCAAAACTCACAAACGCTCTTGGCTAAAGAAATAACATTTTTGTTGGTAAAATTCATTTTAAAATGATAGATAGCGATTAAAAACAATCTACTGTAGGAAAGATCAGGTTTTGTCAACAACCTGTACATAACAAGATGCTCACTGTTGTAATTATTGGGTCACTATCAATCTATACTAACAAGCTTTGTAGGTGGTTGGTTATAATAACAATAAAAGACAATAAACTATAGAAAGTGGTATGCTAAGAGCGAATCGCAAACAATAATGACTTTGTTTTAAAAGTGCAATCACAAGGCCTGATCATTTTAGGTTGGTATTTACCCAAATTCTTCAATACTCAAAATATAGTGCCGTAGCTAGCTCGATAATTTGGGAGTCTCAACATTCGATTTTTAAAAGAGATTAATTGTCATTATCAAACCGTAATTATTATATCATCATAGTATAACAATTATATATATAATAATTTTTTCATCATCATAAATAATTGTATATTGCAATATTATCACATTATACATACATTTTACCTTGCTTTTGTAGTGTCAAAATTTAATTGCCAATACTTATGGGAATTTTTGCAAAGTTTATTGAGCTGTAAAAAATTCAACAATAAATACATTGAATGGACGAACCATCCTGAAGGAATCTTCAAGTTGAACGACCATCATTCCGTCGCGAGACTCTGGGGATTACAGAAGAAGAGAAAAAATATGACATATGATAAGTTGAGCAGAGCTCTCAGATATTATTATAGTAAAAATATCTTACAAAAAGTTGATGGTGAGAGACTAACTTATAAATTTTGTAAATCTGTATATGAGTACAAAAGTTAAACTTAGTTTGGCTAAAGTAGTACTTGGCTTAACATTCAAACCGTATGTCAGGATCTGACGTATCATGAGGAGTCTAGCTTGATTTTAGGCCAGATTATCAAATTTTAATTTTCTTACATGTTATAAATAATTCGTAATCGTAAGATCTGATCCAATGTCCTAATTTATATTTTATTATTGATCATAAGAGGATTTAATCCAACTGCATATAAAATACACATTTCCTGTGAAACATGTACAGTTATTGCAGATGCTAGACATTTTAACATTCGTTCCTGTACAGGTGGGGCCAAATTTTGGAAAATTTGAGTAATAGAAAACAAACTAAACAAAATTATCTTTTCAAAAGGCCATTGTGGACCTGTATGCATATTCCATAAAAAAATTTTCATAAGAAAAAAATATGTAGGTACGAATCAGGTAAATCGTTGGTAATTTCTCAAAGTCATTCCTTGCCAAAAGGGTGTCAAAATAATTGTCTATTCTTGGGTTTCACCTGACGTCATACATTTCACTGGGGGTCAACTTCAAATCGATACAGAGTCATTGGAGGGAAATAGTTTTTAACTGTATGTGTTGACCTTTTGTTTGGCGGCAAATATGTGCAATATCGTGAGATTTGTTCACTCCAGTACAGCATAATCATCAATACATTTTGGGTTGACCCCCACTCAGATTTACTGCAAAATGCCCTAGTGAAACCCCAGAATTGTCTTTGAGTTTATTTTATTCTGAACTTTTTACATCAATATTATTAATCATGCACTAGCTAATGATTCGATATAAGTTGTAAATAAATAAGAACGGTCCGATTATATTGTGTTTGTGGTACTGGTATCCAAAACACCACTACTCTACCGGGTGTATAAAACGTTTTTATAATCGACGTTTAAAATCAACTTTTGTTAATTTGAATGCATAGATACTTTGCCCCTCCCCACCCCGATGCGTATTTATGAATGGTAGATTATTTAAACATTGCACTCTGCAGTACAGTATTTAAATAATCTGGCATGCATTAATACACCTGCATTCAAATTCTAACAATAGTTTGATTTCTAGAGGCTCTTTTTTATACACCATGTATAACCAGCTGAATTTTTAAAGATTTAGACATTCTATTGTAAATAAATAATTTCGTCATTTAGATGTAGATTTGTTATTCTGCAAAGCAGGTTTAATTGATCATTGTTGGAAGCACAATTAACGACTATATTATAAGTCGTTTACTGCTTTGAATTACAATGTACAAATTTGTTCAATCAAAAAATAATAAAAGAAATTTTTAATTAATTAGTGACTGTGTGTTTTATGATAAACGAAAACAGTCGGTAGAGAGGCAGTCTGGCTATGCAAATATTTCCGTCTCTTTATAGCCATGAAAACGATCAATTTGTAGAGATGAATAATCATCATTATTGCATAGCATGACCAATTGTCGTGCTGGCTTCGCCACAGTAAAATTCTGTTTTGGTTTTGAAAAATTGAGACATGCAATGACTACAAGCATCTCAAACCAAACCTCTATGTTACAAATTCATTCCTTAGACACTGAATAGCGCCTGAATTAATGAACCGTGCTTAATGCGCTGCAATCCTGGACAAAATAATAATTCGGCAAAACGTATTTTGTTTTCTTATCGTATTTTGTCTTCTATCATATGTGCATATGTTTACTTTATATTAAGGGTAAATACCAACCTAAAATTATCAGGCTTTGGGACTTTTGAAACGAAAGCCATCATTGCTTATGATTCGTTCTTTAGAAAACCAAATCCTATTGTCTTACATTGTTATAACCAACCACTCACAAAGCCTGATAGTTCAGGTTGGTGGCGACCCTGTATAAAATGTTTGTACACCCTTTCCTCCTCCTACAGTATATCAATGTTGACGCTATTTTCGATAAAATGGTCGTGTGAAAACAAGACAGTGTTTTGGCGCTAACAACTTTGCCTGCATTGGGGGAAAGGGAATATAATTATACATTTAGCGACAAGTAACCATCTTATAACACGGTACTTCACGTTATCGCACACGTTACCGCATACGTTACCACTGAAACACTCAGATATTTGTAAGAGGACAACAGGTTACCCTCATTTCATTGAGGGGGGACTTAAGTAAATAAAATACATTTCTTTTTAAAACATTGTGGTAACGTGTCATTAAAAAGAGTTTTGAGTTTAGCAATATATAGTGCTTGGTGCCGTGTTGGCATTGCATTTTCATGATGTGCGAAAATAAGTTACACGAAACTCTGAGAATATTTATTAATTCCACCGGAATTCCTTGATTTCACATTATGAATGTTAATTTAAACTAAATATGACGTTATTTAGTGTATTCCTATTTGTTAACATACAAGTAAACTGTTCTTTGTCGAAGTCATTAGAAAAAGTTAAGTGAGCATTTTTTCGTTTCTGATGAACTGATTACGGCCTTGCCAGCCTCGTACCCAGGCGCTTTTTAGTTCAATTAAAATGTATTAGTTAGTCCAGTGTCTCATATACGCAGATCAATTGCAGATTGAGCGCGCAGGGGTGTTTGGGGAGCAGAAATGAAAACCACTCGACCGAAGAGGCGTGACGAGGGTAAAAGGGGTAAAAAGGCTACAAAGGCCTACGATCGCACGATATTTGAGTGAAGGCTAGGCGCTTTTTTACGAAACACAGCATCAGCCAGTACACCAGATAATATGAAGCTCGGCAAGTTCTAAGTAAGGTCAGCTAAAAAAGTTTGGGATGTGAATAAAGTAATAAGACCACCTAGTGACCGAGAGGAGTTGAAAATACGAGACGAAACCGACCAACCGAGTATTTTTTAACAAACTTTGGAGAAAGTCCTCCTTGCCAGTGCTTGAGCCTACTTCTCAAGTAATTTAATTGTTATTTGTATTGTAATGTTATTTATGGGGCCGCCGTAATTGGGGAAACCTGTGGCGTATTCCCTGGCTTTTTATTCATGTAATAGTAGCCGAATCTCATTAAATCATTAAATCAATTTGCGATAAAATCAAGGAGAAAGCTGGCCTAATTTATTTGAATTTCTTCCCCCGATTTGCAAACAGTAGCGAAGCCAGCACGACAATAACTTGGTCATGCTATGCAAATTTAAATCATTATCATCATTCATTTCTTTAGAAGTTGATCCTTATACGGTCGGTAGACACTGAAAAATTTGCATTTGCATGACCAAATGACGGGCTGGCGTCGCCACTGTTTGCAAACGTTCTCCACGGTATCAAGTTTCTTTTTCTGACCAGGTCAGTTACGCACAATTTTCACTGCTTGTGCGCGCTCCTTTTGTCTGCGGACACCGCAGTAGCGGACACTAAGCAGCCTATGAAACGCAAATATTTCAAGACGTCGGCTGAGCGAAAACGACCAGCTTGAGTCAGTAGTATGCACTGGAGCACCATGGAGATCAACGTCGTACTCATGGTCTTATCTAGGAGTTATATGAACGTAGGTTACCATCAGGATGCCATGTTCATGCTCAAATGCTCAATAGGTGCGGTGTACAACCCACACCTTGTATGACACACACGTTTAAAACCCTTATATCCCTTTGTTATCTAGTTTTATCCATTAATCTCACCGTGTGATCATTATGCCACGTGCTCTTTACAAAGATGGCGGCGGTGTATGTCCAGTTTATGCGACTAATATTGCTTTATCTTTTTTTGACTGTGCTGCTGTTTTCTTTAACTTATTGCTTGTACGAAGATCAAATTGGGTTGTTTGATTGGAGGAGAAGCTTTGTAGGCAAATTAAATTACATTCATTTTGATGGATCTGCTGCAAATAACAAAAGAATTATTGTATCATCTGATGAGAATGTTTTGGCTGCTTTGAACTCAAGAACCGGTAACTTGATATGGAGACGCGTGCTTGAACGGAGTAATAATACTATTGATAAACTGCTGCATTTCTCAGACCACTTGATTAGTTTATCAGGACGTGGGAAGTTTCTCCGTTCTTGGGATCCTGCTAATGGAAATATAATTTGGGAGAATACACTTGCAGTCGATGAAAGTTTGCAAGAGAAAGCTAGTGGTTTAACGTCCGTTGATGTTGTTGCCTCAGATGAGCTCATGGATATTTTTGTCATGGCTGGTAATAATATTAAAGCATTCTCAATTGCTTCTGGAAAGGAAATTTGGTCAAAGGAAGAATCTAGAAATTTGTTTGGTTTAATGTTACTTGTTAATGACTTGTTTACAGTTGGCAGTGAACATGATAAAATATTCATGCAAAAGTTGAATATCAAGACAGGGAATGAAGAACATTCTCACTCAGTCGTTGCATTATGGTTATTACATAAAGAAACATCTTGTGTGTTTATTTCTAATACTCTCATTTGTGCTGACCCAGTTGAAAAGATTATACATACGTTACAATTACAAAGTGATGGAATCACAGTTCAAAGCACTCTAATTTCTGTACTATCTTCAATGGATATCAGAAATGTTGATAAACTAACATTGTCTCTTCCACACTCACTCTCTATAATTCAAACTCGAAGAGAATTTTTACTGCGATTAGATGACAAGCATTCAATGTTGTTAAAATTGGACAAAGAAAATTCAATATCATTACTAAAAGAATATAACCAAGAACTGTTGTTCCACACCTCATCAATTGGAGGTGATGTATTATTAATGACAGCAGCATTATCTGAAAATGGTATGGAGTTGCAATGTCATAATATTGATACAATGACTGAGGCAGAAGGCATGAGACAGACTGTGTCAATTCCAGCACACCATGGTAAACCTATCAGTCTGTACACTCATTTTTTTTTACGTAAAGATCATACAGTTGGTTACAGAGTTTTAACAATGTTTCAAGATTACTCAATCTGCTTGTCCCAACATACTGGGCGTATAGTGTGGTTCAGGGAAGAGTCATTGGCTACCATCACAGCTGTAGAAATGATTGAGCTTCCAGTTTCACCACAGCAAGCAAACTTTGAAGCTTTGCAGAGGGAGTTTGGATATCACCATGATGGTAAACATTTCCTAGAAAGTCTGTTGTAACTTTATCAAAATTCTTTGTTTAAGTACGAACATTGATATCTCATATACACTAGATGGTGCATCCCACACTGTGGGCAGACGAAAATTAAAGCCGGATTGCAGGTGCTGGTCATTCCCACAGAGTTGACACGGAGCATGATAATTTGTGTATTTTGTATTGCCAAAATGGACAAAGTTGACAGTAAATCCTCTTTTATGCAGCTAAAATGAATTTAATACACAGTGCAGATAGGATAGGCTGTTGCGGTATTGAGAAAAAACCGATATCGATATATCGACAAAAATACCGATAATATCGATATTTCGATAATTTTTTTAAAATCTTTTTCGTCCTTGAAAAAATTGTGTGCGCCTAACGTCCGATCGTCCAACACAAGAATTTTTAGGTAACGGAAAAATAAACATCACATAAAACTATGCAGTAATAATAAATTGTAATTGCTAAATTTAAACATTAGTTTCAGTACACGATCAACTACGATAAAATGGCGAACTGCTGCATGGCGGAAATAGCCAAGTATTTTCGAGCTAGTTGACTCAGAAGCTGGAATTCTTTGCTGTAACATTACCACCAAAGTAACGGATTAACGGGTCATCATCACCATCGATCGTAGGGATTCTTTTGTATTCGTCTATTTCCTTTCTTGACCTGCTATGGGGCGTCTGTGGGATGATCGAAGTCGTCTGCGATATCTGCCGCATGCTGGTTAGGGAAGCGAGCGTCTTTTGGCCTTTTGACGACATATGGGATTGTTATCTTTTCCCCTAAAAACCTACTAGCTACTCAAAGAAATCCGAAAATATCGAAAATACCGAATTTATTTCGATATTTTCGATATATCAAATATCGATAAACCGAAAAAAGAATATTGATACACCGATATTTAAAAAAAACCGATATTTATTGATATTTCGATATACCTACCGCAACAGCCTAAGTGCAGAAAAGTATAATGTTTTCTGTAGCATTTTTTGATGAGTGGGAATGACCAATATTGCTGCCGCCTATTGTTATGAGGGGATACCGCTGAGATTTTTGGCTTCACTTTTTGTCATACAGATGCACTATCTATTGTATTTGAGATATGTATGGGTATGAACCAGTTAACCTTTCTCTTTCTTGAATTTATATATGATTTTTTCTCTGCAGGCACGGTATTGTCAATGTTTTCTCAACGTATCCAAGCACAGTTCCAACAATTTCAAGCATTTGTAGCAAGTTTAAATATCGAACGAGATGAAAATCTTGGAGAAAATGAAGATCAAAAGAATGGGGAGGAACTTACAAGAGATCAATTTGATTTAAGGAAAATAATTGTTGTGGTTACTGCATCTGGGAAGTTGTTTGGGCTTGATACAATAGGTAACGATGTAACATCTTCTGATATGATTGTGTGAACCATGTTTGTTCAAATGAGTGCGGTAGAGATTATTACATTTTTAACTTTACTGTTTATTTAATAGTGTTGTTTAAGTAAGATGACAAACATTTTTATGTTTATGATTGCTTGGCTCAGTTGGCAGGACACGAACCAGCCTGATCATGTAGCCCAATACCTGTGAAAGCATTGGGCTAGCATTCCAAAGGTTGTGAGTTCAATTTCAGCCATGATCAGACATATTTTAAGCTTCTTTTACTTGAGTTTAATGTGAAATGTCATTTTCATCTGAGTACAGAGTGCATAACACCAAGACAGCTGAAAGCCATCATGATTACTCTTAAGATTACATTAATATTTAAGGTTTCAAAATATCGTATACTTCAACCCATCTAACCATGTGAATCATTTAGCTCGAACGAAAGCCCATTTCATGTATGACAAAGTTTGTACTAAATTGCATTTATTTACATTACATTTTATTTTATTTTATTTTATTTTAGATGGGTCCATTATTTGGCAACAATTCATTCCAGACATGGCACCATTTATCACTAATGGAAAGTCATTGCTATACATGCAGCGAAGTGTTGCACATTTTCCTCTTGCTCCTCAATGTGTTGTGGTGGGAAGATCGCGGTCAGGCAAAGGTTCAGTGTTGTTCACATTCAATCCATCTACTGGAAAATCAATTGACCGAGAAACACCAAATGGAGTGACATTGCCATTCAATATTATGCAAGCAATGTTGCTACCTTATCAAGGTAAGAGACAGCTACCAACATGTCCAGCACATGTATGTATCCTACGAGGGCTAGAATGGTTCTAATTTAAGCTACACCTGAGAAATATATGATAGCCCAGTATGTGGTACTACTTGCAGGAAAGTTAATAATACTGTGAGTTCATTCCTCTTGATGGAAATCCACTTCTTTGCATGGATTAGAATCATATCCCACGAACATAATGTTTGATTAAATAACTGACAATTGTTTTCAAATAGATGAACAGAATTGCATTTTTATCATTCGTGTACTGTACAAGTTAATCTTATGTGAAATGTGCAAGTTTCATGACCAAACACATTTTCTTGACTCTGCTTTCGAAAGATGTGACATTGGTGAACCGTTGTGTCTATCCCAGATTGTTGTAGGCAAATCATGCAAACACATGGTTAATTGTGCTCCATAATTGATAGATTTTTGTGTATTTTTTAGACCATAAATTCTCAAAACTGCTGCTGTTGGTTGATACATCCCTTAATGTTCACATATTTCCAAAGAATGAGAAAGCTTTGTATATCACTAAAGTGAGGTCAAAATCAATCTTTGTTCATATTGCTGAACAAACTCAGCTGAAAGGATATGTTGTAAATGCAGAGTCAGAACAGTTGAGACTTGAAGAAGTTTGGACAGTTCAGCTGTCGCCTTCTGAACATATCATTGATCAAATTGGTAAGAATTCTATATGGTTTGTATGTCTATCTAGAGTAGTTGTGGTTACACCGTCTTGGGCAATCAGTTATGATTTGACAATAAAAAAGATCAAAACGATGATATCTTATCTGCTTGTAAGAAGAATACATGTACATTAAACGCCAGAAAACAAATAAAAGCTTGGAAGTTGGTTTTTACTTGTTTGAAAGTCAAATTAGAGATGACAAATCGTGTCAGTTTTGTTATGCACTCGGCATAATAAATTGTACGAAATAACGAAAATGTCTCGAATCGATAAATAGACACAAAGCCAAATTATATTTTAACATTTAATACATAAACCATTACACAAACACATTACATAACTCGTGAGTATTCAAAGAATATATCGGTTTTTCTTTCTTAAATTCGATCGTTAACTCTATATTATACGTTCCTCGTCGATAACATCACAGATCAGGTATAGAACCAGATGTCTCACTCAGCAAAATTTATGTCCGCGATTTTGAAGAGCTCGCGTCAGCCTTCGTCAGATTTGCTCGCGTCAGACTTGCTCGCGTCAGACTTGCTCGCGTCAGATCACTCGCGTCAGATTTGCTCGCGTGGCGTGAATCTTTCTTGCTAAAAAGAAGCAGCGTATCATTTATCAGTAAAATTCGTCAAGAAAGTAAAGATCAATAGGTAGTTGCGCCTAAAATCGCGGTTTAACTGCCAAAATTCTGCACTTCCCTATCTTTTTTCTGATAAAAAATGTGCATTACACTTGCCAGAGGTATTGCGTGTCCAATTCGTGCTCTCACGTCAGCGTGGCAAGTGCCATTGCGTGAGCAATTCGTGCTCTCTGGTTGCGTCATCTCGCGTGTGCAATTCGTGATCAGCCGAAAAATCGCGGACACGAAAACATTAGGAATAGATAGGAAGTGAGACATCTGGTTCTATACCTGATCTGTGATAACATTCTAACAGTGTAAACAATGTAATTTTCCGATCACGTGAAAACGCACGCATCAAAATTTAGAACAATGTAAACTGTAACAGTTCGTTACACTCCCCGCGTTGATCACTACAAGGTGATCAAAATACTAACATTCATATCATAACATAACATTGTCAAGTCACTTCATATTCTTCCGTAGTAGATCTCCAATTATTGCCGCCGTCCGTCTTGATCGTCGAGGCAACTCATCATAGGAGTCGGTTTCAGATACTTCTTTGCTGACGTTAGGTGTTGTGTCAGGAACGACATCAGTGTCTGGTTCGGGATTGGTCTGCAACTCCAGAGGAATCAGGTGTTGGATTGGTCGACGTAACTCGCTCACTTTACCATCGGAATTCAATACTCGTACCTTGGCAGCCCGAATAATTCCATCATGACTTCTCAGAATCTCTGTTACCTTCGCTAATTTCCAAAATACTCTTGGGGACGAATCGTTTTTCAAAACAACGACATCACCTTCAGCTATCGCATCCTCAGATGTACCATGCGAACGCGCCGTTTCTCGAATACTTAATAAATAATCGTTTCTCCAACGTTTCACGAACTGTCTTAACAAACGATTATGATATCTAGCTCTTCTTGTTAAGGACTGGTTGGTGCTAACCACAGTAAAATGTCGATCATTTGGGGTCAAAACGATTTGTCGACCATAAATCAGTTGCGAGGGCAAAAGAGGATAAGAAACTCCTTCTACATCATCATATATGTAGGTAAGGGGTCGGTTGTTGATGGTTGTCTCGATTTCTACTAACAAAGTTCGCAAAGCTTCGAAGTCCAACGACGTTCGTCCAAGGCTCTTTTTTAAGCATCTTTTAACACTCTTTACCATCCGCTCCCAGAACCCGCCGTGCCAGGGCGCTCGCTCTACAATGAACTCCCAAGATACGCCTTTCTGGGCCATCTCTCTCCTAACGACTGCTGATCTCACAATCTTGGTCACGTCTTTCGAGGCACCCTTGAAGGTCTTTGCGTTGTCGGACAAAAGGCATGAAGGTAGACCTCTTCGTGAAGAAAAACGTCTAAAAGCCAGAAGAAATGAAGGGGCGCTAAGACTGTCGACAAGCTCCAGATGGACCGCTCTGGTGGATGCGCAAGTGAAGAGGCACACGTATGCCTTCTGCAATGTAGAAGTGTTTGTAACATAAAGAGGTCCCGCAAAGTCCATACCAGTGCTTGTGAAGGGAGGTTCGTCGCTAACTCGGCTTGTTGGAAGAGGAGGGTCCTTAGGGGTTGCGAATGGTTTCCCTTCGAATTTTCTGCATATCACACATTTCCGCACGATTTTCTTTACGGTTTCTTGACCTCGTAAAATCCAATAATTTCCACGAGTACAGTTAAGAGTCTCACGAATACCGTCATGATGCACTATTTGGTGGCAATCTCGAACAATCATTTCAGCGAAAGGATGCTTCGGAGGCAGGAGAATCGGTTGTTTTGCGGAATCAGGAACTGAGGATTCGCTAATTCTTCCTTCGCATTGAATAATTTCTTCTTCGTCAAGGAACAGCCCGAGCTGCTTTACTCTCTTGTTGCAATGACCAGAACGAATACATCGTATCTCTTCAGAAAATACGGAAGACTGAATGCGTCGAATCCATAAAGCTTCTGCTTCGTGTATTTCAGCAGCTGTAAGTTCAAAGGGCAAGAATCCAAGTGATTTCTTTCTCAATCGTCTCAGGAAACGAAGGACTCTTGCTGTAATTCGAAGCAATTTGATCCTTGAACTGTATCTTTCGACGTCGATTATTTTCTCGATATTGATAACAGAACTTGTGCTTATCGTAGGCCCCGACAAAGAGTGCGTTACTACCGTTGGATTCTTCATGAGCTCGAGAGCAGCTTGATCGCGATCATTACGTGTGGGCTGAGGGTCAACTGGCCATTGTTCAGGGGGGTTAATCAAAAACCGTGGGCCCTTCCACCAACGTTCACATTCAGGCAGTTCGCTTCCTGTACAACCCCTAGAAGGCAGATCGGCCGGATTGCATTCGCCAGGACAGTGTCGCCATTCGTATTCACTGGTCAATTCTCTGATTTCTTTCACTCGAGTTTGAATAAAGGTCTTCCAGGCGCGATTGTTCTTGATCCAACAAAGTGTCGTAAAAGAATCAGTCCACAAAATAATCTCGGGTGAAACTTTCAAGGATCTGAGAGCGCAAACGATAGATTTAATCAATCTTGCCAAGAGGAGGGCACCCAACAGCTCGAGGCGTGGTGTGGTTTGCTTCTTTATTGGTGCAACTCGTGTTTTAGAAGACACTAAACTCACATCAACCTCCCCGTTTTCGTGTTCCGTTCGTAAGTACACCACTGCCGCCAAAGCTTTATCAGATGCATCGCAGAAACCGTGGAGCTGGTGCGTACGAGGGTGGTTTCTCTTAACTTGAAAGTAACATCTAGGAACATGAACATGGTTTATTGTGCAAAATTCTTTTACAAGCTGATTCCATTTGTTCGCTTGGTCGCCTTCAAGTGGATCGTCCCAGTTCACATTCGCAGTACACTAGCACTGAAAAAGTATCTTCAAATTAACCGTAAACGGTGTGACGAATCCAATGGGGTCGAAGATTTTTGCAGCGAATTTTAAAACCGATCGTTTGGTAGGCGGGAGGGATTCGGCGTATTCTATCATTTCTTGCAAATCGTAGTAGAACTCATCATTCTGTACGTTCCAATTCAGTCCTAAAATTTTAACGTAACAGTTCTGTCCGGAACGAGGAATATTGGAAGGTGGAATTTTCGCTGTTGACTCTGCTATCACGCTGTCTTTCGGTGTGGTATTGTCTCTCCTGTCGCTCGATACGTCAGAATCGTTTTCCGCGACTAGATCTGCGTCGACATCATTCGCAATTAGGTCACGAACGTATGGTGAATTAGAGTGCCATTTCCGTAGTTTGAAACCTCCGGTATTCATAATGTGCTGCGATGTGTGATAAACTTCCTCAGCTTCGTCGTCGTCGTAAGCTCCACCTGCAAAGTCGTCGACATAAAGAGAGTCCTGAAGTAATGAAGCTATTTCACTGTCTTTCTGGTCGCTCAGTGAAAGATGATGGTGAATAATGGTGGAAAGAATTGCTGGGCTAGGAGTAAGGCCAAATGGCAGGCGTCGAAATTGATACTGTTTGATGGTTGGGTTATCCTTGAAAACATCGTCGAACCAGAGGAAACGTAACATCTTTCTGTCATCGGGTGCAATAAGTATTTGGTGGAACGCCTTTTCAACATCGGCAACGAGTCCGACAGGATACCCACGAAACTTAACGATAGTATCGAAAAGGTTTGGCACTAAGTTAGGTCCCTTTTCCTGACATTCATTTAGGGATAGGTCATCTTTCGAGGATTTTGCTGACCCATCAAAAACTACTCGGACCTTGGACGTTTCTTTGTCTTGGCGGACTACTGCATGGTGGGGTAGAAAACAGCTACTTTCGTCGGTTGTTTCTACAGGCTCGATGATGCCCATTTTTTCTTGCTCGTTAAAGATCCTATCATATTCTTCTAACAATGATCTGTCATCTTTCAGACGCATTCGTAACTGATGAAGACGTTTGACGCACATAGAATAACCGCTCGATTTAGGGGAACAACCAGCTTTCCACGGTAACTTTACTTCATACCGGTGTTCCTTCTCGTTAAATGTAACTTCCTCTAGGAAATCACTCTTGTCTTCCTTCTCTTCTTGGACTCCCATTGACTCGATCTCCCAAAATTTATGTAAACTCTTAGAAAGTTCACACTCATCATCTGTCGACTGAAATGAACCAGGGATTGACAAAGAACTTTGTCTTTCAATTATCAAGTTCACCGCACAATCATCGGACTCTCTGTTCCCAGTTGTTGGTCCACAAACGATCCAACCGAATGAACTGTTCATAGCAACGGGACCGGTGCTTCCACGCAGGATCTCTCCATTAAGTACATCGAAATAGTAATCTGCACCGAGAAGAACATCGATATTGCTGTGAGAATGGTCTCCTGAGACAATGTTGAGGTCAGAAAGCTTCAGCTGTTGTAAGTGGGGATATTGATTGGGATTTATTGTCGTTGTTAAAGGTGAACAGATTTTCGGGAAACAGAGCGCTGTTATCAATCTATCTCGGTCGTTACCTTTCAATGACAATCGAACCATATCGCACTGTTGTTTTGTGAAGGTATCGTTTCCAAAAGTGTTCAAGTTGAGCGTCTCTGTTTTTATCGTAGGCAATCCAAGTCGTTTCCTTAACGAGTTCGTGACGTACGACCGTTGGCTGCCACTGTCAAGTAAAACTCGAACTGGAATGGAATTTGACCCATTTGGTGATTCGGCATAGGTGACTGCAGTCTGTAGCAGAACTTGAGGTCGGGTCTTTGTTGCGGTAGAGGTCACTGTCGCGGTTTGGGATTTTTCTTCCGATATGGGTTCTTTGGATAAGGGTGGTTTGTCTTCGTTTTGTGGAGGACTTGGGGTAAATGATTGTCTCATTTTATCGCATATGGATTGATGACGTTTGTTTCCACACCTTCGACAGTTCCGTTTTGGGTCACATTGTGATGAACGATGATTCTTCCCAAGACATGTAAAGCATCGCCTATCTCGTTTCAATATTTCTTTGCGTTCCTTTGTATCCTTTACTCGGTCACAAGAAGCTGAAAAATGGTGCTCTTTGCAATAAACACATTGAATCGATTGTCCAAGGGATCCTTGGGCAGCTAGGGCAGCGGCAGCTGGCGTTCGAGGCTTACGGTGATCGACTTCGTCAACCTTGATACTCTCGCTAATTTCACGTGCTTCCACTTCTTTCAAAATAATTTTCAACATGTCCGCTATTTCCCAGACTTCCTCGGTTGTATTTCGAGCAATTTGTACTCTAATTTCAGCGGGTAATTTTGCCATGATTACGGGTATAAGAAGACTCCCATATTGTTGTGACGTAACTCCGAGACTTTCTAACCCCCGTATATGAACACTAATTTTATCGTAGACGTAACGCAATTGAGACGGTTTTTCACCAGTACAGGCAGGGATTTTCATCAGCTCTTCCATATGGGCGGAAATGATCGCTTGCGGCTTGCCAAAACGTTGGTTTAAAATATCTAGAGCTGATTGGTAGTTGCCTTCGGTAATTGGGAGGCCTTGCACCGCGCGTAGAGCACGACCTTCCAACATTGAATTAAGATAGTTGAACTTATCGATCGTCGACAAACTAGGATTGTTGTGAACGGCACTCGTAAAACTGTGCCAAAAAGAACGAAATTGGGTGATATCGCCTTTAAATTTTTGCAATGTTAGCTTGGGTAATTTTGGACGACTTTGTGTTGAAATTGGTGTATTAGTGTCATTTGTATTCGCACTAATAACGCTTGCATTCATAGATGCATTTGAACCCTGTAAATCGATTAAATTCACAGTACCTGTTAATTCTTCAGACGTTGACGGCGGTAGAACTTGGCTTACTTGATCTTTGGTCTTCGTTTCGATATCAACAGGTTTTGACTCGCTTTCTTTAAGAATCCGTTGAGTGTCCAAAATTCGAGACATATATTCGTCGGCTTCTTCGATTTCTTTTGCAATTTCCTCCACTTCGCACAAACTAACAATCTTTTCGTCAAGCGTTTTGAGAATATCCTTCTTTTCACCTAATATCGAACATATAGTTTTTCATTCGCCCAATGTCGTACTTGCCTTGTTGTGATTCGTTTAATTGATTGATGTGAAATTCACCTTCCTTTATAAGCTTCGTAATAACTCCTCTGTTGCCTGCTCGTACAGCTCGTATTCGTCCAAGATTTTCACTCATATTCGGTTTGTTCGCGTTGTCGTTTTCTCCGTCCCTTTCAATGCTCAACACGCTATTTTCAATCGATAATTGTCAGGCTCTGTGCCCCACGTTGGGCGCCATGTTATGCACTCGGCATAATAAATTGTACGAAATAACGAAAATATCTCGAATCGATAAATAGACACAAAGCCAAATTATATTTTAACATTTAATACATAAACCATTACACAAACACATTACATAACTCGTGAGTATTCAAAGAATATATCGGTTTTTCTTTCTTAAATTCGATCGTTAACTCTATATTATACGTTCCTCGTCGATAACATTCTAACAGTGTAAACAATGTAATTTTCCGATCACGTGAAAACGCACGCATCAAAATTTAGAACAATGTAAACTGTAACAGTTCGTTACAAGTTTTTAGGGAAAGCCCGAGCACTTGGAAGAAGCCATACACTGTGTTTCCTGCTGACAAGTTGTTATTCTTATTTTCACAGTTTTCAAGAGACCTGGTGAACATGTGCATTCTCCTGGTCGAGTCTTGGGTGATCGTCGTGTCTTGTATAAATATCTAAATCCAAATTTAATGGCAGTTGTGACAAGATCTCCGTCAGACACGAAACCTGCAGTTCATATTCTTCTCATTGACTCTGTCACAGGTATTGTACGACACTGATTCCCCATCTCTAAGAATCTTGTTGACGCTACATGTATGCATTTATTATTCTCATGACTTTTCACGCAATGTCGTTTTTCCATGCTTTTTCATGCCTGCCATAATACCGAAAATTGTCAGCACAGTTGTACCCTAGTGTATTTTTCACTCTTTCAGGTTGTCGGTATCAGCAAATAAATGACAATTCCGGAATTGTGTTATTTTTAATTGCATTTTCACTTGAAACTTGTTCATTCTTTGTTTGTAACCCACAGGCAAAGCAACAACCAGTTTCAAATTAGTGTACCTGATAAACTGAGCTTCTATTCTGCTTATTGCTGTGACGTAATCCAAAATTCTTGACCGATCTGATCGTGGCTTCCAGCAGCCCTTACAAACGAACATGACACATTTTTCATCATATACTGTCATACAAGGCCATGCAGTTTCCGTAAGACAAGAACGAAGAGGAGAATACAATATGATCAAATCTTATCGATTTTGAGTGTATTTTCATTGGTTTATTTCCAGGTAACGTTGTCCATCATGGCCGCCACAGGAACGCTCAGGGACCTGTGCATGTTGTTCATTCGGAGAACTGGATTGTGTACAAATATTACAACACGAAGGCGCGACGTCAAGAAATGGCAGTACTTGAGTTATATGAGGGATATAAAGAGCGCAATAGTACCGCATTCTCCTCACTTGATCCTCCTTTATCACCTATGATATTACAACAATCCTATATTTTCCCGTTCAATGTCGAGTCGATGAGCACGAGCATAACGACTGCGGGTATAACGAAGAAGACGTTGTTGATTAGTGTAAGTTTGGGGTATGTTTATTCCTTACCTAAGATGTTTCTTGATCCGAGAAGAAATTTGACGGATTCTAGCAAGTTAAGAGAAGAAGGTTTGATGCCATATATACCAGAACTTCCTGTGATTACAACGTCTTTTATTAATTACAATCAAACCGGTAAGTCAATAATTGCTTTGTAATACCTGGATCAGAAACCCCGCTTAGCGTGTGATTTTGTAATCGCACGTGGGACTTTGAATTTAAACAATTGCACTTTGTACTAGTGTAAATCAAGTACAATGGACGTTTGATTACGTGCGACAAGGTGCGATGAAATCACACGATTGGCAGTATTCCTGATCCATACACATTTGATATACTTAGAATTACAGTATTACCCAGCCAGTATTACCCAGCCAGTATTACCCAGCCAGGGGCGTTCACAGGGGGAGGGGCAAGAGGAGCAAATGACCCAGGCCCCAAAAGCGCGATAGAGATAAAAAGCGAGCACCTTTAAGTTTGGAGGGGGGGGACTGAAAATTTCGCCCGAGCCCCCAAAATTGTCTGGGCGGCCCTGTACCTAGCAGTAAACTAGAGTAAAGACTACAAATAGTAGAAGTGAACTTGAGATTTGCTACAAGTACAAGTTTCGGCTAGGGAAGTCCGTCTTCATCCCATATCGTACCGAAATGCAAAAGTGAACATTCGCAGATTGAAAATAGGTTGAAACGTTGGCCAATTCCTGTGTTAAAATTAAACATTTGTCGTAGTTAACGTTTTTGGAAAATCGCTATAATAGAAAATAAACAGGATTCAAAATTTTTATTTAATTCGTTTCAGTAGGATATGGTCAAAGTACAAACTTGAAAACGCGTAATTCATTGGTAAGAAGACAGTGCATGGTGGCTGTCAGACGTGTTGAGATCAGCTGGCAAAATACGAAGCCTCCTGAAGTAGTTTGATTGGGTGCATTATATGTTTACACAGAATAACATGTTTGTCTTGCATCATAGGCGTTGTATGTCGGGCAGCAATAATATTTTTGCTGCTGTCAGCATTATTTTCAGTGTAGAATCGAATAAAATAATCAAACTCACAAGTTTCCATTGTAGCAGACGAAGCATAACCGTATTACACAACAAAAAGTGAAAATGATAAGGGTTCAGCGAAAGGACTCGAAGTCCCAACTAGGCAAATCCCAAACACAATTAAAACAAACACTATATAATAAACATATATAAAACAATGTTACACGAAACAACCCCGACAACACTATGCGACGCAATAAATTGTGATAAAACGGTTAAAGAGTAGAAACGAAAACAAGATTTTGTAAAAACATGTTGAAACTTTGCATTCTAACCTCACCGAGTGTAGAAATGCAAAAGAGACGATTAGAAACGGCCGAAGGATTTAAAACGATGTAGCGCTTTTGTTTTAAAATTAGGTCCTGAGTCATTCAAATATTTAGTTTTTCATACATGACAGAAAGATCATCACGCTGCGAGCCGATGCCAAAAGCTGTTCAGTGCAACACTACTCTAGTAGACTACAAACAGATACTAAATGTTAGCAACATGACTTCCCAACAATCCTATACAATGAGGAGTACTGAGAAGTTTATTAAAATAGTACCCATTCAATCGGGATTTGAGCTGAGTTACGTATTTGAAGTGGTAGACTATTCCAGATTATACAATACGATTAAAGTAAGAGTCCCTAAATGTAGTGAGGTCCGATGTATGTGAACAGAATGTAACTTCAATGTATCAGTACAGTTCCTGCTTCGTCCAATTGTGATTTTCGCAAAATCTTTAAGATCCACATCAACCTGCGTTTAAATATTTAAACTACAGGCATACAGTAAATCACGACACTCTATCCAGTACGATATTGGGAGCAAATTTAACTCGATCAGTCGGCACTTGTAGTTGGGTCGATTGTTTGGGTTTTTTGCTGCAGTTCAAGATAAATCGCCTTTATATACTTTCTAGGAATTTCATATCACTTATGCAAGACTGAGGAGCCCAAATTTCTCTCGCGTAACTGAGGTGGGAGCGAACCAAAGACAAGTATAGTGATTGTCTGTGGTTTGCTCCAATAAAAGAGAAACCAGCAAAAGTATTTCTGAAAAACTACATAACTCAAAAAAAATTAACGGGATCAAGACAAAACTTTAACTACGTTCAAAGTAACCATACGAGAAATGTATTTCATTTCCAGCAATGAAACTTAAAATTTTAGGAATGATTTTGTACAAATGCTCAGCACTGACTGTGTTGTGTATTTATTCTAGTGAGCAACGTTAAAGGCATTTACAGTTCACCTGCAGGACTAGAATCAACATGTTTGGTGTTTACGTATGGTCTGGATCTTTATTTCACTCGCGTTACTCCTTCAAGGTTGTTTGATGTGTTGAAAGAAGATTTTGACTATTGGTTTATTTCACTCACGTTGATGCTCCTAGCAATGGCCACTTTAGTATCAGCTAGATTGGCCTCGGTTAAAGTATTGAGACAAATATGGCGCTAATACAGCAAGAATGCTTTCATTAGTTTATGAATTATATTTTACTAATTTCGTTTTATGGCTATCTTTCAAGAATACGCAAATTCCAAAGGTGCAAAAAAGCAATCGTTACTCGCCTCGAATCCGCCTTGAATAGTCCCTTTTAATATTATGTAAAATAATTATTCTTTGATTATTATTCTCGTTAAAAATTTAGTATGCGTTCACAAAAACACTTTGCACTTAGTGCAAAGCATGTTTCCACTTTTGGGTAAATGTGTAACAGGTTTGTTTCATTTTGATGATGTGGAAACATCAGACGTACATTTATGATTGCAATAAACACCCGATCTGAACGTTGTAACGCAGTAAAATATTATCAGTGTATCCAGCAAATTATTGGGATTTACGGTCAATGTTCGGGTTTGGGGTCTAGAATAAGGTTCATTTTATATGCATGAAATTAGAATCGTACTAGCGGTAATTTTATTGGGTTACAACGTTCGGATCGGCTGCAGTAACAATTTAAGTGGTGTTTCCACAAAAGGAAACTTGTAATAATGTAAGAACTTGGGTCCTTGTTCGGTTTCTTGATGTCGATGGTACGATTCTTTTGTTTTGTACGAGCACGACATAATTTTTTCATTAAAAATATTTGGATCAAAACCATCGATGATTATTAGTCTGTCATGGTCACTATAAGTGCCGACCATCGTTTCCCTTGTGAAAATTTTGACGTATTATTCTTGGAAGTCTTTACCTAATAAATATGCAAAGTGCATGGTGTTCCCGCAAAGCAAAGGACTATCCCTGTCAGGTAACGTACCTGAAGCATTAGTTACAATGACAGACATCTTGACAACGCAGTCAATGGACGTTTACAAGAACTATTTGTAATGAGTGTATGTTACTACGATCTTTACATTCTAATGAACAATTTGCAGTGTGGACTAAAATTCGATCTAGGCAAGAAGAACAAAATCGTTTACTATAGCTAGAAAGAGGATCCTTAGATTCGGAATTGCAAAGTTTGGTGACAAAATGTTGTAAAATATTGGAAAATATAGCCGTCCGAAGTTTGCAAGTTTTGTATATATTTGCATTACGGGCCGAAAAGTTTTACAGGGCCATTTTCGCGGCAATTTCAGGTCAACAATGGCAACTTTTTCTTTTGTCATTAGTGTATAATGCAAGTTGTCCATTGTGCCAGTATGTTGTTATTTATAACCATGTTACCCTAATTCTAACCATATGATGTGTACCAAAATAATGAACATTCTAAAAAGTTCACTTAATCATGAACCGATCTTATCGTGATTCTAACATTAATCATAATTGAAAACTTTACTTTAGCTGGATATGTCACTGTCAAGTAATAGTGTTTTAAGATATTCATGAGTAAGTCATTGTTACTTTTCCGGGAAAAGCGAGATGACGTGTACAGCCCTTACCGCAAAATTGTTGATTTGGCACTAAAGTGTACAAATTTGTGGGAACTCGTCTATTAAGTGCAGGTTGATGATGAAGAAGTGGACTACAAAATTTTCAAATTTGCATACAGTCCCAGATAAAAATACTTTTAACTTCAAGTGTAGATATTTGAAAATATTTTTTCACTATAGGACCTGTATTGTTTATTTTGTGCTTAAGTATTATTGACATTGTTATTACATTATTTGAATAAAATAAAATATAATTTGCAGCTGACAATACTCATAAATTTTTTCAAGCCTGCTATTTCGCTAATCTAAAGTATTGCCACGAAGGGCGAGAAACACAAACAAATGTAATTACGAAGGTATTAATTAAGCTAATTTTACGTGCATGTCGACAAACTACAGTATTAATGAATTCGATTTGAGTTAGGTTTCGTAACAAAATATTAGCCCATCTAATTTTATCCCTGTGGCCGCGCAAGCAGGTAGGCGCAGAGCGTTTTTGGCTGTGACATACTGATATGGATTGTTCGCACCAGTCCCTCGAAGAGTTGTCCTAGACTAATTAAGGGACGTCACGAATGTATGCCCAGTAATTGCTCTAATTAATTACTAAGAATAAATTAAGGATCAATTAAGAACTCGATTATTTCTAATTACCGCGCATTCTGAGAAGGCACTTGTACAATTTCACGTGAGTTGAAAAGTTTACCATGGCATTCTTTGCTCAACGTCGTTTGCTAATGGCTGCTGGAGGTGTCTTAGCTTCTGGCACTGTGCTTGCCACGGGATTTCTTCATGGACAAAGTTTGCAAGCTGCAAAATTTCGAAAACTCTCACCCTCATTAGACTATCCAGATCTTCGAGGGCACAACAACCTTATGGCAAAACACTTGACTCCCAGAATTTATGCTAAACTTCGCGATAAGTCTACAAAATCTGGATTCACCTTGGACAAAGCCATCCAGACTGGCGTGGATAATCCAGGGCATCCATTCATTTCAACTGTCGGTATCGTCGCCGGAGATGAAGAGAGTTATGATTTGTTTGCTGATTTGTTTGATCCAATTATTGAAGAGAGACACAATGGTTTTAAGAAAACCGATACACACAAGACTGATTTGGATTATAATAAATTGAAAGGAGGGGATTTGGATGATAAATATGTGTTATCTTCGCGCGTGCGCACTGGACGCTCAATTCGTGGATTTTCTTTACCACCTCACTGTTCACGTGGTGAACGAAGAGAAGTCGAGAGAATTGTGAATGATGCCTTGGAAGGATTGAAAGGTTGGTTGTTAATACTTTAGACGATATGGTGTTTTGACATTGTATTTCGATCTGTTATGCAATTTGGTGTTTTCAAATATAAAATACAATTACTCTAAAAAGGTTGTCCTTCAGAAATCTAGAATTTAAATTACAAAACCAAAATACGAGTCAGAAATGTATCATGAGTCGACTTCATGGCTTCATAATGTAGTTGTTATAATAGTTCTCTCTTTGCCATTAAATTTTGTCTTATTAGAACGCATGCATAGAATGCATTTGGATTTTTGTTGGGCAACCTTCTTTGAATTAGCTGTACATTAAAGACAAACGGATCGGAAGTATCCTTGGATACAGAGTTTATTTCTCCTTCATACATTGTCTGACGATATGTTAGTATGCTTGATAGCATCTCTTGGACATTTTATACCTAAAGTATTCGGGTAGTCACGAAATACATAGGCCATCAAAAGATATCATAAAATAATAAAAAGCTTATTTTGTATTTATTATAAACCTTTTTTTTCGAATCTGTTTTCTTTTTATTGGAAGGAGAAATGGTGCCTTGTTCATTCCGTAATTATATATAAACACTGTCAAGCAAGCAAGGAATGAATCAAACTTACGAAACATTAACTAAAGTGAAAGGGTTAATTATTGCATGTGCAGAAAGACAGTACACGTGTAAAGAGAGAATTAAATGAAATCTAAGTACATGTAAGAGTTTTGAATTTAGCGCTCAATAGTAAGTCCGCTAAAACGTTTCTAAGCACAAGTCGTGTACGGTACTTTGTTTTTTATGAGGTTATAGTCGACACTGCATTCAAGAACTCTCCTGGCACGGATCTGTGGTTTGAAGCTGTTTGATGAGACTCGCGCTAATGAATATTTGTGCGAAATTGCCGAGACTCGGCAAGATTGCTATGAAATGGGTCGTTTTTGAAGCCATTAAAAAATCACTCACAGTTCGTGCTTTATCAGATGATAAACAACAAAACATGAGGCGTAGCCAAGTGTTTTATAAATGATAAAGCACTACTGTTCGTATTCCAAATGGTATCTAATTAGTGGCATACTGCATTTGATAGACAATATTTAAACATCAATAACATCAATCACGCACTGAAGCTGTGCTATATGTAATCCTGAAATAGTGCATGGAAAGGCACTAGGTTGTTTCTTAGTGTTATTGACACATCGCTCATTATGTCCTATGGCCGTGGGCATCTTAAGATTTATATTAATGAATTAATGACATGTACAGAAATATAAAAAATCATCAACTGTGGCACACTACCTGCTGATGATTCCAAACTCTATCGAGTTATCTGGAATAAATTCGATCAAACATTACAAGAACAACCTATGAGAATTAAATTGCTGGAGTCGTGATTGGAAGCGTACCTCTTTCTTGCCATTGAAATAGGGAAGAGTAGTGACCGATCTCAAATTAGTTCTATTCAAGTCTAAACTTTGGAGCCCAGGCCCAGGTGTCGACGATTTCAAATGTTTCATACATGTTCGATAGTTATCGCGAATGAAACTGTCGTATTTTATTAGAGTATAGTCGTTTTATGCAATAAACTACCTGGAGGTTTTGAAATTACAAATAATTTTCATACTTTCGTAACTAAATTACAGGTGTACGGCAAGGGAAAACTTTTGATTTCTGTTTTTCTGAAGTATTTTCGAATTCGGTATTTTAGTTTAACAGTAAAATTAGTATTTTTGTAACAAGTGTATATATCTAATAAACAGCTAGGGAGGGGGCATATTTCAACTAGGTCATTGCAATAAATGCCTGTCGCTCTTGTAATTGTATAAATATTCTATTGCTTTAATTGTGGCAATTTTATTAAATTCAAGTTCTTGGGATCAATTTGCGGACGTAATAAGTTGTTAGAATCAATTACAGCTAATTAGGTTGCGAACTATAAATACTTGGTTAATTAGGCAGCTAATTGATTAAGAACTAGCCCCGAGAACATCAAGTGAGTGGAAGTGTCGGTGGATGTTTTCGACTGCGGGCATAATGGCATTTTTAGCACAACGCAAAGTTTTGTTAGCCGCTGGAGGAATTTTTGCCGCTGGAACTGCTCTTTATGCTTGTTGCGGTGGAAAAAAGAAATCCTCTACTGCCGCCTCTTTGAATAATTTTCCCGACATCCGCCAACATAACAACTTGATGGCGAAACACCTCACTCCAAAACTTTATGAAAAACTACAGAATCAGGCTACCAGCTCTGGATTCACCTTGGATCAAGCTATCCAGACTGGCGTGGATAATCCAGGACATCCATTCATTTCAACTGTTGGTATCGTCGCCGGAGATGAAGAGAGTTATGATTTGTTTGCTGATTTGTTTGATCCAATTATTGAAGAGAGACACAATGGCTTTAAGAAAACCGATACACACAAGACTGATTTGGATTATAATAAATTGAAAGGAGGGAATTTGGATGACAAATATGTGTTATCTTCGCGCGTGCGCACTGGACGTTCAATTCGTGGATTTTCTTTACCACCTCACTGTTCACGTGGTGAACGAAGAGAAGTCGAGAGAATTGTGAATGATGCCTTGGAAGGATTGAAAGGTAGATTTGTTCAATCGTGCGTCGTCAAATATTAGTTTACTTTTTTAGTGTCATTTTGGCTCTGGAAAGTAATCTAGCTATTAAAAGAAAGAAATTGCAGGAGTGTTTATGACGCATTTAAACTGCTAATCTATTTAAGTTTATTTAAGTTTAGTTTTAGGCGTTTATTTTCGTTTCGTTTAATTGTTTAACCTATAGTTAACTTTGGAAAAAGTCAAACACTTATTTGATCAATTAACTATTAATTAATGAATGTCACAATATATATTCTTGTACTTGCATCTTTTATCTTACTTAATTTTGATGATAATAATAGATATAATATCGTGCAAGTAATAAAAAAATAAGTCGCTTTGCACAGAACAACAATGATACAGAGCTCATTTTTCTATCTAATTAATTAGCACTGAGAATTGTTGGTGATAAAAGTTTGGTTCAGATAAATTTCAGTATGAAATAATAATGTTTATCCTTTCATAATATTTATTGCTTAGCCTGTGCTGCGTGCTGTTTACATATCATATGCACATAAATTTATAATATGCAAATGTTTTTAAAAGGATGCACATAGCATATGCAGTTCAAAATTTTCCAGCATCGCAGGAACATTGAGCTGGTTTGATGAACTATGGAGAGGACACTAAATTTCAGACAAGGGCACTAATAAGTCCAGGCATATTGAATTGAACTGCCACTATAAAACCTTCGAATAAGAGCTCCTAATAAGCATGGATTTGTCAACTATCTTGAATGTTTTATATGGTTATTTTGACACCAAAAAAAAGAAATTAATTTGGACAGGATCGCGAGAAAATCTGAAGGCTCTAGTAATAACAGAAGTTGACGAAGAAGTTACAGCCCAACGCATTACATGGCGTTCGCTAAGGGGAGGGAAATGGAGTTTTGAAAGCAAAGTGCTAACATGGAAAACATGAAGAAACTGCTTCGAATCCGAAAACTTCAAAATACAAAATTTATGAACGATTATTGAGTCAACAAGTAAATCTGCATATGCCCCCAATACCTGGTACTAGAACATGTACAAACAATCAACATACAGAATTCCCAAATCTGCATACTACCCCAAAACCTAACGATACAGAACTCATTAAGGAAACAAAGAAACATAATCGTTTGGGAAAGTACTAGTTATGAAAGAAAAACATTGATTGATCTTTTGAAGTCAAAACTGGATAGATATGCTGAGAACTTGTCAACTAAATTAGATGACCTTGCTTTCGAGATAAACACATTAAAGAAAATAAAGCTTATTCTGTCGTAATCTTAGAAGATGTATTTAGTGATTTGAAAAAAGAAAAGGTCGATTTACGCAAAATGACCGATGATCACCAGAAAAGGATCATAGATATGTCCCGCGTACTATCTCGGACTTGAAATTGAAAAACAAAAATCTCGAAGATGAGAAATCAAGTTTACTGACAGCTATAAGACTCGCACGAAGCGATCGAACAGTCAATCGAGTATTAAGGTGACAGAAAGAGAAGTTGAGAAAGATTAAACCCCAGCTACATGGAAAGTTTCAAAGCGGAGCACTCGAAGCAAAGTTTCACTCCCCCCTCCCGAACAGAAGGTGAGAACATCATTGAAACAAGCAACCAGTATGCAATACTTGGTGGATCTGATACCAATACACAGCAGCTACAGATGCAGCTTAAATTACTTGATTCTTAACAAAGTCAACATGCAAGACGACAACACGCAGCTACGGATAAAAGTCCACGAAACACAACTGTCTACACACAAAATCATGAGATGCAGCCACAGATGCAAAACAACAATAGGTAAATACAGACGCCAATGCAACCATTCGGTTCGAAACAACACTAGAAGACCCAATTCCAACACTCACGACTCACGTGTTATGTCTGTTATAACTGCATAAACTGTTGGCTTATAACTGCACAATTAAAAACTCTCATTGATCGACAGAAGATTCACAAATATATTCAAGCCTATTTATAAACTGTGGGAAAGTCTTTCCTACAGTCTCTCGCAGCTATTATAAATCTCTGGACGCGACCAAACGGATAAAATTTAACATCGAGCGTAAACGTGTGGTTCAAGCGTGATCAAGATCACAGTTCGATCATCTCAATCACCTGATTGCGGTGTCTGCACAATTAATGGACCTTTCCCCTTTTGCATGAAATTTTGAGAATATTCAAAATAGGCAAAAATATCACCACAGCTTGAAAGAGCATCCTAAGTTTAGTAAGATTGCTAAGTTCGGCTGTAAAATGTTGTAAAATGTAGAAAATATAGCCTTGCAAAGTTGGCAAATTTTGTATATATTTGTATTACGGGCGGAAAAGTGATAATCAGTTGATACTTTTGATTATTATTTTCCTACGCGTAATACAAATGTATACAAAATTTGCCAAATTTGCAAGGTTGTATTTTCCACAGTTTACAACATTTCACAACCAAACTTCGCAACTTTAGTAAACTTGGGATGCTCTTTCAAGCTATGGTGATATTTTTGCCTATTTCGATTTTTTCAAAATTTTGTCTGAAAGGGAAAAGGCCCATTAAGGTCATGTACCTACAAAACACGTGTAGTTCCGCAGAAGAGGACAAAATATATTCGTATTTCTACAATACCGTTACTGGTACAAATTTTAAAAAATGGTGATTGCCTGAATGATTCGTTCTTCTACACGTGCTTGCAGGAGCGCCAGACACGGCACAACTGCCCGGGCAAAGAGCAGGGAAGAAGGTTGCCGCTTTTTTCAAAAGCATCTACATTATTCATGCGCATTAAAATTGAACGTTTTTTTACGCAATCCAGAACTTGAATCTCGTACTCTTTAAGAAACTTTACAACAAGGATCGTGGAGTTTAATCGAAATAGGGCGAGAATGATCGATCGCGCCGTCTATAGGGGATTCCGGGAATTAGTCCCTAGGTAATGGTGAATATTAGAACCTGAGGCATGCGATTTCCTTGTGATTTGGGCTTTGAATTTTCGTAACTTTGTAAACTATTTATGTTCCGATCATTTTTAGTTCTCGTAGATTGACCAAGGGTTACTCTTTTCCTCAAGGTTCCCGGATTTATTAATTCATAGTTGGTTTGTTAGTTGTGTTCTATTTCTATTTCTATGTCTGTTTAGGTGAACTTGCTGGTCGTTACTACCCACTGAACGGTATGACAGAAGCTGACCAGAATCAACTCATTGAAGATCATTTCTTGTTTGATAAACCTGTTTCCCCGTTGCTGACCTGCGCAGGAATGGCGCGTGATTGGCCAGATGCGAGAGGGATCTTCCATAACAAAGATAAAAACTTCCTTGTCTGGGTAAAATATAAAATATTTACATTCCTAAATTAATCCAAGAATATTAGTTTACTGATAGTAACTTGTATCTTCAGCTCTCTCAGAGACACAATTGCAAAGTCTTTTAACAAAATTAGAAATGTTATAAAGTACGTTCCCTTGGTCATCTTTCGATCAATCATATCTGAAAACTCCAACTTACTTGGAAATATAGATATGACATGTTTATAACTTGATATTTCTACACGATTGATGTAGCCATCATGGCTATGATAGCTAGCATTAATGAGATAACGTAATTAAATCTCTTGCCAGATTGTTGATTCCAATAATGTCTTTCTCATTTCCTCGCATTTCCTGATTGACTAAGATTAACTTTTTTTCCCCATATTTTATTTGGCTTCGGGCTGGATATATAACCACAATAACAATTTTTACGTGCATGTGCCCTTTTTGCCTAACCCACACTGTCAACTTTGTGTGAGAAGAAACCTGACTACCCGGAGAAAATTCACGACTTTCGGCCATGAGAGCGTTGACTTGAACTCTTCATACAAGGCTGGGTTTAGATCACATTGAGAAACCCCTACTGACAATCAAACTAACGAGATTAGAGGTGCATGAAAGACGAGTGGTTTAACCACTTTAAAACCCCGCAATAATTTTTTAAATTTAATTGATTAATGTAAGAGCAGAGAAAAATGTCGTGTCAGACACCCAGTGGCAGTGAAATTTTCAAATAAAAGTGTCGTAAGTGCTCGACCGCCAAAATCAAGAAATTATTTTTCTGTTCAGATCAACGAGGAAGATCACACTCGTTTAATTTCGATGGAAAAAGGTGGAAATATGAAGAAGGTGTTCCGACGCTTCTGTGAAGGTTTGAATGAAGTAGAACGTTTGATCAAGAAGGAAGGTTATGAATATATGTGGACGCCACATTTAGGATATATCTTGACATGCCCTAGTAACCTTGGCACTGGTTTGAGAGCTGGTGTACATGTCAAGCTGCCACATCTTTCCAAGGTAAAGTTTACCTCTGATCATTTACCGCATATGGATCATATTTCATCTTAGTACTTTAATCCTGGTGGTGGTGGGTGGGGGGGGGGGGGTGGGTGGTGGCAGTAAATATCACTTTCTTGGGTTTTATATGACGTCATAGAATTCAGTACGGTCAACTTTAAATCAAGACACAGACATGACAGTTAATTAAATGCCCATGGTATGTGTTGGTCTTGTGTTTAATAGTAAAAACGAACAATTTCACTCCAATGCACCGGCAAATACGGTTGATGTTGCGCCCAAGCCAAATTCACGACATATGATAGTGAAAGTGAAAGTCAAGTATATGTAGAGCGAAAGCCATGAATATGCGGGCTTGTGCGGGTTTGTGTGGGAATGCATGTAAGTTACACTTGATGAAGTTAAAGTTTTTTTTCGCAATAGGACAAACGTTTTGATCAAATCTTGGAAAATCTCAAGTTACAAAAACGTGGAACAGGTTAGAAAATAAATTAATTAAACTTGGGTTGCTGTGGTATTATAGGTCATCAACTTAAATATAAATTTCTTTCTGACAAATGAAATGCATCATTTTTCAACACAGGTGGTGTAGACACAGCAGCAGTGGGCTCAATCTTTGATATCTCCAACTCAGACCGTCTCGGATTCTCTGAGGTTGAGCTGGTTCAGTTGGTTGTCAATGGTATCAACCATTTGATTAAAATTGAGAAGCGATTAGAAAAGAATCAAAAGATTGATGACCTTATCCCTTCTTTCTGAGGTAATAATAGTTCGATATTTTATTTAATTCCTGCGACAAAAAGCTATAGCTAACAATAGCTTTTTCGACATAAAAATTGTAGTAAGAAATCACGAGCCCAATTACTTGGTTGTTCGTTTTTTGCTATTTATAGGCCGTGGTCAGCTGAGGCTATTGTTAAAACACCTAACATGGAATCTGTTTTCCTAGATCACTACAATATACCATGCAAAGCGGAATTCAAGAAGAAATAATCACTTAAATTTCCTGGTAATCTCTGAGAAATGAATGGTAACATGTAACATCAACATGAACTATGTATCACTGCGCTTTAGTAAGGAAGTCAAAGTGCAAATGAAATAAAATGCATTTCAAATCATCTCATCTGGTTTTGTAAACATCATTTGGGTTTCTTGACTGGTCGCTAACATAGTCTGGTGGTAAAGACAATGTGTATCAATCAGAATCAATAACTGAGTCCGGGATCAATACCTGCCTTTGCCAAAAATCGTTTTGGCTTTGGTCACTTTTAAGAATTAAGCATAGGCTTGAACGCTTAGACAACTTAAACTACCTTGCCTGCATAAGCCTCATAACTAACGTAGTCCATTGGTCAAGTTACAAATTAATGTCTCAACAAACGTGGCTAGGATCAATTCCTGCCCTTGCCTTAAGGTTTCTAACCGTTTTTAGCAATGCAGTTAATATGTGTCGGTGCTTTGCGACGAGCTTTGCAAAAATAATTTTTACCATCGAAAATTACCAATCTGTTTAAAATTATGTTCACAATGCGCACAAAATTCAAAATAATGTGAATTTATTATGCATGGCAGAGCAACCTTGGGGAATGGGATGACGTCTGGGAAAATACCGCTCATTACCACTCTCTGTACCTAACATTCGCTCTACCGCTCTTGCTCAATACATTCACATATTTTAACAAATTCTTCCGCAATTTGTTTTTTACTGAATCATGTTGGGCTGTTGCTAACTGATCTCGAGTAGCCTGCGGAGGAGACTGATATACGACCAGGAGTGCTTTATCAGATATTGTATCTATGATAAAGCACGGACTGCAAATAATTCAAATGGCCAGCTGCATTTCCTGTCCATCTTGTGCGCGCATTTACTAAGAAATTTTCAATAGAGATGTTGTTTGAACCGAAAAAATCAAGACGAAAAAGTTTTGTGAAAATGCACGTGTGTTTCATCACAAATAAAGACTCCTTCACAGCCATGATTTGCTTTGTGGATTATTTCATTATAAGCAATCTTTATTAAAGTAATTTTAAAACGTTGATATTTCTGAAAATATATTATTACTTTACATTATATATTTCGGTTTTTTCTGGATTTATATAAATTGTTAACGTTTAATAAACCCTTTACTTCGTATAATTTCAAACCATCATTTCTGATTTGTATTTTGATGTATTTCTAAGCGAAATAGAACATTCTATATTTTTCTGAAAAATATTTCATCTTTTGTGAGATTATATTGCCAGAGTATTTAGGGAGCGATCATAAAGTACAAGTGCTGGCCCAGGCTGGAGGATTTTCTCAATTTCTTTAAAATAGTTTACACCCTAGAAAAATTGTCAGCTAACATTTGGTACCCGTGCAGAATTTATTCAAAAATTCTTACCCCACTATGGCAATCGTAATAAATTAAGATCAGCTGTATTCAGTGCTGAAAAATTCCAATTGTTATTATGAACTGCTTACACACTGGCACAAATGATATTAGTTTCATGTATTACAGATATATTTTGTGCTATTTTTGAAATTTATATTTTATATTAAACCAATTTGCTTCACATGCATTGCCATTGGCCAGCTTTGGAAATATTGACATAAAAAGATTAGACAGATTGTGTTCAGCAACTTTTTTGAATGCTCAAAACAACAAAACGTACAAACCCCTGATGACTAAGTTTCTAACATGAAGTACATAAACTTTGGGAAAAGTCGCTGGCCCGCCATGCAGAATATATATCCTCTGCCCTGGGGTAGCACTGTAGATATTAACAACTCTCTCATACGTAAGCTGCACTTTGCAAGTAATAGGCATTGTTAGGCTGTAAAAAGAAGATAAGTGACCAATTGTACGAAAGGTAGATTGCGCTATTCACCAGATAGAGCATGTCAACTGTCATCTTTTGAAAAGAAACAAAAAAGCACTGACACCAGGATATAAACTAGTAATAGATAAGAACATGGCTTTATAATATGGGTTTTACCAGTTAGTGACACGTTTATACTGTTTGAAAAAGTCACTATCCAGTGTATAGCTCTGCTATCCACCTTCCGTACAACCGAGCGTAGATATCTTAAAGATTAGCTATTCCAGTATATTGATCAAATAAATACTAACTGATATATAATTCTTTTCCTGTCTTACGAAACATATATGCATTCCGAGGAGGCATTATATATATTTGACATCTAAATAAATGTCCACATTGTTCATGTATTCTGCATATAGTAAATAAATGTCCACATTGTTCATATATTCTGCATATATTGACTCGGTGTAATCCAAACATGAGATGTCGGAGGCTCCGTCGTTACAGATTACCAGATCATAACGAAGGGACCAATCAGCTATTTAGCCACATCACCTTCGTCATCCCTTAGTCACAGTAATAAATCGTACGGTATGTCGTTATGTGTACTGCGCGATATTCAGTTCTATTGAAGAAAAGTGGGAGTTATGACTATGTGACAAATACATTTTTACTGCAGGCCGAAATTTGAACATTGAACCATATCGAAAATTGCGTCAGTATATACCATTTATTTAATATTTTTTAAAAACGTTTTAAATCGTAATAATATCCTCAACTAACTTTGCCATTGTCGGTAATGCAGTCAAATATAGACGAAAGGTAAAGCTTCTGTCACTATTTGAAATGATAAAGTACAAGTCGACCTTTCGAGCGAAGAGCCTTCGATCGTAGAGGCGAAGGGCCTTTTGATATTTTGTCATTCAAAACTGGCTTCATTCTAACACAAACAGTAGCCCGCCCAGCCCGATGATTTAGTTCCGCTATGCAAGGGGATGCTCACTGACTGTGGAAACAATCATCAGGGGTAGGCTGGCAATTTTCCGACCTCCGTCAGGAATAAAACCCGGGCCATGTACAAGTGTAGAAAATTTTTAAATAGTTGTTTATCCTTGGCTCAAGATAACACATGCGTAATGCGCATGCGCAACGTCCATAATATATAAAGTTGCCTAATATAAACCATATAAACAATTTTGGGATAAATAATTTGTCGTTATTCTAAATCTGCTAAAATCATGTCTCCCACAATTCGCCGAACCCATAGGTCCGCGTCCGAATACCCGACAACCCAGTCCGTTTCTGACATTCAGCATTGAAATTTGCATCACGTGATTAACTATGCGGCAGTGAGCACAAACAAGCGTCACCCATATGTAATTTCGTCTGAAAAGCATGCATGCATGGTGAAATCAGTCGTAGGGATATTTCAGTGCACTTACTTTTTTTCTGTACATGGTCTCCAACCCATGTGATGAGTACACCATTTTGGCAAACTTGCAGAAATAGGAACATGTTTTGTCCTCTTCTGCGGAACTACACGTGTTTTGTAGATACACGACCTTAATTAATTGTGCAGACACCGTAATCAGGTGATAGTACAGTGCATGATAGCATATAGAGTGTGATGGTACAGTGTATAATGGCATATATTAAGTGTGATGGTGTAGTGTATAATGGGATATATAGGGTGTGATAGTGCAGGGTATCATGAGATATATAGGGTGTGGTGGTGCAATGTATAATGGATATACAAAGTGTGATGTAGGTAAAAAATTATGACTGAAAGTTACGTGCAATAAACCATGCTGATTACACTAATTATCTTTCAATTTTAGGCTAACCACTTTTACGTAGATACAAAGCATGATAAAATCGGACCTAAACTTTATAAAACACAGTGTGTTTGTCAGAGGAGCCTAAAATTAATATAGGTAATACAATAGCGAATACAATTTGCCATTATAGTACGAGTAATGTTTGGAAATTTTGCCAAAATAGGACGAGCTTTCAGGGGGACTGAGGCAAACTTACACACCTCAGCGGCTCAGACATTTATCAATGTCAACATTATATTGTCTTTTGAAATCAAAATTTGGGTCTTTTTTATCTTTTGTTCGTATTTCATACAATGCTTTTGTTGTCTATGTACTTGCAACTACTAGCCATCCATATTGGCGGCATGAAAATAAAGGCAAGTTTATGAAGTTCAAATTTATACTGCTACACTTCATCGTGTTTTTGCTTACCGTCTTTCACATGAATTTCCAAAGAAACCAGAAGGGCAGACACATTGATTTGGTGCCACACATGTCCCGCCATTTTTACAACCAGGTCGACAAACCGCTACAATAAAAATTAATTATAATAATGTGTTTGTCTAGTGCCCTGTGGTGATCTGCGTGCTGTCTACGCCGTTTTCTTGTACTAAAAACAAGAAAAATCTCTCAGGTCTCATTTTTTTTATTTCAAGAGAATGACACAAAGAGGAAGACACAGATTGAAATGTAGCAAACTCACAACATTTGGACACGATGTTTACTTTGCTGGCAACGAATCTACGATCTAATATAGCAGGTACATGTGTTGCTTCATCGACTGAATCACTGCATAAAATTGTAGATTTCGATGTCGAATCTCACATAACATTGATGTTATAAATGTTATTTTATATAAGAAAAAATTACGAATAATTCAAACTTACGTCTCTCACAACGAGCTCCTCCATATTTATGAGAACAAACACAAATATTTTTTTTCAAACAGCGACCTCCATTCATGCAGCCTGGGGTACACTCTACTGAATATGAAAGAAAAAAGGATCATTAGTTTTGGGTACCTTATAGTAAGACTGGATTACAATTTATATGAGTCTTTTATATTCAATAATTACTTATCATGAATAACCAATTAATATAACGATAATAATATGTTAACACTTTAAAATACGCATTTTAAAATACACTGAAAGTGAGTTGGAAAAGTTATTTATACGCATATTGTTGGGCGTTCCTGCAAAGTAAATCATGTTGGGTCCTGATCATTGTTGGGTCCCCACAATGATCAGGACCCAACATGATTTATTTTATTAAACATGATTATACACGAATACTATCAACCCCTCCCCCCTCCCAATTATCGCCATAGGTATCTTCCGTGAGCTGAGTTTTGGATGTTTCGTTTCACGTTTTGTTTGTATTGTTTAATTTGTGTTGTGAAGCAACATATGGTCATGTGGTAATTCACCACTGACACTGGCAACGTTTGTGATTATACAACAAACATCGAAAGAAAAATGAAATAAATTAATCGAAATATTTGTTGCAATTATGAACCTTAAATCTGTTCTAGATTATTGGTCAGAACAAAAAAAAATTGTAATTATATTTGATAAGCCGGTAATGTAACAGGATTTTGTTTAAAGTAAAGAGTGCAGCTGATCACGAAGGTTCTTACGGAGTCCTGTAAATATCATTTGAGAATTGACGGTAAAATTCCATGCTCAAATATAAAAGGGAAAAGAAAAAAGGCAAATTTCGCTAGCATGAAGCATTGCTGCCGTGCAGTAAAACAGCAATTCTGTAAGGACACACGAATCAGAAGTGATGTAGTCAGAGGTAACTTGAAAAACAATTAGCCTTCCTAAATCTAATTACGGAAGTTTGATCGTCAACATAAGAAAGCATAAGGGTAGCCATAATCATTTTTTGAGCCGCCAAATTTATCGGGTTATGTTTCTTGATGCAGAATGTCTACAATATATACTGTGTTTCAACTTTGTTGCACTGTGGAAGAAAAGTCGTTCGAATACTCGCAAAGGATTCTGGTAAAAGAAGTCACGCACCTCAAGGACGGAAGAGAATCTACGCCAAACGTCAAAATGCTGATTGTATTTTTCAGGCAGTAGCATGTCTGTACATTACTTTGTCACCATACTTAAAACAAATTCCGATTACCCCGTTTACTTAATTCTACATCGTATGCAGTATGAACTTGTGGTCTAAATTTCTTGCGTGATAGACAATTGATCGTTTTCAAGCCTTCGGGTACATAAATAAATATTTCCGGCTTAATAAGCAGTTAGCTAAAGAAAACATGAATTTATTGATTAGATTTATAGTACAACAAGAACGTGGAGGAAAACGTATTGTGAGGCAAAGTCGTGCATGAAATGTCGTTCGATAAGGTAAGGGTAAGGTAATGTGACACTGCGCTGTCTTCTAATATTTTGTGGCAATTTCTTATACTTTTTTGTGTAAGAGGTGTTAACGATTTCAAAGTAAACATGTGACTGTTTTTGTTCACGTGTTCTCGAAGGATGTAAAGCAAACTGCAAAATACTGAATTCAAACCTAATTCTCGTTTGTTCATTCCTTTGTTAAAAATAGAAAAAAAGGACTGTTTTCTAAGAAAAATTTTTTTTCTAAAATAGTTTCAGTTGCTACATGTCTATATTGAATTATAAGGATTTATATAGGTTGTAAATGGATTTTATATTTTTGAATTTGACAGAAGATCTACTCAATGGATCATGTACACTAGTCATTCTCCTCACAGCCTGAAGAAATTTGCCTTTCCGTTTTTATAAGTATCAATGCCATTAACTGAGTTGTTGGCTAATGCATATGCTGTGTAGACTTACTGTTGTTATAATTTTGCTTGCATACGAGCAATATGCAAGTTAGTTGCTAATGAACTCATGATCGATGCAACTAGTATACGATGCAGAATGGAGTGTTAAATAGAATAATATAAAATAAAATGCATCTTGACTGGGAGGAAATATAATACAAGACAAGTATTTTATCCCACTGACAGTTCCAAAACATTTTAAGTAAACTATTTCAATTGGATTTTAGTAATCCAGGAAATCTATGACGTTTTATCACATTTCACTGAACTTTGAAGAGAGATAAAAATATTTCTTGGGGCATGTTTCATTGACACTTTGCCATTATCTGTTCTGTACGAGTTTTTTTAAAGGGTTTCTAGTCAGTGCGATTGAACTTTTTGTTCATTATTTCCTGGAAGAAGTGTACAGGTGATAAAGAAACTACCAACATAGACTGAAATACTCAAGATTACAGGTCAGCCAAAATTATTATAAATATTGACGTCCACAACCTGATTTTGACATTTAATAACAAAGAAATTTAAATAGCTCTAACCACATCTTATATTTCGACTAGTGAGATTATAATCTATATGATTTCCAATATTTGTTATTGTTTGATATTTCTAAAACCGTAATTGATCATGCCATATGTTTCTCAAGTTAGATAGTTTCACATTTTCCCTTGTTTCACGTATATACTCTTATTATACACATTAGTTAGCAACCACTTTTTTTTAAACGCGTCAGATTGATTGCGGATGTGTCATGTAAAAACAATGATATTATAATGTATACTTGTAAGTATTTTCTGAAAATGCATCGGCTAATTGTGAGAAATCTTGGAAAAATCAGTGAATGCGTATATCAAAAACCTTGTCTGATTTGATATTTTTTCAGATTAATTAACGTCACCTTATCTGCATAAATGGTTTTAAATGATCTAAATCCACGAGCATTTATTAAGGCTGAAGCAGGGAAATTACAAGCAGAGTGATTAAAGAATATGTAGGAACTAAATTTAAAAAGCTCGAATGAAAGAGTCGAACGAGTTCCTGCAAAGCCACCGAGTGAACAGCTAATAATCTTGTTGATTCAATACATTAATACATTGCATAGATCACCACTGGAGAATTCATTTATTTCATTCAGACGTGAAGTCTTGCTTCCAAATAATGAAAACGACAGCAGTGTCTTTTTACTTGTATTGACGTATTTTCACATTTTGTTGAAATGTTACACATTTTATTCGCATGAAATAGATATTTCTCTGAGGCTATATTTATCAGAATATCAGACGTGCTTTTACCATTTTTGCATGTTTTATGTTCCTATAAAGGCCACATATAGTGAGGATTATTTTTTTTCCAAGAGTGAAAGCAGGCAAAGTAATCTTCATATCTTTACCAACATATTTAAGAAGATGGTCATTTAAGAGGTATTATGTTAGTAGTAAGTGATTATATTCTTTATGTTAACTAAATAAGAGACCATATAGATAGATAATGAACATTAATGAGTTATTTACAGCGTCAGTGGGGTCCAAAATTTAATGCGATCAATGTTTGCGGTTTGCAAAAGCCGCGCCTGAAAAGGTAGTAAATAATTTTTTAATTTTTTTTTTACCTAAAATGGCTCGAACAAACCCAAATTGGAATGTGCACTGCAATACTTTAATCGTCAGCTAGATTCATAGACAAGTCTTTAACCCACAAGAAATCGTTGCAGCAAAACGAATAATATAGTTTGTGTGACCAGATTTTACCCATGAGATAACTTGAACCTAACTAATAAAAAACTGTGATTGTCTTTATAAAAAATTAGACCGAGCGTAGAGCATAATGGATTATTATGGATACGATTTCTGTCGTCGTAATTCTAATTCTAATCAGAACGTACCGTATATATAATGCACTTTTGCTGTACATGCATGTCTTATAATATTATACAGAGTTGATCAGAGCTAACTAAATAATGGAATATTGATAAAACTTTCGGATTAAGGATTTCGGGAGAAACTGTTACTTGTCATCTAAACTTAACAAATGTTATTAATCTGTTGAAAAATCTAGGAATGCATTGTAATGCCATTTGATAAAGAGCCGCTATGACTTTGAACTCATAATCCTATCAAATCTAGAAACAAAATACATAGTTGGCGCTATAAACTTTGTAAGTGGTATAAGTCGTTACTACTATTATTATGGCGATTAAAATTGCAAGCAAGATTAACAATAAAACCATCAGGCACTTTAGTATAACAGCTGAACGCATTTTCTGAATATTATATCCCTATATTTCCTGAACAAAAACGTTCATTTCCGAGTTTGAGTGACAAATCTACACTCATCACAAAGAAACAACAAGAAAATAAGTAAATGAAAATGAAAGCAGGAGGCAAGAATAAAATATTCCATAAGACGCATTTGCTTAGAATATTTTGCGAACTAGCAGCTTTTGTTTCTAAAATTGCCAGCATACTTAAAGAACAATATTAAACTGCACAACACGATAATATTCTGATTTGCATTCTCTACACAGACTACGGTTGTTAGCTTTGTCTAGATTTTTGATGAGAGTTAAGAAATGAGAAAAAAATAAGAAAACGTGCTCTAGGAGATGTAGCAATAACCGTATGAACAGAACAGAACAGAACAGAACAGAACAGAACAGAACAGAACAGAACAGAACAGAACAGAACAGAACAGAACAGAACAGAACAGAACAGAACAGAACAGAACAGAACAGAACAGAACAGAACAGAACAGAACAGAACAGAACAGAACAGAACAGAACAGAACAGAACAGAACAGAACAGAACAGAACAGAACAGAACAGAACAGAACAGAACAGAACAGAACAGAACAGAACAGAACAGAACAGAACAGAACAGAACAGAACAGAACAGAACAGAACAGAACAGAACAGAACAGAGCAGAACAGAACAGAACATAACAGAGCAGAGCAGAACAGAACAGAACAGAACAGAACAGAACAGAACAGAACGGAACAGAACAGAACAGAACGGAACAGAACAGAACAGAACAAAACAGAAATGAACAGAACAGAACAAAACAGAACAGAGTAGAGCAGAACAGAACAAAACAGAAAAAAGCAGAGCAGAACAGAACAGAACAAAACAGAACAGATCAGAACATAAACAAACAGAACAAAACAAAACAAAACAGAAAAGAAAAGAAAAGAACAGAATAGAGCAGAACAGAACAGAACAGAACAAAACAAAACAGAAAAGAGCAGAACAGAACAGAACAGAAACGAACAGAACTGAACAAAACAGAACAGAAACGAACAGAAGAGAACAAAATAGAATACATTATTTTACGATGGTAAACAGTACAAGAGATGAGACAAAATTGGCCTTCTTATATAATTTATATAATTGTATATATAGCTATACACGCGCTATGACTATGGTATGAACACTAAAATTAATACTAAAGAGTCGCTATAGTCTATACACTGTATTTAACAAATCAGATTTATGTAGGTTATATTTTATGAGGGCGAAGCCCTACTCAATTATCAGGTCAATGGAGAGCGAAAAAACTAAATTTTGCTAAAACAGAGATCAAATTTCCACAGAATATTTCAATATACTTTATGTACTGAAGCCTTTTTAAAAAAATGCATCAGCTAAAATTAATTCTACCACTATATTTATCCAAGACTAAATAGCAAGCTGAGTTGTTCAAATATGGTAGTATACTATATTTGGCTTTTTAATTCATTTACCGAGTGTTTAAAAAGTGTAATTTATAATTCTGATATAAATATATCACAAAATACTGACCTATAATATAAATTTTAATGGTTTTGAATGAAGCAAGCAATGCTGTAAAAATGCTGAAAATTATCATGAAATGCATGCCTTTTTTATTATAAAAATGATCCGCGTCTCGAAAAGATGAAGAACCTGGGAATGATGCTACAGGCATGTTAGAAAAGCTTGTTCTATACAACATATTTTGTCTAACTAAGAGATTCGATATAATACAGTATGATCTTTAGTGTGCTTTTGATTATAAACAGACGTTCACAACACGCTGTCTGACGATGCTTGCATGGCCATTCGTTTCTTATTACGCATGTACTTTATTTAGAAAGGTTAACAAACAACAACATTTGAAATGGGAAACAATTGTAATTTATATGAAATGTACAATAACTACTCTACTGCATGACATTATTTTAACAGTCCATTTTAAAACTATTTTTGGACTTTCAAAACATTTTCATTCAATCAAAATGTTGCTATAGCTGCTCTAGAGATATTCAGCTATATAATAACTAAAGAAAACAATTGATAATACAATTTTGGGCACCTGGTAGAATCTATCAACACATACTTTAATCTCAGCTAAAATTGGGGTTTTTTCTGGGCGTAGGTGCTAGCAGAGGTCAATAGAATTAGTTCAACCGATCGCGTTACCAGTTAAAAAAGTCTAGAAAGGTAATATGTTCTCGCAATGACTTGCAAATGCCATTTTAAAGTCTGTTGTCGTCGTTAAACTGCTAATGAGTCTACCAAATAAATTATCTGCGAGTGTGGTATAATGTTCTCCCTGGCACCAGATCAGATCACAGAAGTTACAACTAAAATGGAATAAAACGAGTATCAAGAAATGCCCCGTGATCATTAAAAATTTGAGAAATGTCAATAGAATTATCCTTAAACTATTCCTAAATCAATACTTGCTCCCACGCTCTTCCCTGCACGAAAGCCAAAGAGTCGATCATTTGAATAGCAATTTAATTCAAATTTATAGCATTATTATAATAAATCAAGCAATCGTAATTATTAAAATCATAAATAACGAGATGTGAAAATGATCTGCGTATAAGCATTCAATAAGGCAGATGTTGCCAGATATTTTGTTACAATGAGCCACAGACATAAGAAATGCGCTAAAATCTATAGTTATTGGGTACAATGAATTCCAGATGTTATCAGTTTATTTTCGTACAGCAGATATATCAACATTAATATGGTCAGAAATAAGCAATGTCAATGAATTGTTCGCAATAAGGTAAAAGCAGTCTTATATTATTGGATTTTTTAAATGAGATATTTGAAATTGAATTTAAAATTCGAAGCGAAAGGCCAGTGAAAGAGACACAGAATATCAGACTACAGGAGGGGCTCATCGTGTTGGGATTCTAAGAGACGACTGAAAATATTGTTATCTTGCCAGAAAATCAAACGTAATGCCATCAACAACAACACGTTCAGATAAACAGTCAGTTAAACAATTAAATGAGGAGCACAGGACCTCACATTTGTACAACTGAAGGATAAACTTGTTGTGTGGAAAGGCTAGTGGGTGTGGATATATATGCAAATATGCATATTAATTTTACGATTATCATGCCTAGGTGTTGTTTGCTCATTTGATATTATTGCTTGCAACTTGGAAGGCTTCGCGTTGTTAACACGACGTTTGAGTTGTTTAAGTCTCTCGGCCGGTTGTTTGGACAAGTCATCTGTATTGGCGTCCAGTAATCATGGCTCATCGTCATAGCATTCTTTTTGGCTTAACTGGGAATTCCTGCAACGCCTGGATCAGGAGCTTGGTAACAACTATGCTCACAAAATTACTCGCCATAGTATGGTCGATTTTTGTTTGGTTCGCTCTCCTCGCCCTCAACGGACGATTCAAATTTTTCCACAGCATTCAATATTTCTCCCCCTTGGGCCTATTCATTAGGACGATTAAACTCCCCCCCACAAACGTCGTATAATCTTCAAAGTCCTGGCGCCTGTCTTATCTTCTACCTCTGGCGATTTGCTCGTTAGTGCTTATAACATCTCCCGTGGCAATGAAGGCCTGAGACGCTCTTTAGGTATGTCTAACCTTCTCGTGTGACAGATGGTAGTTTGTCGCGGGTTCTCCCCAGTCAATTCAGCCAAGCTTACACGCTGACCATATGGTTGGCGCTAAATTTCAGTATTTTGTTTACTATTGCATTTGGGTGTACAGTTATTTGTTTACTTTTTTGGGTGTGCACTTTTTGTTTACGTTTGGGTGTACAATTTTACATTTTAGTTGATGTTTATATTCGTTTGTTCTTTCAGCTATTTTTTCTGCAGTAGTGGTATAAACATGTTATCACGCTGTTTACTTTTGGGTGTGCTACGGTTTTTGTTCGTTTACTTTTAGGTCAGCAATTTTGCCTTGTAGCTGATGTTTATATATTCATCTTATTATTGTTGTAGTTGCTGATTGTACATTTTCCTCGTCTTATGGATGCAGCATATTGATATTTTCAGGAGGGTGGAGTGACTCGGCTTTCCAGTCTTCCGCAAAATTTCATTTTATTGTTGGGCCTGCACCTCTCCCAGGCCTCTGAGGTTATCTTATCTAGACTCCTTTGCGTCGAGTCGCGCATACCTTTGATGCATAAGTTTGCAACGCTTTTCAAGTTTTCTTCGGTCGGCCCAGCACCTGGTTCGATTAAGCTAGGGGTTGGAAAGGGTTCGAAGTGGTTCGAAGTCTCCTCTCCAACTGAGCTCGGTGATGACGTTAAAGAGGTGAATTCTCGGCATCATTTTGATTTGTCAAACGACGCGATGCGATGCAGTTATTTGCCATTCGAGTTTCTGGCAAGTGCTTAATGGCTTACTACACTCCAAGTATTAATTAACTAATTACTCCTGCTGGTTAAATAAAGATGAGGGACAGTGCGCTACGCATTTGTGACGCCCGTGCTCCATGTTCTCAATATATCTCAGATAAGAAGAGCTAGAAAAAGAGGTTGATGTTGATTGGCAGAAAATAATGTGGACAGAGATTTAGTTCAGGACCTATTTTAGCGCTGAGTACACATGTAAATATCTCCAAACTTATAGCAAGTGTTCCAACAGGTCATGTTCCAACTGGTTTAGAATAACGTGCAGACTTTTTACAAGGATGTACTAAAAACTCTGACGCAGGCATCTTGTACAACAAAAGGCTGTAACGAGATTCTTATTTTTAACAAATTAACGATTTTCAATTTTTTTGTAAGTTGGTTGCAAATGTGGAAATATTTCAATGGAAAAGAATGCAATAGTGAGTGTAAAAATGTGCAGTATTTAAATGCACGTGTCATCTTCAATCCATACACAAAAACTAATGGAATAAAAATATTGCTAGAAGCATGAAGACAAATAATATTAGGTAGCATGCTTACAATATTTCATGAGTATATGTAAGCTTTAAGCATACAGGGAAAAATCTGTAAGCAGAAGTTATTGACTCAACTATACGAAAAAACCCCTCAAGGAATATAATCTTCTTATTACAAAGAAGAGCAAAAAACGATGTTGTAAATAGCAGTGAAAAGTTGAAGTATCGGACCTTTTCCTAATTGTACTCGTTTAGAAAACATGCAGTTTAGGAGAAAATATTTGCGAATGCAAACTTTTATATGAGTATGATAAATTGACATTTAACAATTGATTGAATCATCGTCAATTTTATTCTCGTCGATTCAGAAAGTTTAAAGATTTCAATGTTTCTTTAAGTCAAATGTGCAGTAAAATCCTTTAATTATTCCTCAGAATATCCAGAAGTCACAGAACGTAGTGATGAACAGAAAAGAAGAAGCAAAGGTAAGTGTGGGATGAAAGTGATCTTGGTCCACGCAGTCTTTGGTAGGCCAACATGAGGTTCTCTACACTGACACACGTACCACGATCATGTTTTTTAGTCCAAAAAGGATCTAGTAAAGTTATTTACTAATTTTAAGTTGGCATCAATAAAAAGGGAGGGATCATTCATCTGTAATATATTGTCAACCTTATTTACGAGCGATGTATTATGGCTGCTTGAACGATTAGAAAATAAACAACTACGATAATAGTGTGGTTGTGTTCAATTATGGACCTTTCTCCCTCTAAACAACAGTCTCAGGCATGCTTCACAAAGAATTTTCAAGAATTACAATGCTAGGTCATATTCTACACTTTTGTCTTGGATTTATACATATGCATGTACCATGCATACATAAATTTACTGGATATAAATTTTTCTGTATTTAAACATCTAGTTACTGTATAAACTATTTCAGAACCATCCTCAGAATGAAAAACTGTAGCTTCGTATTAATCTGACACTGCGGAGAACGACGAAAATTTCTTTACATCAAGCAGGATTTGAACTCGCATCTTCGGGTTTCTTGACCAATGCTCTACCAATTAAGCTATATATACATCGAGCCAACTTGGATGAGCACAAACTCTGCATAAACTATGTTGGTTTCGTACTAATATATGCTTCTTTTAAGATAACATACCAAACGATCCTCCAGCAATTTCTATTATAGTGATCATAAAAGCTATATACATACAGTCAACTTTCTGGTCTATTTCCAATAAGTAAAAGGATCATATTGTTATTTTGTATATTCAGTTATATGAGTACGTGTCAGTACTAAACAGTATTATAGTTCTGTCTAAGCATTGCTCAATTTTTCAAGTTACACAAGACAGTATGAAACTACTACTCAATTTAATTGTATTTATTGGCTTTCTTACACACAAAATGTTGCTAGCTATAGACAAGACATTTTTAGAAATCATATACTACCAAATCATGTGTCCATAATCTTACCGTAAAACGTGCAATAAATTTCAGAAAAATATGTTCACTTTAAAAGTGCGGTGTAAGACTATATAGATATATTTCTATCATAGTCTTTTATAGTGAAGGTCATATATGAATGGACATGCATATATCACTTTTAAGCTTGTGCTGCAAATGCGTTGTCAGACCATTACAGTTCTCTATAGTTGACTCTAACTCACTGGTTAAAAACCCTGACCTATAAATGCCCAACCTCGTTTCCAGGGCCTTTTAGGTCTTTTTCCCGCTCTCCAATTAAAAAATGGCCCTGAGTACGAGATTGATGTACATATGTGGAAAATGATGGTAAAATTTAAGGAGGTATTTAAGCAAGATATTTCGTTTTCCAAATGGCGCAGAATATAAGGTATCAGAGGCTATGTTGATAGAGCCAACAGAGGTTGCTGTATTATTTGTTCACTTTCACATAAAAACATTTTGTTGTTGTTTTAAAAGATTACAACAATTTATCTTAATTATAACAATTTCATCCACGCTTATTCTTTTCGAATACTTCACAAATGTTGAAATTATTGTGATTTTCAAATAAGGCAAGAAAACAAATATTTCTAAATTGAAACGAAATTGGCACCGTCACAGCAAAATTTTCACCGGATGTAATCTATCGGAACCAATTATTTTATCCTAGAATGATGATATTTCAGCTTTTTAATGGTTACTGTCACAAATGAAATCGATACTTAATAGTCTTACTGCGCACCCACGTACACATCAAGACGGATAATCTCAAGATGGAAGATGCTCATGTTCGTCGTCGAGGCGTGGACGCTAACGGTTTATCCCTAAAAATTTCTTTTTAGGTTATAATTAGAAACTAGTGAGGTTCAGATTTGACTTCCTCTACCACTACCACTACCACTACCACTACCACTACCACTACCACTACCACTACCACTACCACTACCACTACCACTACCACTACCACTACCACTACCACTACCACTACCACTACCACTACCACTACCACTACCACTACCACTACCACTACCACTACCACTACCACTACCACTACCACTACCACTACCACTACCACTACCACTACCACTACCACTACCACTACCACTACCACTACCACTACCACTACCACTACCACTACCACTACCACTACCACTACCACTACCACTACCACTACCACTACCACTACCACTACCACTACCACTACCTTTCCCCAATTTTTAAACAATTTAATTGGTTAATCGGGTAGGTTACCTTTTCCCAATTTTTAAACAATTTAATTGGTTAATCGGGTAGGTTCGGCCCATCTGGTTGCTTGAAAGATACATTAAGGTAGCGGTAGAGGTATTGGAAGCCAAATCTGAACCTCTTTACTGTTGTTGGGCATCTACTTCTTTATATAATGAAGGGAAATTAGACTCATGCTTCACTTCAATTTTAAACCCGAAGATACTGGGGAATGGACAATAGTCACAAGTTGATTTTATACGACATTTTCATGGAAGTGACAGACAACTTTTGGTTGGGAAGAATTGGAGAACTGAAGAATTTAAGAAAATTAATGTGCACATAATTATAGATGACATGTGATGTTTGTGTACAGACATCATGCAGCTAGAGTTTGCATGTTGCAGATAACAGAACAACACTGACAGTACCGTAGCAGCAGTTTGGGGCCGAGGTGCAGACACTAACTGTACCAAAATGATGGGCATGGTTAACGGATAAAATTGATATAATTGCCGATATAATGGACGAAAGCTACTGCACCTGAGAGATTAGAACACTTTCAGTTTTTACGCCATGTTACAAATATATTGATGGCCGTAATTAGACGGCTGCATATCGCACGGTGCTAACAGTTTAAATCTCAACATGCCAGGTGATTCCGTTCATTATTGTGACTTGAGAAGAGTTGATATATCATCAACTAAATCCACAATTCAAACTGAAACCCCGTTCGCAAATGAAGCTTATAACTAACAAAAATTAATGATGTATCCGGGGATTATTTCATTTTCAAGTGTGACTGATTTATATGTTAAGCAGTCATACTTAGCTCATATACTCATCGCGTACATGTACTCAAGAAAACGTATGAAGTACGATTGCAGAAAGTGGCGCAAGAGCGTACATGATGTCCCAAAAAGTCTACGATACACAAATCATTCGTGCGTGGGGAATACCTTTCTGGGAATTTAGTTTAATTCTACATGAATACAGGTTCCCTTCGTTCAAATAGTTTAAACAAAATGATTTCTCAAATAAGTCTTATTAGGCCTGTTTCGTACGTCGCACTTCAGTTGCGTCGAATGCAATTCAAATAATAGATAATGAGATGACTCTCCAAATTATCACCTCATTATAATCTTATTATCTATTGTTTGTACTGTATTATTATTTGTTTTGTTATTCACCTCGATATATGTCGCTTAGTCGCGTCGAATGCAATTCAAACAATAGATAATGAGGTGACTCACCTCATTATCACCTCATTATCTATTGTTTGTATTGTATTATTATTTGTATTGTTATGGACCTCATTATCCCTGCATTCTTTAGTTAGCTTCTGAACTATGTCTTTCAGACAGAAATATTTTATTATTTTTAAATCCAGATTTGCTCTATTCGCGGAACGTCATACACCGATGTTTTCAAAATATAGTCTGAATACAAAAATGATATTTTTGCTCACAAATTAAAAGCGCAATCAGTGTTTTAATCGGACGACAGAGACAGTTTACGATTTCGAACAACAGACAGAAATTATAATAAAACAGCATTCTGTGGCGAGCTTCCAGTCTTCAATATATCAGTGGAAATGTAAAACTGCTACGTGTATCTCGTGCAAGAAAAACTCCTCAAGATAAATTGACAAACATTTTATATTAGAAACTCTCAACTCATGTTCTACAATACATTATGTTCTCATGTTCATTTTTTCATTTCTAGGCTAAACTATTCTCTGAATTTATAAACCCTCTGATCACAAAAAGATCTGAAACACTTGTAAAAATGTAATTTTATCGAATTGCTTTTTAGAACTGTCCAGCGCCAGTAGACGTTAGCAAACGTTCGTTTTATAAGAACGGAAATGTCGTTCCCAAAATCTCAATTTTAGTCAGTGAATTAACTCTTCTTTTGTGAAGAGGTGTTCGTCACATTCATTTAAAGTGCAGTGTGTTACAGATCTCTGTGTGTTCAATAGGATTACGGAAGCATCTTTGTAGAATTACGGAAGCATCTTGCATTCCGTAACGTGTACATTAATTTCGGTCGTACTTCAAATATGTTAAATGGAGGTTGTACACGCATACACTATTATACTCCAGAGATATCGGCAAATGATCTACAATTTTTTTGGAAATGCTAATTGAGACGAAGTAACTACGCCGATATTTTAACGCTTTATGACGACTTACCATTCTCACAACGTGCCCCACTTGTTTTGTTCGGACATGAACATCTGTTAGGAAATCGACAGATTCCTCCATTCTGACATTTTGGACGACAGATTGCTGAAGAATTTTCAATTGAAGATGAAGATTACTATATTGGTCATTGTATAAGGTGTATAAAAAATTAACAAATTTTAGTGTGGGTGGTACAATTAATGCATATTATTAGCCACGTTGATTGTTTCTCGTGACAGATCAGTGATTTTTCGAATGGACTTTTCTTTTCTTATTCCCTGCCTTAATAATGTCAATGCCAGAAGTGAAAAAATACAATTTCAATTTCACAAACATTGTCTCTATCGAAAGCCTAATCTTTCCGACCCTAAAAGAATGAATCCTGTACATTAGATAATAAACGCATGAGAGCACTGCAAAGTTCGAGTACAAGATGTTGTAATACAAGGTTGTATTGCGATTGATGGTTGCCAGCCGCTGTTTGGTCGATAGACTTAGGTAATTAACTAATTTGTACTCACTTGTCTAACATAGCGAGGCAGAGACTAGTGAAACCGTTTAAAAAACGCTGTGGTTCTTGTATCCTGTGGTTGACTAAATCTCTCACCTAGACATGCAGTCAGAGGTATGTCACATTTTACGTAATAATTCCATGTTCTAATATAAATCTTAATCCAAGCCCTAATCCAAACCCTAATCCTAACCAGCATTTTATTGTCATGTTTTAACTTTGATGGATTGAAGATTAATTTCGCGTGCTGAGAACACGGAATTATTACCACATTTTAGACTTGCGGCCATGTTGGATGGAACCACTTGAGCATCGAATGCTATAGATTTCTAATACAGAATATTTTGTTTTCATTTTGAAGCAAAAGTTTATACGTTTTAAGGCCAAAGCTTCCTAACAATCAGTTTCTAACAGAAACTACGTTATATGTGCGACTATTTAACATGGCCGCCGATCTCAAAATATGACGTGATCTGACCTGATCAAAAGCATTAAAATTAGGAAAACACCTAAAATTAAAAGGGGGAAAATTTCTGAGTATCTTCCTTGTGCCAAAAGAAAGTTTTCTTGGTTTTACTTAAAGACGACGATGCAGAGAATATAATAGGTTCGTTGGTTCATTCCTGCAATTGGTAGCTCAAGCAAAAACTCGTACATGCACAAACGTTTGACTGAGACCTTGGATCAGGCAATGTCGATATGATCTTACCAATGTTACATGTACTACCAGACCAGCCAGATTTGCAATTGCATTTATTGCTGTCATAACAAAATCCTCCATTTTGACATGCCTTCTTGCACAAAGCTAGATATAAATAATAAACAATTTTCGTTAAAAATTTCGACACGACATTATCATGATATATTTGAGATATTACTAAAATAGTTGCATTATGTTCAAACAAAACGCTATAACAAATATGAATTAATATATCAGGACTCTCCACATTTTGGAAGTTGTTTTTGTTGTTTTTGCAAACAGTTTGTGCTGCCATGCTGGTGTCCTGACTTTTTAAAATCCTGCAGAGTCTACACCTGATTATCAGTGCAAAGATGTCGATGTACGGAAGATGATCGAAAAAGTCAAAGCTAGAACCCTTTGAGAGGAGGAGTTTGCCCGGCTAATGTCTTTTGGAATGAGCCTTATTTAAAATGAAGTTAGTCATGAAAATTCCTCCCAACCTAATTAGCTCCAAATCACGCTAATTTGATTGGCTAAAAACTCGTTTTCATATATACCAGCAAAGCGATTTAGTAAAGCGGAATAATGCTTGGTACAAAATACAGTGTTCCCGAATTTCAAGATAGAAAATTTTTCAATTGAATCGAAATGATAAATTTACAGCCATTTGAATTTATCGTTTCGCTATCGTTTCCTAACGTTTCGCTGACTAAATGTTTTAGCATCTCAGAGTTTTAAAAGTTCCATGTGCATTTGAATTAGCATGAAGCCAAAGCTGCTTTGTATGCAAGACGGTAAAAGCAGTTTTCTCCACAGGTTGCAATGGTTTTTTTCCCTCAAAATATCACAGATTGACCATTAATTGTAATCATAAATTGAATTGAAAACCACGTGATAAGCGGTGACAAAAGAATAGCAATCAAGCATCGAGGGAATAAAATTCAGCCGAACGCGAAGGTACACTGAAACTTGTTTCAAATTATTACCATATAAGTTCTTTTTTGTTTAAAGCTAATTAAAATATACGTGCATTTTATTCTGGTTTAGGAATAAATTTTTTGGGGGGGGGGATATTTTAGCCTACCTGATTGCACACGTTTGCCACATTAGGGATCATTTCGTACGTGTACGTCACAAGATCATTTGTAAATGAATGGATTTGGGTTGCTTTGCCCATGACATAAACGGCAACACAATTTTTGGATTCTTTAATTTTTCAAAATTTATATAACATCAACAATTTGATTCAGACAAAATTTCCAGTAGCCAGATAAATTTGTAGTACCATTCCAACTAAATGACATTAGCAAGGGGTTTGATAAATATATCCTTTTTGCAGTAGAAACAAATATTTTACTGAACATTTTGCAACGTATGCTGTATGTCCAACAAATTTTTTTCAGTTATTGAAGCTAGGTCTGTTTCCACTCTCCAGTGTGCTTTATTGTACTGTTTATTCGTCTTGAGTTGAGTTTATTCGTCTTATACCAAGGTTACTGGTCTTTACATGGCACACAGTCTGTCTATAATTCAGTCTTTGTATGTATAATGCATCTTAAGTCAGTTTTACGCGTTCAAAGGCCAAGAAAAAACGCTTATTTAATGACTAAGAATTCTTGAACGGGTTAGCAAATTGACGCGACCTCATTCATTAGACAAGTGTAAACCAACAAGAATAAAAAAAAGTAAAGGATTACCATAGGTGGTAAGTAGAGTAGAAGTACGCCCATCAGTTTGGTAGATGCATGAAGACTAAGTTTTTGTTCCTTCAATTTTTTTTCCTTCGCAATCCGAAAAAGCTGGATTGTAAATATGCTCAAATTCTGAGAGACATTGTTTTGAACTCATGTTACTGTTTCCCAATAATAGCCTTCCTAAACCATTAAATATTGATATTACGTCATTTATGTAAATTCAATGATAAAATTTAAAATGTATCGCTCGTAAAATCGGATCCTTTATTACACAGAAACACAATAATTAAGCTGTGGGTAGCTCCCAAATCCCCATAAGGATGTAATTAGGAGTAAGTTTAAGAATAGGATTTGGGTTACGATTAGGAAAAATGTTAGGATTGGGAGTGAGTACATGAAACACGACAGAACTCCCTATATTAATACCAAAATTAAATATGAAAGAAATCAGGGAATATTTGCAGAGAATTTTGAGAAACTACAATTTTGCCCGATCAAAGTGCACGCATGTTTATTTATCATTATCATATTTTTCTTGTTGGACTTTCAATTACATAAGCCATGTAACTGAATGACAGTCCAGGTACTAATTGTTTACATAGAGTGTTTTCGAGAGTTCGTACGAATTACATAAATAAATTACCGCAGCCTTCTTCTAGGTATGCGTGTGTTTCACACTAGTTGCCTGCAACCAAATTAATAAGGCCTGCCAATTTAAATAGAATACCGACGGATGAGATTGGCATAAACGAAGAATGGAGCTGAATATGAAGTTTTGTCGATCATCATTTATATAATAGCAAAGCAAGAAAATTAAAGTAATGTTATTCACCATATTGACATCGGGTGCCAGAATATCCTTTTCTGCAACGACATTTGTTTGGCAAAATGCAAATTCCACCATTCATACATGATGGTCGACATGCAGCTACAAAAAGTTAGAAAATATTTGTTGTATAAATGAAATAATTAAAAAGAAATATGTAGGAATTTCTAGAAACAAGATATATACTAATAAGAAAATCAAAATTTCATAGCCAGCATTTTAGTAACCATAATAACCAGTGGCGGATCCAGGGTAAGTCGAAATAAATTATAGCAGCTCAATTTTAAATTCAAAATAACTTTATAACAATGTCATAGGTCATGAATTTCAAAAGAATAAAACCTAACCAATGCAGTTGCTTTGAAGGTATTTTAAAATGTAAATATATCCTAGAATGAGCTGTGGTAATTTATTTTGACTTACGCTAGACCCGCCACTGATAATAACATCCGAGTAACTTGTAAGTCTTACGTTTACACGATGGTGGAGTATATCCAGATGTACAAGTGCACACTCCAGGTTTCAGACATCGACCACCCTGTTTACATCTTGGAGAGCATATCGCTGAAAAAAATGAAAGAATATTTTTAGATGATTTTCGAATGGTCAATTAAAGGTAACATATTTAACATATTACAATCATCTCACGAAAAGGAAAGACAAAATATTATTTATTCGAAAATCATTATGTAAGTACACTAAATAGTCATACGGTAAAAAAAATTGGCCCAAAATTCTCCCTTGCATCAAACAAGTACTTGAAACATTTTGATTTTGGTTCATGCACATATAATACGTGAATGGACAATTTGCATGTTAGACTAACTTTCAGTCTAGCCAAGACAAACAAAATCTTTTACCACAGTTAAAAAGAGCATCCTAAAGTTAGTAGAATTGCCAAGTTTGGTGGCGAAATGTTGTAAAGCATGGAAAATATGGCGTCGCAAAGTTTGCAAATTTGTATACATTTTCATTACGAGAGGAAAAAGTTACCACTTTTCAGCTAAAATTGTATCAAAAGTGACAACTTTTTCCTCGCGTAATACAAATGTATACAAATTTGCAAACTTTGCGAGGCCATATTTTCCATGTTTTACAACATTTCGCCACCAAACTTGGCAATTCTACTAATTTTAGGATGCTCTTTTTAACTATAGTAAAAGATTTTGTTCGTCTTGCCTAGTTAGTCTAACATGCAAATCGTCTATTGTGATGCCACTAGACTACATTGCCGCTATTGTGTAGCTGCAATCTATGGTGTAGCTATTCTGAAATGCTGCAAGACCATGAAATTGACAAAAAATATGAACATTGTTTCAAGTCACTATACGTAGGCCTATTTTGACAAGTTATAGTCCAAAGATAAAAGATGTTAGAAAATCAACCTTTTTCACAGTTCTTCCCAGCATAACCTTTAGCACATTTGCAGACTCCTTTATAAGTTAAACATCGTCCTCCATTTCTGCAAACTCCTTTGCATGATGAACCTAGAAGTTCAAAAATACCCAGTATTCGTTGATGTCACTAAGAAACGCCAAAGAAAAGAAGGGGTGAAAAAAAACGATCAACTTTTGTATTCAAATATTTAGACTGCCGTATGAACTGTACAAACCTCTCCTTTTTTGACAATTGGTACCATAGTAATGTTTTTGGCATTGGCATTTATTTCTAGCAGCACAAACACCATTTACACATCGTTGTCGACATTTACCTGGACACAAGAATCGAAAAAAAGTTGTAATTATTAGCTGACATTGGAATGGTAATATTGCCCAGAGTAAGTACATAATTAGATAACGAGCTTGAGATTTCTATGCAGTGATAGAATCTATGCAGGTAGAATCAGAGATAAAAATTATTTTAAGCTATTTAATCAGAAATTTACCGACAACAAAGTAAATTATATTTCATGGGAAACTGTGAAGATATTTCATATGAAACACATATGAAATATAATTCCATATGAAATTATATTTCATAAGGAATTTAGTAGTAGGCATCGAAAAGTAGGAAACAGCTAAGGCCAGTACTTTTTTGTATTTTAGATCATCTGGTATTTTGGCAGTGGCGGATCTAGCGCAAGTCAAAATAAATTATCACAGCTCATTCTAGGATTTATTTACATTTTAAAATACCTTTAAACCAACTTCATTGGTTAGATTTTATTCTTTTGAAATTCGTAACCTATGACATTGTTATAAAGTTATTTTGAATTTAAAATTGAGCTGCTATAATTTATTTTGACTTACCCTGGATCCGCCACTGTATTTTGGCTTCGAGCACAAAACTACATTTAATCCGACCTACCGAGACATGGTTCAATATTACATGGTTCTTCTTCTTTTTCTTGTAATAGAGCTTGACATTCATTTGGTGAAATTGACCATGATTCCTTCGTACACCATTTGACACGACGTCTTGTTCCATCTCTTCCACAAGTTTTACTACACGATGTCCACTTAGACCATTCGTAATCCAACTCTAAAGATAAAACCACATTCCTTAATAAAGTATGGATATTAACTTGTGCGTATCAGTGTTAAGAAGGTGTTGTGATGTGATCTGAATTGATATGTGTCTTTCCTGTTGTCAGGGCTTTGCGTTGTTATATTTTCTTGTCGATATAGGAAGATTGCCTCATCTTTAGTACCTCTTTATAAACTCCTGCACAGGTACTACACTCTAAAACAATCTTGAATTTTATTTATACCTGGTTCTGGTGTAGATCCTTGATCAAATGGATTTTCTTTCTATATCGTTTAAAATGTCATTCTTAGTTTTAACTGAAATTAACGCGTGCCTAACAACATACAGCATACCTAACGATAATTAACCTATCTTTCCCTAATGCATGTGCATACAATTCACTCTTATTCCGAATTCGAAAAGTAAACCCTTCTTCATTCTTCCGAAGTCTTACTGAGAAACTTTTTTCTCTTCAGCTTGTGATATATTTGAAAATATATTTAGCTTAAGTCTCACATAGTAGCAATTAATATTGAATTATGTAAAATATACAAAAAAGTTACAGTTTTTTCGAGAAACTTTGTGGAGTAAGGCCCACTGAAACGTTTTTGTATATTCTCCAGTTGTTTATTTTTTTTTCGAACAGATAATGCCATTTATATTAGTTTAGTGTTCGACTCATCTTTATCATTTCATATTGTTGCTAAGAGAAACTTTCAATTAGTGTGTCCGAAAAAAAGCTATCTTTAATAGATTTTTTACGCTAACATTGCAAATTAATTGAATTTGTCCTGCCAAAATAACACAGAGTGGGCTCATTAGGGAATTAGAATATTCAAATTTAAACGTTCAGCTCTAATGCTTGACTTCAAAAGGTAGCCTTTTTCTTGGGACACACTGTATGTTGTTGCAAATGAGCTTAGTGAACGTGGGTGTTCAAAAAACCCTGGCGGCTGATTTCTGCGATTAGGACTATATATAATTGCAGATAATCCCTCTTATTATATCTGTAAATTCATCATATAAATATTTATTGTCACTTAATATGTACTGGCTGAGGCAGATGATGACCTTGAATATCCTCCTCAGTAACCTACGCTAATATTTTGAGTTGATAAGTAGACAAAAATTTCTTTCGCTTTTATTCGCATGATTGGCAAAAAAAAACAGTGATTAATCGTCAAAGCTAACAACCTCAATATTTTGAAACGTATGCATGCAAGATTTCGCATGTCAACATGTTGATGTATTAAGCAAATAGATGACTTCTTTTACTGTCGATATTAATGAAGATAATCTTCCAGTGATATTTTTTTATCCAGAAAAGTAAGTGACATTAATCACTTGACCACACCAGGAACTCTTCTCATGTATTATAATAAATCTCGCGCACGTAACATCATATTATTTTGACAACATTGTTCAGTCTACTCGTAAACGTATTTGAATATTTGAATTACATATGCGGCATGCCACAAGTGCAAGGAGTGCTTATTGCTGAACTTTTTGAAAATTTAAAACATTGCATGGACAAAATATTTCGACACTTACCTGATAAAGCTCATTCAACTGGCATTGTCCTGGACCAGCTTTAACATCATTAGACATAGACAGCTCTTCAACATAGAACTAAGAGATTTAGGAAATGTTTTAATGTTAGACGGTGCTAATCTAAAATAACTTTTTATTATCCATCGTACAAGAGGGTTGGATGAATAAGAAGAAAGCTACATGAGTTAATTTGCTTTCCGTTCTCTTGCGGTATCACACTAACCTGCTCAAACCTAAAATCTCGCAAAATTCTTATTTTTGACATGAATTACAAACGTCAGTGTAGTAATTATCTTCTCACCTCTATGCTTTCACCTCCTGGGGGGTTTTCAGCCTTTGCATTCAAATATACATTTCCCCTTCTGTCCACGTCACTAGGAATTGCTTGTGTAATTTTCTGTGTTCCTATCATTTCACAATCCATGTAAAATGACACAGAACCGTTTCCAACACTGAACGCAAATCGATGCCATTTTTTGTCCACAATTTCCACATTGAACGCTATAAATTGATTTCCTCTCCCAGTTTGAGCATATTCCAACGCAACGGAGGTTTTACTCACTTTGATTCCAATCTGCAGTCTTTCTTGAGAATCATAGAAACTGATAAGATACCCTCTTGAATAGTTAATGTATTGAGCCGCAGCAAACATCGTGAAACTCTGTGGAAATCGATCCCAAAATATTTTATGTGTTGGCACCGACAGATTTCCAGAACCGTCGATTTTTAACGCGTTGCCGTGTCTGGCAGGTGCTGGTGTAGGATAAATGCTGCGACTATTTCGACGTAACTGGAAGTGTTTCAGTAAATTCGTTACCCCTGAACAAAACAAATAAATCACAATAAACCATGTTTTAATGTCATTGAATTTGCGTTACAAATTTTACAAATTTTTATAAGCATTAAAATTAACGAGAATCAAAGCTCTTTTCTATCAGTTTTCAGTTTATGACAATGATAAAACATGTAACGACAATTACTTGGCTGTTTTTTGCGTAGCGATTCTTACCTCAAAAATGGAAGAAATGAGAAAATGCAATAAGTTGTTTTTTTTCAATATTTCTATAATACTTGCAGTTACAATGTTTTTAACATAATCTTAATATTGGCCATAGGAAAGAGCAAGCAAATCTCCTATCTAAGTGCAAAAATCAGTTAAAAAGATTTTGTCTATTATACCTAAGGTCTTATAAGTATTTTTAACATTTTTAAATAAACTGGAACAACGTGAAACTTGATGAACTTCTCAATGCTTTCTTATCATTAATTAATATTCCATTTTACATTATCGGATACGAATTTTTTAAAATATTTTAATTATTAATTATTAATTAGCAATCCAGGTAAAATAGAAACCTCTTAAGGTGGCTCCCTACAGTTGCAGGGCAGATCTATATAGATCAGTGTGGAGCTTCGCCGACCGGCAAATGTTTTGAAATGAACAACACATGAAAAGTTGTGTTTTGAGGTTTTTCTATACGGCGAAATCACCAAGTGTTCTGTACATGATAAAAAGTTTGTGAAACCTAAACAGTATGTATGTTTTCAACTGTTTTTTTTTGTTTTCCGACCGCGTTTTCGTAAGCTTTTACGTTTGCTCATTCTGTTTTTCGTATGTCGAGTCGAAATTTCATCACGTCAGCAATGATTTTATGGATTTTAGCCTCGATTATCCGCTGTTTCCTACGGTGAATTTTTTTAAAACTACGTCCAGTTGTTATACCATATCAAAGGTAAGACATATTCGAATTTAAAAAAAATCTACAAGTACGTTTCCCCGCAATCGAAATCCACGAATATATCAAAATCTGAATTATAAACCTGTCTTCAAATTTTGATATCTTTGTCCTTTATACATCAATAAACAACTAAAAAAATTTCAGAAAATTTGACCGAAGAGAAAGAAAGTTATTGTTCATTCATTGTGAAATTAAGCATTAAAACTGCAAAAAATAGAACGATATAGTTACCACAGCAACGCTTATTTTGTTTCTATTTTTCTATATATGCACACCAAACACTTCATATTTTTCCTAATAGCACTCAAATTGCCCTGTTTCAAGTGTAGTCGGCACAAATTTCGTTGCAAGCTGATGTGTCGTAAAAAGCCTGACATTTTATGCTACTGTAGGCTGTACCCTTAAGGGGTCTAAAGCCTCAAAACAGCTCGTTTGTGATGAAAACACGGTATTTACAGCGAGATAAAATATTACATACAATATAGACGCATCTCTAAAATTAACGTGAGCGGACAAAAAGAAATGGAATTCTGGAAAGAATTAAAACTAGAATATGAACAATTATTTCTCTTACCAATTGATTTTTATCCATATTTTTACTATATTATTATTAAAATTTACCATTATTGTTATTGATAAATTATTATTACAAAATCATCATTGGACAGAATGAAATACAATACTTCACAGCTTAGATATACACGCATGTCAAACGCTTTCTCTCTACGTTGTACATATCTAAGATGTAAAGTACTGCATTTCATTCTGTCTGATGATGACCTTTAAATATAGTCAAAAATTTACAGCTTTCAACCTGCGTTTTGTTTTGAAGCATATCTTCCATACTCAAGATGTCTTTTTTCGGATTTTGCCTTTTACTTTACTCTACTTTAATTGTCGGCTGGTCATGGTTTTTGGATTATTCCCCGAGCCGCAGCGCGGAGCGCTGCCCGGGCCAGGGTTACTAATTCTGAGATGCGAAAGTCATCCGCCATTATGTATTGGTTTGGTTTGGTTTGGACAGGGGTTTGGACGTTCGACCTTTTAGCTGACGTCATTGAATACCGAGGGTTTTTTAAAATAAATGTCATGAAATCTGCAGGGAACCAAATCGTAATCATTAAAAAGCAATAAAAATAAATCAAAAATACGGGAAAGAAGACGAAAGAACGCGCCAACAGAAGGAAACAAGAAAGGAAACGTCCATAAAAGGTAGCCATATTCAGACTATTCAGTAGCCGTAATGATTCCACATTTTAATTTCGAAGTTTACGTTTCTTTGTTTTGTTAAAGCAAGACTGTTGTTTTATTGTAAGTGTAAAAATAATTTATAGGTGAAAATACGGCCGTAGCTATTTTAATCATAAATGCATGGCTTGAAATGGTTTTTTTTGCAATTTAACAAAGATTTAATAGTTTATAAATATTCATCAAAACGTTTTAATAAGTAGCGTAATAAATTGTATTTCATACCGTACCAAAGTTCACACTACGCATGATGACATACGGACCACAGACATTTAAAAAATTAAGTATTTTTTCATTAAAACTGGTAATTCTTTCATTATTTTCACAGTTATTTGAAAACTGTCGTGTCGGCGTGTTGCTATGACAACAATCCTCAGAATACTTCATGTTCCGAAAATAAAGTTGTATCTTTGATATTGAAGCGAGGGGTTTTGCATGCATGCATGTATATGTATTTCTAGTATTACTAATATTATACCTCAAATTCAAATTGTCCAATTAAAATATCGTATTTCTACCACGTGATAAGGTGGATTCGCCAGGTATCTCACTTTAAAAGTGAGATATGCCTATATCTCACTTTTAAAGTGAGATACAGTCTGTAAATATCAATGGTAAATATCTCCGCTGTCATGGCAACGCTTGTACACGGAAGCACAGATTGGCAAGTTTTCGTAAACAGAAATGGCGGAATGTGCGAAAAGTTTGATGAGCTTTACCATAGTAACCCACTAATTGATAGTATATTTTTTGTGATGCGCGCGGTCCAGTTCAATGCACGGTCAGCTTGTGAGGCATCAATGTTTACATCATAGTTTACATCATGTGTATATATTTTCCTAAGGTTTGGCAAGTAAATGCCTAAGTTACACACGTAGCCCCGATGAAATGGTACAAAAACTACACAAATACGATTGAAAACACAAAATAAACACTTCAAAAATAGACTCGGATAATTTTACTAAACTGCCAGCCACTTTTTTGGGCAAAAACAACAATGAAAATTTGGTAAAATTCGCAAAGTTTTTCAAAATTTTGTTGAATTTTTCGCTGTGACTATGCGTGGTCCAGGTCGCCTGACATAATTTCAAACGGTTTTTCCGTTTAACTGACGACGACAAGATTTCATTGGTATTTAAAGCTGGAAAAATTTCGAAAGCCAATGAAATCTTGTCGTCGTCAGTTAAACGGAAAAACCGTTTGAAATTATGTCAGGCGGCTTGGACCACGCATAGTCACAGCGAAAAATTCAACAAAATTTTGAAAAACTTTTGCGAATTTCACCTGATTTTCATTGTTGTTTTTGCCCAAAAAAGTGGCTGGCAGTTTAGTAAAATTATCCGAGTCTATTTTTGAAGTGTTTATTTTGTGTTTTCAATCGTATTTGTGTAGTTTTTGTACCATTTCGTCTGGGCTACGTGTGCAACTTAGGCATTTACTTGCCAACCTTAGGAAAATATATATATATGATGTAAACATTGATGCATCACAAGCTAACCGCGCATTGAGCTGTACCGCGCGCATCACAAAAATATACCATCAATTAGTGGGCTACTATGGCTTTACGAAGAATTATAAAGTATTTTGGAGGACAAGGACGTTGAAAACACAAACATTTAAAAAATTAAAAGGAATTTTCTGTACTTCTCGTTATAAAAATAAACAAAGATCTGGCTATTTTGTATTTTAGAGCATCATATTCACGAAGGTATGTTCAACTTGAAGAACTTAAAAGTTTATTCTTACGGAAGTTTTTGATTTTCGGTATAATATATCATTTATAGACCCTCCGCTCCAGTGGCGTAGCCAGCATCGATAATTGGAGGGGCGAATATTCATGTATCATGTTTTGCATCATTAATTTTTTTTAAATCGATTGTTTTTATGGTCTGTGAACACAAATATATGAATATTCGCCCCTCCAATTATCGAAGCTGGCTACGCCACTGCTCCGCTCGGGGGATTCGGCGGAATATTTCCTTCAGTGATGGTATCACCGAATCTCCCTCGCTCCGGATATATAAATTGATAATTAGTGTTAATTATTGCCTGAGAAGGTTTATAGAATAATTAGAAGTCCATACACAAACGGCCTAGAAACTGATTTCGAACTAGAAAGATGAAGAAGGTTAATTCCATTGTTTGAATAACTTCTGCTAGCCTTTTCTTGATTTTACGATACTGTGATACCTTTAGTCTCCTTGGTATGAATAACTGTGTGACATTTTTTACCGGAAAAAAGACAAGCAACATTAAACACATTGTGTTATACGACCTATTTTGTAGTTCTAAATTCTACCATTAAAAATTGCAGCTGTACATATCTAGTTTTCAACCACACTTAGCGACTTCGTCCGTTTTTTCATTACCAAAAACTGAGGCAGAATAATGTCAGGATGTGTGCATCAAATATAGTCACAGAAAAAAACTATTTCATTTATCTTTTACTGCCTGCAACACAATCCGATATGATATATTTATTTAGTGCTACATTAGTGGCATAGTGCTATTAATATTTACAACATGGCAACTGCAGTGGAGTGCAAGCAAAAAATGAGCTGAAAATAGCTTCATGAAATACTACTTTTAATTCTAGGAAGAACGACAATATATATATATATATATATATATATATATATATATATATATATATATATATATATATATATATATATATATATATATATATATATATATATATATATATATATATATATATATATATATATATATATATATATATATGTTAATCCTGTCCGGTATGACGTCTATGTAAGCGTGCCATGATTACGCCTTGTTGGTTCACAGTTTGATGAAATCTATATTTGTAATAGAAACATTACAAAGACCGTGATATCAAAGTAAGAGAGCATTACCTCAGCTGCTCTGTTTGGTGCTTTTACAAACCCATTCAAACTTTAATTTCAGTCCGTGGGGTCAAAATTTCTCTATCGTGTGCTCGCAGCGTGATTTGGCACTCTTCGAAAATATAAAAAGCGCACGAGACATTGCATGCTGCTTCAAGGACTGGGAATTACATCAAACAGAAAAACATGCCAAAATTTGTTTTAAATACATGATACATTGGCTATCTGAATTTTTCCAGCAGAAAGTTCTAAGAAATATAACAGTAAAGTAATAAAAACTATTAAAAATATAATAGTCTTGAGTTTACAAGATGGCATTATCAGATATACAAGTAAATCTCAGACGTTAAAAAATGAAAAAAGCGATGATACAATTGCTTATATATTGAATATTAATAGTTCGGAATTACAATAATCCTTTAAAAACACAATATGGACATTCACAAAAAAATATTAATTTACTGATAAATTGTGAAATTCCACGTATTTTTTTCTTAAGAAACAAAGATGCACATCGTTTCCTTAATATGCCGCCTTGTGGATGAAATTTAATTGATGTCTTTCTATGGTATGCGTAACGAACTAACCGCGGAAACGGGAATCGATAAAGGTTAGGCCACAAAGAAAAATAAAACCATATGAGCGAGGAAAAAATTAATTTCTTTCTTGCGAATATGAGATAAGCGATGGGACATGAGATAAATTTTCATGAGTTTGATTCATTGCTGTGGTGTTATGATAACATATGAATTTCTCATGTTGTTTGAAACAACTATGAAAACTACGTTATTTAAAGAATGGAAATAATTTGTTTTCATTTGTTTCATGAATAGCAGAAGATAAGATTCAGTGTGATAATAAAACGAATTTGATACCAAATCAAAACTGACGGTGACATGCATTGTAACATTATCTTCTATATTTTCTGAATATAAAGATCATTGATCATATCCATGCGTATACGTATGTGTTCAACAAATGGGTCAGCAAAACAAAACACCATTTCGTAAGACTACAAGACGTATTGCGGAGTCTGGAGAAGTGGCACAAAGGTCAAATCGGTGCCATAATGAATTCATTAACTCGTTACTCTTATATGTCCTGTTGTTTTCCCCATGAAATTAAAAAATTGTCATGATTTGGCCCACATTTTTCATGGCATTGATAAATTATTTCGCTATTATACAATCATTACAAAATAATCACTGCTAAACGAAACCGTTTTTGCCCCGACAACAAAATACAAGACAAAATAATTTAGTAACGCGTTCTTGTTTGCTTTTTGTCGTGCAAAAATTCACGTTCTAACATCGCGACTACATGCATGTTTCCTATCGACTTTTTAATAATTTTTAATCCTATTATTTCGAAAAATTTGTCATCCATATGGAATTTTTTCCCTCAAAATCGTTTCTCACAAAATCCATGAAGCTGTGGGCCTACACGTGATTTTTTCTGTCACAAATTTTTAAATTGAATCTTTCTTGTATAGCCACCCACGAACGTGGGAAACTAAAAGGAATTCGAGCAGACATAATTTAGTATTCATTAGTCTCGTCATCGCAAAAATTTGTCTTGTTGTCACCGAGGCTTAAAGCCACTTTTGCATTCAAGGTTTTCTTGGAAATACCTATAACTGTTGGGCACGCGATCTTTTGGGGACAGTGTATTTTCTAAAGAACCTTATATTAAACATGAATATAACATAAAGTAAAGTGGCATATAGCCAGCATCTCTAATTGGAAAGTGTGACGAATATTGGTATATCAGGTTTTGCACTACATTATTTCTTTTAAAGTTGATTGTTTTTAAGGTCTGTGAAAACAAATATATAAATATTCACTCTTATTGACGCTACGTCTTTGTTTGTTAATATCGGTAGAAGTTATCTTTTATCATTATTTCTGATTAAAAAGACTATAGCAATATACGTGGACACGCCTCAAAACAACAAGATATCTGGGAACACATGTTTCTAAAAATGTCTAGTTTGCTCAAATATTTACCAGCTTTAAAAGAACAAACATAATTATACAAATTGGCTATTTGCCAGTTTGTATATTTTTCATCTGCGTGTTAAAAAAATGATATTTTTAAAATACGCTCTTCAGTGCTAATATATCATGATACATTGTTTTTGTAAATATAAGTATCGGTTGGTGGACAATTTAGACAGTTCAATGCTAAATAATGCTAATTCACTTAGATATAATCTCAATTTAGACCCTTGGTTATCATTAAGGAGCATCAGAATTATTCAAATCTCTGATATTCATGCGTGCATTCGGAAGTGCCTACAATTCTCATTATACACTAGTCACATTTTACAGGCTGTATTGCTTCAATTAACTTTGACAGCCCTACCTGCACATTCATAGTTATTGCATTTCCGAATTAGATTTGCCGATCCTTCACAATTTTCCTTTTTGCACATTCTTGTTCTGCTTTGTGTTCCGCCAGAGCAGGAGACTGAACACGAGGACCAATCAGACCAGGGTCCCCAACCTAAAACGACAACAATATGAAAGCAAACAAAAATAGACTAGTTGATGCTCAACTTGGTAAGGCAGGTATGGTCTACTAACACATCTGTAGAGTTTTATCATAAATAAAACAGGACTATTTTTTAAAAAAAGACTATTGGTTTGCACATGCATGCATGATGAAAAAAGCCCAACCAAAGAAGATCCATTAGTAACTATAGTGTTTACAATTGCAATATGTTTGCCTTCAACATCAATAAATAATACCTTTTTAATCAATAAGTCAAACAATAAGTTCACGGAAAATAAATAAATAAGAAAAGTCAGAGCCATAACAGGAGCGTAACCGGTAAGGCAGTGTATATTCATGTTTCATGTTCTACCCGACGAGTTTCTTTTGAAATCAATTGTTATTAGGGTTGATTTCAGAAGAAATTAGTCGAGAAGAACGCTAGTATATGAATATACATCCCCTCCTTAATTAACGTTCTATAGTTTAGACCAGCCATGTAAAAATTTCAATGCAAACTAGCCTCAAAAGCATATCAACAAGTGTAATGTAATGCAAGCAAACGCTAGTGCCCTTAGCTACACTTAAACGCTAGAGCTCTTAATGTAGCAGAGATAATGGCCACTTAGCAGTACTTAGTAGCCTAAATTGTGAGCTATTAGATACTAGCATGGTTTTCTGCGATAGTAATTCACAAGAGTAGTGCTTGCAAAGGGTCAAGGAGAAGAAAGATTGAGTTGCTGCCAATTAAGAACATTCGATATCTGTATCCGCTAACAATGATGTATTATGTGACAAGACTCACAATATTTTCTTATTGAGAATTCATCTTTTTCTTTGATTAGAAAAACCAAGTTATTTAATTGTAATTAGCTGGCTATATTAGACGTTTTCTTAATTATGGTTGAGAGAGAGAGTAGGACTAATTAAATATTATGTTTACGATGGCAAAAACCCCTTTGACTCCCAGACTCTCATCATTAATAATTTAATATATCGTAAATCTATTGTACTAAAGTAAATTGAGTTTTCGCTATTATTGAGTGTAGGAATCCTATACTTAAACAGCGTCTATTCCATCTGCGACGAAAAGATATCCACACACTGTGATACAAATCTATTAATTACTTTCTCTACAAGAAACGTGGCCATATAGCGCTTAACTCATTGCGGGATATTATATTTTCAATTCTGCCGACTATTTTTTTGAAAACATTCACCTTTATTCAAAGAGCTAGAGCTTCGTCCCTGCTCTCTCCAATTTATACATTTTACCTCGTCACAGAACGAATAATATGAAAACCATCAACTAATGAAAATTCTTAAGATACATTTCAAACCTAAGGATTATTAAAATCGAGTAAATAAATTGCAATAGAAATCCTGGCGACATTACATTTTGTGTGAGTGTGGAAATGTGGAATGCATGGTAGTAATTATGGAAAACTAGCTGTGGAAAGTCTGGAAACTAATCGCCTCTCACTAAGATCCTTTAAGAAGATGGCGGTACATAGTATTTTGGAATTTGGGTAAGCTTATTCAAAAGATAAATGGTGTAATTATTTGCTGAACTTCGTACTTCAATGATGGCCGTCGCTTCTTGAGAACGGAGGTCTGATGACGAGAGTCTCTTTCAAAAAAATTCTCATGCTAAATTTTGTTTACAAAAGACAGATCAAGATAGGAAGAAATGGAAGTCTTGCAAATGCAAATGCCGAAATAGATTAATTCATTTGGGAGTTATGACGCAAAAACTTCTTTATCCTTTTTTTAATCCGTTATTAGCTGTACATCTGGTTAATGTCTCAAGATATCTGATATTCGGAGTATTTAGGACTTCCAAGTCTAGCCTAGGTTGAACTGAGGTGTGCTCAGCTGATGATGGGGTAATAGTATGCGTAAATGCACTTAATGCACTGGTTTACTTATGTGGTCATGATCAGGAAATTAGTTAGGATTAATCGAAATCAGGACATGTAAAAGTGTATATAAAATAAGATGCAATTGAATGTAGAAAAAAGTAATTCAAAAAGTTTTCACGCCGTTATGGTCAATTAAATAGCGTTTTTTTTCGATTGTGCACTGAGAATAAATGTCTTCCTACCAAACAGTTTTAATTGTTTTCCGAATATGATTCATTAAGTATTAAAAGTATGAATAAAAAATGACATAATTTTGTTCGCGTCCATATTAACCATAGAGATACCTACTGTGTCTTATTTTTATCGTCCGAACTATCGCGATATACATGCAAATTATTCCCTCGTTACCAAACATTCCGAATCCTCGGCAAATATTCACAATCGCAATTCTAGTATCCAAAACCAGCGGTTTTTTCAAACGTTTAATGGCAAAATATATGATTCAATCATGGTATAAAATTGAATATGGGGTCAGTTTGGGAAAGAAGCTTGAAAAAAGTGTAATATAGCTTTCAATAGCTTTCCCCTATAATGTTTGGCAGCAAGCCAAGCTTTCAACTGTACTAAATTTTTTGGCGGATAAATATTATATTTTAACTATCCACTTCTAATAAACTGACATATTTTTATAGCCAAAGACTATTTACGTGGCAATAATATAAAAAAAACGTGTGACAGAATTGCTGATAATAAAACTTTATCTCCATGTTTGGGAACAATTTTTTTCTACTTTTTTTGAATTGAAAATTCAGACAATCTGGCTGCAGTAGTGATAATACCCATGTTAATTGCTTCAATATATCAGTATGTTTAAGTTAAACGAGCTTGATGAAAATGCAATATGTGATCTTTCGCGAAAATCTGCTTCAAGTAAGATATGTCAATCAATTGGATTATTCTGTAAGTTTTGCCTTTCTCGTAGACTTCTAGAGCTTTTAGTTTCACAGGTTTAATTTACGTTGATGTATACATCCATAAATAGGCAAATCATCTGAAGTGCAGTTAAGTTTATTTCAATTTTTAAATAAAAAATCGTATTTCTAAACCAAATGGTTACCTTGTATATAGTCAACATATAATGTATATGTAGGTATGTATAATGTATATGTATATAGGTATGTATATGTAGGTATTCAATGTACCAATATTGGTATTTGTTTGAATAAAGTATGTATTTATTTATTTTTATAAAGATTGAGAGAAAACACTTTACGCTCCCTAAAATTTCAAGTTATGTCAATAGCTGTATATGGAGAAAATAAAATATGTATTTTCAAGCGGTTGTGTAATGCTTAAAATTGCATATGGAACATGACGGATTGTTTTGCAGTTATTTACTATATATTGCTGTATAGTTGGCCAATCAAAATACAGTATTTGCAATTATATATTAGTATGTGACTCCTGTAATTCAAATTGGTGCAGTTAATACGCATTGAAATAAAGGCATTTATTAAATTTTGCCTGCCGAAACATGCATGGTAACGTCATGTGTGTACTATACATTTCCTGTGAGACCTCCGTGTTTTTAAAAGATCAGGGGTCTAGATTAAAATTTGTTGTACCACCTTGAATTTGTAAGCTCAGCACGCTTAGATAAACTTGAGCAGAATATACGACCGCTGCATAGTTGAACGACACTGTAAACTGCACTCTTGCCCCATGATGGGAAGACGAATATAGTTTAGAAAATCAACAGCGATATTTCGATTTAAAAAAGGCTCGCAATGAGGCTTGAAATTCCTATGGTGATATTATCACGTTGGATTCTGATAAAATGTTTCTTTGATTACATCTTATTCATTCCTGTGTTGTTCTTTTGCGCGAGTAAAGTAAACCACAGCGCAGTATAATATTACCAAAGTCTAAATGAAACCGCAGTAGAGTCCAATAAAGCAGGTTTAGCTGCAAAATAAACAGTCTTAGTGTAATACTTCCAAATGTTGAATAATTTGCTAATGAACACAACGGCACGTTTCCCATTTTGTTTCAAACGACAAGATTACAAATAAAGATTTATGATTAAAATTGTGTGTCACATATTTAAACTTAAGGAGGTATAGTGTTGCCGAAGTGTTGATGGAACGCTATCATATACAGAAGACTTAAAAATACAGTACACTAAAAGTTTCTTTTACGTTACACAGTATATGTGGCGGTAGTGATGCTGCATGAGCACGTGTTTTGAAGTAATTTGGCGGAGCATTACGCCAATCAAAAATTGATTTAAGGTAGTTCAATGAGATAGATTGCTGTACCCATACGTCATATTGTATATACATTGTATGCATAAACTTTCTGACATTTAGACAATGCTGACGAATTATTCCTTTTATCTACAGTTTTATAGTTTCTTTCTTTATCACATTTCGTCATACACCGCATCGTTAACGCGCTTTGATAAAAAATTGCCTCGTTTGTTTCTGAAAGTATGAATGAGTCCCGTTGTAAACAAAAGCCTTTCATATCTGGTAAAAATATGGCGGCTACTTCACACAAGTCCCTTGCAAGATTGTTGGGTGATAAAATTCTTTGTCGCTGTCCAAACTAATGTGATATTTACAGGTTTATGAGCACCTATTCTTCACTTGGTAGAATTAAGACAAAAGACCATCATCGTTCATTAATTTTGGCACCATCATGGCGGACATATTGCTGTATTCTATCTCAAGGCATTGCTGGTTACAAGTCTCGAACATTGGTATGAACAAAGCGTAAACTTGAGCTGACTTTCCAACTAGAATGCAACATTAAATGTGGCCACGCATGATGAAACCATACGAATACCTTCGCTCCATCCTGGTCGTTCAATTCTGATCAACTCTGATTTCGACAATGCAAAATGTACACAAAAGATTTCCGCCTTCAAAATTTAATTCTGAAGTTTTCAAAGTTCTCAAAGTTTTAGATAAATTAAATGAAACCGAGGCGCATTGCAGGCAAACGATACACGATATATATTAAATGGCAATTTTTCAAATAGCGAAGGAAACGTTTAGGTATATAGGCGACGTTAATGAATGCTTTCAAGACAATTAAACAGGTATTTTTCTCTGCATCGAAGAAGGCTTACTTTATCATTGACGAGCAAAGTTCGCTGAGTGGTGACAAGAATTTTTAAACAATGTTAGCATGGATATCTTAACACGATGTCTGCATGTAGCGACGCAAGTTAATATAGATATGCTTGAAAGTTCTACTTTAATACCAAACCGCGTAGTAAGTTGTTCAATGAACAGATGGTTAAGACAAAGATATGCATTGGCAGATGACGGCGGACAAAATGATTATGATAAAAACTTATCAAATTTTATCATAAACGGATCTTTAATAAAAAGCTTTCACATTTGTTATGTCTCTGCGGCAAGATTTTGTAAAGATGAGAACATTTCACTTCGTTGGCAGAGCAGTTTGATACCAAGATAACTAGTTATATATAGATACTAATGGTTAAGCATTGAACTAATTCTCCACCACGTGAAAACAGGGGAGATTAATGTCTCCGTATGTCGCAACCAATTTTCTACTTAAGGTATAATCATGATTCTTATAATAAAATACTCTTCCTTCATCAAATGCAACGAGATACGATTTTACTGCTGACATTATTTTAGATAATGATGTTGCAGCAAATATGGCATTGTCAAGCAATTGTAAACATGACGCATTTTATACTATTGACCCCAGTGAAGAGTTCAGTCTGATAAAACGTCTTTAGTGTAAAGCACCCTAAGTTGCTTCTCACTACGAGTCCTTCATCAGCTCAATATGAAGCTAAGCCGCTGTAAGATTTCTAACGAAAACTACATTCCGACTTGATTTTCTGCATCAAGGTCAAGATTTTTCAGTGACGCAAAATAATGCAAGTGCGCTGTTCGCTCACATGCGCTATTGTATATCGTAGGTATATAAAGACCGATTAACATTAAACGCGCTCGGATTAACGTTATTGAGCACTCGGAACTCCCATAAAAACAATCCTTAACTTCCGCAAAATCTTACACTTTACATAACACGAAAACACTTTCCCGCACGAAAACGTAATATAATGAGAAACGGTCGCATTTAAAAAAATTCTTACCAAGTGATTTTAGTATCTCATCCTGATTTTGAACGGTTGGTGCGGCCGTCCCACCAAAAGGGATTTTAAAAGGGACATGCAACGACAATGTTCTCGGTACTAACGTAGCAAACAAGATATAGACTTCATCCTTTACAATGTGCGTGTAACATTGTGATGGATTGCCAAACCCCAGAATATAAAACGTTGAGCGACTGTTATTTGCATAAATCGCTTCAATAATTTTATGTCCTTTGAAGATGTCCACTAAATCAAAACCTCCAGTTTTGAAATCTCCGTCGAGGGAATAATCAGGATATATTTTAACTGTTTGTCCTATCGCTACCACATCGGCCCTTTTTGTGCGCTCAGCCAGAGACAACTGTTTCCATCCATCTTGCAGTGTTTCAGGACATGCTTGAATACAAGAACTTAGAAGAATAGATAGAAATCCGTAGTTCAGCACTTGTTGTAAGAACATTGTTTATCCAAGCTGGTATCTATTTAAGTGGTTCGTAGTTCCGACTAGAATGCTTGCCAGTGCCGCGAACTGTGATAAACTTGTAATGCTGTTTGCATTGTTAGATATAGCTCGTAGTTTATATACATGTATGTCTAAAGGTAACGTATCATCACTTGACGGATTAAGAAGTTTTGAGTGTCGTTGTTTGGTAAGCATACAGCGAACATAAACTGTTGCAATATTATATCAATCTGTCAAATATTAAAACAATGCTTTAATTATCTCTCATATACAAATCGTCTCGGATGGCGTTAATCGCACGGTAATTGACTGTGATTAAGTCGATTAATTACAACCATTAATTAGGACAATACATTCGAATTCAAGTAATCCGTTTTGTAGAACACGTAGCAAAGTCTTCGAGAAGTTTATAGGTGATACAAATTCAAATACTAAAGGAAAATTCCGCTTGAAACAACTGCGAATGCTGAACGTCATTCAGGAGGAGTTAGGTTACGTTTAAGCCAGATCAGCATTACACATGAATATGGCATGTGTTGATAATGCTCCTGTCCTTACCCTTGACCGATAAACTCAAGTCTTTTGCACGTTTTTCTATAACAATCTAAGAACATATACATAACAGATGTGCTTTAAATTCTTATGAAATTCTGATGATAAATTCTTCAAAGGTTAATCCTGATATAACACACGGATAAAATTTTCTGACCAAATAAAGTGTTGAAGCAAATGAGAAAAAATTCTTAAAAAGTTGCTACAAAATAAGTCAATGTCAATGGCACCTGGGTGTCATCAATGTATGAAATTTTATATGGAATAGCAACTTCCAGCCTTACCAGTGTCAGTAGTGAAGTTTAATATATTTTTAAAGGGCACGAAACCTAATCGATAGCCCGGGCATTTCATCATAGCTAAACGATGGGACGTAGCTAAATGTATTCCGTCGAAATTCAGATGTAAGGAAATATGTATCCCATGGTTACTGAACAAACCCAACACACTGAATAACGCAAGATGAAAATATGTTGGTTTTATTTCGATTTTATTGCAAAGTCATCATCAGTCTCTCTGACGCAAAACATCAAAATATCACAGTTCTCACTTGATATCATCTTGTTTCACAGCTTATAGTTCTCAGCTTGTTTCAATAAGTATCCCGGATTTCAAGATGCTCATATCTTCTGATTATGTTGGTAGGTTTTAGTTTTTCTGTGTTATAAATTGTAAAATCACAGAAACCTGGTTGTAAATGTGTTATTTTTTTGCTTTACTATTGAAACGACATCAAAAAATAATAGTTACACGAAAACGTTAAGTCGCATTAAAGAGGTTCTACTGTATCGCCCAAACAGATATACGTCAAATCCTGCCATCGTACTAACGAATCAAATACGCATGCTCTAGAACACTGAAGCGGCAGTAGAACGTTTAAACAGTAGCTCCATAACTCTGCCACCGCAAGACAAAAGGCTGTCATATCTTGCAGTATCATTAGATATTTTATAGTATACGTGAATACAGCTTATTGATATTTATTAGCTAAAAGCTTAACCTATAATTGTCAAATCTGACAAAACATTTTCATTAGTGAAGATCACAAACGTATAAAAATGATGCTTTTAACCTTTAAAAGTCTTACAAAACGATAATATAAGCCAACCTGGATTTTTTTATCACTTAATCACAAATCTTTAATCTCTATGAGCGTCTATTAATTTTGTATAAAGCGACTGACTATTATAAAGATATATATCTATAATATTATACTACAGTAGCTATATCTTTATATAATACTTTTATATCTTCGTTCTTCCATATATCATTAAACTCCCAAATGTTACTCTGAACAAGACAAGCCATCTGATCAAGCATTATATAGCATTAATTTGATTAGACATAAATTTACTATGTCTAAGAGCAATATCCTGTATCATGTCAATGGTCACGCGTATACCATGTTCACAATCATGTCTTCCTGTGTATGTTGTTAATTTATTTAAACAAGACACGAGTTGTCTGAAGTACATTGGGGGAGCTTCGTCCGGCCACATTCTTAATTTTTTTATTGTAGAGTGTAGGAAGTTCAAACTACAATGTATACAATGGTCCATATCTGTGAAATATTAGTTAGTTTGTTCTTAGAAATGAAAAACTCTGCTCGGAGGTTTTAAAGCAAATTATGTTGTGCGTCAGCATTTGAAATCTTGAAGACATTTATACCTACAAAAAATATTTTGTGTTTTATCATCCAAATTTAATTTTGACCCAGTTTTATAAAGATATAGACCATAAAAAGTCACAAAGCGTGCATCAGGATCCCCAATTTGGTTTCCAGACTCTTTCTTCGAAAGTTGGCTCCAATTCCCAAACAGAGAACGTTTGGTTCGTTAAAACGTGACAGAATACAATTTATGACCAAAACCTTAAGAATTCTAAAACGCTCAGAATTCTAAACAAACCTTTGGCCTAATAGAATCGGATAGGATCGCGTTTATAATTCCCTCTCAACGCTCAGTCAACTCTAAATCGTTTAGTAGTGTCCAGTTAAATCTCTTCTGAGCCGAATATACAATAATAGATAATAACTATTGTGTTATTCCGCATTTATTAATGTTTTTTAAAGTCGTTGACCATCTAGTGTGCTGAAAAACCTTGTCCACTGTTAAATGATGAACAAAAATACATATTAAAATCCTGCGATTACACCTTATAACATAAATAACATGAAGTAGTTATTTCCTGTTTGGAAGAACACGAATTTCCGTTTGTAAAAAATTCGTGTATTTTTTAAACTACTGACGTATTCCATTGACCTTTGGCTTCAGAGAAAAGATTTGAATTTATGGTTTTAGAGCTTAAGTATATTGCTGTTAATTTCTTCGAATTATACTTGTACCTTCCGTTGTGGCCATTCTGAGCCTAATTTCTAGTTTTTACAATTGATATGTTTATTAACTGATGAACTGGACTGCTAGTTGCTAAGTCTGCATGAAAAAGCTAGCATTAATACCCTCAGCTTGCTATATTAACTCAAAATTTTTACTGATTATATGAGAATTTCGTGGACATGGAATTTTGTGTTATGCAAATGCTACCTGATCATTCTTCATTTCTTTAGAAATTGATCGTTTCCGTGGCTATAAAGACGGAAATACTTGCTTAATAAATCCCAGTCTGGCTTCATTTCTTGTTACAGATGAACTGTCTTGTTACGAAAGTCATTACAATTTTTAGGTATCAGCAGTTTTTGCCACTAGTATGGTATACTTGTGCAGAGACTACTGAGTGAGGAAAGCAGTCAATTAATTTCCTTTTTTCAATTTAAATATCCTTGCAAACCACTGATCTGAAAATAAATAACCTTGATAGAGTTTCTATACCTACAAAAATCGTGGCCACTTTTGATGTCGAACATCCGATTCTTGGGACCATAAATGAACACCCCAAATCGGTAAATAGTGGCAAAATAACCAGTGCTCTGCATGTTTTCTACTTAAATTTGAATCTACTAGCTCAAAACAGTGCAAATTGCTCCGATACAGGCACACAGCTACGAATGCACGCCTTGTTCAGACGCCATAAGTGGTTCCAAGAATCGGGTGTTCGACATCAAAAGTGGCCACGATTTTTGTAGGCATAGAAACTCTATCCATGCTATCTATTTTCAGATCAGTGTTGCAAACCGGCGTATAAGTCGGGGGGGGGGTCCTTCAGTCTCCCCAGCCCACGTTCCTGAGACTGGTGGTATCAGAGCAAATATTGATGAATGATATAGTGGCGAGAGACTGAGAACACTCATAACGGTAAAAGGTAATGGTAGACCCACCTTTCGCTCTTTCTAAATCTTTCTATTCATTCTGTTTCCTCCTCCTTACTTCCCGATTCCTCTCAAAATAAACATGCATGCTATTTAATTAATTTAATTTTGTAAGTGTACTGTATATATATATATACATATTTCTTTCACGGCTTTCTTTCGTAGACCTACTGTGCTACTCCGAGTTTTATACATATATATATATATATATATATATATATATAAATATATATATATATATATATATATATATATATATATATATATATATATATATATATATATATATATATATATATATATATATATATATATATATATATATACGTAAATCACCAACCCTCCACCCCAATTCCACAACATCATATAAATAAATCACCAGTAGAATCGTTTTTCAATTTTTATTATTTTCAACGTTTCGGGGCAAGCCCCTTTCTCAAGAATACATACAATGGAAATCTAAGGTCCTTTTATAGCTAATGTTATGAATTAATTAGTCAAAGTCTCGTTAATTAGTCAAAATTAGTCAAAGTCTCATGTATTCTTGAGAAAGGTGCTTGCCCCGAAACGTTGAAAATAAAAATTGAAAAACGATTCTACTGGTGATTTATATATATATATATATATATATATATATATATATATATATATATATATATATATATATATATATATATATATATTTATATATATATATATATATATATATATATATATATATATATATATATTTCATCACATAAATAATAATACAAAAAAGTTTTCAATAATATAATTTCTACAGCCCCTTCGTCAGAAAGTATATATATATATATATATATATATATATATATATATATATATATATATATATATATACATATACTACAATACACTATACATATACTATACATATATATATATATATATATACATATACTACAAATGACAAGAAAGAGCGATGTGGGACACTCAGAAAATACATTGGTTTACATTTAAATGCATTGGTTCAGTAGAGACTGACTTGTGTATCATGTAGCTATATATATATATATATATATAAATATATATATATATATATATATATATATATATATATATATATATATATATATATATATATATATATATATATATATATATATATATATATATATATATATATATATTTTTCACATATATACGTTTGCTCTACATATGTAATGTAGAATTGTCCTATGTTTTATGTAACTGTATTGATGTAATTTATAAATGCATGACCCCACTGAAAAGCACTACGGTGATGTGGGTATCCTGGTTAAATATAAAGATAATAATACTAAAAAGGTATTCTACATGTCTTTATACGTCGGCACTTCGTAGAATAATTTTTTGTGTACTTATAACTTTTAAATTATTATTGTTATCTTTAAAATTGATCTGAGCAACAAAACAATTGTTGTTATACAGTTGTTTCCTCCACTCAGCAGCGAGGTCAGTTTGGTCAATGCTCTGCAAATATTCTTGTCTTTATATCTATGGAGATGATCGATTCAGTGAAGAAATGAATAATGCAAGTATAAAATGACCACATTGTTGGGCTTGCTTCGCCACTGCCCACACTTGATGTTTGGTGAAAATGCAGTATCTATGAGATATATTTGTACAGACGAACTTAGTTACAAAAAAAACGCCTGCACGCATATTGAACTCTGTTCATAACAACATCTCGACCAAATTAAGGTCAGACCTGGGACTTATCAATAATGAATGATTTATTTTTTCTGTTTAATATCAGTTCAGAGAATCTGTTTACATTTGCAGTTATCCTTAATACATGTCGACACCGGGCCTAATTTCCAACCTAATAGTTCGTCTGGTAGGTCTTAGGGCAATTATTATAATCGATTTTAGTGAAACCACCCAGATTACAAACATGCGCGATGTTTTCCACAATAATAAATCAATTATTACCCACTCATAGTATTTTATAATTATCCTCAATGATTATCTAGTGAAAGAATTTTCTCTTGCTGGAGCCATGTTTCTGTTTACGTCGTTCATCGTATTTAACATGACCATAATTTATGAGATTATCGTCAAGAATTGGCATGATAAAACTTAAGCCAAGATAATCACAACATTAACATTTATAAAAAAAACACCTTTTCACCTTTTGCGCACGTGCTCTTAAAAAACTCAATAAACCTTCCTTGTTTCATGTATCCTATATCCTGCCTGGCAGTCTTTCCTAAATGTTACTTCCCTGCATCTCGTACAGACAAAATTTTTCTCTGAGTTAGTAAGAGCTTTCATAGCTGCAAACCATCTTCAACGCGGTAAACGGTAATATGTCTATTTAAAATATTCTTCTGCAATTGTCACTAATTTACTTTCCAGCGATGGCAGGATTTGTTTTAAACACTTTAGTTTTAAACAGTGATAGAACGTAGCCTCAATTCAATCGGTCTACTTTAATGTCTTAATGTGTTGATCTTAATAAAAAGGGAGCTAGAAAAGCGGAGTACATCGAGAAAAATTCCCTCAACTACGTGAAGATCAGCACAAGGCTCGGCTTAGGTTTTACAGTGGTGAAAGTCGTAATGAAAAAAAAGCACATGGTCTATTATAATAACGAAATTAAAATTCCGTTAACACACTTTCAACTAATTTTGCTCGAAATGTCTGTTTATGAAAAGTATTTAATATTGTGCCCACTCGAATTATGCAAGGTATGCCAAACACAAACATAAATATAACTAAACACATGTATATGAAATACATAGACAGGCACTAAAAACAGGCATAATCTCCGAAGGTAACTTCCAGAAATGCAAAATAAGGGCACCAACGCGCTGCAGTTTAAATTAATCTTATCAAGTAGAGCCACTCCTTTTAAATCAGGGTGGGTGGCATAATTCTTTTCAGTCAAATACTTGACTAGTTGCATGTTATTTGCCACTTTTTGCAGCCACAATATTTATGTGGATAAATGTTATATTGATATACGTCGGTCAAGGTCTGGCCAAAGTGAGGGAATCGAATGTTTTTTACACTAACTCAATTTTTTGTCAAAAAAATTGCCGTTAAGACCCTGATTTCCTTTGTGTTTTGCTCATAAATAATAAATGACTTTTTTAATGTGTACGATGTCGTTGAACAAGAAGAACTGATATAATTGGATGATTTTTTTGACGTAATACAAGAATTGAAATACAAACTTCAAAATTTACAAGTCTACAGAATAGATTTTAAGATAATTATGATATCATGCATTTCTATTTCTATTTTTTGAATAGATAAGATTGCGTTACATTGTAATAACTCGAAGCGAACTAAGTGACCATGCATATCCATTCGTATTCGCCCAATCCGTTTACCATTAACAAGACTAAGTATTCGAAGTTAAACTGATTACTATAATATGCTCGTTTTAGGATAATCTCATGCTCTAACATTTTCTTTCACTGTTTGGCTCGTTGTCACAATTTAATCTGTCAAAAATATTTTCTTCACTTATGAAGTTCTGATATGAAACTGAAGCAGTTCTTTTTTTGTGTAATACGTTTCCGGTTTAACAAGAAAGTTCACTCAATAATTTTCAGTTCTGTCTGAATACAATTATGATATGCAATGCAGAGCATGCAATGCAGAAAATACATAGTACTTATTATAAGGAATTCCTAAAACTCTTGACAAACGTTAAGAGGGAAAGTGTATTTCTAACAATATCGTTGAACTATGGCTTTAAGAAGTTGTAGATAAAATACGTTTTATCTAACTGCAATTAGCAAAATATTGCACAAAAGAATTTTCAAATGCACTTTTGAGAGGGTGCTAAAGGGGGGGGGGAGGTCGGATCACGTTTCATGAGAGGAAAAACAGCCATTTCACATTTCACAGGTAAAAAATTAGTAATTTCACGAAATTTAATGAACTCGTTTTTAACTGTGTAAATTTAATGCCTTTCTTAACTCGTCAACCTATTTTTACGTTCTCGGAAAGTAAAAAGCACCATTGAAAGCTCAAGTTCGGACAAATTTTTGTAAAAACAGCCAATATATGTAGAAAAAATGAAGAAAATAAATGCATTTAGAAAAATTGTTGTAACCAATGGATTGTACTTTGTTCTTGATTAATTGATAGTCAACGAAGCCAAGAAGGTGAATACTTGTTAGGCACAGGAATTATGAATCTTTAAATCCAAAGCACATGTAGTAATGCATGTTTGTTTCACAATACATTCAACATTATATTCCTTAATCACAAAAGCATGAAATGATAGCAGACTAATCGGATATAGATATTGCGAAAGACTTATGAATATTTTCTCCTAATAAGTTCATAAAATACTATGCATCTACGCTCTGTGCTACAGAGATTTCATTATGCCCCACTGATATCTTCGCCATTTACGGAAAGTTAACTTAGCGTTTCTCAGTGCTAATTTGCGAAACATTTTAATGTATGCAAAAATACATAAAGCCGCTTCTCTCGGTTGCCTGCAGTTTGCATTTTCTAATTTCTAAAACACGATTTCCCGAATTAAGTGCCAAAGATTTGGCCACCAAACTTTCTGGACTTGTAATGTAAACCCTCTTCCAGAAAAAGAACTAGAATAATTGAATTTGGCTTGAAATTAACAATAATACTGCAATTTTAGTTTAATTTTTTCATATTCTAGTGTTTAAGGTGGCTCGATACAGTTTGCAAAAAAATTGAGCTATATATAGTTTGCTCATACATCTTTATAATCCACATGTAGCTTACCCTTTTTACGCGCGAAATGGCGTCAGCATCTCACATGACATGCAATATTCGATGATTTGACTAAATATTTGTTGTAAACCTGATATGTAAGGCGATTTGTGTAAATAACATTAAAGTTGGCGCATGCTGCCTTAGTTTAAGGTATTCATGAGCTGTACTATAACGAACCACCTTAACTCCTAGATCTAGACAATGTCCTGTGTTAAATTGAAAGTTATTCACAGCATTTGTCATGATTCCTGAGCCATAGCTTGGTTGAGCCAAGCACATTCTCACTAGTCTGCTCTCTGTTTAAACCCTTTTTGTAGTTATGTATAGTTGTGTAGTTTCATGTAGTAACATGTTAAATGAGTAATAATGCACGTTTTCTAATACTTTTCCAAGTCACATACACAGTAGTTCTACAAAAACAGTACAAAAAATCTCGAGTATTTTACGACAATCTGGTCCAACGTCCAAAAATCTTCATCATACATGCGACAGACCACTGGGCAACGAATTTCCTTGGCGCAAAGATTTCCACACATTATAACCATTGGATTTCGCAAATCAGCAACGACTGAAACCCAGAAAACAATAGAAAAGAGTCCAGATTAAATAATTAAACCTAAGACAGCTGAAAGATTGAAGAAAGTAGAGGATCATTGCCATCGTAGTAAAATAAAATTTTTTGTTGTTTTACGAGAATCATTCGATCGAACAGTCTCTGAGTATGTGGAATGGAAACTATACCTGAAATATCATTCAGGAAAAACACTTCGTAATTTTGAAACATTGTCCATTAAAAAATCGGCTGAGGTAAACAAATTTCATTCACAGGTAAAAGCACGAGACAGAGGCAAGACTACTTTGATGATAACGTGCAACAAAAGGGTCTTTGTAACAGATAAAATGAAAACACCTTGGAAACAAGAAAGTTATGTTGAACACAACTTGTAGCAAGTTTCAACATTGCATTTTTCGAGTTGTCAAAGTTTGGAATAACATCAGGAATATCAGACCTTTTACGAGGTTGTTTTAACAACTCTGATGACTGTATTAATCTTGACGTGGAAATAAAACTGAAGAGCTTTTTCCAACCATACAACAAAGAACTGTACAATATAACTGGGATAAAAGCTTGTATAAACGAAAGTGCAATGATGCTATCAAAGGTTAGGCTAACCGTGCTTTGATCATAGGACTACTTTTTTATGTTTTGTTGTCTTGTATGTAGTTTTAACATGTCAATATATGGTTGATCATAAATCATAAAATTCTCAGTCTTAAAATGTCTAGTGTGTTGTAAGTTCCTGACGCGCTTAAAACCTTAAAGTGGAAGTGCAGTTCATTCAGTGCACCATAATAGTGTGTAGATGTGTTTTTTTATATATTTCGCTACATAATTAAATTTAACGGTGAGGTTCGAATCGTTGGAGTTTTAATGTTATTGCATTCATACACCAAGAAAAGAATTGATCCTAAAAATAATCAGATATTTTTGGTTCAAATTTCCATGATATATTTTTTCAGCCTCCCTCACTAAAATCAAGATATCCAGTGCAGACACAGTAATTGGCACATTCTTTTGTGATGATCCTATTTTTTTTGGCGAGTCTTGAAACAATTCCATGAAAATTTTAAATAAATACATAATAAAAAGTTAGTACCAATTTATTTACTATGAATCACTAATAAATGAATGACTAAGAATGTAGCAAACCTCAATGATGACCTGTTCTTATGATTGTTCTTATGTACAAGATTTTGAAGTGCATTTCATCTTCCCAGTTACAATTTACCGTAGCAAAGAAGATTGCGACATGTCGATTTTACCAGAATACATTGCCGGCAACAAGTGAGATTACCTGGGAAAAAACGACAAGAAGCAAAGCTAATGGATTGAAATTTTAACACAAGTGTGAAAATAACTTATTGTCTTCTGTTTGTTTTTCTATTGTCTTGTCTTCAGTATCGGCTTTTTAAACGATTTCGGACTGCAATGCATTCTGGTAAAATCGACATCCGCCATCTTTTTAGCAACGGTGAATTACATTGTGCATTGTTTTCTCTTTGTTGTGTATAAATGTGTCTTTTTTTTTCTTGTCTTTTATCGCTGTCCAATATCCCAGCAAGACTTCGCACTCGTATTCGACTTTCCCGTGTTGCTATATGGAATAACTTTGATTGTATTAGCAGTATGCAAGCGCAAGAAACCGAGCTAAGACTAATGCCCACGATCAGGTTTTTTGACAAACTTTCCCGGCTCGAAACTCATTTAAGGTCTCGTCATTTGGTCCTCGCAAGCAAAAGCACAAGCTGAAACAAAAGACAAAATAAACACATGATTGAATTGTGCGAGATACACATCGCCATAGTATAAGCCTAGCAAGACAACGAGCATAAGTTATGGTAGAATAAATTTTAACCAAATTCAAAAGAAAGTTCTTTCTTCATTGTCTTCGTAAACCTCTAAGGAAAAGTCATTCTTTGCTACGTTGCTTATGCTGATGTCCAGCATCTTGAATAAACCATACCATAATTAAAACTGAAAAAAAAAACAAAGAGAAAAAAAGAGGTAATTTATTCATGTAATCGGGTATCGTGCTGGGTTGTGCTTTTATTCCACTGTCTGCCCAAGTTATTTGTAAAACCAACATGCACTTTCTAATTTATCTGATCATGAATGCTTTCCAATTTACCGTTACTAATTCGTTTTCATCAGTATTTCTAACTAAATCAAGAAAAATATGTTCAAAAGTGGCATTGCTTGGGGTTGAGTAATTATACGCCCACATGCACAAGTACAGACATTCAAAACTGTCGAAGCATACTTTGAATTTACAAACGTTATATCAATATCGAAAGGCTAACACGTTTTAGTATCAAATTATACTTTCAAAACCAAAGTTTGACAATGGCTTTTACATAGCCGACGTATGCATTTAGAGTATTTCTCAAAAATACGAGTTGGCCATGTACAGAAGAATGATTTTACGATTGAATATGTTATGATCAATATATAGTTCAGTTTTGGACGTGGATGCCGAAAGGCAACGTTGAAACGCTGTGAAAGGTAATTATTTAACACCATGGCATTGCCAAAGGTTTGTCTTCAAAACATACATTAAAAATCAGTATTCTTTATTCAGATCCACTCATACTGTCCTTGCATGTTTGCTATATATATATATATATATATATATATATATATATATATATATATATATATATATATATATATATATATATATATATATATATATATATATATATATATATATATATATATATATATATATATATATATATTTAAAGATACTAACTACTGTATTTACAAATTCATGGCACAGCCATGGGACCAAAAAATGCTTGTAGTTATGCTGACTTAGCAATAGAATTATAGGTCAAAAGGCAAAATACGGCAGTAAAATTAAGCCTCTTCTATGGTGGTGATACCGAGATGACATTTTTGATTTGTGGAAGCAAGGTCTTTCTGCACTTAACTCATTTACGGATTATATCAATTGATAAATTATTAAAAGCCGCAGCTCCTGCTATTGCAGAGCCTTTAAAAAGAATTTTTAACGTGTCCATTGCTTCTGGCAAATTCCCGATGGAGTGGAAAGCAGCACGACTGACTCCAATTTTTAAAAAAGGTCAACGGTCCATGCTAGACAACTATAGACCAATTTCAATTTTACCGGTGATCAGCAAACTCATGGAAAGGATTCTATATGAACAAATGTGTGATTATTTTAAGAAACAGAATATTCTTTCAAAACATCAGTTTGGTTTTAGACAATTTCATTCCACAACTACAACACTTTTAGATTGTACTAATGAATGGTATATTAACATGGACCGTGGCCTATACAACATATAGTTGTTCTTCTCGATTTAAAGAAAGCATTTGATACCACTGTAAATCATGAAATACTTTTTTGCAAGCTTGAGCGGTATGGCTTTGATTACAAAGCACTAGATTTACTAAAAAATTACTTGAAAGATCGAACACAGAGATGTCAACTAAATGGAATGCTTTCTGATCAGAGAAGGATAACATGTGGCATCCCACTGGGAAGTATACTTGGCGCTCTTCTGTTTATCATCTATATAAATGATTTGCCAAATTGTCTCAAACATACAACACCAAGGATATTTGCAGATGATACCAGCCTTACAGCTGTTGGCAAAACATTAAATGAAGCAGAAGAGATAGCGAATAAGGACCTGAAAAATGTTAAAGCGTGGTTGTCTTCCAACAAACTAAGCTTAAATATTGCGAAAACGGAATATCTTCTGATTGGATCACGTCCTAACATTAAAAGAATGGATGTTCAACCCACAGTTAAGATTGACACATGACCGATCAAAAGAGTAAAATGCGTAAAAATGTTAGGAGTTGAAACTGACGAGCACCTATATTGGGAAAAACACATTGAATGCATCGCTAGTAAAGTATCCTCAGGGATTGGCGCGTTAAAAAAGCTTAAAGAATTCGTTAACCGAGATACACTCGTGCTGGTAATGCATTAATTCAACCACATTTTGATTACTGTTGTGAGGTTTGGGATGAGCTTGGTAAAGGCCTCAGTGAACGTCTTCAAAAATTACAGAATCGAGCGACTAGATTGATTATGAATTTTGAAAATGAGCATGGACAGTCAATTTTGGCTTGCAGTGCTCTCGGTTGGACATCTCTTGAAGAATGTAGATCATTAATGAAGGCCAAGCTCATATATAAAACAGTTAATCATTTGCTCCACAAAGACTATGTAACATTTTTCAATTTTCAAACAATGCTACTAGCTATAATTTAAGAGGTTCTTCAAATGGATTGTTTATTTCAAGACCCAGAACAGAATTCTTAAAAAAAAGTTTTAGTGATAGCGGGGCTAAATTATGGAATAAAATACTAGAAGATATCCGAAATTCGTCATCTTTTAACTTGTTTTGCCAAAATCTTTCTTCCTCGGCCTCCCAATTATTAGATTAGTACAGTAACTGTATTTACTGCATGAATTTAGCTTAGTAATAACATTTATATATCAATAGTTAGTAATTTGTAATTAGTAATTTAGTTTTCTTAGCACATCTCTCATGGAAATCAGCATTTTGTTGAATGAGACTAATGTGCATAAATAAAGTTGATCATTCATTCGTTCGTTCGTTCGTTCGTTCGTTCGTTCATTCGTTCGTTCATTCATTCATTCGTTCGTTCGTTCGTTCGTTCGTTCGTTCATTCTTCTGACAGCCATTTAAATGTTCTTGATCTTACACTTCATTTGGTTGATGGCTGTATTCAAACTGATGTTTATTCCAAACCTACAGATAGCCATTTATACCTCAAGCCTACAAGTGCTCATCCCAAACATGTTTTTAAAGCTATTCCATATGGTGTAGCAACCAGATTGAAGAGAAATTGTTCTAATGATGAATACTTGACTCCGAGGTTGGAGGAATATAAGGGCTACCTGATTAAGCAAGGATACTGTGGTGTTATTGAACAAACTGAACCCACTTTAATAACAAGCAACGACTTATATACAGTGGATGCTGATATACATATATGCTAATAACATTCTAACTAATTACTAATTGAACATCTCCCTTTTTTAGCGGGTTTTTTTCTTCATAAAATACTATTAAAAAAATTGTTTTAATGGTCTAGTTGTTCAATCTAAGTATTTATTTCTTTTAATGATAAAGAAATCTTCTAGTCTTTTCTTGACTACGTCATATTTCTTTTGATCTTCTGCTGCGATACCGAGAGATTGCACAATATCGTCTGCTTCACCGCCCATCGAATAGATCAACGTATTAACTTGGCTCTCCTCACTTTCTTTCTCAAGACCTGAAGCCATTCTGAATCGTTCGAATCTTCGAATCCATTTCAACCAGTCTTCCGGCTTGAAGTTGAATTTCTCTGGTGGTTGCACTTGAAACAAGGCCATTATCCCTCTTATGTTTCAGCTTGACTCTGGGTCTGGGACTCTTTCAATTAAGTTAGTGGTGCCTCTTAGTCGTCGACCGACCGCACTTCCACTGTTCCTTCAAAGACAAGATCCCACCGCTGCCACCATGTTGTGTTATTGAACAAACTGAACCCACTTTAATAACAAGCAACGACTTATATACAGTGGATGCTAATATACATATATGCTAATAACATTCTAACTAATTACTAATTCAACAGATACAAAAGGCAATTGGTTGATACACAGTTTGATAAGGTCAAAAAAATCCCTAGAGATGAATTGCTTAAAACTGGTAATGATAAAATGAAAAAGATATTTCCTTTTGTGTTGAGATACAATCCTAACCTTCCTGATATCAATGCTATTTTAAAAAAGCATTGGCATATCTTTGAATCTTCACCTAAGTTGCAAGAAAGTTTTCCCAAAGATTCTATCATTGCTTCATTCCGTAGATCCAAAAATCTTGAGGAAATTTTAGCTCCATTGAAATATAAAACAGATGTTGACAAATTTCATCGACCCAACGTAAAGGGCTGTTTTGTTTGTGATCGTAAATGTTATTTATGCAAAAATTATTTTGTGAGAGGTAAAAAATTTCAAAGTTCTAAAACTGGCCGCACATATTTTATGAAATTTGATTTCAATGTGCTTCAAGCAATGTAGTCTATCTTATCTCTTGCAAAAGGTGTCATCTTCAATACATGTGGGATCTGCTACGACAGAATTTAAAGTTAGATTTTGCAATCATAAATCAGCTATGCGTGCTAATAAAAAAAAACATGTGAATTGGCTACTCATTACAATAGAAACTTCTCCACATGTTAAGCAAGATTTTACATTTCAATGTATTGATAAAGTAGATCCTAAAACTGATCCGGAAAGAATTGAAAATATTTTAACAACCAAGGAAGCTTATTGGATGACGCAGTTATTTTGTATCTTTCCTAATGGCCTGAACAAAAGATTGGGAATTCATTCTAACAAAAGAATAATTATGGTAAATAGATCACATCTTATGGCATTTCAATTAGTTATCCATTGTTTACTAAGCGTATAAATAAGTGGAAATAAGTGTAGTTACCTTTAGATTGATGAAGGCTGTAGCCGAAACGTCTTAATAAAGTTTAGTTATCAATTGAATGTTGTCAGAAATTGTTGGTGGTTCGCATTTTCGCATTTTAATATATATATATATATATATATATATATATATATATATATATATATATATATATATATATATATATATATATATATATATATATACATATATATATAGGGACAACCAGTTGGTTACTTCATATGAATTTTATTTCCACTACAAATTTGTTTCGTATGACAAGCAGAGCTTGCCACACTCATCAGGTGAATTTAAATAATGCGCGTCTATGTTGTTGCCTAGGATATATACTGGTTATTTACATGTTTACGTCATTGGATTATATCAGATTACATTATCGTTATATATATATATATTATGTTACAGTTAATCGACAGTCTTATGGTTGCTAAGCAGGAACTTGTTTCTGTGTCTGCATTTTGACAGTAGCTCATGTCTAGAGTTCAACGAGCAAAGGTGAGGATGATATATAATAAGGAATTTCTCGTGCAGGCACACGTTACATCGCTTGGTTTTATTGGAGTAGCTCTTGCATTTCTTTAATATTCTCCACTTTATTGAATAACTTATTTCTTTCTCTTTCAAATTCCAAACATATTTGCTGAGCTCTGTCGCATGTTTATACTTTGGGTTTCTGAAAGAGGAGGTGTGGGTATTAAATCTTGTTTTAAATTCTCCTTCAGTGTGTCCTACATACGTTTGTTTTTTGTTTGTGTCGCTTCTGGTTACTGTCGCTTGGTATACTACGCTGGATGTTAAACATTTATTTGATAGAGGACACGAGTTTTGATCTCGGCAATTACACTTGGTAATCTTTCTATCGGCAGAGGCGTCTGTCTGGAGCGCCAGAGGTGTCTCACCTTTGCTCGTTGAACTCTAGACATGAGCTACTGTCAAAATGCAGACACAGAAACAAGTTCCTGCTTAGCAACCATAAGACTGTCGATTAACTGTGACATAATATATATATATAACGATAATGTAATCTGATATAATCCAATGACGTAAACATGTAAATAACCTATATACTTGTATGATATTGTGCCTTTATTTGGGCGATAACACGGTGACATAAAAACGATATGTCCCGTGATATCGTTTTTTGTCTCGCGATATCGTTTTTTGTCCCGCTCAAAACAAAGATGGCGTCCGACTAAAGGATCGATAGAGAGATAACAATAAAAATATAAAATAATACAAGGAAAATAACACAAAGAAATTTGCAGCTATTAAAAGATAAGTTATTTTTGGTTTGTTTTTGTAATTTCTACCTGTTTAGCGTATTTTAAACAATAATTTTGAATTCATTTTGAAATGTAGTCGAAGTATAAATAATTTCAAAACATAATCTGGTTTTTGCTCTAGATAAAGGCACAAGTATGTGATAAGTATAGGTTATCATATAAGAGGCGAGGTGGTATCAGTTTTATCGCTCTCGTTACGATATCATATTTTGTCCCTCGTTCGCTGAGCTCACTCGTGACAAAATATGATATCGTCTCTCGAGCGATAAAACTGATATCACCTCGCCTCTCATATGATAACCTATACATATACATATACGTATACATGTATACAGGGTGTATAAAAAAAAAGGTAATTGAACTTTGCAGTGCTCTAGCGCGTTCATTATACAATCTACAGAAATCATTCTTTCGCAGGCGGAAAGACCAGGCTTTTAGCTTTCGATTGTCATCATTTTTGTGAAATTTGAAGAAAGATTGGGCAAATACGAAATTACGAATCAAGTGAAAATAGCCGGTCGAAATCGCACATTTACACCTCTGAGCATTACTAAAGCAGCGAATAAGAAAAGTTCATTAATCACTTATGTGTCACGAGAAACAATTAACATCACTAATAAAATGCGAGAAGTTTACTACCTAAGCTAAAATTGGTCAATTAATTTTGTAATTTAATTCCCTGATGGGTTTAAATTTCAACAGGTTTTCAGTAAACTCCCAACGGTGAAAATATGCGATTTCGACTGGCTATTTTTATTTGATTCGTATTTGCCCAATCTTTCTTCAAATTTCAAAAAATGATGACAATCGAAACCTAAAAGCCTGGTTTTTCCGCCAGCGAAAGAATGATTCCTGTAGATTGTATAATGAACGCGCTAGAGCACTGCAAAGTTCGATTACCTTTTTTTTTGATACACCCTGTGCATATACATATATACATATATACATATATACATATATATATATATATATATATATATATATATATATATATATATATATATATATATATATATATATATATATATATATATATATATATATATATATATATATAATATATCACAAACTAAACTTTGTAAATTCAAAATATTTTTTATTATATTCATATCCCAACGTTTCGGGGCATGCCCCTTCTTCAAGGATGAATATACAAGAGTCAATGGCCTAAGGTCCCTTATATATCAATTACTAACATAATTACCATACACATTAATCAAAATCTCTTACATTTAATCCCCTTGGTACAAACGTATCTAATTTGTATACCCAAAAAGCCTCCCTTTGTGTTGGTCTATCAACATTAGTTTTATCAATAATGATAACCCTAACATCACACAAACCTTTATGCCCATATATATATATATATATATATATATATATATATATATATATATATATATATTCAGAAGCTATATATATATATATATATATATAAATATATATATATATATATATCTATATATATATATATAAATATATCACAAACTAAACTTTGTAATATATATATATATATATATATATATATATATATATATATATATATATATATATATATATATATATATATATATATATATATGTTAATACCGGACAGGTATATATATATATATATATATATATATATATATATATATATATATATGTTAATACGTGACTCTTCGAAAGTATAAAAAAACGCACGAGACATTGCATGCTGCTTCAAGGAATTACATCAAACAGAAAAACATGCCAAAATTTGTCCTAAATACATGATACATTGGCTATCTGAATTTTTCCAGCAAAGTATAATATAATAGTAAAGTAATAAAAACTATTAAAAATATAATAGTCTTGAGTTTACAAGATGGCATTATCAAATATATAAGTAAATCTCAGACGTTAAAAAATGAAAAAGGCGATGATACAATTGCTTATATATTGAATATTAATAGTTTGAAATTACAATAATCCTTTAAAAACACAATATGGACATTCACAAACAAATATTAATTTACTGATAAGTTGTGAAATTCCACGTATTTTTTTCTTAAGAAACAAAGATGCACATTGTTTCCTTAATATGCCGCCTTGTGGATGAAATTTAATTGATGTCTTTCTATGGTATGCGTAACGAACTAACCGCGGAAACGGGAATCGATAAAGGTTAGGCCACAAAGAAAAATAAAACCATATGAGCGAGGAAAAAATTAATTTCTTTCTTGCGAATATGAGATAAGCGATGGGACATGAGATAAATTTTCATGAGTTTGATTCATTGCTGTGGTGTTATGATAACATATGAATTTCTCATGTTGTTTGAAACAACTATGAAAACTATGTTATTTAAAAAATGGAAATAATTTGTTTCATGAATAGCGGAAGATAAGATTCAGTGTGATAATAAAACGAATTTGATACCAAATCAAAACTGACAGTGACATGCATTGTAACATTATAAAGATCATTGATCGTATGTGTTCAACAAATGGGTCAGCAAAACAAAACACCATTTCGTAAGACTACAAGACTGCACGTATTGCGGAGTCTGGAGAAGTGGCACAAAGGTCAAATCGGCGCCATAATGAATTCATTAACTCGTTACTCTTATATGTCCTGTTGTTTTCCCCCCGCGATTAAAAAATTGTCATGACTTGGCACACATTTTTCATGGTACTGATAAATTATTTCGCTATTATACAATCATTACAAAATAATCTCTGCTATAAACGAAACCGTTTTTGCCCGACAACAAAATACAAGACAAAATAATTTAGTGACGCCTTCTTGTTTGCTTTTTTGTCGTGCAAAAATTCCGCATCACGTTCTAACATTGCGACTACATGCACGTTTCCTATAGACTTTTTAATGATTTTTAATCCTATTATTTCGAAAAATTTCTCATCCATTGGGAATTTTTTGCCTCAAAATCGTTTCTCACAAAATCCATGAAGCTGTGGCTACACGTGATTTTTTTCGCTCGCGAATTTTTGAATTGAATATTTGAATCTTTCTTGTATAGCCACTCACGAACGTGGAAAACTAAAAGGAATTCGAGCAGACATAATTTAGTATTCATTAGTCTCGTCATCGCAAAAATTTGTCTTGTTGTCACGGGGGCTTAAAGCCACTTTTGCATTCAAGGTTTTCTTGGAAACACCTACAACTGTTGGGCACGCGATCTTTTGGTGACAGTGTATTTTCTAAAGAACCTTATATTAAACATGAATATAACATAAAGTAAAGTGGCATATAGCCAGCATCTCTAATTGGAAGGTGCAACGAATATTGGTATATCAGGTTCTGCACTATATTAATTCTGTTAAAGTTGATTGTTTTTAAGGTCTGTGAGCACAAATATATAAATATTCACTCTTATTGATGCTACGTCTTTGTTTGTTAATGTCGGTAGAAGTTATCTTTCATCATTATTTCTGATATTAAAAAGACTATAGCAAAATACCTGGACACGCCTCAAAACAACAAGATATCTGGGAACACATGTTTCTAAAAATGTCTAGTTTGTTCAAATATTTACCAGCTTTAAAAGAACAAATATAATTATACAAATTGGCTATTTGCCAATTTGGATATCTTTTTATCTGCGTGTTATAAAAATGATATTTTTTAAATAGAGTATCGGTTGGTGGACAATTTAGACAGTTCAATGCTAAATAATGCTAAATCACTTAGATATAATCTCAATTTAAACCCATCATTAAGGGCTAGCTATCAGAATTATTCAAATCTCTGATATTCATGCGTTCATTCGGAAGTGCCTACAATTCTCATTATACACTAGTCACATTTTACAGGCTGTATTGCTTCAATTAACTTTGACAGCCCTACCTGCACATTCATAGCTATTGCATTTCCGAATTAGATTTGCCGATCCTTCACAATTTTCCTTTTTGCACATTCTTGTTCTGCTTTGTGTTCCGCCAGAGCAGGAGACTGAACACGAGGACCAATCAGACCAGGGTCCCCAACCTAAAACGACAACAATATAAAAGCAAACAAAAATAGACTAGTAGATGCTCAACTTGGTAAGGTAGGTATGGTCTGCTAACACATCTGTAGAGTTTTATCATAAATAAAACAGGACTATTTTTTTAAAAAAGACTATTGGTTTGCACATGCATGATGAAAAAAGCCCAATCAAAGAAGATCATTAGTAGCTATAGTGTTTACAATATGTTTACCTTCAACATCAATAAATAATACCTTTTTAATCAATAAGTCAAACAATAAGTTCACGGAAAATAAATAAATATGAAAAGTCAGAGCCATAACAGGAGCGTAACCGGCAAGGCAGTGTATATTCCTGTATTCATGTTCTACCCAACGAGTTTCTTTTGAAATCAATTGTTATTAGGGTTGATTTCAGAAAAAAATTAGTCAAGAAGAAGGCTAGTATATGAATATACACCCCCTCCTTAATTAACGCTCTATAGTTTAGGCCAGCTATGTAAAAATTCAGTGCGAATTAGCCTCAAAAGCTTATCAACAAGTGTATAATGCAAGCAAATGCTAGTGCTCTTAACTACACTTAAACGCTAGAGCTCTTAATGTTGCAGAGATAATGGCCACTTAGCAGTACTTAGTAGTAAGATACTAGCATGGTTTTCTGCGATAGTAATTCACAAGAGTAGTGCTTGCAAAGGGTCAAGGAGAAGAAAGATTGAGTTGCTGCCAATTAAGAACATTCGATATCTGCATCGGCTAACAATGATATATTATGTGACAAGAAAGTCAAGACTCACAATATTTCCTTGTTGAGTATTCAAACTTTTTCGTTGATTAGAAAAACCAAGTTATTTAATTGTAATTAGCTGGCTGTATTAGACGTTTTCTTAATTTATGGTTGAGAGAGAGAGAGAGAAAGAGAGAGTAGGACTATTTAAATATTATGTTTACGATGGCAAAAACCCCTTTGACTCCCAGACTCTCATCATTAATATATCGTAAATCTATTGTACTAAAGTAAATTGAGTTTTCGCTATTATTGAGTGTAGGAAACCTATAGTTAAACCGCGTCTATTCCATCTGCGGCGAAAAGATATCCACACACTGTGAAACATATCTATTTATTGCTTTCTCTACAAGAAACGTGGCCATATAGCACTTACAATAGGTGGACAAAAAAAGTGGCCCCCTCCAATTATATAATACTGCTATTGGTATATATGATGTATAACAAACAATAAAGGTAACAAACTATTCATAAATATGGTATTGGTATATATGATGTATAAGAAACAATGAAGGATAACAAACAATTCATGAATAGTCATGGTACTAAACAGATATGTGGCAAATCACATCATTTAAGCGTTAATTTTATGTGAGAATTACACAACAAAGCAATCATTGGAAGTATAAAGAAACTGAACACATTTTTTAAAATGTAGTCAATGATATTTACAATTATTGACAGTGTGTTAAAGTCTTACATAACACGAACACTTCACCAACTACAAAATGTCTATGCATTTCTCACATTGTCAAAAACATTTGTTAATATTTGGTTGGCCATCCCTTAGATTTAATAACTGCTTTGCACCTACTCGGCATGCGTTCAACAAGGTTATGCTGGTATTCATCAGGCATGGAGTACCAAGCATGTTTCAGAATGTCAAAAAGCTCATCTTCGTTTTGTGGATTGCGATCTCGAGTTAAGCGATTGAGTTGACCCCATAAATTTTCAATCGGATTTAAATCTGATGATTGGGGTTGCCAATTCATCACTTCTATCTTCTTATTTTGAAGGTATTTTTTAGCAACGTTACTATTGTGTTTAGGGTCGTTATCTTGTTGGAAGATAAAGCCTTCAGGGTTTAATTGATTGGCGGATGGAACCAGATGATGAATCAAAATTTTTCGATATTCTGTAAGTAAATTAGCACAGTTTATGGGAAATAAACATTTAATCACATACAAAACATTACACTGTAAGTAAACGAGTATTACGTACATTTTTTTCAAAAAGCATAAACATATCCAAGAAGGTGTGAGGTATTTTAATGTGTCAAATACAATTTCGCATACAGTGTACAAAACCTTGACCTGTATGTATACGAAAGACAAGAATTCAGAGAACAAAATATAGATAATAAGAACAACACTTAACACAAGGAGCGTTCTTGTCCCAGGGCGGTGTAATTTAATGGAAGATACTTTAATTGTTCTAAACTCTAAAGTTTATATCGGGCATTGTTTTAGTTAAAAGTTGAAATTGGGATTTGTTTTGTTAATCATTCAAGCTGCATTGTTTTGTTGATGATGAAACATTTGAATTTGTTTTGTGATTTTGTTACTTGTATTTTAGTTTACAATAAGTTTTGCACTCTAATAGAATGTGACTTACAGTTGTGGTAATTGAGTTTATATTCCTAAATTTTGATCAGTTCATTTGCCTAACCTCAAGGAACTGCTGTGAACATTCTTCAAAATTTTGAAACTACTTGGTCAAAGATTTCCCGAGTGCATACATGATAAATTTATGCGGGTTCCGTTTTTTTTTTGGGACACACTGTAGACTTATTTTCATATAAATTAACCCATTAGTGCGCAAGATTTATCCTTTAACAAGTGAAATTGTCTGGTGACTGGTGATTCGTGTTCGATGATAAAATATATATTCGCCTGGAGAACTTTGAACGAACAAAAACGACGATGTTTTAGGACAATCCAGATAACTGGCGTTTCAAAAGCATTAACATAACATCTTTTAGACAAAAGTGAAGCCATCAGCTTGGTATAACTTCGTAAAGTATCTCAAATTTGGCAAAATTCACCTTGCTTCACGTGGTTCGCCATGCATTGTATTTTCTGAACAACTTTGAACAAACAAAAATGACGATGTTTTAGGACAATCCAGATAACTGGCGATTCAAAAGCATTAACATAACATCTTTTAGACAAAAGTGAAGCCATCAGCTTGGTAAAACTTCGTAAAGTATCTGAAATGCGGCAAAATTCACCTTCGTTCACGTTCGCCATGCATTCAGCATCCCTGGTGGCCGGAAGTGATTTTCGCATATATAATTTGCTTCACTTTTGACTATCCAGTCTAGTACTAGCTCAGTACTGCGGACACGAGCCCACAGACGATTGTACATTTTACGGTTCTCACATAGTGGGTAGCTACGCATGCGCGGCTACCCACAAAAATGACATAATTTTGTTCGCGTGCATGTTAACCATAGAGATACCTACTATGTCTTATTTTTATTGTCCGAACTATCGCGATGTACATGCAAATTATTTCCTCGTTACCAAACAATCCGAATCCTCGGCAAATATTCACAATCGCAATTCTAGTATCCAAAACCTGCGGTTTTTTCAAACGTTTAATGGCAATATATATGATTCAATCATGGCATAAAATTGAATATAGGGTCAGTTTGGGAAAGAAGCTTAAAAAAAGTGTAATATAGCTTTCGGTAATACTGGTCGGCCCCTATAGCCCCTAATTATAAATTTAAGATGGCGGCGGTCTTATTATAGATTCAGGATGACGTCATTATTTAACGTGAGATCTCATCAGGTGAGCATTTAATTTGTATGAGAATAAACATGTAAAAGAGAACAGAAACAGTGTTTCGACATATTTACTGCGACATAGCCTTCTCATTACAAGCATTAACTTAGGGCAATAGTTTATCTACAGTGTTTGGATTCATTGCTCTGAAAAACGTCCTCGACCTTCTAAAAGCCGTTTCAGCAAAAACTACGGCAAAAACTACGGCCGCTGCTATAGCCTCATCCGGATCAAACATATTGTTGTTCACATAATCATCTCGGGTCGCCATGATCTTTTTGTGGATGGGATCTTTTTTCAACGCTTTCATCCATGCCAGATTATCCATGTAGCAGCATGTTAACAGCTGGAATTTTTTCAAAGGCTTCCTTTTTTGCTTCACTTTCGTCACGACCCTCCATGAGAAGCGCTTGCAAGATGTCGTCGTACTGATCCCGGACCTTAGATGCCGCGTCGTTGATCAATGTACTCCAGGGATCGATTTCCTCTTCAGAACTGTTTTCAGTTGTGATGCTGCTTTGTTCTTCTTCAGAACTGTTTTCAGCACGCTCTTCTGTCGTAATGCTGTTATCGTCTTCGGTATGGCTTTCCATAGAATTTTCCTCGCTGTACTGACTGTCCATTGTCTTACGAATGTCAGTGCAAAATAAGCGAATTCTCGGTTATGTACGACTATTTATACACAAAAACAAGACAGAAGCTTGACAGAAGCTTGACAAAAGCTTGACAGAAGCTTGACAGAAGCTTGACAGAAGCTTGACAGAAGCTTGACAGAAGCTTTACAGAAGCTTTAAAGAAGCTTTACAGAAGCTTTACAGAAGCTTCACAGCAGCTTTAGAGAATTTTCCCACCACTGCTTCCTCAAAGCAATAGTATATAGAATCGTGTTTCTATCTAAACAGGAATCATTTACTGGAGCAGCCATGCAAAGACGATTTCGCTGGACCTGTCCTGTTTGCGGACGACCTGATTTGAAGAATATCAGTACTCATCTTTTACAAGTTCACGGCTTATCTTCTGAGGAGAGAAAACCTTATCTTAAGCAAGCCCAGGTGTCGTCATGGCAGCTCTGCGTCGAAAAGTCTCCGCATATGACCATGTCCTATATGAACGTTGAGAAGCCTGGACAAAAGCGTGTAATTATAAAACAAAGTGAACATTCGCACCCGCAAAAAGACAAGAACAGCAGCGCGTACGACATCTTTGGCAACCAAACCATGTCCGGAATTCAACTTCCGCCATAAATTCTCACTTTTGGTTGTGGGTCCTACACAAAGTGGAAAAACCTATTTTGTCCAACATATTTTGGAAAACAATCGTATCGTGTATGAAGAGAAAAAGAGTATTCGCATTTCTTGGTACTACAATCAATGGCAAGAATGTTACGAAGAGTTGAAAAAGTCTCTCGGTAAAAACATCCGATTTGAAAGAGGTGTGCCCGAACTGTCTGAAGATCTGTGTGAAATCAATGCACGGTACAATAACATAATCATCCTAGACGATTTGATGGCTGAAGCGACAGACAGTCCTGTGGTATCTCGATTGTTTACGCAAGGCCGCCATCGAAACGCCAGTGTTATCTTATTGCTGCAAAACATGTTTCCTAAAGGGAAATATAATATGGATATCAGCCGAAATGCCCAGTACTTGGCTCTCTTCCGAAGTCCTAGCGATCGGAAACAAATCGGAATTATCGGAGAACGCATGTTTGACAAGAATAGAGTACACTTTATGAACGCTTATTACAAAGAGACCGATAAACCGTATGGATACTTATTGGTGGACAACAAGCCCGGCACACCACCCGATAATCAAATTCTTGCAGACCTATTTGGAGAATGCCATGCTTATCACTTCGGTGTAAACAGTACTGAGCCTACACGTGTGGAAACCAAGCCTGTAGGCAAACACAGCACAGCAACCAAAATCAGCTCTTCAAGGAAGAAGCCTGTGCAAACCGTCACCTGGTCGGATGTTTCAAACGACGTGTGGTATAAATACACCTTGAAAGCACCAGCGGTCCGAAAGATTCCCGAAGGATATGTTATCATCGAAATGTACAACACATCGCGCAACGAAGACCATCAGCCTGTGCGTGGAGGTGTGTTAATCAACGACGAAAATTATTGGCCCGTGAAATTAAAGCACTGATCTACAGGTCATACCAAATGGTTGAATTTACACAGCGATGACCCTTCGGTCCAATCCATTGTCAAGGAAACTATGGAAAACACGGGAGATCTCACGTTAGATCTCACGGGAGATCTCACGTTAGATCTCACGGGAGATCTCATGTTAGATCTCACGGGAGATCTCACGCTAAATAATGACGTCATCCTGAATCTATAATAAGACCGCGGCCATCTTGAATTTATAATTAGGGGCTATAGGGGCCGACCAGTACTACTGCTTTCAATGCCTGCTCGCAGGCGCCATTTTGCCATATAGTGTCTGCGAGCAGGCCAAGCTTTCAACTGTACTAAATTTTTTGGCGGATAAATATTATATTTTAACTATCCACTTCTAATAAACTGACATATTTTTATTGACAAAGACTATTAGGTGGCAATAATATAAAAAAGCATGTGACAGAAGTGCTGATGATAAAACTTTATCTCCATGTTTGGGAACATTATTTTTTTACTTTTTTTGAATTGAAAATTCAGACAATCTGGCTGCAGTAGTGATAATACCCATGTTAATTGCTTTAATATACCACTATGTTTAAGTTAAACGAGCTTGACGAAAATCAATTAATGTGTGATCTTTCGCGAAAATCTGCTTCAAGTAAAATATGTCAATCAATTGGATTATTTTGTAAGTTTTGCCTTTCTCGTAGATTTAATTTACGTTGATGTATACATCCATAAATAAGCAAATCATCTAAATTGTAGTGAAGTTTATTTCAATTTTTGAATAAAAAATCGTATTTCCAAACCAAATGGTTACATTGTATACAGTCAACATATAAAGATTGAGAGAAAACACTTTACGCTCCCTACAATTTCAAGTTATGTCAATAGCTGTATATGGAGAAAATAAAATATGTATTTTCAAGCGGTTGTGTAATGCTTAAAATTGCATATGGAACATGACGGATTGTTTTGCAGTTATTTACTATATATTGCTGTATAGTTGGCCAATCAAAATACAATATTTGCAATTTTATATTAGTATGTGACTCCTGTAATTCAAATTGGTGCAGTTAATACGCATTGAAATAAAGGCATTTATTAAATTTTGCCTGCCGAAACATGCATGGTAACGTCATGTGTGTACTATACATTTCCTGCAGACCTACGTGTTTTTAAAAGATCAGGGGTCTAGATTAAAATTTGTTGTACCACCTTGAATTTGTAAGCTCAGCACGCTTAGATAAACTTGAGCAGAATATACGACCGCTGCATAGTTGAACGACACTGTAACGTCGGATATACGACCGCTGTAAGTGTGAACGACACTCTTGCCCCATGATGGGAAGACAAATATAGTTTAGAAAATCAACAGCGGTATTTCGATTTATAAAAGGCTCGCGATGAGGCTGGAAATTCCTATGGTGATATTATCACGTTGGATTCTGATAAAATGTTTCTTTGATTACATCTTATTCATTCCTGTGTTGTTCTTTTGCGCGAGTAAAGTAAACCACAGCGCAGTATAATATTACCAAAGTCTAAATGAAACCGCAGTAGAGTCTAATAAAGCAGGTTAGCTGCAAAATAAACAGTCTTAGTGTAATACTTCCAAATGTTGAATAATTTGGTAATGAACACAACGGCACGTTTCCCATTTTGTTTCAAACGACAAGATTAAAAATAAAGATTTATGATTAAAATTGTGTGTCACATATTTAAACTTAAGGAGGTATACTGTTGCCGAAGTGTTGATGGAACCCTATCATATACAGAAGACTTAAAAATACAGTACACTAAAAGTTTCTTTTACGTTACACAGTATATGTGGCGGTAGTGATGCTGCATGCGACGCGATCTTTAATTTGGCGGAGCATTACGCCAATCAAAGTCAAAGATTGATTTAAGGTAGTTCAATGAGATAGATTGCTGTACCCTTATGTCATATTGTATATACATTGTATGCATAAACTTTCTGACATTTAAACAATGCTGACGAATTATTCCTTTTATCTACAGTTTTATAGTTTCTTTCTTTATCACATTTCGTCATACACCGCATCGTTAACGCGCTTTGATAAAAAATTGCCTCGTTTGTTTCTGAAAGTATGAATAAGTCGGGTTGTAAACAAAAGCCTTTCATATCTGGTAAAAATATGGCGGCTACTTCACACAAGTTCCGTGCAAGATTGTCGCATGTTGAAACGGTCGCATTTAAAAAAAATTCTTACCAAGTGATTCTAGTATCTCATCCTGATTTTGAACGGTTGATGCGGCTGTCCCACCAAAAGGGATGTCCTATCGCTACCACATCGGCCCTTTTTGTGCGCTCAGCCAGAGACGACTGTTTCCATCCATCTTGCAGTGTTTCAGGACATGCTTGAATACAAGAACTTAGAAGGAAAGATAGAAATCCGTAGTTCAGCACTTGTTGTAAGAACATTGTTTATCCAAGCTAGTATCTATTTAAGTGGTTCGTAGTTCCGACTAGAATGCTTGCCAGTGCCGCGAACTGTGATAAACTTGTAAATATTATATCAATCTGTCAAATATCAAAACAATGCTTTAATTAGCCCTTTTCACACTAGTTGACGAACAAGTCGTCTAGACGAACAAATCGTCTATTACTTTGTCCGTGTAATTTGAATTCGGAGAATAGGTAGCAAAGAAAGTATATCTGTGTGCGGTCTTTGTTCTTGTCTCGTTGGACGCCATTGTTGTTACTTTGTTTCGTTAGAGCTAGTTCCACGACTCTTCCGGCAGCGACATTTTAATTTGTCCGTGATTTGTTCGACTCACATGAATTCAAGACGATTTTTGAGGACTTGTTCATCCAGACGAACAAATCGTCTCTTAAAAGTCGTCTTGACCGACGGACAAATAGTCGGACAAATTCAGACGACTTAGTCGTGTGAAAATTTGTCCGCCCCGTTTTCACGTCAAACGATTTGTCCGTCTGAAACGATTTGTTCGTCTAGACGACTTGTTCGTCAACTAGTGTGAAAACGGCTATTATCTCTCATATACAAATCGTCTCGGATGGCGTTAATCGCCCGGTAATTGACTGTGATTAAGTCGATTAATTACAACCATTAGTTAGGACAATACATTCGAATTCAAGTAATTTTGTAGAACACGTAGCAAAGTCTTCGAGAAGTTTATAGGTGATACGAATTCAAATACTAATGGGAAATTCCGCTTGAAACAACTGCGAATGCTGAACGTCATTCAGGAGGAGTTAGGTTACGTTTAAGCCAGATCAGCATTACACATGAATATGACATGTGTTGTAATGCTTCTGTCCTTACCCTTGACCGATAAACTCTTTTACACGTTTTTCTGTAACAATCTAAGAACATATACATAACAGATGTGCTTTAAATTCTTATGAAATTCTGAAGATAAATTCTTCAAAGGTTAATCCTGATATAACACACGGATAAAATTTTCTGACCAAATAAAGTGTTGAAGCAAATGAGAAAAAATTCTTAAAAAGTTGCTACAAAATAAGTCAATGTCAATGGCACCTGGGTGTCATCAATGTATGAAATTTTATATGGAATAGCAGCTTCCAGCGTTACCAGTGTCAGTAGTGAAGTTTAATATATTTTTAAAGGGCACGAAACCTAATCGATAGCCCGGACATTTCATCATAGCTAAACGATGGGACGTAAATGCATTCCGTCGAAATTCAGATGTAAGGAAATATATATCCCATGGTTACTGAACAAACCCAACATACTGAATAACGCAAGATGAAAATATGTTGGTTTTATTTCGATTTTATTGCAAAGTCATCATCAGTCTCTCTGACGCAAAACATCAAAATATCACAGTTCTCACTTGATATCATCTTGTTTCACAGCTTATAGTTCTCATGTTGTTTCAATAAGTATCCCGGATTTCAAGATGCTCATATCTTCTGATTATGTTGGTAGGTCTTGGTTTTTCTGTGTTATAAATTGTGAAATCACAGAAACCTGTTTGTAAATGTGTTATTTTTTTGCTTTACTATTGAAACGACATCAAAAAATAAATAGTTACACAAAAACGTTAAGTCGCATTGAAGAGGTTCTACTGTAAGTATCGCCCAAACAGATATACGTCAAATCCTGCCATCGAAATACATGCATGCAGCAACCCCTCGCCACCAACTAAGAGCATGCAACTAAATTTTCGGAATTACATGAAGAACAAAGGCAACTTTTGTCTGATTGGTTGATTTTTCACATTAGTTTCAGGCTTCTGTTCCACGCGCGTCTAGGAAGTGAAAAGAAGTAAATAACACTGTACATAGTGTGTTTAGACCCGAAAAATAGACAAATCATTCCATAAGTTAGAGCTGAAATTTGCTGTAACTAATAGACATATTGTCCGTCTTTCGTACCTAAAAGTATCGGGCGTTTTGGACGATTTTTAAATGTTCTGATCGCGTCTGTAACGGTATCGGGAAAATACGCGTGCAACAAGACGAGAACGCCAACATGAAAGACTTTTTCTTTTTCTGGTTTAATTCCTAATCAAAGAGGACTGAGACGTCTAACTTGGTATATAGTATTAATGGAATACAAGTAATCAAATTTCACCATAGCTGAGTTGTACGATCTTGGTTGCCACGAAAAAGGGCGACCAGTCCCCAGTGAACTCAATATAACTGGAAGGCTACCTTCAGTTAAGCCGGTAATACAGGATTTGAAGCCAAATTTTGCGTGAAATGACCCCCAGAGACGCGTGTCTGGGGGTCATTTCACGCGAGTTCAGCTTCGCAACAGTCTCGCGTGCTAATTACAAGGAGTGATGAATTACAAACTGGTATTTTTTTACTATGAAAAGTTCTTTTTTTGGCCTGAAAGCAAGTCATATTCTGCGTTGATACCGACATGATAAAGAGAAATCAAGTTTCTTGTAATGATAAGTTGTAATATGGAAACAGGAGCTCGAAAAGACTTCAGGTCAGTTCAAAATATTGGGATTATGCATGAGTCAAATCCAAGCGTGCCCATCCCCCCCCCCTCCCGGGCCAACCCCGGGCTTTTGACAAATTTTTAAAATACGTGGTTAATCCCCGGGGGCGGGGATAAAATACATGTGAAAATGGCCCGCAGTGGGGCAAAAAGTAGTCGGCAAATTCCCCTCCCCGGGGACACCTGAAATCTGAAACCCTAAATCCAAATTGTTTTTTAAATAGGCGTAATAATTCTGTTCATTTTATGCTTCGTATAAATCATATATACGACTATTGAATTAATATATATGATTTATACGAAGCATGAAATAAACAGAATTCATTAAAATATAATTTTGTGGAAACACCACGTAAGTTTATTACATGATAATAATAAACTTACGTGGTGTTTCCACAAAATTATATTTTAACTTGAAAATCACTATGCAAACATACAGGGAATTTATTACTAAACAGAATTTATATTACGCATATTTCGAAAACAGTTTGGATTTAGGGTTTGAATACTGTCTAGCGTGTTATTTTAATATTCAATACAATATTCAACACAGTCTAATTACCAGTACTACAAACAATAAATAGGGACATTATTTGGAACCTTCTTTTATATCATAACATATTAACATATATTTTGATATTGTTTGAAACTGGTTTGATTATGTTGTTTTCTATTATTATTTGTTCTAAAATAATAGAATCATCATTTCAAATGCCCCACCTCCGGGCAAAGGTTCGCACGCAAATGCCCCACCCCTGGGACGTACTAGACAAGCAAATGCCCCGGGGTGGCCCGGGGGGGGGATGGGCACGCTTGGATTTGACTCATGCATTATTTCAACAAAGTTTTTGTACTTCGGATATTTGAATATTTGCCTTTTGGAACTTTTGGGAAAGAATTTTTGCCCGCAGTTCCTTGATCTTAGACTTACATCAATGACGTTTCTGGATAACCGAGCCATGGATGTGCGAAAAGAGTAAAAAGTTTTCGGCTTGTAATATCTTTTGGAATGTCGGAAAAAGTAATCGCGGTTAAAATTTTGTATTATTAACTATGAGTAGTCAAAACTGTGCTTATGTTGGTTTTTATTTACATTTGTCTTAGAACACTTGAAATGGGTATAAGCTACACTAATTAAAAGGAAAAAATAACTTCGAAAACGAAATAACTTTGGCCGCCGTGACGATCGCCACTCTTGGCTGTACGCTTTCGCGTAAAAATTGCTTTTTATTCAAATGAATTTGATCAAGAAGGTTATAAGTTTAAAAGATAGTCATTTGACCATTGTTTTGATTACATTTTGTTAAAACTTTAGAAGTGTTTCAGCCCGTTTTTGACAGTTATCTGATGGCTTTTGTATACATTCCTTAGATGGCCACGCATGTTTTTTTCTGGTGGGGGCCTGGTGATGTTTGGCTTCAAATTTTTCGCCCCAGGTAGCCTTCCAGTTATATTGAGTTCACTGCCAGTCCCACAGGAGTGATTTTTCATAAAGAGGAAGCAGAAAAATTCTCCGTGCCGAAACTGTGGTCATTCCCAACAAGTTGTATCTATTTGATTAAGCCTAGATTTGTACTGCATGAAGTGCCAAGGTATGTCATTTCAAATATGTTGTATTATTACGAATCAATGTATTGACTTGAAGTAATCAGCTTTGATTCGAAAGTTGTGTTTTCACAACAATTGCGTTTTGGTGGTCGAGTTTATTGCACTAAAGTGGCTACACTTTTGTAAAGAGCTCGAGTTACGGGAATTCCGTTTAGATATGTAGAAATTAGGTTTTATAGCTTTTGAAACAGCAGCTTCTTTTTCCATCGTCCTTGCACCTAATGTACGAGGCTGCTTGAAGTCGCACAGGCTATTTTTTTGGGTAAAACTTTGTTGCGAATGCGCGCTTGTTTGTAGCGCCTTGCAGCATGCCTGCTATGTAGACTTTTGGTATGCAAATTTATGTACAGACCAGCTCATATACATAAATTAGTTCCCCAAGTTTATGTGAACAAAGAGTATTTGGTTTGTGATTTATTGTTAAATGAAGCATTACTTTAAATAAATACAATACAAGCAAAAACTACAAATTTTTAACTTTTTTCAGTTTTCGTCGCTTGTAAACAAACCAGGCTGAGTTACGGGAAAAGGCTTCCTGACCTTGTTTTTCAAGTTGTTAAATTTGAAAAAATGTTTTTACTTTTCTTACAGACCTTGCACTGCATTTGTGGTATGGTATTAAACTCGGCCATCTTGTCTATTTTCTAACGACTATTCGAAGTTTCATGAGGTTATGCAATAAGCAAGGTTAACAACAAAGTAACATATCGCGCGGAGCTTGGGGCGAGCCTAGGTGATAAAGGTGTCATGCATAGCAGCACGACATCATTGTGTAAGCTGCAGCTTGGCAAGCAGGTTGGACTGCTAGCTAGATATATTATATATATATCTACAATTTTTTGTTGTAATTTTTGTGCTCTTTGCGATCTATATCCCTGGAGAGTAAGCTGCGCGGAAAGATGGAAAATCAAGGTAGCTCAGATACTCCTGCGTCTGGTTCTTCTATTGATTGGTCAAGTGCTTTCGCGTCGACGGAGTTTCCTTCGGGTTTGGCAGAAATTATGACACAGACTATGGCGCAAGTGAGTCCACCAGCATCGCAGGTAACAGCGCCAGAAGTGGGAACAGGTGAAGTAAGTCAGCCTACTACCGTAGCACCCCCCGACAACAGTCAAGGTACGTTTATCGTAGCTCCATCTTGCTACAAGCACAGCGGGCCAGTCTAGCCCCATGGTGAACACTAACCTGTTTACCAATTCTACCACAAACGTTCCTAATCTACCGCAGTCGTTCGATCATGAGCTCGTAACGGGTCCCACTCAGCCTCTGCATGCGAGTGGGATATCGTCCGCGTTTATTCTTGGGCCAGGACGCCCTCCTATTCCACCTAAATTGGTGACGCAGATTCTGGCCAACAAGTTTATTGAGTTGTCCGAACTGTTGCCCGAAAATTTAGAATCCCCACAATGTGAATCTTCGTCTTTTACGATCGAGAGAGGGGCTATTGTTCCGATCACCAAAGTCTCGTCTAAGCGTAAGCAGGAGATTTCAGATATTCTGACGTGGGTGGAATGTTTTACAAGCTATATCACGGTAATTTCCGCGTCGTTTCCATCTCGTGCACGCGATTTATTGTCCTATATGGCGTTGATAATTCGCATGGCGAAGCGCTACACTGGGAACTGCTGGCTAAACTACGATCGTGCATTTCGCCTTGAGGCCGCTGCGTCAAATTTGCGCGATTGGAGCCAACTCAAACCGGATTTATAGTTATCACACGTCAGTTAGCTCTAATGAGACGTACACTCGGTTCGCCGCACAAAGCAGTAATCGTCGCGAGCCACAAGGATCCCAGAGCGCTTCTGAGATCTGTCGTTCATGGAATACCGGTGCATGTACTAGTCCGCGCGAGTTTTGTAGATTTCGACACCGTTGCAACCGACCAGGGTGCGGTGGCCCCCATCGCAGAGTCAACTGTCGCGAGGTGCGTGACAGATCGCCACAACGACCGCAAAATGAGTTGCGAAGCCGTCGAGCAAGGTCAAAATGAACAGCCACTTAAAATTTTACCGCGTATTTCTTTGCAATTTTCTGACATTCAAACGATTTCACCTATAAACTTAACTAATTTCGAATTGCAATTAACATCCCATCCGGATCGCCGCAAGGTTGATTACGTGTTAAATGGTTTACGTTTTGGGTTTCACCTGGGCTTCCAACCGCATCTATGTAAATTAAAATCAGCTGCGTCTAATTGTCCTTCTGCCAATGAGCATCCGTCCGTGATTGACGAGTATCTCAATAAAGAAGTTAGTCTTGGTCGAGTTTTTGGGCCTACGCACGCACCACCACTCCAGAATCTTCACGTTAGTCGCTTTGGTGTAATCCCAAAGAAGGGAAATGCATGGCGGCTTATACTAGATTTGTCTTTTCCTATTGATCATAGCGTTAACGATGGCATAGATAAAGATGATTTTTCATTTCAATATTGTACGGTAAAACACGCAATCAACTTGATTATTAAAACCGGTAAAGGGGCGTTGATGGGCAAAGTGGACATCAAAAGTGCCTACCGCATAATCCCAGTTAATCCTAGCGACAGATATTTGTTAGGAATGCATTGGAAAGGGAAATATTACGTCGATTTGACATTGCCATTTGGCTTGCGTTCTGCACCGGGAATTTTTAATAGCGTTGCAGATTTGTTTGAATGGATGTTGATACACAATTGGAGCGTCGAAGATCTGCTGCATTATCTGGATGATTACTTTACCTTAGGCGCAGCCGGCACTGATCTTTGCGCTAAGCGTCTCACTGCTATTCACCAGGCTGCTCGGCTGGTGGGAATTCCTTTATCCCCCGAGAAATGCGAAGGTCCAACTACCCGCATGGTCTTCCTTGGAATCGAACTAGACTCGATTGAGATGTCAGCACGACTCCCGGCAGATAAGCTTGCGGACCTGATAGCCCTGCTACGCGAATGGGGTAACAAAAAATCATGTAGGCCTAAGGAACTTCAATCTCTTTTGGGCAAATTAAATCACGCATGCGCAGTAATACCGTGCGGTCGAACTTTCACTCGTCGTCTCATTGACTTATTGCGCGGTTCCCCGCGTCCTAGACCATTCTTAAGACTTAACAAACAGTGCCAACTGGATATTGCTTGGTGGCAAGAATTTCTACCGTCATGGGATGGAGCATATTTCATTGAGTTGCCGGACTGGGTTCCACCCCCAGATTTTTCATTGTCTTCAGACGCTTCGGGTAGGTATGGGTTTGGAGTCTACTATGATGGAGAATGGTTTAACGGTTCCTGGCTACCAGCGCAGCAGCCCTTGTGCATTGCCTACAAGGAACTGTTTCCTATCGTCCTCGCGTGTCATGTTTGCTGGGCACGCAAACGCGTTGAATTTCACTGTGACAACACAGCGGTAGTTTCGGTCATTATGTCGAGCACTTCGAAGGACGAACAGTTAATGCATCTTTTGAGGGCATTATATTTGGTCAGCACTCGTTACAATTTCAAGGTCACGGCGAAGCACGTTCCGGGAAAATCCAATTGTCTGGCCGATGCCTTATAACGATTTCAAATGTCGCAGTTTTTCCAGTTGGCACCTCAAGCTAAAACCAAGCCTGTGTCGGTACCGCCCGAGGTATTGACTCGTTTGATCTCACAGCTGTGAGCCTGTGGTTGAACTCGATACCACTCTGAGTGCGCTGAATGTACGTGTGTATATAGGATTTGTTGTTATTATTACCTTTATCACGGTCAGTAGCGAAGCCAGCCCGACAATTTGGTCATGCTATGCAAATTTAAATCATTATCATTATTCATTTCTTTAGAAATAGATCCTTTTGTGGTCTATAAACACTGGAAAATTTGCATTTGCATGACCAAACGACAGGCTGGCTTCGCCACTGATCACGGTTATTTTATAAGCTCAAGTTAAATTTTCTGTTGAAGGGGTTGGTAAAAAAAAAGAAAAAAAAAGTCTATAGAGTGCTCTCTGACAATAACTATGTAACAATTTCAACATGGGGGGAGCAATGGTGTTTAAGCACCACAGTCAACACAGCCTAACTAAGCAACACAGCCTACCTGAGTGTGACCTCGGGTAACTAAGCAACACAGTCAATATAACCTACCTGGGTGTGACCTCGGGTAACTAAGCAACACAGTCAATACAGCCTACCTGGGTGTGACCTCGGGTAACTAAGCAACACAATCAATACAGCCTACCTGGGCGTGACCTCGGGTAACTAAGCAGCACAATCAATACAGCTTACCTGGGCGTGACCTCGGGTAACTAAGCAACACAATCAATACAGCCTACCTGGGTGTGACCTCGGGTAACTACGCTAATTCCTGGGTGCGACCACAGGTAATTAAGCAGTATAATTAGTTGCGCATGGGTCAAGCCAGCAGGTCGTAGTTGGTTGGGTGCAAGGGAGGTGAAAAAAAATTTTAAAAAAAATTAAAGAAGAAGATTACTTGGATGGGTGATATCCTGGTGAGGTGGATATCACTTTGGGTGGTCAGGTCAATACTTGGAAGCTTGACCTGAATCCAAGTAATGGTAAGTGTCTGGCGTACAATCTGCAGACCTCCCACCCATGCACCTAACCATCCACACGGGTAAGTTATATGTTACTGAAGGTGTTAAGAATAGTTGTCGACTGAAATATGCTTCGAAGGAAATGCCTTATTAATTGGATTGTGTTGAAAGTGCATGGGTACGTCAAGCAATTTTTGCACGCATTTGTTTTGATTTCGCGCGACATTTTAACGCTTGCAAGGCATTGCATGCATTATATTTTTATATCTGTAGTTTGCAGATGCACAAGGGTTTCTTTTACTCGTTTAATTCTGTAATCCTAACTAAATACAAGTGAGATTTGAAAGGGTTTAAGAACCTCGTACCGGACCTTATTCAGGCCATTGGCGGAACTCAACCTAATCAAACTTCACGTTTGGTTAAATGGCACGGTTATATTGCTGGCTAATTTACAGTCTTGCCAAAACGTACTTTCCAATCATTTTTTTAACGCGTGTATTTTATCTTCAGTCTTACAATAATTCTTTTTTCTTAGCAATTTTGAAAAGTAATTGTGCATAACATATATATATATGCATGAATGTAAAACAAGCAATTCAGCCTGCCATTTTTAGCTAGCCTATACACTTTTAAATATCTAAATACTATTTTTACATGTTGTTTGTTTGTAAATTAAATAGGAAATAAACAATTGTTAAAATGGTTGGAAAACAAGTGCACAAGCAGCATATAATTTACTTACCCATAGCTGCATTGATTACACTGAAAAAATAGGTTTTTTCCCCTTTAATATCATTTTTTTAGTTTACTCGATTCTGATTGGTTAAAAAGTGTGCCGATTAATCCTTAATCGGCACATTGTGCCGATTAAAAATTAATCGGCACGGAAACGAGCTATACGTCATGTAGTAAAATGTTTTTGTGATAAAATTTGTCAACATTTTTGTATTTTTATTTTAAAATATTCAAAAAATCAGCAGTTTTTTTGGCAAAAATGTTCGCAAAGTGGTTAAAAAACTTTCGATGGATGAATACTCGTGTTAGAAAAGGTTTCTTTGAAGAGAAAATGGCAAACCTGAAAGTATTTATTGCGAAAGTTTGTGAAACATATCGTCGACAGCACTTCATTCACGAAAACAGTTAAGTTCAGCATTGAAATATGTAGTAAAATGATATTAATAGGAAATTACACTTGTTCTCGAAGTATTAATGAAAAATCTCACTTGTGTTTGGCGAAATATTTGTAATACCGCTCGTGCTACGCACTCGCGGTATTATAAACATTTCGCCAAACACGCGTGCGATTTTTCATTAATACTTCTCGAACCGTGTAATTTCCTATACAAACTAAAATCCCTAAACTAATTAGACTAAGTTGTTGTGCACTAAAGTTACTCAACCCTTCTAACATATTGTTTATTTCAATGTAACTGTGCATCTTTAGTATGAAATTGTTTACCAATAGTATTTTTGTCCTACCCAACCTACTCCATGAAACTATTGTCATGATTTATGGTTATGGTAGGGTCCACCCATGACAAATTGCTAGAATCATTACGAGAATAACCAGCTGACTACTTGGCTAAATGTGTAAAGTGGGATTGGTGTTGACAGTTTCATAACTAAAAACACAAAGTTTCCTAAAAAAAAAGTTAGAAGAAAGTTAAAGAAATCTAGGGGTGTGTGCAAATACCACAGAATTACCAAACCATTTTCTGTTACATAAAATTTTATTTAGTTGTTGAATATTTTGACCAACTCCAGTAAAAAATAAAAATCTAAAGTCACACCTATCTTTTTACTCATGTCGATTTATATGTTTTGTGGTTTAGATATAATCCAGGTAACTGCACACAACCCTAACTTATCTACTTTATACTTAACTAGTACAAGATTAGAGTCTATTTGGGGCCCCCTAAAGACAGAACTTGGAGAAAGATTAATAAAGAATAAGAATCTGGAAAAAGAACAGAGCAAAAGAATCTGAAAAAAACAATGGCAAAAGAATGAGAAACATTATGGCAGATAAGAATTCATAAATTGTTGAAATTTTAGAGTTTGTTTTGTATCTTAATTACAGTTGCTGAAATTAAGTCACTGAAAAAATAGTAATATTTTATCACTGTATCTGACGAATTTCATGAACATCTGATAGCTTAAAATAAAGTTGACTCTGTATTCAACTAATCTAGTATGTATATATTTAATGATCCAGCTTGCATTTAGCAAAAATACTAATCATAATTGTTGCTTTTGCATCAGCAAAGCTGGTAATATATTATTATTAACCATTAATACTATTATATTAATGGTTCTGCTTTAAGCAGGTAATATGTACTGTTTTTAATGATCTATATGCGTCTGCATTAATTTAGCAGAGTATTACTATTATTACCAATTGATTATTGTATGATGGTTCTGCATTAGCAGATGCAATATACTATTATTATATGACATTTCTGCATTAGTAAAGGTATTGAATGTTTACTTATATGATATTGTGTATTAGCAGGTGTAATATTTGTACTGTTATTATATGTTTCTGCATTAATTAACAGAAGCAATATGTACTGTTATTATATGATGTTTTTCCCAGGTACATATACATTTAACACACTGCACCATGCTTGTACAGTATGTTTACTAAGCATGCTTGTACAGTATGTTTACTTATGTCTAATATCATTTTTTTAGTTTACTCGATTCTGATTGGTTAAAAAGTGTGCCGATTAATCCTTAATCGGCACATTGTGCCGATTAAAAATTAATCGGCACGGAAACGAGCTATACGTCATGTAGTAAAATGTTTTTGTGATAAAATTTGTCAACATTTTTGTATTTTTATTTTAAAATATTCAAAAAATCAGCAGTTTTTTTGGCAAAAATGTTCGCAAAGTGGTTAAAAAACTTTCGATGGATGAATACTCGTGTTAGAAAAGGTTTCTTTGAAGAGAAAATGGCAAACCTGAAAGTATTTATTGCGAAAGTTTGTGAAACATATCGTCGACAGCACTTCATTCACGAAAACAGTTAAGTTCAGCATTGAAATATGTAGTAAAATGATATTAATAGGAAATTACACTTGTTCTCGAAGTATTAATGAAAAATCTCACTTGTGTTTGGCGAAATATTTGTAATACCGCTCGTGCTACGCACTCGCGGTATTATAAACATTTCGCCAAACACGCGTGCGATTTTTCATTAATACTTCTCGAACCGTGTAATTTCCTATACTAATAGTGGATCAAAAAAGGCAGTAGTTAACTCTGGGAAACATGTGGCAAAATTGCAGCTTAGTTTGGTCATTTGTTTCTCAGAACAAACATGTACTAGCAAGGTCATGAGGCTTGATGCCATTCTGGCTGTGGAGTTGTTGAGGAGGTGGACGAGAAATTGCATGTAAATCTGGAAAAACTTTAAAAATTATAGTACACATATTGTTAGTCTGGGAGGTTTTGAGATCTTTAGGCCTTCTGGTGGAGTGGATAGTTGTATAATCATCTATCATCAACAGTAATAATTTTCTATTTTCAATAGCATCAATTAAGACACAAGTGACAGTGCTGGTGTTTGAATTTGCATAATTATACAAAGCTCTATCAACTGTCATGCTGCAACTGCTGGTACCAATTTGCCGCTGAGTATTTATACCAACATTGGTACAAAGGGAAAATCGTAAAAGAATACCATTATCAACCTGAAAAAATGAACATCTCTGGGACAAACCAAAGCAAAGTTGAAGGTTTATTGCCACAGCTTGCTTCTCATTTAACTTTTTCCTGGCTCTTGTATGACGAGAACTAGTCATGCAGGCAAAAATTTAAACAAGGCCTGCAGACGCAATTTTCGCTTGAACTTGCATTAACAAATCCTGAATTCGAGGATTTCTTTCCACAAATACGGCAACCAAATTTTGACCTCATACTGATACAGTAATAGTCCTTAAAAAGACTGTTTATAAATCCATAAACTCTGACCAGACGAGGTAAAATAACTTTGAAATAGAACGAGAATCGAACGAGAACCTTGAACTTTCAAAAAGTTTAACAAAATTCCCGCCTAAAGATTTTTCAATCGAATCTTGAGGGTAGTCAAGACAAATATGGTGTCAAAAAGGTAACAAACGCAAAAAATCCTATTGGCCGCTTGTTTAAAGCACAATGATACATTACCGTATAATATGGCACAGGACGAAGAAAAATACAATTACGTGTGATCGCCAATATTCGGGACAAATCGACCAAAAACACGATACACAAATGCCTCCATTGATAGGTTATAGTTATTTTTGTTATAAACTGTATTACAACGATATTTTTATCGATATTTTGAAGTAATTCGAAAGTGACACACGGAATACATTCCTCTTCGACCTGCAGCCATATTGCGATTTCCATAGTAACAGTGCAATTACGTAATGTGAAAAATCAACCAATCAGACAAAAGTTGCCTTTGTTTACATGAAGTACCTCCATAGGTTGTTGTCATAGCAACACGGCAATTGTTATTCTCTCATTCTTTCTGTATATTTTTTCAAAATGACAAAATATTGAGTTTTTAATCCTTGTTTTATTGACAATTTTTTTAAATGGCACAACATTTGTCATCGGTATGTTATTACGCCTAATGTAAGCTTAAAAATTTGGTATAAAATACGACCTATTAAATATTAATTACATTAATAATAAGAAGACAGTCTTGCATTTACAAAACATAAACTTACTCTGGAATTTAAACAGTGAATAGACTGGATGAGTACGGCTACGCCGGCCTTTATAAAGCATTAAAACACAAGTATAAATATGCATTATCAACAAACTTGCCTTGTGTTTCACGCCATAGTCAATTGTTGGCGCTTCTCTGTATTTTCCCCGAATTAATCTCTCTTCAATCTTCTTCGGCAGTCTCCTCAAGCCTTTGTCGTCGTCTACACTCGTTTCGCCTTGCTAAACGTTCTGCTTCCTCGTTTTTCTTTCGCCGCTTGCTTGACTCCATATTTGTTGACCTGATAAATGCTTTTTATTTAATTTTTACAACAATAAATTGTTGTTAAAGTTCCCAAAACTTTTTGCGAAAATACAAAATATTTTATAATATAGCAATGATATAGCATTTGTAAATTCTGAACGCTGATTGGCTAAGAGCCGTGTTGATATAACTCTATGTCAACACGGAAAATTTCCCGCCACTCTTCTGTTAAAGTTCTTTGTGCTATATTATAAAAAAAATATAAAACATTTTTTTCCGTATTGATATACAGTTATATCAACACTCGTGAAAATTGGAGAACTCGAAATTGTGTGAAAACACTCCGCCCTGCGGGCGTCGTGTTTCCACAAAATTTCTCGTTTTTCCAATTTCCACTCGTGTTGATATAACTGTATATCAACACGGAAAATGTTTTATGTTTCTTAAATATTGCAGAAAGCTAACTAAAGTTAAATATTTGTTGACAGTTGAATAACTTGAATTCGTGATTAATCAATCAACAATAAATTTTAAATCTGGCCAATCAGTGTTAGGCATTCATGATAGTCCGCCATATTGTTGAGATCAGTGAGGATGACGTCATGACATACCATTTTTACCATTGACATAAATACATCTGGACTGCCTGCTCGCAATATTTTCGCTTGAATGTTGCGTTATCAGTTCAAAATCACGAAGGCTGACGAATACTGACGAAAAATGACGAATATGAGAGTGATTGAACATCGCTGGCTCTTAAATAATACAAAAAATACTGGTCAGCAGTCAACTTCATGAGCAAACACTCTCATATTTCGGCCATCTTTGTCAACGCTTTTCAAAACCGAGCTGGCAGTCCAGATGTGTATATGTCAATGATTTTTACTACCTAACTACCACGAGCAACGACTTTGAACTCCGCTAATACGAAATTAGTGACATTATACTGCAGTATATCTTTATATAATACTTTTATATCTTCGTTCTTCCATATATCATTAAACTCCCTGTTACTCTGAACAAGGCAAGTCACCTGATCAAGCATTATATGGCATTAATTTGATTAGCCATAAATTTACTATGTCTAAGAGCAATATCCTGTATCATGTCAATGGTCACGCGTATACCATGTTCACAATCATGTCTTCCTGTGTATGTTGTTAATTTATTTAAACAAGACACGAGTTGTCTGAAGTACATTGGGGGAGCTTCGTCCGGCCACATTCTTAATTTTTTTATTGTAGAGTGTAGGAAGTTCAAACTACAATATATACAATGGTCCATCTGTCATCTGTGAAATATTAGTTAGTTTGCTCTTAGAAATGAAAAACTCTGCTCGGAGGTATTGAAGCAAATTATGTTGTGCGTCAGCATTTGAAATCTTGAAAACATTTATACCTACAAAAAATATTTTGTGTTTTATCATCCAAATTTAATTTTGACCCAGTTTTATAAAGACATAGCCCATAAAAAGTCACAAAGCATGCATCAGGATCCCCAATTTGGTTTCCAGACTCTTTCTTCGAAAGTTGGCTCCAATTCCAAAACAGCGAACGTTTGGTTCGTTAAAACGTGACAGAATACAATTTCTGACCAAAACTTTAAGAATTCTAAAACGCTCAGAATTCTAAACAAACCTTTGGCCTAATAGGATCGGATAGGATCGCGTTTATAATTCCCTCTCAACGCTTAGTCAATTCTAAATTGTTTAGTAGTGTCCAGTTACTAAATCTCTTCTAAGCCGAATATACAATGATAAATAATAACTACTGTGTTATTCCCCATTTATTAATGTTTTTTAAAGTCGTTGACCATCTAGTGTGCTGAAAAACCTTGTCCACTGTTAAATGATGAACAAAAATACGTATTAAAATCCTGCGATTACACCTTATAACAGAATTTCGTGGATATGGAATTTTGTGTTATGCAAATGCTACCTGATCATTCTTCATTTCTTTAGAAATTGATCGTTTCCGTGGCTATAAAGACGGGAATACTTGCTTAATAAATCCCAGTCTGGCTTCATTTCTTGTTACAGATAAACTGTCTTGTTACGAAAGTCATTACAATTTTTAGGTATTAGCAGTTTTTGCCACTAGTATGGTATACTTGTACAGAGACTACTGAGTGGGGAAAGCGGTATATTAATTTCCTTTTTTTACCATTTAAATATCCTTGCAAACCGGCGTATAAGTCGGGAAGGGGGGCTCTTTCAGTCTCCCCTGCCCACGTTTTTGAGACTGGTGGTATTAGAGCAAATATTGATGAATGGTATAGTTGCAAGACAACCTCGTCCCCAGGGTCATCTTTGTGGGCGCAGTGAGAAAATAGATAACCCTGGTAAAGGCTGTAAAAATCTCCATAATTCTTGGAGATTTTCGAGCATGCGCCGTCAGTGAATAATGTGGCGCTGACTCAAGTTACCACTGGCACAGAGCATTGGCATGCAAATTTTCACAATGTATACATAAATTTACACTCACATAAAAACAATATTTAAAAGAATCTTTTTTATGATGTGATACTTAACATTAAAACAACTCAAACCAACCACAAGTTGTATATAAAAGCCCAACCTAATAAATGTGCAGAAAACTGGAAGTAATATTATGCTGTCATTTCGTTAAACCAATCACATTTACTGCCATAAACCCTGACTGGTCGAATGTGTTAACCAATGAACAAGGAGATTAGGACAGCCTTTACCAGGGTCATCTATTTCCTCACCGCGCCACAGGTGGTAACAGGTAACAACACAGGATCAAAAACGAAAGCAATACATTGGCATGACTGAAAATAATTTCAAAGGAAGATTCAATATGCACAAGCAATCTTTTAACAAACTAAAACATGAAAACTCCACTTCCTTGTCTAAATACATTTGGGAGCTGAAAAGAACTAACACCAATTATGACATATGTAAGAGATTGTAATTTATGCCAAGCAGAGAAGTTATGTATTGTTAACACAGGCAAAAGGAAGCTATTGAACAAAAGATCAGAACTAATCTCAAAATGTAGGCATGAAAACAAATTTTATTGATGTTTGGTGAAAATGCAGTATCTATGAGATTTATTTGTACACACGTACTTAGTTACAAAAAAACGCCTGCACGCATACTGAACTCTGTTCGTAACAACATCTCGACCAAATTAAGGTCAGACCTGGGGCTTATCAATAATGATTTTTTTTCTGTTTAATATCAGTTCAGAGAATCTGTTTACATTTGCAGTTATCCTTAATACATGTCGACACCGGGCCTAATTTCCAACCTAATAGTTCGTCTGGTAGGTCTCAGGGCAATTATTATAATCGATTTTAGTGAAACCACCCAGATTACAAACATGCGCGATGTTTTCCACAATAATAAATCAATTATTACCCACTCATAGTATTTTATAATTATCCTCAATGATTATCTAGTGAAAGAATTTTCTCTTGCTGGAGCCATATTTCTGTTTACGTCGTTCATCGTATTTAACATGACCATAATTTATGAGATTATCGTCAAGAATTGGCATGATAAAACTTAAGCCAAGATAATCACAACATTAGCATTTATAAAAAAAACACCTTTTCACCTTTTGCGCACGTGCTCTTAAAAAACTCAATAAACCTTCCTTGTTTCATGTATCCTATATCCTGCCTGGCAGTCTTTCCTAAATGTTACTTCCCTTCATCTCGTACAGACAAAATTTTTCTCTGAGTTAGTAAGAGCTTTCATAGCTGCAAACCATCTTCAACGCGGTAAACGGTAATATGTCTATTTAAAATATCCTTCTGCAATTGTCACTAATTTACTTTCCAGCGATGGCAGGATTTGTTTCAAACACTTTAGTTTTAAACAGTGATAGAACGTAGCCTCAATTCAATCGGTCTACTTTAATGTCTTAATGTGTTGATCTTAATAAAAAGGGAGCTAGAAAAGCGGAGTACATCGAGAAAAATTCCCTCAACTACGTGAAGATCAACACAAGGCTCGGCTTAGGTTTTACAGTGGTGAATTTCGTAATGAAAAAAAAGCACATGGTCTATTATAATAACGAAATTAAAATTCCGTTAACACACTTTCAACTAATTTTGCTCGAAATGTCTGTTTATGAAAAGTATTTAATATTGTGCCCACTCGAATTATGCATGGTATGCCAAACACAAACATAAATATAACTAAACACATGTATATGAAATACATAGACAGGCACTAAAAACAGGCATAATTTTCGAAGGTAACTTCCAGAAATGCAAAATAAGGGCACCACCGCGCTGCAGTTTAAATTAATCTTATCAAGTAGAGCCACTCCTTTTAAATCCGGGTGGGTGGTATAATTCTTTTCAGTCAAATACTTGACTAGTTGCATGTTATATGCCACTTTTTGCGGCCAAAATATTTATGTGGATAAATGTTATATTGATATACGTCGGTCAAGGTCTGGCCAAAGTGAGGGAATCGAATGTTTTTTATACTAACTAAATTTTTTAAAAAAAGATTTTGGAATTACAGTTTTTGAAACTATTGATGCACGTCAAATCTACTATACAGGGTGTCCCAAAAAAACCCAAAAACTATTGAAAATGATCTATTGTTAGAATTTCAATGCCTAGCACTAAATTGAACCCACGAGTGGATAAACTATTGACATAACCGTCATAATTAAGGGTAGTACGCATGGGTTATTTTAGCCTGTTCAGTTTGGTTTTTATCAATATTCCCATGAGCAAGACAAACGTACTTTACAAAGATATTTTAATTCTTTAACAAGTGCTAGGGCATTCAAATGTTAACATAAGTGATTTCAATAGTTTTTGGGGTTTTTTGGGACACCCTGTATATAAGCAGAAGCATGCAAATTAACGTGGATATTTATCACACATAAAAACCCCTTAACGGCCCTGATTTCCTTTGTATTTTGCTCATCAATAATAAATGACTTTTTTAATGTGTATGATGTCGTTGAACAAGAAGAACTGATATAATTGGATGATTTTTTTGAAGTAATACAAGAATTAAAATACAAACTTCAAAATTTACAAGTCTACAGAATAGACTTTAAGATAATTATGATATCATGCATTTCTATTTCTATTTTTTGAATAGATAAGATTGCGTTACATTGTAATAACTCAATCAGAATTTAAGCGAACTAAGTGTCCATTCATACCATTCGTATTCGCCCAATCCGTTTACCATTAACAAGACTAAGTATTCGAAGTTAAACTGATTACTATGATATGCTCGTTTTAGGATAATCTCATGCTCAAAAATTTCCTTTCACTGTTTGGCACGTTGTCACAATTTAATCTGTCAAAAATATTTTCTACACTTATGAAGTTCTGATATGAAACTGAAGCAGTTCTTTTTTTGTGTAATACGTTTCCGGCTTAACAAGAAAGTTCACTCAATAATTTTCAGTTCTGTCTGAATACAGTTATGATATGCAATGCAGTGCATGCAATGCAGAAAATACATAGTACTTATTATAAGGAATTCCTAAAACTCTTGACAAACGTTAAGAGGGAAAGTGTAATTCTAACAATATCGTTGAACTATGGCTTTAAGAAGTAAATAAATACGTTTTATCTAACTGCAATTAGCAAAATACTGGACAAAAAATTTTCAAATGTACTTTTGAGAGGGTGCTAAAGGGGGGGGGGGGTCGGATCACGTTTCATGAGAAGAAAAACAGCCATTTCTCATTTCACAGGTAAAAAATTAGTAATTTCACGAAATTTAATGAACTCGTTTTTAACTGTGTAACTCGTCAGCCTATTTTTACGTTGTCCGAAAGTAAAAAGCACCATTGAAAGCTCAAGTTCGGACGAATTTTTGTAAAAACAGCCAATATATGTAGAAAAAATAAAGAAAATAAATGCATTTAGAAAAATTGTTGTAACCAGTGCATTGTACTTTGTTCTTGATTAATTGATAGTCAACGAAGCTAAGAAGGTGAATACTTGTTATGCACAGGAATTATTAATCTTTAAATCAAAAGCACATGTAGTAATGCATGTTTGTTTCACAATACATCCAACATTATATTCCTCAATCACAAAAGCATGAAATGATAGCACACTAATCGGGTATAGATATTGCGAAAGACTTATGAATATTTTCTCCTGATAAGTCAATAAAACACTATGCATCTACGCTCTGTGCTACAGAGATTTCATTATGCCCCACTGATATCTTCGCCATTTACGGAAAGTTAACTTAGCGTCTCTCAGTGCTAATTTGCGGAACATTTTAATGTATGCAAAAATACATAAAGCTGCTTCTCTCGGTTGCCTGCAATTTGCATTTTCTAATTTCTAAAACACGATTTCTCGAATTAAGTGCCGAAGATTTGACCACCAAACTTTCTGGACTTGTAATGTAAACCCTCTTCCAGAAAATGAATTAGAATAATTGAATTTGGCTTGAAATTAACAATAATACTACAATTTTAGTTTATTATTTTCATACTCTAGTTTAAGGTGGCTCGATACAGTTTGCAAAAAAGTTGAGCTATATATAGCTTGCTAATACATCTTTATAATCCACATGTAGCTTACCCTTTTTTACGCGTGAAATGGCGCCAGCATCTCACATGACATGCAATATTCGATGATTTAAATATTCGTTGTAACGTGATATGTAAAGCAATTTGTGTAAATAAGATTAAAGTTGGCGCATGCTGCCTTAGTTAAAGGTATTCGTGAGCTGTACTATAAAGAACCACCTTAACTCCTAGACAATGTGCTGTGCCAAATTGAAAGTTATTCGCAGCATTTGTCATGATTCCTGAGCCATAGCTTGGCTGAGCCAAACACATTCTCACTACGACATTAGTATGCTCTCTGTTGAGAGTAACTAGCTTTAAACCTTTTTTTTTGTGGTTATGTATAGTTGTGTAGTTTCATGTGGTAACATGTTAAATGTTTAACAATGTACGTTTTCTAATACTTTTCCAAGTCACATACATAGTAGTTTTACAAAAATAGTACAAAAAATCCCGAGTATTTTACGACAACCTGGTCTAACGTCCGAATATCTTCATCATACATGCGAAAGTCCACTGGGCAACAGTTAAATTTCCTTGGCGCAAAGATTTCCACACATTATAACCATTGGATTTCGCAAATCAGCAACAACTGAAACCCAGAAAACAATAGAAAAGAGTTTAGATTACATAATTAAGCCTAAGACAGCTGAAAGATTGAAGAAAGCAGTGGATCATTGCCATCGTAGTGAAATAAAATTTATTGTTGTTTCACGAGAACCATTCGAGCGAGCAGTCTCTGAGTATGTGAAATGGAAATTATACCTGAAATATCGTTTAGGAAAAACAGTTTGCAATTTTGAAACATGGTCCATTAAAAAATCGGGTGAGGTAAACAAATTTTATTCACAGGTAAGACCACGAGGCAGAGATCTTGACTACTTTGATGATAACGTGCAACAAAAGGGTCTTCGCAACAGATAAAATGAAAACACCTAGCAAACAAGAAAGTTGTGTTGAAATAAACATGTGAAAAAGTCACAACTTGTAGCATGTTTCAACATTGCATTTTCCGAGTTGTCAAAGTTTGGAATAATATCAGGAATATCAGACCTGTTACAAGGTTGTTTTAACAACTCTGATAACTGTATCAATCTTGACGTGGAAATAAAACTGAACAGCTTCTTCCAACCATACAACAAAGAACTGTACAATATAACTGGGATAAAGCTTGTATAAACGAAAGTGCAATGATGCTATCAAAGGTTAGGCTAACTGTGCTTTGATCATAGGACTACTTTTTTATGTTTTGTTGTCTTGTATGTAGTTTTAACATGTAAATATATGGTTTATCATAAATCATAAAATTCTTAGTCTTAAAATGTCTATAGTGTGTTGTAAGTTCCTGACGCGCGTAAAAGTGGAAGTGCAGTTCATTCAGTGCACCATAATAGTGTGTAGATGTGTTTTTTTATATAATTCGCTACATGATTAAATTTAACAGCGAGGTTCGAATCGCTGGAGTTTTAATGTTATCGCATCCATGCACCAAGAAAAGAATTGATCCTCTATATAATCAGATATTTTTGCTTCAAATTTCCATGATATATTTTGACATCCGCCATCTTTTTAGCTACGGTGAATTACATTGTGCAATGTTTTCTCTTTGTTGTGTATTAATGTGCCTTTTTTTCTTGTCTTTTATCGCTGTCCAATATCCCAGCAAGACCTTCGCACTCGTATTCGACTTTTCCGTGTTGCTATGGAACAACTTTGATTGTATTAGCAGCATACAAGCGCAAGAAACCGAGCTAAGACTGAAGCCCGCGTTTTCCAATAGGCGAATTTGTTCGCGCGAACAGATAAAAAGTAGGAACGCTTCCTACTTGTTCGCGGTGAATTTTTTCGCCAGCCAATTTTTAACCAATCACGTTGCCGGATTCTTGTTTTCGCTTCGCATCGTGCGAACAAATTTGCCTAGTGGAAAACGGGCTTAAGCCCACGATCAGGCTTTTTTTGACAAACTTTCCCGGCTCCAAACTCATTTAAGGTCTCGTCATTTGGTTATCTGCAAAACACGGACAACGTGGACACGGACAACGCGGACACGGACACGTAAAAAATACGACAAAAAGCAATCAAAGCGGAAAATGAGAAAAATCACATCACCCATTTTATGAAGTAACAATTCTATGTGAAAAAATAGTCAGGGTTAGGGTTAGGGTTACAGTTAGGGTCCAGTGGCGGATCCAGGGTAAGTTAAAATAAATTATAGCAGCTCAATTTTAAATTCAAAACAACTTTATAGCAAAGTCATAGGTTATGAATTTCAAAAGGATAAAATCTAACCAATGAAGTTGCTTTGAAGGTATTTTAAAATGTAAATATATCCTCGAATGAGCTGCTATAATTTATTTTGACTTACCCTGGATCCGCCACTGCTTAGGGTTAGACTTAGCATGTTGTTCGTGTCCGTGTTGTCCGTGTTTTCCAGATATGTTGTCCGTGTTTTCCAGATAACCTCGTCATTTGATCCTCGCAAGCAAAAGCACTAGCTGAAACAAAAGACAAAACAAACAAATGATCGAAGTGTGCGACATAAACATCACCATAGCAAGCCTAGCAAGACAACGAACGTAAGTTATGCAGGTAGAATAAATTTTAATCAAATTCAAAAGAAAGTTCTTTCTTCATTGTTTTCGTGAACCTTTGAGGAAAAGTCATCCTTCGTTATGTTGTTTATGCTGATGTCCAGCATTTTGAATAAACCATACCATAATTAGTGCCGTCGACTGAAAAAAAACAAAGAGAAAAAAAGAGGTAATTTATTCATGTAATCGGGTATCGTGCTGGGTTGTGCTTTTATTTCACTGTCTGCTCAAGTTATATGTAAAGCCAACATGACTTTCTAATTTTTCTGATCATGAATGCTTTCGAATTTACCGTTACTAATTCGTTTTCATCAGTATTTCCAACTAAATCAAGAAAAATATGTTCAAAAATGGCATTGCTTGGGGTTGAGTAATTATACGCCCACATGCACAAGTAAAGACAATCAAAACTGTCGAAGCATACTTTGAATTTACAAACGTGATATCAATATCGAAAGGATATCACGTTTTAGTGTCAAATTATACTTTCAAAAATAAGTTTGACGATGGCTTTTACGTAGCCGACGTATATATTTTGAGTGTTTCTCGAAAAATCGAGTTGACCATGTACAGAAGAATGATTTTACGATTGAATATGTTAATGATCAATATACTTCAGTTTTGGATGTGGATGCCGAAAGGCAACGTTGAAACGCTGTGAAAGGTAATTATATGCAACACCATGGCATTGCCGATGGTTTGTCTTCAAAAGATACATTAAAAATCAGTATTCTTTATTCAGATCTATTCATACTGTCCTTGCATGTTTGCTTCATACTGATATACAGGCCATGCCGGGCGGCATAAAATATTACACATACTATGTCTAGCGTTTGTGCCTTAAAGTTTCTGCCTTGAGCAACTAGCACCTAAGCATTGACTTCAAGTCAACTTGATGGCTATTTGATCGAAGAATTAGGCAACTATAGGATGGAGTATAGAATATAGTGTATAGAACATACAGCCTTAAAATAAATGTATGAAATTTTCGTTGGAAATGCATTGGAAGTGAACGTCTTGTTGTTTTCCCGATATTCATCTAAACGATATAGCTATAAATATACTGTTGTGCAAACTAACAGCTAGAACACTGCAAGAAATATATCTTGCACTGCCAATTCAAGTTTCACGTTGTTTATATTAAACAAACAACATAAAATGCACTTTCAGTAAAATCAACACTCGAATTCAAGAGTATCTGCGACGCGTGACATGTAATTAATAAATGGCAAGACATGCTTTCCTTGAGATTTTATGTAGCTATATTAGTCAGGGCGCCACGCGGAATTTTACTTACCTTCTCGAAAGGCAAATTCATTTTGCTCTTAAATTGTTCGTAAGATGCCCAATAAAACAATTCTGAATGTTGGCCGGCCCAATTTTTCTTGTGAGATTCGGTCAACAAGTTTTTCTTCAGTTTTACTATAAAACTATTATGCTGTCAAAATCGCGAACTTTCAAGTTCGTTTATCTGCAAAATAACTTATATCATCAGAAAGTTCATAAGAAACTACATAAAAGACATTATTATGGTTACCCTGGTTTTTCAAGCGGTTTTTGAGCTATTGCTGCTTCAAAATGGGAAAAAGTCCTAAAATGACGCAAATTCCCTGGGCACTAGTCTGAAAATACGCCAAAAGTCAAAACTTTAAAAGTCAAAGTATCCAAAGGATATGTTATATGTAGTTTTTTATTGCCTTTCCAATGACACAAGTGATTTTTCCTATAAATGAATTTGGAATTTTATCTTTTCTGACATTAATAGTTTTATAGGGAAATTTAAACAAAAAATGTTTTGGCAGGAATCCACAAGAAATTTCAACGCGTCCAACATGCAGAATTATACTTATTAGGTCCAAAGGTACAATACTAACATAAAATGAAATTGCCCCTTAATATGGTAAGTAAACATGTTTTTTTGTTCCAGTGCCCTGACTATATGTTTTAATCATGAATCGATGTTTCGACTGGATTATGTAGTCAAAATGTATTGTGGTGATCATGCATGTAGTCAAAATCAGTACATGAGACTAATTGAGCACTCCAGTTAAATCTGTGATGTATTTCAGATTTTAGATTTTGTACATCGTTGTGGCACATTTTTATCACGTTATTTTTGAACCTGAAATTCAGACCAAGTTGGTTATATAAAAAATGCATGTATTGCTTAATAAAGTGCCACTGCAACGAAAAAATCTTTGCTCCAATTTTAAACACAACAGAACAACATTTCCATACGAGTCTTAATAGCATTTTCAGTTTCTCGATATCTTGTTTCGTTTTAGAGATATTAAGGTTTTTTGAAACATGCAAATTAGGTGTTTCTGACGTCATCTACTCACGAATAATAAATTACATCTATCAAGTGGTGAATATCTCTGTAATTAGCTGGCAGAAATTTTTCACACTTTGCATGACTATAACAATTTGGTAGCTTCACACCACTATTCCTATTGTGCTGTTGCAACATGAACGGTTTTGAAATAAAAGCTTTTAAACTGTAAAATAAATATCTTAATTTTCATTTTTCCTTTACACTGTATAATAATTTAAATTCAGTAAATGCGATCTAAATGTACATACAACCATTGTATTATGTGCAGTGAAGTAAATATCGTTTAATAGCAGAGAAATAAGAAATTTTTGTTTTTCAAATGCAAGACGTTTGCATCCGAACGATCTCTATGGCAACAGCATAGTGTGAACAGTAGTGTGCGTTTACCTAATCACTACACTCGTGCAAAGTTAGAAAAGGTTCTGGCCATTACATCCAAAGATATTTATTATTTTAGATATATAATTTACTATTCGTGAGTAAATGACGTCAAGAGACATCTAATTTGCATACTTTAAAAACCTAAATATCTCGAAAACGAAACGAGATTGTGAGAAACTGAAAAAACCATTTTGACTCATGTTGTTCTGTTGTGTTTAAAATAGGATCAAAAAATTTTTTCGTTGCAGTGGCACTTTAATAGTAACAATCAAAGGACATCAGCATGGCTTATTTTAATTTAATGCTAGTAGTTACTATCGCAAGGAAGTGCTGCCGTGGGTACCAAAACGCTAGTGTTTAGAATTGTCTTATTTAAATTAAATTGCTAAAGACACACTGTCACTATATGTACGAATTTATATTGTTTCAAAGAAATTGAAATTATGACATAATTACTAAAGGGTACTTTGGATTATTATACACGTGGTGCCACTATATATATTATAATAAATGTCAATAGATATGTCTTTTGCAGAGAACTGTCACACTGTTTTAAATGAAATAATTAGGAAGAACAAACATGTATTTTCAGATCTTTGTGATACAATGACGTTGTTGTCTGTGTTTACAGTTTCTCTCTAAGTGCCCATAATTAATATGTACTGAATTTTTCACTTGGTAAACACACCACTGTAAAATCACTTGATAAACATGTGTGCCACCACTGTTTCATCCACCATATTCATGTGGTATTTAATGTTCATTGTTGACCATTAACATATTGCCCGATGTATGTTTGCCGTACATGGGCCAACTGATAACATTTTTCTTGAAAACAACTGTGAACCACGTGAACTGTTAAAGATTCTGAAACGTTCTCTGATCGATAAATTTATTAAAACACAAACTTTCGACTGCCAGTCTGCAGTCTTCGACAAGTAAATAAGTTAGAGTTAAATACCGAGAATGAGGGATGTATGTCATATACAGCCCCCGAGGACGCGCAGCGTCCGAGGGCTGTATATGACACACATCCCGACTTTCGAGGTATTTAACTAACTTAATTTATTTTTGAAGAGGTTTTCTAGCGGAGTCTTTTGACTTTAAACAATTTAAGTCGAGATTCGTCGAGATTTTTCCACAACTTTGATCTAATTATTTATTCAAGGTAAATAACCAATACAACCCGCGGTACATCAAAGAAAACCGACTCAAAAATAAATTAATACTAAGTTTGAAACTATTCTACAGATTTAGCTACTAGGACAGTGGTTTACAATCACAATGACATACAAGAATGATAGGTAATCCAGCCTACGTAATCTCTATTAAGCGAGTGTTTTTATATATATATGAAGACTATGATTGTTTAACAAAAACCTATCTGGTAAATGTTGCGCGTTGTTGTCGGAATTTAGTGTGGTTGCTGTATGCCAAAATTCAATTTTGTTCTGTGACGATAGGTTGCCTTGTCTAATATTTTGCAGTCATCAAAGTTGATTTTATGGTCATGAGTCCAAGCATGTTTTGCTATGTTAGAACCGGATTTAAATTGTTTTACATTTCTTTTATGTTCCTTTTCTCTCGTTTCGAAGGCTCTGCCGGTCTCATCTATATAGCCCCAGGAGAAACCTGCGCAGTTGATCTGGTATACGACATTGGTCTGTTTTTCGGGAAGTGGTCTGGCTTTCGATGACGGGAAATGTTGTTCTAGGGTACGGAGTGGTTTCGTTATGGTTCTAATGTCGTGTGATTTCAGTAGTCTTTTCAGGGGTTCTGTTATGCCGTTAATGTAGGGGAGGACTGTGTAGCTGGGGTTGTTCTTTGGTTCGACATTTTCGAAAAACATGAATACAAGTTCTTCTGGTGATGGCACAATTTCTGTCTTTCTCGCGCGTCTCTTCTCTACCTCGTCCAAAAATATTTTTGGATACCTGTTGTTTCTCAGGGCGTCAAGAACGTGATGTTTCTCTTGTTGCTTGCCTTCGTTCGTGTTAGGGAGATGGGCTGCTCGATGTAGAAGTGTTCGTGCTGTGCTAATCTTGTGTTGTTTGTCGTGGTGTGAGCTGTAGTCTATCTAAGTATTTATCTGTATGTGTAAGTTTACGATAGACGTTAATGATGAGAGACCCGTTATTTCGAGTTACTACTGCGTCTAAAAATGAGAATTGTCCGTTTTGTTCATGTTCAGTGGTGAAGTTTATGTGGGGATCAATGGAATTTAGTAAGTTGTAAAAATTGGTGATCGCATGTTTTTTGATGATTGAAAAACATCATCCATAAAGCGAAACCATTTTTTTGGAGGTGTATCAGTTTGACAGAGGGCTAGTTCCTCAATTTCCTCCATACAGATGTTTGCCACAATAGGACTAACGGGACTGCCCATAGCACAACCGTAGATTTGTTTGTACGTCTCGTTATTAAAGGTAAAGTAGCTGTTTGACAGAGTGAAGCGTAAGAGTTTAATAATATCGTCAATAGATAATTTAGAACGTTGTTCTAGCGTGTTGTCTTGTTTAAGTTTATTCCGGATGCGTTCACAGCTCTATCGACTGGAATGGCAGTAAATAGTGACACGACGTCAAACGAAATCATAATTTCGTCATCGTCGATGACGTCGGTGATGTTGATCAGTTTTTGTGGGTAGCCGCGCATGCGTAGCTACCCACTATGTGAGAACCGTAAAATGTACAATCGTCTGTGGGTTCGTGTCCGCAGTACTGATCCAGTACTAGACTGGTAGTCAAAAGTGAAGCAAATTATTTATGCGAAAATCACTTCCGGCCACCAGGGAGCGATAGAATGCATGGCGAACGTTAACGAAGGTGAATTTTGCCGAATTTGAGATTACGATATTATAATAAGTTGATCGCTCCACTGGTGTCAAAAAAATGTTACGTTAATGCTTTTGAAACGCCAATTATCCGGATTGTCCTAAAACATCGTCATTTTTTTTTGTTTAAAGTTGTTCATGAAATACAATGCATGGCGAACAACGTGAAGCAAAGTGAATTTTGCCAAATTTGAGATACTTTACGAAGTTATACCGAGCTAATGGCCTCACTTTTGTCTAAAAGATCACAACAAAACTAAACTGAGATATTACTGATTTCGAGGTAAGTGTTGACATTATACTTTGATATGATATTTCACAAATAGTATGACCCCGCTCATGGCCATATTTTAGTGAGCTTGCTTAAAGAACTGTTAATTCTGTATAATCCTTTTGTATTTCTAAATTTATAGGTAAATCCTGACGGTCATTCTGGAAATGATCCTGCCAGTATTTATACGGTGACCACGAGAACACTTCTAACCATGGAGAATGACATTCATCAAAAAACATGAATGGCACTAATATCAAATTTATGGACATCTTCAAATTTTTGACATTTATGCCAATCTACAAGCGTAAAATTAAATTGGTTCATAGAAAGTTAAAACAATATGCAACCTCAGCAACGAAGTATTTCGGAGAACAACAAACAACAACGAAATTTCACTTCCATTGGAGAGGATCAGAAAAGCCGATCAAAGCTTATCTTCGTTGTCCCCATCCTACGCATTGAGAACTTTGAGAAAGTCATGGACTATTTATATACTCATCAATTGAAAAAACAAGAGTGAAGAAAAACATTTATACATTTGGCAACTATGTTTTTGTCAATATATCTGATAATGTGAAAGTGCCACGAAATGACGAATATCTTGACTTTTCTTAACTTCGCCGAACTTAGATCTTTGTACTATCTTTCAAATTCAAACTTCACGAAAATTGTCTACCGAGACTTCGACCTGAGACCTTGATGTGTACCGCCCTGGAACAAGAACGCTTCTTGTGTTAAGGGTTGTTCTTATTATCTATATTTTGTTCTGTGAATTCTTGTCTTTTATATACATACAGGTCAAGGTTTTCTACACTGTATGCGAGCCTCCGAACTTCTTGGATATGTTTATGCTTATGGAAAAAAAAATGTATGTAATACTCGTTTACTTAAAGTGTAATGTTTTGTATGTGATTAAATGTTTATTTCCCGTAAACTGTGCCAATTTACTTAATTTCAGCTTAATAACTTTAGCTTTTGAAATAGCCATTATCAAACACTGCAGGCTACCCACATGTACGCAGCGCGTACCTATTTTTTAGTAAAGTCAGTAGAGTTAGTGACTGAGTAACCATTGTGGTTTAGTAGTGGTGACAAAATATGTGCAAGGTGTTTAGATGTATTGTAAAGTGCGGTGTTCCTACACGTTACAAATTAACAATAGGGCGCAATGGATTGCCCGGTTTGTGATGTTTGATTGACCCGGGATTACCTATCATTATTGTATGTCATTGTAATTGTAAACCACTGTCCTAGTAGTTATATAGTTAGTAGTACTAGTGGTACTACTAGTGTCCTAGTAGTTATAGTTATAGAATAGTTTCAAACTTAATATTATTTACCTGTTGAAGACTGCAGACCGGCAGTCGAAAGCTCGTGTTTTAATAAATTTATCGATCAGAAAACGTTTCAGAATCTTTATTATGAATGCTGGTCGCGCATATAATATTTTTAATACGTGAACTGTTGTTGACATACATACAGTGTACTGGGAAGGCATACTGTATAATTTGATACATTGCAGATTCCATCCATTAGTACAAGCACATTCCATTTCATACAATTTGAAAGTACAACCATATTATTCGGTAACAACGATCTGTTGAACTATATTAACAACTGTTAATTGAAAGTAGGAGAATATTTCTGTTTAATTCGTTACTGCAGTTCAGATGGCACCACTCAATAATCAGTCATGTGTCAGAATTACAAAACTATAAAAGAAAAAGAAAATAATCGCTTGAGAAATTGACCTAGAATGTGGTATAAACATACAATTAGTCTGAATGTAAGTAGGTCAGGAGGAGGGGTTAATTAAAGAAAAAAAGCAAAACTTAGCAACGTTTTTGTCTTGCACACCACAATATTTTCATACATACAGCGATAAGAAGGAGTAAATTGGCTATTAATAAATTGAACAATTTAAGGTACATACTGAATACTCACATGTACATACCAAAGTACTGTACAACTGGGACACATATATGCGATGATAGGCAAAGCATGAGCAATTAACTTTCCTCAATCTGAGTTCAAACAAATTGGAATGCAGTGCATTAGAAAGGGCATACAAATATTGTTCTACATCAAGCACATTTGCAAACTGTATAATAAATACAATGCCATTAGGATCAGGCATTCGGCCACAGCATTATGTCCATGTGGGTCAATAAGATAGAAACACTCAATAATTGCTTTTTTAAGGCCATCATGTAGCTTTCTAAAGTCATAAAAGCATATTTATATTCAATAAATGTATTTGCAATTGCTACATGCATTTTATGATAATGAGAGGGAATTTTCTCGTTAATGATAACAAGCCAAGTAAATTATTAGGCGTATGCCAGATCCGCGAAGAAGTGCCACTACTGGTTTCATTAGTTTTGTAAATATCCTCGGGGCAGACGCTAGGCCAAATGGGAGACATGCAAATTCCATCAGGGAGTCTTTCCAAAGAAACCGTAGGAATTTTTGGTGATTTTCCCATATGGGAATCACAAAATAAGCGTCTTTCAGGTCTATTTTTTCTATCCAATCGTTTGTCTGTAACAGATCTCGAAGCAAGTGAGTGCCCTCCATTTTGAAACGGTGGTAATTCAGGAACTAGTTCACTTCCTTTTTAGATTTATCACAGGCCTTGTTCCGCCGTCCTAGTTTTTTAGCACGGCAAACACGGTACTGATAAATTGTCCGTGGGTGGGTTGCACCACTCGAATGGCGTTTTTGGCGGGCAAATCGCGAATTTCGTTGTCGAGAAGCTCGGTTTCGCTTTTGGAAAAAAGCAGTGGCTTGGGCGTAAAAGCTTGAAAAGGTATTTCGACAAGGTCTAGTTTGTAACCTTGTACTATTTCCAAAATGTATGGATCGCTTGTTATCATGTTCCAGTTTTTGTGAAAAAATCGCAGGCCTTCAGTCAAAAAACATACAAGCAGGCAGTCCAGATGTATATATGCCAATGTTCAAAAACCGAGATTCAAGACGACTAAACTCGAGCGCGCGGTCAGGAGACTGGTACTGTGAAAAATAGAGTGCTGTGCGATAAGCTACCGGAGTACTTGGAGTACTGGAACGTTTATCTGGTATCATCATATCGGACAGCTAGAAAAAATCTGTTTTTATGTTTTAACATTAAACTGCAAGAAGCGTTTTAAATTAATTATTAAATAATTTTAATTTAGCGTCAAGTTACATAACTTCTCTATGGTAAATCTTGGATATTGTTAAACTAGAAATTGTTCTAAGATTTTGGATAGTTTCGGATGATATTTGTAAATGTAGTCAAATGTGATTTATATATCGTTTTCCAAACAACAATGCTGTATCCAACATTAGAGAGCTTATGTCATGAGACTACCTCGCCAAATGGACGCCGTTCTCGGAATTTTAACACAAGAAAGCACTGGTTTAAATGATTAAATAAACTGCTTAGATCAGCTAAAATGACGCCATGCCTGAACAACGGCAACGCTCGAGTTTTTCAAAATCAAAGTCTAGCTCCTACGCCACAGGCACATCGCCTTTCAGAAAACCCTGAATGCAGTCGAAATATTAAGATGTAACACTTGAGATGTATACAAGATTTAAAACATTTGTTTGAGTGAATAAATTACTAACAGGTACTCGTTAATTGTCACAAATAGCCAGTATAGCGTTCATTCTGAACAAGTTCACTCCGGATCCGCCCAGAGTTGCAAAAAAGCTACGGGTATGCGGGTATTACCCGTAAGGAAGGTTTGAAAATTAGCAGTCAGTGAGGAAGGTTTATGTCCACACACTACATAATGCACCCTAAACACTAACATAAAAATTAATAGGTGATGATTTATTCCAGAAATCATGCCTTTTTTCTGAAAAAAATAGTGATCAAGCTTCATTCTGATCTTGAGTTTGGAAAGCCCAACTTTGCAACATTTCGATGAAGTTCCTGAAAACTTTGAAAATTTTGCCCCAAGGAAGGTTGGACGCTTTTTGCAACTCTGGATCCGCCTGCCTGAAGACGTAAAAAGCTGTTCACTATAGCCTTAACAGTAGTAAACTATAAGGATGGTATATGTGGGATAAAATGGCAAAAAATTCGGAGAGACCTGCTTCAAAATTAAATTAGCAATTTTCTTATTAAAGGCCAGTAATCCTGCCAGGGGGGGCTTCCTCTCTGCAGCTATGCATTTGTCGCAAAGGTCATGTTTCAGTGGAATATAAATTTAATTAAGTGATGTAGGCATTGATCAATGTTAAAATTTTAAATAGATAAAATAAAACCTGTATAAAGATACCATCAGATTCCGATGTATGATCTGGTATCTTACAATCTGTACGAAAATATAGTTAAATTAAATATTGCTTGCCACAAAGTTTCACCAGGATGTTTTAAATTAATAAATAAAAAATCATCAACACAACACATTCAAGTAGCTGAAGGTAAACTGATATTTTCTACATTCCAGATGCCTGTCACAGTAGTCTGTGCACTGGTTCTGCTTTCAACATCAACAAAGAGATGCAATCGTTGAAATATCATTGAGTTTTGTTCTATGTATACTCTGACAACATGGAAATCAGCATCTTGTGGTTGAGGTGTAGGGAATGGTTTCATGTAAGCATGTCGTACATAAAAACTTTATTTCGTAATTCATGTAATTATAATAACATAATAACATAGACATAGTAGCATAATAACAAGCACGATCAGTTTTTTGACGAACTTTCCCGGCTCCAAATTCATTTAAGACAATCATTATGAAAAGAAGACGCATCCGATCCAATCGTATCAAGGATGTACGCTGGAAATACGAACTTGAATTTTGTATTTATTGATATTTGAGACAATTAGTGCTTGCATGTAAATAACTTTTCATTTGTCGTAAGTTGTTTAAAAGAAAATTCTTTCTTCATTTGTCTTCGTGAACCTCTGAGGAAAAGTTATTCTTTGCTATGTTGCTTATACTGATTTTCAGCATCTTGAATAAAGCATACCATAATTAGTGCCGTCGATTGAGAAAACAACAAAGAGAAACAAAGAGCTAATTCATTCATGTAATCGGGTATCGTGTTGGGTTGTGCTTTTATTCCATTGTCTGCTCAAGTTATATGTAAAGCCAACATGCACTTTCTAATTTGTCTGATCATGAATGCTTTCCAATTTACTGTTACTAATTCGTTTTCATCAGTATTTCTAACTAAATCAAGAAAAATATGTTCAAAAGTGGCATTGCTTGAGGTTGAGTAATTATACGCGCAGATGGACAAGTACCAAGAACTCAGCATCTTGTGGTTGAGGCCTAGGGAATGGTTTCATGTAAGCATTAGTACACAAAATTACGTTATTTATGTAATTATAGTAACATAATAACATAGTTGCAGTGCTAAAATGTTTAATTTTTTAGTTTTAGCTTATAAAGTCACTCTGCATCTATATCAGTTGTTACACCCAATATATTATCGTCCTAAATAACAAATGATATTTTACTATTTCCAACAATAAACCGAAATTGAGTGCAGTTGTCACATTTACACAATGCACACTCCATATTATATCAAAAATTGTGCAAGGCACATTATAGTGCATTAATTTCATGTTTGTGTTGCTCCATGCATAATTATAAAATTCATAGTTTTAATATATATGTATATATATATATATATATATATATATATATATATATATATATATATATATATATATATATATATATATATATCTAAACCTCATTAATAATTACTGAGAAAAACACAAAGGAAATCATAGCCGTGACTAGAGTCTATATATGAGATAAAACACATGTCGATTTTCACAAATCTTTTACTTCGATTTTCTCGGCTTATACAAGATCTATATTGAAAATTCTTTTATATACAAACAGACAAGATGGGTATAAAATGGCACATTATAGTGCATTAATTTCATGTTTGTGTTGCTCCATGCATAATTATAAAATTCATAGTTTTAATATATATGTATATATATATATATATATATATATATATATATATATATATATATATATATATATATATATATATATATATATATATATATATATATATATATATCTAAACCTCATTAATAATTACTGAGAAAAACACAAAGGAAATCATAGCCGTGACTAGAGTCTATATATGAGATAAAACACATGTCGATTTTCACAAATCTTTTACTTCGATTTTCTCGGCTTATACAAGATCTATATTGAAAATTCTTTTATATACAAACAGACAAGATGGGTATAAAATGAATCGATTTAGAAGTCATTTAAAACACTCGCAATTCGCGCTTTATCAGATATACTCCTGCGCTAGAAAAGCACTCCTGCGCGTGTTTTAAATATTATATATATATATATATATATATATATATATATATATATATATATATATATATATATATATATATATATATATATATATATATATATATATATATATATATATATATATATATATACATATCATGTTATATCTGTGTCGCATTAAAATTATGGATATATAACATATATATTTTAAAGAGACAATCATAGTAAACTTTGCAAATGGTTTACTGTGGGGCTACGCCACCAATGGCAAATGTTTTCCATGACAGACATTGAGCCAATGTAGAAATGACTAGTTCTGGTAAAAAAATGTGAGAACGCTTTCTTATACTTTTCCAGGTCACATGTATTGGTTGATGTGTTTGCTTACATTGGTGAGGAGATGTGTTCGTAAAAAATACATCATCAAGATTTTTGTATTCATTGTTCCACTTCTTATCCTTCTTAATGGCATGAGCAGACGATCAAAAATACACGACGCTGTTACATCGAATAAGTTTAAGTCTTTCTCAATGAAAAATAAAACAAAGACAGTAGAAAACATCTCGATTATTTTACGACAACCTAATCCGACGTCCAAAAATGTTCATCATATATGCGACAGACCACTGGGCAACAGTAAAATTTCCTTGGTGCAAAGATTTCCACATATTATAATCATTGGGTTTGGCAAATCAGGAACACGTGCTTTGTATCAAATGCTTCTTATGCATCCGGACGTTGTTGGTCCCTCTAACGAATTAAGATTTTTCTCGAACGACTTAAAATACAAGCAAGGAATACATGCCTACATCAAGTTAATGCCAGCAACGACTGAAACCCAGAAAACAATAGAAAAGAGTCCAGATTACATAATTAAACCCAAGACAGCTGGAAGATTGAAGAAAGCAGTAGATCATTGCCATCGTGGTGAAATAAAATTTATTGTTGTTTTACGAGAACCATTCGAGCGAGCAGTCTCTGAGTATGTGGAATGGAAATTATACCTGAAATATCATATGGGAAAAACACTTCGTAATTTTGAAACATTGTCCATTAAAAAATCGGGTGAGGTAAACAACTTTCATTCACAGGTAAGAATACTTTAATGATATGGTTCAGTTAATTTGATCCAACCTATTAGGTTTCTAAAATAATGTAAAGTTAAAGCAACAGGGCCTTTGGCTTTGAAACAGGGTAAAATGAAAAACAAAACTTAGAGAGTCATGATGAAATATACCCACATAAATATCTCAAATATCTCTTGTAGGAAATCCGTCAACAAAATTGTTAGAAATATGTAGTTAACAGCTTGCTAATTCCATGCAAGAGTTAATTTCACTGGACAATTTATTGCTCTAGAGGCATAAGATAACGACGATAAGATTTTCAAATTGACAAAATATTTATTCAAGCCACTTAAGTGACAGGCTGACAGGCTGTATTCACACAGTTTATTTTATGCTTGCTAAATGTTTTTCTTCGACAAACGTACAAGTTATGCAGTGTATTAAATCTCCTCTTTCCTTATTTTTCAACAGTTTTGTTGTATGCTGAAAATTCATTGTTTACATGAACACATTTCTCCAATACCAATATGATTTATTTTAAATACTATTTCAGGTGAACACAAGTATTTATTCCTATCATATTAAGAACTGGCTAAAAGTTTTTAATATAAATCAGACGTGTTTTGTTGACGGTGGTGCACTGGTAAAACAGCCCTACTCTGTTGTGAAGAAATTAGAGACATGTTTAGAACTTCGTGACTTTATCACACCAAATCATTTCTATTTTGACGAAAAGAAAGGCTATTATTGTCCAGTGAACAAGGAGGGAAATCCAGTTTGTCTTGGACAGAGCAAAGGCAGAACGCATCCGAACATTGACAAAGACGTGGAAATAAAACTGAAAAACTTTTTCCAACCATACAACAAAGAGCTGTACAATATTACTAAAATAAAGCTTGTATAAAAGAGAGCAAAGTTGCGCTCTTATTGCCTTGTAGTTTTAACACATAAATATCTGGTCGTTAAAAAATTGTGTTCATAATTTATGAAAAATCTAGAATATATTTGGAAATGGAAATATGATATATATGAAAATATGTTCAAATTAAATATGACATTGTTATAGTTTAAAGATACAGTTTAAAACTATTAATGGTAGGACTGTACTAATCTTTTATCTTTGTATCTGATTTACTTGCTTAACTAGAATGTAAGTCATTTTTGTGTTTTCGAAAGATATCGGGACCGTGTCCGCAGGGGGGGGGGAGGTGAACCCTTTTCAAACAAGGATTTATTACTGTCGTACGTGTGAGAATATGCACGCATCTGACGAAGGTGTACAAAAATTACATTACAGACTAGTTTATGATAAAAATCCATATGCGCTGCATACAAGACCTTTACATGCAGTAAAGAAGCAATTTTATTGCAGTTTTCCGTCGAGTTCAAAACGCGTAAAATAAGTCGTGACTGCGTTTAAGGAAGGGCAGGAGCTGGTTGTCCTTTTGTCACTTTTTAAATAAAGTTTTGTAGTTAAATAGTGATTAAGTACCTTAAACGTTGTTCTGATTGGTTGATGTTTCCACTAATCATAGTTAACTTTAATCACTTTTTTATACAACCGGCCCCAAGGTTCTATTAATTTCTGACACCTTTTTTAGAATGAGGAGACGAAATGAGTCAATAAGATAGTAAAAACTGTATTTTCCACTGTTGCGACTGATTAACGCTTTGCGAGTTAAAAGATGAAGGAAGTACTCAACCGCGAACGTATTAAAACTACATTTTCATGTTGATTGTTATTAACGTTAAAAACGATAATGAACATTATTAACGAAGTTTCACTTCAGTTTTTCATACTAGTAACGAATATCAGTTTGGCAATTAACAAATTTCTATATAACAGTTTTTCATATAGTATATTTTTCATGAAAATTTTTTACAACAGATATTTGAACGTTGCTCAGCATGCAGTGGGCTGAAACATCTTGATAATTGATACTTAATTCAACTACAAAGTTAAACCAATTGTCAATGACCATGCAAGCTTATGAAGACAAATCTACCCCATGGTTTTTAAAGTTTCATGTTCCTCCTTGCTCACGCTTGGAGCTTTAGTCCCCATTTACACGCTATACCGGATCCGCATGGTCACGACATCGAGTTTCGGATAGTTTGCGGTCATTTTTGCTCTTAACACTTTTCCTTTGATTAGCTGTTGTTAAATTTTGTAATGTTATCATAAATTTGAAAGCTACACTCGTCTTCCAACTATCCAATTTGATATCGTGACCATGCAGATGCGGTACCGTGTAAACGGGGTCTATACACTGTTAATATCAGGGAGTAATTTTAACTCCACGTGTGGAGTCAAAATAACTCCTTATAGGAGAGTAAAACTAGTGGAGTTAAATTTACTCCAAAAATGGAGTTAAAACTACTCTAGAATCTAAACTTTACTCCACCAAGAGTAAATTTAACTCCACTAAAGGGGTAAAAATAACTACAACTAATGGAGTAGAAATACCTGAGTAATTTTTACCCCCCCAAAAAATACTCCCGGAGTTATTTTGACTCCACTATCAACTGTAGTGAAAGGAGTAAATTTATAGAATACTCTGTGTAGAGATCTACAGACATGTATTCATTTATAATTATGATAAATGCACCATATCTATGCCAAAAAGACGACTCAAAATATCGGGCATAGATTTGTTTTCGCAAGATTGCGTTATTTGTGCAGCCAAAATGTGATTGAATCTCTTGTAAGTTCGTGATGAAATGAATATATGTCGTCTGTTTGTCCAATAGCGGTATGATATGAATATTGCTGATTAAAAAATATAAACTATTTTCATTACGCTGACACGTAGCTTTGTGTCCAGTTACTTACAGAGATCAGTGGCAGTGCTACGCGCGCAAAGCTCGGCGGGATAGCGTCACTTCGAAGCGACGCCATATTTATATTTTCCACAATTAAAAGGTTTTATACAGCGAAGAAAGATACCATTTTAACCAAGATGGACGATGAAATAACCCCGTATACATCACGAAGGACGGCGTAAAACTCAGGTAAGCAAATTCTTGTGGTTTTTGTATAGATAAAACAATGTAAATGTTTAATATTTACTGCCTTCCATGAGTCCATCGATGATCGAAACACGTGTTCCATATTATAAATTTGAATTTCGCGCGATAGTATTTGGATTTAAAAGGATTTATACGTTGAAATAAATAACTTGATGCATGGAATTCGGCTCAGTATTGTTAGGACATCAGTACTGTTAGAACCTTATCTTGTGTTCCTAACTGTTAGTGTTAGAACCTTGTAATGACTGGCCATGACACAATGACTGAGTGCCAGTCTAATGGGGAAGCCGGTGATAATATGTGCATCATTTCGTGAGTGTGTTGTTGCGTGTCATGGAAGTATAGCCAAAATTTGTTAGCTACCTAGCTTAAGGTAATATTGTAGCAGGGAAATTTGTGTGTTGCTAATTTGCTATGATGACTAAGCTTTAAAGTGCTCAACCATTTCCTTCTCAGCAAAACACTAGAATACTATCTTAATTTATATATCGTGTTATACAGTGTATTTTGTATGTTTGATTGTCAAGGCTCTCCTCTTGATGAGCAAAATTCTCTGCGATAAAAGATACAGCAAAATATAATAACAATCAAAACTATTTATACTGTTAATTATCCTATTAGCATTGCTGCTGATGTTATTGATATTATTAAATAGGAGAACTATGTTCATGAGTATTATAAGTAAGACTTGCATAATGAGAAAAGAGATATAAGTAATATATTTACCCAAGGAGCTGCAACCTCCAAGAAGTGATATTAAATCACCAAGTTTAAAAGTAACAAAATACTAATTGGCCTATTGTCAACATCTTATTACTGAATAATCCTTAATGCAATCCATGTTTTACACCACACTACTTGAATTCGGGTCATTCCAATAAAGATTTGCAGGCCCTCTGGTAAAATTTGCTGCCCTTTAGGGGGGAAAGGAATAGCATTGACTCATGGTAATAATGGAAGATAGTGGAACATGTAATTCACCATTAATTAGTCTCACTGCACTTTTAGAAATACCAGTAGTGCATCTTGTGTGTGACAATATAAACCTTTATGCCATACTGTATTTTTTCCACACTCGGTCTCATATACTGGATTTGTCATAGGGCCAATTTGTCTGACACCAGACTATTCTACTTATCAATAAAAGTGCTACTTTAAACTTTTAACCAAGCAGTATGTTAATGTACACTTTGCTATTTTATTCTATTTGATATCAAATAATTGTACTAAGAAAAGTGCTGAGTGACATACTTGAACATTTTGCATAGAAAAATTTATGATTGCTTCATGTATTATTGCATCAAAAGGTCATTCCAGAAAAGATCTATACCCCTCAGAGGAAATTTCTGCCATTCAAGGAGGAGGGATGTCTTAAGATGCCCAAAGGGGAGGGGAGGCATGTATAAGTTTGCCCAAGGGGTTACACTTTGTAAAAAGCCATTGTATTTATCAAGCAAAATGTTTGTAAATTTAAACCAAGAATAAATTGAATCATAGATGTCCAAGGGGAGGTGGGGGATTTATGTCCAAGATGTCCTGGAAGGGGGAAGGTTGAATACCTGTGTGATATCCAAAGAGGCTGGGGATATTTTTAATTTCCTCTGTGCAGGATCTTTTCTGGAATGATCCAATGCCCAAGATATATCCTGTCATGTATGGTGGATAGCTATTTGATAATCTTAACTTACGACTTTACTTATTTTATTGCAGCCTTACAAAATTTTGATTACATACAACTGCCTGGAAACACCATTGGTTGAAAGGAGTCAAAGCTAATGATGCAAGGCTTGGACAATTGGATGCAATATATTTTGATTTATGAAAGATACTCAGCCTTGGAAAATATGGGGCTCATGTAAGCAGTTTCACAGTATTCGAACAGCTACTTGGAATGTATGAGACAATACAACATTTCAAAATCTACAATAGTTAGCAATAACCTAATAATATTGTTATAATTACCTATTTATAGTTAACTGATAAACGTAAAGCCATTGAACAGTATGATATACATGCATGTGAGACAACCAGTTTTATCAAAGAAACTAATATGTTGATCAAATTGTCTATAAATTAACTGGTTTAAAACAGCCCAAAAACAAACATTTTATGTGTTGGATGATTATGTTTAGAACTGTATTTTATAGTTTTGTAGAATAGTATAAAGTGACTTAATTAAGTGTATATAAAAACTCAATTCTTTCTTTCAATAAATGTTTTAACTTCACAATGTTTCATCTGATTTTGTAAGTATTGAAATTATTGCAATTTTTACTCCACATACTAGTTTAAGAGTAATTTCTGGAGTCAATATTACTCCATTTATGAGTGTAAAATTCACTCTCCCAAGGGGAGTACATTTTTAATAGGAGTAATAATGACTCCTATGAGTAGTAAAATTCACTCTACGTTTGGAGTAAAAATTACTCTGAAAAGAGAGTTAAATTACCGGAGTAAAAAGTACTCTCAAATTGGAGTAGACTGGGGCCTTTTTTTTTTACTCCACTTTTGGAGTCAAATCTACTCCTTGAAAATAACAGTGTAAGTGAGTTGCGTTTGCCCAAGTAACCTCAAAGAGAGTTAGTTACTTGCACTCGATATCCCAGAGGTAAAAATACAATGTTTACCGCGATTTTTCATTCAACTCGTCGTATTCGCTCATTTCTTGTTTTTAAAGACTGTTTACAAGGTAACTGGATGATCTGGGTCCGCATGGTCACGATATCAAATTAGATAGTTTCAGGACGAGTATTTAAATTTATGATAATGTTAGAGTTTAATAACAACTAATGAAAAGGTGGCAGGAGTAAATATGACCACAACCTGTCCGAACTCGATGTCGTGTCATGCGCATCCGGTGCCCTGTAAACGAGGTCTTATTGTGTATCGGCATTTTTATTGTTACTGGGTTTTACCTGTCAATGGGCTCCATGCAAGTGACATCATTTAAATAAGTCTTTTCCCATGATGTTCCTTTGACAGAGGCAGATCTTAGAAGGTGTACTTGTGGACAAACTAATGAATTGCACAACTTTCTTTTAAAGTTGAAACTAAATAAAGCAAGACGCCTGCTAAAGCGTTCACTCCATCTGTTGAGAAGGAAATGAGCACATACACCTGGCACATTTCGTTCTTTTGTCAGTCGTAAAGAGCTGTTCACTACTTCTTAAACTATATGTGGTACTACTTTGTCACTAAGCCGCTAATGTGGCACAAGGTTAAGTGCAAACACCTCCTGCTCAAAATTTGTGATTGAGATTAATTTTTAAAACATTTTCTATGGGAAGTTTGGCATTAAGAACTTTTTGTTCCGTGCAGCCCCCCCCCCCCCCCCCTCCATCGAAATCAACATTTTTTATTAGGGTGCAGGGGGAGGCTGCAGTGGCATAGCCAGGATTTCCTCCTAGGAAAACCCATGAAAACCACGGGGATACCTGTTTCAGAATTTGATTGGCATTTTTCTTAGGAGATTAACAATCCTACCAGGGGTTGTACCCCATAGTGTACCCCCTGTCTATGCCTCTAATGTACATGTCATGGAGATATTTCAGTAGGTATTATAGGTATTGATCATAATCGGTACATGCATCCAAGTTATTTTTAACAGCATGTATAACTGTATTATCAGTATATTACAATCTGAACGAAAATATAGTTAAGATAAATGCTTATCACAAAGTTTCAAATGTAGGTTTTAGCATATTCAAGTAGTTAGTCATGAACATTACAAAACTACACTATTTAGTAGACCTGGTTTTGATTATTGACCATGAGACCTGCTTTAGTATTATATTCAGTATTAGATCGGCATAGTTTTCCTTTTTATGCTTCAGCTAGTACAATTGACAAGTGATTACGAATAACCATCATTGTTAGAGCAATAAATATATTTCCACTCGTAACTTAACTGTCACTCACTCTTTGTATTTAATAATACATTCGCATTTTTCGAAACGAATATCTTCGAATCAAATCCTGTAACGAAAATACAGTGGATCAAAACTGTGAACCCATGTCTAAAATCTTGAGTACATACCTTCGCAAAAACGGAAAAAATAATGAATAAAAACGCTATGAATCGACAACGCATTCGCTATATTACATTGCTTAATGTGCCCGCGACCCCCCGCTCCTCTGCGTTATGTATATTTGCGATCAATTTATCGTTTTATAACATTTTGGGTGAGAATTTTTGCTCGGAGAACCTTGTTGTCGTTTAGATGTTTCAGTGTACTTTAGTCCATATGTTAAAATGTGCGTTTTGGAGAGATATTACGCTAGAAAATGAGTTTAAGCGCATGCGTTGAATATTTCGCCATCGAATGTGTCAAAACTTGCCGTTTTAAGGGGGTCCACTAGTACTTTTTTTTGTGTTTTAATGGTATGATACTCAACTTTGGTCAGTTGTTAGGGCATGGTGACACTGTCATTAAAATATATTTTTCAAATTTACTGTTGCCATGGTTACACAATTTAATTATCCCCAATGGTGAAAAATGGACACATTTGTAAACATGATATCTGAAGAAGCATGCAAGATAAAAACAAGAAATAACTTTTATTTAATAGTTTAGAACATGCTCTAGGGGATGAACTACATTGAGATATTGCGTTTGCAATAACGGTCATTGGCTATTTTCAAACATTTGAGAAAAACAGCTTTATAAAGTTCAACAAAGAGAGTTTTAGATTGATAATCACTGAGAAGGGGTCAAAAGGGGCCAAGATCATAGTTAAAAGGCTCCTGTCTCATATGTTTTTCCTTCTGCTTCCTTGTTCTGGTCTTCCTTCTTCTTTTTTTGGCCTCGAAGGACCTTTCTCCTCTTCTTGGCTTCGGGCGTAGCACGATGATCAGCATTCTTGATCCGCTTCTTATCTGCTCTCCATATGCCTTGTTCAAAGTAACTGCCTGGATCTAACCCATCCTCAAGTAGAATATTCTTGGCAAACCCTGAACCCATGTTAAAATGAGCCACTGCATCATATATACCCAATTCCAAAACAGTTTCACCCACAAAAGTACTCTTCGGAAGCCTATATTCCATATCATGCAATTTAGGGATTCGTTCTGGTTTTGGGTTTTCCCATTTTCTCAACAAAGCACGAGTGCTCAGTCTGGCATAAATAAGTTTGATAGGAGCAATTATGTTATCTGGCAAACCAGGCCCAGGCTTGTACAATTTAGTTTTGTTTGCCTTGTTCTGTTGATAACGGCACCAGCTGTCCGAACCCTCGGGACAGTGGTTGTGCAGGTTACGCTTGTTTCAAGACACACAATGAAAAAGGCTAGCATAAATTGCTGACTTCATTCCATTCAAATTGCTCCTAATTTCAATGCCATAGTAGTTCTGTAGTTTATCAATTAGGCTATCAGTTAGTTTTCCTTTTCTTCCGATACCTTTGTTTTCTTTCTTGAGCTTTCGCAGAGCTGTTCCAACACGCTTTTGTACGTGGCCAACACATTCCTTTTTTCCACATGAGCATCACCATATACATGCTCAATCTCAGTATAAGCCTTACTGTCCCCATCGCCACTTACCAGCATCAACTGATGTTGTGATGCAGCCGTGAAGAGATGAATGTCCTCGCCGCTACCAGGTACCATCACACGAGACAGCACACTTGGTTATTGCTTCTGGATTTTCAACCTTCACCTCAGTAGCTGCATCATTCATGGATTTTATGGCAACAGACTTGGCTGCTTTTGATAAGGCAGTATTACATCCTCTGTATGCCTCAAAGGTCATTGGTGGTGGCATGTTCATGTTGGTACAAAATCTCTTCATGGATGCATGCCCATACACAAATCTTTTATTTATGTCAAATGAGTTTTTTGTCTTCTTTGATGAGTAAAACGTGCAAACCCAACCACACTCATTGCATAGTAATCGGAGATGGCATGCACTACCCTTACGCTCATATGACTCGTCTTTAAACGTTAAGGACGATGACTTACCACATTCTTTACAAGCCACTTGCTGAAAAACTTCACTAAGGGTTTCCATCGCGGATATGAAAAACGTGGATATCGAAAGAAAGCAAAAAGAAACCGCCAATCACATGAACGATTTCTTTACCAACCTTGCTAGTGATTTTCCAGAAGTAAGAAGTCAATGGTCTTATGTTAAAGTTGCTCACTCTTTGCTGCATATTACGTCTTAAAAAAGCTGAGTGGTCTTAAGGTAAATAAAGCATTGGGTCCTTTTGACCCTAAAACGAGAATCATTAAACTGTTTGCAAGATATTTTGCAGGTCCGCTAGCGCACATATTTAGTGAGTTCTTTGCCAGTCGGCTATTCCCAGATATATAAAAAGTGTCCAAGGTATGGGGATACCAAAGAGCAGACCATGCTGTTCAGTGGACCTTCTGAGACCAATTGCACTAACAAGTACTTAATTTGTCTAAAGTTCAAGAGTCGACTTACGCCACAGAATGGATTTATGAGGACGTTAAAGATAAAAATAGTGAATTTCAGTTTGGTGCCCATCTACTGTTCAAGCCTTGATCTACGTAAAGCACAAGTGGCATTTGGCATTGTACACCCCACGCGACTTTCGCAAGGCTTTTGACTAAGTAGATCACAACAAGTTAAGCTACTTGAGACATTTACTAACATTGGTGTTCGGCCGGCGTTAGTAGAGTGGCTTGCATCCCATATCTTCAGGGCAGATCACAATTTACATCATTTCAAGGTTAACAATCCAACTTGAAAAAAATCAAAGGCGTAGTTCCACAAGGTAGCAAATTGGGCCCGATATTATCTATTCTCAAAATTAATCAACTCTCATGGTTTAATTTATCTAATGATCAGGAACCAATATGCGAGGCATCTGAAGATGAATATACAGCAATGTTCATTGATGATACCACATTGTCCGAAGTCATTAACATGTTTCAACATTCATCTGGTAGTTCAATCGGTAACACCCAACGAAGTGTAAACAGTGTAGTGTAGTGCAATTTGCGCAAGACAAGAGAATGGATTTAAATGGGGGAAAATGTAAGGAAGTGTCAAAATCTGCTGAAGTTAAACACTGGCAACATGATTTTGGAGTTTTTAAATTCTACGTACCAGCCAGGGTGGTACCACAGCCATCCTAGACTACAGCACAGACCGAAACGATTACATGGTAAACCGTCTGCTATGCAAGAATTTTTTATATGCTTGTCCGCGTTTTCCATGTCCGTTTTTTCCATGTCCATTTTTTCCATGTCCGGGTTTTCCATGTCCGCGTTTACCAGATAAAATAGAATAGTTTTTAAAACGAAAATGTTAAACGAGACCCTAAAATATAGCTTCACAGGTAGCGAAAACTGGATTTGGGGTTCAACGCCTCCGCTTTTCGTATATCTATCGTTGATAAAACAGAGATAACGTCAAGAAACGGGGTAAATTGGTTAGGATGTTACTGATATTACACGGCTGCGCGAAGATATAAATTTTTTGAGCGCAGCGAATCCGAGTCAGTAACATCAATTCTGATCAGTAACCAAGTCAGTAATATAAATTTCAATCGATAATGCTAAAAACATCATATTATGTAGACTCCAAGACTAACTGTACATCATTAACTTGTACTTTTATCATTTTTTCCGAAAAAAATATATTGCATGAACAAAGATGAAAACTCCTTCGCTTCTGTTACAAACATCCCCATATTTTTGAGCACATAAAATCATCGGTGGGAGATGATAACGAGATCGAAAAAAATCTCACTGTGTATTTTTAGTATCTTAAAGACTACTATATATAAATCGAAAAGAGGGTAAAGACACACATTTCGCAGCCACACATTAGCCAGTGCAGGTGATTTCGGCTCATCAGATCAGAGGCCAAGCTTGGCAGGTAGCTATATATACAACCTGCATATCAGCATCATTGAAAATAGTTAATTAATAATGTTCGCATAAATAACAACTACACAATATCTAACTTTAGGTATACTTGGCCTGCATATGGACTTTAGAAAACCAAAGTTTGCGTTAATTTATGGTACACTAATCCGGGATCGTGTTTGAGTTTGATATAGCTCGACAAAATTTCTAATTTCCTCCGACAAAAAAATTTCGTGTGTAATTAAGCATAAATATTCATGTCACGAAAATAAATGCGCGTGTAGTGAGGATAAATTAAAATACATAGTGACCTTCACTGAATGTGTTAATAATTATTGAGCAAAAGTATCTGCTCTGGAAAAAGATGCATACCACTTGTATGAGATTTAAAATCTCAGTTATAATTTTTGTTTCTTATATCTTGCCTGCAGTGCAGGTAGCATTAATAGATGAAGAGTTTCATCAACAGGTCTATCGTCAAGTTCAAAAAGGTAGGACATGTTTTTGACTGAAAATTTCATTTTAATTTGTAACTTATGGGCACAATTAAAACTGATGAATATATGACAGTGTATATAGACACTCTATAGCTTAAATTCATGGCATAATTGCTACAAGTACTTTTACAAAACACAATATTTTTCATTATTGAATGTGTCATCGTTGGTAATGATGATAAAAATACTTTAGTATTGAAAAACAACTTCACATCATACAGATCTTTTTATGTCGAATACGCAAACACATATAAAAGATAATTCAATGCTGTCTAGCACTTTCCTAAGTTTCCTTTAAAATATAAAGCCAATTAATTTTGTCGAAAATAATCAGCATGTAAAAAGTATATAGGAGTGATATTTTTAAATAATTTGGCAGTTAATAAATTTCTATATAACAATTTTTCATACAGCATATTTTTCGTTTTTTACAACAAATATTCGATCGTTGCTATGCATGCAGGGGGCTGGAACATCTTGATAATTGATGCTTAATGCAACTACAAAGTTAAACCAATTGTCAATGACCATGCAAGCTATGAAGACAAAGCTACCCCATGGTTTTTAAAGTTTCATTTTCCTCCTTGCTCATGCTTGGAGCTTTAGTCCCCATTTACACGGTATACCGGATCCGCATGGCCACGACATCGAGTTCGGATAGTTTGCGGTCATATTTACTCTTACCACTTTTTCTTTGATTAGCTGTTATTAAATTTTTGTAATGTTATCATAAATTTGAAAGCTACACTCGTCTTCCAACTATCTAATTTGATATCGTGACCATGCAGATACAGTACCGTGTAAACGGGGTCTATAAGTGAGTTGGCTTTGCCCAAGTAACCTCAAAGAGAGTTAGTTACTTGCACTCGATATTCCAAAGGTAAAAAATACAATGCTTACTACGATTTTTCATTCAACTCGTCGTATTCGCTCATTTCTTGTTTTTAAAGGCTGTTTACAAGGTAACTGGATGATCTGGGTCCGCATGGTCACGATATCAAATTAGATAGTTTCAGGACGAGTATTTAAATTTATGATAATATTAGAGTTTAATAACAACTAATGGAACGGTGGCAGGAGTAAATATGACCACAACCTGTCCGAACTCGATGTCGTGACCGTGCGCATCCGGTGCCCTGTAAACGAGATCTTATTGGGTATCGGCATTTTTATTGTTACTGGGTTTTACCTGTCAATGGGCTCCATGCAAGTGACATCATTTAAATAAGTCTTTTCTAATGATGTTCCTTTGACAGAGGCGGATCTTAGTAGGTGTACATGTGGACAAACTAATGAATTGCACAACTTCCTTTTAAAGTTGAAACTAAATAAAGCAAGACGCCTGCTAAAGCGTTCACTCCATCTGTCGAGAAGGAAATGGGCACATACACCTGGCACATTTCGTTCTTTTGGCAGTCGTAAAGAGCTGTTTACACTATATGTGGCACTACTGTGTCACTAAGCCGCTAATGTGGCACTAAGCCGCTAATGTGGCAAAAGATTAAGTGCAAACACCTACTGCTTAAAATTTGTGATTGAGATTATTTTTTAAAACATTTTCTATGGGAAGTTTGGCATTAAGAACTTTTTGTTCGTGCAGAAATCAACATTTTTTATTAGGGTGCAGAGGGAGGCCGCAGTGGCATAGCCAGGATTTCATGAAAACGAGGGGGAGACCTGTTTCAGAATTTGATTGGCATTTTTCTCAGGAGACTAACAATCCTACCAGGGGCTGTACCCCATAGTGTACTCCCTGTCTATGCCTCTGATGTACATGTCATGGAGATACTTCAGTAGGTATTATAGGTATTGATCATAATTGGTAAATGCATCTATGTTATTTTTAACAGCATTTATAACTGCATTGTCAGTATATTACAATCTGTACGAAAATATAGTTATGATAATGCTTATCACAAAGTTTCAAATGTAGGTTATAGCACATTCAAGTAGTTAGTCATGAACATTACAAAACTACACTATTTAGTAGACCTGGTTTTGATTATTTACCATGAGACCTGCTTTAGTATTATATTCAGCATTAGATCGGCATATTTTCCCTTTTTATGCCTCAGCTAGTACAATTGACCAGAGATTACGAATAACCTTTATTGTTAACTCTTCTTCTTGAGATCTTGCGTTTGCAATAACGGTCATTGGCTATTTTCAAACATTTGAGAAAAACAGCTTTAAATTTCGACAGAGAGAGTTTTAGAGTGATAATCACTGAGAAGGGATCAGGAGTGGCCAAGATCAGAGTTAAAAGGCTCCTGCCTCATATTTTTTCCTTCTACTTCCTTGTTCTGGTCTTTCTTCTTCTTTTTTGGCCTCGAAGGACCTTTCCCCTCTTCTTGGCTTCGGGCGTAGCACGATGATCAGCTTTCTTGATCCGCTTCTTATCTGCTCTCCATATGCCTTGTTCAAAATAACTGCATGCCTGGATCTAACCCATCCTCACGTAGAATATTCTTGGCAGCCCCTGAACCCATGTTAAAATGAGCCACTGCATCATATATACATCCAATTCCAAAACAGCTGCACCCACAAAAGTACTCTTCGGAAGCCTATTCCATATCATGCAATTTAGGGATTCGTTCTGGTTTTGGGTTTTCCCATTTGCTCAACAAAGCATCAGTGCTCAGTCTGGCATAAATAGGTTTGATAAGATCAATTATGTTATTTGGCAAACCAGGCCCAGGCTTGTACAATTTAGTTTTGCTTGCCTTGTCCTGTTGATAACGGCACCAGCTGTACGAGCCCTCGGGACAGTGGTTGTGCAGGTTACGCTTGTTTCAAGACACACAATGAAAAAGGCTAGCATAAATTGCTGACTTCATTCCATTCAAATCTCCACAATTGCTCCTAATTTCAATGCCATAGTAGGTCTGTAGTTTATCAGTTAGGCTGTCAGTTAGTTTTCGTTTTTTTCCGATACCTTTGTTTTCTTTCTTGAGCTTTCACAGAGCTGTTCCAACACGCTTTTGTACGTGGCCAACACATTTCTTTTTTTTCCACATGAGCATCACCATATACATGCTCAATCTCAGTATAAGCCTTACTGTCCCCATCGCTAAAATACTCTGTGTACTGTATTTGCCGTGTCGTTTCACTTCGAGCAAAAATCCTTTTGATGCCCTCGGTTTCCATAGCTGGCGAGGACCCCTGGTAATTTGGTTTACATACATGCCTTTCTAACAAATCAGCTTTCTTAGAGAAATCCTTCTCTTTGGAAATTCTTTTGCACCCATGAAAAACCTTGGTCAGGACTTCCACATCCAAACACTTACCAGCATCAACTGATAATGTTGTGATGCAGGCTTGAAGAGATGAATATCCTCGCCGCTACCAGGTACCATCACACGAGACAGCACGGTTGGTTGTTGTATCAGGATTTTCTACTTTCACCTCAGTAGCTGCATCATTCATGGACTTTATGGCAACAGACTTGGCTGCTTTTGATAAGGCAATATTACATCCTCTGTATGCCTCAAAGTTCATTGGTGGTGGCATGTTCATGTTGGTACAAAATCTTTTCATGGATGCATGCCCTTTACCAATGGATCTCATAGCATACACAAATCTTTTATTTATGTCAAATGAGTTTTTGTCTTCTTTGATGAGTAAAACGTGCAAACCCAACCACACTCATTGCATAATAATCGGAGATGGCATGCACTACCATTGCATAGTAATCGGAGATGGCATGCACTACCCTTACGCTCATATGACTCATCTTTAAACGTTAAGGACGATGACTTACCACATTCTTTACAAGCCACTTGCTGAAAAACTTCACTAAGGATTTCCATGTCAATGAAACGATATTCTGTAATATTTGGCATTTCTTTAGTGGAATTAGGTGGTTTATTAAAACCAATTTTACGCGAGGAAGCTGGGGCAGTTGCATTGACCAACATGTGCACCGTCATCCTTGCTATCTAGACTTTCGACATTCTTGTTCGTACGAGGTTTCTTCGTATTTTTATCGAATCTATTTCCATGAAATTTACGTTTTTTCGCCCTTGATTTCTCTTTCCCCATTATAACAATAAAAAGATTCACGATTATTTGAGAATAACTAAAAAATTCGGCGTTAAAATCACGGAGATTATCCCCGAGCCAACGGCGCGAAGCGCCGTTCCGGGCGTAAGCCCGGGGCACAGAGTACTATACAGAGGGCTCACTTCATCACTTTTCCTATGATTTTTGCGTAACGGCCTTTTGCTAGCAAGTGCGCTGAAGAGAGGTTGTCACCCCCCTGAAAAATTCAACATGGCGGCGATGTTTAGGAGCGGAAAGACGGCGGTATAGAAAGATCTTAACAAAGATAAAGCAAAGATGCGTACACAGTGCATATTATTTTTTGAAAAACTGGAAAGTAATATATTTTACATCTATGTCCAAATGGCAAGCCATGGGAAATGTTTTTATAGCGATTTTATGCAAGCTACGAGTTGCGACCACGCTGCAGCTGTATATCATGATAAATCATTCGAGCGGGAAATCAAAATTGTCGTTCTGCCTTATCTGACGCTACAGTAAATTGGGTATTGAACTGTCTTGAATCAAGAGTTTACGATAGAAGGAGTACAGGTACCACAAGATGACGGATTTATTGAAAATGGCAGGATTTTGATCGCGGAGTATTATTAAAATTCGAGTGTATTAATGAGAATAATATAAGAAAATATAAGAACATTTTTGCCTCCACAAAAATTTTTCTTATATAATATAAGAACAATTAATATAAGAACATTTGCCAACCCTGATATTAATTTGTGGTTCATAGAAGTCTTTGAAATCGTGAACCTTACAGTAAAACAAGTCTTTGTAAAGTCTAACACTTGCAAAAAAGACATTCACAATAGAAAGTTTTTTATTTTTAATTGAAGTTATACACTACATGACTATTACAGAAAATTATTGTGTTGTTGGAACTGTTAGTTTCATGATCCAACTTTTAAGAGTAAACATGTTTTACAATATACAGTAGATCTACTGATTTCACTCAATGTTACCCCAAAAGTCTTTGGTTTTGTGTTATTTATAGTATGAGAACAACTCATTACTGACATACAGACTCGTTTCACCTGTATAAGAGCGCTACGAAGCAATTTGCAAACAAAACATTTAATATAGATGGTTTTTACTCACGTGCCAACCACTCACCAAGCCTTTTAGTGTAGGTTGGTGGCAACTCATAATCCAGCTGAAGAAGTTAAACCTAATTTTTTTCCCAACTCTTTAATAAACCCTCCAATGCAGTCATCGTTTATAAGGTCATAGCTCTAGGCAAAGTGAAAGCTAGGATTGGGTGTCATCTGAGCAGTCACTGGTACAGTTCAACTTGCTGGGTGTTATTTTCAGAATTGTAGGCTGAATATGTGGGTTTAAAGTTGTTTTTTTAAATTGGTAAAATGTCTCACTGTATGGCTTAAAATATTTTCTTGTGAGATGACTGGAGAGTATTTTTAATCTCCTCTGCACAGTACATGGACATGTACATACCCACATACATGCAGGGTAAAGCAAGAAAATTCCCACAGCTACAAACACCAAAGACTTGATACATGTTGTGGGTTCATCAACTTGCTACAAGTCTGTGAAAATCAGACTTGCTACAACTAGATTTGCAGACTATTAAATGGTACAGGTGTTGACACAACTTGTACCAAGCTTGTGAAAAAAGTCTTTACATGTTACAACCTGTGCATTTTTGGCTGTGTAACCCATGCCTACATTTTTACATTTGATTAATTAAATGGTTTCCGTGCCAAAATATAATACAACGTAACCAGCAAAACAAGCTGATATTTTCAGCCCAAAACTATACAATATATTAATAAAAGTCAATGTATACATAGTTTTCCAAGTCTATGAATAGAACCTTATAGTCTTGAATATTCTTGAATGACTTGAAATAGCTTTTCCTTGGCAGTTTCCCCATTATTATATTTGTATCTATCGGATCGCAGATCGAAAGAGAAATGCCATGTGGCTCACATAAAACGCTTGGTGCTTGAACGATGGCTGCAAAAGAAAATATTGAATGACTTTCCAAATACAGTTGCCGTCGACTCGTTTTCTCGTTGGACAATGTAATTTGTGCAGCTTAATTTAACTATGTACGAATATTATTTTATGGAGACAACAGAAATATATTTATTTGGTTTTTATTTTGTCAATTTGGCTAACTTTTGGTTCGTATTCGGAATCGTATTTTGAGGTTGTCAGGGGAGTAAATGCCTCAATGCACTTGCTGGGATAAAATTCCCAGCAAGTGCATCGAGGCATTCACCCCCCTGACAACTACCAACCGCGTTCCGCTTTTTTCGTCGAGTGAGCCCTCTGTATAGTACTCTGTGCCCGGGGCGAGGGTTACTAATTTCGTATTAGCGGAGTTCAAAGTCGTTGCTCGTGATAGGTAGTAAAAGCAGTGAGTAAAAGTGGTATGTCCCGTATGTCCTCACTGATCTCAACAATATGGCGGACTATCATGAATGGCTAACAGTGATTGGCCGGATTTAAAATTTATTGTTGATTGATTAATCACGAATTCAACTGACAGCAAGCAAATATCTAAATTTGGTTTTTGCTCTACAATATTTCGTATTTTTGCAAAAAGATTTGGCAGCTTTCACAACCAACAAAGGGTGGTCATTTATGATCTCAAGAGTATGGCGGAATATCAGGAGTAGCAAACACTTAAGGCATCCAAAAAGGCGAGAACTGAGACGAAAACGACTGCGACAAGACTCTTGAAGAGAGATTAACTCTGGGAAAATACACAGAAGCGCCAAGAATTGACTACGGCGTGAAACACAAGGCAAGTTTGTTGATAAGGCGTATTTATACTTTTGTTTTAATGCTTTATAAACGGGCCGGCGTAGCCGTACTCCTCCAGTCTATTCACTGTTTAAATTCCAGTGCACTTTTAACGAAATATTCATTTAAACCAATAGGAGTTTATAAATGCTTTTTAAAGGCTGACGTGTACGCCAACCTCTGGCATCCCGCATCGGGACAAGAAATTTTTTGTCAATACATGAAAAATATGTTCAAATTTTGCATCCATTCGGAAACATTGAAGACAAATTTCATTGAATATGTGTAGTAAAATTATCGGAGATTAACGTGTTATAAATTTTTACCTGTTTTTAATTCCACGAGCGATGTATTTTGTGTTTAACAAAAGTCATATGTTCGTCAGGTGAAATTTAGTTGCCTACCTTATGTATTTTATATATGTAAAACAATACGCTACCGCTCGCTACTGATCTCTATATGAAACTACACACTGAACTGGGCCGCCTGTGACTTAACATGTAAAAGAATATGAGCGAAGATACAAAATTGGCTTGGAACGGTTTTATTTCAAACTCAAAGTTTATGTAGGTAAAAATTTAGTTTCATAGATATTGCAAAACGTCTACTATATGTAATTAATAGGTCGTATTTTATACCAAATTTAAGCTTACATTAGGCGTAATAACATACCGATGACAAATGTTGTGCCATTTTAAAAAATTGTCAATAAAACAAGGATTAAAAACTCAATATTTTGTCATTTTGAAAAAATATACAGAAAGAATAACAATTGCCGTGTTGCTATGACAACAACCTATTGCAGTACTTCATGTAATTCCGAAAATATAGTTGCATGCTCTTGGTTAGTGGCGAGGGGTTGCTGCATGCATGTATTTCTAGTATATATGAGAATCGCTTGTCCGCTTGGGTATGTTGTATGTTCAAAAACGCAGATATGGAAAACGCGGACATGGAAAGAAACCGCCAATCACATGAATGATTTCTTTACCAACCTTATATACTAGTGATTTTCCAGAAGTAAGAAGTCGATGGTCTTATGTTGGAGTTGCTGCATATTGCGTCTTAAAAAAGCTGAGTGGTCTTAAGGTAAATAAAGCAGTGGGTCCTTTTGACCCTAAAACGAGAATCATTAAGCTGTTTGCAAGATATTTTGCAGCTCCGCTAGAGCACATATTTAGTGAGTCCCTTGCTAGTCGGCTATTCTCAGATATATGAAAAGTGTCCATGGTGTGGGGATACCAAAGAGTAGACCATGCTGTTCAGTGGACATTCTGAGACCAATTGCACTAACAAGCACTTAATTTGTCTAAATTTGAAGAGTCTTACGCCACAGAATGGATTTATGAGAAAGTTTAAGATCAAAATAGTGAATTTCAGTTTGGTGCACATCTACCGTTCAAGCCTTGATCTACGTAAAGCACAAGTGGCATTTGGCATTGTACACCCCCAGAAAAGTAATTAAAATCGTCTTTCGCGACTTTCGCAAGGCTTTTGACTAAGTAGATCACAACAAGTTAAGCTACTTGAGACATTTACTAACATTGGTGTTCGGCCGGCGTTAGTAGAGTGGTTTGCATCCCATATCTTCTGGGCAGATCACAATTTATATCATTTTAAGGTTAACAATCCATCTTGAAAAAAATCAAAGGCGGAGTTCCACAAGGTAGCAAATTGGGCCCGATAGTACTTACTTTTAAAATTAACCAACTCTCATGGTTTAATTTATCTAATGATCAGGAACCAATATGCGAGGCATCTGAAGATGAATATACAGTAATGTTCATTGATTATACCACATTGCTCGAAGTCATTATCATGTCTCTACATTCATCTGGTAGTTCAATCGATAACACCCAACGAAATGTAAACAGTGTTGTGCAATTTGCGCAAGATGAGAGAATGGATTTTAATTGGGGGGGGGGGGGGGGGGAAATGTAAAGAAATGTCATAAGCTGCTGAAGTTAAACACTGCATGGCAGTATGATTTTGAAGTTTTTAAATTTTACGTACCAGCCAGGGTGGTACCACAGCCATCCCAGACTACAGAACAGACCGAAACGATTACATGGTAAACCGTCTGCTATGCAAGAATTTTTGTATGCTTGTCCGCGTTTCCATGCCTGTTTTTCTATGTCCGCGTTTTGCATGTCCGAGTTTTCCATGTCCGCGTTTACCAGATAAAATGGAATAGTTTTTAAAACGAAAATGTTAAGCGAGATGCTAAAATATAGCTTCACAGGTAGCGAACTGGGAATAACTGATATTAGACTTGAGGTTCAACACCTCCGCTTTTCGTATACCTGTCGTTGATAAAACAGAGATAACGTGGAGAAACAGGTAAATTGGTTAGAATACTATTGATATTACACTGCGGGGCGAAGATATGAATTTTATGAGGCAGCGAATCCGAGTCAGTAATATAAATTTTGATCAGTAACCAATTCAGTATAATGTAAATTTCAGTCGATAATGCTAAAAACATCATATTATGTAGACTCCAAGACTAACTGTACATCATTAACTTGTACTTTTATCATTTTTTCCGAAAAAAATATCTTGCATGAACAAAGATGAAAACTCCTTCGCTTCTGTTACAAACATCCCCATCTTTTTGAGCACATGAAATCATCGGTGGGAGATGATAACGAGATCGAAAAAAATCTCACTCTGCATTTTTAGTATCTTGCAGTCTACTTTATATAAACCGAAGAGAGGGTAAAGATACACATTTTGCAGCCACACATTTCACAGCCACACATTTTGCAGCCACACATTAGCCAGTGCAGGTGATTTCGGCTCATCAGAGGCCAAGCTTAGCAAGTAGCTATATATACAGCCTGTATATCAGCATAATTGAAAATAGTTAATTAATGATGTTCGCATAAATAACAACTACACAATATCTAACTTTAGGTATACTTGGCCTACATATGGACTTTAGAAAACCAAAGTTTGCGTTAATTTATGGTACACTAATCCGGGATTGTGTTTGAGTTTGATATAGCTCAACAAAATTTCTAATTTCCTTCGACAAAAAAATTTCGTGTGTACTTAAGCATAAATAATTCATGTCACGAAAATAAATGTGCGTATAGTGAGGATAAATTAAAATACATAGTGACCTTCACTGAATGTGTTAATAATTATTGAGCAAAAGTATATGCTCTAGAAAAAGATGTATACCACTTGCATGAGATTCAAAATCTCAGTTATCATTTTTGTTTCTTATATCTTGCCTGCAGTGCAGGTAGCATTAATAGATGAAGAGTTTTATCAGCAGATCTATCGTCAAATTCAAAAAGGTAGGAGCTGACATGTTTTTGACTGAAAATTTCATTTTAATTTGTAACTTATGGGCACAATTAAAACTGATGAATATATGACAGTGTATATGGACACTCTATAGCTTAAATTCATGCATTCATGGCATAATTGCAACAAGTACTTTTAAAAACACTATATTTCATAATTGAATGTGTCATCGTTAGTAATGTGATAAAAATATTTTAGTATTGAAAAACAGCTTCACATCATACAGATCTGTTTATATCAAATATGCAAACACATACGAGATAATTCAACGCTGTCTAGTACTTTCTTAGGTTTCCTTTAAAGTATAAAGCCAATTAATTTTGGTTAAAATAATCAGCATGCAAAGACTAGGAGTGATAACATTGCCAAACCAAACCATTATATATATATATATATATATATATATATATATATATATATATATATATATATATATATATATATATATATATATATATATATATATATATATATATATATATATATATATATATATATATGATATTATGATACTATGATACTACTCCGAGTGTAAGCCACACTGGGCAGGCTGAAAAGTTTGCCTGGCCACAGCGGGATTCGAACCAGCGACCTTTGGAATACTAGCCCCAACGCTCTACCAACTGAGCTACACGGTCAGAACGGCTCGATAAGTGATATTTCGGAACAGAGTCTAGTTCTTTCAATACCTAATACCCTAATTATTTTATATATACTAATGGTGATGTTGTACTCGGGAAATGTCACTTATCGAGCCGTCCTGACCGTGTAGCTCAGTTGGTAGAGCGTTGGGGCTAGTATTCCAAAGGTCGCTGGTTCGAATCCCGCTGTGGCCAGGCAAACTTTTCAGCCTGCCCAGTGTGGCTTACACTCGGAGTAGCATCACAATTTTATAATATCATATTTACCCGAGTACAACATCACCATTAATATATATATATATATGTATATATATATATATATATATATATATATATATATATATATATATATATATATATATATATATATATACATATATACATATATATATATATATATATATATATATATATATATATATATATATATATATATATATATATATATATATATATATATATATATATATATGTCCGTCCGTCGGTCCATCCGTACTTATATATATATATATATATATATATATATATATATATATAAAACTCTTCAGGTGCTATATGAGGCTTACGAGTGTGATTGTGTCTGTTATATTCATAATGATGTTGTTTACGGAAATAGAGAGCTTAAGCAAGCGACGTTTTTGTCAACACAGACGGCAGCCGGGAGTAAGTTGGGTCGTTATAGATGGCGAATGATGGCGTCAGCTGTTCTACCCCCGTCCACACGTCCACACGTATCCGTGTAAATTTGAAAACGCGTGAATATTTTCACGGTTGCGGCTTCCGTCCACACGTAACCGTGTAAAACGCCCACACAAACCGCGTAAGTTTGAAAACGACGGCTAGAGTGTGAAAATATTTACACGGGTAAATATCATTTTCGTGTGGACAACGAAACCACGTAAATATAAAAACGATGACGTAAAAACTCTGAACCAGGCTACCGTGAGCAACGTGTCACGCGCGTTAAACAAACACGCGTTGACGCGTGTTTGCTTAATTACTAACAAATATGGCAGACACATAGAAGGTTGTTGCTATTTCAATTGCGCTTATTTCAAGCATTATTTCATGCATTCAGTTAAACATTGCAATGCTGAATTCACAACGGGATTATTTAAAGAAAAGGATGGACATCGTTCGTCTTCTTTCTTTGCCAGCAGCACAAACGGCCATCGTGAAACGACTCGGCAAGAAGGGTGAGAGAAGGAAACGACGATTTTGGATTCGACCTGGACGGACTAGTGCTTGGTGGGATGATTTTGTTAGTGAAATTGTTCTTCCAGAAGAGTGGAGAAAAAATTTAAAGATTAGCCATGTCTCGATAATGAGGCTAGCCGAGGAACTAAGGCCCTACATTGAAGGCAAAGATACAATAATGAGGACTTCTATTGACGTTCTGAAGCAAGTAGCCATGACGTTGTATTACCTGAGCATGGCAAAGCCTTCAACAATAGAACCCGTCAGCTGCTCCACGTTTGTTGTGAATTTGTTCATTTGCAATGATTGCTGCCTGTCCATGTCTTCCATTTTTTCAAGAAGTCGCTGTTTGATCGCAACATCTTTTTGCACAACCTGCAACAGTTGAGCATCATCAGTTGAAAGTTTTCTCTTTAGCCCCCATTGTCTGTAATTTTTGAGTTGTGAGTTCAAGAGTTCTCTTCTATCCTTTACCGAAGTTACCTGAGATGGCTGTGTGTTTAATTTCTTTATCCTTGTCGTGATCAGGACTGTTGTTTCCATCAACTGTGTCGAAAGTGGAAGGTGTACTTGGTCAACTAGTTGACGGTGTATTTGCCTGACGACAGGTTGATGGTGTACTGGGTCTACTGCATGGATGAAGGGGTACTTGGTCTGCTAGTTGAAGGTGTATTTGGTATACTGGAATTGGCAGGGCTGGAGCATGCTAGATCTGGGCTAAGTCGGTCGACGTCTTCCTGGATTTGACTCGTCTCAATACCTGTTGGTAGTGTTGTCGTGGCTGGTGATCCTCCACATACACTTCTTTACACTTGTCGAAATACAGTAGCACAACTCTTCCATGTCCACTTTTTCTTCCACTGACAACAGCAGCACGGAATTTGACTCTGATAGCTTTGAGCTTGTTGGTCAATATAGTCTTATTCATTTCTTCATTTTCACTGTGGGAACTCTTTACCGATTTCCTCAGCGTTTTCTTTAGATGGATACTGTGCAAGGAATAAGTCCAAAATATCAGCGTATTTTGTCTGGCAAGTCTCCCAGTCAACGTTCTCCATCGTCCGTGCCGTTTTGTATTCGGGAACAACATTTAGAAGCAACTCAACCTCGTCGCCGGACCAGATAAAGTTGTCAAGTTTGTTTTTCTTTAACTTGGATGATCGCTCCACCGAATTTGGCATATTCGTAACGGCCAGAAAGCGTATAAACTCAAAATTTCTTCCTATCTTTTCACAACACGTGTTGACTCGGGTTTTCACAACATCTGTTGACTCGAGTTTGCAATTGCAAGAAGTAAAGGTCATTAAAAGGAAACCATTGTTACGACGTTACGTGCAGGTTTTTGCCGGCTCGTCTCTTCTACCACGCATTCGCTTAATGTATTTTATCACGTTTTCAAATTTACACAGGTACGTGCGGACAGGCGAAAACGATACGAAAACGGTAACGTGTGGATGCGGCAGTTTTTGAAACCGTGAAAATATTCGCACGTGAAAATATTTACACAGGTGTTTAATTACATGCATTAAGCTTTGGTTCGAGGATTGATATAATGTTACTTTCTTTAGACTCCCTTTCAATTCTATTATTGTTCAAACATTGGTAAATTGGCATTATTCTGAACATCCCGTTGTTGCATCTGTGGAGGTGTTTGCTTACTGGTAGATGTCTATACTGTTCGTGTTTTATCTGTTCCTTGCGTAGAGTTACGCGATTTCGTAGATTTTGAGTTTGACCAATGTAGTAATCTTGACATTTTGAACAAATGATAATATAAATCACATCTCTGCTCAAACATGACCTTGGGGAGTGTATGGACCACATTTTATTGCCTTTCAGGATTAGGGAATCACCTGTTATCATAATGTTACATGTCCCGCATCTAGGTTCAATGCACTTTGTCACTTCCCTCTTGATCGCGCTGTTTGAAAATTCTGCTTTCGTTAAAATTTGTGGTAAGTTTTTTGGTTTTCTTCTGCTTACAATGAGATCAGTATTTTTGAGTGTTGACTCCATTTTCTTTGAGTGTCGCAAGAAGTTCATGCTCTGTCTAACCATATTTACGATTTGTGGGTTATTGGGGCTGTGGGTAATGACCAATGGAAGAGTTTTGTTGTTGTTGCCTGATTTTTTCTTTGGATTACGTAATTCCTCAATCGTTTTTGCTTTCTCGATTCCATTATTAACAAGTTTCTTTGGGTAGTTTTGATTGGTTCGAAAGGTTTCTAGTTCTCCCAGTCGAATGTTTCTAATGTCGTCTTTTGTTACAATTAATGGTGCATGCATATTCTTCTTGCTAATGCATACGGTATATTCTTATATTCTGTTTAACATGTCTTGGATGACATGAAAAAAGTCTAGATATTGGTGACTGTCTGCTCCTTTGTAATAAATATCCGTACGTATTTCTGTGTTCTCTTCAGCAAAAATCTCTCGTGAAAATAAGCCTTAAGACGAACATACACCATTTAAGTGCGTTGAATATTTAGCAGAATGATATGCAGTCGCTAAAATGCGTTTGCGGAGTAGTAACGTAAATGGTACAAAATAGGACTTGAATGAATAACAGTTTTATAATTTTGCCGCGAGTTAAAAGTAAAGTCTGCAAATTCAAGGCAAAAATTCAAACTCAGTTAAAATTCATTAACAGCACATTTTCTGCTGTGTGGTTTAATGGTTTTATTTGCCTGTTGCTTGCGGGGGAGGGAGCAAAAGTACCATTTATAGTATAAAAATACTATTTAAGAAATATAAAACATTTTCCGTGTTGATATATATACAGGCCTATACGACGTTATACTGTGTGTCGTCATTCCGATTTCACGAGTGTTGATATAACTGTGTATTAACTAATACGGATAAAAATGTTTCATATACTTTTGACTGTCATAATGTGGTCCAAAAAAGGTAAAATTATTTCAAAAGAATGACGGAAAATTTCCCGCCCGTGATGTTGACATAAAGGTATATCAATTAACGCGGCTCTTAATCAGAGTGTACAAATGCTATTTATATATATCAAGAAGAATGCAACTGAACCTCTAAAGTCCTGCGATTTCAACAGGAAAGTCCCCCCCCCTGGCGTTTTCTCGCTCCTGCGTCCGTGTTTGAAGTGACACTATAAACGTAACAGGTTTTATTTTTTGTTGTTGCGAGTCTATTCTATTTCTTGCACGAGTTAATTTAGCCTTACAGTTATATTACATATATTATATATAAAAAATTAAAGGCTCTATGGAGAAAAGTGATATGCAAATTACTTGTTAACCTGAGACCTTAAAAGACGCTTTGAAAATATTTCCGACCGCAATGCATTCTGGTAAAACGAACATCCGCCATCTTTATCGTTCCGGTCAATTATTTTTCATCATTGTTTATGTTTCAATCCACGGAAGATTTCAGTGGAAAGATTAATCATCTGACATCCGGCTGGATAATAGCAAACATCTGGCCGGGTGCCGGATTGTATGATTATGATCAGCCGGATCATTCTGTACACACCTAATATAAGTTAGTCTTCCAGCTTTCCATGCAATAATTTATTCGAATATAAGTTAGCCGTTTTTGCGTCTGGTTGATGTACTCAATATTATAATGATATATAGCTTGAGTTCCTCATTATCTTTATCAGACACTCAAAATGAAATGAAAAAATGTTAAAAATCCGGCGTAAGATGATCGTGCAGTATAGTTTAGAAATGTTTTCACGAAGTGGGCTGAATTATTAAGGGGGGAAAATAGCTAAATTACGTATGTAGAACTCCATATTATGAAATTAAAATTTACCGTGAACGAAAAACAATTTTATAATTTTGCCGCGAGTTATATACTGTCATTTAAATTCGAAGCAAATTTGTAATTTTCAGTCAAACTTAGTTAATATTAACAATCATTCACAGCCCATTTTCTGTTGTAAGCATGCATGTTTGCATTTTAGGCTACGTGCACACGGTGTCGTTTCCAAGCGTTTTCATTCCGCATTATTTCTGAAAGCTCCCGACTTGTTGACATAATTTTGTAAAAACCAACATGTCTCTGGACAAAAACTAAGAACTTCATGCGGTGAGAATTTTTGTAGCTCACATCGTTTTCATTTTGACTGTTGTAAAAACGCTCGGAAACGATCTCGTGTGCACATTAGTCTTATTTTATAGTTTGTATATCCGATTCATTTTTTGTTTAGTAGTATTATTTTATTATCATGCAATATATACGGTTTATAAACGTTTAAAATGCCTTGTTTACATTTGTTTATTTGAAGCAACATACAGTTTGTTTCAGAAAGGTAATGTAAGTTTAAAAACAGGTCTTATTTTATTTTGTTTTGAGTGCGTTTATTTATTTCCCCTTGCGAGTTATCTTTATCTTGCCTTACGTATATTATTTTTGCCGTGGCACTTATTGGTCACCGAAATAGCGCGGCAATTCTACTTACAAAAAAATTTCATTAAAAAATTTAAGCTCTGCGGAGGAGAGTGATGTGCAAATTATTAATTTCCTTCATGTCTAGAATATAAGTATGTTTTTCATAAAGCAATAAAAATTCTAATTAGATATCAGATACAAACCAATCACGTTTGCCAAAAAAATGCTAAACACACATATAAATATTAGCGAGAACCAAATGCTCATATCGTTAATGTCATTATTGTGCAACTGATGTGAGAAAAGATGTACATCATTACTTTACTCCAATTGCTTTTCGTTTCGTACATCTTATTCATGACAGTATTCCTAAAAGGAGAAATTCAACAACGATTGTATCGCAAAGTTTCGTCAGGTCAGTGGTCGGCGTGCTTTGTTCACTTTAACGTGTATAAATTCTATTCATAAGATGACGTTTAATTATGTAGCAGAGCCATATTCATCGCACAGCTTTGAGGCGAAAATAATTGTATTAGAAATCTTCGCTCACATTAAAAGCCGTCACGGTTTATACCAAAAACATTTTTATGAAACTTGTTTTAGACCGGCAAAACACGACCGAAAGTGAAAGCGTCAAACATCATTTGCATACTTATAAATTGTTAATTGCTTTCTTACAGCTTAGCTTTTTTTCTGCATTTAAATTTGGTTGTGTTAACGTAGTGGTAGCATTTTCATTACGATCCAAGAATAGATCGCCAGACGCAAAAGCGTATACTCTTATACGAGAACTGGACAGACCTTCCGACAAGTCCTTTCCTAGTTTAATCAATATTTATAATGAAGACGCTGTCGTCGTAACTTGTCTGATCAGCTGTTACCATATAGGTCTTTGTCTAACGCACAGAATAGGTCTTTGAATCACAAGGAGTTATTGCAGAATACATAATTGAATGAGTTTCCATTTTTTGCTGAGTGTTAATTATCCGATTGGACAAATAAACTTCAGGCAAATTATACAAAACTATCTAAATTATACATATTAGAGACACTTTATGTATAGCTCTCCAGTATTCATACTGGCTAAGGGTTGCTAGGTGAATAAATAAGCCAAGCCGTCATTTAGTACTAGAAAATGGAAAATAAACAGAAGGGCAACTCGAGTCGGAGCCTTTGAAGTTTGTGTTCCCACGCATGTCGCATTACGCATGTTCATTATGCAGGTTCTGGCCAGTCAGTTGCCTTTTCTGGCCATTAGATACGCTGAATCTGGCTGTTCCACCATTACACTAGCCAGTCAATTGCATAGAAATAGAAGGACATGTTACGTTGCTGAGTGGCCTTACTGTTTATTTGCTATGCTCTGTAGCGTAGCCAGACCGACGATTTAGTCCCGCTTTAATTCGATGGCAGAACGAAAATGGTGAATTTGAGTCCAGATTGATCTAGATTCATTGCCGCTAAATCCAGAGTTGCACCATTAAGAGCTTGCGATTCCATGTCTAGAGTTACAGCCAGCTGTCTTAGCGACATAGCATCACGCTTGTGAAAGAGCGTTCGAGAAGAATCGAGATTGGAGTTCGAAAAAATAAATTAAATAATTTATTCTACCGACAGTCAGATCGTATTGGCATGGATTCGGAGATGCGCAAAACTACAAGTCGTTTGTATTAACGCGAGTGTTAGAAATGCAGAGTGATTCAGATCCCGCTGAATGGAAGCATATTAATGGTAATCTTCGTAGCTGATGATGTTTTGCGTGGCGTACCAGCCTCAGATCGAGTTAAAGCTAACGATCGATGGGAGCATGTTCCAGCATTTCTACAACTATCAGAAAATCAGTGGCCTGAAGAAGTTCTAAAGGAAGAGCAACAGGAAATAGACTGATATAGACACGGAGCAACGTTAAGTGAAGATTGTTCTGAAACCACACATCCACGAAAGCTGAAGAGCTGATGAATATGAAAAATTTCAAGTTGGTTAAAATTGATCAGAGCTAGTTACAGCGTATGTGAGAAGATTTATTCACATCGCAAGATTTGCAAGAATCCGATGGATAACACTGTTAATCGTTCGCATGCCCATCAATTTGGTCACAATAGTGTCACTGTAACAACAACTAAGACGCAAAAAAGTGCAGGATCGCGAAATCAAACGACCTGGCAATGTTGGTCAAGTACAAGTGCGTATTTTGCAAAAAAAAAAATGGTGCAAAATTTGAATAGTCAGATTGTGGCAGATTGTGGCAGATAGACCTTGATTACAATCTTAATTGACCTTAATTAATTAAATGAACATGCGATACTTATTGTAGTACACGTGCAATTTGTACGACTTTGCCATTATAGACGTTCTGTCGTTCTTTAGTAATCGTAGTTTTACTTGATGACTACCATGATATCTTGGCGCAGTTTGCGGTTTTCCAGACACTTTTCTCAATGGTATTATTCACATTTTCTCTAAATGAGATGATCCCTTATGTCTTCTTTTGTAACTCAGACTATATGCATTGCTTAGGTTTATTCGAATTGGAGGAATTTATGCATGTAATGGACCGATTGCATTATGGGCAAATTGGAAAATTTTTTGCCACAACGTTGAAGAGCATCCTAAAATTAGTAAAATTGCAAAGTTTGGTTGCGAAACGTTGCAAAATGTGGAAAATGTAAGCCTGTGAAGATCGCAAATTTGGTATATTTTTTGTATTACGCACGAAAAATTGATACCAACATCGAGAAAATGGTATCAATTTTCAGTGCGTAATACAAAAGTATACAAAATTCGCAAACTTTACAGGGTTATATTTTCCTCATTTTACAACATTTCGCGACCAAACTTTGCAATTTTACTAATTTTAGGATGCTCTTCAATGCTGTGGTAATAAATTTTCCCACTTCAACTTTTTTCAAAATTCTGTCCATAATGCAATCGGTCCATTTCGTCCCTGGGGTATTCGCTTAACGCTTCACTTGCTTTAATTTTATTTTGCAGAAAAACAATAGTTTTATTTAGAACTACTGTCTCCATATTTTAGCCTCTTATTAAATTTTGTTTATTTCCTTCAAGTTGCTTACACTTCTCCTTCGTACTGGCCAATTCTTGTTCCGACCTGTGATTTCATAATTCCCTCGTAACCTTATATATAGCTCCAAGATTACTTAACTGAGTTTTAAGTTTGTCAATAGATTGCGTATTTTGATTGACGACCAGGTCAAATTTTCTCTCCATATACAGCGTCTAATTTTATTGCTTCGATTTCGGTAGCAATAACCCTGCAATTACATTGGCAGACTTTTAAAACAGGCTCAGCGTTCTTCTTGGAGAAATCGTGGCTAAGAGTTGGAAGCGGGGCCGAAGCAATTGAAGCGCTTCCTATCAACACATTGCAAAACAATTGCTTGATTCATTCGACTAGGATACCGTCAATTTTGATATGCTTTTTATATTTCCACCATCTAAATTGTCATTGTTGTATTTCCATCACTGTATGACTTCCTTTCATCACCGGGAGACTTCCATATGCCGTTCAAGCAAATATTTTCTTCGACAAAACATTTGAATGAATCAAAATCTCTTGTCCAGACTAGCTTTAAGCGCGAATAGCCACATTTGCTATCATTATTATGGGTTAGTTCTGTACAATCTGTATTATTTGACCAAGCAGATGTTTGTAATTTTTGATCGGACGAAGAGCTGGATTATTTGATTTATTATGACCGTCCACATTAGTATGGAGGGCTGAAAATGCATATGATAGAATTCGAAAGTAAAGTGATGGTAAATGGCATGCATATACTGTTAAAAATAAATGTATTTTTACAGCAACAACTACTGTAATATTTTACAGTTAAAGTACTGTAATCACGGGTAACAGAAGAAAGTACTGTAATAAAACAATTTGTTTGTATTTTAACAGGTAAAATACTGTTATGTTTACAGTATTTACAATGTGAATACAAACTACAATATAAAGTACTTAACAATTGTCTGTAATTTTACAGTACTTTTTTTGCGTCCAAGCTGCCAGTACTTTTTACTGTAAATTTACAGTGATTTTTTTAACAGTGTATATGGTATAGAATTCAAGAGTAAAGGGATGGTAAACAACAATAGTATTTTACATTCTAGGTCACCGATTAACAAATGATCACATTAAATCAAATCATTCTGTCTCTTCAGTTGTGGAATGTGGAAGTTTTTCTCTGCAAGGAAACTTTTCAGGATTTAGCTATAAAGCAAGAAAAAAAAGGAAAGAGATTAACTGCCAACTTGCAACGTCTTTGACTAGTTTAACCAATGATGATTCATGGGCTGTTTATGAAAATGATCCTAGCTACCAGGTAAGCAAAAATTTGAAAACATGCGTTGTGTCCACACTACTTGTCCCGAACTTGTTGACAAGTTTAGAACAACTTATTAAGAATCGAACTTTTAGCGGCGTTACAGACTTGTTAGAAGGTTGGCCTACAGCAACTCTGATACAGACCTGTTGTAACAGGATTGTAATGATGTTGCTAACAACATTGTAGCAGTATTGCTATGTCTGATAATCCTATCAAACTTGTTAATATATAATAAACATATAATATATCAGCTCATAAATACATTGTCACAAGATCCTAATGTTATGAACCAAGGTAAAAAACAAAACGTGCATTTACTCGCTTTTATCTTGAACAACATTGATTATTACATTTTCTTTTGGTATTGCCCTTGTATTTTCTAAACTTTTCATTTGCCTCTGGGAACATTCCCGTAAACTGGACGAGAATAACATACCACAAATTTTCAAGTGTATTATACGGCTAATTCAAAAAAGGACAGGTTGTCCTTCAAACATGCCCGCCCCAAACATCTAAAATCTGAATTACAAAGTCCTAAATAGGACTATACTATCACGGCTATATTATACAACTACAATAGCGCAAATGAAAAACAACCAACTCGTAGAATATTGTATAATGTATATTTCTTTTTAAGAGGTAAAGTCAAGTTGATGTGCCACTTAGCAAAACTTAATGTTAATACATCTAGTTCATGATCCATTTGATGGATCTAAAAAGTTTGGGTTAGGGGGATGGGACAAAATAGACTAGCCTTTCGTGAAAACAAACACTGATTCATATTCTACTATAATTATTCGAATTGCATGTACGTATGTGAAGAATGACCAATTTATAATCTCTCATATAGTATGGAACGAAACACAATCCTGGAAAATCTTGCTATGATATTTTAAAAGCACAGCGTGTTCAAGATAGACTAATTTATTGGATATCCCTTGAGAAAAGTAAGAATTTCCTTATTTTATATGCATGTAAAGATTTATTTGCACGAAAATCATTTAGGTCACCAAATCTCAAATGTCAAAGTCGATGACAATGTAATTGTTTGTAAGTGTTCTGACACAGTTCATTAGAAGCTTATTTAGCTCATTAGAATAAATTAGAAGCTTTACAACTCACTATTTACGATATTAAATTTAATTGGTCTGTAAACAGGAAGTTGAGAACCTTTCAACGATCTTTTCAAAATTTTGAGGAACTGATTAGGGGAATTGTTAAACTTAGGGAAATAATTAAACTGGCTATTTTTTCGGAACTGTATTTGCCGCATCTGTTATAGAATGAACCGATTCAGCTAACTATCTAAATCTGCCGATGCATCCAATCTATTCATGCAACAAAATATAATCGTCGAGCATGCACAGCGGATGAGGATTTTGATTTAGTATCCCAGCTTGTCTGGTCAACAACTACAACGTTTTACGCTTGCGTAAATTGGTTATATCTTGTACAAGTTTTTCAAGGACTATAGAATAAAATTATATCCTGCACCATGCAACAATGTTACGTAGTGCGCAGCTTGCGGTAGTGTCGTATGGTAGAAATGAGCACTTGTAGAAGTTGACAATAGTTATAGCGTGATAAATAATTAGATTTCGGTATCGATTTGCCATTGAGTGTAGTGAACATAGTTGGTATAATCCGTTGTATTCTGGGCGACAATATTGAAACAATACACCAGCCTGTAGCCATTTTTGGAAACGTTCAATTTTGAGCCATTACTGCGAGATTATATATATTGACTAATATTTTGATATTGCAGCTGCTGCTACAGCATTCCCTGTGTTTTGTGACATGAAAAATGGAGGTAAGCCTTATGAAAGTACGCTGGCCGGAATTTCGTAGATTTAGAACAAATGAACTTATTGACAATTAAGGTACATCAACGAAGCTATCATTCTTCCCGTAGAATAATCAACATTTTTCCTGTACCTAAATCTTGGTGTAGCAAGCAAAATACAAAAAGCAGAAAGAATCCGGAACAGTACATAATATTTCTTTAAAGCGCCCAGCAATAAAAAATGCATTTTTAATAGTGGGTGTTTTTAAACTGTAGTAAATGAATGATCAGCTTTTGATGAATCACGTAGCGCTAAAATAATCTGCCATGATTTTTATTTTGTAATTTTCAGGTTGGACTTTGATATTCAAAGTAATTGATGACGTACCTGGAACTTTTTTAAACTTATGGCAAAATCAGTTTACCTTGGAAGAAAATTCATTGGAAGCTTTGAATGTCGACAACACGTTTAAAAATCATTATAAAAACAGAATTGTCCAAGAATGGGACACATTTAAACCAACACAGGTAAAACAGGGAAGAGGGGGAAGCCAAACATGCGCCGATTAATTCATCAACCTCGTTCCCAGGGCTATATTGTCCTTGGCTTTGAGGGTTGGGGGCTGGGGGGGAGGATTAGGGTTAGGGTTAGGCCAATAGCCCGGGAACGAGGTTGCCGATTCATCGTAATTAAAGATTCATACATATATGCGTAGATATTTTTTACTCAAGAAATTAAGTTACAATAAGTTTAAATTACTGAATTTCTAGAGTAAATAACTAATCTAGCTTTCATTGCTTAGTATGAATCTATAGGTTTCTTATCTTGTACAAGTTTGAAAAAACTCAAACGCGATTACATGTATGCGTGCCGTTTAAATTACATAGCTATATACTACGGTAGAAGGGATCCTTAAGAGATTAATGGTTAAGAGGTACCCTTCCCCTGTATTTTAACAATGCGGTTGAAAAGCAAAACAATATAAGTACAATAAGCAACAAGGGAGGGAGGGGTGGGGTGTTATCGCTCCTCCAGTGATGTCACTACTGAGGCAATAATACTCCTTGTTACCTCTATGTTCTCAAAGTAAATTAATTCAACATGCAATTGTGGCGCTGGAAGACGGGTAGTGTACGCTATTTTGAATTCCATGTAGGGATCCAGCCTCGTACCTAGGCGTCTCTTAGTGGGAGAGATAAATCTCGTATTCCCCGACAGACCTTCGGTACAAGGATTTTGTCTACCGCCTGTCTACGGTTCACTCTACGCCACTAATTATTGTGCTTTTATTGAGTTTCTTTTCTCGTTTTTCTTCCAACTTTCGTCCGAATTGCCATTTTGGTTGCCGTTTTGAACAATAAACATCACTCAATTCTTGGTTTGCAGTCAATCTTCGGGACGCGGCAGACAATATCAGCCACCCACTCCCCCCTGGTGGAGAGGATAACACCCGCTTCCGGGGTGGAGCGACTAAGAGACCAGTCTGCGTTCGCAGACTGCCTCCAAATGGCCGCCGTGACATTAAATGCAACAGTCAATATATTGGCATGTACGTGTTCCAGCAGCCAATCAGCGAGCTCAAATGGATACAAGTTTTTTAGAGCAAATCAGGAAGCTTAAAAAATCGTATACCTGTGAAGCACATTCGAGATTTTATCCATTCTGTTTCAACCAATCAAAAATTTATTGATCAAACTAGTGGTAGACAAAAGGTCATGTACACACTCTTGGGAAAAGCTGTTGAAGAACTTATTTATGCACACTCATTGATTTTAACATTCATGCAGCTACCAACGATAACATTTATTTTTGAAGGCTCGTGTTGTACTGTACTCTCAAGGTGAAGAGGATTTGGTGTTGACATTCAATGCTCAGAATACAGACAATCTGAATTGGTTTACTGAAGCAAATCTTGAAACGTCGCCTTGGCAGGATATTCATACAATTACAGATAAGAATTATTTCAGCCTGGTTGGTTATTGTCCTCACCCTCAGGTGGGCTGCCGTAATTTTTATATCAATCATCATCATGGCGGTTGTGAGGCAGATACTGGATGGTTGTGCATTGGAAATTTAAAAACATGTGATTGGGAAATAAGGCATGGAGAGAGCTCGTTTCTCTATAGCAACAATTCAACCGCTGTTAACTGGCATAATAGTGGTGAGTTTTTTAATAGACATATTAACATCTGGCAAATGATAAGAAATTAGTATTATATCTTCGAGGATGGTTCAGCGAGAATATTATTGCTATTATTTTCTGACTCTTTTCACTTTGTTGAATCATTGAATGGTAACATGCTCATTTATTTTTTTTGCCCTTTATAAGGCTCATGCATGGTCATGCAAGATAGAAGCCGAAAAATGATTTTTTCGACAAAAGGTTTCGGGCCTATGTATGATAACCTAGTTACATGAACACTGCACTAGCTACTGTTCCCACACCGCTCAGAACTACATTGCATTTCAGAATTATATGCAAATCCAAATTTTTTGTGATAACTAGAACTAAGGCAATATTTAACAATTTGATTATTTCAGTATTGATTATTTATTATTCTTTGTCATGCTACATATTGTAGGAAACACGCTCAATTTTGTTGATTAGCACCGATTTTCAGCTATTTTCCTGGATTTTTACTGCCTTCTGTTGTCATGGATCCCCATCTTAAGGATGAAGTTCTGGTATATAGCGGAAACTCATGTGACATGGCATGGCACAATATCATGCATAAAAACAAAAATTTGGCTATTAGTAAGCTGTTGTTTCTGTGTCATTGGATAAAAATTTTTTTTGAGGTAGCATGTGAGACACAAAAATTCATTTTGGCTCCATGATCATCTCTGAAGCATTCTATTATCCAAAATCTTTGTCGGATGTATCATTCTAATACCTAAAACACAACTGAGAAACATCTGGATCATCCTCACGGGAGCGATTAAAACTTGATTTTGAAGGGTCATGGCTCCTAATAAAATACAATTTCCAGGCTGGGGCATCTACAGGCGCGCTACTTATCTCCATGGTTATTGAGCATACAATCACGTCAAACTCAGACAAAGCGAATGGCGACGCGTTCGACTTAAATTGTCAGCTTGTCGTCTGTTATGGCGTGCTTGGTCGACAAACAAATTTGAATGATTATATCCTTCTCTTTTTAATCACTATATACTTTTGTCTAAAATCATCCCTCTCGCCGTCAAAAGAATATTTCTTAAAGGACAATGGCATTAAAATTTTTTATTGCTTAGTTTAAAAGTGCTTTACATCTTTTTAATGTAGTTTTTCCCATATTTCATGAAAACGAACGTGTCCATTTCTGATATTTAATGTTTAATTTTCTGTAAAGCAGTAGTATAGTTTTGACATTTTTAAATCTTATTTCAGCTGCTGTTGGAGTGTCAGAGGTGTTTGCTGTTTATCTTCGCTAACTGGATCTCAGATGTAAAAATCGTAGACACTGCATCGTAGAGACAGTTCAATATAAATAATAATGCATGTTCATACCATGGTGTACTGTTTCAAGAACTATTCGGAAATCACAGCTAATATAATTTATGCAAGAACCTTAATTGCTAGTGGAGTATATCGAGACTATTAATTCTACTTTGGAGGCGTTGATCTCCAGTATTTAAAGGTGAAACTTCTTGGCCATGTAGTAACGACCTTTCTCTATTGGAAGGTGAACTAAAATGAACGACACAGTTTCAACACTCTAAAATATAATCGTTGATTTTAGAGGCGAGATATACAGTTGTGACATAATCAGTCTGGACATTGTCTTAGTTAATCAACAAAAAGTTATTCCAAGTTTCTATCATTTATATTTTTCGTGAAATCACGCGCACAAAATTGCTTAAATTTAAGCACAGGAGTCACTCTATTCAGGTAACCATAGCAACAATAGCAATGAACAAAATGTTTAATTTATTTAGTCAGGGAAGCTGCCATAACAACATATCAGAAATATAGTCTGATTGCACTGGCAATCAGTGTAACGTGTACATAGAGATAATTATATTTGTGTTGATTAAATGAACTTTGATCCAAGGGAAATCGAATTATGCTGAGAAACATTGATTGACAACTGTAATGAAAATGTAATTTGAGAAGTTAAATTCTGGACGCGTGACTGAAAGAAAGCTCGTGCACGTTACAAAATCGACGGCAGTGGTGGGATGTAAAATAATAATGTAACTGAGGAAAAACAAAGAAAGATCAATGAGAAAATAACGTCGATTCTACCAGGGAAATTTGGTGGCAGCTCAGATTGGGCGACATGGCTGCGAGAATTTGACGCGTGTTCAATGGGAAACTACTGGAAAGAAGAAGAAAAGATCAAGAAATTGCCCTATGTGACACCTGAAGACGATAGAAAGACCTATAAAAATCATTGATAAAGATGCAGTCAAAATGCTCATTGATGTCATCAACCTGATTCTCAGGATCTTCACCTCCGCTACCCGCGCTACGGCGAAGACCCTGACACAGGCTGGTCACGTGGCACCCAAATTTTGGGTGCTTGACATTCGTACTTAGCAGGGGTAGGTAAAAACGCGTTATCACAAATTATTGTCAAACAACAAGGGAGACCGACGAAGCGGGAAGTCATCTAACTCTGAAACCGTATCTTTGCTTTCTTTTGTGTTTGCATCACGCTGTTGGCCTCGTTTGAACACCATGTTGGAATATGTTGGCTTAATTTTAAACTTGCTTAAAATTTCGTCCAACATCATGCAACATTGTTGGGCCAACAAGGTTGCATGATGTTGGCTTCGTTTGAACAGGCCTTTAGATTACAACAGCGTGATGCAAACACAAAAGAAAGCAAAGATACGGTTTTAGAGTCAGATGACTTCCCGCTTCGTCGGTCTCCCTTGCTGTTTGACAATAATTTGTGATAACGCGTTTTTACCTACCCCTGCTAAGTACGAATGTCAAGCACCCAAAATTTGGGTGCCACGTGACCAGCCTGTGTCAGGGTCTTCGCCGTAGCGCGGGTAGCGGAGGTGAAGATCCTGAGAATCAGGTTGTGATGTCATGTGCCCCACAGCCCAACGGGAAAATTTTTACGCGCAGTTCGAAGCAAGAACACTACGACCAAGCGAGGACCCAGCTGGGAGTATGGGGCCTAGAACAAAAGTTGCGTAAAAGTACTTGTACAACGGTCTCGCGTCGTTCAAGGACATGGTGACTCCAAAGATTATTGTGATGTGGCTGAATCTTCGGTAGTTCGGTTTTTCTACAAGATAAAAATATTAACGAACTGGTTACAATGGTCAACGCAATCGCTTGTAAACAACAAAAGTTGGAGGTTTGTTTGACGTTAAACAGAGCAGCGAACAGAAGGTACACTGTATAGTACGCGTACAACAAGGAGAGTCTCTTTCAGTTACATACTATTCAATTTCTTTAGCATGGCCTTAAATGAAACAAATCAAATATATAAATCTATTGACTTTCGTCGATTGTAAATGGCTCGGATATTGATAAAGAAACCGGTTGGATTCTGGACGTGTGGCTCAGTGTTTGTTAAGAAAGCTTGTGCGCGTTATACTAGAAAAAAGTTTTTACAAGCTTCCTGTACTACTGTATATTTCAGCAATATGCCACCCTGCAATATTTTTTCGGCCTCTCTTCACCGGAAACAGAGTATACCGGAAAACCTGGTACGTCACTGTAAAAAGACGTCACGTTGTTTTGCATACTGACTAGTGACTGTCTTCTGTTGTTTGGGAGAGAAATACCTTGGCGCAGTGTGTTTCTTTGTACAAAGGTAAGGGGCTATCAGATTATGCTACCTTGTCTATACTTTTTCTATTTCCTGTTTAACATATTGAAGAACGCAATTGCAGTTACGCCAAGCGGAGCAGGACTGGAACAAATTCATTTCCCAAGATTTGCAATTGCGTGGTAGCTAGATATATTAAACATGGCTGACTGTGGTTTATAAATATCTATCTAAACAGATATCGAATATAAAATGATGATCAATTATATCAATTTATACTTCAATGTATAATCAGTTTATATTTTCTTCAATGTTTGCGTGATGTCGATGGCTACTAAACGTTTAATGCTTGAAGTCAGTCGCCGTCCAGACACGGAAGCATAGAAAAATTATTTAAGTACAAATTAAGTACGTGTAGCTATTTCCAAGCAAGCACTACCAGTTGAAATGTTAATCGGGCGTAAAGTGATACGTACGTCGCTTCGAGTGGAGGCATGTGAAATCAAACAGAATCAGATGACATCCCGATGTTTTCTGATTTTGTAGAAGCAGAGCCAAATAAGGCAAAATACTAAATAGATACGAACGAAAACGAACCGCAGAAACTTAGGCACAATTAACTTTGCCACTGAAATCTAAAATACGCCACGGCCACATTTTAGCTGAGACTTCAGACCTAGTCTAAAAAACTACTGTGTAAATGCTACTGATTGTATTGATTTCGGCCGTTTAATATTTTCGCTCTTTTCCAATGTTTAAGTACGTAGTTCAATTTTTTATTAAAAAATAGGTACGCTATGCGTACATGTATTTGGCACAGCATTGTTTTGAAAGTATACAGCCACAGGGTGTATCTAGTTATTTATAATGGTAAATGGTAATAGAACGAAGAGGAGTGCAACTAATGCCAAAATCATGCAAGTGATTACAAAATCAACTGACCGTGCAGGGGGAGGTTGATTTGTTAATCACAAGTATGATTTGGCATTAATTGCACGACTTGATTTGTTCTATTACTTATTAATTATATATCTTCTGTAATCAAAAGCTTTTAAAGAGGTAAAAAAGCAAGAACACAATTTTTTAAAATTCAGTAAAATTATTAGATTTTTTCACGACAATTCATATTTTGTATCCTAAATGCTGATTGGCTAGTTGTAAATACTAGAGTGATTTTCATTGGCTGTGGGCAAGGGTGCGATTACAGCTCACTGAGGGTGTGATTAATGCTCAAATCTCACTCCTGTAAACCAATGAAATTGCAGTATTTGCCACTGATTACAGAAAATATATAATTAAATAATGATTCACTTATTTCTTACATTTGGTAAATAATGATTCACTTGAAATACACAGTACAATATGTTTGAAATGATTGCTGTGTTATGTAATTTTTTTAATAAAAACATATTTGAAATGATTAGTGGTTAAATTCATGAAATGAAACCGTATCATTTCACTAGTAAACATTTGAATTATTATAACATTCATCTCAATTGTTGGAACTAAATTTGCATAACATTTGATATAAAAATGCATGCCGAGTACACAATGTATATAAATGAAATGCCTGTAGTTCTACAAATATGGTTTACTTTAAGTTTAACCAAGATTTTATGATTAACTGGTGATTAAATGAACATCAATCACTTATACAAAATTAGCTTTATCTCGTATGAATGTCTTTTTTTACAATGTTAAGATATGTTAGGGTGTAAATGATATACTAACTGTACTTAAGCGAGTCTAGACCAGTGCTAGTGCTTTAGGATGTTTTTTCCAGCTGTGCTAATGAATATTCCTAATTCAATAGTTGGTCTAAAAAGGGGAATGGTGCATTACAGTCACAAAATTACACTTTGTCAGGGCTTTTTCCAGAAAAAGCAAAACAAAGCTCTCATAATTTGACTTATTTATAAACATATAATAGTGATGATTAATTTTTTCTACCAAATATATTACAAAGAGTATCTCACTAACTTACATGATCTATTTACCTACTTTGTAATCAATCTCTTGAGCTGGAGTCCCTCTTCTTTATTATTTCTACTAGTCTAACACATGTACAAGCATGCTTTACTTGTTAAAAAGAATGGCAGTGCCAGCTTTGTCAATCAAGTCACCAACCTGTTCAGTGCTCATCCAGCAAGTTTATACTGTATCAGTTAATACATTAAGTTTAAGAAATGCAGTACTGTCTGTCTTCAAGGTTAAACAAATTTTATTTGTCAAATTTCATGTGTTAAATTTCATGTGTCTAAGGCTTTTTATAAAATACAAAACAATGGTAATACCGAATATTGAAATCATTTTTATTTCTCAACATTTCGACTAGTTTAAAGTCATCATCAGGAGTGGATTAAATTACATGGTGGCTGCTAAATATATAGCGATTAGTATTAAGTATTGATTACTGTGTAAAAGGGACTTTAATTGTGGGGGTGAATGGGGGGGGGGGGGGGATAATTTCTATACTTGTTTCTGTCTTCTGTAATTTCTTTTGTAATCAAACTTATTCAAAAATAAATTATTTTGGCAGAACCTGAATATATGAATGCTTCCCCCCCAAAAAAATAACACTCTAGCTTCACCTCTGACTTCATTCCACTCAACATATCAACATATCTATCATATGTTTAAGATGTACGTAGCCTGGTTTAGTCAATTATGTTAAACCATCAAATTAGTGGTAGATAGTATAAATATGGAAAGTAAAATGTAATGAAGCTAAGTTGGATCTAGACTGCGTTGTGTGATGTGTTAACTCGGTTTGTTACTCATATATAACCTTTCGATCAAAGAACCTGATATAATACCAAACTCGAACCTCGCACAAGGAGCTTCAGAAGTGTTTACGATTAAAACTGATCCTCGATCATTGCGCAACAAAAGCATGGTCACCGTGTCTCGCCGTGTCGCACGTCACAAAATCTCTACTTGTGATTTTTGGATACCTTATTTAGTAACAAAAAACCGCGGAACATGTCAAATTGTGTCTAAAAATCGCGTCACATGTTACGATCACTTTTTCGAACATGATTAACAACTTCGACAATCATTCGGTTATACTTTGTGGAAAACTAGAAATACTCATGAATTGCAGGGTTTTCCCATCGTTCGAACATATACTAATTTATATATTTTATACCGTTAAAGAGATAGGTTTGAGATCTTTGCGTCAGTTTTGGGGGTGAGGGCTTTTTGTTGAGGTAATGATAAAATTTTGGTGTTGAAGATGGAATTTAAAGCGTGCCAAATAATGCGTGTGAATACTGCGACAAACATGTTGATATCTCATACATCTGTCTCAAGCCACACTTGATACCCCCTATTATGTAAATCCACCCCTTAGGCAGGAAATCTTACAACAGCAAAGGACTAGCACAATTTGATGACTTGTATGGGAGAGAGCTCTAGATCTCAGCGACAATAAGAAATCTCAACATCGGTGGAAATTCGATGATCAGGAAAGGATCAACGCAAACGCAATACAGGGCGGATTCAGCGAAGAGAACGCAGCGACGAATGCCCCAGGTTCCAAATTTGGTTCCCTGGAGGACACCAGAAGGAGCACTAGTCCATTCAGACATGCAATCTTTTGCTAATTTTACTCGTTGTCTGGTCATCAAGAAATCAATCACCCAGCGCTTAATGAAGATTGGCAGTGGTAATTGGACTTTGATAGCTAAAATGGTATGGTCAATCATAGCCAAAGCCCTTCTGTAGTCGAATACTAGTACAACGTTACCAGTTCCATCAGTGGCTTGGGCCTACGTGTGTCACGTAAAAATTAAAGCTCTTGTAGCAGATGATGAGGGATGCCTGTGCGGAAATGTGATAAACCCTAGATGACATCATCAATATAGTCCTCTTTTGCGAGACGCCGGAAAGCTCTCCACGAGTGTGGAAAAAATTCGAATGTCTATAATTCGAATGTTTTGGCGTAACAAAGTTTAATTAAGTATTAAAACTGTGCGTAAGAAATACTATATGGGTTTAGTTGAGAAATTGAAAAATTCCAACCCGATGAAATGGTGGAAAGAAGTTAAAGCCCTAGGTGGTCTCTCGTCCAAAAACTCTTAGGTAAAATATTTGCCTTTGAACTTGCCACAATTATCACGGACATATACACAACTCATCTATGTTCCAAGGTGTCTTCCAAGTTCTCTGAGAAGATCTATTGTAGTGCCGGTACCAAAAGTCTCACCTCCAACGAGTATAGAAGATGACTTAAGACCTATATCTTTAACATTCCAAATTGGAAAAGTTATAAAGATTGTAACTTGGACATTCTTTCCCCCCAAGTCGTTAATAAATTGGATATCGAACAATTTGCACTCCCCAAGAAATCAACAGCTCACGCCTTGGTATGTCTTCTACATTCGATTCAAATGCTCTTGAGAGAGGTTCCTGTTGTTGTTTTTTGCGAATTTTCAAAAAGGCTTTGATATGGTCGATAATAATGTCATTGTTAAAGAGTTAACAAAATTGAATATGCGTCCCCTGTCTGGTCGTCACTACCTAAATCACTATCTGACGTGCTCAAATCTGTCCAAAAGCAGCTTGAAAGTTGCCTACCCAAGTCCAAAGAGCTTTCGTAGGGACATTTTCTGTAAGCAGTTCGTTCAATTCTTGCGACGTGATGCATCATCACCCTATAACCCCCTTACCAAGATCATGGAAATTAGTCCACGTCTCCGAACTCATGATTACGAGATGAACTACATTCAGGTCAAATGTTACTACCTGTCATGTCTGAATGTTTTAACAAATATGTGACCAGAAAATAATAATAGCGATGTCTTAACAAAATAGAATTGTATATTTTAACGTTAATTTTTTATCTTAATATTTGTATTACGGTATAATCACAAAGGATCATTGCAATGAAATTTAACACGTTCCTCGGGCATAAGAATGTCATAACCAAGCTTTATTGCAGAGCATAAGATATCACAATTTTTATAGCAAGATTTCGAAGAGTAAATCAGGTGCCAGTCAAACTTTCTCAGATATCGACCAAGTTCTTTTTTGCATGATTGACGGGTGTCTCTTTTTATATACTCGGGATTAATAAGTGGGCTTTACATTCCGCTTTTCTAGGCATGCTCGAATATTTTGTTTCTTTAAAACTTTCAGGGAATACCATTCCGGAAGAATCTTTTTATTTGACTCATTTAACTCCCGTAAAACCATCATCTACATTAGCTGGTATTTCATGATGGGGTAACGAATCTTTAGGGGCAATCATGAGCTGATTTATTTTTGTAGGCAGTGGTTGACGTGCTACTACTTCGGCGCAAGTATTTTCACGGTCCGTAGTCTTAACTTGAGCAAGATCGTCATCGGAAACTGGGCTAATAAAATGTGAATAATTGTAACTATTTTACTTGTTTAATTATTACAAATAGAATCCGTGAGACAAGGAACCATTGTAGCATTAGATACTAGACTACAGTCCCCATCGGCTATAGTGATTGATTTCAATTTTCCGAATTGGTAGATTTATCGCGTCAACATAATTTGAATCACAACAATGCATTCATTAATAAATAATGGATGCATCCTCTTACGTTGAGGTGATTTTTTTCCCTATCGCTCTCATTTTTCTGCATAAAATCCTGAAATTGAGAGATAACTGTCTATATGAGGCATCAAACATCAGGCGATTTGCAGGGTATAAAGTGCGGTTAGATGTGCAATCAGTGTGGGGCGGCGAAAGGTTTTAGCTCGAGGGTGTACTGACGACAGATAGTTTACCCGTGACTCCTAGACACATAACTACGAGAGAGAAGATTCAGGAGTGGTCACACATATAGGACATAGCCTTACCAAAAACAGGGGAAAGAAGGTCACTATTGTGATAGGCGATGATCGCCCAGACATAATTAATAACTATATCTAGACCGAGGAGAACTGCGTTGGAATGTCTACGGTTGATGGGTTAGTCAAGTGAGAAAGTATCTGAAGCGAAAGTACAACGCAGAATTTCATGAAACCGATGAAGGCTTTGAAGAAGATATGTCCAATGAAGATCAATATGCAGAAAAAATCATGGTTAGAACAACGACACTGAATGATGGACATTACCAAGTTGATTACCTTATAGATAGATAGATAGATAAAACTTTATTTAAACACGCTAACCTCGTCAACAAAAGCTGATTTCCACGAGGGGCGTGTGAAGTAGGTAACAGATACATAAAAATATTTAAAAGCTATTTACAAAATGTAAGATATAGTGCGGTAGCGAGGTATTTACAATGCACATTTGCTTTAACTATCAAAGTAAGCAGCGATTTTCGTCCGAAAGGAAGAAAGGCATTTGCTCTCTCTAATTTCCTTAGGAATGGAATTCCAAAGAAATGATCCATCATACACTAAACTTTTTTTTAGATTATTAGTACGCGGTTGCGGTAAACAAAGTGTACCTGAAATGTTTCGGAGATTATAGCTAGTCGTCTCACCTTTATAAGTGAATAAATTGGTGAGTGATTGAGGCCCCATGTTATTTAACAACTTATACATCATTTTTGCCTTGGCTTTCTTCCTTTCTACTTTGAGTGTTTTCCAGACCTTTTAAACATAATCCATATCATTCACCAGAAATGGCCGAAGAAGATGCGTAACTTTTGCGTCGGAGATTTATTGTGCTCGACAAGGATGCTCCGCGCGTTCATTGGCGGAAGAAATTGGTTGAAGATGGGTTTTTTCCGATGCTGAAGGAGAGTTGAGTGTCGTGGTGTCTACTCGAGGAACGTGAGAAAACTTTATCTACCAGAAGTAAGCTGTTGGCGCGCATAAGACGAGAAGGAACCCGTTGAATAACTGGGAACATATAAGTATAAGCCAGCTAAGCCAACCCTCGTTTAGAGAGGTGCTGTAAATACGAGGACATTATAAATAACAAATTACAAACATATACTCACGAACTTAGAGTCGAGAGCTATAGAATAGACAATTTGACTCTAGATATTCCATTAAGTTTTTCTGATAGACGTCAGTTCGAGAAGTAGAAGCAATGTGCTATATGCAGTTTGGCAAAACAAGTCGGTTTTTAAGCGCTAATTTGAATAAATTAGAATAATATTTACTAATATTCATTCCTTTATCTAACGGCGGATTCAACTTCGCACATAATGGTAATTAGGCATTCATCATCCACAGGTTGCTGTTCAAGAAGGGCCGATAAAATCTTCCCGATAGTTCTAATACAGCGTTCCCATATTCCACAAAAGTCTGACCCAAATAGGGGATTGAATATGCACTTAATATCATGTTGAAAAAGAGACTGATGGATTTTCTCTTGATTCCATTCATTAATAGCGGCGCTGATCTTTTCAACACCAACAAAGTTGGTTACTTTGTCCAATCTTATCACTTTAGGCGGACCTCTTCTTGCAATAAATCAGCGCAGTGCGTTAATAAACGAGTCACGAGCCAACTCATTATTATCATCGGCAGTTTTTTGAAGTGCAATATTCGCAAAACATGGAGATGTAGCTCTAAATATAATTGACTCTTCTGGTTCTTTGCTCAAGTCGTTTTCTGGCCACCAGAGGAAGCGTAGGGCGTTTGTACGGGGGGGGGGGGGGCACACGCACTCAGTGGAACATCGCCTCTACTTCAGACATCATTGCTACTGGACCCTCACGGAAACGTATCAGGACATCGACTAACATATTTGTTAAATCTGGACCTTGCAACAATTTATCGTTCAACGATGATCCTTGATATTTGGCAGCACGGTCAAATACGACTCTGATCTTGTCTGGCTTATTTGGGTTATAAACGAAATGGTGAGGTAAATATCACAATGGCTGCTAAGGCTTCTCCAGTTCGACTTTAGGGAACTTGTTCGCATATCCTTTTGCTAGAAGATCGTCAATGTTGTCTGAATAAAGGTCATGATCCTTTTGAAAGCGCTTCTTAAGGAGATTTAGGCGAGTGGACGACTATACGGCAGGGAGAGCAATTCATAATGACCTTTCAGGCTCACCGAATCTTCCATAAGACCAAGAGCGCGGATATCTTCTTTTGACATTTCGGTTCGTCCGGGATATGTAGAATCATTAACCTTCATATCACAGAAATTTTGAAACTGCTCGCTAAGATTACTATCGAATCGAAGCAAGTTGACTCTATGCTTATCCTATAACAATGTTCAAGTGGACCGTTAACTGTTCAACCAAGCAATAGCATGAGGACCCTCACCAGGACATTCGATCACTTCTTTAGGCTCAAGAGCTTTAGAGACATAATTTCCAATTAGCAGACTAACTATACTGTTTATACTTTTCAGCTGAACATTCTTTTAAATCAGAAGTATTGAAACTAAATAACTGAGATGCTTTATCTGGATTACTATCTTAAGGTGGCTTTTGCAGTAGATTTCGATCAATTATGACGAATAGAGGAGCTCGCATAATTTAAAATGAAAACAGTATTATTATTATTATTATTAATATTTATATTATTTTTAGGAAGATATTTTGATTTTGAAATGTCCATGCAATAACGAACACAAATCAGAACTAATCTCCAATCTAACCAAGCTAATGACGGATATTTTAAGGCCCACACAAACCGGACGCGATTTGCCAACGCGACGCGATTTTTCGATTTTTAAAAGCAAATAAAATTATCAACGGAAAGATATGTGCACAAAATAGCTTAAATTCCTGACGTCTTCCGAAGATTGGAGAAAAATAGAAAACGATGAAAATCGAGAATTCGCGTCGCATTGTCAAATCGCATCCGGTCTGTCTCGGCCTTAACAGTGCTTAAGTTTTATCAAAACTCTCCTGGCAGACTTTTCTGCAATTGCTCTCAAAGAAAGTCCTCAAATTATTTCGTCAAGATCAAGGAGACAAACTTAACAACAAATTGTTGCATCAAGAATCATTCTTCTCAAGTATTTCCAAATTTTCGTTATCTCGAGGTAATAAGATCTGGTCAGCTTGCCAATCTAAACTACCAAAGAACATTGTCAAGTTCACAATTCACTATATTAACAATACCTTACCAACCAAAAAAACCTGGCGAAATAGGAGATCTCGACATCATCAGAATATTTCTTCTGCCATCCTGAAACTTTTATAGTTAACAACATACCATTACAAATCTTTCAAAACATTTTTGCTGTTCCTCCTGAATTTTCTAACCCATCAAAAATAACCAGTGACAAACATCGCCCAGATTTGCCGCTAACGATCGAGGACAAATGCCTGTATATTATTATTATTATTATTATTATTATTATTATTATTATTATTATTATTATTATTATTATTATTATTATTATTATTATTAAAAATACACACATTAAGTAGCTTAGACAGCTAAATTGTTATGTGATTTACATGAAAAAGAGAGACGAAATCAATTATATGTATATAAGTACAATTACAGAGTTTTTGTAAAACTACAATCTATATTAAAAATAATTAATTAAAAGTGCCCCAGAATACCAAAGCCATAGTAGTTAAAATATTTAAAATCCAAGAAAAAACCATTAATTATTGTCAAAAGCCATATTGTATTTGCGGATCGCATATACTAAAGGACTATTGTTAAAACGTTCTGTTTTGCATTTAAAATTATAAAATTTATTTTCATTAAGTCTCGTGTGTTTCTCCCGTACCAGACCGACAATAGGTGGCAGAAGATCGTTTAGTTTGTGGGTTGGCTGTTTCATGTCTTTTATTAAATTTACACACATTATATCTCTTCTGTATTCTAGAGTGTGCAAACCACATTCAGTTAATGCCTGTTTGTAAGTCTTTCTTGGACATATTATTTTCATAGCGCGCCTTTGAATTCTCTCTATATCTTTAGACTGTTCCTGTGTCAGGCCACCATGCCAAATTTGAGCTCCAAATTCCACAATTGATCTGATAGCCGAGATATAAAATATCTTTAAGTCTTCTCGTGGAGCATTGTACCCTTTAAGAGTTTTTAAAAAATATAACCGCTTAGCTGCCTTCTTTACAACGTATTCCGTGTTTGATTTCCACTTGAGGTCATCATCTATCCATAAACCAAGTAATTTATAAGAGCTAACTCTTTCAAGGACACAGTCATTTATTTTCATTGCAGGAATAACTGTTCTATCTTTTCGAAAGTCAATGATCATTTCTTTACATTTTTTTGCGTTTAATACCATTTTCTCGTTTTCCGCAAAGGTTTTTACTGACTCAATTTTCTTGGGTATGTTCCCAATTTCCATTCCAGAAACGTGATAATGAACATCTAACGCCTCCCAACTCGTGGTATCGTCCATGAAGAGAATCGTATCACCATCCACAACAACATCCTCGTTTCCAACAGCTTGTTCTATAACACTAGGTAGCATATTAATTTTAATTACAAAGGCAATTGGTCCCAATTTACTGCCCTGTGGGACGCCCCCAGTAACATTTTCAAAATCAGATGTTTCTTTCCCAAACTGTGTGAAATGAGATCGCTCATTCAAGTACGAAGCAAACCATTTTATCCAGGCGGGTCTTACACCCATTGATCTCATGTTTTCTAGCAATTTATTGTGATCGATGAGGTCGAAAGCCTTGCGAAAGTCGAGGAAGACTATCCTAATCACTCTATGCCTTTCGTCCATTAATTTGTGCCAATTATGTAATAAATTAACTAAGGCATTAACTGTCGATGATCGCGGTAAACCACCATATTGAGAATCCGAAATTTTCCCAGTGGTATCATCATACATCCACTTAACTGCAAAGGTTTCTTGGATTTTTGCCAGGACACTTGTTAAAGCAATTGGTCTTAAATCTTCTGCAAGCGTACAAGGTATTGATTTTGGAATACCCGACACTTTATAATTCTTCCAAACTTTAGGAAAAGTTTTAGATTGAAAGGATTCATTGAAGATTTCGGTCAAGGGTACAGCAAAGTACTTTGCAAAGGTCTTCAAAATTTTCAGTAATGGATCGTTAGGGCCAGGTGCTTAATTAACATTAATTTTTTGCAGTTCTTGTTGCACTTCATCGACGGTGATTAGTGGCAAATTTTCCGCGCAATGAAGTTCTAGCCATTCTTTTCCCACTTTTGGGTAATCCTTAGTTAAGTTTGCAAAGAAATGGTTTATGAAGCAAGCAGACCGTTTATCATCCATCAACAGCCCAGTAGAGGGGTCCACCATCGTTGCTTTAGCCGACTTTTTGCCAATCAAACGCTTAATGACTTTCCACCAAGATTTTGGGCGATTTTTTAGGTTTGGACCTACTTTATTCTCGTAGAAAAAGGTTTTTGCTTTCCTAATCTCTGCCGAAATCTGACTTCTGAGCTTCTTTACACATTCGATATTTTTTCTTTTAAAAGCCATGTTCCTTTTAGAAATCAGGCGTTTTATTTTTGGTGTCATAAAGGGTTTGTCCTTACTGTGCATTCTGACTGTCCTTTCCGGAAAATGTTCAGAGATCATATTATTAGTAATGTGCAGAAACGTATTAACTTTTTCATCGGTACCAGAGATGTTGAGCACAGAAGACCAATCGTAATTTGCTAATAAGGCATACTTGAGCTAACAGTGGGATACGAGTCTAACCTTAGAAATAACGTAAACAATCTAAATACCTAGTGCTAATTCAACTCGTCTACTTTTATTGAAATGCTCGAAGAACTAAATGTAGATACAACCATCAAAAGTTTGAAGTAAGGAAAATTATAAACATCGCTATAAGATCAGCGTAATGCATCTTTTGTTGCCGAGACAAGCAATGGTCGCATCCGGAGTTGATGTGATTTAGATTATTATACATTGCAGTTGTTTTATGCGTTGTGATTGGTTAGTTGTATGCAGATAAATGCGACTATCACACAATCTGCGGTATTCGTTGGCATCAATGGTTGGCATGCCAACAACATTTTTAGTTCGATTTTTTTCCAAATAAATCTATTCTTTCGTTACCATGTTTATTTTCTCCGCTTACAATGTACAATAAAACAATTACCGGATTCGGTTTTTGTGATATGCAAAATTGTCAATGTCTCGGTAAGAGTTATCTGTCTCGCCTTCAGCTCAGCTGATAACTCTTGCCTCGACATTGATAGTTCCGCATATCACAAAAACCTCATCCAATGATTGTTTATTATTTTGTATATGCTTATATATAGCCATTTTATTGTAGTAATCCAAGCAGGCGATTGTGAATCACCTTTTTAAGCGAGATTTGCAATTGTTTGTACAAAAGAAAAACATTTCAATAAAGTTTCCATTATTATTGTATTAATATTATTTTAATATTTCTAGCCAAGCTTAGATTTATTGCTATTGTTTTAAAATAATAATTATACAACATTGCTAAAAATCATGAAGGCCATAATTAATTGCCCGTGATCAGTGATCAGTTTATTGTTGCCCAGTTCCCAACTACGTCACGTATTTGCAGTTCACAGAAGTTCACTGCAGGACAGAGTTCGTAATTGGTTTCGTGATTGCTTATGAAAATTTGGCCGCATTATTACACTTTAAAAACCTTTAGAAGAGTTTAGCCAATCTGACTGAAAATTCAATATTTGAGACATATGAAGCATTTTACGTGTTGATATACCGAGTGGAATACAATCCCTCAGTGTCGAACGTTTTCACACAAGCTCGAGTTTTCCAATTTTTATAAGTGCTAACAATACGGAAAAATCTTTATAAAATTCCTTTTCCGATGTAACACAAAAATACTTTAACAGAAGAGCGGAGATAATTTTTTTCTGATGACATTGAGTTAATTAATATGGCTATTAGTCAATGAGCGTTCAGAATTTACAAAAGCTATATTATGATAAGTTATAAACATAACTTAATCTCGAGAGAGTAGTTATATAGAAAATAACTGGAGAAAATGTATGGTTGTTTACTGCAGATTTTGATTTTCAAATTATTGATATTTCCAAGCATGATAATCCCAACCTTTGACTCCATCATAACACTGTACAAATTCTGCGTAAATCCGACTCGTATATCACTGAGAAAGTCCCTGTTTTATGTTGCTAGATGTGAATAAAAAATGGACGTGATGTAAAAAGATATAAAATGGATGACCAGAATCTAAGACAAAGGAATTTAAATTTAAAGGCTGATGTTGTTGTCATTGGTGATAACACTACTGTGAACTATAATTACAACGTACAAAACTCTGTGGAGCAAGGTAGGTGTAATAGAATGATAGATGGTAACTGTTAGAAAGTCTAACATTTCTAGTCAGATGTTAGCAGGAATCCGAGTGTGCTGAGATATAATATTCCCTGTGGAATGAGAATTAAAGGTTACTGAATGGTTTTCCGTGCAGGATATCCGTGCACACATGGCAATCTGCCTGACAATTTATTTGCCTCGCAACGTCGGTCGATGGTTCATGAAAGTATTATTTTTTCGGGTTCCAAACAAAACAATGGAAAACAAAAAGGTTTTGATAATGTGTGTTTATAATTGAGTGCGATTGAATATTTTAGTATTCCTTAATTCGATTAGTTTTGGCATAACATATGTTTAAGTTATCTGTAAACCATCTAAATAATTTAAGATAACTCTTTTTATATAGAGCGCAAGATGCTCACACACAGCTCACATGTGCATGACAACTCTTATTTAAATCACTGGAGTGGTAAATTTGTCCCTCGGGATTTTAAACTCGCGAGAGTAGTTCAATGTACCACGTGATTAAATTTTTTTCTCGCTCGCGATCCGAATTTTAGTGGCTACGTGATGCATATGAACATTTGATAATTGCCTTGGCTCGTAAACACTTTACTAGTCTACTGTATCACAACATGGCATGCAGCTCGAAAGGACGTTTCTTTTCGAGAGGAAAATTAAATCTCTCGAAGAGTATGTGCGAGGCGATATTATTGACGATATTTTAAAAGGTGGTGGTGATAGTGTTACAGCACATTTCCCTGGACAGTGGACAACGGTTGGTCGTAAATACAAAGTCCATGGAAAAACACTGAAGGATATGTGGGAGAAATTCGTGAACGGTGGTTCTGTCAGTCCACGAAAAGGAGTATCGTGAAATCCTCGTAAGTTAGGAGGGGGTGAGCTGCATCTCGTTGAAGCTGTTAAAACGCAAAAGCCTTTCATTTCATATAAGCTGGTTAAAAACAATCTGGAGCAGCATGCAAATATACTTGGTGGAACTTCAATTTCGGCCGTTGGACGAGCTGTTCGAAGTTGTATGACCGAGGGTCTTTGCACGTGGGAAAGGATGTCTCGAACTGTCAAAAACAAATTTAGTGCTCCAAACGTAAATTACTCTCAAGACTACTTAAATTTCATTAGTTAAATTGATCCGCATAGGCAGAAATTTTTTGATGAAATGGGTGTTTGCCTATCCGACTGCAATAAACGCTATGGCCATTCCCTAAGGAACACGCCTTGTGTAGAAGTTGGTCGATTGATAAAATCTGCACATGTCACGTTAAACTTTCTTGGTGGCCTGGACGGTGTAATGTACGCAAATACAATTAACGGTGCGTCAGATACCATTGAATTTTTGAATTTTTTTGACCGAAGCCAGTAGAAGCTTTCAACCAAACGGGAATGCTGTTTTAATGGAGGGCGATATAGTCGCTATGGACAATTGTGCCACCACTTTCGGAATAGAGGTAGTCTATTTACCAAAGTACTCACCTGAAATGAACCCAGTTGAACTTGTGTTTCGAAAGTTGAAGATTATCTTTAAAAGGGAAGAACTCGAGCCACTCATATCCACTAATTTACATAAAGCCTTGTATTACTCTCTGGGGGAAGTCTCAGTGAACGACATGCTAGGATTCTTTAGACACTCCAACTGCATATTCATTTGATTTTTACGTAAAAGGTTTCTTTCAAAACTAAACTCAACTGACTTTATAAATGTCACTAGTAATGTAAATAGTGCATATGTAGTATAATTAAAAATGCAATCGCCGAGAAGCTGACCATATTTATTTACTGTACATGTTGATTTTCAAATGTAAGGCATATACTGTAGTATGCCTAAAAATACATGAAATAATTTTGTACAAATACTGAAAACAATGCCGACGTTTGAAGTTTGACAGTGCGTCATGTTGACAGTATTATGACCAACTTTTCCACACGCCTGAGCATCAATATATAAAAAATCAACTGAGAAACATAAATATCATTTTGCAGTATCACAGTAACACGAAAATATGAAATGTTATAATTGTTTTTGAGACTGTATATATAGCTATTTATAGTTCCATACAGTAAACAGGGCTTTACTCACGATTTTTAAATACTTTTTCAACTTTATATTAATACTGAAAAACAAATGTTAGTATGGCGTATAGTATAATGTTGCAAGAACAAGAAAAACTATAAATCATTTTGAAATACATCCACGGCAGCTTTGGCAAGGGAGTGCAAATTAAGAGTTGACTTCCTAGACTCGCTTTCAGACTCCGATTCACTGATATTTTCGTTTCCATGAGATTTTGCTCTGTTACTTGTGATGCGGATGCTTCGCTGTCGGTATCTATAACTGCGTTTGTGTTTTGTCGATCGAATGTAGCTTCTTGTGTCGCCTCCTGGTCGAGGTTACTTTCGGAGCCCACAATATTGGTCCACGTACGTTCAAAGGCTTCACTGAAGTTTTCCATGTTAGTTGCTCATGATGAAGACTGTTCGATATTATTTGATTTTTTCTTAAAGATCGAGTTTACTTGGTCAAACAGAGGTGGCTGTGTTTTCTCTTGGTCAACATATTTATTTTTGAAATCTTCAACATGTCTGAGCGTTCAAATGCATCTAGATCAAACGAATCAGGCAACCTATCAAAACTGTTTTACATGCATGCCTAAAGCCAGTTCATACTCGTCTTTGTAAATTTATGAACTGTTGTGTCTCGCTTACGCAGGTTTTTTCCTTTCGTGGAGAGCAAAGTGCAGTGTCGCAGATTTGTTTGGAAGTTTTAGAAGTAACTGTACTGCCAGTTTTTGATGACTTCTCGCAGGGTTTGGGCCACGTACTTCCTTGTGATTTCCATAGCTATTTGTACGGTTTATGGACAGAGGTTTTCCCTTTTGCTTTATGTGGAACAAGACTTTCGACAGACATTATTGCCTTTCTGGCTTCTTCGAGAGAGGGGATTTTAAAATTCCTGTTCAAGTATTTTGCTGTCCTTATTTATCATCCGCCAGTTTTTAATAGATCTGCCATCAATTTCCATTGTATATTTTTCAAAGTTGCTCGCCATTAACGTTTCTTTTACTCTTGCAGCCCCCCCCCCAGTTTAGTCTGAAATATTAATTAGTCGGGCAATTTGTACTTGAGCGTCGGCCAATCGGGCAATTTTCCTGTTTGCGTAAAATCAATTTGCTCTTTCATGCATCTAACAAATATTATAAACAGAAAAATCGTAAAATATTAATAAATATTCGAACATGACTCGATGAATAATATGCATGCGTAAAGGTGACAAGGTGGATCACGTTAATCTAACCCTTAAATCCTTAAGTGCTACAAGATGGTTGTGCCGTTGGGAGGCTGTGAGAGCAGTAGTCGAACAAATAACAAGAATTGTTCAAGCACTCATCACATGCAGTGATGATCGCGATCCCAAAACCTATACTGATAGCAATGCCTTCCTAAATTCAATTTGTGCTTTTGATTTTGTGTTTGGTTTGTTATTGCTAAAAGTAGTCCTGTCAAATACAGATAGTCTATCGAAGTACCTTCAAAGCAAGAATATGGATGTTGCCACAGCCAAGAAAACTGCGAACTCAAAGATCAAAACTCTAGAAGGCTGCCGAGATGAAAAATGTTTCCAGATGCTATGGGTAAGAGCTCAAGTTATGGCAAACGGCATTAAGAAAGAAATTCAGGGTACCAGATTTTTATTTAAAGATGCTACAGCCCCAAGAAACAAGGCTCCGTCGCGTCGACTGCCGGCCCTAATTGGTGAGTCATCCACCACAACTCAGCATCAACAACGGACTGCAGAGAGTCATTACCGGGTTAAAACCTTCTACCCAACGTTAGACAAAGTCATCTTAGAGATGCGAACGCGCTTTTAAAGAACGATCAAGACATCTTGTGTGCTCTGGCAGATGTGGTTTTCAGTCAGAAACCGTCGGAAGGAAGTTTCGCCTTGGTCTCTTCGTTCTATTCTCTAGATAGTTCTGTTTTAGAAGCCGAGGTGCAGATATTCCGAAACTTTTTGTCTGATAACCCTGTTTCACATAAAATCAAGAGAGCTACATCTGTGGTGAAGACCCTGTTCGAAAATGGACTCCATCTGTCCTGCCAGTCTTCTACAAAGCAAGTTCTATCTTGGCAACTATCCCAGCTATGTCATGTTCGGCAGAAAGATCTTTCAGTGGGTTGTGAAGAGTGAAGACGTACCTTCGTTCCACAATGAGTCAAGAACGTCTAAGTAGCATTTCTCTTCTTTGCATGGAACGAGCATATACTAATAGAACTCTTGAAAATGACATGGACAAAATTATTGATGTTTTTGGCCATCGAAGCCACTGTGCCTCACATTTCTTTTGACAATATTTATAAGCTAATATAATACACGGGACAAAATTGTAATGTATATTACGTTGGTTTTTTGGCAAAAATTACAGTTAAGATACTAACATATTCATCATATTTGCTCTTGTTTCAATAATATTCCTAATATTTTCTCTTGATTCCTCACCCTCTTTATGCACAAAATCTCACCCCACAACGCAGGAATGAGGAAATAAAGAGACTTAGTTTTCAAAATTTTCCGGGGGAACCCCTTAACCCCCGTAAAAATGCTTGCGCCATCGGCGCTCGTCGGGCAGACTGACGTCTGCCCCCCCAAAATTTACAAGCCCGTACGCCTATGCGAGTAACCGATCGATTTTTAACACTCTCGCACGACTTTTCCTTGTTTTTTTAGATCTTCCTTCATAGACGACAAGCGTTTAAGCTCCTCACCGAGTTTTTTTATTCAAGTCCTTTAGTTTTTGCTTATCTTCTTGGTGTTTGTCAACGTTTTTTGCAATAAATTGACGAGGAGAAGGGTTTGGGATAAGGACAGTTCAGTCATTGTGACCTTCCTTCAGGTGGCACTTGCTACAGGTTGTCAAAGTGGACAAGACACGTTGCTTTTGTACTCGAACGAAATCATCACGGTCTTTCTCAATACTGTGCAGAGTTTTTTCTTGATCTTTAATCGCATCTTTTTGATGTAAAATATACGACTGTAGAAAACTAACAGACAAAACTTCATTATACATATCCCTTGAGAAGCGGGATAAATAGTCCTTTTCTAGCTGTTATCACCCGATCAGAAGTTGCTTCGACTCGTTTGTTTGTACTGGTTTCCCCTTCGAAAGAAACAGCTTTCAAAACAGCTTTTTCAGTTGTAAACTACAATAACATGCAGTGTACCTTTGTTTGCAGCATTTTTATTTGTTTTTCGAGCAACCTACGCTCGCCAAGTTTCAATCCATTTGGTTGGAAATTTACGTAAATGTCTCCAGGGTCCAATGCTGAAATCGATCCCACAGTTTCAAAACTGTTTTTTTCAAGTACTTGAGACAAGTGCTCCAGATTCATGTTATTTAGCCATGTTTTTGTCGGTGTACTCTGAACTGCATTCTTGTTGTTTTGAACCACACAAAAGTGAGTCAATTCAACAACAACAATTCAGCAAACGGCAAACGCACACGAATAAATTTTCATCACGTGGCCACTAAAATTCCTATTGCGAGCGAGGAATAGTTGAACGTAGTACATTGAACTACTCTCGCGAATTTAAATCCCGAGGGACAAATTTACCACTCTAGTGATTTAAATAATACCAGGTGATCTGAAAACATGGAAATGTACTGGCACTAGTTGGGAAATAGGAATCCATTTTTTGAACTAAATTTAACCAAACTAGTAAATTGCTGATCAAAAATATAATATTCGACTTTGTTTCCATATTTCTGGTGGACTTATAATTTTTTTACTAAACATGATTCATATGTTTAAAAATGTTCATAAAGGAAAACAGAAACATGAGAAAAATGGATGTCCATTCAGCAACTAGTTCTAGGCATTTTACTCAAGGTCAGATAACATAGTGAGATCTATAGCTATGCAGTGGTGTAAGTCTAAGCGATTTTGCAGTGTCGGAAAGCGATCAGAGTTGCACCTTGTCGACCAGTTTTCACTGAGGTCGAAGAGAAAATGCACGATATGATATCTCAACTATGAGACGAGACGACAAGTGAACCTTAAGTCGATTAAGGTTTCAAAACCAGTTGTAGAAAATGAACAGGAATGTCTCTTTACTGTTCAATCGAATCGAATTCAGTGCGAAACAACGTCACTAACATTTTTTATTGAGATCACGCCTCACAGGCGTAGAACAAATCACATTTCACAAAACCAAGATCTTACTAAGAGTCTACTGCTTGTAGAAATTTATTGATGAGTACAGGGTCTGTTTGGAGCGCGATAAACGCTTGCACGACATACCCTAGGCCTGCTACAAGTCGTCTCTTAAAACCCTAAAGCGTTGTGTTTTGTCTCAGAGGTTTTTTAAGAGTCGACTTGTATCATTGTCTTATAATTATCATTCTCTTACATAATTTCTTATAAGACTTCATAACTAGGAACAACAAGCTTTTCACACAAAGGTTTTTTTAAATCTTCAGCAAAGCGAGCAGCCATTGTTTAATTCTTTTTAAAGCAATGCGCATGCTCAGAGTGTTATTTGTGGTGCAGCCATGTTTTTAACAAATGCGCATGCTCAGGGTGTTATTTTTACGCAGTTATTTGCAGCTAAATTAACAAATCAGAATTAAAATGCATATAAAGAGAATGATATTTTAAAAGCAATATTTGTACTTTATAAAAATACAAAATGTGACAACCAAATCTCTCAAAAGTCAGCGTCATGCATGAATGTAGGTTTGTTGACAGCATCAGGATATTCGTGTATATCTCAGCCAATCGTCTTCTGTTGAATTTATTGTTTCCTTTTTATTTTCAGAAGATATCACTAGCAAAGCTGACCACAGATATGCAAAGGTATATTCTATCTGTTATATTAATAATACCTGTATTATAATTCTAATATTATTATAGTAGAGCGAAGTTCACATTTCATCTGTACTTGTATTGCCAGCTCATTATTGAAAATTTGAGCCCCGAGTTTACCATGCAGTTAGCAGGCTCTAATTTTGAACTTATCAATGTTCTTAATAGCCTAAAAATGTGTGTCCTGACAAGCCGTTTCATGTTTCCCGCACAAGAAGAAAAGAATTAGATGAAATTAAAGCGTTGTTCTGTGGCATGAATGCTGATGAAGATGTTGTTAGAACTGTTTATCTGACGGGTCAACCTGGATCTGGTAAGACGGAGTTAGCTCGACAATATGGTGAACAGTTTAAAAATGCGACATCTCCAGGTAATACATCTAAATCTTTGGTAATTACATTGGATGCTAAAACAGAAGAATCTCTTTTGAAATCAATAAAAGAAGTGATGCAAAAATTGCAACCGTCCATTGATATGGAGCCAACACATGGTCTTGTCATTCTGATGAAGCAACTGAGAGATTATCTCTTGGGTTACAATGGTGCTTGGCTTCTCGTTATTGATGATATGTTTGAAAACGAGTTTAATCATTTACTGCCACAACCTGGTAGCAAGGAATGGGGTGGTGGTCAGGTTCTGGTCACAACACAAGATAATAATCTCGTACAAGCTTGTCATCAGGCAGCAAAGAAACTCTCTTTAAACGAGGGTATGACCAGAGAAGATGCTCTAGCATTGCTTGAGGAAATAAGCGGTATTAAAGTTGACGATTTTGCCGAAGAAATTGCTAAAGAGTTCAAGAATCTTCCGCTTTCTTTGGCATGTTGTGCAACATATGTGGGGGAAGTCAGACAAGATCGTGCTTCAACGGAGTTTGGCTGGAAAGGATATCTAGAAATGTATCGTAAAAATGAATGTGTCCAACTTGAATCGCGAACATTTTCCAGCAACAACGTTTATTCTTTTTCCATGGCGGCTTCAGCTGAGCTTGCTGTGAGGCGAATGGCGGAGACAAGTGATGTTCTGCGATTGACATTTTCATTTCTTTCGTTCTGTGCATCGATGCCAGTTCCTTTGAATGTACTTGCACGTTATGTCAACGAAAATCTTCCAATCAGCAATGAGAAACAAGCGACAACAAAAGAAAATGCAATTTTCAAAATTCAGAACTCGATCTCAAGGTGCACATTACTTAATCACGGCCGGTCACAAAACGTTGAAACAATAAATTGTCATCAGGTCATTCACCGTGCCTTTCAAAGTATTCAAAATACAAAGCCTGTTGAGCAGCAGAAAATTGAATTTGTTGAAATGATGAAATCTCTGAATGCGACACTGGATTTTATGGACAACACGCATAAAGAAGACGTAGTTCTAAAAGTCCTTATGAGACGACATCTACAATCGTTCATCGATCATGCCAATAATATGTCATGGAATGATACCGCTGAATTTGTTCTTATTTCCATGAAAAACGGTCAGTTTTTGTATTCCACATCGGACATGCAAGAAAAAAAAACACTTGATACACTGCAATTACTTTATAGTATTGCTTTGGAATTGGATTTGTCTGACCAAGAACGTTGTGATATATTGGCAAACCTTGGCTTTTATTATCTAGAACTAGATCGTGATGAAGAAGCTTTGAGTTTTTTATGCAAGGCTTTTTACATGACAGAAGGTAAACGTGAGAATGAATGGTTGTTGTTAAGATGTCGCATCACTTACAACTTGGCCAGAACGTACAACAGCATGGACAGTGTTGATCTTGCTATAACGATGATGAGAAGGTCGATTGACTTGGCCAAGAAAGTTTATATCAAGGAAGAAGACAAAATTATGAACAGATTTTTGTGGCTTGCTACCTTTTACCTGTGTTGGAAGAAAATTTGGAAAGTAGGAGCTGTTGTCGAGGAGGCGGTCGAGTTTTTCTCATGCTGTACGTCAGAGAGCGATACTTTGTGCCGAGCAAGCTGTTTATGCCAGTTGGCCGATGTATGCTGCTTTGGCATTATGGAATCCTGTATTAAAATTTGGAAATACCGAAAGTATACAACCCAAGTTGAAAATTTTGTTGAAAAGTCCTTGAGTATTTATGAACAAGTTTTGGGAGCGGACGTCTGGTGCTGCAAGGAATATTGTGACCTGCTTGTCCTGTCTGCAATATTAAAGGCACGAAATTCAAACTTAACTGAAGGAAGAATGCAGCTTGAAAAGGCACTGAGATGCTGCCATCAAAATGGTGACAATTTCGGCTATAGTTGCATAGTCGCCTTCAAGACACATCTGTTTGATAATTACAGTAGCTGGTGGCGGTCATTTTGCTATCGGGCTCAAAACTTGGCAAGGGGGCGTTTACCATTTGCAGCGGAAATGAACATCCTTGACGATATCTTAGAAGATTATCATCGTGGGAGAACATCGCCATCACGTCGGATAATAAAGTCGATCGAGGAAGGAAAAAATTTTTTGGTTTTGTATAACTACCTGTGTTATTTTCATTTAATTATATTTTTATTCGATTTTTTCTGTAATATTTAGCTGTATTTACATACCCTGTACATCGGAACAGAGAATGGATAAAAAATAAAAGATTTTAACTGTTTTGCACAGAATGTCAGCGGTGATTTTCTCTTGCCTCAATTCAATCCTAAAGTAAGAGGTATTCTACTCACTCTCGTCGTATATGAGCGATAACTCATATACGACTCGAGTTTGTAGAATAACTATTAAATATGTATGATACATATTTGTTAAAAAGTTGCCAGAATACTGTATTATTTTAAGGTGGTTATATCCCTTTCAAAATGTTAAAAAAAATTTTTTTTCAAAATTATGGGTTTGAGTGTTTTAGATATTTTAAGCATTGCACTTTCATAATCTATTGTTAGTTTTGTCAAGTTTTTGGTTTTTCAAGGTGAAAAATGCTTTTGAAGTGCCCATGGTCAATCATTCTTCCCTTAGCAACGCCTTAGCAACCAGTTTTTATCCAAAAAACTCGAGAAAAAACCAAAAACAAAAACGTTTTTGAAGTTTCTACTTTTGATGTATGTTATTCAAGGCTTATTTCAAAGGCTGGAATTTGATTGGTCCGTCTTAATCGTCATGGTAACGCATATTTTATAGCGAAATTTTTCATTCAAGCACTGGGCGAATTTACCACATTAGCTGCGAATACTCTGTGATTTCCTCGGATTAATTGAAGATATACTGTCGTTTTTTTTACGTTTGTGTTATTTTGTCATCTTTTAATAATATTTTTGGCAAAATAATGGGAAATCCGCAGAATAGAAAGAGAAAAAAGAAGAGAATTCCGCCATCAAAGGCAGCCAAGAAATTCAAAGATGGCGAACCTGCCAAACCAGCTTCTCCTCAAAACCCTGGGCCTTCCGAAGCGAAGCTTGGAGATTTCACGGCAAAATTAGCTGAGAATCATAGTCAAAGTGATTCTGCTAAAGAAGGCACCATATTTATGGATGTAGAAGTGTTGTTTAGAGTGTTTGGCGACGTATTGAAATGCCCTGACTGTGGTAACCAAATGAGTTCTCACATTGACATGACAAAGAAAAATGGGTTTTCACATTGCATCGTTTTACAATGTGACAATACTGAATGTGACTGGACACATTGCTTTCATACATCTGAGAAACAAGGGCCATCTTACATTGTAAACACAAGAGCAGTCTTGGCTTTCAGGGAAATTGGTCGTGGACATAGTGCTATGGTAACATTTGCCAAACTTATGAACATGCCACCACCCCCAACCTCGTCTAATTTTATGAAAATTCAAAACAATAAACCGCTGCCTGCTGTGAAACAGTTGGCAAATGATAGTATGGTTACCAATGCCATGAATGTAAGAGAGGTCTGTGCAAATGATATGGGTGAGTGTGGAATTTCCCTTGATGGAAGTTGGCAAAAACGAGGTCATACATCCCATAATGGTGTTGTTACTGCCATCTTGTTAGACACAAAGAAATGCTTGGATGTGGAGGTCATGTCCGATAAATGCAAAGCATGCCAGAAATGGCAAAATAGAGTAAATGATGCAAAGTACCCAGAGTGGAAAGCTAGCCACCAGTGCAAGATCAACCACACTGGAAGTGCAGCATGGAGGCAGCTGGTGCTCTGCGGATTTTCAAACGATCCTTGGTATCGCGGGGACTTAGATATAAGAACATGCTCGGTGACGGTGACTCTTCTACATACAATAGTATTGTAGAGAGCAAGCCCTATGGTGAGGAGTGTATTCCCAACAAGTTGGAGTGCATAGGACATGTGCAGAAGAGAGTTGGCAGTAGATTGCGAAAGCTGAAGAATGCATCAAAAGGGGTAAAGCTAAGTGATGGGAAAGGTTTAGGTGGTAAGGGAAGATTGACTGATGGAAAGATAGACATATTACAGAATTATTATGGCCTAGCAGTAAGGGAGAACTTAGATGATGTAGACAAAATGGCATCAGCCATCAAAGCAGTTGTATATCACGTTGCATCAAGTGATTCTGATCCACAACATCACCTTTGTCCGGATGGAAATGACAGTTGGTGTGGATACAAGAGAGACATGGAGTCTTATAAACATAAGAATGGCATCCCCAAGTGCATTGTGGAAGCTATTGAGCCAGTGTTTAATGACCTGAGCAAGCCTGACCTTCTACAAAAATGCACTCATGGCTTGACTCAGAATGTCAACGAATGCCTCAATGGACTAATTTGGGATCGATGTCCCAAAACCACCTATGTGGAACAGGAAACTGTCTCATTGGCCACTTACTTGGCAGTACTTAAATTTAAACATGGAGACATCTCTTATTTGAAGATCTTGGAAGATTTAAACATCAAACCTGGGATGTTTACTAGTCAAGGTTCTCAAAAGTGTGATGAGTCTCGAATCCAGTTGTCGGCAAAGAAAGCCAGTCAAACAGGGAAAGCAAGAAGAAAAACAATGAGGCACTTGAGGAAAAAGTACATTGATGATGTGGAAGAGAAGGAAGGTGTGGTATATGAAGCAGGAGGCTTTTGAAGTTGTGCTGAGGTACTTTGACTGCAAAGAAAAGTTTTAAAATGGATTTTCTCCATTTTGCGATTTGGACTGGGTTGACAATTTTTGTGACACTGTAAATTTGTAAATATACTTAGGGGGGATTTAAAATTTGGCATACTTATTCTTTACAATGTGGGCTATCATGTGATACTCTTGAAATTTCAATATTTGGTGACAGTAGTGATTTTTCAGATCAATTACAAAATAAATTTGTTGTTTAAAAGTCAATTTTTGAAAAAAAGTTGATTTTTGGCCTTATTTTTTTTAAAAGCATTTTTAAAGAAATTGAAGAGTGTCACATGATAGCTCAGGTTCTAAGCTTTCTATAGATATATCATTCAATAAATTTGGATAATTGGTTCTGGAGATATCGTGTTTACGATACAAGTTAATTATGCATTAATTAGCGGCCGCCATATTGGATAATTAGCCTAATTAGTGACTTTTCCAAAAAAAAATTTCAGATTTGTGTTTCCAACACCTATCTTCACTCGGTCACTCCTTGCAATGGATTCCTGTAAGGTAACGTCAAAACTTTATTTTCCTACGCTAACCTCTACAGCGTAAGCTGGTTTCCAAGAGGGGCGTAGATTTACTTAGAAATAAAATGCATTACAAATTTATATTAAATAATACTATACTAGTTACAACTTACAACCACAAATTACAATACACAAGTTATATGCAGTACATTAATTTAAAATTTACATATAATTATCTTAGTGGCCAGGTGTCGCACACTTGAATTAATCAAAGTGATTGAGAGATTGTGTATTTCTCTGCTCGTCTGAGAGGCTATTCCACAATTTTGCTCCTCTGTTACTAAAACCTTTTTTAAGATATTCAGTCTTAGGTTTAAGCCGATAGAGCTTTGTGGTAGAGCCTCTTAAGTTATAGTTCTGAGACGAAGTCGTCTTTTGTAAAATATCGATTAATTTTTTGAGCGCTAGACCATGAGTTATACACGAGACTTGCTATAAATTGAGTTCTACGTTTTTTGCAGTTTTGAAGTTTAATTCATTTAAATTTAAAGCAAGTTCGGATTGACCATGTTCATTTTTACGTCCAGTTATTACTCTTGCAGCCCTATTTTGTAATTTCTGGAGACGATCAGAAAAAGTAACACCAATAGTCTCCCAGACTTCGCAGCAATAATCAAAATGTGGTAAAATGAGTGCGTTATAAGCACAAATTAATGTATTTTGGTCCACACATGATTTGAGCTTCCTAATCGCTCCAACTCTAGATGAGTACAATAGAAATATCGCCTGCTGTCCATTGCTATAACTATCCCCCCAGGTCACATGACTGCCGATTCTGGCATTTCCTTTCCTTCAAGCATGGGTATTCCAGAAACACCGCGGTCAAACGTTTACGCATGCGCGAGTTGTCCGGCGAAGAAGTAGAAGAACATCAACTGATGATGATAATAGTACATCGCTACCGATGGTCGTTGATTGCAGTGATACTTCACTTGTTGGCATATTACATAATTTTCATTGTGAGCACTGCTGTTTGTTGTGTTTTCTGGCCCTAGTTCTCGATTGTGACAACAACAGCTGTAAGGATATTTAGCAGGAGTATCGCTGTCGGCACGTTTATGAAGCTCTAGAAAAAAGCGTAAATAAAATTACGAGGGGATTAACTCAGAAAGACTTTCTTTTAACATAAGGAACATACTCAAAATTTTGCTACCTTATATTTTCAGCCGTTGTCTTGTATTCTTCGCTTTTCTTAGCTTTTCACTCCTTTGTATTCAATTTGCCTTTGTTTTTTCTGAGGTCTCGCGCATGCGTGTAACGTTTGACCGCGGTGTTTATTCCAGACGCACTAACACTGAGCTATACTAACGGACTTGTAATCGTTTCATTAGCATGCTATTAAAACCTCAATTAGTTCAATTATAATTTTAGTACTGTTAACTTTGATAACATCCTTTGCAATTTCTTTGCACTTCGTGTTAAATATTCTTTGTCGATATGTGATTATATGATAAATGATAAAATTCAGTGTCTACCGACTCTCAGACTTATTATTGGTGATAAGATATTATCAAATGAAAGAAACGAACCATGGAAAGCAAGCTGTGTATTCATAATTCATATTGGATGAATCATGAATGACTTCTGAACGTTTATGTCCCCTACTAATCGTGGTAATTAATGGTAATAAACAAAGCTGTTCATCAATTGATACCTTTGATCTATGCTGCATTTAAGTTATAACTACATATCTGGTGATGAAACCAAGTTATTTGAAGGTCTTAAAACCTTGGACCATTTTGATCTAAATTTTATAATATATACAGTAACTGTTAAAACTGCCACCATCCTGAAACGATACTTGTTTTCTTTCTGTTCTCTGTCTCAATGTTAATTTAGCTTAACATGTCATGTTTAGTTTTGAGGGTAATTTTCCCACTTTCTTCTGTTGTGTTTATCCTCCTTTCCCCCTTCTAAAAATATTGTTTTATGTGCAATGACATGTGAACATCCCGATTCACAATTATCCTCTGTTTGTATGTCCTTGACTCCTTGCCTGCAAGATGCTTCATATAGACAAAACCTGAAAACCTGTAACTGTATAATTTCTTTAATAAATTTTTTAAAGTTATTTTTTATCCTACTTTTAGTTGACGTTGCTACAATAGATATACTATAAGAAATCTGTGCCCGCTGTTGAGGTAGGCTACTCTCACCTAGACTATGAGTACCTATTTTTAGTACAGAGAGGATAGAATTATGTCAAGTAAAATTAATTTTTCCTAGGGACTTAGTAAGAAATTAGGAAATTTCTGAGGGGATTTAGAGGAGACATGAAATTTTCAAGGGTCAGAATATCATTGCAAAATTTCTGAGGTGTTTAGGTAAAATTACGAATTTCAAGGGGATAAGCTCCAAACAAAATATTCTTAGGGGTGAAGAAACATTTCACGTCTTCCATAGGGGGCGATTGTGGATATTAAATGGAATGGCCCACATGTAAGCCAGACGAGCTTGACCAGTACTTGACCTTATTAAAATCTTCTGACGTTAATCCACCTAAACACTGGACTACCTATCTCAAACAGCAGGATGTTCGAGCCTACAGCAATTTGCGTCCAAGCACTAAGCGCAAACATTTTCGCGAGTTTTTTTACGTTTGTAACGTGACGTTTGCCCTTTTAAACGCAACGTTTGCCGTTATAATTGTTACTGTTTAAAATGATCAAAACTGAGTCCGTTTCACCTGTAAGAAACGATTATTTACAAGCTTTATCGCGTTTGTGTCATTTGAAATCCCAAACAAGCTCCTACAACACGAAATTTGTATGTTTTATAAAAAAATGATAAAGCGTGCATCAAAACATGACATAACATGACATTTGCAGTAACATAACCGTCAGGTTTTGCATCTAAATGGCTTCCGTTTCAAACGGCCAAACGTCACGTTACAAACGTAAAAAATCTCGCAAAAATGTTTGCGCTTAGTGCTTGGACGCAAATTGCTATATGATTCTGTAGTTTTTGCTGAAGAAGAATGTAAAAAACATGCTTATGGGGAGGACCCTAACAATATAACTAATGGACATTATACAGGGTGTCCCAAAAAACCCCAGAAAATAATTGAAAATAATCTGTTGTTAGAATTTCAATGCCTAGCACTAGATTGAACCCACGAGTGGATAAAGTATTGAAATAAACGTCATAATATGCATGGTTATTTGATTTAGAGAAAACAATTTACAAATGTAAATTCCCATGGGTAAAACAAACGTACTTTACAAAGATATTTTAATTTTTTAAGAAGTGCTAGGGCATTCAAATGTTAACAGTAGATCATTTTCAATAGTTTTGGGGGTTTTTTGGAACACCCTGTATATGAAGAATACTTTGAGGTTGTAAAAGAATCCCTGCTTAAGAAACGTCAAAAGCCTAAAGATGACCGTATACGTGAATTACATCAAGATCATTATCACATACAACAAGATAATGGTGGATCTGTCTCAACATTTGCACACAGATTACATGAACTTGAAAAGTGTATTCCAAGTATACATTACACTGCCACTCATAATGATATCGAATTGCGATATGCATTCTTGAACAGACCTCGAACAGAAATTGGAAAAGCTCTCATGAGCCAGGATGCTAAGTGCATAATCTTTAATTTAGCTGAGATTATCGAAGCTGCCAAGAGACTCGAACAAAGCTTTCCATCATTACCAGTCCTGACCTCTGACTATGTGAACTCCTTTCGTGAAGATAAATCTATGTTGAGCAACAAACGCCGCTACATTTGCAATCAGCCTAGTCATGTGAAAAATAGTTACCCACTACAAACAGTCCTAGAAAAGAAAGGAAACAAACCAAAGTTGCCCTCCACCACTTAAGTTTGCCTGCTGTGGAATCAAAGGTCTGACCCACACTGCCTTCTTCCTGTCAACATTTGCAAGTTTTCTCGCCAGCATGTATGTTTAGTGTGTAAAACGAAAAGATCTACACAATTAGTATAGGAAATTACACGGTTCGAGAAGTATTAATGAAAAATCGCACGCGTGTTTGGCGAAATGTTTATAATACGGCGAGTGCGTAGCACGAGCGGTATTATAAATATTTCGCCAAACACAAGTGAGATTTTTCATTAATACTTCGAGAACAAGTGTAATTTCCTATTAATATCATTTTACTACATATTTCAATGCTGAACTTAACTGTTTTCGTGAATGAAGTGCTGTCGACGATATGTTTCACAAACTTTCGCAATAAATACTTTCAGGTTTGCCATTTTCTCTTCAAAGAAACCTTTTCTAACACGAGTATTCATCCATCGAAAGTTTTTTAACCACTTTGTGAACATTTTTGCCAAAAAAACTGCTGATTTTTTGAATATTTTAAAATAAAAATACAAAAATGTTGACAAATTTTATCACAAAAACATTTTACTACATGACGTATAACTCGTTTCCGTGCCGATTAATTTTTAATCGGCACAATGTGCCGATTAAGGATTAATCGGCACACTTTTTAACCAATCAGAATCGAGTAAACTAAAAAAAATGATATTATTACATAAAAAAAACTGACATCTACAGAAAGTCAATTTAGAAGAAATACTATCAAGTAAGTTTCAGGCACAGTTTGATAGCCTCTTTTCCAAACTAGAAAGTGTGATCCCAACTACCCCCCCCCATCCCACCTCCACCCACCACTCCCACTGAGACAAAACCACCATCCACAGATTACCCCCTGTTTCACATGCTATCTCTTAATACCCATTCAAAAGTCACATCAGCCAGCCTGAAACTTTCCTTTCCTCTCGATAGTTGCAATTGTTGTTCAGTATCTTTGTGCAGCTTAAACAATGCAGAACGTATCCAGCATCCTAATCTGAAAATGACTAAACTTACCGAACCAGTTGCAATTACTTTTGCTAATGAAGATGCCAATTTACAAGGTATTGCCTTGCAAAATGTCCCGATCACCAGGACACCAGCAGAATCATCTATTCACACAATGTTGGTTGTTCCAAAATTGGCCAGGCACATTGGAGAGTTAGTTTCACATATCCTCATACAATTTGCAATCAAATGTCCAGCGACCACCTGACCGAGCATCTGGTAGAGTTGAAACCAACCCTAAGCACCGTTGTCTACACTCCTGAGAAATGATCAAATTGAGAATTTGAAACTGAGAATTACAAGATGGGCAGGAGAGATAGAAGTTCAGAAATGGTCGGAGGAGGATGTCTAGTGTATATTGCTAACCATCTTTGTTTCACGCGGCTTCAATAATTTGAATCGACGGATATTGAAGGCATATGGCTTAAGATCATGTTTGAATCATCTGCATTCAATCGTAGGTTCTATTTATAGACCACCCTCTAACTATCAGTTCTTTTAAAGGGCCAATGCAGCCATCTTTGTTTATTTTATTACCTTATAGATCGCAACACGGTGAGTTTAGAGCAGCAAAAATTTTTTTGATACGATTATCCTTGCGAAGTTATTATCATTTGAGTTTTGGCCGCGCGTGTTCAATTTTGCCGCCATGACACTTTGGCTTGTGACGTCAAAACCGGAACCCATGTTGATCAGCACACTATAAACACATATGTTTTATTTTTGGTTTTATGTTACAATTTTTTACAACTGCGGATACAAGCTCAGGAGCGATTGTAGAATACCCGTCCATTTTTTAAACCCAAAAATAACCGTGGCTACTGGCTACGCGGTGAGTTCCCATGAGAACGAGGTATAACTATAATGACGTAATCTTAAAGTAAGATATATTATTTTTGTGGCTACTGGCTACGCGGTGAGTTCCCATGAGAACGAGGTATAACTATAATGACGTATTCTTAAAGTAAGATATATTGTTTTTGAGGCTACTGGCTACTGGCTACGCGGTCAGTTTTTTTAAGAACGAGGTATAACTATCATGACGTAATCTTAAAGCAAGATATATTATTTTTGTGGCTACTGGCTACGCGGTCAGTTCCCATGACAACGAGTTACAACTACTAAACTACGTAATCTTAAAGTAAGATATATTATTTTTGTGGCTACTGGCTACGCGGTGAGTTTTCTTAAGAACGAGGTATAACTATAATGACGTAATCTTAAAGTAAGATATATTATTTTTGTGGCTACTGGCTACTGGCTACGCGGTCAGTTCCCATGACAACGAGTTACAACTACTAAATTACGTAATCTTAAAGTAAGATATATTATTTTTGTGGCTACTGGCTACTGGCTACGCGGTCAGTTTTCTTAAGAACGAGGTATAACTATAATGACGTAATCTTAAAGTAAGATATATTATTTTTGTGGCTACTGGCTACTGGCTACGCGGTCAGTTCCCATGACAACGAGTTACAACTACTAAATTACGTAATCTTAAAGTAAGATATATTATTTTTGTGGCTACTGGCTACGCGGTGAGTTCCCATGAGAACGAGGTATAACTATAATGACGTAATCTTAAAGTAAGATATATTATTTTTGTGGCTACTGGCTACTGGCTACGCGGTCAGTTTTCTTAAGAACGAGGTATAACTATAATGACGTAATCTTAAAGTAAGATATATTATTTTTGTGGCTACTGGCTACGCGGTGAGTTCCCATGACAACGAGTTACAACTACTAAATTACGTAATCTTAAAGTAAGATATATTATTTTTGTGGCTACTGGCTACGCGGTGAGTTCCCATGAGAACGAGGTATAACTATAATGACGTAATCTTAAAGTAAGATATATTATTTTTGTGGCTACTGGCTACTGGCTACGCGGTCAGTTTTCTTAAGAACGAGATATAACTATAATGACGTAATCTTAAAGTAAGATATATTATTTTTGTGGCTACTGGCTACTGGCTACGCGGTCAGTTTTCTTAAGAACGAGGTATAACTATAATGACGTAATCTTAAAGTAAGATATATTATTTTTGTGGCTACTGGCTACGCGGTGAGTTCCCATGACAACGAGTTACAACTACTAAATTACGTAATCTTAAAGTAAGATATATTATTTTTGTGGCTACTGGCTACTGGCTACGCGGTGAGTTCCCATGAGAACGAGGTATGACTATAATGACGTATTCTTAAAGTAAGATATATTATTTTTGTGGCTACTGGCTACTGGTTACGCGGTCAGTTTTCTTAAGAACGAGATATAACTATAATGACGTAATCTTAAAGTAAGATATATTATTTTTGTGGCTACTGGCTACAGGCTACGCGGTCAGTTTTCTTAAGAACGAGGTATAACTATAATGACGTAATCTTAAAGTAAGATATATTATTTTTGTGGCTACTGGCTACTGGCTACGCGGTGAGTTCCCATGACAACGAGTTACAACTACTAAATTACGTAATCTTAAAGTAAGATATACTATTTTTGTGGCTACTGGCTACTGGCTACGCGGTGAGTTCCCATGAGAACGAGGTATAACTATAATGACGTAATCTTAAAGTAAGATATATTATTTTTGTGGCTACTGGCTACTGGCTACGCGGTCAGTTTTCTTAAGAACGAGATATAACTATAATGACGTAATCTTAAAGTAAGATATATTATTTTTGTGGCTACTGGCTACTGGCTACGCGGTCAGTTCCCATGACAACGAGTTACAACTACGAAAGATAGCATTTCGATCACACTTAGGTGATTTTTTTGACGATACCAAAACAAGGATAAAAATTTATTTCCAACATTGTAATTGATGTTAAGAGCATTAAAATAAACACATAAATCCCTCGTGAAGGTATAGTCACCTAGAATTTGAGTAAACTAACAAGTAATTTTATGTGCATGTGGGCATAAGTTGGTGGATAGGGGGTGTGCGATCGATGGAATTTCGGAACGATGGAATTTCCGTTGCTTAATTATGAATAGTAATGTTTTTCATTGGACGGTGAAAACACACAGTGAAAACAATATGAAATATGAAGCTATTATAGACCTCTTTTAATATGATGCGGATTAAAAAAGCTCAGTGTAACGGATGCTAGGATGGAAAAGGGTGTCCAGGTTTGCGTTAAATTCGGAAAGATTTTAAAAAGAAATAGTTTTTCACAAACTGATTTGTCGTGTTTTGAAAATAAAGACGCTGAAACACAGTGCGGCGTAGAAAAAAGCAGATACGGCAGAAATAATAAATTAGATAAATGGACTTACGACCGCTTAAATGACGAGGTTTTATGTCGTAAGGACATAACCATAAATTGGTGCATGAAAGAGGAATTGATAGCACGTGAAAGAGTTTGCGGACATTGCAGTGAGCAAATGAAACTAGTGGAGTGCACGGACAGATCGGACAGATATAAGTGGGAATGTCGAAGACAGATTGGTGGAAAGAGGCACAAGGTTGAGATGTCGAAAAGAAAAGGTAGTTGGTTCGAAAATAGCAACCTGTCATTAGAGGAAGTATTGAAGTTAACATATTGGTGGTGTCGAGATGTGAAGCAGGAGGAGATATGTCACGAGCTTAACATCGCTTCTCATACCGCGGTTGATTGGGACAGTTTCTGCCGCGAAACGTGTGAAATAACACTTCTGGAACGAGACCAACAAATTGGTGGACCTGGCAAGATTGTCCAAATCGACGAAAGCAAATTCGGCAAAAGGAAATACCATCGAGGGCATCGTGTAGAAGGACAGTGGGTTTTTGGCGGGATTGAAGAAGAGTCTAGGCGTAGTTTTATGGCAGCTGTAGACAAGAGAGATGAAGCGACATTACTACCTCTGATACAAAAACACATCGCACCGGGGACAACGATAATTTCCGATTGCTGGAAAGCTTATTGTAATTTAGAGAAGCACGGCTACGAGCATCGCCTTGTCAATCATTCGAAAGAGTTTGTGAGCGACGAGGGATTTCACACGAACAAAATCGAGGGACACTGGCGACAGGCGAAGTCGAAACTTCCAAGTTTTGGTGTGCGAAAGAGCATGTTTTCGTCGCATTTAGCAGAGTTTTTGTGGCGATATGAAAATAAGGGTAGAGATTTATTTTCAATATTTATCAACGATGTTAAAAAAATCTACAGTGACTTTTAACTTTATCTTACTTTATACGTAGCATATCTTCGTAAGACTTATCTTAGCTTATCTTTGTTATCTTAGTAGCACTTAGTAAATTATATAGCCTTATTCATAAATGTAATATATTATTCAGCTGATTGTGTTCTGTTATTGTATGTGGGTTGTCCTATACTGATTTCGTGCATGTAAATTCTATTATGATAATTTAATGCCAACTCTCAAGATGATATTATATGAATAGTAATGGCCGGGTTTGTAGAAATTGCTTGGAATGCGAAGTTTTTAATTGGAATTTTTTTTAAACTTTCTAACAGATGGGAATCTATTAACAATATACTATTTGGATTAATTTATTAACCAGTAAGTGAAATAATAGCTTTAGCGATGTCGCAAACCGAACCTTCTCATTTGAGCATGTAAACATAGTTGCATTGTTGTAAATTTGTCACTGAAATAGTGTGTCAACCTCCCAACGCCGTATCAGTGTCATGCAATGCCCTCTTTCACTCGAAAATGGTTGCTAATTTTTTCATCTACAACCCTTATAGTCTTAATAAATAGCTTGTATTCGTGATTCGAAAATCTTCACGACACAGAATATATAATTATAGCTTATTGATAATACATCAAACGCGGCTATCACGCGGGTCACTGCGTAGCCAGTAGCCGCTGAGAATATGGCTACGCGGTGATGGGTACACGCGTAAAAATCATCATGTTGTTGCAAGCTGTCAACAAGTTGTTCAACGCCTGTTGAGATCAGGATGTAGCAATGTTGTTGGGGCGGCATTCAACAACCCAGGTTATCAATTTGTTCCCGGTTGTTAGAACAATGCTGTTCCCGATTGTTAGAACAATGCTGTTCCAGGTTGTTCAAACAACAGTACTGTTCCTGGTTGATGACACAATACTGTTCCTGGTTGTTGAAACAAGTGCTGTTCTCGGTTGTTGGAACAGTACTGTTCCCGGTTGATGAATCAATACTGTTCCTGGTTGTTCAAACAACAGTACTGTTTTCGGTTGTCAAAACAATGCTGTTCCCGGTTGATGACACAATACCACAACAATACTGTTCCTGGTTGTTCAAACAACAGTGCTTTTCTCGGTTGTTGGAACAATGCTGTTCCCGGTTGATGACTCAACAAGCCTAAACAATGCTGTTAGAACAACTAAAATCAACATGATAACAGTAGTTTTTTTTGCTGACAACAACTTTGGAAATCAAGCTTGCATATCATATTGACTAAACCATAAAGAAAAACACAGGAAATAAATGAATTGCTTTATATTATTTTATCCGCCTTACAGTATATACTCGTATACATTTGTCATTTACATTAATCATTATGTAAAAATAGCATTACGCCTTTTAAAACTACGATCTATTATTAACATTAACATTAAAAACCGTTAAGAACCATTTTATTATCAGCAGGCTAGCCAAAACATTGTCGTCTGTTAGCACAGTCTTCTTCTTTAGTCGACGCTGTCGATTTTTTAGTATGTTCCTCCATATAATGTCAATATTTCACTTGCGTAGAATGGTCAAGTCCAAGATCACTTTTAATTCCTTAAAATTCTACAGAGAAATTTCAAATAGAATTATTAATCTCAGTGGATAATAGTATTGTAAAGTTTGAATTTTTTCTAGCTAAGTATTTTATATTTTAGTCAAGTATATTATATATATTGACGCAGAAATTTATTTTACAAATGCATGCATTATCAAAACTGCTCAAAAAACAACAAAGGTACTGAAACGACCGGCTTTTCGCAAATGCTCTCAACACTATTAGAGCTATTCTAACTTGTACACGTTTTAAATAAAGAGCACGTTGAGATGACAATTACCTTATGTATGGTGCAGTCGTGCCACATGCGAGCTTGACTTTTCTTCGTCGTTTTCGCTGGGATACTGCTAAATGTGGAAATTTTACATTTTACCGTACCCTAGTAATTACAAAGTACATGCGCCATCAAAACTTATTATAAAAGAACGAGAAATAATCACGCCATCGCCTACTGACGTTATTCGGGTACGGTAAAGTGTAAAGTACCCCTAAATGTCTTTATAAATATCCGAAACACGAAATGTCTTTTCGCCTATGAAAATGGTAAGAAACATGATTAAAATGTCATTTTTAGTCTAAACTCCCATCTATACACCAAGTAAAGAACTATACTTTAACTGTGCCTCTATTTTTTCGCTTCAATCTCTATTCAACCTTTCAAAGACTTGACATCTTCTGTTGTTTTTTTTTAAATATATCTTTCTTGCTGTTGCTTGCTGTTTGTAATGACGAATACGGTCTGATCTTGATTTGATTGGTTGTTTGATTGTTCTTGAATTTTAAAAGCCAATCAAATGCTGTATCGACTGTTCGTGACAATTTATCATTAACAAAAATAAATAAAGTTACTGCAGCGAAAATTTAATTTTAGTGCCGCTTTATTTTAAATATCAAGAATAGTTTTTCTTACGTATTTTTAACATTTTCCAACCAATGTTCGAGGATAGATTTCAATTATTTTACGCTAACGACTGTTAGGTCTGTCAGCCCTTATATATAAATACAGGCTATAGCTTTGACAAGACTTGTTATTCACAAGCAAGTTTTTTCAGTAACTTTCAGAAAGGCTGCATTAAAATATTAAATCGCATCAAGTCTGATTTTCACTGCAAATTTGCAGCAACTTATATATTATTCAATTTGCAGCAAGATTCTCTTGTATCAGCACTGATGCTTTCAACAAACATGCTGCAATTTGTGGTTTCAGTTTTGCAGCAAGTCTGTGATGTCAACTTGAAGCAAATCTGAAAAAATCAACTTGCAGCAAGTCTGATTTTTGCAACTTGCATCAGCATTGATGCGTTCAACCGACTTGCTGCAAGTTGCTGTACGACAGACTTGTCAAGACTTGATATCCACATGCAAGCTTGCTGCAAGTTGTTTCAACAACTTGCAGCAAGTCTGCAAATATCAAGTTACGGCAAGTCTGATTTTCGCAACTTGCATCAGCATTGATGCGTTCAACAGACATGCTGCAAGTTGCTGCGACAGACTTGTCAAGACTTGATATCCACAAGCTTGCTGCAAGTTGTTGCAACAACTTAAGCAAGTCTGCAAATATCAAAATGCAGCAAGCCTGATCCTCACAGACTTGCTGCAACTTGATGAAGTCAACAGGCTTGCTGCAACTTGATGACAACTTGCAGCAAGCCGGTAAAGTCCACAACTTGCAGCACGTCTGTGGCGTTTCTGGCTATGTAATGCCTAACAATATTGTTCTGACAACATTTAACATCTTTGTTTTATCAGTATTGTTGAGCCTTGTTCCAACAGCATCGAACAGCATTGTTTATCCATCAAGTCCGAACAATATTGTTACAACAATATTGTCGAGGCATGATAAAACAACAATGCCTAACAATATTGTTCTGACAACATTTAACATCTTTGTTTTATCAGTATTGTTGAGCCTTGTTCCAACAGCATAGAACAGCATTGTGCATCCATCAAGTCCGAACAATATTGTTACAACAATATTGTCGAGGCATGATAAAACAACAACGCCTAACAATATTGTTCTGACAACATTTAACATCGTTGTTTTATCAGTATTGTTAAGCCCTTGTTCCAACAACGTGGAACAGCATTGTTCATCCATCAAGTCCGAACAATATTGTTACAACAATATTGTTCAACAATGTTGTTTCAACAGTACTGTTCAACCATGATAACAACATTGTTCCGGTGTTGTTCAACCATCATGCGCCAACAACCTGTTCAATTTTTGGCCGTGTAGCTAATAGCTTATTTACAATACATCAAACGCGGCCATCACGCGGCTATCACGCGGGTCACTGCGTAGCCACTGAGAATATGGCCATATGGCTACACAGTCACAGAGTACTATACAGAGGGCTCACTCGACGAAAAAAGCGTAACGCGGATTGGTAGTTGTCAGGGGGGTGAATGCCTCGATGCACTTGCTGGGAATTTTATCCCAGCAAGTGCATAGAGGCATTCACCCCCCTGACAATCTCAAAATGGCTCTGATATGCAAGGAGTCCAAATTGACAAAATAAAAACCAACTAAAAATACCTCTGTTGTCTGCATAAAATAATGCTCGCACATAATCAAATTTGGCTACTCCAAATGCCAGTGTCCTACCAGAAAACGAGTCAACGGATACAGTTTTCGAAAGTTATTTAATATTTTCTTTTGGTGCCATCGTTCAAGGAGTTGAGATGCAGACAAAGCCGTGGCTTCAAGTTCAAGCGTTTTCTGTGAACATGCCATTTTTTATGCCACAAAATTATACTTTGAGCATGTCATTTCGCGTTGGATGCCAAAACCAAAAGACAGCAATCCGATAGAGAAAAAGAAATCTTATAAATATTGGGAAAACGGTCAAGGGAAGGATTAACTATTTCAAATCATTCAAGACCTTTTTTAGATTATAAAGAACTTTCAGTTGGGCAAGTGAAAATGACTTCATATTTACGTGGTTCTAGTGACAAGAACTGGACATGAGAACTAAAGGAAAGATAGCATAACATATAGAGTTGGATAGCAATGTAGATATTCATTTTATTAATATATTAATGTATAGTTTTGGCATGAAAACATCAGCTTCTTTTGCTGGGATTTATGTATAGTAAATCCTTCCTACTTTTATTGGCAATTGAATTAACCAAGGGGGCAAATGTAGGTTAGACAGCCAAAAATGCACAAGTTAAAGCAAGTTATAAGACTTTCACAGGGAAATTTTGCAAGAACCATGAATGGAAGTTGATATGGGAAATATACAATTTCCCATGTCAAACTCACACATGGGAAAGTTGCACAAATCTCATTAAAAAAGTGATATTTACCATTTATTTACAATATATCCAAACCTCAACTCCCTGTGCTGTTGTGCACCAGTCATGCTTGTTACATTTTAAACTCTTAAAATATTACAATTAGCCTGTTGAATACATAGCATAACCCAGGCAACCAATCATGCTAATACTCAAATACGCCTGAGGAGTGTAACATTCTGCCTGTTACATGAAACAAATTTGTCGTGAATTAAAATGTAGATGTAGTATTTAATGGTTTGTTCTTATAGCCTATTTGTTAAAAATACTTTATAAGATAGAAAGATCTTAGGGACATGGTAGAGATTTTAACAAGGGGAAGGGTAGAAAACACGAAGAGGGTCATTTCAAGACCCTAGAAATCGGAGGGTCAAGATAAAATGAGCTGCTTAAAGGGGAGGGTCATTCTAGTTTATGCTTAAGGGGTGGTAGCTGTTGGTACACAGTATACTTAAAACAGATATTAATGGTGCTATATATTTGGTTCAACTACCAATTTAGGGTCTTTTCTTTTAAGACCCTAAATTGGTAGTTGAACCAAATATATAGCACCATTAAAAAAGTAACATAACTTTATCATAACTTTTTTAAAAAAGTTATGATGCTACCCATGTTTCCACCCCTCCCTCCCCTTTTAATTTCTGACCTGTCCCTTATAAAAGAAATTGCTACAATAAAGGAAATACCACAATAAAGAGAATAATCAGTAGGACCACATGGCAGTGAAACGTATCCTTCATGTTGTAATTATACAGTTCATATTGTAACAGTTGACACATGTTAATTATACACTAGAATGGCTACAGACACCAGACTGAGGTGTCAATGTTACCTTGCAAGGCAAATCCTGAACTGGATATCATTGATCTGGATTAGCCCCAATATCATGAATGATTTAGCTGATTTAATTTTTTTTCAACTTCAACAAAAAAGCTTACAAGTCGGTTATCGTGCATAAAATATACCTTTATTATATACTTCAACAAGGTGTCATAAATCCCATCATCTGGTACTAATTCTACTTAATCTGGTAGTCATTGGGCATCTGTTCTGGATATTTCAGGGAATTATCTTCCTTTAAATGCTATTCCATCAATTCAAGTATATCATATTTCACTGGCACATATAATTGTTGTCTTCATGATAGTGAAAAACATTGAAGTCTACCAGACTTTCATAGGAACTGAGCTTTGTGTTCTAACATCCTCACACATCTTGACATGGTAAGCCTGGAACTGCTCACTAAAACAAAGTGTTTCCAACGGCATATACTCAATATAGATAAAGTTGCTGATTATTCAAAGCACACATATGGTTCCAAAGTTCCGTTCAGAAGAGAACAATGGGTGTGATTGTGGAGCCAGGAGCCTCGTCAACATCAGAAAAATTTCCACATCCTTTAAGCTGACAGCGTTCAGCCAAAGATTTTGTGAGGTTTTTAAAGTTTCGTTTCCGTGCTAGTTCCTTAAAGTACAAGGCAGAACGACAGTTTGGATTTCCCACTCAAATGATATATAGCAGCCTGGTCGCAACTAGCTGCTAGCAAACTTTAAAGAACAAGGCTTGCATAAAATCGCTATAAAAACATTTCCCATGGCTTGCAATTTGGACATAGATGTAAAATATATTACTTTCGAGTTTTTCAAAAAATAATATGTACTGTGTACGCATCTTTGCTTTATCTTTGTTAAGATCTTTCTATACCGCCGTCTTTCCGCTCCTAAACATCGCCGCCATGTTGAATTTTTCAGGGGGGTGACGACCTCTCTTCAGCGCACTTGCTATCAAAAGGCCGTTACGCAAAAATCGTACGAAAAGTGATGAAGTGAGCCCTCTGTATAGTCACAGATCAGATATATACAGATAGGGAACTCGCACTCAATAACCTCAATTTTTGTGTCCCCGTGCTCACGTCATTCCACGCGCCACGCAAATTGCTCTGGCAAGTGTCGTTCGTCGTGTTTTCAGTCAAAAGCATAGGAAAAACGCCGTTCGAAAGTACAAAAATGAATATTTTTGCGAAGTTCCTTCACCGATCTTCATTTTGGGATTCAAATTTGAAAGGTAAATAGTAAGTGGTTATTTTTATGTAAAAAGATGTACATTTATTGGCTAAATACGAAGAATAATACAATATAAACTTTGTACCGCATGGCCATATTTTACAATCTCGGTGCTTGTGAAGTTCTGCCGCATCACCCAGGAGAGTCCGCATCGTATAAAAAAGCCATATCGGGATTTTTTGCTTTGTTGTTGCGACACCCAAGTCCCAAGCACCAAGTTGTCCCATTTCTTCGTGTTTTTTTTTTCGTGTACTTTCACATCAATGCTCATGATATTGAAGAAAAAACCATGGACGTATTTAAATTAATCTTTGTACTCTGATTTTTTTGCAAGTTTTCCCCGTGTCAATGGATAAAATACGCAAGAATTTTGTTTACACCAAAAGTCCGGGCAGGCAAAGATATTTGTGAAGACAAATTTTGTACATGCAATGCGAGATTACTACATTTAAAAATGTATTATACAGATGCTACTGTACAGTATAATTAAGGTTTAAAAATACAAAGTTTGTTTTGATAAATGTTTATTTATTCCACATTTATATAAAAGTGCTTAATATATTAATAAATTATTAAAAAAACTAATATGTGTTCAATGTCAATGAACTATCAATTATTACATTCTCAACGTCTAATATAAACTCATTCCAAAACAGGCAATAGACCCTACATGCTGTCATGAAAATTATTAAATAAAAAAGCAGCTAATGATCCAATGTTTACTTTTACAGTTAATTATCTGGATATAAAATTTTAAGTACTATGAATAAATACATTATTCCTTTCTTTGATAAGAAATTTTCTATTTAAAGGGAACCCTGGGAACACTGGGCCACACTGGCAAGGTAAAATTATATAAACATAATACTATTGTAGCAACTGCCAGGCAAGTGTTTACACAGAAAAATTTTGAACTTATCTCACTCAGTGGCAGGTTTGCCAGATTGCATGCATAAATTAGGTTGGTTGGCTAATGATGGTTTGGCTTAATTATTCAAGAAATCTGGCGACCCTGCTCAGTAGGGTGCCTAGTAGGTCCCACTCTCAGGGGGTGGAGCATCTCTATTAATGTTAGTAGAGATTATATACTTATGTAAAATTGGTAGGGACTCCAACAATTAACAATTAGTCGCCGAAGTCGAGGTGATTACAAGCTTATATTCACTGAGCTGAAGGCGAAGTGAATATAGGCTTGTAATCACCTCGCCTTCGGCAACTAATTGTTTTAGTATAAATTTCCAGGCGATTACAAATAATAATCAACACAACTCTATAAAAATTCACTTCAAATTTATTACTGTATAAAACAGACAAAAGGCAAAAAGCTATAGTCACTGACCAGTGACTGTCACTTCAGAAACAGTAAAGCTTGACAAATCAGAGTGCAGGAAAATCAATAGTTACCTGGAAATTTATACTAAAATCAAATAGTTTTCCACAATCAAGTGAAAAAATTAAGCATAGTTGTATGATCCTGTGTCTAATTCACTGTAACTGAAAGAATAATGCAGTCTAACAGGATTGATTGGCAATCTAGAAAAATAAAATATAAAACAGTTTAGGTTAATACTCATATTTACAGTAACTCTGCATGCTGCATCACAATCACCATTGACCAATGCACTGTTCTAAGCCTAGAGGAATCATATAAGTTAAATAAAGTATCAAAGTCTACATGTCTTGCTCCATGGCACCGTTTGTGCATGTTGATGTTCATTTTGTTTTTGCACGTCCTTGACCTATAAAAGTGTTTAAAATTTAAATACCCTTTGATACAACATTGCACTTCACAAAAATATATTCATAATTTCATATATACGAGCCGGTGCAAAAAAACTTACATTTTAAGTTGCCAAATTCCAACTTGTCTTGAGTTCAGAGTACTCAGTACTGAATCGAATCTTCAGATTGCCTGAGAATTCTCACTCCCGCAGGATGTCTTTTCTCATTTTCACCGCTAAAAAGGGTATTCGTTGAATTGCTTCTGGCTAAGAACATGCAGTGTGCCATTTATCAGTAAAATTCGTCCAGAAAATAAAGATCGATCGGTTATTGCGCCTAAAATCGCCGTTTAATTGCCAAAATTTTGCATTTCCCTATCTTTTTCCTAATAAAAAATGTGCATTACGTATACACTTGCCAGAGCATCGCGCATGCGCATTAAAAGTGGGGACATGATTTCCCTCGAGTTCCCTATCTGTATATATCTGATCTGTGGTATAGTACTCTGTGACACAGTGATGGGTAGCTAGTGGAACGGGTATTTTACAATTTAGCCCAAGCTCACTTACGTTTATTTGACGGAGCAAACGTTTGCCTTAAAACGTTATAATTCAATAAAATGAGTTCTTCGTCAAGCTCCGAAGTAATTTCCGAGTCTGAGAATTCAGGATGTTCTGATTTTGAGCAAGAAATGGAGGAGGAACTCATGGAAAACACGGACCAAAGTAAAGTCGGCAAATATTCAAGCGAGTATTTGTCTAGTAGCGAAGAAGAATATGCCTACCGAAATGATCCGATTGCAGACGAAGAATGGACTGCTAGGTACGAAGCTGAAATGGCAGAGGAGCGAAATTTAGATGAAATGCTTACGCGTCGTTTAAATGGATCAATACCAGTCAGTGAATGGTAATGCTTTTTAATATACTGTAATACAAACATGACAGCATAAATCAGCATAATGCAGAAGCCGATACACACCTGCCATGTGGCATTGTTTAGCATGTGTAGTTGATACCTAATCTTTTTACACCCTAACTTGTAGGTGTACATGTGGAAATTGTAACACAAGCCTTCTTCAAAATCCTAACGAGTGTTACTGTTGCCAAGAACAAGAAGTCTGTGTGGAGGAGTTAAATAGTGTTCTAGTTAAGAAAGATATTGGAGAAGAAACAAAACTCCAATGCATTACAGATCATCCAGGATTTGCCTCTATTTGTCTTGAAAAGTGGAGTCTAAGAATGGCATCTTCACACTACAAGACCACAACAAAGGGAAAATATACTCAAATGGAATCAGAAGAAAGGTATACTATAACTGCTGTATTGCAAATAGAAAGTAGGGCCCTCAGCAGTGCAACATTCTGCACCTGCTTTCTTATTGACCGGAAAACCAATTGACTCCCTGTGTGATTGGGATAATGGTATTAATGAGATTTGTAATGTGACATGCATGGACATGGAAATTTCAACTCATTGGCCCTATCTCCCATTCCCTGTATTGAAGCTGGTTGTACCAAAAGCATTCAGCTTTAATTTTGGGAAAGTTGAAAATATAAAACAAGTTTGATAAAACCTGCCCCTGTGCTATAACCAAATTCTAGTTAGGTGTGTGTATGGCCACAAGATACCACCATGGTTGGCAACATTTTCCAGATTTAAGATAATCTGGTTTATGTAGATATCTTTTCTAATTTATATTTCCTCATTTTAATTTGTTGCATTGCTATTTTAGTGACCATAATTATTATTCATTTTAGGTTCTTACGAAGTGTTTCATACAGAGAGTTCTGTAGGCTTGTTTATGGAATAATGGGAAAAGTCAGAAAACCTTTGCCATCATGCGCATATATCCTCATCAGGAAGAAGTTCCCTGCAGAGAAAGATGAAAGCTACACAGGATTTGAACTAGATGAAGACTAAATAATTCTGTTGAAGACTATTAACATGTTAAATTTACAATCCTTAACTTTTGAGTAATGTCACAAGCTAGGCTCTTCAAAATATACAACAGCAATAACTCTAAATAAAGACAAATTTTTTATTCATTGTTATCAATAAACTCTTCATGCATAAATTTGAGATATGGATGATAGCTGTTCAACTTGTATGAAATAATGTTAATACCAAGACGATTTGGCTACGACTAATGCGTCATCAACATATCTAACATAAAATTTGATAATATGGTTGTCAGTAAGGTCTTTTACTCTTTCATGCTCTTTCATCCTCTTTATTGACAACAATGATGAATTAAAAATGTTGTCTTTATTACCGCAATTACACATCCACCATCATATTACAAGTAATAATGGCTTCAGTTCAAGTGTGAAAAGTTAGGTACAGATGTTACCAAGCTGTGGAGTGATATACAGTTATATAACTGTATTTATAATTATTATTTCTGGTTTTTGGGACATGATGCAACATTTTTGTGACCCTTCATAGAATTGTTACAGACTCTACATTTTGGTGCAGCTCTTGGAGTCTTGCTACTTTTGCCAATGTTTGCTACATGTGACACTAAAAAGAAAAAAAATTAGATCATTCTAATGGCATTACCTTTAGCATAACTTAGATTGTATTTCAAATAGTTTACAATGTTTTCATTAGCCCATGGATTTAATAATAAGCTCTGCCCTTATAAAGTTCAAAATTTTTGCATTTGTAAAGTTTGGAGCACACTGGGTAACATTGATGCTCATACAGTTTTGCTTACCTGGTGCAGTTGGTGGAACATTTTGAGTGACCATTTTTTTTCCTTTCTTCCCTTTTTGCAATCGCCTCCTTTTTTGATTGCATAACCAGCATTTCATGCATGGGTGGTGGAGTCTTTTTCTTCAGTTCATCTCTTGCTGTTTTGGTATCCTCCTTGCTCGCTTCCATGATTACGTTAAATACTTCCTCTACATAACCTTTTGTAATTTCAATATAAAATAATGAATGCATTTTAGCCAACTTCTTTATGTCACACAAAACTTGTCACATACCAAAATTTGGCTTTATTCTAACAGACTTAACAGTTGCCTCTCCATTCTTGAACTTTGGGTACGACACCTTAACCATTTCCCTGTTGTCACTTTTTCTAGTTTTTACTTCACGTTGAAGGTTGGAATTGAAGTGGATTGCAGCAATAGCATGCCTAAATTAAAAGAAATCGAAAATGTGTTACTTATAACATATTTTGTTTTCTCACATATCCTATTGTCATATTAGTCCATAATTACGCTTTTCAATTTCAGTAGAATCATACTATTGGAAATGCTGTAATTTGATTGGCTAGCTACTTGCTATCTGTTTCTTGATAGATGGTGAGTAGCAAAACAATCATCATTCTTGATATTACTTTTCCAACAAAATGTCACAAAAAATCAATTTTTTGTTGAATGTTTACGTTTGATCTCTAATTTTGCTCAGACAATTAGATTACTCTCTCTCAATTTCCATGAGATAGTTGATTCGGGCTTCGAGGCAGGTATGTAACTTTTAAAAAATGACATATCAGCCCCTAGTAGCCCAAGTGGTTTCAGTAACATACAGGAATCAGTGCATATATTATCTGTATTATGCAATGGTATTATGTAATACAGATAATACATTCACTGATCTCTAGTTATTACTGAAACAACAATAAGAATTGGGCTACATTATACATATCTACCTGCAATACATCCCAGCAAATGAAAAAGCCAGCATCTTTGGGCAGAAGTGGTTCAACACTGAGTGGAAGGCTTCTAAGCAACTTGTTTGGGCTAGGGGTGATATCTTCTTTATGCCAGAAACCAAACTTTTCTTGTTGGGCTCAGCACATAACCGGTCATGAACAACAGTACCTTGTCAAAACAGATATTTTACAGGTACATAATTAACCCATTATGCAATGCACCTTGATGTTTCTCAGTTCTTTACTATTTTAGAATCACCGGATTTTAACCATCTTCTGGGTTCAATTTCTCTATGAGCACATTTATCAAACAAAGGGTCATCCAAATTTTTGTGTTTGTTGACAACATGGCTCAAAAAGCTTCTGAATTTAGCCCAGATGATATCACCATCACCACTATATGTGGATGTCGCACTCCAATAAAGATGAGTTTCACATGGTTTTACCCAGTCTACAAGATCTTCACATCCTTTCTCTTTTGCAATCTTTGAAAGGACCTTGTGGATTTCTATAAGTGTTAATCAAAGGTAAACTTCCGCTTTATAAACAGAATATAAAGTACACTTTCATTTTTAGTCACTTACTTTTCTTTAAATGCCAGAGATCATAGTAGTGAATGACTTTTTTTAGATTCTTCTTCATGTAACTGGCAATGGTCTTGTGTCTGTCAGATATAAACGTTCCCATATTTATATCATTCCCAAACAAATAGTCCATACACAATTTGAAAGCCATGAATTCCATAGCTGGACTGCTTCCTGCTTGGTTTCTCTAAATATATTAAAATATAATCAAGAAATGTGAGGGAAAGATTGTGACTAATAAGGGCTGAGTCTGCTACATATTAGATACTCATGGTACAATACTGGGATTATAATATGCTTGCAAACCTGGACTAGCTCAAAATGGATAATTCCAGGAAGGGAGCAAGAGAAGACTGTATAAGCACAGTATTTGGCACTGTGGCCCATACTATCATGCCGTCCATCCCCGGCAAGTACCACAGGATCTTCTTCGGCTTTCACCTTTGCAACTAGTTGGTTCTTATATCTCTCCCAGTATATGTAAATGGATGGGAACAATTTGTTCTACAAAAAGAAATTTGAATAAATCGTATTTTAACATAAAAATAGGCAGCAGTATTCAATGCCATATAATCCTAGGGGCCCACTAATTGATGGTATGTTTTTGGTTCAATTGATGGTTGTTTGTGGATCACAAGCTGACCGCTCATTGAACTGGACCGTGCGCATGAATAAAGTTGTAGACAGAGTAACACAAGAATAAATACACATTTTTTGAACCAAAAATATACCATCAATTAGTGGGCTACCTAGGATATAATGAATAGATCACATGCAACTAAGTCAATATATCTGCCTCATGAAAAAATATATCCCATTAAACTTACTCACCCTCTGGTACTCAAAGTAAGTACGAAGAGATATGCAGCCAATACCAATGTGCTCGAACATTCTTATGACCCGTGAAGGCAAACCACCAGTCATCAGTATAGAAAAGCCAATTAAGAGGTTCCCAGCTGGGGTACTCCCTCCTGGCAAAAATGGTTGACTTTGCCATTTCATTTCTTGCTTGCAGGCATGACAAATAGTTTTAATAACAACCATGCTGCCAATCTCATATTTCTGTACTTCTGGATTGTCTGCTTTACAAGCATGACAAAATTTAAACAGATGCATTAACTGTGAAAGGAAGACAACATGCTTCGGTTCTGTTCTCAGAGTTTTCCCAGCAAGAACTAACCTATGTGAATTCAAGGCAAATTTTTAAAAATTATTAGCAATTACAAGGACTGCAGATATGACATACCAGAACCATTGATCATACCAATGATTTAACATTCTTACGTCCATGATTGGTCATACCGAGGAAAATTTAGGGGTGCACCGCAACTCAATTCCGGCTGAATCTTGAATTTTTTGAGGGTTCTGATTAACAACATGCATATGGTACTGGCACACAAACAAAATAAGAGGATTTGAAATATAGACTAATGCATACATCTAGTAAATATACATGTGCACTGACCACATTGCCACTAAAAGGGATAAAACATTATTTGTATTTACCGACTGTCATTATCATCAGAGCTGTGATCTTCTTCTGTTGATTCTGTTGACCCTGTTGTATACTGTGAGCTAGAAGTTGATGCTTGGCTTCGCTCAACATCCAATTCTTCTTCAACATCCAATTCTTCAACATCAAATTCCCCTCCCATCTCAAAGTCACTTTCCTCGCAATCTTCAATCATTTTGTCTGAAGCACCAAATGACTTCACCCGCACTCTTTTCTGTGGTATATCGCCAACTTGTTTTAATGCGTTTTCCAGCTTTAGAGCTATAAGGCGCACAATATAAATTTTCAGATAACTGGCGCTTATATACCGATTTAATACATCATAATTGCAAACAAAATACTTTAACAGTATTTGTAATAATTTGAATTGGGAATTCCTACCTTTTCTTTTGTACTTTCTTAACTTGTTGTCTCGCACTTGCAGTAACCGTTGTAATTTCTTTATTGTGTTGTTCAGTTCCTGATTCTTTGCAGACAGCGACGAACATTCGACACATTTTGTTGGCGAATCCGGTTGGGGCAATATAACACCAGAGCATTCACCCTTCTCTTCAGGTTGTATAATAGCGTCAGTGCGTGTAGTAGCTTGATTTGCAACAGTTTCCAGCGATCCTGTAGCTAACACGTCTCCGATTTTCGCGCTTCTAATCAACTAAAAATACAATAAGTTTACTCTGACGCACCCAAAATAGGCAAAAGAACTACCTCACAAATATATATTTCATAGTTTACCTGTCGTTTGGCTCTGCCGGTCAGGGGATTTCCTGTAACTTCAATGTAAACACTGGGAAATACTGAAACTCCAAGTTCATCAGAGTTTAACCATCTTTTTCCTTGCATTCTTACCCCCTCGACTTCGCTGAATCTTTGCGAAAAGTCGGTATCTTTAAAATGCTTCGAACATATTACCGAGTGTCGTGTTGGTTCCCATTTTGCACGTTTTTGTTTCACAAAACTAACCCACTTTTTCCTCCTTTTCTTCGCTTCTGGCCGTTCGTCACCATAAAAAGGTATTGTGTGAAGCGAAATACCTTCGTCTAAATTTCTCGTGTTGCTGCAGCCTGTCACAACACATCTTTCAGGCATCTTTGTCGAACAAAATGTGAGAGTAATTCGAAACTGCTGTGTGTGCCCTATAATTTACATAATGAAAGATAATGCGCTTTCTTGTTGTGTTTACTTCCGTTCCGGTTTTTACGTCACAGTACCTCTCGCCCCAGTCTCAGACAATGGGCAAACATGGCGTCGCAAAATGCCTAATTTTCATTACTTCAACCCTGCATACCTTCGCAAGCAATAATCGTATCGACAAAATTTTTGCAGCACCAAACTCACCGTGCTGCGATCTATAAGGTGATGAAATAAATGAAAATGGCTGCATGGGCCCTTTAAACATTTTACATCACGTTGGAGAAAGTCTGGCTGAAGTAGAGAAATGTCGTGGTAATCGGAGGCTTTAATGCAGTTTAAAAGGAATATGATAGAGGTGAAATTACATCAGCAATGGGCAAACGACTTCATAATATACTTCAGCATTTTTACCACTCAGTAGTCAACGATCAACCGACAAACATGACTGGCGAGACATCTGCTTTAATCGATTTGTATCGCCAGTAAGCCAGACACCATCAAATGCACGAAAACACTCGAGCTGGGGATTTTAGACCATCTGTTGGTGTATGCATTGGTAATAAACAGCATTAAGCGACCTCCACCGAAAGTGGTTACAGCTAGATCTTATAAACGATTTGACAAAGAAGCGTTTAAAAAAGATGTTGAGGAAGCACCGTGGGCTGTTGTCTCTGTCTTTGACGATCCTGATGACAGCTTCTGGGCCTGGTCATACCTGTTTAATGAAATATGTGATAGACACGCTCCTTATAGACAGGTTAAAATTAGGCAACAGTCATTACCTTGGATTACTCCCCAGATTCGACATCTGATGAAATTGCGTCTGAAAACGTTTTTGAGGGCTAAGAAATCAAATAGCCAGAAACTGTGGTCTGAGTATCATAGCCTTAGGAACAGAGTAACTCAAGAGGTCAGGCTGTCAAAAACTGAATATTATACTAACTTGTTTGATGAAGTTAAAGATTGTCGATCCTACTGGAAACTGGTAAAAAATGCTTCAGGTAGCCAAACTGTTCAGCCAATTTGTGGTATAAGAGGAAACGACCAATTGCAAATCATCGAAACATCTATTCTGACTTGCGGAAAGCAGAAATCCTTAATGAACATTTCTCTACTATTCGAGAGGAATTAGCGAGTGAATTATACTCGGGTCAAAGTCAGGAAAACATATGATAGGAAGTTAAGTTTAGCCTTACTTGTGCCTAACGGCCTAAATCTAATTATCTTAGGAATCAATATCTTATAAAGCAGCTAGTCCATGGGACTCTTTAACTAATGAGCATGGGGCTTCAAATAATGTAGCTAGTTTTAAAACGATTTTAGGGACACTAGTTTTTAAGTTACAACGAATCAAAGCGGAGTACCTTTTTTGAGACAACTGGTATATTATGACGAAGTCTGTGCCAGGCTCGGACTGGCCTATGTGCCACTGTGCCATGGCACATGAGCCCTTACTGGGACATCAAATGGGCCCTTGACAATTGTTGTTTAATTTCCGTATTTGTAAACATTCAAAGATGTTTAAAACAGACTATCAGGCAGTACGAAACGAAAATAAAAGGGCCGGATGGAAATGATTTGGAATTTTTGAGCTCTTCAGGGAAGCAGTTAAATAATTCATCATGTTCTCTCCAAAATACCATAAAATCTTCACCTAAAACATTCAGGACAGCAAAAAATTTCAGGGCTCCGCTCAGTGCTAGAATGGCAAGGCCCCTTAATTGGGGCCAATCCGAGTCTGGTCTGTGCTGCTATCGCTATATAGCCCAGTGCACCGTTTCGTAGAATGTTGGACACAGCATTGAGAATGGCGATGCTAAACGGTAGCATTGTACATCATATTCACACTCTCCTGCTCAACTCGACCTTTTAAAACAGGAAATTCACAAAATTTAACTGAAACAAAACATTTCTAAACCATTAGCATCTTCTTGTGGTGCTCCTTGCTTAGTTGCTTACTAGTAAAAACGAAAACAGAACACGGTCAACAAGTGGCCCCTCGTCTCGTTTGGGACTTTTGAAATGTGATCAGTCAGCCATATATGAGGAAACTCGTTCTATTTGACAAAACTCATTTCAAAAGAAAGCAGTCGTACAAAAACCGCGCGCTCATACCGGTGAAAACGATGAACAGTTTGTGCTCACACTGTGCAACAACGTTCTCACGGCTCACGCTGAGACATGATGCCCCAAAAATATGCTGAGAAGGGGTGCATTGGAATGGTCATAGCTTTGTCTTTTCGTGGCAAGACCCCTTTCAGTAACTGGTAATTCAGAAAAAGATAAAGTACACTGGTCAGCATGACACAGGTTTTTTTGTGAGATCAGTGTCCAGCGAGACCAGAGCCCGCGATTCCTCTACAGCATGGATCAGTACTTTATGTTGGGAGTAGTGTTGTATATATAGTACAGACTGTACAGTTCAGTGGGTTAACTGTCTGTAATCAATGATGTTCAGCATTGTTTTATGAGCTTTATATGTTTTATAAATTTGCGAAAAATAGAATAAGATAAAAGATATAGCAGTTAACAAGTTAAATGTAATATGAACAAGTTGATTACCAGGTAAGCAATGCATTTACCACTCTTTTTCGTGTTTCCACACCATGAATAACTAAATGTTTAAGTCATTCCAAGCATCAAGCGTTGATCAATCCGTAGAGTGAAAACTCCACGGATGTGCAAGAATGCTCCTGGGAGGTTTTAAAAAATAAAACCTTATGAATTCAATTTCCTGTGACTTGATTATTTGGTTGCAGTTTGTGTCAGGACTCAAGAAGCAGCAAAACTGTGTGTAGTGTAAACCTCTGATTATAAGCCCTGGGCTTATACAAGTTTCTAAGCCTTATAGACAGGGGGGCTTATATTGGGGGGGGGCATATTTTTTTTGGGGGGGCTTGTAATCAGAGGTTTACAGTATATGCCTTTATAATTGAAAGCTATTTTTTAGCATATTGCTACTGTCACCTCTATTCAGAGCTCTGAGTAGAGATGATGATGATAATAGTCAGGGAGGCAGAGGTAATTGTACCTACCTTCTCGAGAGACAAATCAATTTTGCTCTTAAATTGTTCGTTGGATACCTAATATCACAATTCTGAATGTTGTTTTGCCCGACTTATCTTGTGGGCTTCGATCAACACGTTTTTCTTCAGTTTTATTATAAAACTATTATGTGGTGAAAAATAGTAAACTTTCAAATTTGCTCATTTGAAAATAACTTGTATCATAAGAAAGCTTATAAAAAACAACACATAAGACATAATTACTGGAACCCTTGTTTTTCAAGCCGTTTTTTAGTTATTGCTGTTCAAAATGGGAAAGTGTCCTAAAATGGCGCTAATTTCCTGGGCACTAGTCGGAAAATAAGTTTTCAAACGCTCATAACTCAATAAAAATGTGAAAAATAAAAGTAACCATAATAATGTGTTATCTGTAATTTTTTATTAGCTTTTTGACAACGAAAGTGGTTTTTCTTAGAAATAAATTTGAAATTTCCCCTTTCTTAACAATAATATAGTTTTATAGAAAATTTTCGGAAAAACATGTTGGCTGGAGCCCACAAGAAATTTTATCGCGTTCAACATGCAGAAATATATCAGACCTAAAGGTACAATATAAACATAAAATGAAATTGTCCCTTGCTATGGTAAGCAAACATATATTTTTGTACCTCTGCCTCCCCGACTATAATTACTGATGGTACCTTTCCACCTTCTTGGCATACCAGGAGCCTTGAGTATATAAACTCCTTCATTCCTGCAATCCCTATGTGTAATGATACTATGTGTTAAAATACCTGACGGAATACTAAAAATTATGACCATTTGTATATATACTAGGAAAAATAGTGGTACAACAGTACAATTGTCAGCAATCTTGTACTGAATGTTTTTGTACTAGATGTTAAGCCACTGTTCCACTTCATAGCCATGTAGCTACTGTACGTCAGAGATATGGCTGAGGAGGGGGGGACTGAGAAACTTTAAATGTCTGAAAATGAAACCCAAATCACAGGAAAATTCATTTCCAAAGTTCTAGTTTTCAAAATTTCTTTTAGGCCATTCCCTCCCTCCTAAACCACTAGATATGGCTAACACATTTAATATAATCTCAATTCTATTTAATATAATGCCCTGATCCTATATTAGGCCAAATTTTTTACTGTAGTTTAAGTAGATTTATATATATATATACATATACATATATATATATATATATATATATATATATATATATATATATATATATATATATATATATATATATATATATATATATACAACTGAAGAAGAAGGCGGTGGCATGCTGCCGAAAGTTTAAGCTATTTTTTATTATAAATAAATATCATCGTATCTTGGAATCGTGACAGTTTCCTTTGTTATTTTATATATATATATATATATATATATATATATATATATATATATATATATATATATATATATATATATATATATAATTATGTTATAATTTATAATTTTATATAATTTTCAGTTTGAAATAAGCAATTGCAATGAGTGAACAAAAAGAAGCAACAGCAACCACTCAGCAACCTACAAATGAAGCAGATCAACAAGTAGAAAGGGGTACACCCCCACAACAACTAACAAATGTTGCACCTTTGCAACAATCTGCAGATGTTACCTTTCCTCAACAACCTACAAATATATCATCTGCTCAACAATTGGAAAGTATCTTACCTAGCAACAACCATGACCAGCAGTCTATGTCTAGTGATGAAACGCAAGAATATCCAGAAGAACAAGAAAATAAATTAGAAAATGAAGAGGATGACGAACAGATAAAGATAAATTGTCCGGAAAAAATTGTAGGTCCTCATTGCAGTATTTCAATATGTTTTACAGGATATCATGTATCATGCACTACGACCAGCTCAAGAACATTCTTGACTCCAAGTCACACTGATTGTATCACACAGTCACGAGACAAGTTTACCCTGACATAAACAAAACCTGATGTACTAGTTAGTCTGTAAGCTGGGCGAGCATCCATTCATCCATCTACTGCTGAGATGATATTAAGATTATACTGTATGTCCTTTCAGCATTCTTGGACTCCCGTTCCCACAAATTCTGATGATATAGCTTGTGCCCAGTGGTAAGAGCTAGAACAGTCATCTGGGATGTTGAGAATCGAGAGTTCAACTTTCACTGGGGGCTCTGAGAATTGTAATGTGAAATTAAAGTGTGTTTTGGATTGATGATGTATATATTAAATTTTACGACTATTTTGGAAACAGGGCATTGTAGATGAAATTTATCGGCATGCACTCAGTGTTCTCCAACAGGAAATGTAAAAATGAAGCCTTCAGAGCACAGGGTCTGCGATATAATAATTCTCATTCTGCAATATTGTTAATCCAGTCCTGTGTTCATTAGCTTGTTCACGTGATCATGGTTGAGAATAGAGTCAGGATACGCTAAATTTTCAGTCAAATTTTGTTTAACGTATATTGTTACAGGTTCTGTGTTTTGACTTGTCTTCAGAGTTGAGTGACATCATTGTACGACAGAATCAAGTTGATACTAGGTAGGGATATAAGCTTTCAATATCTTTAACTTACTGTACATCAGTGGTGTTTGGTACGTTAAGAATAACTAGTTAAATTCCATCGTCAACCAAAGGGACTTGTTGTACACTGAAATATTTTTGTAGAACTGTGTTTGAAAAGTTAATGAAATCAATGGAAATCTTTATAAAACACAAGCTTCAATTTAACAGAAAACATCAAATTGCAATACTTACCTTTGAAAAGGAAGCTTTGTGGGTAAGTTGCACAAAGTTCACATTTGTTATAATTTCACAGTTAAGACTTAATACTGAAGCTGTATACCGATATTTCGTTCTTACTTGTAGCTAAAAATTTCCTTAATTTGCACTATTTCTTTTAATTAATCACTTTAATTTGCATTTATTTCGGGGTAGAGTTTAAACGTGTTTTCTGGGGGTTTTTTACACATAAGCAACAAATATTTAAATTCGTTTTCATAGTAAAAAGTTTATTAGGAATCACGCTGTTGTACAACGCATCACTTTATTCTATTCGCACCAAAATGTTCATTTGTTGCATGTCAATATTTGACATTTACGACGTGCGTGCACATATGATACATTTATGCATATGAACGTTAATTTTCCTAGAGTTTTTTATTTTCTTTGCTCTGCCTGTGGGCAGACTATTTCTGTAAAAAAATACTGAGATTTTAGGTCTTGTAATTTGGGTGCAGGTACATATTTTGGTGTAGTGTGGAACGTTATATTGCGTCGTAGTGGGTACAGTATTTGTAAATTATTGCATGGCGCAAGCGGTTGGCGCGTTGGTTGTCTCACCACTGTGAAACCAAGTCAGGTGTACATTTGATATTTCATGTGAGTTGAGTTCTCGTGCAATTGATTTCCTGTGTTGAGGGAGGGCATTAAAGTAGACAGGTTCAATTGCACACGCCCTGTGTTTCCATCTATCGCAAGAATTTGAGGGATTACGTGATTAAAAAATCTCGTAGAACTAATTTTTTTTATTAAAATATAATTTTGTGGAAACACCACGTAATTTTATCATCGCAGAGCTTTCGATCCGTAAGCTCGGATCTTTATCAGTGCTAATAATAATGCCCTGATGAAGCACTGAGGAAGATCTGAGCTTACGGATCGAAAGCTCTGCGACAGTAAAATTACGTGGCGTTTCCACAAAATTATATTTTAATTTGATATTCATCATGCAATCATACAACTAGGAACTATTTGTTTTTAGGTGCAAGATTTCAGCAATGACTTGAGCTTAATAAGCGATACTCTTCACAACATCCGAACAAATCCAACAGATCCTCTACCACAGTTTGGTATCCTTTTTATATTGAATAGAGAAGGAAGCTATAGCTTCTCAGGAATAATGCTGAGGAAACTACAGTAATAGGTAGATTAGCAAATTAAATACTAAAACCCCATACGGGAAAGTGTCGAACTTAAATGAATCTATATCCATTTTGACCAAACGTAGAAGCTACTCATTGCAACCAAATTGCGTGTGTCTTCATGCTTATGATCTGCAAGATAAAACATTTTCTTTAACAAAGTTTTTGTAGACATGACATCATTATTAGAAACTATGTAAGTAGAACAAAAACCTGGGACTGACTGTATTAATCTCCTAATCACTTTGTAATCAATGTTTTGCTGTTAAAATACGTGGTTTTGCGCCTAATCATTCAGCAGTTAACTTTAATCACTTATTTATTTGACTGGCTCCAGGTTGCACTCAATCGTTTAATTTGGTGCATGATGGGAAGAAACATGTCTGGCTTTACACGACATAAGATGTTGTTAAACAAGGCAGCTATCAGTTTCTGGGCAACATATTTTTATAGCAACATTTGCCAATCGCGACGGGTAAAACGTGGACGTTCTTTATTTGGCCTGTTTACATGATGCCACTTGTCGGATGCAATTGTCGTTTTGGCGTATGGAAACGATTGCTAGCGTGGTTATTCCTGTTTATCAGTTACCGACATAATTTAAAACGTGACATCTTTACACACCTTTACTTAATTACATGCGCCAAAATTAGTTTATGTCTGTACGTCGTCGCGTGCATGTGTATTGTATTCACACGAATAGTGATTTCTGTTTTTGCTATTGTTGTATATAATTATATAGTATATAATATTTACAAAGATTTTACTTTCAGTGATGTTTCGGACCACCTACCTATTGTATATGTATCCAAAGCAATTGTACAAATTTTAAAAAATCCCGCAATAAGTAAGGATAGAAATACTGTATCATATGATAGAACAAACATTGACACTTTTGTAAATGAAACATCTTGGAATGAAATTAATTCTAAAAGAAAGGAATGATCATTTTGTAGTTATTTATGAACATCTATGAAGCTAATTTCCCACATAAATTTCCCACTTATTTTTTAATAAAATAACAACATAATAAATATATGTTTAGCAATTTATTCTAAATTTTAGAGAGAAGCACGTTGAATTACCTACATTATCAAACACACCTGATATTCCGCCTGAATATGTTGTCAGAGTGATATTATTTTATGGAAGATCTCACAGTGAATTACCAAGTCTCCCGCACGAGGCAAAACGGGTATTTCAAATTCATATTTCTGTAATTTGATTACTGAACGCTTCTGTTTGTGTGTAGTACTGCAAATACTGAACATTTCACATGATGAACGCAGCAGATTTAGAATGTTTAGAATGAAAATTTCCAGCTTGAAATAACTCTACATATTGCTTGATTTTCTCATTACTGTTTTTCTTTTAGATTTTTGATCAATTTGTGTCTTGTCCACTTTTCTTTTTTGATGTACTGTACATTCATGAAATCCCTGACGAGAGCAACCAGTGTGAGGTACTGTATATTATCGCAAATCATGTCAAAATGCCAGCCACCTTTATTTTGAGACCAAGGACTCGATAAAAAGAATACTTAGTGACAACCTCGTTCCCAGGGTTATTTTTTGTCATTGGGACGGCGGGAAAATTAGATAAATCTTAATTTATTACACCCCAAATTTTGGGGTGTAGTAAATTAAGTTTTATCTAATTAATGTCAATTATATGCACAACAATATAATTTTCCTAGTTTCTGTTTGAAACCGAAGCAGGTTCAATGTTTTGAATATTTGTTGCAAGGATTCGATGTGTTGTCGATTCTTCCGACTGGCTTTGGAAAGTCGCTAGTGTTTCAGCTTTTGCCTGATTTTCTCCCAGTGCCAAAATACCGTTATTGTAGTCTGTCCACTAACCAGTATAATTGAAGACCAGATTAGTGCTCTGAAATTGATCGGGATTCCAGCGGATATTTTGCCAATTATAAAAGAAGATTCATCACTTTACAATGCAGATTGTTTGTTCGAGCGCGGGGATAGCGAGAGCGAACAAACTTCTGTATCAAGTATTCTGTATGATGCTTCTGTACTGATGTATTTTTTTTAACAAAAGCTATGCATTTTCTGCATACAGTGACAGCGAGATCGTCCGATCTCTCTATAACAATTCCACACGGGAAACGAGAAACGTTTGTACGGCTGCTATCGAAAGAACGTTGGTCATGTACCGGCTTTCAGTGTCGCATCCACATAATCGGCAGAATCCTCGATGTTTGTGTTTTAAGTAAATTTTTTGGCGTGTTTCCGGTACGATTTATGTTCATATTTATTTTGCATGTCGATTTCATGCATAATTTTTATAATTTATACTAATTACGTAAAGGCATTGACCAATAGGAGTTCAGAAAATTTCAGCCAACGCCAGAGCCTTTCTCGCCGTCCCAATGACAAAAAGGGAAATGGCCCTGGGAACGAGGTCGACTTAGTAATTGAGTTGAGACGTGACCATAACAAAAAAGATGGCAGCATGTACATTTCACCAGAATGCATTGCGGGTATCAAACAAAAACGACTGAAAAATGATGCTAGGAAAACATGCAAGGATATAAAACATTCAACAAAGTGACGTCAATTTGCTTTTTGAAACGACTTTAGACCGCAATGCATTCTGGTAAAATGTACATCCTCCATCTTTCGATACGATCAATTGCACGCAGGCATACAGTCATTCCTGAAAGAGAGATTCTTATCCTGCCCGCACTTCATCATGCATTTATTAAAGGTTTTACGGATATGGAGACACCTGATCTTTTTCTATCAGACAAGTCGCTCTAAACGTAAAAGTTAACATCAGATTTAAAATCTATTCAATATGTAACTTTGTAGGAAATTTATGATGCGTTGTGTAAGTTGGATGAGACTGAAGATTGTTTTGTGCTGGAAGTGAGTACGTATGCTGCTCCAAGATTATATGAATGCACAGCCAAGTTACTGGCCCATCCCTTACAGCGACCAAGACAACAAGATATTGAATATAGAATTGATAAAAATGACAGTAGTGATGAAGAAAATGAATTGCAATAATGAAATTTTGTAATGTAAGCGATGCTGAAGGGCAGCTTTTAATAATCAGAAGTACTTGAGAACTCTGCAGCGTGAAGAACAAGATTCATGTTTAGTTCTTTATGAATTTTGTCCATAAAAGTTTACGCTCCGGTTAAAAACTGTTAAGGACTCTACAGGATTCAAAGAGACATGTATTTATTACCCAGTTTTGTACTAAGTTGTATAATATGATTTTTAACGTAGTTGGAGTAGTTTACATGCAGACAGCCTGTGCATTGCAGATTCTCCTCTGTTCCTTGCATGGAGTGTTGAATACACGAGTGAGTAGATGAAAATATAAACATAGTTATAATTAGAAAGTGATTGCCACTGGACGTCAATGATGGTAACAGGTTTATGTCCATGAAAATTGAAATAAAATGGTTTGACCATAAAACGACAATACAGTTGCATTTGGCATCCAAGGTATTGCTAGATTAGAGGTAGTCCGGCATCGTTATATTTTTCTTTTATTGATCACTTTTACCTCAAAAAAACAGTGGTGCATCCAGTCCGACAATTTAATTTCACTGGCAAATATTTTTGTCTTCATTGACTGTCAAAGCAATCATCGACAATTTTTTAAAGAAATGAATCATGTCTTAAATAGTAATTAGCCAGAACCTGCTTACTTGACATCATTACATGCCTGTGATATGTACTAGACACAAGCGTGTAAGATTCCAATTAGATTTCTTGTTCTGTGCTTTTAATAAAAGTTTTTACTCCAGTTATATATATATAGTTGCTGGTAGTGAGTTCGGGCACTCGTATGTCTCATTCTTCATGGGCCAATCGCTGATAAAAAACTGTGACATGCAGATTTCATGCGTATTGGTTAGAGACTGACTTGTGTATTATGTAACTTCTGAGTGTCCCACATCTCTTTTGTTGTCATTTGTAATATAAAAATTTATATATAGACCTGACTGTTTACAGATAAAAATGACAATACTACAGTACAGCGGTGTTCTTTTATGTTACGGAGAGCGAATGTACCGTCTCATCTGATCACGAACTCAGCACTAACATAAAAAAACCCGGTTAGAACGGCACATTCGTATATACGTAACATGAAATAATAATCAATACATTTCAATACATCTGATTGTTCGCATTCAAAACTTGCAGTAAATCCTAGAAGACGCGTTGACCGCACGTCAGAATGAATATAAATTGTATTAACGAATTCTATTAATGTTCTAATACCTATGGTATCATAAAAAATTATGCGCTCTTTCGCAACGCATTCACATGTCATGCATGAGAAAACTAAACACACAAATCACTAAAGAAACAGTGAATGTAAAAGTGAGTCATCAAATTCATGCATGCTTTAAATAGAAATGACGGTGTCAGTTAAACAATTGATTCAGACCATGGAATCTTTCACTACCTAAATGATGCTAGCAGAAACGATAATTTGTATCGTTTAAGTAGTTATTATTATTATTTTAATATTTATACACGGTTCTTTCACGTACGTGATTTTCAAAGGTTCGTGTGTTTAGCGTGGGCTTATAGTAGTTGGCCTTGTGTTTAAGCGTGAGCTTATAATAGTAAAAAATCCTATATGGTTTTGACTTTTGTGTGCCCCTCTTACTGAACACCTGAGTGCTATCAACGCAAGCAATTTCATCTGCAAACCGTGCCACTTGAGGCAAGGGGTATGCCACGGTTGTACAATATAAGTGAAGAATGTTGGTGAGCTTTTTTCGCCCAAGCAGATCAGATATGGTGGTATTTCTCTGCTATACGAATCTCGTTTCCAGGGGCCAGATCATGCCCGTTTGTGCTATACCGTCTTGCTTCTAATTGCTACAATTTTAAATTGACGTCTTTGACCCAATATGTACCGTAGTGTATATTCAAGTTCTGAATTTTCAAAAACCAAGAATTATATCAGGATATAGTTGGTCAAAGTTTACAAAAAACCCACATATATAAGAAATGTAGGCCATTTTGCGATTCTCTGAAAGTAATAAATGATTTATTTTTGAAGAATACCGTATCAAAAGTGTTCCAATGTTCTGTTAATACTCAGTTTGAATTTGATAGGGCAGTAGTTTTTTACTAATTAGGAGCACCAGTAAAAGTACCTAAAAAAAGATGGACGAAGTTCGCGTTGTAACGAATAGTATTCGTCGAGATTTTATATCTATATCACAGTATCACGGAAACCGAGTGGAGATGATTCCGAAATGTTGAAAGATTTAGTCGAGTCTGTGTCGTCAGTCATCGAGGCAAATTACTCTATTGTGGCGTTATCATTTTGGGTGACTTCAAATGTCTAAATATTAGTAGACTTGAAGATACTTGGCACCATTTTAAGTTAGAACAATTGATCATTAACTTTCCCACTCGTGGACAAAACATGCTTGACCTCATGCTCACTAACTTGAAAAAGTTTCATGAGAAACCTGTAAAGCTTTCTGCTTTTGGACATTCCAATCATGTTACTATTGTGATGAAACCCAAACCTAGGATGCTGAATAAAACTGTTAAATCAATGAGCAATCAAGAGACATGCGACCACGTGATCGTTATGCGATGACGTCCTACCTACAACAAGTATAAACGTACTAAACTTAATCAACTCCGTACAGTCATGCGAAGAGAAAACTTAATTGCAATTATGCCTCTGAAATAAAAAACTGTCATATCCAAGAGCCTATACATGAATTATACTTCTTTTCTTAAAGCTTTATATATAAATTTTGTGTAAAGTTTGACGTAATTCAACCCATTTTCCTAATTGCAATGTTTTAAACTAATAAAACTATCTATCTACCGAATAAAAGCTTCGAAAATATAAGTCATCCCCGTTATGGCCGTTAAGTGGTGGTTCGCCAGCAGTCACAACAAGTTGTCTTGGAGGAAATACCTAAAGTTATAAACGTATCATTAAAACAGCCTAACCACCCTCGCATATGGTATGCAATTGTTCATATTCACTGAGCATACCGTGTTACCACGGTGACGATGTTTCAATTGTATCACTATGAGTCGTATGATGTGACGTAAATTTAAATCACAGGGTACGGTATGGCCTGGCCACAAGTATTTGGACATGCGCGTAACATACGCGCGTCACAATAATGTAAGGTGCACGTTTACAAAACGGCAAAAATTGCACCTTTTGGTTATGCTGACTAGATAAGGGTAATCGCGCAAACTTTACGACGATCTTTTGGGATAACTTTTGTTTGAGTGTATGCTTTTGACGTTTAGCTATTGAATATGTGAAAGAAAAATCATAAAATTAATGGATATCAGTAATAAACGCAAATTCGGTCTTGCAAGTTTACAAAGTTAACCTGTTGCAGTGTTTAGTATACTCTTCCTGGCCAGGTTACACTGCCGTCATTTTTATAAATAATGCAATATAGAGGGCGTGAAGTGGGCATGTGGATCGCGTTTCACAGAGGCCAAAAAAGCAGTTTAATTTCACAATTCAGGAGTCTTAAAACAGCCACATTACACAGACTACACAACAGTTTGTTTACAGAACTATATTACGTTCCTATATATTATGTAACGACACTTGAAAGGTCTTCGAAAATTCATTTCGTTTATTTGAACAGCTGACTTGCAGTTCACGATCTTGTCACCTGTTATTATCATTTCTGGGAGCATTTTTATTGAGAACGTCTCACGAGGGCTGAGCAAATCACATTTCACGGTACCAAAATCAAGCATTTCACACGAACAGATATTATATTCACGAAAATACCCTTTATAACCCTCAATATTGGTATACATATTCAAACGTTTTTCCTAAAATTTTATCCCTTTTTAGACGGGTACGGTAAGTACATAAACAAACCAACATAACTGAAACCATCATTACTGTGTGGTCACTGAGCATCATTGTACTTCAAAATACAGTATTTGTCGGTACAATTTTATGTGCATTAATGAAGATCCATGCTACCATAGAAAGGCAAAGATTTTTTTTGGCTTTTCGTCCTCTTATTGTTTCTCACATATTGGAATGGGTAAGTACCAATTAGGCTTTGTAAATAGACGTTAAAAACAAAAGTCCTCATTGTTTGTGACTCGTTCTCTCGAAAACTAATTTATATAGTTTATTAGCCTGCGCGCACACCCATTCTTCCTTTGGGACAATGAGTCCGCACATACACAAGCTAATAGTTTATTGCCTTTTATTGTTAAAACCAACCACTCACAAAGCTCGTTAGTGCGTGTTGGTAGCGAACCTTCGACATTAATAATAGCTCTTGGAATGTCATAGGAATGGTAAAGCTCAGACATGTTAGTCAAGCACGCTAAATGACAAGCCGCCGTAGCCAGGGCAATATATATGAATATATGGTCATGTGATAGTAACAGATCTCTTTATCACATATTACCCAACAGCCTCGTTTTCAGGCTCTGGGTAGATTAGAAATAGAGCTCAAAGAGAAATTTTTTTGTCCAAAGTTTTTTTTGCTTTTTACAGAGCAAATTTCTAAAGTTCCCTTTTGTTCTTCTTTATTCCATCCTATAATCTAAAGTAAATTGGTAGCACCTTGCTGTCTTTGCCATGCTAACTAGCTCAGCAAAACGTATAACAGATGCACCTGCACAACTATTGAAAGGGTTTTTTTGCACACGAGGTACAATTGGATTAACATTCTGCACACTTACTAACTACAGGGTCTGAAATTTTGGAGTATCCTGATACCCAAAGGATACTAAAATTAAGTTTTGGATACCATAACTCTGAAGGATGAAAATTAGGAGAATGCTTCCGGTGGTCTGACCCTAGCAGCTTTGAGTTTCTAACTTGCTGGGTTAGTTGAGACTCCTTTTTTTAGAGATACTGTACATGAACTTTATAATTGTTTGGTGGGATTCTCAAATTTTATGCTAGAATCCTAGTATCCCATTTGGCTACCAGAAAATAATTTAATTAAATTTCAGACCCTGAACTGGTCTCAAAGTCAATATTCTTAGGGCATTTAAATCATGATCGACACCATATCTGATTTAAATATCACCCAGGCTCCCTAGGCCAGTTGTCAATTCGAAATTAAGTTACAACCAGCCTAGGGTTATCTGCTTTTCAGTTTTCACTGTACATTTCTACACATTCACTTATTTTAAAACCTCAGAAACTACTACCTGATGGATCAAAACATGATTATTTCAAAATATTTTCAAGCTTATAGCCAAGCTGCTGGTTAGTTCCCTTTGAATTTGGAGTTAACCCAGGGATATGGCTTATCAGTTCACTGGCTTTTGAGGAATCAGCCTATCAAATAACCACATGCAAGCAGTTTACAGACCAATTTAAGAACTGGAGAACTTTTTATTGCATCTTGAACAGTCATTATATAATAATCAATAAACTATATACAATCTATTTCTCCATCATGGCAACATGTATACACAATTAGACTCAACTAAATTTGTAGATCTGTTAACCAGCATTCACTAGTTTCTACCCTGTTACTTGTCTCACTGTAGCCAGGGCAACAGACAATTTCATCATCTCAAAACCACTGATATACTGAGCATACTTTTTTATATATTTATGCCTTACTTTGATATCCAAGTAATGCACTCTATTGATAAAGGATACTCATAAAAATTAACCTAAATTGTTTCCTTTGTGCAATGTTTCTTTAATGTTAAAAATGTAATCTGTTTAAATATATGGATTTTATTCCCCTGAAAAGACAGAATGCTATAAAGCCAGTTACAGACCATTATACTTCCAATAAGAATAGTTTTCAAAATGAATTTTCAGTTTAGATTAAAAAATTGGTAATTCTTTTTCAGTGTTGATTAATAAACTGTACAACAAATAAACTTTGCGATGCTGGTTCACTGACCTATTGAAATTGACAACATGAATGTTATACTCTTGATTGTCCCGGCAAAGCTTTATAAAGCAAAACTCTACACAAATGATTATTATGCATAAGCAAGTTTTATCTCAGATAAAATAATGTAAAGTGGTGGATATAAAGTACCACTTATAATACTAATACTAAGGGAAAATATATTGTTAGAATACTAACATATCTTTACTTGTTATATTGCTAGGTTGTAACTGGGAATACCTCGCAACCACTTTTCATATGATCCATCACTTGCAGCTTTAAGTTACATACTTGTTGTCTTAAAATTGAAGCTATGTTAGTGAGTTCAGAGTGTCTGTTTTTTAGTTCGTTTACAGTGTCTTGCAAATTCGATTCTCTTTCCAATTTACGTTTCCTACACTTCGATGCAGCTACACGATTTCGGTGTTTCTTACGTTCTGATTTCACTTCCTCCTGCTGATTTAAGTCTATAGGTACCGTGGAAATTGTAGGATAACTTGTTGTAGCAACAGAGGGAATTTGAATTTGTTCTGATATCTTTGGAGGGCCACTATTCTGTATCGGATCTACCAATAATTGTGCTGCCGTGATATCGTCAGATTGACTGTTGTTTGAGACCGGTTTTAACCTAACAACTGGGGTACTTTCAGCAGTTCTAATATGATTTGTCGCCGAGGTTTTCAAAGGTAAATTGAGGTTATGGTTAGCAGGCGTTTTTAGTTGAAAGTCGCTGCTTGTGTTGACATAATTCGTACTTAGATACGGACTATTAGTAGATGTACATTTTAAATACGACTGCGAAGCCCCATTTACTGGCTGGTTTAGCCCAGTTTCATTCTCATATGCCGTTTTCGTGATAGTGTTGTTATTGTTAGAGATTATAGAGCTTACTGTCGAAGCAATGGCTTCGTTGTTTTGCTGTGTACTGTTGCTCTCCTGTCTCATCTTGTTGAGAGCGTCTTCAAAGCCTCGTACATATTGTTCTTGTTGTTCTTTAACGGTAAGATCTGAAGGTCCCTTTATTCTTCTGTATTGTTTAGGAGTCGGAGTAGCACTTCCAGCCGTAGCAAGAATAATTCTCTCAAGTTCAGGCGAATCAAGCTTCAACTTTATCAAATCAGGCGAAGTGAGAACGGCATTGTTATTGTCTTGTTTTTTAACTTTACTTGGTAAGTCAAGCTTTAATCTTTTCTTGTCGTACACTGACATCATGAAATTATCTCCGCTTCTCGTAATATCTCGTCTTTCTGACTCAAAAAAGGATAAAACATCCATGAATGGCGAGCAACTTGCTGCCTGCCTTCGAGCAAACACCAAATTTTTTATATCGTTTTACGTCCGACTTTTATCGGATTGAAACCGGAATATGTCGATTTTACTCGGAATTTGCTTTAAAAACTCGATCTATTTTTAGAATGTGACTTAACTGTTCCTGATTGGCTAGCCTGAGTTGGTGTGGTTGAAAAGGCGACTTTTGATTGGTTTGAGGAGCATGTGACGTTTGCAACAATTGAGGCTGACGACATCGTCTAAATATTGTCTGGGAAAGTCATTCTAATTAATACTGTCATGGAAACACATTGATTATTCAGTTTCGATAGTATTTTGAGGGTATCCGGTTTATAAAGTATACTAATAAAGTGCATAAAAATCAGGAAAGATATATTGAAAATATACAAGAACACTGGTATAGATTTGTATTTACCTCCTTATAATTAACGCAAGTTACTTGCACAAGCATGCCTAATCAGGTGTTTACCCTTGCTACTAAATTTTCTACATCGATACTCTGATCACTGTGACGTAATGAAGGTAATTTATTGGTTTCAGAGGGGAAGTCTTTACTTCTCCGGATTTTTGCAGTAAATTTACAGTAATGTGCAATATTGTGCTCAGTAATAAAGGTATAATTTCCGCGTTTCACGGTAGAATTGCTAGTATCGGCCACAACCACAATCCAAGAGAGACACAAGCTTTAGAAACGCTAGAGCCATCGATAAACCGTAGGCACTATAAAGGAGCGCTAAACTAACAATAACATAAGTAATGAGAAGAAACATTCATTCCAAGCTATAAGTGTAACTCAATTGTTTGGCAAAAGCACCGGATGTCAGTAACCGAGAGTACATTTTTATCCGCATTCACTGTCTGCGTAGCAGCTGTTCATAGCACGTGTACTCACTATACTTACTACATATTGATATTGACTGAATATGCTCTCTCGCTGTGTGTGTATGATGTTGCGAGAACATGGAAAGAGTTTGGAGGAAAAGCCTGCCCCATACCCATATATTCGCGTTCAAAGTGATATATAAAAATATCCCCCTCCCCACCAAAGATTGATCTTCCGCTTGCAAATTGTATACTCGGCTAGCTTCTTAAACTAAACAGATATTCAAAAAGCAGGATTTATTAAAACAGGTAATAAAACTCCCGGCTATATATAAAATAGAGAAAAAATTGGGGGAAGAGGGCGAGTTGGGTAATGTTATCCATTAGAAGAAATATCATAAAACGTTGATTGTGCGCTCGGCCGGGGAAACTGATGCCGGATATTTAGCTGGAGTAACACTTTTTATACAGTTCAGTGGATACATAATGGCGGGAAATTGAAAAACAAAACGGCAGGAGCAAAATTGTGTTTGGGTTTTTTTTGTTTTTACTGAATATAGCAATTTTTTGTGGTTTTTCACATTTCTGAGGAGTCGATGTAAAGTACTATAATGTTTGGTGTCGCATCCAACTAAAACCTGATTGTTTTACACCAAAAATCATGAATTCTATTGCCTCGACATTCTCAAAAAATAAAGGTCTCAACACTCATGGTTCCTCGAGCAGTTCAACATGGTCAGGAAATGAATTCAAGTTATCTTCTGGGAAGAAAGTTAGTGTGGATGAAAACATTTCTTCAGTTGATATACATGAAAGTGATATAAGCCGCAAGCGAATAGCAAATCTCACTGACTCGGAAGAAGAACGTGACGAGGTATTTCTATATTTACTTGTTTTATTTTTCGACCTCTGGTTGACTCTAGACATCAGCCTAGATCTAGGGCCTTCTAGTAATCTTTTAATATAATTTTGTCTTTTAATATATGCTTTTAGATGTACGTAGTGTTTATAGTGTGGGCAGGGCAGAGCAGAAGCTAAAAGTTTGAGGTACCTGCATGCCCTGGTAATGCTTTAACATAATTAAACAGATACTTTGACTCAGTCGTCCGTTCTGCTAAATCATTCTGCATTTAGCATGTACAGGTGGCTTCTTTTGCAATATCTTCTTTTGCAACTTCGCTGCAATGTTCTTTGTTTGCCTTCTTCACACTTCTTTCCTTTTTGGATAGCCAGATCGAGGACAAGGCAGGGATGATGAGCAGATCTATTTTTAATTTATATCTGAGCTTCTTCTTGGATAATGCTTTTGTTAGGGTTGGATGGCTTAGCACATTTTTCTATTATAGCGCGAATTACTGACCTACTGTATTCTATCCTATTTGCTTCCTTTGCACATTCGGGGAGAGGTGTACATATTCATACAGTCAGCTGGTTCTACCAGACTAATTTCTTTTAAAATACGTCAATCTACCACCCCCTCCCCCATGAGAATGTGACAAAAACAGTACGAAAACCAAAACAGTTAGTATACTGAAGTAGGAAAGCACGACAACATTATAGGTGTAAAAACTGCCACAGTACCGTGAGTAAACCAGGACGGTTGGTGTAATTATATACGATTTATAGTATATAGTATATTTTGAAGCAATAGATATATAAGGCGTTTCTTGTATCCGTAAATTATATACAATATACTATAAAAACGTGCGTCTTATATGGTGATTATCTCTAGAATGAAATAGATATTCCATAACAATGTTCCATGTGCTTGGGGTTAAATATATTCCACACGGCAACGGCAGGAGTTTCTACTGTGGACCCACCTGAACATTTTCCTCCTTGAAACTTGAACCTCTAAAACGAGATTAGATTCAGAAAAAAATCGTAAGCCAAACTAATATCTGAAATTATGAGCACAATCACAATGTGAGATAATTTTGCAGGTAATAATGAGTGCAATATGGAGTGGTGGTAAACTTGGTAGTGCTTATTATGACGCCAGTTCTGCACAATTGTTCATGCAAATGGATATTTTGGAAACACAAGATTTTCAGTTTTTAAAACGATGTAAGTAATGCCTCAGTCATTTGTAACCACGGCCCCCGACCCCCGGGACATAGCGGGAAACTTAACACTAACCAAGTGTTAAAAACTGTTAATTTCCCCACCCCTGGTGCAAAGTTACTTGTTAAACCCCCAGTATGGCAGAGCCTCAAAACATCCAAATCAACCAGATCACACATTAATTTAAAACCTTATGAAGTGTTAAAAATATTACGCCAAGATAACAAGAAAATAGTAACAGTTAATATAACAAATATATAAAGCTCGTGTTTATATCAATCATGCATATCAAATTTCAAATAGATCTTTTAATATTGCTGAAATATATAAGGTAAAACCTGATTTAATGTATACCTACTGTTGTACAAGTTGTTTTGTGGGACGCAATTTTAAGACCGGCTGTTAAATCCCGGTTTGATTCCCCGGTGTTAAAATTCGTAGTTAATTCCACGGCACTACGGGGCATATTGCGCTGTTAAATGGCGTTAAATCCCCGTTATATTTTTTAACGTCCCCGCTATGTACCGGGGGGGGGGCGTGGTTACAAATGACTGAGGCATAATAATGATAAGCTCATGTTATTAAGAGTTTTTATTTTGAAATATTTCAAAAAGCTCGCTCCCCATTTCTTTTAACGAAAACTTGCATAAACCTCATCTCTGGATAAAAACTAATTAATGTTTTCATGTGATGAGACTTTTTATAGTTGATATCGTTCATTTTATTTTGTTTGCTGTTTGGAACAACCATATGTGCATATAGCCTGTAAGTTTTACGCGTTGCATGCTTTGGATGAAGGTAGAATTTATTGTCTCAAATAAAAATCCAAAGTTAAATCCATTATACAAAACAATGTCATTTTAATGTAATTTCTCTCACTAATATAAGCTCATGCTTGTGCCCATATTTGTAGTAATCCGACAAGTTAACCCTACTACGGTTGTGACAAGCTCAAATCAGGACGAAAGATTCACGAAAGTGCTGCAAGGACTAGGTAGAACTAGAAAATAATTTAAATGTACATGCATTTTACAAATGTTTGCTAAATAACCTAACTCAGTAAATGCTAACGAAGAAACGGAATTGTTATAATATATCTATACGTTACAATATAAGATTGCCTGTAGTGCACTCCATAGCACCCCTTGGCCTTGGCCTTTGGAGTCGCTTAGAGTCGTTTCCAAAATTGTAGTCGCAACCCGTTAACGTATAGTTTTGTGTTTATCTATTTTCTGGTTCTATGCGGTCTAAAGTTAAAATATAATAAATTATTATGAATAATTAATATCTAAATGTACCTACCGCGATCTTGTACTTTTCAATTCTAACAATGTTTTAATACGTTTACTTACTTCTTTGGCGGGTAGCAGGACTACATAGCTGATCACTTAACAGTAATAATAATAACATTAGTACAGGTTAGTAACAATTTCAACACCTAATTATCAGTTCCATTTCGGGTAAGCGTTTCTTTTTATCCTTTTGATGGCGTTTCTAATTCATGTATGTCATATGACATACGTCAAATTTACTAAACGGATATAATGTCATGCATAAACTAAATTAACAACTTGATACTTATGAAATAGTCTTAGTATTAACACAGGCGGCCCAGTTCAGTGTGTAGTTCATATAGAGATCAGTAGCGAGCGGTAGCGTATTGTTTTACATATATAAAATACGCTACCGCTCGCTACTGATCTCTATATGAAACTACACACTGAACTGGGCCGCTTGTGGTATTAAATGCAGTTTTGAAGGCGTGACGAAACAACACCAAAGCTACTGATAACTCCAATGAAGTGTTCATATAGTGCCTAGTGAAAGAACCTTCGATGAATGTCATGTATAAATAGAGCTAGGCTAATTGTTCTCAACGTCCGTTTCATTAACATATTTTTTGTGATACAGTTCATATGAACTGAAGTACAGAACCATGCTAAGAAATGCAGTGGTTGCAATAAGCAGCTGTGCTTAAAGCATCGCTATACTTATCTCTTTGTCAATTCATTAAAAATATAACGAGATCATGAATATGCTTTTCAGGAGATGAAAATTCTGAGGAAACACACGGAAATAATATACCATTGGAAGTTCTACCAAGTATTGATTTCAGTGAGTATATTGACATTGTTGTCCTTTTAACATCACATGGCTCAGAAATGCACCTTTATGATGACATGATCTGGGACTATATATCTTGAGATTCCTATAAATCGTAATCATTAGTAACAATACGACTATAGTCTCTGTCTATATATATTCTATTGTCACGATATCACCAAAAAAATTTTAAAATCATTTGATCTTTTGATGTTACATATGCATACTCTATTTGCCAACAACGATAGTTTCCTTGTGTTTTATTTCAAAGCGTTAGAAATCTGCAAAAGGCGAATTTTGTCACTGAATGGTCTGCCTGGTATGCCACAGCATTATACTGACAATGAAAGAACGATTCATCTTGCTTCAATTGTGCCATTTGAAAACACAAATATGGTGAGTGCTCTTTAAGATGGCATACAAAACAGAAGGATTACAATATATTTACATTTAATATGACTGTCTAATTTATTTTAGGTAAAAGCAACAGGTGCACTGATAAAGTATATTGAAAAGAAGAGGATTGGTGTTGAACTTGAAGATATAGAAACAAAAGTTCCTATTCTCGCATTAAAGACGTATTCATTGTAAGCATAAGAGAATTGTTGTTTTCAAGATAATCATATTTGATTTCCTTCGTATATTGTTCCTGTAGAGGAGAGAGTTTTCTGCATGCAAATTTAAGCCGGTTGGTACACGTACATGTTGATTATTTCATGGAATTTGAATTAGATATATTTAGGGTTGGTAGTTGTATTGCTTACAGTCTGGATTCTGTTGAGTCACGCGTAACTCATTGCAAACAAATATATAGGGTAACAAGGACATTTTTTTAATGAAAAAACAGGGAAGATGCAATGATCATTGACGAGAACACTTACAGGTACTGCAATTAATTTGCACCATTTTCTTGCAATGTTGTATTATGACAATATGATATGTTTCAATATTGCGATGAAGAAACTAGAAGATGCGAGTACAAATCTTAATCCTGCTCGAGACAACGAATTTTTGTTCTCTCCAGTGTCAGATTAGTATGAATCAAGTATAAGTCCGTATATTTTGTAAGAATACACCCTAGAAAATTATATTTTCAGAGACAGTGTATTCAATTGTGTGGGTATATCTTAATTGAAGATTCAATAATTTCAATTGGTCATTAAAGCAAGGGTCTTTCAACTGTTATAATTAGATCGTTATTTCGATCCTCATATTGCAGATCTTGTCCGACAAGGAATATTGATGTCTGAAAATAGTTACGATTGTAGAGGTTTTTATCTCAGTAACTGGATTGGTATGATAGCTGCAGGTACCTCTTCTATTGACAGTGCTTTACAGATATTTCAAAAGGAATCTCATCCATCAGCTTACAAAGGTGGTTCTGGTGCGAAAGAAGGTCTTTCCCTTTTTGGTAAGCTTATGATGATTGATGAATACCCTGACTACAAAGAAATTTAGTCGTAAATGTCGTGAATAAGGTGAATATTATGATAGAGTGTCAGCACAGATCAGACACCAGTCAGTACTGAAAGATTTGAATACAAGATGTAATATTTCAAATCCGAGTTAGTGTTTTAAACGTTGTTTCTAAATCCAAGAACCACGAACAATGACGAGCCGCAGCCGAGCCATAATCCAAGTACCACGAACAATGGCGAGCCGCAGCCGAGCCATAATCTAAGAACCACGAACAATGACGAGCCGCAGCCGAGCCATTGTTGGTGGCACTTTGGGATTTGGAAGCTAAGTCTAAGTCTAAAACACTAACGAGAATTTGAAATGGCTTATCACACATCATTAGACATTCATAGCATTGAGGCAAAAACAATAGGGAATTAAGTTGTTCAATCAAGCGAATGCGTGATGAAGGAACGAATTAAGGCGTTGTTGTTCAGGCCACAGTTAGTATTTGTTCGCCTTTGAAGGAAGCATGGCCTCTTCTTGCAAAAAGAAGAGATTTCGAGATCCTCAAAGCGTGGAAACGAAAAGTTTGATATTTTTGATGAGGAACTTGATAAGTTTGTCAGTGAAGTGGACTGGTCTAAAATTGATAAAGAGGTGCAGCAACGGACTATTGCCGAGCAGTTTGGTGTGTCGAACAGTACATTCACTAACTGTTCTTTTAACAATTCATTTGCTGGAAATAAGTAATATTAAGTAAGCTGCATGTGTGCTAGTAGTGTGATTTAAAAAGTGACATTCAGAAATCATTATACATGTAAATTGTGTCGGAATTATACTATGATCATATTTTTGTTGTTTGAAGTGTGATTGAATGTTTTTGTATTTAGAAGTTATTTCTAAACACAGCTTACTGTGTTTAGAAATATTCTAAACATAGCAATTAAATGTATTTGCATAATCTTTTGTTTACCCCTCAATTCCCCTATTCTTCAAAGCTCTTCCCACTTGAAGTAATTAAACTCCTCGTCTGGACGGGTACCATATACATACACGTGATGTAAATTATACCATGTCATTGGCCGAAATGCTGTGAATATCTAATGATGTGTGATAAGCTAAGATTATACCACATTGCCAAAGAAAGGGCGTTGCTAGGACAGTGAGGATCAAATGGAAACATGGGCTCGGTTGTACGAAAAATGAATGGAGCTACCACCGGGTAGTATCTGTTAAAACCCATATTAAAGTTAAGCAGTTTCAATTTAAATTCATTTTTTGTCACTTGCGAATTTAATATTCCCGGTGTCATTGTCATTCCCGACCCTGAGCTTTATAGAGACTTGTGTACAACATTGCACGATTATATTAATGTACAGGTATTGGTTTGGTTCGAGTATAATTTGAAAAAATCAGTTTAATAATTTGTTTCATTATTAATCAGAGGACTGGAAGTTAAAATTTGTCTATAATATGGTTTGGATTCATGATTAATTAATGTTGTTCTCTTGTTTTACAGGCATGATGAACATGACTAAATCAGTCATTGGTAGTCGTTTATTGAGGTAAATTTATCCAATGCTTTCACATTCAGTTGAACCATAGATATAGGAGACCTACACGAGGAAAAACCCACAAGTTGTTACAAGTCTGCAAACAAGTTGTAACAAGTCTGTTCACAAGTTGTCAACAAGTTGTGTTCGCACTGCTTGTTTCTAGTTTGCCGTGACAAGTTTGAGGCGAGTTGTTAACAACTTGTAACAAGCTTGATGGTATTATCAAACTTGTTATAAGGTTGTTCTAACAAGTCTGGCACAGACATGATACAACAAGAATGTTACAAGGTTGACGACACAAGGTTGTAGCAATATCGTTAAATCATGATTGTAACAGGGTTGTTGGAACAACCTTGTGACAAGTCTGACAATATCAACAAGGTTGTTACAAGTTGGTAACAGCTTGTTCTAAACTTGTTGACAAATTTGGAACAAGCAGTGCGAACACATCTTGTTGACGGCTTGTCTGCAGACTTGTTACAAGTTGTGAGATTTTTACGTGTGTACCTAGCGCGCGTGATGCACGCGTGACTCCAAATAGAAGAATCCAAGATGGCGTCGCAACCGGGCCAAGAAATTAGGAATAGTATTACGAAAAACAGGTTTTTGGGCTTTTTTGATCGTTTAACAGTTGCGAATCACGTTCAACTGGACGTTTTTGAAAATAAACCACTATTGCGAACGTTTGGACCTGAAATGAGACGAGTGAGCTAGATACTTGTAATATTATCGTTTGCTGAAGATTCCAAGGAGTGGACATTTTGACCGGTTCCGTTAGTTTGCCTGGATTATTGGACTTTTGACACTTAGAATCACGATCGATCGCATATATTTAGAAAGGGATGTTTATTATCGATGTTTTAGTTGTAAACAGGAAAGCGGTTGCCGAATTTTATGAAAAATATCGTGGGTTAATTTCCTCAGTGTCAGCAGCTACGCCGGCTGTTATGATTGCACATCCACCCCAGCTAGAAGGTAGAATTTAGTCTGTTTGTTTGTTGAATATGGTTTTTTATGAATTTATGAGAAATAATTGTTTGTATAGAATCTGCTGACAAACTAGCACAAATGTAACAACAAACGATGTAAATAAGTATGAAGGAAACCCATGTTTCCAATGGGTTTCTATTGATTTATGATCATTGATATCAATACAATTCATATAATTTGTTCAAGTCTGAGCAGCTAAGCTTAGTTTTAGACTCATAATATTATTAAAGTGTAGCTGTACATGCATGGGGCTTGATAACATGCATGAATCAAATTAACATTTAATATACTTGAAGCAAAGATCTGTTAAAATGACCAGGTTTATTGTCATAAAAACTCAGAAAGTGTCTGGTATTATAAATTATAGATGTACAACTTAAGAAAGTTCAAAATACAAATTGCTGGTTGCCAATGTGGTACTGATTTTACTCAAAATCAATTACATTATTGAAATCTGCACATGAAAATCTCACCATTTGTCAACAAGCTCTGCCTGTGACAAATGTGTTGCAAAGACAAAAACAAGTTGTGAATTACTGTAATTTTATAAAGCTGCAAACTTGTTAACAAGACATTTGTAAATGTGTGGGAATGTAAACACAGTTTTTGCAAGACAGTTTATCAGGATTACTACAGAGATAATTAAGTGCTACAGAGATAATTAAGCAATATAACTTGTAATATTGTCTTCTGCCTATAGGTAACAATTTTCATTTGTAATAAATATGACATCCCTGCAAGCCCAAAGCAGAACTGCTGCATGTCCATTATTAGCTTATCCCAACTTTAAGTCAATCATGCTGCCTCCTGCAAAACTTGTAGTGTTCCTGTACTGAAGGACAAATTATGCAGATATTCAATTTCACATTTAATACTAAGCAAAAATCCAAACAACACTCAAAATCAAAATCACTAGAAGTAATAATTTGCAAAAAAGTTAGATTTACTACCAGAACATACTAAACAACCAGTTGTCTACTCTAGAAGTCTTTAACGAACGATATTTGTTAAACATCGTTTTCTAAATATATGCGATCGATCATGATTGATGATTCCAAGTGTTAAAAGTCCAAGAATCCACGCAAACTGACGAAACCGGTCAAAACGTTCACTCCTTGAAATCTTTATCGAACGATAATTTTGTAAGAATCTGGTCCACTCTTCTCATTTTGCGCTCAAAACCTCTGCAATAGTGATCTATTTCCAAAAAAAGTCCAGTTGAACGTGATTCGCAGCAGTTAAACCACCAAAAAAGCTCAAAAACCTGCTTCTCGTAATACAATTCCTAATGTTTTTGCCCGGTTCCGACGCCATCTTGGATTCTTCTATTGGGGGTCACGCGCGCTAGGTGTATATACGTCACAATGTAGGTCTCCTATTTATTGAACACACAGGGTGTGTCCGAAAAAAACAGAGTTCTGCATTCAAGTTTAAATCTTGAAAAGAATATTAAGCAATGAAACTAGTGTTTATTCTCGTTTAAAATTGTATCCATTCAGCTTTTTTTGGGTAGGTTGTCTATGAAATTTGAGCGAGTAAGTCACAAGTTATGGTAGATTAACCCATCGCGATTTGAAGCTTTTAAAATTGAGATAACGCTTTAATTACATCACATGTTCACAACCTGTATTCAAAGTGGCTATCTGGATTTCATATCTGGAAGCTGAACATTCATCTCATTTTTTATTATTTTTCGTGGTTTGTTGATCTTCTATAATAAAAGTGTGTTTGAGGTAGCGTATAGTAAATTTTGTCTTAAGACAGCTCAAAAGAAAGCACCAGTCACTATCTCATGCATTAAGTCATAGCATGTGGTGAATGCATTTAATTACAATCAAATCAAGGGAATCTCAATCAGAAAAAAAAAAACATTCATACTCTTTATCAATTTTTTGTGTAATTCTGTTAATTAGTGTCCAAATTATGTCCTTTTTTGGAGCATCTCATCAAAGTGACCACTTGCGCTAAAATTGTTCCTGTGGTTGTATTACTTGCTTCAAATAGACAAGGAATACCTTGTTTGAAAGGCAAATGAACAGGCCATAAAACAAAAAAAAGAGTCACTTTTTATGATCAAGCTTTCATTCAACAATCAATCTTAGAAGTTGGACTCCGTTTTTTGGGGCACCCTGTATAGATATATAGGACGGTTCAGCGGTTTTTCCACTACGCATGCGCAGAGATGGAAAAAACGACCACGTTGTTGTTGTACGTTGCTGGAACTTTATAGCTTCATATATTATTATAAAAAATTGTTTATTTTCGCCTTATTTACACTGGTGGCAGCGGTGGGATGTTGTCCAAGCTTTCTTCTTCACTTCTCAGACGGATGCTTATCACCTCTGGTATAATACTTTCTGCGAACTTCATAAATTCATCATCGTAAGTTGCAGAGAATAATAGCAACATTTAGCATTGTTTGGGTAAAAATTTGTGTATTCTAATGGACTGATCTTTGTGTCCCTGTGTATCAATCATAACATCAACCTCGTCAAGAACAAAAATTCGATTTTTCTTCGGGTCAAAGGCTCTCATCTACAATATCCAGTCCAGTAATGTCCCGGTGTTCCGGATATAATATGAGCCGACACTTTCTCACAACGAGCAAGATGACTTCCTCTGATGGCATATGCAATTTTAATCTGCAACTCCTCCAGTTTGCTTTGCCAGCTCCATAGTTGGCGAAAGACAAAGAACCTGGCAAAAATTGTTTAGCGGGATAACGCGACTTAACATTGTCAGAACAAACGTAGCCGTTTTGCCTGTTCTTGATTGAGATTGGGCAATCATGTTAATGGGTGGTTCAGCTAAAAGCATCGGTAAAGCTGTTTCCTGGATTTTTGATGGGGAGTTAAATCCCATTTCGTAAACACCGTTACGTAGTTCTTCACTCAATTGCAGTTCTTCAAATGATCTGACAGAATATCAAGGCGAGTTTGGATCTTTGTGTTGGACTTCGACTTCTCTTATAGATTCAACTAATTTAGCTCGCAAAACTTTGGTCACCAACGACTTAGTGCTGTTACCTGTTGAGTAGCTGCTGGTATTGCCTGTTGAGTACCAGCAAATGAAGGACCACTATGGATGGTCATCTGTTCAACCTGTTTCGACACACTCTCTTTCTCTCTCACTGACGCAGCCCAGTCATCGTCGTCCATTTTAGATGGTAAAATCCAGAAAATATCAAACAGCTTCCAAAGACTTGAAATTTCCAAAACTTTTTGCTTTCCAACTGATCACAAACCTTTGGTGTACATAAGTGAGATGAAAAACCCTATGGCCGTCGGGGCAGACTCTTTGCAGATATCCAAGAATACAACTTCACGGTGCAACATGCACGAGGCATTAATAATTCGTTGGCAGACGCAGTGAGTAGAATTGGATACGGTAACGATCAAGCAGTGACAGGATCCATAAGAATGGTAGAAGATGCTGGAAAGTCAGGTGAGCAAACAATGGACTTAAAAACATAGCAACAAGCAGATTGAGATACGTCCAAGGTTATGATGTGGATGACCAAAGAAGAACAACCCTTCCCCCTGTCCAAGCCGTTGGACATGCCCACTTTAGCTCAAAAGGCTTTGTACAGGGAGTTGTTAGCTGGAAAACTTGTCATTATTGATGGTATCCTTAGAAGACGTTTTGAGCTTCCAGGTCGAAAGAATTGTTGCCTTCAAGTTGTTGTCTCTTAAGCATATACGAAAAGAATCTTTCATGAATTACATGAAGAACAGTGTCATATGGGAACACTCCTTAAGATCAAAATGCGCTATTATTAACCTAGAATGACTATAAATACCTTAAAAATATTATAAATACCTTAAAAATTAATTATTGACTGTCTCCTTACGAAAGTCCCACAGTAGGTGTCAGTAATGAAATCTCTACAACAGTGGCGTAGTTAAGGGGGGAGGGGGGGGGGGGGGTTGAGGGGGGATCTCCCCCCTAATTGTGTTCAAGACTATTCGAAAAGTCTAAATCCATGTAGAAGTTGGGGACGGACCCCCTAGAATGCCTTCGCCGCGCGCTACTTGCCCCCCCAAACAATGACCCTGGCTGCGCCACTGCTCTACAACCCCAAACAGCCGGACGTTAATTAGTAGTTTAAATGAATGTGAAGTGACTTGTCCTAATCTTAAAGGCTTTAGGATTGGGCATTTAAACATTGCTAGCTTAATGAAACATAAAGATGAATTGTCTATATTTATATCAAAACAACCTTTTGACGTACTATGTATTAGCGAAACAAGACTTAATTGCTCTATATATAATTCTGAGGTTGAAATAGCTGGTTATGACTTAATAAGAAAGAGCAGAAATCGAAATGGAGGAGGGGTACGTAGCTATTTGTGTGAGGAGTGTAATTCCGTACATAAATAGGACTGAATTGTCTCCAGATACTGCTGAGGTAATTTGTCTTGAAACAAGACAGCAAAAAAGTAAACCATTGCTAGTTTCTACTTGGTACCTTCCTCCAGGATCAAAACCACAATTTTTTACTGAATTCGAAACTTTCCTTAAATTGCATATGACACGGAATGTTATATTTTAGAGTCATAGAATACATTGTGCAGTGATCATCACAGTATAATTTATTTTTCAAAAACATGATGTTAAGGTGACTATTTAAACGTTTTAATAAATGACCGTGAGGCAAAAACTATCCCATGCATGGGAACGAGTTTGCACCAAAATGACGTCATAATGACCGGTTTACCCAGATTCAAATTGAATCAATGAACAGAAAATACATCTCATCAGTGACGTCATTTTGGTGCAACTTCGTTCCCAGTCATTGGACAGTTTTTTGCCTCACGGCCACGTATAAAAACGTTCAAATAATTTCCTTAGCATCATGTTTTTTAAAAATAGATTACTCTGCGTTAATCACGCAGTAAGACGTCTGTAATTCTAAAATATAATATTTCGTGTCATATGCACTTTAAAAGTATCGAAAATGAAAATAAAGAGATAGTCATAACAGGTGATTTCAACTGCAATATGTTGAATAACCAAAGCAATAATAATGCTGATACTAGGTTACTTCTGGACATAATGGATATCTATATCAATTACGTCAACATATCAACATGCCAACCAGAACTACTGTTAAAACAAAAACATTGATCGATATCATAATTAAGAAAATTGATGATACTAAAACCATTTAATCGGGTGTAATAGAATTGGTATAAGTGATCATAATTTGGCATTCATTTGTACGAAAATAGGAATTCCCAAACAGGAGCCGAAGGTTGAAAAAATAAGGCAATTTAAAAACTTTAATATAGGCGAGCTCCAGCATGATTTAAAAGAAGCATTTGGATACTTTACTTTCCATTCTGATCCAAATACTGCTTTGCATGAATGGAAGGAAACATTTTATCAAATTGCAGACTTTCATGTGCCATATAGATCAAGGAAAGTAAGAAATAACAGCTGCCCATGGCTTAACAGTGGCATAAAAAAACTAAGCTATCATAGAAATTACCTTAAGAAACAAGCCGTGAAATTAAAATCTGTTACATATCATGAGGCTTATAAAAAATGTAAAAGCCAAGTTACCAAGTTAATAAAGAGTTCTAAAAAACATCATTATCAAACAAAACTCAAGAACAGCAACAACAGTAAAGACAGTAGGAAGTACCTAAATGAATTACTTGATAGGAAGCCTAAAAGAACAACTGTAAACCAACTTAAAATTGATGGACAAACTGTTGATGGTAATGAAAACATTGCCAATGAGTTCAATAAATTCTTTTGTGAGATAGGACCCAAAATGGCTGAAAAAGTTCCAACAAATAACGTTGATCGCCTACAATATATTACTCCTTGCACTAGCCTATTTGCGTTAAACAAATCTATGTCGAGGATCTAACTAATGCTCTGAATAAGTTAGGAACTAAGAATGCAGAAGGACCTGATAAAATACAAAAAAAATTGTTAAGGGCTGCAGGTTACACTATATATAAGTCATTGGTTTATATATATAACTTGGTGTTGGTAACTGGTAAATTCCCAGACGATTTAAAACAATCTAGAGTAACTCCAATTTTTTAGGACGGAGATAAAATGTGGAAACTATAGGCCAATCTCTGTAATATCGACAATTGCAAGGATCCTAGAAATGCTTATTTCAAACCAATTAGCCTTTTATTTAAATGACAATAACATCATTGTCAAACAACAATCTGGCTTTCGAAAGTGCCATTCCACAGAAACTGCTCTTTTGCATATGACAGATCAGTATCTACTGAATGTGGATAAAGGCATATTAAATGGTGTTCTGTTCCTTGATCTTAAAAAGACGTTTGATTCGGTCGATCACCAAATTTTAATTTCAAAACTAAAGATTTATAGAATTGGAGGAGTAGCTCTGAGTCTTTTTAAATCATACTTGAGCAATAGAATACAAAGATGCAGAATACAAGGAGTTGATTTACAGCCGAAGAAAATAAAATGCGGAGTACCACAAGGCTCTAATTTAGGTCGATTATTATTTTTAGTTTATATTAATGACCTTCCAAATTGCCTGGAAGAAACACATGCCTCAATATTTGCAGACAACACCAGTATATCAAGCTCTGGTGATTCGCTTTTAGAGATCGAAAATAAGATTAACAATCATCTACATATAATGTTAATATCTGGCTAGAGGCAAACAAACTAACTCTAAACAACGAAAAAACAGAGTTTATGTTAATTGCTTCAAAGAGAAAACTGAAACAATTTTCAGGAAATCTTAATATAACCATTGGTAGTCATAACATTAAACAGGTCGTACACTTATTGCCATGTTGACGAAACACCAGGTAGATCAACCGGCTGACGTTGTAGGTTGCCGAAACTTAAGCCCCTTACAGACGAGCAAGTTTTCTATGTCAAATTTTTATGTGGCAACTTTTATTTGCTCGTCTGTACGCGCCACTTTGCCAAAGTTTTATATGACAAGTGCACTACTTGTTGAAAAGCTAGCATGCCAGCTTTTCAACAAGTTCACTTACAATTGTAATTAAAAAGTGGCAAAGTGATAACTTCTTCGTCTGTACGGTCAACAAAGAAAACTTGTCAAAGTAAATTGAGCCCAATAGTACGTCAGCCAGCGGTGTGTTGGTCACTTTATGTAAGGATCCAACAACATTTAAATTTGTCAAAGACAAACTTGTCATAAAAAATTGTTGTGCATACACACCGACACTTGGCAAAGTAAACTTGTCATAAAAAACGTGTCATAGAAAACTTGCTCGACTGTAAGGGGCTTTAGCTTCAAATATTATTAAATAAATTTGTTTGCAATATTTCGTCCTTATGTGCTTCTATTTGTCACAGGGTGTGGTTTCGTCGACCAACTACCAACATACAAACATTAAAAGAAAGACAAAAGGCCTTAGCATTCTTCCAATCCCCGAAAAATGCGGAAAACACTGCATCAATTCAAGACTGTTTGAAAAATATTAAATGTATCTCGGTAAGTTCACACAATCGCAAGATGCAACATGATATGGACAGCATTTATGTTAAACTTGATAATCGAACTTTTTATAACGCAAAGTGAACTGTGTTTGAGCTACGCCGGATCTTCAAAGCATCCATTAATTGGATCTTTAGCGGATGGTCTTCTATGCTTTTAAATGAAGATTATTTTTGTTAAGCGCACGTTGGTAAGGATGGCTTCTGCACAAGCCTCAATCGGTGACTGGCAGTCTTTATACAAGGTAAACTGAATGTATATACAGTACAGAATATTGGGTTTACAGTAACATGTGATTGAATATTCGGAGTGGTTGTACTCTGCTTGGAATACCGGACTGGAACACTTGTGTGATTTTAATGCTTTTAGACAGTGTACAACGCTATTTACATTGCCAACATCTGCAAAACAATACCTGATGTGGAAATTGCTCACAAGGTAATCAACATTAGTTGTACTTATCAATAGTCATTTACCACCTCTCAGAATAAAGATTTTCATTCGCTCCGTGTGACAAATTACGTTTGAGAATTGCATTGTATTTGACTTTGAAAATACGTGACAAATGAAAATTGTCTTGGAGAATGCTTTATCTAATGGGGGGACGAGTATAGGATGGTCATACTACAATCTGATCATGAGATAACTAATTGCTGCAACACTACAGTGCAAAACATTCATACAAGAAAAAAAAACATTGTCTAAACAGGAATATTTTAGTGAAAACTATAAATTCAACTTTTTATATAGATTACACGAAATTTTTCTGAAGATCTTCACAGGATTGCCTCATTGATCAACAAAATAGTAAGAAAATTATCATTTTAATATTGCCATGGATCATGTTGATCAATGACGACCACCAACGACAATATCGATATGGAATGATTTTTTTACTTGTGTTTTTATCAACCTCGATCTTAGGGCCTTGAAAGAGGCCTAAAACTGAGGGAGGGAAAAGGCCCTGGCACCAACTGCTATCTTCTGCAATTTCATTAGTGTATAACCTCACCCAGTTAATTTATTCAAAACCGTATATCTGTATATCTGCGAGGAGAAAAAATTACGAGTAAAATTTAACGTCTTACTAAGGCGCTGCATTACGTGTTTTTTTCTAAACACTTTGGAAAAAAATTCGCATATACAGTTATCGCGTTAATTTATTCAAAAACCACGATCCGTGGTTTTGAAAGCCAGCCGTTTTACTCACTCTAAAAGGCCCTAGGAACAAGGTTGGTGTTTTTATTTGATAGAAAACAGGGTGATGAAAAACTTAATTGTCACTGAATGTATTTTTGTCAAATTTGATTATTAATTTCGGATTTCTAGAGAGAGCGCTTTCCCGCAATTTGGGAGGAGGTTTTGAACTAATTAGCCTACTTGGTATCCCCCCCAAAAAAAATCTCCCCGGGATTTGAACCTTTTACAAGTATGGTTTTAAAGACAATTGAGAGGAGGAGTGACAGTCACTATTCCACCTCCTCTTGGCTAATGTAAAGTGATAACTGAACTGGTTACTGTACTTACGACGTTCCTGGCAAATGTAAAGTGATAACTGAACTAGTTACTGTACTTACGACGTTCCTGGCAAATGTAAAGTGATAACTGAACTAGTTACTGTACTTACGACGTTCCTGGCAAATGTAAAGTGATAACTGAACTGGTTACTGTACTTACGACGTTCCTGGCAAATGTAAAGTGACAACTGAACTAGTTACTGTACTTACGACGTTCCTGGCTAATGTAAAGTGATAACTGAACAGGTTGCTGTACTTGCGAATATTGACACATAAGTACCTTGTATGTTTGCATGGTGAATATCAAATTAAAATATAATTTTGTGGAAACACCACGTAAGTTTATTATCGCAAAGCTTTCGATCCGTAAGCTCGGATCTTCATCAGTGCTAATAATAATGAAGATCTGAACTTAGGGATCGAAAGCTTTGGTGTTTCCACAAAATTATATTTTAATATTGGCACATGTTCACCATCATAATAGTTAGTGAATGCAACAATAACTTGTTATCTCGTTGTTTCCAAGGTCGACTTTGATGACTCTACATCACAAAATAGATTTGTGGTCAAACCTGGAGTGGATGAAAACCTGGATGAAAGTATGAAAACCTGGATCATCAGCATTTTTAGCAAAAGGGCATCATATATCATAAATTGTTTTTCAGAGAAACGGACATACAATGGACTGCCAGATTTCATGACTAAGGTTGCACAAGAGGAACTTAGTAAACTGGACGCATCAATAACTGAGTGTAATATTCTGTACTTGCCCCAGGTAAAAATTCTTTATGCAATGACCCTGCACAATCTGAGGTACAAACTGGCCGGAAGGAATAATGACATAAATGCTTTCTGAAAAAACAATTAATGCAACTCTATGAAACTTTATGTACGGTTAATTCGATCAAAAAGCATGATGCATTACGTCTCTGGTGACACCTGTGCAGAAGATTCAGCCTGGCTATGCCATTGATTATCTGTCAATATGGCACTTTTTTATTGTATGTATTTGATTATTGTTTAGCTTGGTTACCTCTTAGCAATCCCTAAAACAGAGCAAATGAAAGAAGAAAAGGATTTTGAAATGGAAGGATTAGAGTTTGTTGTAAGTGTTGATATCCTTTATCATAGCTATATTTGTTTTTACCATAAGTAATTTGGCCTCGTTTAAACTCTAGAAGTTATTGTTCCTATCATATTTAAGAAATATAAAACATTTTCAGCGAATTTTGTGATATATAGTTATATCAACGCGTGTGAAAATTGGAAAAACGATTGGAGAAACAATTTCGAGTTTTCCCAGTTTCCACGAGTGTTGATATAACTGTATATCAATACGGATAAAATGTTTTCTATATCATTTATAATATAGCACAAATATAGGCAAGACGGAGTTATATCAACACGGCTCTTAGCCAATCAGCGTTTAGAATTTACGTAAACTATATATTATCTATACTATTATTCACTGCCTAAGACAACGAGGAATAATTATGTTATCTTATAATATTCATCCTAAATTTTGCTACAATTTTTATCACTAAATGTTAACCTGAACCACGTTTTAGTTTTTCTCCGAAAATACAGCACATTACAAGAGCGATAACACCAGAGGTATATTAAAAACTACAACTTATCATTTGAAATTAAATTTCATTTAAACATGCTAGTCAAATGTGACTTTTGCGATGAAATTTGTAGAACTGGACCGCCTGTTAGGTGACACATTATGTGAAATAACTGGTAAGGATAAATTTAAAAAGTTTTATGAGTTTCCTGCCCTTTGACCATTAAAACTATCATGAAACACTAAAAGTCGCAGCTTGTAAACTGTTGAAACATATTAGCTTTCTTTGTTCAAGGGAAAAGGCTGACGACCTGCTCTACTGGTTTCATTTCATGCACTCTATTGTTATCTAAATACTCATATTTTCTTAGATCACGAAACTGCGATCATGCATAGACTGCAAAGCATTGTTTTGGAACATACTGCGTTGCTTCTTAAAGTCATGGAATACACAGCCGAACTCGACTGGTAAGATCTTCTTAAAATTATGTTATATAGTGAAGTCGCTTGACCAAAAGATTGTTACTGGCGTGGACAAACTTGAGCACCCCCTCTACAATTGATTAACTATGCATCCTAATCAATTTGAGAGGAGGTGTCTAAAATTTTCAAGTCAGGGGGGTGTTACCTCAATAAGGTGGTACGTTAACGGTTGGCAATTTTTCTTTGCCAGTCAGTGATATTTAATTTGAGAACATCAAACAGGAAATTATATGTGCCCATTTATCTGTTGTCAAGTCCATGTCTTTGAAAAATATCCCAACACCTTATTATTAAATACAATGATTGAGTAAAACATAAACAAACATTCGGAACCGTTATTTCAAAAAAGTAACTTTTCCCTCCCGGGATGATAAATTTTTCGAATATCTTCATTACATCCCCAGAAACATTTCAATTTGTCATTAGGAGTCGCGGGGAAAGAAATACTGACTTTGTCTGCTTTGTCACGATCTTGCCAATTTTTGCCGCTAAGCGACCGGACTAATAGCATTTTACCGTCGATGATTTTAAATCTTTAGCTGAATTTCGATTTCAACATGATCGATTTCTAAATCACGTCTAGTTGATGAAAACAGGTGATGGAAACAGTAAATGAGTAACGTAATGACGTCAGAATGAAAGCCAGCTCCAGTCTCTTCCGAGATAGCATTCGACCTTCAATTCGGACTTATGAAACTTGCGCTCGTAAAAAAACACGTTATTACACATGTTTTTGTATTTCCTGGGTTTTCTAGCTTTCAGTTGACAGGAGTGGAATCCCAAAAAAAATCGTGATTCTATATATGAAAATATTTTAAGGTCACTTTTGTATGAACTATTTCAGGTGAATTTGTACATGTGTTTCCTGACGATATTTTACATTGCACTGCACTAGTTTCTACATCAGTTGAAAGTAGAAATTTTCTGGCAGAAAGTTTTTACCAGTGCAATGTAAACAGAAAATTAACTGATGAAAGCAGATACCATGCACAAATTTAGGAAAGAAAACTCAGTGTCAATAAAACGCCCATGAAAACAAAATCATCTGAACATCTCTCATATATTTTGCATAAGACCGGGTGTTCATAAGAGTTAAAGGTTACATAACAAATTCCTGATGAATGAAGTTGACTGAATTGCTGCTAAAAGTGATCATTATTTCGTCTGTAAATAATTTCAGTTTGCAAAAAATTTTTTATTTCGAATCCATGGTCCCAGAAACAAAAATATTTTTCTAACTGTGTCAGTTGGGGTGGTCGAGATTGGAGAAAAGTTCTTTTTTCTATTAGTTTTTAACTGTTCGTGCGTGACATTTTTTTGCCTTAAAATGTTGGGTCATTGGCATTGCTTCCTACAGTTCCCCCCCCCCCATACTCCAATTACTCAAGGCATTCGCAGTAATTAAATTCAGAGATGAAGTTATATGTAACTCATTTACTAGAACACTATAAATACTGTAAATTTGGCATTCATTCAAATTCAGGCTAGTTTATAACAATAGCATTTCCATGTGTTTTAGTTTGATTGCTTTATCAGTGCATGCTAAAGAAAATAATTACGCTTGCCCAGTGCTGACTGAAGAGAATCGTTTGACTATCAAAGGAGGAAGGTACGTAAACTGTCTGCAATGTTTTTTTTTACATTTAGTTTTTACGCCCTAGAAAAGCTACAAATTTATACATAGGGTGGTAAATGTATGCATGGCATAGTAATATGTCAGTGTTAATATTTTAACATGTTTTAAGATCATGTCTTTTCTGGCAAAATCCATGTACGGTTGCAGAGAAATTCGTAGTATGGAAGAAATTACCATGTTTGCAACTAAAAATCATTCAAAATTTTCAATTTAATATGAATTTTAGCAAATACAACCGCGCAGTCTACTCTTTAAACGTGGAAAAATAATTATATAAGTTTTTGTCTTTTAGGCACCCATTGCAAGAGATGTATGTTACGCCGTTTGTAGCCAATGACACTCACGTCGAAAAGGAAAAATCCAGAATGAAGATATTAACTGGACCAAATGCAAGTGGAAAAAGTGTTTATCTGAAACAGGTAACGTAATGGACGCTATCGATCAACACTCGCAGAAATACATGATATACATGCACGAAGATTTGTAAATCTTTCAAATATCTGATTTGGTTGAATAAAACCCTTGTCGTGCAAGTATAAGTTGCCCGATTTTTTAATTACAGTACTAGTCGTTCTTGGATTTCTGGATTTCACTAATAGGGATACTGCAGAAAATTAATTGCTTTTAAACCACGCCTCTCTCAGAAACAACTATCAATAGCGTCTATTGTAAATATACTGAAAGCTTTTATTTTAGGTTGGTTTGATCGTATTCCTGGCACACATTGGAAGTTATGTACCTGCTGAGTCAGCAACTATTGGTATCACTGACAGAATCTTTACAAGGATTCACACTAGAGAGACAGTTTCTGTGGGCTTGTCAACTTTTATGATTGATTTGAACCAGGTATTATTATCCGGATCATAGTCCACCAGTCCCTATGTGAAAAGAGTACAATTGGCAATAGTCAAATCAAGCTGTGGGACTCTCTGAAGAATCAAGTGGGGAAAATTGACGGCGTGGGTGCATAGTTTTCGTGTTTTTATGAAATTGCTTTTGTTAGTTTTAATAAAGAAAGCTTGCCACTTGATTGCGTTTTCTACAAGATTAGTTGCTTGGGAAGGGCTGTAATCTTATCACAAGTTAACGTTCTGTGAAAAGTTGTAGGTTTCGTCCAGGTACTTCGGCTTCCACCAACAGGGGGAAAGTTGACAGATTAGGTTAGGTGATACAGGCCCACATTAAATTGTCTTGCACTGACCCTGCTCTTGTTGTGAAGCGAAGCGAAATGAATTAGAATATAAACAAATGACACTAAGAAATTTCGAAAGAAACTTGTTTTTTTACTAAATTTATGTCTTTTGATAATTAGTACCTAAAGTACTTAGTACTTTCGTCAAGAATAATTTAATTGTCGCTTTATTTTTCCAATGCATTCAAAATTTTAGATTGCTATTACTGTTGACCCCAGGACTAAGGCAACTTACAATAAATTACGCTATCTAGTCAATCCCACCCCCACAACGTTTTAAAATGTATTTTCAAAGAGATAAATTTCCTCATTAATTCTGTAGCTTCCTGTTTATAGGTGGCAAATGCTGTTCAATTTGCAAGTGAAAGATCTCTCATACTCATTGATGAATTTGGAAAGGGAACAGCAACAGTAAGTTTGATACAATCAATTTCTTCTCTGCAAAACTGTAACATTTATGGTAAAAGGGTTACTAGAGATTACTGATGTGCTCAAATTAGACGGAAATCTAATGTTCTACTGTATTTCAATGTTTAAGGTTGATGGACTATCGTTATTAACAGCGTGTTTGAAACATTGGTTATCTGCTGAAAAGCGCTGTCCTAAAGTTCTAGTATCCACGCACTTTCACAGCATTATTCAACAGAAACTCCTGCCTCTCACGTCTCTTTTAAGTTTTCAGGTAGGAAAGTTGCTCTGCAAAGCTACTGTAATCAGAGACGTAACTAGAACGTTAATTGGGGGGGGGGGGGTGTATATTCATATATTCATTTTCTGCCCGACGAGCTTCTTTTCAAGTCAAATTCAAATTTCTCAAATTGAAAAGAAATCTGTCGGGCAAAACATGCATATATGAATATACACACCCCTCCCCCCCTCCCTCCAACCAATTAACGTTCTAGTTACGTCCTTGAGTGTAATGGATTCAAAGCCACTGTAATAATGTAGAGTGTTTTATTTCTAGACGATGGAAACCATGCAGAATGGTGATGAATTAGTTTTCTTGTATCAACTTGTTGATGGTTACACCAACACTAGTTATGCATGTCATATTGCTGCTTTGGCTGGAATTTCCAGTGACATAGTACAGCGAGGCCATGAGGTGTGTACAAACGTAGTCAAACAAACTAAAATTTACATTTAAATTAACCCGCAATAATTACGGTTAATTTGTACTTGTGAACATAAAACGGCATGCTTGCTATTGATGTTCTTGGAAAATATTGTGTGGCAAAGTCGTTACGTTCTGACCTAGAAAGCTTTTGTATTGTGCTGCCTAGTCTTAGCCTTCTTTTTCTTTTTTGCAGCTGCTTTGACATATCTAAATAGGTTCTAAAAGTTTTATGCTTGTGTGTGATGTGCCACCTTGTGCTGTAACGCGACACATGGGTGGCAGTCACATGCTCTGAGGTCTTTTTCACGTACTGTGATTATTTGTGAAACGGAAATATCAATACCTCAAATAGATGCAAATATTTCGTCGTTAATTAGTAATTTGACAGTTCAAGCGTACTAGTAAAAGTACACTTTCATTTATATCATTGTCGTGTTTCTAACTTTATGCATGCATTTTCTCTACTTGTCAGATCCTTAATCTAATTCGAAACAACAAAGCAATCAAAAGAAAAGACAGCAAAGAAAATGAAGAAGAAATGAAGAGGTGAGTCATGGCGCTCAGAAAAGAATGTTTTACTGTAAAATGAGAGCTTGTTGGCTGATGAAGTTGGCTGTTGATGTTATTCTATTTGCAATTTGGATTCTTTGTTCGTCTTTGAAGAGAGATTTGCATTCATTCTGACTTTTTTGTGCATCTGATGACTCCTCATATATTCGTGTTCTGCACAATTAATTTTTTTTTGAAATCGAATCGACTTCAAAAGAAATTAACTGTGCAGAACACGAATATATGAATATGTCCCCCTCACTTATCGCGCTGGTGACACCACTGGGAACGAGATTACTAGTGTAGCCAATCAAATAATGATCTGTCCAGGTCTTGCTTGCAGTGTCATATGACGTTTTGCAATATCAAAACAATATCCGACATGTTGGCAAAAATTCTTCATTCAACCAACTGCTACACATCTGTGGATTAATATAACGTTTCTGAAGGCTCTTCAGCATAGTCTTGCAATTTCCATTTATTTAATCTTCTTTATATGCTAGCCAATATGGCGAAATTCGAAACACACACTCGGTATGATTTCACTTGCCAGAGCTCTGAGAAGACACTATTGAGGCTACCTTAACGGAACATCCAGGCGGTTCTGCTCAAAAGCATTGCCTCAGAAGCTACAACCTCGTAATATTGCGAGACAAATATGAGACATCTTTGATCCAAGGACGTACCTGTCTAAGCGCTCAGTTAAGCTAAAAGCTCTCGTGTGTACCCACCTATAAACTAAATTATAATATTACAACAATTATAGTATTACAGTCGTAAGTATTTTAATTCCAAACGACCGACTCATCGAGAGCCCCTCCTTGTGGGAGGAAACAAAGAAGTCGGATTTCAGCTGTTGCTAACTCTTGACCTTACAAACGAAAGGCGTTCCTCGGTCAAGCCATCGAGTGGGTTTCGTATTTTAGGAGCAAATGTATATCATATTTCGTTTCTAGATATTTCTAGAGTACGCTGGTAAAATTTGATCTGATCGATTATATTCCTGACCACAAAATCATCATCAGACCAACCCATACTTACTAATTATTAATCTTTTGTTGATTCGAAACATTGTACGATAAAATACAACCATGAATAACAAGACGTGATTATTATGGTGTAAAAAATAAGCAAAACAGGAACGAGGTTAATGTCGGCTAAAATAGAATGATTGAAATGGTACCGGAACGACAGAGTATTTTTATAAAATACAAAATAATATATAGCAACTGAATACATGCACTAACGATTTTATGAAAACTATAATTAAAACTATAATTTAATTTTTAAAAGCGCTTACTTCTTCCCATTTTTATTTTGATGCAGAAATATTTATGCCAGTTAATTTTTATCTTCAAGATGTTGGATGTGAAGAGATTTATCGATTATGTGATTTTTCGATATACCGCTGGGCCGGGTGTTGCTGTGTCTGTACCATTATACACTAATATTCATGACAAAAATTACCATTTACGATCTGTTCATCTACTTACTATATCCATGTTATTATGTTTAGTAAATAAATACACGAATATTAAATTATATTATAAATAATTAAGCAAATCCTGAACAGATTATGTTAATATCGCTCTCCAACACTTAACAGTGTTGGAAAGTGATAATAAAACAAAAATTGACATTTTCATCCGGTTTGTAGGCGTGGGGGTTTCGTGCCAAATTGCTTGTAATTTATCTTGTAAAGTTAGACCGAAATTGGGACAAATGTTTGTACAGTGCAAATAAATTTACTATTATGAATAATAGTAATTGAGCAGGTAAATATTCGTATATTCATGTTCTGTCCGACTCCTTTCTCTTGAAATTAATAAATGAGGTTGATTTCAACGAAATTAGTCTGGCGAAACGCAAATCTATGAATATTACCCCCCCCCCCTCTTTCCACGCCCTTGGATGGATTTAAAGACTCTTAGACGGAGTAGTTCGATCGGATTACCTGTGTAAACATGTAGTTATTGTTTATTGAGTTTATATATAATTCAGTGCAATTATGTGCGAATATACAGTATAATCATGGGTGCCCGGTATATGTCAGACTTTCAAGATTAGGAACGTTGTAGTATATATGCTTATACTGTCTAAGTCTTTAGTACATTGAACAAATATATATAGTTTTATTCCTGAAATGTGTTCAATTGCTAACAATTAAAATTTTAAAAATTTTTAGGTTTATATCTTTTTAACTTTATATATGCTAGTGATATATTCCTTGTATTTTATATTTTTATTGCCATTCACTTTTGGTGCTATACCATCAACAATAATAATAATAACTTGGTTTCGTTTTGGTACTAATGTGGTGAAAACTGACGATGATCAGACGTATATATTTGCGCAGCTTTTAACCTTTTGACCCAGAAACCAACGAGGAAGTAAAATAATTTTGTATCTATTAATCTATCGAGTTTTCGTGCATTCTTGTGGAAAGTATTGCAAAGCCAAAAGCATAAAAATGAATAAATTAGTGAAACAATTTAATGTTACGGTTGTGATTATGGTCATGGTTTCCTTATTATAGTTTTTATTTTCTATGTTTGTGCTTGAGAATATTGTTTACAATATTTTTGTTAAGGTCACATTTAGGACTGAAATATCTTTTCCTCTGCATCTTTACTTTAGCTTTCTTCACCTCATTTAGGTTTTATATTTTTATGAAATTCAATCAGGGAAACGACGCAATTCAAGACTTACAGCAATCCTGACAACCAAACATATTACATATATATCAACTTTTTTTATTCCGCTTTCAGGCTCTCAAGTATCGTCAATCAATTCCTGGACCTAGACACTGAAAACTGCAACTACACATCGTTTTTTAAAACTGTCTTGGCGTCGCAAAGTGAGATTGTTAAGAAGGAAAACGCAATGTAAATTCGTGGAAATAACTATTTAAAATATTTATTTCATTATGTTAATATGTTTAATGGCGTTAATCAATTCATTATGCTGTATTGTATCATTTTACAGCTTTATAGCTAATGTTTGTATACACAATTGCTTCGTTACAGCTTGTTTCATGCATCCACAGCTTTGGTATTCCCATAGTTGTACTACACATGTGAATGTAACACGAGACAAGACAAAAAATTGCTTAGCTATGACAAATCTAGATAGATTACAAACTTCTTAATCTCTTTGGCACGGCGCATAAGTATGAAAAGCTCATCAACATTCCCTGGTAAAAACTTTGTAGGATCCCTTCTAAACCGTGACATTGATCCGCGGTAGTGTGGTTATAATTATTGGTAAAAAATTATATATTCAAATTTTTTTAGTAAGCAGTCGCGTGATCCGAATTAAATCAGATTTAAAGTATTACAATGTTACAAAGGTGATGTATTTGTAAAAATACATATATAGTACTGTCTTTGACTTTTGACAAATGTTAGCGACATGTTTTAGCGAAAACGTCGTTTCAGATTACTGGAAGACAGCGGAAGTCGCTGATATGTAACATTATCCATTCCCCTCGAAACCATTATCTCATTCCGGATGTGTGTGAGTGGATATATTTGCGTCACGGCTATATAAACAAGTGCTGGACAACATTGTATTCAGTCTGCTAATCAAGTCAACGTGGTAGGAAATAATATATTCAGGATAATCAGAGTTGCGTGGGATCGGCATAGTGTCTGCTCACTTCACACTTCAAATAAAATGAGGAGTCGTACTCGTTCTACAATTGACAATTATAAATTTGTCATATTTGGCTCAGCTGCTGTTGGAAAGTCCTCTCTCCTCAGAAGACTTATCCATGATGAATTTGTGGTTGACTACAAACCAACAGTGGAAGATATCTACAGACATGTCATACAATCGAATAACCGACTTTGTAATCTTAGTATTGTGGACACGGGAGGAACACACGATTTTCCAGCTATGAAAGAATTGTATATCAAAGACTCAGCTGCTTTTATTTTAGTGTTGTCTGTTAATGATATAACGTCATTGGAACAATTTAAAAAAGACGCTCAGACTATCCTAGCATGCCGGGCAAATGCGAAAATCATAACAATTGTGAATAAAGTTGATATCCTAGAGAGATCATTTTCGTCTATACAAGTGATTCGATATATGGAAAAACAGAGAACTAGATATCCACAATTCCAGTATAAATATTTGGAGACATCGGCTGAATGTAATATGAATGTTCGCGAAATTTTTCACGAAGCAGTCGAATTATTATCGCCTGGATTTAAAGAAAAACAAAAGTCAGGAAAACGTGGACAACTGCAAGCTTGCACAATTTTATGATGGGCAAAGAAACAAAACTGTTGTAAATAAATAATAATGTAAGGTTTTGTTTGCAACTTGTGATTTCTCATCAGATCTATTTTACACAATCAGTGCAATGTGAATTTGTAAATTAGGATGCGAATGTTTCCAAGATGCCTTCAATATCTGATTATATTCATAATTTAGTAGGTCTATCGTAATAATTTAATATATAGACGCGTATATATACAGCGTGCGCCGGTGCATTCCATGTGTAATTTGACCTTACTATACTTGCCTGAAAAGCTTGCCTGAACTTGGCCATGGTATTGTGTAATTTTGTATGTATTGTAAAAATTTGTACATAAGTTGTATAGGGTGAGTAAAAAATTCAAATTCAAATCAGCCGCGAATTTCATTACGGTTTATTCCCTCGGGTCTACAGTGAACAGATCGTGACTTGGTACATGGTACAGGGTGAGTAAAAAAATGATACTATTGAAATTCAAACTAGCATTCTTGCAATTTGACAGACGTTGATGTAAAATAAAGTCTAATTCCCCGTGGAAGTTAAAATGCATAATTCTAGCCACGCAAGATTTGTCAGAAACAAGACAAAGTCAGAAACAAGACTACAATACAGACCCATGGGAATAAACCGTTATGAAATTCGCAGCTAATTTTTTTACTCACCCTGTATAAATGAGACGTGTTGTACATATATATTTTAGATAAAATGCTTATTAAAAATTAAGAGCTTTATATTTGCTCAATACTTAATCATTGTAATCAATACAGGTTTTGGCTGGACTAGTTTGATGCAAAATTCATGGTTCCGGGTCCTGATCTTTCTCATATCTTTAACTTCCTGTCATTAGCGAATCTTTAAATCTTTATCGTTGTTCATTTCTTTAGAAATTGATTCCTTATACGGTCTATAAACACAGAAAAAATTGCATTTTCATGAAAAAATGTCGGGCTGACTTCGCCACTGCTTTCAGTGTCACTTTGAATAAGAAGCTTTTTCAGTTTATGTAAGTAGTTTCTGATTGATTTGCAAATGATATTGTAAACTGTGATTTGCATATTTATTGCAGTCTAATAAACTGAAACTATGTACTTCCTTAACATTCAGGGGCCAGTTGTTCAAAAGCCGGTTAGCTTAACCCTGGGTTAACGTAAAATCAAAATTAAATTTCCTTTGAAGTTTGTTTACAAATTTGAAGATATTCTTCAGAAGTTGTGTCTAAATCGATGGTAGTTCGAAGCCCCGAAGTTTTAAAGTAAACAGATGTGTAGAAATACAGAAACTTAAACAGTGGGTTAAATTTCAACCCAGGTTTAGTGCTAACCCAGCTTTGAACAATTGACCCCAGGTGCACGAAAATTTACTGATGATGCCGCTAATTGTGATCGTGGCACTTGTCAGAGTATCTGAAACTGCTATTGGTGTGCAAAATACTATTTACAAACATCTTGTATGCTATTTGCAGAGCATGAGAGGGACTTCATGTTCAGAGCGTGCTTGCTACCACAATTTACCTACGTCCAGTACCCAAAATTAAGTTAAAATCGAACAAGTCATTGTAGAAGGTAAACAAAACACTTAAAACCTTAAACTTCATTGACTTTCTATATTACATGACAATAATCAATATATAATTTCAATGAATGTGCCAATGTGCCAATGAATTGGACAACTCTGTATATAGTACGATCCATAAACGCGACATTCTTATAAAATGTCTATACTATAGATCACTCAATTTAGTTTCTAATATATTAATACCAATTAATTGTAGCTTCATTTACCGGCTTTACTGAGATTTTGTTCTTTGACAGACTCACTAAACGTTCGTTACACTTGAGACTTTCCAGTCCAAGTCTATATGATATATAAATATTATATAACAAACGTTCTCTTCTGCCGATAGTCGACACGCAATTACACACCTAAACAACGATAAGATTTTTAGTTCTTGTGACAATGTGTGCTAAACCAGCAGAAATATGACTATTCATTGTATGACGTTTGGGCGACATACACTCTTCCAGACGTTACTAAATGAATCTTAAACATCGACTGATAACTGACAGGTGTTCGGACAAACAAAATTTTCTTATCGGAGCAATCACGCTTACCTAAAACGTGGGTGTCGTTTGCTACTTCCCGGAAATTAATTTTCTCCCGGAAATTAATTTTCCCCTAAATATGTAGTATATATTATTCATTACTGAACTTGATGTAAATTAACAACCTAACTCTTTCAACATTAGCCAAACTGATATATCAAAGAAATTTTTTATGTGTCAGCGAGCTTGATCGAGTCTTAAGTTGCGAAAGTACGAAAAACGCGGGAGTTGCGCAATTAAATGTCAAGCTGCAATATGTGAAATTTTATAAAATCTATCTGTTTTTATTTTGCTCGATCTATAGGCGCTATGTACCTGTATAAGAGTATTTTAGTGCTCTTCCAATTTCCCAAGTAACTGTTTTTTTAAGACTCGCTGAATTAATTTGGTCGACCAAATGAATTTCTCGTTACATCTGTTTAAACAATGACAAGATCCACCAAGTCGCCAAGCGGAGAACGCCTGCACTAAGCCGGATTGCCAAGTACATAACTTTGCGCTGAATGAATGAAATGCTCAAATCTGTTTTTCAAGACTAAAACTACGCGATAGTAAATCGCTGGACTTTTACTGAAATAGCTCCTATACGTCACAACGTCATGGCAACCACGTTAATGTCTGGAAAAATTAAGTAGAATTTAGAGAACATAAATGGCATATACAGGAAGTCTCCAAAAAAGAGGAGTTCTGCACTCAAGTTTAAATTTTGAAAAGAATATTAAGCAATGAAACTAGAGTTTATTTTCGTTGAAAAGTGTATTCATTCAGCTTTCTTTGGATATATATGTCTATATGAAATTACATCATAGTCATTAATCAATCGCGATTGAAAGTTTTTAAAATTGAGATAGCGCTGTAATTGCATCACATGTTCACAATCTGTATTTAAAGTGGCTATCTAGATTTTATGTGTGGAAGCTGAATATTCATCTTATTTTTTTATTATTTCTAGATCTGTCGATCTTCTGTAATAAAAGTTTGTTTGGCAGTAAATTTGTCCTGAAACAGCTCAAAAGAAAGTACTAATCACTGTCTCATGCATTAAGTCATAAAATGTGGTGAATGCATTTAATTTCAATCAGATCCATTTAATTTCGTTCAAGGGAATCTTAATCAAAAAAATTCATATTCTTTTTCGATATTTTGTGTAATTCTGTGAACATTAGTCAGTCTCAAACTACCCATGTGGCACGAGATTATGTGCTTTTTTGGAGCATCTCAAATTGACCACTTGCGCTAAAATTGCCCCTGCGGTCTTATTACTGTCTAGACAAGGAATATCTTGTTCCAAAGGCAAATGAACAAGCCATAAAACAAAAATAGTCGGTCTATATGATCACGTTTTCATTCAGCAATCAATCTAGAAGTTGGACTCCGTTTTTTTGGGACACCTTACATGTGTAGTCGATTTTCAACGTCGTCAGAGTGAAGAGTTAAAACATTTGTTCAAGCGTATAAATTTCTAGGCCACAACTCTGCATGTGATGAAATTCTGGTCAATGGTAAGCTCCAAGATCCTATGGTCTCTTAAGTTTTGTTTGTGTCTATATTCAAAACTCTTCCAGAAAGTTTCTTGAGGAATGTACTATAATTAGAGGCATATACTATAATCCCCGGGCCAACGGCGCGAAGCGCCATTCCGGGCGTAAGCCCGGGGCGAGGGTTACTAATCGTGCATAAGCGAAGTTCAAAGTCGCTGTTCATGGGCAATGGGGGTGAGATTTTGTTTGGTAGGTCATAACGTCATGCTCACACTGATCTCAACAATATGGCGGACTATCATGAATGGCTAAAAATGCAAAAAGTTTTGGGAACTTTAACAACAATTTATTGTTGTAAAAATTCAATAAAAAGCATTTATCAGGTCAACAAATATGGAGTCAAGCAAGCAGCGAAAGGAAAACGAGGGAGCAGAACGTTTAGCAAGGCGAAACGAGCGTAGAGGACGACAAAGACTCGAGAGACTGCCGAAGAAGATTGAAGAGAGATTAATTCGGGGAAAATACAGAGAAGCGCCAACAATTGACTATGGCGTGAAACACAAGACAAGTTTGTTGACAATGCGTATTTATACTTGAGTTTTAATGCTTTATAAAGACCGGCGTAGCCGTACTCCTCCAGTCTATTCACCGTTTAAATTCCGGTAATAATTCCGTGTTCTAATATAAATCTTAATCCAAGCCCTAATCCAGACCCTAATCCAGACCCTAATCCTAACCAGCATTTTATTTGTCATGTTTTAACTTTGATGGATTGAAGATTAATTTCGCGTACTGAGAACACGGAATTATTACCTAAATTCCAGAGTATAAAGTTTATGTTTTGTAAATGCAAGACTGTCTTCTTATTATTAATGTAAGTAATAGGTCGTATTTTATACCAAATTTAAGCTTGCATTAGGCGTTATAACATAACGATGACAAATTTTGTGCCATTTAAAAAAATTGTCAATAAAACAAGGATTAAAAACTGATATTTTGTCATTTTGAAAAAATATACAGAAAGAATAACAATTGCCGTGTTGCTATGAAAACAACCTAGTATGGACTTCATGTAATTCCGAAAATATAGTTGCATGCTCTTAGTTAGTGGCGAGGAGTTGCTGCATGCATGTATTGCTAGTTTGTATAGAATTGAAACACAAAGCAGCAGCCATGAGTAACATGCACTGGATAAGTTCTTATTGCAGTTTTCTGCACGGTGCTAGTTCATTGAAGTACAAATAAAAACTAGAACGTAAATCGTTTAGGTTTTTAAAACAATTATGTAATTTTGTCATTTCTATATTATGTATTCTTACGACATACAGCTAGAGGTAATAGGAAACTCTAATTTTAAAATGAATGTGAATAATAATGTCAATGAGATTTGTGCCACTGTACGTACGTGCGCATTTTGGTGCATCATTTTGCTTCCTAATATATTTCGTGCAGTCAAAAAGGAATACTGAACTGATATATTTACGCACTGTGCTCATTAGAATTCAAGTTTTGTTTTATCATTCTTGCGACTAAAAATTGTTTCAATCAACAATTTTTGATACATATTTTGAATTGTGGAACCTGAATGTGGGTGATCGCGTGCCAAGGAATGACGTCTAGCTATTAATGGTGATGACATCTCAACGACCACGCTTTGCTCTGCGTGGTAATAAGAAAATTATTGTTATGTACTATCTTATCCCGTTAGCCTCTGGACGTTTACATTCCTTCGCTCAAAAGCCGCTACAGTAAACAATATGGAAACATCGTACTCTACCAACTCTCACACTACTCGACAACACACTTTTCTTATCCAAAGTGCTGAACGTGGCACTTAAACTATGCGTGTCACGTGACCACTTACGTTACCTGTTAGCGTGGGGGAGGATTGCAGAGATGTAAATATTCTTGGAGAAGACGCTGGTTCACGAACTACAAGCTTATAGTTAATTTCATTTCTAGAGCAAACTTTCAATGTGAATTTTCTATAAAATATAAATATTACAAAGCTATAAAATATCGTTAATTCAGTTTTAAAACATCTCTGACCATGTCAGATTTATCAATCGTGCCATCCAACCCACGTACAGTCTTTCGTGGGAGGTAAAGTAAATTATTTGCATGCCTCATGCTGAAATAAGTTTTGACGCGTAGATTGCAGTTAATCTAGTACGTTCGAAAAAAAACCACCAATATACCAGCCAACAATTTTAAGAAATGTAGAATAAAACATAATCCGAAGATTAGTTTCTTGAAACCCAGGATACGGATTAAAACAAGACGATATTGAGTTGTGATATTTCGATTTTATTGCAAAATCATCATCAGACAGACAGACTGATGATGTTTTTGCAATAAAATCGAAATATCACAACTCAATATCGTCTAGATCTTGTTTTAATCCGTATCCTGAGTTTCAAGATGCTAATCTTCGGATTATGTTTTATTCTAGAACGTCGGCACATAAATTTATAAGATATTTTTAATTATTTTTTACTTTTAACAATAGATATTTTTAGACTTGACCTGATTTTGATTGGGTATGTATACCAAACTATATCTGTAGTATTGCCACAAATATTGAAGAGGAAAATTTAGCTACAGTCTGGACAAAATTGTTGAGACACATATATGAGCGATCATATATACGTTATATTTCTAATAGTTGTATATATAATTCTCTTTGTCTCCTGACCCAACTTAATGTCAGGTGGCTTTCGAATATTTGAATTGCTTAGCATAAAATCCAGTGTGAAATTTGTGATCATCTCCAACACGAAAAATAAATCTGGCATTTCCAAGCACTCAGTATGTGTTTTTTCTCTTCGTTATAAAAACTACAGTCTTTTTGAAAAGCGATAATTTTGATGTGTAAAATTATCATAAATAATTTCGCATATGAGATTATCAGCTTTATAGCAGTGCCCGAAATCCTTATAAAGCATTATAATAGTATAAAAATCCGAAAATGAACATCGATCTTGTATCCTCGATATTGAAGAAAAAAAAAGAAAACGACAAAGTCGATGATATTTCGTCTTTATTCCAAAGACATCGAGTGATTGATTGGACCTTCATCTTTCAGTGACTAGTTTGACAATGTCTTTCGAATAAAGACGAAATATCACCGTACTCCGTTGTTTTCTTGTTTCCCCCTAATTTGTGATTCCAGAAGTTGTCTGTTCGCCATTGTTTCTGGTCTGAGTTCCAAAAAAGCGTCCCTGACATTATGATATTTTTGCTTTGACAGTCTACTCCAATCAAGAACATTATATGTAGAAAATTATATAATGCATCTGTGGTCTTCATGACTTCAAGAGTTATTACAAAAAGACAATGTAGAAAAAGTACAACTGAATGCAGTTGCATTTACTCGCACAATGTATTGACGCAGTAACATATTCCTTTTCATGAAGTAAGGAAGAATAGCAGCAAGTTTAGGCATGTTTTTTATTAATTGACTAAAATAGAAAATAATACATCTGCTATTTAAATCTATATTATAGATCAGACATGAATACTGTTCACATGTTTTTATTTCGGATTAACGTCACTGAATATATAAATGTCATAAACTAAAATTAGCCACAGCATGAGAAACTAATATAAAAAATTATCCTATTCAAGATTGCTTGTAGCATGCAATATCGATCTCATATCGGTTTCCTTAATTAATCAAATCAGTTTAGTACTGGGCAGATCTGTATGAAGTGTTCACTTCCTGTCAAACGCACATGTCGAGCTTACGATATGGTATATTTAGATATCATCATATCAGTACGTACCAGCGTGGTACCAGATGAACAAATGAGGTACAGAATTTGGGATCTCAAAATCGAGTTTTTCTTTTTCCCCTTATAAAAAGTAAATTTTAAATTCATATTACAATAAATGTAAAATGATATCAATAGAAAAGTGATATACTAAATTTTCAGTTGACTGTGCCACTGTGGTCAAATTCTGTTTTTTGTCAAGATGGCATGCATGCATCCGAAAATAATAGCTATCCAGTTACCATTTTTTAACAGTTTTGCGCGTTGAAGATTTCTTTATAAAATCACAATTGAATAATTTGAATGTTTGCGTCAGACCTTCTCTGCAGTCAACCCATACATGCAATATTATATCAGTGGCGATATTTCTCCGCACTCGAAAAGGAGGCAAACATCCGGCGTTGGTTTTTAACTTGACATTCAAATGAAGTTTCAAAAGTCGATAGTTTCCGATAGACTTCTTGTTTAAAATACGAAAAATTAAATACAAAGCCCTGGTATATATTGAGAGTGAAGATAACATGGTTTCAAACTAAAGCGTATATACAAGGTGTAGACAAATCTGAAATCGCTCTCCATTTCGTGTAGCGCCAGAATGTACGAAGTGCTTTTGTTAAAATATATTTCTTTGCTACTTATAATGTGACACTTTAATGCTTGAAAGTAATTTTGACTTGGTTGGTAAAAAATTTGTCGGGTGTATAGCTGTTCAAAGTTTCAGAAAATTCTGAGTCTGAGCCGTTTAAAACGTCGCACAAATTTCCATAGTCATGGTTATATATTAATTGCAGTATGTGATTCAAAATCTCATCTACATTTTGTTGGCGTTGGTATTTTAAGTAAGCCGAAAAATTCATTTTTGAGATAATATTCATTTTCATGACGAAACACAATTCCTACGTACCCACTTCAAAGTGCAAGGTATCCCACCATATACATGATCAATCGAAGCTATGACTGACAGAGTCGGGCGCAATGTGACAGTCTCGTTGGCTTGTATCCGGTCAGCGATGGCAAAAACAGAGCAGGACTGCATGTACGAGCCGCGTAGCTCGCCGAGGGAACTACGAGAAACATATATCTACTTTTTAAAACACGAGCAGGAGTGCTTCACCAGGTTTATATCTGAGAAAGCACGAATTGTGGCCATTTTAAATGATGCATTTTATTTCAATCTTGCCAGTTTGTTTACGAAAGAATTTTCAAAATTTAATAAGTATATACCTCATTTAACTTAGCGGCTCCCCTCAAACTTCAAAGTTGCTAGTTCGATTAGGCCATGATTTGCGTTCAATAAATTTCCAATTCACATGCGGTATTTTTCATTATTCATTATTTGCTTTTAGGCTAGTGCCTTCACTTTCAGACCCACATTTCCTTTTTCGTAATTAAATTTCCTTAAATTTCCAGGAAGTTCCCTGGATGCACCGAATACATGATACACAAACGTGTTTTTTGTATGTACGCTACGCATGCACCTATTTTTTCCGATCCATATAGATTCACTTGTACACATCTTAGTAGCTTTAAAAGATTACAATATTTCATAAGTGACAAAATGTTGTTTTAATCATATTCCTTAACACGAAATATAAGCAGTATACTTGTAGTAACAAGTGTTGTTCGAGATTTGTCATTTATACAAGCACCAAAGCTAAACAACATTTTACTAATATACAATTAACTGCACCATGCATTTAGTACCAGTGAAACTGGCATACGTATATTAAAATAGTATGCTGTATGCTTGTCCGCATGGCAATCTGACAAGTCCAAAAAACGTAAGTTAGCATGCTCTTCTTTTTGGAACTGGATTCTCCTGGCATTCGTCGTACTTTGGGTAGAAGGAACATGGCATGGACATATTCCCCACAATAATAGCAATACTAGTAGAGTCTTTCAATAAAGTCATTGCAATCGTGGTCTTTGACATATGCTTGAAATCCGAATGGCAATTTGACATCATCTGGAAAAGATACACACAAAAACACGAATATATTTGCTGACACATTCAGGCATACAAACCAAACTGAAATCCACAAGTACACGCTACTTCTTCCAGCCTTCCAGGACTTCAGTCACCTGTCTTTTTTGATGCTCCGTGAGTTTCTTCTTCGAAAATACAATTCTCCATTTGTCACATTCTCGGCGCATTGAATAATAATGTCTGCGTCTTGCAATGTTGGACAGAAGATGTAAAGGGAGTCTCCTTTCTCTTTGACTTCGATCTGTTGGCCATACTCGGTCTTTCTTGAAAGTAAATGATACGGCCATGGATTTAAAATCTTGATTATTTGTAGATTTGAAATCCAGATTCAACAAGATCAAAACAGGTAAGGAATAATGTGTTGCTGTTTTATCGACATCTGCGAATGGCTCCTAGTGATCTTCATCACCCATCACCGGAAAAGGCAAAGAACCAACAACTCTAGTTCTTTTATCTCGAAGGCGTCTAACGCTGTTGTTTTTAGTTCTTCATGGCCAGACCAATATGATATAGCAGTAATTATAGAATAATTGCAGGTGAATTTTGAAAGATACTTTTGAAAGATTCACAGCACTTGCCTGCAGGTAATACAGTTGGCGACTCCATACCTCTTTATTTTAAAGCAGTAATGCCCCTCTATGCAGCAATAATGACTGAAGAATTTAGACAGTTTCTCAAGCTTCTTGACATCTTTAGCAGTAAGATAATATCTGAAAAATATACATGCTTGCATTTAATATATTTAGTTCTCTATGTATATAGGTATCTTTAGACCCAAAACTCCCTAATGTCGGCATCTTTGGCTGGTGAAAATGTATTGAATGTCTGTGTTTCAAGCTAAGGATTCGCATCTGGCAATTTAGCATGTCGACAGGTGTTTCAAGCGACTCGTGCTACTCTTGCTTAAGATTATCAGTGGTCAACTATGCTCCGACTTTCTTCATGGTGTTCGCTTCGGCTAGACAACGCCCGACACGCTCATTTAAATTTAGCTCATGTATGTGCTTCAATGATCAGGACCGCCATCTATATATATCAACAATATTGAACGTACATCTAAAAAGAAAATACTTGATAATGTCGAGGGGCCAGTTGTATAAAAAAGTGATTAAAGTTAACTTTGATTAGTGGAAACGTCAAGTCGTCAACCAATCAGAACAACATATTTTATACTTAATCACTATTTAACTACAAGACAGTGATTAAAAAAGTGATTAAGAGTTTAAAACAACTGGCCACAGAAGTTTAGTTTTCTGTGGATAAAAATTACGACGACCACTTGCTTCCCACCCTCTGCTGCTTCCAGTGGCTATGACGGTTCTCCCACCTTAACCTTATGCTTGTTGTCTATTGGCACAAGCGTAACAAGCCCTCTGCGCTGCACAGCAAACTCTCGCATATATCGCCACGCAGCGGCACAGTAGTGGCCATCGACAGGGTTTACATGAGTCTAGATTATATAGTAAAACTAAAAAAATTTAAAAATGCATCAAATTATAAATTTGTGTAACAATTACCCAATTTGCACAGTTAGGTTAAGTAGGAATAAGCTCTTTGGCATTATCTATATAGATATTTAATATGACTAAATAGGTATGAAGCTCTCACCTGTCTTTTTTGAACCATCACTTTAATGTTTATCTTGCTCTTGTAATATTTCGCAGCATTTTCTCGTGGGTATAGAGGCTAAATCTTAACCACATGCTATCTTAACCACTTTACAGAAGGTATATTTGTACCCTCAGGAACTCTTTCTTTCACACGCTAATGCAAATCCTTTAAACTGATGACAAGTCGTCATGACAAGCAACACCAACATGTTCAGATAAATAGCGCTCTGTCTCTGCTAATAAATCACGGTGTGAAATATTCTTCTTCGTAGTTGGAGGCAAGTGACGCAAGTCAACAACAACGGCTTGTATCTTAAGACAACATAGTATGCAAATCGGTTATCAATTTCCTTTTCTGATAAAGTGCTGGGGCAGACTTGTCTGATGTTAACTCCCCGAAGATTGTGCCTAAGTACGACAGATTCACCAACAAACCCAAAGGATTGTATAGAATTCTTAGTAATACGCCTTTCATACACGCTTCCGATTCAACTTTACGTACCACTTGAGCACATCTAATGTGCTCAGTTGATCATTTCTCCCTCTTCTCAAACTCCTACTGCCGAAACAAAGTGCAGACTATGCTATATCCACAACATGTTGAACATAGTGCACACACCTTCGTGACAAGCCCTTATTGCCTAGCTCTTCAACTAAATAATGAACTCTATACGGCGGTTACGTGTAGGTAGAAACTCTCGTACAATCTGGGACAAACTGTTCTGCTCTTGAAAGCTCTCTGTCCAGGTCAGATAAATCACGATTGACAAGACCTCTGCATTGACAACTTTCACATTGACAATTGACATTCACCACTGCGTGGTGTAGCTGATGCTAGCTTCGTGTTCTTCCTCTAATTTCTCAGCCGAAAGCAATAGGCGGCTTCTAATACTTCAACAAAGGTGAGTATTTGTGTTTTCACTTCAGCCCAGGGCACTTCATTTCAAGTACTGTTGCCCTTGAATCACTTTCCGTATCTGAATTGTGTATTTCTCTAACTACTGCTCAGCGACATTGCTGAGATTTCTTTTCTTATGTTCGTGTTTTTCAGGACAGTTAAAACAAAAAAAATTGTGACTTGAAGACAAAGGAAGTGTCTCACCCCCTCCCCCCGTCCCCTCCCCGCATTTCTACGGAAACTTCATTCTTTTTCAATTTGAGCACTTCGTTATTTAGTTTATCTATGTCTACTTTTGGATCGTTTACAATAGTTGGCAAATCCTTTCCCACAGCATCTCTAGCTGGTGTCACTAAAACCGCAAAGGCATTAACTGGCTGTGAGGAACTCTGATCGGGAAAACATACAGAAATATACAACGTTGAACAGAGCAAGATAAGAGGAGGAATGGTTTTAGGAGTTAGGAAGATATTTTTGTCATTATTTACGTAATCTATCAAACTTATCTTTGCACACGATCGATGCTAAGCTTAATTACAAAAAATACATCCATCACGTTTACAACCCTAAATATACTAAATATACAGGTGAGTAAAAAAACTGATGCCCTTTCATATTCAAATTGGCCGCACATTGGCTGTAATTTAATTCACAGAAGTTGCCTAAATATATCTCATGTGGATAAGTGAATTGTTAATTGTATTTAGTCAAATGGACCATTCCCTAATTAGACAAACTTTTAAATTCGAAAACAATTTTAGCACAGTTGGAAAGAGCTTCCTAAATTTAGTGAAATTGTCAAGTTTGGTTGCAAAATATCGTAAAATGTCAAAGATATAGCCCTGTAAAGTTTGCAAATTTTGTATACTTTTGTATTACGAGGGAAAAAGCGTTACCACATTCCCACATAGTGGTAACGCTTTTCCGTTCGTAATACAAAAGTATACAAAATTCGCAAACTTTACAGGACTATATTTTCCACATTTTACAATATTTTGCAACCAAACTTGACAATTTCACTAATTTTAGGACGCTCTTTCCAACAGTACTAAATTAAATTGGTTTCGATTATAAAAGTTTGTCGAATTGGGGAATGGTCCATTACTGTCACTAAGTGGGTAATTTGAATATAATTTTGTTACTCGCCCTGTACTACAGAACAAAATTCTTTCACAGCTGACGCATATTTTTCTTTTATGAGATATCCCAGTTTGGTAACTAGTGACATCACAATGACGTCATGACAATGCATAGTAATGAGCATCAACAAATCAATCAGTCATTAAGACACAAGAGCGTTCAGAAATAGCATGCATGTGTCGTAGTTATTGATGAGCAATAAGATACACAAGGGTTTATACATACGGCATTGACGTACTGCGTATATTACACAAAGCTTTGGATTGCATTGAAGAAAATCAACAAATATTGTAACAAGCGAAACAGGAAAACAAAAAAGTATAGACTTTACAACTTGAAAGATCAAATCCCTCTTTTTCTTCAAAAAACGTGATGAACTGATACACAAGGAATTATAATTTGCAACGTTAATAATTAAGGTGAGTGCACGCTCCTCAAACAAAAGTTAGAAATTGAAATACGATACAACATAAAAATGAAAAAACATAGAAAGTACATAGAAATCACAATTATTAAGCCTTCAATTGAACTTCTGCAGAAGATGTCACTTAACTTTTTTTTAACCAATGTGTAGATTTTTTTGTTAAATAACATAAGTCGAGGATTTGTAAAACTGTCAGAATTTTTATTTTTAATAATTAGCTCAATATGGAATATATTGGTCGTCAATTTTTGTGCCCTATTTGCCAAATTGCCGTTTGATATCCATGTGAGATCCCCCCTCCCCCAATATGACTGACAACGCATCTCGCAATCGAGTATACGAACAATTTCTAAAACAACCTCAGTGATACCGCAAAACTTTCTATAATGGAGTTTGCTGTGTCAAAAACCTAGCAGCAAGTCTGATAAAGACCGTCGGATTAGCATCTGGTAATTTTTTTATTATATGGATCTTTTCAGTGTTTTCATTTTCGACGTTATATGAATTAGATATCGAAACATACACGAGACGTACACGAGACTACCCCTAGGCTAAACTATGCACTCATATATAAATTCAAGACTAGCCAATTAAATTTGGTGCATATATACGGCATGTATAGTGTAAGTTGTTAAAGCTTGTATAAAATGTTGTTAGCGGCAGCTATGAAATCATGTCGGACGCGGACAGACGTTCAGGTATAGAAGATCAAGTAGCATCGCACGGTTATTTCGTAACTAGATTATTCTGGCGTAGGATTAGCTGATAGACATACGCTATTCAGCTGCCAAACGAGGAAAAACGAGGACCGAATTACCGAAACACTAATTTATTCCTTCATTGCTAATGATTATATCCTACTAATTATGAACTCATCACTGATGTGGAACTTGGTGACAGTATTGATCCTGAATGACCAAACCCAACTTTTTACTAAAATTTCAGTTCTATGTGATAGTGCATGTATTTTATGGAGGTTCATACATCGCACCAGTCACCCACTTACTTCGACTATAAAACCACATTATAACAAGCTATTTTGTACCGGAGACTAACAAACAGACGTTCTTTTGTAAACGCGTTCCTGATATACACCGCACGGTAATATTTGTTTTCAAGTTAGTATGCAAAATTTAAAATATATTCTATTCGAAAAACAACATAAAATATGTAGTTAATCTTTTGTCAACAAGATATTCTATCGGAGATGATAAGAAAGTTTAAGAAATCTTTATCCGGTGGATAGCCCTGGCTGTAGTCACGTTTTTGTAAAACCCACAACTGAAAACCGAGCTATATTCATTTTAAATTCTATTCTGTTCAACCAGCCAAAAATCATACAGATCAGATAAAAAACTTCCATCTGAATGTAACAGCAACAACTAAATTCCCGGAGCCAGTTGTTCAAAGCTGGTTAGCGCCAATCCAGGGGGGGTTAACCCACTGTTTCAGTTTCTGCATTTCTACACCTCCGTCTCCTTCAAAACTTCAGAAAATCAAGACTTCTATTGATCCAGACAAGGTTTCTGAAGAAATATTACTAATCTTCTGAACAAACTGCTAGGAAATTTCTCCTGGATCTGACTTTAACCCAGGGTTAAGCTAATCTCCTTTTGAACAACTGGGCCCCAGGGTTTTACTACACAACTTAGTTTTCTCAGAAAACATTTTTGTGAACGGTCATGGCTTTACAGGATACCCTAAAGGTCGAAATGTCGAGAGAGCACTGGGTTTCTTACTCACTGGGACTGTATCTACTTCACCAAATTTAGCTAAAGCGCGAGCCCGAAGGGCGAGTAATGATTGTTGCGCTACGCGCTCCCTCTTTAGCTAAATTTGGTGAGGTAGATACAGTCCCAGTAAGTGAGAAACCGAGTGCTCTCTCGAGATTTCGACCTTTAGGGTATCCTATAAAGCCATGACCTTTTGTGAACACAGAGAAGAGATGCTAAAATCTCAAATCACAGCATAGGGAATGTGCAGTAGGGTCACTCAATTGAAGTTTATGTGTCACGCATGTCGCATTACGCATCTCACTACCATTACGGCAGCCAGTCAATTGCATTTTTTTGAACAGTAAGAACGATGAACTGGCTGGTGCGGGCAGCCAGTAAACTGTATAATAACAGGGTGCCGTGTTGCACTGCTGTCCACTCCCGAGACTGCGCCCAAATATTTTCTCTCTACGCTATAGCCATTGCTAGGTAACAAACCCGCCCTGCTATTATTCATTTTAATTTTAAAATGTTCTTTGTCAGATATAATCGCTCTTAATCCCTTTCAGCTACCTTGCGTAATTCAAATTGCGTTCCTAAGACAAGAAAGTTCTCCAAAAAGCGAATACTTGACTTAACTAGATTATTAACAATAAGGACGTTCTTTGTGCAAGTTAGATGACTGAAATATTTCTACAATTTGTACATGTTTCGTTTCTCTATTTGAGTTAATTAGTAAGAGTAATTGTCACCATAATATCACCTCATCTGATAACAACCATTTTTTAACTTTGCACATTTTGAAATTTCATATTTATTTTCCTGCCATGATGTATACATACAAGTAGTTGTTTTCAACCATTCAGTTTTTTGTTTATGTCTTTTAATATAACTTGACAGCAAATCAACGCAGACGTCATTCCTAAGATCTTGCTACCATATTAAATTACTTCGACAAGAATGAAATACAATAGAAAATAAGCAAATAAAATTTAATCACCATTTAATGTGCACTCATATGTCACATCTGTCGACCTTATAGTATAATTCAATAAGTCTAGCGTGTTAAAAGTCTTCCTTCTTCGGAAACGTCTGTTCCTAGTCAAATAGCTGTCAATTGATCACTTTGTGGCTGTACTCACTTCAAGTGAGTCAGTCTATGTTGTGGATTAACAACTAAGTGTTTTAAATTTCAGGACGTCGTTTAAGCGGACAGTCGCAAACAATCGTGTGTAAACCATTAATCAAGAAGAAACTTTGGATCTTCTATCGGATAATCTCAGCTTTTCAGGTACATTAAAATCGTTTTTAAGTATTAGGATTAAAGATAGATTAAGATTGATTCTTAAACTTCAACATACAAAAAAGACCATTTTTTTGAGACATTAATTACATGTATGTTCAGAAACATTTGGTTTTGGTCATTATTAAGTCCATACAATTTTAAACAGCAAGACATGCATGTTATCATGCGGCTAACAGCCAACGGAGGTTGTTTTGTCAATACCCATACTCCAATCCTCTGCATATTCTAAACGAGAAATTACCTCAGTTTCTGGTTTAATTTTGATGAAGTTGTGGAGCACTATGCTATCACTCACGAGATGTTACATAACTACACTACAGTATAGGCATGCTCCCAAAGGCTGTCAAAAATACTCGGGTGGACCAAACCATAATCAAAAGACATCTGTGTTTGTATTTTTCTGGCAGTAGAAACATATGTGAATCTCATTTCAACCTAGAGATATCATCAATACCCCAATTACAATTACTATCTATATTTTGACTGGATAACTTTATCAGTTCTCCTGAATAACTGAAAATAGAAAACTTAAAAACCAAATTATAAAACTTATACAGCTGCATGCGTCCAGTGTTGATTCTGTAATTTCTGTTCTAAATCTAAATGTTTTCCCATAATTAGTATTATTACTAATAATCTATCGTTATTGCAAGAGACATTGGGGGTAATCTGAAACACCTGCGGTGAAGCATGCGACTGAGGACCATGGAATTATCAAACTTCCAGTTTTAGTAAATGGTTAATGCGAAAGCAAAAATAAAAGTAATTTTAATAGCAGCATTTTTCTTAGTATGGCAGTGTTTGGCATTCTTTATTAATGCAGTGACACTGGATAGTTTTAATGATTACACAGCCGAAATCAGAGTTACGTAAATGCAAAATGTGCGTTAATATTAATATTCTTGTTCTATTTGAAAACCAATTAAGATAATCCCTGGATAAACATTATTAAGTTGCCATGGACAACACGTCTAGTTGCGTGCACAGACGATCGATAACGTTACACACCTAACGTCTTATTGACTTCGACAATTTGTTTTGTACCAATGCTGGGGTATTAAAATTAATGGAATACTAAACACTTTGGGTAGCAAAGTAACGGATATGTTCACATAGTTGACATCCAAACCATGCAAGGCTATGCATGCCTATGATCCTTAATTTCAAACTTTAATTGTTGCCTGTAATTGCCAAATAGAATGACAATATCGGTACCGGCAGCTTTTTTTGACACATATTTCATGTTCGGACTATTGAAAACTATGAATGGAAAAGCTATACATGCATTAGTAATGTTGCCCGTAGTTAATTATTTTTGTATGCAATCATTTATGATATGATTTATTGCTTTCTAAAAATATGTATGATATTTGAACTTGAAGATACTTTAACAACGTTCTCGTATTAGACTTACTAAAACTTCACGTACAGGAAAAGAGACTTTACCAGGCCAGGGTTCCGTTTTGAAGTACATACTTTAGCTCGACGTGACGTAACTCACAGCCCTAAAACATTTTAGAACACTTGTATGTTTTAAGCATGCCATTCAGTTAAAAAAGCAAAAAAGGCTACTGGAAAAAAGGTTTTGCATGCGCAGAGTATAAAACTTGATTTTTGTCAAATAATGTGGAAAAGCTTGTTTTTCATTTAATAAAGGAGTTTAGAAACGTCTTGTGTGTTGTAGCTTCTCTTGCGACATACTGTAATGCGCATATTTTCACATGATATTTTTCAGACAAAACTGAAGAAGTTACGATGCTTCTTAACAAATGGTTTCCCTTCTCTGTGTTCTTTCTTGCTGCCGTTCCCTCTACTTCACAAGCCACGTCACCATATTATGTAACGACATCCAACTTGACTCATACTTGTAATATTAGTCCCATGGTGGTGTGTGTCAACATCGAAGTTGTCGTAAATAAATCCTGTGTTGATCCAAAATGTTTGATTTATGCTGGAGGTAACGTCAGCTCGTGCTTATCACAGTTGGTTGCTTCCAATTTAACTACGAATACCACCATGGGTAACCGTACCCTCAGTAACAATGTTACAAACACAACTATCTTCACATGCAATGCAACATGGATATATCCATCAAACACGACATCATTCTGTTTCAACGCCACATCCTGGAACACGACCGTTTGTAGTGAACCTAACACCACATGTAAAATCAATTCAAGTCAATGTACGTTAAATCCTGTCGTATATGTGGGTGGATTCTTCAATTTAGAAGGAAAAGATGGTTATGGTAACATTCCTGCGGCAGAAATAGCGTTGAACCAAATTAATAAAGACAACACAACGTTAGAAAATGTCACATTGTCTCTCGTGTCCAAAAAATCAACGAAGGTATTAAATGGAGCGACTGAACTGCTTGTCGCATTAAAGAACAGCAAAAATTCTGTGCATTTATGTGATATCATTTTGCTTTGCGAAATAGTATCATTTAGGCACTCCACTCACTAAAAAACATTTACAAATCCATAATGCGGAAATTATGAAAAGATACAATTATTAAGAAAAATCGAAATGCACGTTATACTTCCAGTAATTTCCATACTATTGTTTTTCAAGGGGTTTTTTCACAAGTGACATATGAAACTTGACACACTTTTCAACATTTAGTTGGCGATCAGGCAAAATATCAGGGTAATATTTGATTTTTTAGAGTTTACTCAGCTATGGAACCAAGGTATTATATGATTATCTTCATTCTGGTCCTACTAAGTTGATGTTATTACTTCCTCAAGAAGACGATATTGCAAAAACTGTCGCTGCATATGCTGGATTAAAACAGTGGGGAACTTTACAGGTGACGTTTATAATATGAAGACTCCTTTGACACGAAGTGAAGATGTCAGATTTTTAGGTCCATGGAATTCGGGAGGGTCCACTAGGTACACTTGCACAATTAACTCATTTTGATGAGGAATTCAACTTTGTACCTTGTACCCAAGAATGCCGATGTCATAAGGCAACTAAACAGGCCCTGAAGGGAGGGGTGGGGTTGTGTACCATTACCATTTCCTATCCTAAATTTTGACCAAATCCCATTTTCCAAGTGCTCAAATACCACGGTTCTAGTGGTTGTCTTGCTCAAATATTAAACCAATTTCCATTTTCAATGAATCCCAGTCCCAGTTAATGAAATCCTATTTCCCCAGCAAAAAATAGGCTATTCCCAGCTCTCTTATGCTCCCTCATTAAATATAAATGTCTGCTGTTTCAGTTTTCATATGGAACAAAAGACAACAGTCTAGCATCAAACAAGGAATTATTTCCACGTTTCTTTCGTCTGAATTCTCTGGCAATTACATACAACCGTTTGCGTGCAGAGTTTGTGCAATCTTTCCCAAACTGGAAACTTGACGTTGGCCTCCTCTACTACGCTGACACATATCATAACGAGGTGAGCAGTTTTCCCTGGAGCAAAACCGCAGTTGGAAATATTTTAAAAAAGGACGACACTTGATCGTCATAAAATATATGTAGAATATTCTAGGTGCAAGTGCAATCACAATAGAAACTCTTGATTATATAGTTTATTAACTTAATGTGTCTCAATCTATAGGCTTCGTTAACTCGATGTTTAGTTACAGTTTTTGAAAGGCGATGTTATTGTTATCATCTTTTGCCAGATAAATGATGACTTGAATGAAAGATTAAAAGCAAAAGGAATTAAAGTTGTTGCAAATGTTGGTTTTACATCAGATCCTGCAGAGGCGCTTTACATTTTGAAGGTAAGATCTAATCTAGCTTTAGTGGTGTAAGCATAATTAACTGGAACACAATCTTAAGTTAGTAGAAGTCGTTCATTCGTGTGTATTTGGAGCAATTTTCTCACTGCTTTATTTCAGGAAAAGAATGCTCACGTCATTTTGACAACATTTCCTTATTGGTACGGAAAGAAAATGTTCTGTAAAGTACGTTATTTCAATGATATCATGGTCAATTATTTTCTTATAAATTATTGTAATCGAACTGTAAAATCAATTGTACGTATTGTCAAGCTAGTAAGGCAGATATTTTTCTTTGACTCAGGCATTTCAACTGAATATGTATGGTCCTCATTATGTATGGATTACATTTACTTTAATGCCTTACAAGTTCTGGGTTCCTAAAGCAAATGACGGTCTTGACTGTAATGAAGATGAAATGACTTGTGCTGCTGAAAATCATTTTTCTTTTTATGGAGCAACAACTTATGAAACAACCAACTTACTAATTAACGAGGTACTGGAAATGATATAGTTTGGTAAAAATTTAAGGCTAGGAAAACGAGAATAAAAGTGGCAGTCACGTAATGTCATAGGGACAATTTTAAACACACTGAAAGAATAAAATATCTAATCTTATAAAATACATGATTTTTTTTACTCGTTTTACCAAGCCTTTAAAAAAAGCTAGCTTCTTAATAAGAATAGACCAACTTTCACGTGCAAGACTCCCAATTCCATGGCGCAACTTAGTTAATCGGTTATACAGACTAAACACAGTAGTTGGTTAGCTTAGAAGCAACCCGAGCCAAAATTGGACTAAACGAATGCAACAAATAAACTTTATGTCATGTATACCAGCACAATTCATAACCAGTTATTCACATTTGCCACAGTGTCTGTGGTATGCATTATCAGAAATATGCCATTGAATTTCTGCTGTATATACCGTACCCTGGCCGCAACATTGCAGGCTTTTAATAAATCACCCCTAACCATTTGCAATAACCAGCCAACATTTGCCTTGATTATTGTGACCAGTGAATGTGATGAACTCCTGAAAGAGTCTATGCACGTTTTCTCTTTGATTTCCAGCAAAATATGACATTCTCTCAGACATACAACGATGTGTTGAACTCTACAAAAAACAGAACGAATACAGCACCGTACGTTTACGACGCGATATGGACAATGGCGAACATCTTAGAAAGAGCTCGGCCTGTATTGGAGAAAAAAGGAAAAGTTTTAAATAATTTAAGTTATGGCGAGGAAACTGAATTGCTGGAAGAACTTGCTTATAAAACTGATTTCAATGGAGCCACCGTAAGAACAACAAATGCAATTCTTATTGAATCATCTATCTTCTTGCAACATTGTTACATTTTGTAGTTCATGACGGTTCTTGCAACGGAAGATCTTTTATTTAGGGTCGCATCAGATTTTACGAAGACAATGGCAACAGGAAGTTTGAGATGCGAGTCTTACAAGTTCGTAGAAGTAAGTGAACGCATTCGAATGTAAACATGAGTTAAATATCAAGATACTTCAACGAACAGTTAAACTTAATGATATTATTTCACAGATGGCTTTGGTTATGCTGTTGGAAACTACGACGAAGACAAAGACGAATATAGTGTTAAAGACGATATATTATGGCAAGGATTTAAAATATCAGATGGTCAGTAATTATAATATGTTAGTATGATCTTGTTATAAACTATCCTTACACTGGCACCAAAAATTCAAAATTTGTAATTGCCAAATAATTGACAAAAGTACACATCAATAATTTTCTTCGCGTTTTCTGTTTCAATAAAAACGGGAGGCTGCTAAGCAAACACGTCTCCTGGCATTTATGGGAAGAGCACACGGATGCACATATTGCCTATATCAGAGCATTGTTGCAGAAGCACTGAGCGCGTGCACCTGCAACGCACAGCTTCGATAAAAATCAAACAAGTTCGCTTAACGTTTTAAAATTGCACTTTACGTGGGAAACAGTACCTAACTTTTCTGAACTTTTAGGAGGATGGCCTTACCAGAGGACAACAACGTCTTACAAATGGAGATACATTGAACTTATTCTTTTCGTTTTCTGGTGTATACTGGCTATCCTGGGAATTATCTACGCTATCTTCTGTCTAGTTTTTGTAATCGTATATCGTAGGGAAAGGTAAATCTTCTTTCGAAACGAATGTTAAACTAAATGCGAAATTTCACTACAATGATATCTGATGCATATTGGTTAATCTCCAGTTCCTTCACTGTACTGCCAGTCAATGCACATGGACGAAAGTCAAAATGAGTAATAAAAGAAACCCAGATGCAAGAAAAGCAGCCTCGTACCCAGGCGCTTTTATCCAGTATATATAGACAGACCAGTTACAGCTTAAGCGAGCGCGCAAGGTATATATACTGGATTAAAAGCGCCTGGGTACGGGGCTGCTAGAGAAGAACACGCTCTAATAGGTTCGCCTTTTGCTTCGCCAATGTTAGCACAAAACTTGAATGTTTCTCCGTTTCGGTATGAATACCTGGTAAAGTTGATCATATTTAGCTGACACAAAGGTTACGTCACAGTTCCTTACAATACGTTGAAATAAGCCAATCTTCTTGACTTCGCAAAAGTTTCGTTTCTAAATATACTAAAATATTTGATGTCTTGTACTCCTCAGGTCAATTAAATATTCTTCACCTACGATCAACGTGTTTATAATACTTGGTTGTTTGCTGAACTTCATTGCTGTCATATTGTATGGAGTAGATTATCAACGAGCAAGTGAATCAAGAATGACTGTTATATGTAAGGTATGTCGGCAAAAACAATAACCATTAAAACGCATGACTGCGCACTTCCCACGTCAGCTGATGTTTTTAAATGACATTTCTACAAGTGCCACCCAGTGCTGCTCTAGCTTTATTTTTCTTCTCTTTTTTGTCCTGATCCAGAACTTAAAACATATGTTTTCGAGTTTCATGTTTTCGAGTTCCAGGGCTGCCGAGCGGACCGACGGGGGGGGGGGGACCTTATGATAGGCACTATTTCTGATCACCTTTCGTCAAATATGTCCTCGTTTAATTAATCCATGCTATGGATATATGACGAGGGTACACTACTACACTACGGGTACTGAAAATGATGCACTTAAATTTAAGTTTTCGACTTGAATTATTACAGGTTCGTCTTTGGATACTTTCTCTTGGTTTTACGTTTTGCATCGGAGGTTTGTGGGTGAAGGTTTGGACGTTATATCAAATTCTTATCGAGAGGAAAGTTTATAGAAAGGTACGTTTCAAGGGCTGCAGTTGGTAAAAAATGATATTGGAAAATGATAACTCAATGTAAATTGGTTGGAGATGTTGACAATTCTGTCAGAGAAAAATGTTTTAGATTATGTGAATCACAATATTTCGGTAGCAATCCTATGCAAAATTACACCATGGCTGGTTGAATTACATGAAGTATGTCGCTGCACTGATAATGCAACTGTATATTTCAGAGAAAGATGGATTATTGGATGTTTGGGATTCTCATGATTCTGCTTGTGATTGATGTTGCTTATTTGACAACATGGACAGTCATTAATGGATTGTATCGAAGTTTTGAAACTGTCATAGATCAACCACAATATACATGTTTTCAGGTAACCTGCTGATCAGTTGTACAAAATTTTCTTACATAAAATAATTACGCCACTGTGTAAGATTCACTTTGTGCATTCTTCAATAATTAAGGAAATTTCTTTTTAGAGAACAAAAGCACATCAATAACATACAAAATCATGTTTCCTATTGATCATTGGTTCAAATGTTATCTTGCATTTTTAGAAGTTATCTGGTAATCCATTTATTGAAAGCATTTGGTATATCGAGATATGTGATTGTGACAATCTGGCATTGTGGTCAGCAATCTTCTTGACTTACAAAGCTCTTCTGTTGTTATTTGGTGCGTATATCTCGTGGAAAGTACGCAAAGTTTACACTCGCAAGCTGGTTGATGCTCATTATTGTGGGACCTTACTACTACTTGCTGTTCCGTTCTGTGTCCTTGGTTTGATATTTGCATACACGTTAAGACTGTTCCCAACACCTCATTACGCTCTTCTGGGAATTCTCATAATTATTTACACATGCATCGTTCTTGGATTTCTATATGGACACAAGGTACCTCATATGTATTTATCATGTTACGGGCGTAACTGGAGCATTCATTGGGAGGGTTCACGTTCTACCCGGTTGGACGATTAGAAATCTCACGGCAAAGTCGCTTGACTTGATTACGTTCGTAAGATGGGATGAAATAACTCTGACCTAATTCCGGGATGGGATTGATATATTTTTTGACTGCTATACATACCAGCATGTGATACAAAGATAATTTCGTCTTTAGATTTAGCTTTCATTTTTTTCCAAAACTGCAGCCGCAGGAACCAGCAGTCTTTGCTACAAGTTGGCCTTTAAAATATTTATGTGATTTATTTTTCAGATAATAAACATTTTCTGCTGTCCTCGAAACACGATCAAAGTCCGCAGTAAAGACGACACTGGGAGTATGAATTGTTGTTCTAGACTTGCTGCATGTTTAGCTCCTATTACTGCATGTCTGGCTACCGGATGTTGTTGTATATGTTGTCATCTTAACTGCTGCAAGGTCCTATGGGACGCCTTGCTACATGGGCCAAAAAAGAACCGTAGAGGTTTTGTGAAGGAGAATGAAAATTTGGATTATCAAATTGGAGATATGCCCAGTGACAGAGAAAAACAGATCATAATTTTGCAGAAGGAAATAGAAAAAGTAAGAAATCTGCTTGATTCGTGCGATCTCTTTTTATTACATCGATAGTAAACATTACTTCCCATCTCGTATCCCCAGTCACAGAACGCTGACTATTAAATAAATTTTGCTGACCCTAAGATTTTTAAACAGTTTCTCACCAACGAAGGTGAGCAATACATGCAGATACAAGAAAGTGTCAGAACTTACGTATCGAAAACTACTCTCGAAATGTTATATTTTGATCTACATTAGCGTGATGAAGAGTTGAAACGATTACGTCGTAATAATCGTGCAACTCTAGTGGCAAAAGAAACACAAACCATGGATGATTGGCAGTCAAAGAACCGCAGTCACCTCAATGGTTTACACGGTGGTCATGACAATGGCGGTTTTGCAGACGAGAACAACAGCAACAACAACAACAACAACAAACGTGGAACAGGAAGACTGAATCACAATCGCTTCAAAATTTATCACAGAAAGTTAGATTTCTCCCACGTCGGCAGCAAGGTAATACGCCATTCCGGTAATTACGACACTATATCGCAGAAGACAGGCACAGCAACAGTCATACAATGCAATAGTATCATATTTTTCGACACGATGGAGAAAAGATTGCCAGGTTCATCTACATGTTGCACAGTTTTTAAAGCTTTTAACAATAATGAATTGTTTTTTGCAGGTTGACAGCGGGTTGGACAGGTCTTCCAACAAAAGAGGTAGCCTGCCCACTTCAGAAAGTGACTACGATGAACAGCGACGAGGCTCAAGTGACTCAGAGATCTTGTTGCTTCAAAAAACTTTATCTGAGGTGAATACACTTAAATAGTTATCAATCGTAGTTTTTAATTTTCGAAAAGATTCCTAAGTGTATTTACAATACGGCCATGATTTTAGCGTGATAAAGAACTGGCTCAACTAAGGGCATATCTTGGAATGGATCCGTCTTCGAGTACAGAGTTGTCAAGTAAGCTTGGAAGTTTGGCCAGTATTGGCGAGGTTGGTTCAGATTTTGAAAATTTTAATAATGTTACCAGATCATAGTTGTGTTGGCATGTTAGCCGGGGTAGATTTCCCTACAAGTACTGGTTGGCGCAACCCCCCCCCCCGCCCCACACTCTTTGATTTGATCTAGCAGAAAAACTAGGATAATTTTCACAACTAAATAAATGACATCTTATTCAGGAGAAGCTAATTCAAATTTTGATATTTTATAATAAGTTTTTGAGGCAACTTCAGCTGAGATATTAACATTTCAAGTCGAACATGCATGCTAAAAATTTGTATAAAACAACCTTGGGCTCCTAACTGAGTATTGAGTAGGTTTTTTGCATCGCTTTGTTTTAAAATTCGTATTCGCAAGATTTTTGTGTCAAATATCGCTGTCTACTTAATCATAGAAACTTGTCTACATGTCAAAGGCACCTTGTCTTGCAGGAACGAACGCGTCATCAAAGAAATAATCGATAGGTTGTTAAGGCTACGTTTGGCATTCGTTTAAACATAAGGCTTTACAATGTTGCACATATCTTTCTCGTCAAAATTTATGCTTGATGACAGAAATTTGAAATAAATATCATATCGACATCAATATAATGTTCAATAATCACGAGAGTAAATCACAAGGGTGAGATTAACCCAATAGGCCATAACTTATTGCGATATCTCAGCAAATGCTCTGTTAAAATCTTAGAGTAATATATCAAAATTTAAGTTAGCTACCCCTGCACAAGATGTTATTTATAGTTGACGGCAATAACTACCTCAGTTAGGGGCATATTTTTTGCGCCACCCAGTAGTAAATAATTGACAATTATTTGCCGAAGCCCAAGTAATTATTGGTGAACATTCACCATAATCACTGAGCCTAAGTCAAATAATTGTTTTAGTATTATTTCTTTAGTAAAACATGTATAAAATGCACTTATTTTATGAATACTGTTTACTTCGGAAAAATCCTAAGTAAAGACCAAAGTTTATTTGTAATTTTGAAGTTAATTTAGTGCTTACGATCTATTACCTTAAGATAGTTTGGTATCAAAGTTTGTTTATATTCTTTGACTTTGTATTAATGCCATTTTTCTCCATTTGTTAATTTTGGCAAAAGTATAAAACATCAAAACCACTTTCATTGGCGGCCATTTTGAAAAAAATGCCAACTAGTAAATAATGCCTCATATTTACTGGTCAGGCAACCAATCAAAATGCTTGAAAACTATTATTGATACTAAGATACATTTTCTAAACTTTGTTTAGGAAAATAGCGTAGAAACATCGACTGAGAGCGGAGCTCCAAATAGAAATGTTAGTTCTGTAGCCATAACGATACAAAGCAGTGAATCAGATGGCGATAGCAAACAAACCGTGAGTGACATTAGCAATGATGACGCTCCTTCTGATGTGAGCAATGAACAAACTGTAGGATTGCTGGAAAAGAACAAGATTGCAGAGGACCAGGAAATACAGATGGGAATATTACCTGATACAAAACCAGCAGCAGATAAAGTACCAGAAGGTTCCAAAGATGAAGAGACGGGAAATACTCAGGAGGAAAGAATTAAATCAAGCTCAAAAGTTCTGAGTTCTCCTTATGGAAGCTTACCCTTATCGGGGGCTTATATTTCACATTATAATGCTAAAGGTGGTGGCGGAAAGTTCAAAAAGAAAGTTCAACAGTTGAATTCGTTTGGTATTTTCGCGCGGAAACCTACCAATGATGAAAATACGCTTAAAAATATAGATCAAGCATCCAGCGAGAGTCAAGTGAATAGTGGCAACGAAGAGAAACTGATTCCTGATGACAACAACAAATCCAGCAATAGCGAGAACAAAGGGAAAGATACATCAAATGAAACTCCCGCTGACAATGCTCAAACATCCCAAAGTAATGTGAAGATATTTAATGCACCGTCAAATTGGTCCCACGTGAAGTCGCGCCTCTTTGACCCTGACGCGAACACTCAAGACACTCTTAAGACGTCACCAAACACAAAAACAAAAACTAAGATGGGAATAGACGAGGAAGGTGCTCAGAAGACTAGCGATGAGAAAGTCAGGAATGATGTGAAGATTTTTAACTCATCATCAGATTATTCTCATGTTAAATCTCGATTATTTGCTGCCAACGCAAATCCAAAATCATCACCGAACATGCGCAGAAAATCTAAAGTCGGTGTAGAGGATGATGACGAATTATCAAAAACCCGAGGAAGTGGTGTAAAGATTTTCAACGTGCCATCAAATTATTCTCACGTCAAGTCAAAATTATTTGATGCCGATTCTAGCAGAAGATCATCCCAAGTAAGCTCACAAGATATTACAGATGTGCATAGCAAACAAGGAAATGAAAGAGGACAAGGAAAGGAAAACCAAGTTTCAAAAACGAGCAATGTCAAAATATTTAACGCTCCATCAGATTATTCCCACGTGAGGTCGCGTCTTTACGATTCCTCGAATAAAAGCAAAGGGAAAGCTCAAGAAACCAGTGCATTAAAAACTAACAATGTCAATATAAGCGAACAAGACACACATAACAAGAAGGCGTCGACTAATGTCTGATAACAACTTCATGGACATTTTGCTTTGCTTTTGCATATTTTGCAAGATAAGACTGAACATTAAAAACAGTAAAGTCCAATTATATTTTTATACTTAGCAAAGTAATCGCCTTAAGACAGGCGAGCGCAAAGCCAAGTTTTCAAAAAATCACAAATGCTCGTATTGTAGCAGATTGTCCTCGAGATACATACAATTATTTATTAATAATATAAAAATGAAAACACACAGAAGCAAATTCACTCGTTATTTCTATGAACGACACACATAAAAATAAGTGAAAAAGTCTTCTAGGTGTTTTTTCCAAGTATATATTGTCGAAAAAACAATATTTGTCTATTACACAGGTGTATATAAAGTAGCTGATCAGAGAATTTGTTCTTTTAATTATGGAACAATTTCATTCCAGCTCTTGAAATCACGCGTTTGCTTTTAAAGAGTTAAATCTCAAAATTGTAGTATGGGCTTCAACTTTACAACTTGTAAATAATTTAGTCAAGCATTGTAAAGATATCGCAAACCACCATAACCATTCGAATGCATTTTTGTTCATACAAAACTAGGAGAATGAAAGGGGCACACAGGGGGCAATATGAGTTGTACCCTGACACAAACAACAAACCCCCTCCAAAATTATTTTTAAACACCCCTCCTGCCTAATCTTCGGCATAATGTTGTAGATGGAGTCTACTATCCCATTGTCTGTGTATCTTCACAGCTTTAAGAATAATATGTAGTTCCCGTTTTTCCGCAAGAAAAAAGGACTCGCCTATCTTTACTTCGCCTATATTCTAGAGGCGTGGCTGTGAGAGGGAGCCTAGAGGGCACAAAAAAAACACCGGCTAACCTCCCTTAAATTTATGGCATCGCCTCAGTAAAAATATAAAAATCCGTCTATGCAGGCAGCTCGACCACGAGTCGATTTTGCGCGTAAAGGAATTTTTCATGCACTCATCTCGCGTCTAATGAAAGCAAACTGTCAAGTGATTGTGATTGGATGAAATCACTTGCAGCGAAGTAGCGAGCTGGAATTTGCAAGTAACCGGGTAGTTAAAAAGAAAATTTAAGAGCATTGATTCGATTCACAAAGCAGTTAGTTTAAACATTATTATTAATATATTACATAAAAAATATGCATACACAATATTCATGGCTTCAAAGGTTTAAGACCAAGTTTTGCTCTCAATGCATTTGCTTCTTCAATTTCCATGCTCTCCTGGCTAGCTTCAGACTTTCCTTCACGTCTGCTGGATTTCTTTGATTTATGAGGAGACGGAGAGCGGGAATGGGAACGACGACGATGGCGACGAGATGGCGAGTGATGACGACGAGCTGGCGAACGGCTCCGACTACGATGGCGGTGACGGCGGGGAGAAGAACTAAAAATAAAAGTAGATAGTTTATTAGTTACCTGCAGCTATTGCTTATGAAAAATAGTTACTGACTAGATAATAGTTACTGGATAGCTTTCTTTTTTTCTTTGCATTTTTCTGTGAAAGGATACCTTAAATCTTTTTGATTGATTAAATTGAGTAAGGTCGATCGATAATATCGATCAATAATATCGAAAAACCGACAAACCAGGACGCTTCGTAAATTAGAAATCGCTTTTTACCTAAATTTGCTAGCATACTGTAACTACGGGGTGTCAGAATCACAGTAGTAAATTAGTTAACTTGAAATAAATTATTGTTCTGGAAAAATTAAATAATGCACCTAGAGTATGACATACATGCAAGCACGGCCCAAGCGCAACTGATTGCTTCGTCATCGCTTTGAAAGAAAAATTAAACTGTACATTGATGTAAATAGAAAAAGAATTTTTACCTTCTCCTGCGAGGAGAACGAGATCTTCGACGAGGAGAACGAGAATGACTTCTCCTGGGAAAAAAACGTTTTAATAAAAATGGGCATGAAGAATGAACACGATAAGAATTAAGTATGATGATTGTAGTTCTTCTAGCAAAGTGTTGGTTTTTTTACCTTGATCTTGGCGAACGTCGTCGTCTTCGATGTCTATCAGGACTTGGTGATCTGTGGCGTCGCGGCGACATCTACATCGGATTAAAACACTTGACTACATTCATGAGTTTATCTGATAGGTTTCCGCATAAAACATGCCAGAACAACAGTTTTTATTAAATATAACAGGAAATATTCATGTCTATGTACCGGTACCATGCATCAACTCTATGACAGTCATTATGACATGATCCATGAAATATCAGATTCGTACAAACATTCATTGATCATCTTCATCAAGAAACAATTCAATAACCTAGTGATTTCCAAACATACCTTCATCTCCACATCATCCTCCTCATCATCTTCAGACTCTAGATCATCTAAATCATCTTCTAGAGCGCTCCGCTAAAAACATCACATGATTTCTATTTGAGATTATTCTTTACTATTTCAGAACCATCCCCAGAGATATGAAAAACTAGATTTATATTAATCTGACACTGCAGAGAACAACGAAAAATTAGTTGTCTCGAGCGGGATTCGAACGCGCATCTTCGCAAATCGCATCTTCTATTCTTTACTTGTTACAACATGGAATCAGAATATGCATGTAATGACACGTACTGCATCATTTTCACCAGGTTTCGTTGCCAGGGCACAAAGGCCAATATCTCCCCTCAGTGGACCTGCATGCATGCTAGGCCAACTCCGTGTCTATTGATACTAACAATGAATAACCCAAGAACATTGGCATGGCAATCTACTGTATGTACTGCATATTTAAAATATTTTGCTCTAAATTGTGAAACATATTACACAATATCATATTTTACCCTTGGATCCAGTTGGTTACTACTTTCCAATAGATGTCGTTTCTGAATGTAAAAACAGAAAATTTGTTAAAACCTCATAAGTTACAAAATAATAAAATGTTTGTTCTGCAAATATTACAGAATTGCTGTATCCCTTACACTAGTCTTAGACCTTAAAATATTGGCTGGCAATCCACCCCTCAAAATATCCAATGTCTTTCAGAATGCATTAGGCATTTAAAAAACGATGCGAGAAGACCATAGTGATGGTATGCTTTAGTTTGCAACAAAAATCTGACCTAATTTACTTAGGGTGACATGTCACCCAGTCATGCATCAATACAATTAATATTTAAATTAAAAATGGACTTGTTTGCCAAGAACACAATTTTTTGAAGAAATTCTTAAACTAAAGATGGTGCATCAAGGGCAAGAGAGCCATGCATGCTGCTTAGAAATGCTGCAAGAACAAATTTGGTATATTTTTTTATCAATCAAATTACCTAAACTAAATATGATGCTGTAATACAGTCTAACAACTCTGATAAACAGGAAATGGATATTAGGACAGGGGCTGGCCAAAGTGTACCAAGATCAACAGGTGCAGGTTCTAGGTCCACACGTTTCTAGTCAGGGTGTTTTGCTCTGCCTTATACAAATAAAAATTATTGACAAAAATTATGGCATTGATTTTCCTCAGACAATTTCGAATTAATGTTCTTGACGGACCAACATTTTAAGACCTGCAGTCCTAAATCATGAAGATACCATTTGTGCACATTTTACAAGCTGTCAACATTTAATCAATAATCATAACTAATTGATGTACAGTGCAGTAAATATTGTTCAAATTAAACTCTTTCAAATCTAAAGTATGCAACGATGCATAAGAAGGCCAGGCTCTCTCCAAATCCACATTACTTCATTGTTACTGACTGTGTCATAAATTTGGATGTGCATCCACATGTTCAAAATTAGATATTTTGATTGCTAATTCCCCAATGATTGCTAATTGCCAGTCTTTTTTCGCAGTAATTTATTGAATATTTACCTGTATCCTTGGTAAAATGACATCACAGACTCTGTCTTCTCGTAATAATTCATCAATAAATTCATCAATATGTGTCAACTCAAACACTGCAAATAAATTTTGAACTCCATCAGCAAGGTTTAGTGCTTTGGTCCGATTAGGACAGTTTGTAATATATAGGTAGCAATACTATAATAATTATAATTATGCAATTTTAATCTAATAACAATTGACAATTAAAATGATTATCATGATCATGTCTAATGTATATATAATTATGATCCACTCATGACCATACAGTCTTTATAACCAGACTAGTGAACAGTATAATATACAAGTCATATGGTGATTCACTGTGTGAAACAGCTCACTACAGCTCAGTACTGTACTGTATCAGAAGTGAAAATTAAGGAACATATTGCAGATTATGAAGCAAGTATATCTAATGTAAAGATTCAGCACTCAGGTTTTACCTCCCATTTTATTTTTCACTTTAAGTTTTCTGTAATCATTAAGCAGAGGTTCAAGATAGTTGTAAACATCAAGAGATGTTCCCACAAGTCTCATGTATGTTGCACCCAGAGCACGGACATATCTGAAGTGGAAATAGACATTATGTCAGCATCCTACACACACAAGGCATCAGAATTCAACAGTATGTACAGCACTGCATGCTTAAAGAATGTGTGTCAACCGTCATACATTGCATGTCAAAATCAATACAGTAGCCACTGGCTCACACTTGCTTATTCTAAAATTTTTTAATGGATAATTCTTCCTTTTTTTGTTATAGGATAAATTTCCCAGCTAAGATGTGAACAATAGCAATTCTAGTTATATCTTTTCACTTTCTTTTATCATTTCAGGTATATACTGAAAGGTTGGGGGTTTTTGGACTACACCACATACACTGTACACACTTATAGCAATTTTCTTACTTGTAGTCATCATTTTTAATAAATTCAACAACAATTTCTTTCTCTGGTTGTATTTGCAACATTTTCAAAACCAAACATAGAAATGGTGTGGGTTTGATATTCCCACCAAACGTTCCTCCAATGTACTCCAGTTCCATTGCTTTGTCCACCAATAATTCAGCTGTAAGAATATATTGTCATTATTGAATATTTTCTCCTAACTAGTCAAATATTTGGTTAACCTTACCATTAGTCATAATGATTCTACTAATATTTATGACCAAGTGCAACCTTAGAAATGTCCCGGCACTCCCAAAACAAGTTATGATTTTTATAGTACATGTATGATTTCATCAAGACTTCATTGCTTTCCTTGGCAAAAAACCTGTAGTAGAGGCATTGCCAAAGTAAACTCGAAAATTGTTGAAAAACTTAAATCAGTAATTATTTGCCAAAGCAAAAATAGTTGAATTTCGAGGGTTGCTGTGAAGGCATTTGCAGTTACAAGTTATTCTTTGCACGAAATCTCAAAAACTATCCACCATCTGCATATTATTTTTATGATCAAGGTGAACAGGGTGCAAAATAAATCTGAAACATATACTGGTCATCATGACTGGGAACTCAAGAAATTTGCAGCTCAAAGCAGAATTTTGAACAACCATCTTTAGATGATCTGCGACTGCTTCTGAAGTACAAATGCAAAATGTAGCAATTAGTGCCTTTGATTTTACACTTTAGTCAGAAAAATTTCAAAAACGAAATTGTTCACACATCATTCAACAAAAATTACCAGCCATTCATGACCATTGTGCAGCAGTATTCACCAGTCAAACTGCAAAAAATTACCAGTCATTGATCAGTGACCAGCAATTATTTCACACTGAGAAGTGCATTTATACAATCTCGTATCTGTCATTTGTCAAGTTCAAAATTTGACCTTGACAAATAAATTTCGTATTTGTCATGTCCATACGGTGCCTGTGTATTTTTTAAGTGGTATCTCGCATGAATTTCAAAAGTGCCGAAAGTTTTTTGTGAAGGGAATGAATAAAAGAATGATTGAATTTAACTTTCGCAGGATATCAGAAACACTGACCTCGGTCTAAATAATTTTGAATATCCTGCTCAGTCAAGTGATAAATTACAGCCTTCACAGCAACAATTAGCCTGCATAGCAGCCAGTCAGTTTTGGGGCAAGGGGTGGGTGCTGAAAGTATACAACATGTACGCTAAATAGAGTGACCTATGTATTGGCTGGCTCTTATTTTGACGAGTAAAACTTACCACTCAACGCGAAACATTGTTCCTTCCAGTATTTAGATTCATATATTCTAGTTCTAACAATTTTTTCAATTAAATATTGCGGATTAGTTCCCTTCACTGTCTTAGCATCTGTCACTGTTCTGTTCGCCATTTTGAATTCTAATGCTTCCACAACATGCTTCCGCATTTTGGACGTTTTTATCATAATTTTCATTTTTCAGTCGTCAACGTCTAATGAACACTTGCTTACCTTGAAAACCACTTCAGAAGTCAAAGAATCCTACTCCTGACCAACTTTTACCATCGATTTTAATGTGATATCTGAACCATATTATTGGTGCTGCTTTTTTTAAGTTTAAACTCGCTTCAATTCCCGGAGTTATTCAATGAATGGCTTCATTGCGGTGAATATATCTCTGGCAATGGTTTCGATTTTTAAGCTCATGTATTCTTAGTTGGGTTCATTTACACATAAACATCATAACATGTTTTATTATTAATTTAGCGTGCGTGTTTAGTTTTTAACATCGCTTTATACAATGTTTTTGCCACGACACCAGACCAGAATGTTATTCACCGAAGACATACTCAGCAAATCATTGGGAAAGGGATAGGAGATCGGTTCTATTGTAGTATCTGGTTATCTAGTTCGATGAGTCAAAGAATGGGCAAGGGAGGCAAAAGTGCCCTTCAAGTATAAAAATATTCTATAATTAGACACTGAAAGCAGAACTTGAGCTTCTTTTTCCGGCTTCGTTTTTCAACAATTAATTTTGATGGTGCCTTATAGACAATAAAACCTGCTACCTGTGGCACTGTATAAATTGAAGTCTGACTCGTATCAGTACCAAATGAAATGAGATTGCCAAGAATGTGATGGGTACGATTTTGACTAAGAAAAATGCAACTGATTTTCTAAATTCCTGGTTAATAATGATTTTAACATCGTTAAAATTTTCTCAGTGCACCTCCCCCTGGCTCTTTTCTCATTCCGGCGACCCTGAGTCTCATTTTTGCTCGAGGTAAGATTTACGAAGAAATATTTTCAAAGTTGTAAAGAACTCCTGAACTCGACCTTGACCATGTATATACGACACGTCTGTTAAAATAAAAATGTTAAAACATAACAGGTCAAATTTTAAATTGGAGACTATTACTGCAGAGGGGCTGGGGTGACTGAAAGGCTTTGAAAGATTTTTCATGTTGAGTGAGCTATTACTTTTCTCTTGTGTACACGTGTACACCACGGATGTTTGATATTTTGGTCCACTGAGGCTACTCTAAGAAGGGGTCATAAACGACAAACACAAATTGTAAGTTGAAACAAATATAAAAGTAGATCTCATTGTTTAATTACTACTGCGCATGCGCAGTAAAAATTTCTTAAAAATTGTGTATAAAGCCAACAATTTTTTTCGTTGCCATTTTCCTTGCATTTTATTTATTGCTTTTAGTCTGTAATGGCCGCTAGAACATTGTAAAATGTAAAATAAAATTGGCGAAACATGTGCTATATATTACCGGTTATATTACCGTAATCATCGCAAATGAATTCGTACGATATAAACTAGATCACAATTCCGTCAGGTATTATACCGGTATTCCGGTTTCCTCCTGTAGTAACACTAAAACCAATTTTTGTTGGTCCCCTAGCTATCCGGGGACTTTGTAATTGTAAAATGAAATGTAAAGCGATATATGCAGTTGCAAGTGAAGAGTATCACTAGAAGTAATTGGAAATGAGAGAAGCGCGTTCGGCTAAATGGTAAAGAATAAACTACACAGCTGTGCCAAATTTATAGAAAAAGACACATTGGTGTTACAACTTGCAAGAGACAACTCAGTCAAAACCAGCTACCCGCCGAGACCACTGCAAATCCCTCAACAACAGGAAATACTGAGACGAGATATCAAAACACGTTTGGAGCCTAAAAGACAGCAAGAGTGCACAATAGTATAGGGCATCATGAAGCAAATTTCAACACGCAGAACGGGGTCAAGAAAATGTCGTCCATACCCAGAACAGTGATTACTTATCCTAAAAGGACGAAGGAAAAACATTTTGAACAAGAGGTTTGAACGTTTTAATAAATGCCGACATGTAATGATTTAGCTCATGTTAATCAGTTGCCTGATATTGCCCAAGCGCGTGAAACTCAGAGTAGTTAACTCATAGTATTTACTTATTCGCTCTACCAGTAATGGTATCGAGCACTCTATTTTTCACTACTAACTGTAACCCTGTTGGTCATTAATTGTAGCCAATGGTTGAAACCACACTCAAACCGTAGATATTTTCGTGACATATTTTTTACTACATTCTGAAGAGTGGATCTCTACAGCCTGAAAATGCTCTCAAAAATAGCGTATTTCGTGTGTCTGAAGGACTCAATGTATCTTCTGTATATTGCGTGACTGGGCGCCACTTGCTTACAATTAACTATCAAATTGCAACATGCAAATCAATCAAATCAACTAATTATAATTAAATCAACTATTAAGTTACGCGGTATGAATTATTATCGGTGTATACATAAATGGCTTGTGGAAATGTTCGAAACATTATATATACATAAATCACAATTGTATATATCCACCAGCCCTCCACTCCAATTCCACAGCATCGTACAAATAATTAAATCACAATTATAATGATCATGCGTATACATGCAATTGCAATTACAATACACAATTTTTCAAGATTTTTTCCAAAATCTAGCTAGACTAAACAAATTGACTTGAAGCAAAACTGGAACTTTGCTTTAATAAGAAAACATTGGTTTTTACATTTACACTTTATTTTCAGAAGGTCAACCGTGCGAAACCGGTGCACGCGCATGTTGACCGGAAATACCTGTTTTACCTGGTTTGGTAAACCTGTTTTGACTGGTTTGTGTTATTGTTAATTTTGAGCAGCTGGACATTAGATTTCAACATACAATAGTGATCTGTTTTGTAGAAAGATATATATTGAACGCGTATAGATGGTTCATTTAATTTGGAAATGTATGTTTGATGAGAATTTACAAGGTCTTCTCTGAATATAAGAGAAGGCTGATTTCAACACACATTTATTTTTCAAATGTTTTTAATAAAACAATTGGCTAGAAAAGATTCAAACTTTACAGTGCTATCCACTGAGATTAATAAATGTATTTACGGAATATTAAAAGTGATCATGCATAAGATCTTAGACTTGAGCATCCTACGCAAGTGAAATATCGAGATTGTAGGGAAGAATATACTTGAAAATCAACAGCGTCGAATACAACTGTGCCAACAGATGACAATGTTTTAGTAAGTCTGCTGGTAATAAAATGGTTCTTGAACATGAAAAGATGAGTTGGTGGTCTATAAACCAACAAACCTACCCCGCGTATAATGCATATTTTAATACCAACATTGTTCGGGAAGGAGGGGGTTGTATTGTTCTTATCCACCAGAGGTGTTGATTGAAGTTTCGCCTGGACTGCAATTGTTTTTTAAACAGCCATTATGGAAGGTATTACTGCATGTTTTATTTTTTTTAAACATTTAAACTTTGTTCTTGATTGTGATTGGTCAACAACACGCGGACAATTCGCAATATCCCAAGCAATCGTCATGTGTACGTCATCAGCGTCCAATAATTTTTATTTTGGACAGAACTTCGATCGAAAAAAGAATTATTATATAAAGTACAGTGCTTTATAAAGATTTCGGGCACTGACAAAACTGATAATCTCACATGTGGGATTATTTATGATAATTTCACAAGTGAAAATTATCGCTTTTCAAACAATCACCAATCATTTATATTGGTGGAAAACCTTTAGTTTATATAATAAACAGAAAAATACATGGGTGCTTGAAAATACCAGATTTATTTCTCGTGTTGAACATGATATTTCTCACTCGTTCGCTGCGCTTACTAGTGAAATATCATGTTCAACACTCGAAATAAATCTGGTATTTCCGCGCACCCATGTATTATTCTCTATTTATTGAACGCTGATGATGTTAGAACATCACGAATGTGTGGTGCCTGGACCCTACGCATTAACTTCTTTTATGAAAGCGCGCGAAAATAAAACAACAACAAACTGGCTTGTCAAGATTGTAAGGCTGTAGAGAGGGGATAAATGCCATGATTGTAGATGAGGAACAATGCCCACAAATCTGCATGAACAAGCCTTACCATACTGTTTACTAGGTTATTTGATTATTTCGTAGAGTGCGACACGATAGAATATCAATAAAAAATAGAGTTATAACCAAAGCTGGAACGAAAGATTTTTTCAAAATTATATTATAATGTACAGTTAAAATCCAGCATGATTAAACAACTTTATAAAAATAGACAAGAAAAAGAAATTAACAACTGGTAAGTGTCGGTCTACAGAATCTTCACTATCCATTGTTGATTGAAAAATCTAATCTTTCAGATTTTAGAAGATTTTCCAGGTTCTAAACGCAAAAGAAAAAAAATTTACTGGGGTCAAGGTCGTTTATTGGGGTATTGGGGTGGCAAGACGGTTTACTAAGTTGTTCGTAGTTGTATCTTTAGTTTGTTATGTGTTTTGTAAGTTTTTGGTAGCCAATTCGATGTTAATATTAAACCTGTTTTAGTATTATAGTTATCATGGACTTGCCGCAATTTGAGACACTGTACAGAGTATCCTGCAATGCACCGCATTGTTATAATAATTTAGTATTGTTCTCGATCAATAATAAATCATACAATATTTAAATTCTTACATTTTACTGGAAGGTAAGCCAAGTTGACTTTTAAAAAGGAAAACGCTTACATAGTATTTAAATCTTTGAGATAGATGGAAACAATCTTCAACAATGGGATGTTGATAAAGACTATAAAAAGGCAATGATTCTGTCTCACTTGCACCCAGTTCCATAAACACACCACTCAAACGTTCCTGTGTGAAAATGTTATAACATAACATGTTAAATTCTAGATCATAGACTAATATAGACTAATATACACAGCGGGCTGGGGTGAAAGTGTTTGAAAGAGTATTTGAACGAAGTCAGTCGAACAGAACCAATGAGTATATACGGTGACAAGATAATCACCATGCTAATACCTTTGAAAATGTTTTTTCAGAGCGTTCTACTCCTTTAAATCGTTGATTATCACTAAAATCATTTCCACCATGATGGAACACCTTGAGAAAGGAAAATATTAATGGTTGACAGAAAAGACAGTTGCCGAATTTGCTCGAGTGCATCAACCTCGTTCTCAGGGTCTTTTCTAAAATGGATGGATGGAAAAGACCCTGGCACTGGCTGGCATTTTGCAATTTCACTGGTCTATCACCTCACACAGTTAATTTATTCAAAACCGTATATCCTCATATTTGCGTGGAGAAAATATTAGTAAAACTTCCAACATTTAAACCTTACAAATACCCCTGGATTACGTGATTTTTTCTAAACACTTAGATGTGTCGGCCATTTTAGAAAAATATTTCGCGCTAATTTATTCAAAAATAGTGTACGCACTAATTTATTCAAAAACCACGATTCGTGCTTTTAAAACCCAGCTGGTACCAGGGCCTTGTCCCTCCCTCAAAAAGGTTCTGGGAACGAGGTTGCGAGTGCATGCGAAACAATTTATAGCTTAAAATCCAGTCATAGCTTAAAAGCTATAATTGAAAGAAGCAGTTTTCATGCGAGAATAAATTCCGACAGAGCTTATTGTAAATTTTTCCTTTTATTTTTTTTTACTTTCTTTTATTTTTTTATTTACTCAAGCGTAAGTTAAATACGTTACCATGCAGAAAATAAATTCAAAAAGCATTATTATGAAGGCAACAATAAAATAACACATTGGTTTTCTACCAGCTAAACGACGCGTTTTTACACAGTTTTGCACACTGTTATGAAGTGGAAGGTACAGTCTCGCGCCAATCACTTTCGCGAATGAGTGATTTTTTACCATACCTTGATTAAATTCTGTAATGTTATAAGTGAATTACCGCCAGGTTCCTCGGAAATATTCTAAAACAACACAAGAGTTTATGATTTGAAGTAAAACCACGAATACAGCCGGCTAAACATTCTGTACTAACAAAGGCGAACTCCTCATGTGTCATCGCATAGACAACCTAAATAAAGAGCTGTGTTTTATCAAGTTGAAGCAAAAGATTCATGTGCGGTTCGTGCATGGCTTCCTAGTTTGACAAACGTCCACACAATCATGCCTCAACCATCAGTGGCGTAGCCAGCCCAAAAATTTAGTCATTCTATGCAAAAATATTTCCTTGTTTATAGACCGTGAGAACAATCAACTTCTAAAGACATGAATATTTGAAATTAGTACGGAATACGACTACATCGCCCGGCAGGCTACGCTGATGGTCTTACTACAGACTAGAGTAACTATAGGGAATAAAAATGTCTGTTTGGTTTCACAGATTCAGCAACTAAAGCAACTTCTGTGTTTTTCACGTTCATCATGCATGTAGTCTGAAGGTAAGCAACAGTTAACACCACTGAATCTAGTTGTGTCTAAACCTTTTGAACGTCGAGTTAACGTTCAAGTTAAAATCAAGGTTACTGAGAGCGTGTTTAAAACCACGGAACAATAAAAAATCCAGGGGGGGGAGGAAACTTTAATATGGTTGAACTGACAAGAGGCTATCATCAATATAGTTATTAATAATGATTCATTGTACATTAACTAAAGAATAAAACATGTAGTTATGGAAAATGAACAAATCTAGCTATAACGTAAAAGACGTCATGCAGAAAATAATATTCGACCAAGAGACCGGTAGTTCCCGGATGCAGCTACCTTTGTACGAGGGAAAGATGTTCCTGCGTCTGTTTCTTCTTGTGTAACATTTGTTTCAAGTTGAAATAAAGACGAAGATGGCATAGGTTGACCACAAACTATGGTTAATGCTCTCAGGATTCCTTCGATTGCATTCTCGTCCATGGCAAAATATAATAGCTAAAAATAGAACAGATCGTCATCATTAAAATTTTATAACAAATTCAAAAACTCATTAATAATTTATGAGCAAAACATAAAGGAAATCACAACCGTGGCAGTGTCCTTATATGTGATAAAAGCACACGTGTATTTTCACAAAACTTTAGCCTCGATTTTCTCGGCTTTTACAACATCTACTTTGAAAATTCTTTCGCAAACACACTGACAAAAAAATTAATTATGGGTATAAAATGGATCGTTTTTGAAGCCATTTAAAATACTCGCAATTCGTGCTTTATTAAAAAAAACTCTCCACAAAAGCATAAACACTTACAAAATCTTCATAGTTTAACACAGGCGGTGTCTCCTTAAGGTCAGAGAATATCCTAAAGAAAAGCTGAAGAAACAACCCTTACTGTTAGCACTGACTTGCAATACACAATAGAATACACTTTACAAACAGAATATAAGGAATTGTACAGAAATAGATTTGATCGCGAGATTACTACCCTTATATTCCTATACGGCCACGAGACTTATCCCTACAATGTATATTAACTTATGACGCGTATCACGTACTTAAGTTCAGGAGTTTTCTAGTAAATGTTCACGCTCACTTGTCCAGAAGATAAAAAATGTCCCGATAATTGTTACCGAGCATATACTGCTGACATAGTTAGGGAGGTAGGAGAGATGAAGGAGATGAAGAATATACCACTGCTTTCAGAACAAAACATGTCAGTCGAATTGTGTTTTCGATTACCTGTTTGAGATATTTATATCGAGGATATCCATCCTCTTGTTCACTACCTTCAGAAAACCAGAGAGGAAGCTATCAAAATAAACCATACCCACGCTTACATCAAAACTAAATATGGCTGTAACAAGACTTAGTATGACAGTTGGAACACTCAGGGCATGTCGTGTTTGATGACAGTTTGCAAATTCTGTTGCTTTCATGCAATCAGCGAGCTCATATCGACTGTGAACTTGTTTCAGTTTAGCACAGAGGTTTTACTACTTGTCAATATAATAAAAATTTAATACTATAGCGCGCAAAATTTACATTCGAATATGCATGATCAAATGCGCGTTACAATTACAAAAAATTAATATATAATTACAATTAATTGACGTGTACATTGACATGAATTGTAATTAATTGACGTGTACATATATCTTGCGTGTGTTTTAACCGTTGTAATTTATCTCTGATGATGGCCTGAGTCAAATGGGCCGAAAGCTTAGATATTTTCAATAAAATCAATTTAATTACATGGTGTTCCACAAATTTCTTATATAAAATAATATAATTCACTATGCAAAGTCTCAAATTACATAAAATATATATGTACCATTGTATGAGGTCATTGTTACTAAGTAAAGTTAGGCATAAGCAATCCTAAACAAGAATGTGTTAAGTAACGCCTTAAATTTATTAAAATTCGTCTCGTGTCTAATTTCTCGAGGAAGGTCATTAAAATGTTTCGGTGCTGCCACAGCAAAGACCCTCTCACCAAAGTCCAGTCCGGGCATAAGAGACGAGAAAAATCGTACATTTGTTCAGCTAACGAAACGCAAAGAGAAAATGCTATACCTGTGAAAACTGTTGCTCAGACACAGATCCTGTCTTCTCAAAATCAGCATCCAAAAATCTTGATAACATATCATATAATTCATCCCGAGAGGGCATTTTGAGAGGACTGGACGCCAATATTAGAAATTTTTTCCAATCAACAAACTCCGAGTCTTCAGAGATAAAAGTTGTTAATGAATGTAGTTGTAAACCTGTCTGACTGACCCAAATATCTGGTAACATTTCCATACCATACTATAAAAAATAAAAAAAATGAACATATGCAGTATAGGTTTTGGAGTATAGGTATATTGAGTGCAGTCTGTATGTATGATAGCTATAGCGTAGCCCTTTCCTTTTAACTATGTTTACAACCAGGGATCAGATTCTCAATTAATTATTAAAGAAAGTGAAGAAACAGGTAAGTTGTGCTATTTCAGGGTACCATGTAATGATCTGCAGACGGACTGCACGTCATGTTTTAGTAATAGATTAATTTGCGTTCATTCCACGGGTTAATTTTGTTCTCTAATAGCGGCCTAATAGCTAATAGCGACCTCTCGGTAATCATGCATGTGGCAACAGAAAAAGCTGACGGGATGCATACCATGTACACATTGAAGTTTATAGACAGTTTCAATGCCAGTTTTAATTACACAAATGTATGTTACAATTAATTAAAACAATTTTAGCACGATTACCATTAATAATACATCAACTTACACTAGTTGTCATAAGATCTAGGAAAATATCAACAAACGCACGACATGAGATAAGACCTGATGGCGCTGCTTTAAAAAACTAAAACAAAATCAAAACAACATTTTTTACTAAAAACCAATGATATGTAGTTCTCTAATGCGCATGTACTGCCTGCTAGACCAGCTATAAATGAGAATCTGCAATTTGCAACAAAAATTTCGAGTGCATCTCGAAGTAAACAGTTTTACACAGATTTACTTAACTAAAACACTTAGAACGATTTGTTAAAACTCCTGATGGCCTAAAAACTATGAATATTTCAATCAAATTCTTTAAACCTTGCTTAAAATATGAAAGAAATTGCTTCAACAAAAGTTACGGTAGAAAGTACAATAGAAACATAATATTGAAACATTACCTGATCATACAAATGTTCCAGTTGCAGAACAGTAAAATTATCACTGAAAGTTTGTTCCCTAGGACTGGGTGGTGGTGTGGGACTGGGAGTACGAAATACACTCATATCCTAATTAAATAAGAAAATTATATTAGCAAATATTTACTGTGATTAATTTATCAATCTTGCAATGTGTTTACTATGCGCACACGAGGACGTTTCCGAACGTTTTCACAACAGTCAAAATGAAAACGATAGGAACTATACAAATTCTCATTGCATGAAGTGTTTACTTTCTGTCCTTAGACTGGTTTTCAGAGAATAATGTCAACAAGTCGGGAGCTTTTTGAAATAATTCAGAATGAAAACCCTCGAGAAGGACCTCGTATGCACGTGTAAATGATTCCATTTCAGTGGAAACAAGCATGCACGTAAGAGGCTAGGTTTCAAGACACCACACCCGAAATATCACACGAAAAAAGCGTTGAAATTGTTTCAAAGAAGTGCTTTTGAGTCAGTAGTATAAAATGCAGCAGCAGGGCAATAACCAAGAGCGTATGCATGCATACGGTATCTAGAAAGAACTACACACATCATGAAAATCGAGAAACCTGATGACTTACCCAATCGACGACAAAATCTTTATCTTCCAAGGTTAACTGTTGCTGAATTTTTTGTTCGTTCTCTATGGCAGTTCTAGCCAGGTCCGCCATCGCACGAATACTATTGAAGAAAATGATAAGGAAAACATTATTAATCCGTGCATTGCCCCTTCGCTCGTCTATCCGGGCTTCTTTTGTAATGCAGACAAATATCATTACTTTCGCCTGTAGCTAAATAATACGATCACGATTAAATATATTAAAAACGTGTCTGGAAACATAAAAAATATAAATATTCCCCACCTGTTCACTTCTTGATTAAACCTGGCTCCCAACCAATCATCCATGTCTTTGTAAGTGAAATCAGCCTTCATCTATAACATCAGTTTAGGGCAATTAATGATCAGCAGCCGTTACACTAAAGCGGTCAATAACGTCAGTCACCCATAAAATATTCCACAATATTGTAATATCACAATAACACTGTAATATATACTGTATCACCCCAATTATTAGGTAACCACGTGATCACATATGCGCGATTTGGCTTCTCTTATGTCTTTATATGATTATAAACCAGACTAGTGTTATTTAAATTAAATAGTTTCTATCGCGAAGTCTAGGATCGAACTACAAGTTAATTGGAAGCCACAGACATACAGTACTGAATTACACGCAAACAGTACGTAGCTACGATATGTAAATTTTGCCAATTTATACACAATATTGTGAATTTAACCAACGAAACCTTTAATTCCTGAAGTACGGCGACTGAACGATTTCTGATCATTTCTAAACGGGTTCGCAAAGCTGTATCTGAAGTGGAAATAAATTAATGATATGTTAACGAAATACTACCATTAATAGTTTAGCTAGTGAAGCTACAATAAGATTAGACCTCAGTGCATTGGGCTGTCTTTCATAGAAATATTGTACATGAGCGAAAAATACACGATTAATTGTTGAGAGCAGCTTTGTAAATGTTTCTACCTTCAAATTGGACAGCTGCAAGAAATTCTTTACGTGATTTCTCTTTTATTTCTTTTTTCAATTTTTCTTCTTCATTTTCGTCTTCATTACTTGGTGGAGCTGGAAAAAAACACAGTTACTATATGATCAGATTAAATTACAGTACGTCATGTCACGAGAAATACTAGTAGCAAACGTGAAAACAAAGAGATTTAAATTGTATGGTTAGTCGCGCACTGCATAGTGTACGTTTCTTGGCTTAGGCTTATGAGTGACTAGCAGATCAAAGTGAATCTTGACCTTACTTTATGTTACTTATGAAAAATAATTTTAATAGATGTCGACATGACGACAACAATTTATCCCCAGTGTTTAGAACATACACTGCGTTTAAACTTTAAAGTTATCACGCAATTGTTAATTCTGCGTTTTCAAAATAAATTGTCATATCCTTTGCGTAGGCATTTCCGATGTTGATCAGGATGGTCGGCATTTGTAATGAGTACCTGGTGGTGGAGTCTCTTGTTGTTTTGCTTTAGTCGCACTTTTCTTTCCTTTCTTCTCTTGTTTCTTATCTTTTCCTCCTCCTTTCTTTCCAACGTCTTTCTCTTTTTCTTTCTCTTTTTCTCGTTCTTTAAGAGCTTCAGCTAACTTGTTGGCTTCTTCTTCTTGCTCTGCTTGATCCAAGCTTGCCTGAAAACAGCAAAACGTGAAACATTACAGAAAAATGTTTAAACTGTTTTCCAATTACGGTATACATCATAATTTAAGTTATGGGTTAAAAATCAGTAATCATGATGAACATAATCGACTTTACTTTTTGCTGAGCTGCTTATTGCAACCGTATACTAAGATTCGCAGAATACTAGACACATCGACATGAAAAGTGCTTGTCTTTAAATTTTTTCATACGCTGCCACGATTTCAAGCTATTGATTCGTGTGTACTTTAGCAATTTCAGAAAGTGTCTACTGAATACAATTTTACACCAGAAAGTACAATTGCATACTTACCAAGGTTTCAATGATACCAAGAGCGTGATAAAAACCGTCATAAACAAGCTGTAAAATAAATACGTCAAAGTCAGTCAGACTACAATCTGTGTAAGTGTAACAAGCATGTATACTACGAATGGCTAAGATGTATGTGAGAAGTTTCATAACACGCGATCCCTGTAAGTAACGCAAAGCCCTATGGAAAGTCAATGCATGGTTATCAAAGTTTTTATTTCAAAAAAATTATATTATTTTCAGAATACGAGTTTTCATTTAACTGACTAACAGTCTTATACTTAGCTACCAAAAGGCAAACCTATTTTTACCAGTCAAAAGACTGAGTTAAAAATCAAAGCACTAGCACGGCAACCAAGTAGTCGACCAAAACAATAACAAGCTTTAGCAAGAACGTACTCTCTCATCAGGATCCGATGGTAAAACAGGAGTTTCTGACTGGTTATCGCCTTTATCTCGTTTTTCTTTTGAAGATCTTTTGTCTTTCTTTTCTTTGGTTGATGCAACATCACCTGATTTAGGTCGCCGAGGTACCAGAGGAATTCTGCATGGAACAAAAACAAATCACCATGAACTGTAGACCATCAAAAATCTCAATAAAAACCTCAAAAACCTCAATAGACACTCCCGGAAATTCAAAAACAAAAACCTCAATAAACATCAAGAAATTATCGTTAGGGTAGGTTCAAGAACTAAACTCCCCCAAGTATTCGGGGCCCGTACCTTCAAGAAAATATTCTTAAAATAGAGCGTTTATTCTATAGATGCTATAAAATATATGCGTCTTTGTCCGCTAAGCTATACTGCACGGCCCATGCTAAAAATATCTTCGTCACTCCAGGTAGTTCACTGCAATATTATTTGAGCATCAGTATAAATCACAGTAGATCGTTATGACTATTAGCATTGTCTATGAATGTGCTGATCAATTAAAGTATCCATAAATAAATATATCGAAAAAATCACGACCTACTTTATTGAAATATCTTTCCATAGCGCTGACAAACCAAGATATTAATATGTGTTGTACTAATTATAAACTGTGGACTCCCACAATAGAGAAAACTTTATTGTATGGCAGACAGTAAGATTCTGAAAATACACACTGAGATATCGATACGTGACCAATAATTTTGTGTATTCAAAATGGCGATGTTTGTAAGAGCAGCGCACTAATTTTCCCCATTGTTCATAGAAAAAACTACCTGTTTGTATCGAAGAAATGAAAGTACTTCAAATAAATCACCAAAAGCATATACAGGTACTCTTTGAGTTTAAATAATATGATGAAATTAGTACTGTATAATAAATAGAACATTAAACAACAGTTTGAAGATATGAATTGTATTTTCTCGTGGTGAAAACAATATACTTTTATTCATTCGCTGCGCTCATTCGTGAAATGTTTGTTTTCACCACTCTAAGATAAAATTCATATCTTCGCACCGCCGTGTAATATCCTCTGTACATTCACCTGCTTCTGTGATCCTCTCCTTCGGAGGTCGGACCTTCTGGAGTTTTAACTTCTCGATCTTTTTTACTTGAAGTTTGTTTCACTTCATGTTGACTTCCATGTTCACTTCCCGATGACGGGATGACAGGGATAATCGGCGGTAGATCAACAAGGGGAACACGACACATTTCAGAGTACGCTTCGATAGGATTTTTACCTGAAATTTTAAAAGTTTGTTCAATACTAATTAACATTTATCGGTCATATCTTAATACATCCTTTGCTTGAATTGGTTGTCATCAATATGTATATATGACGGTACATTTCAGATTAAGATATACGATCTAAAATGTTATCATAATTCCCGCTGACAAATTGGTCATTTGTGTACTCAGAGAATTACCATCTTCCATCAAGCGAAGCGTAGATGATAGCGACCATGTTCGATCACGGAGCACAGTTAGATTATAAAAAAAGATATCGATGGAATCAGGCATAGGCGAGCGGGGGCGGAATGATTTTCCCCCGTGATTGACAAGAAGAGATCAATCACCCTCGGCATTTACATCCTAATTTAAATGCAATTAATATGCTTTCATTTTACCTTCTGCGGAATTATAATAATCTTTTAACACTCGATATGTGTCTTGATATCGATCCACTTCAACTTGCATCAAAGTAATGAAATGATTAGTTAATATTCCTAGACGATCTTGAAGCCAACCTTCTTCCATTACAATTGTGCGTTCTTTCTCAGCCATATCTTTACGGTTATCACAAATCTCATACAGTCGATCACATAAGTCCTACATAAAGAACAAAACAGAGATTTAACAATGCTTCTGCTAAAGAATGCATTTAACAATAATAATATAGTGTTGATCCTAATGGTTTTACTTGCTTCTGTGCGTTATCTTGTGATATTCCTTTTTTTCTTTGTATCTTAAACGTGAATCTAGAACACCTATACATCTTTCATGCAACTTTTTACGACTATACGTAAAGACAACTCTTAATAATGCAATGACTCAACAGCATTCCCGTTTTTTATACACAGCAAAACTTTTTAGGGTCGATGAGAACAGGAACAATGTTTGGCTGCTCACAAATATATCGTTGAGCCTGAATTAGCCAGCAATTAAGGGTAAGAATTCTGAGCAATATTGTTCAATGTGGGCACATGTTTTTGCTGTATAGTTTCCAAATAAATTTCTAATAAATTTTAAAAATATGAGCATATATCTTACATCGACTTCTTGATGTAACTCAGCCTTCACTTCATCATCAGTACGCATGTCTTCCGCAACATCATTATAATGTTTCTGCCACTGAAGAACGTACTCTTCTTTGCCGTCAGGACGTCGTAGGAACGACAAAAATTCCTTCCTATTAACGATTAATTCAGTCAGCGAGCTACTGCTTTATAATTCAAAGCATGATTTAATCTATCGTTAACAATTAGATGGAAATTGAGAGTGAGTAATCTAATTGTTTTAGTAGAATCTGACATAAATAATTGATTTTCTTAAGTCATTTGCTATAAAAACTATTACAAATTGTCTTTGAATTGAAAAAAATCACCAGAAAAATTATTGTTTTGCTACTCGCTATTTATCGAGCAATAGATAGCGAGTAGAGTAGCCAATCAAATTACAGCGTTCACATTAGTATGCTTGCATGATTCTACTAATTACGATTAGTAGATTTATACTAGTATATAATTGCCAATGCTGCAATTTAATTGGCCACTCCACTCGCTATGTGTAACATTTAACGGAGTTTACAGCCCAATCAATGTATGTACAGTCACTTATTTGGAATTTGTACCTAGTGCCATAGAAATATCTGTATATCAGCTCTCGTTCCAGCCGAATTTCACGAAAGACATTTTTACTGGTTACAATGTAAGTGTTTTCCAGGTTTTCCCAACGATTTGCAAGAATTGTCACCAACGGCTAAAAAAAGAGATCAAAATGGTGACAATGAACGTACTAAGAGGCATAACTGGCTCTTACTTTGTAACTTAAGTACAGAAGCTGTTTCTATACAACAACTATGAAAAGTACTTGATAAAGTTTTTTTTTTCGTTTTGCATGTACCAACAGTTGCATCATCATTAGAAATCCATGTATAGATATACTGTATACCGTCTCTACGACATTCTGTCACCCACGTACAGTTTGAGACTATTTTGCGAGTGTACACTAACATATACAAGATAATACGATTAGAGAAACAGAGCAAAAACGGCACAAGCCTTGTTCTTAAGGTAGTTTACAACTATGTTTGATGTACTTTACAATATGGCGTCATGGACTCTGAAAAGGCCTATACGGCAAATTTTGCCCTGGAACAATATGCGTTTCAGAACCATCCTCAGAGATATGAAAAACTAGATTCATATTAATCTGGCACTGCGGAGAGCAAAAATGCCTTGTCTCGAGCGGGATTTGAACTCGCACATTCAGGTTTCGAGACCACTGCTCCACCAATTAAGCTATCGAGTCAACTGGGATTGGTCACGAGACTTATCCAATTTGTGTACACGAAATCTTTTCGTAACGACCTAACGAAGACCTAAGTCACGAACAATACGATTCCAAAGGCATCGACTACAAAACTCAGTATAAACGTTAATGTTCACGACTTACTCGAGCCGCGGCCTGTTTTTCGGTCGTACAAGTGTATCAATGCTTATTGTTTAACATGTGATGTGGAACACGAAGTTGTAGTTGTAATAGTTTAATAACCAATGTATAGTTTGATCTATTATGTGGTTTTTAAAGAAGGAGGAAAACCAACCCTAGAAGCAAAGGAGACACATAACTCATATCAAATGCCATAGCAGAGTTGGCTCAGTGGTGATAGACACAGCGCTCTACTACAGTTCTCAAACAGAAAAACAAAAATTCGTATCAAACAGATTAAATCATCAATACCATATCAATTGGTTGATCAACATATTCCCACTCCTTGGACCCAGGCTCTGGACCTGGTGGAACCTCAGGCTCGACAGGTAATTCTTCTTGCACTTCCTGTTTCTTTCCTAAACCAAAAAGAGAAAGTCCAAACCTTAAAGTGTTTCTACTGAAAATAGTTAACACAAAACTCATATCGTAACTCATAATTAGTTATAAAACAAATGAACTGTGTCCTATTCAGAACGTTAGCAAGTTACATTCTTTTAAGCCTAACTAACTCAGGTCATTCACTATCATCAACTTCGTACTATTTGAATAGTTTTATAAAAAAACCCTCCGATCTTTCACAAAATTTTGGGTAAAAACGTCAACTAAATTTAATGTGGATTCCCATACGCGAGCAGGGGATATGTCATTGTATCAAACTACAAAATTTAATATATCGGTACTGACATTAAATTTGACCCTCTAGCTTAGAAACTTCTTAATGAGTATTACATGACGCTCCCATATACCAACGTGCGGAGGAAATTAAAAGGAAAGTTCTCATTTTTTCTTCTGTGTACACGATATTTGTTTTATGCTTATTTTATAAGTTGAAGCAAGTATTAAATAAATGTCGAGGTTTAATCACTACTGCGCATGCGCAGTAAAAAAATTCCAATAACTTTTTCTATTGTAATTTTTCTTGCGTTTTAATTGTTTCACTTTGGTCTGTAATAGCGCTGTTAGAACTCGAACCTCTATTTCCTCGATCTTATTTTATTATAAAGCACAAAACGATCGAGCAAACAAGAGTGAGTACTAATTGAATTTTAATTCTAATTGAATTTAATTCTGATGATTCAGTTCTAAATAAGCTAAGGTAACAAAATTGTTAACAAAATGTATGCTAAACTTTTACTCCAAGCTAGGGCTAAAAATAAAATTGATGAGCAAGCGTACGCATACAATGTGTCATTTTGACCTATTAGCGTAATCATCACAACTGAATTCATACAATATAAACTAGATCACAATTTTTAGGAAGTAAACTAACTTTGGACTTGTTACTCCTCTTGTAGTAACTTTAATCCTCAATTTTTGTTGGTCCCCTCTAGCCATCACAGCTAACAGGGGACTTTGAAAAAATAAAATGTTAATTGGATTAATGATAGTTGCATATCTATATTTTTATTAATTTATTAAAATTGAGAGTGAGACACTTCAAGCATATATTAAATTAATATGCGTATTACCGAAGCTCTATAGGGTGTGTATAAAAAGATAATCGAACTCTGGAGTGTTCTGACGTGTTCATTATTAAATCTAAAGAAATCATTTTTTCACGGTCCGAAAGACCAGGATTTCAACTTTCGATTGTGAGCATTTTTGTGAAATTTGAAGAAAAACTGAGCAAATACGGATGTATTAAAAATAACCGATCGAAGTAGAATATTTTCACTTCTGGCATCATTAAGGCAGAGAAAAATGTAAGAAATTCCATTAATCACTGATCTTCCACGGGAAACAATCAACGTGGCTAATAATTTTGCATTAATGTTACTAGCTACTTAAAGAGGGGTGACAGTCCGTTCTGCGCATCGGTTCTGCTCATAACAAAGCTGGGCCACCAAATATAAACATTGTCCAAATTTCACATTTTTCGAACTCTTTTTGAATTGAAACTCTGGTTTACATTCATGTATAAGCATAGCAAACCAGAAAAGTGTCAGTATTCATTTAGTAAGTCATACTTTACGAATATAGAATTTCAAAATGTAAACAAAGCGTTTATTTACATTACGGACTGTAACCCCTCTTTAAGATAAAAGATGTCAATTTTAATTCCCAAATGGAATTAATTCCAACAGATTTTTAATAAGGACGCTAAAATTGTATGTACTTAAATTGTATGGGCAATAGCCTGTTAAGAAAAGTACTGATCCAAGAGTTAGGAATGGAATAAACCAACTAAAGTTCTGTTTTCCAATCTTTTCCCCATGCAAACAGCACTATATTCTCTGTGATTTCATAGTATGAACCCACTATAGAGAATAAACAGTAGGGCAGTGCAACATATCCTCCTATTTTTATGCATTTGACTGGCCAGAATAATGGTGGAACAGCCAGTTCAGCGTTTCTATTGCCCAAAAAAGGCAATTGACTGGCCAGAACCTGCATAATGAAAATGCGTAATGCGACATGCGTGGGGACACAAACTACAAAGGTTCCGACTCGAGTGACGCTTGTTATTTTCTATGCTTTGGTATGAACTGTAAAGTAAAACTGGTAGTATACGGAAAAGTCGGTTTGCTGGGAATCGCACTAATAAATGAATTTAACAAACCACAATGGTTCCAAGCAGGTTGTTCTTACGTACAAGATTTTATGCTTCGAAGGCATTTAAAATTTCCAGCTGCATTTATAAAGAATCCTATGCTAAAGAGGAGTATACTAATTTCTGGAATACAAAGTAATTTTGTTTTGTGCATTACTTTCTTTTTGTTCTTGTGTTTTATGGGTGTCCGAAATCCATGTCTTTCTGAGTTTCTACCTCTTATTCGACTTTTCCGCATTGCTATGGGACAACCGTAATTGAAATAGCTGACTAGGAGTATGCGCGCGCATATAATGTGCCTATTCCAATTTACACCGCAATTATTTCAGGAAAATTTATCAAAATTAAAACAGACAGGATGAAAATTTTTCTAAGCATGGATAAGCATGATTCATTTCTCTTGCGTTTTAATTGCTCTACTTTGGTCTGTAATAGCGCTGCTAGAATTCGAACCTCTATTTCCCCGATCTCATTTTATTATAAAGCACAAAACGATCGAGCAAACTCGAATTGAATTTTAATTCTAATTGAATTTAATTCTGATGATTCAGTTCTAAATAAGCCAAGCTAACAAAATTGTTAATAAAATGTATGCTAAATTTTTACTCAAGGCTATGGGTAAAAATAGAATTAATGAAGCGTACGCATACAATGTGTCATTTTAACCTATTACCGTAATCATCACAACTGAATTCATACAATATAAACTGGATCACAACTTAGGGAAGTATTATACTGGTATTTCGGTTTCCTCCTGTAGTAACACTAAAACCAATTTTTGTTGGTCCCCTGGCTATCCGGCCTTCCGGGGACTTTGAAAAATAAAATGTTAATTGGTTTAATGATAGTTGCATATCTATATTTTTATTAATTTATTAAAATTGAGAGTGAGACACTCCAAGCATATATTAAATTAATATACGTATCACCAAAGCTCTATAGGGTGTATATAAAAAGGTAATCGAAATCTGGAGTGTTCTGACGTGTTCATTATTAAATCTAAAGAAATCATTCTTTCACAGTACGAAAAACCAGGATTTCAGCTTTCGATTGTGAGCATTTTTGTGAAATTTGAAGAAAAACTGAGCAAATACGGATGCATTAAAAATAACCGATCGAAGTAGAATATTTTCACTTCTGGCATCATTAAGGCAGAGAAAAATGTTAGAAATTCCAATTAATCACTGATCTTCCACGGGAAACAATCAACGTGGCTAATAATTTTGCATTAATTTTACTACTTAAGCTAAAATATGTCAATTATAATTCCCAAATAGATTTAATTTCAACAGATTTTTAATAAGGACGTTAAAATTGTAGGTACTTCAAAAATATGGACAGCGCCACGACATTTCATGAACCCACAATATAATGAACCCATGAGTATCATAATTTATTAATTTTAATGTTTCTCAAGTTCTTACCATATACATATACATGCGTTTAACGTATTTACTATTCTCACTGTTGAATCTAATGACACTCGCGCCAAAATGCGCACCGAAAATATATTCCTTCCCCAGAAATTCAATCAAACTTCAATCTTATTTCAATCCGTATTCTGGGTTTCAAGATGCTGATCTTCGGATTATGTTTTATTCGTTTTTTCTTGAAATTGTCGGCTGCTATTGGTTAAAGAGGTATCGGTTTAGGCAAAAATGAAAGATATCGCATTAGTCACAACTTGCCTAAACTTGACATTGGTGATATTGAGTTGCTGCATTCCCGTAAGCGGCCACATATTTATACGAAAAATTTTAATTGTTTTAAAAAGTTTTACTCTTTCAGAATCATTTCAGAACCATCCTCACAGATACGAAAAACTAGATTCATATTAATCTGACACTGCAGAGAACAACGAAAAATCCGTTGTCTTGAGCCAGTCCCAGTTGACTCGATAGCTCAATTGGTAGAGCGGCGGTCTAGGAACCCGAAGATGCGAGTTCGAATCTCGCTCGAGACAACGAATTTTTCGTTGTTCTGTGCATTGTCAGATTAATATGAATCTGGTTTTTCAGAATCATGTTCAGAGAAAAATAAGAAATGAGACAAACTTGCAATCAGCGTACTTACCAGCAGACTTAGGTCTCTTCACATCAGCTCGCGAAGGTGTTGGTGACTTGATCTTTGATGCTTTCCTAGAAGGTGACGGTGACGTTTTCCTGGATCCAGGTCGCAAGTTTTTCTTAGAACTTTTAGGGGAGGCGGCTTTGTTTGGGGGCGAGGGACTGCGATCTTTCTTGGAAAGTTTTTTCGACGCTTTGGGAGACACTAAACGAAACAATTTACAAAGGAGATGATTCTGGCACGGAGATAAAAGGCACAGTGAAGAGTATATGGTTACTCCTGACCCAAAACTACGGCTGAACCAAGAATTTGTTGAAAATTATTCCGTCTTGGGTATTATCTTCATGGAAATTTCTTTCATATTCTATTACGATGAGCTTTTTGTAATGTATTCATAGCGCCGCCGCAAATTTCGATTCCGTAGACGGTCGGACACCTCCGAGATGGTCGAGCACCTCATTGATCTCGTTTCCAAGCCTAAGTATCGGATGAAACTTAGATTTTGCTTTTTAAAATCTTAAATAATTGTAAACAATCCCTGACCCCCACCTTAAACCTAACCCTAACCCAAATCGTAAAAATTTGAAGTAGAAAAAAAGCTTGTTGGAAACCGTCGAAACAATTTGTATTTATAATACAACTTCTAAATGAGCCAGAGCAGTCTGGGAACGAGATCAATGAGGTGCTCGACCATATCGGAGGTGTCCGACCGTCTACGGAATCGAAATAAGCAGCGCCACCAGCTGGTTCCTGCGCCAAGGTGGGTCTTTGCTTGGCGAGAACATGCATACTGAACACGCGTAATACCGCATGCGTGGGGACACAAACTGTAAGGCGCGATTGGATTTTTAGTTTTTACTGATGATACTAGCTAGTCTGCCATGTACCTGAATAAACCAGTGCCTGGGATAAACTACTGCGAAGTTTATAAATAATAATGACATCGTCGCTCATAAACCTTGCAACTGTAGACAAGGAAACTCAAAATAACAATAACATCCATGTGGAGGGATAAAAAAAAGCTAAATAGCTATACCACACGTGTAAAAACGCACCAGTAGTTGCAAGTCTGCAAACAAGTTGTAACAAGGCTGTTCACAAGTTGTGTCGCACTGCTTGTTCCGTGTTTGTTGGAACAAGTTTGGAACAAGCTGGTAACAACTTGCAACAAGCTTGATTGCATTACCAGACTTGTTACAAGGTTGTTCGATTAAGTCCGATACAGTTACGATATAACAAGAATGTCACAAGGTTGACGAAACAAAGTTGTGGCAATATTGTTATATTATGATTGTAACAGATTTGTTGGATCAAGCTTGTGACAAGTGTGACAAAATCAGCAAGGATGTTCCACTTGTTTACAACTTGGGACAAGCAGTGCGAAGACACCTTGTTGACAGCTTGTATGCAGACTTATTACAAGCTGTGAGATTTTTACGTTTTTACATGGCCAAATACCGGTTTCCATTTTAGGACCGATTGACAGACAGTTTATTGATTTTACATTTATCTGGAAGAACTAGAATACTTCGAAACAAACCTGTTTTCGTGTCAAGAGTACCCTTCGCGGTCTCGACATCCTCGTGGATCGTGGTATCTGTTATTCCATCGACTGCCGTGTTCTGTGCTTCTACATCCACAGGCTCATGCACTGGAGTTGCTTCTGTAACTAAAATTTATAGCAATACAAAATATTCTTTAAAAGAGAGGTACCATGCATATTCCAAGACACTACAGAGTACCAGTCACATTTTTAGTGTCAAACATAAAAACTACTTTTTGTTTGGAGGTACGCAGGTTAGTGTTTGTCAAAAATTGGTTTCTTTGCCATGAAAAATATTTTACATCTTTCCTAGTCTATAGTTAAAATGACGATGATACGCGGTGATGTCGAACATTTCCTTAAATATTTATTTTACTTCAAAAATGACATTTTAGAATCTTATATACCTTCAATGAAAGCATCCGTCACTTGTTCCTGAAAATAAAATATAAAATATGGTACATATAATTTATATCAACATACACTCAAGAGAGAATAAAACATAAATTAATAATTTTACAATTTCTTCTTCTTTTGGAGGTCCTTGAATTTTTTCTATTGTTTTGATAAGATATGACGTAACACATTCATATACATCATCTGAAATAAAATGACAAAAATATGATAATTGCAGCATATACTAGACTTGTGCGTTCAAATGACGCAAATCTAACGACAAGATACACAATTTTTGTTAAGAAATTACGAAAAAAAACACCGATTTGAAAAGAAAATAATTGTGTAGAACCATGGATAGTTAGGAAACTCTCTTTAACTATTCATGGTAGAACATGAATACAAGAACATTGCCCCCCCCCCCCCTCCCCCCCCACACTCGAGCTTGCTACGCCGATGCGCTCTGAAATTAGGGACGATAACGCAAAGGTTATAGTAATACCATGAATTGAAATGATTTAAAAACACTATATGAATAATCAAAGTCCTTGGAGAGATGAAGAAGTCGTCTTCATTCTCGTTACAACGTCAAAACATATACTTCTACGTGGTGTCTACAACTCGTCACCATTCCATGCCGCGACAATGGTAAACTAAGCAAATTAGTTTGAAGCTAAACTTGAACTTTCGTTAACAAGAAAGCAATTAAGGTCGCTATTGTTCACGTGTTTGCATTTCCCTTCTGTCTGTCTAAGCTCTCCATATATCATGAATTATAAATACCGATTGAATTATCAACATCAACTTTGGTCAAAATTCCAAATTTGTTAAACCACTTTTCAAGCTTGGACCAGGAGTCATCAAATCCTGTGATCCTACGAAGAAGACGACGCTTCTATTAACAGCACACGGTTACATTCGAGGGCGTCTTACAACAATGGAACTCGGTTTCTCCCTCTCCCTGACTATTTGATCTGCACTCAAGGCTTTCCTATGAAAAGGGTTTGTCAACGCTCTATCGAAAGTCGTGCGTTTTCTTCGAGTATTCCGGTTTCCACCCTCAGCTTACCGCTGACAGTTGATTTGGATTGTAAAATTTCACTAATCCCTGGGACCGCACTAAGCAGCAACAACTGTTACGATAATTCAACCTATACTTTAGTGAAAATAAATTACATGGCTGGGGGACAAAAGTTGTTGGCTTTCTTGTTCATTTTTTTGTTTCCTAATACGAATATCAAATACATGCACTATTGATGTTTCTTTAGAAGCATGGCGAGAAAATATTTCTTTAACAATATTTCCTAACTAGTAAACAGCACAAAGCAAATACAGTACGACAAAGTTCAGTTAACTTTCCAGCGAAAGTTCAGGCCAGCTTGATTACCTTTGTTGTACTTGTTCTCGATCATTTGACGGGTCAGTAACAGGAAGAACTTTCTCTTGTTTTCCTAATCCTGTATAACTACCATCAGCAGGAGGATTAAACTCTTGATGAAATACTTCGCTGTTTGTAGGATTATCTACGTAAACAAGTTAAGGTACATTCTATATGACGTATTCTTTGCTGCAGTATGCCACAGTTTGGCAAATCATCTCATTGATACAAGGAGGTTAATCACCGTTTAACATAATTAAGTAACACAAAGAAATGTTTGTCAAAGCACTTACAAGTTCGTCCTTCAGCTCTCTTCAATACCACCTCATCAGAAACATCAAACAATACAACGATATCAATACCACTTTTAGGCGGAGGAGACTAAACAGATAGATTAATGTAAGTAAGAAAATATCATTACGTTAATTCTTTTCGCAATATGAAAAGAAATAGATTCTTTCTCTATAAGATTCAACATTTCTGAGGTTGACAACTCCTGTCTTTGTGAGCAATTGTTTAGAAATTACAGTAGTTATAACCACAGATTGATTAGGAAGGACCATTCGAGTTGCAAGCTTGGAAGTTTGTGTCCCCACGAGGGTTCTGCTAGTTTTGGCTTTAAAAGTTTAATTTTGTGGAAACGCACCTAAATTTATTTTTGCAAAGCTATTGTTAGTACGAATCGAAGCTTTACAATAATAAATTTAAGGTGTTCCCATAAAACTAAGCTTTTATATTGTTGTGAACCATGCAAAATTACAAAGACGTAAAATATAAATGATGGAGTTTCACATGCAAGGCCTGGCAAATTTTGCTTGGTATCTTTATAACGCATTCAAGCGCATATAAACAGAAGATGACGTATACCTCAACAGCAGGATGTGGATCAGGGGCAATACGAGATTTCTTTCCTCTTCCTCTTGTTTCTTTGGGTTTCACGTCTTTACTTGCATCATAACCTGTTAGAGATTTCTCTAGGATCTGAAAACAGAATATGGTCATGATTTGGTAAAATATTGAATAACAATTATGTAATTCATCATAATGACTATTAATATTCAGTTTTCCTAAACAAGTGTTCTGATTGGTCGATTTGTACCACGTGTGTATCTTTTACATCACAACAACACACGGCCAGGCCGACCAAGGCCGACAATTAAAAGTCTATAAAGTTGACCTCAGAAAATATTAAAAATATAATTTAGGGGCCAACACCAAAAACAAAAAAAGAACAAACAGCATGGAGTGTTTCTGTACTAAAAGTTTGGCGAAAGTATCCAATATCTAATTCAGTATAAACATAAATTGTGTGGCTTTATTCTTGAATAAAAAACTCTTTTTTATGGAATGATGAATTATGATGAATTCGCTATCTTATTTTTCTTGCGTGTACTGTGTAGTAGATCATTTTTAACACTGAACCTTAGACATTGTTTCATAATTAAAATATACATATTATTTTAAAGTTATTGTTAAACTGAATATCAAAACGTTTAAAAACAAGAAGCACGAAATTTCTTGTTTCTTGCTCGTAAACTTATGCTTAAAAATCCCAAAAGTTAGCGCGCTCCAAGAGAGCTGCTGCAATCCTTGATTGAAAAAAACAACTAATTTATGCAATAACTCATGAGCAAAAAAGGAAATCATAGCCGTGAAGGAGTCTTCTTTATGTGATAAAATACACGTGAAACAAAATGTTGCCTCGATTTTCTGATTTTCTCGGCTGCTACAACATCAATATTGAAAATTCTTTAGCAAACAAACTGACAAGATGGGTATAAAATGGATCGTTTTTTAAGTCATTTTACTATACTCAAACAATCGCGTTTTATTATATTCAAGCTCGGCTGCGCCTTGCGTATTAAATATGATAAGACGCTCCTTCTCGTGTTAAATAGTTATCATTTATTATTCCTATATGGTAAAACGTAATACCAGGTGCAGCTTGAGAACTCTTTTCATATAGCGCGCTATTATTCAGGAATTTCTGTTTATTGTACCTTTGCTTGATTAATAGTTGAAGGAAAACCATCTAAAATCCAGCCAGTTCCAGATGGTACTTGTCTACATAAAATGAACAAAGTTTACATCAATGCAGTGCCTGGATTTAAGTTTGCACGCTCTAGAAGTTACAATAACGATTAATCGCACTCAAAAGATTACGATTCTTGCTTAAATCACACTGCTATGAGCCAATCAGATTGCAAGAAACACTATAATGATGCAATTATATACACATCGTGTACTGGTATATCTAATGGGTATCGAGGACACAGGTGATTGGTACTGTCTTACCTTATTGCGTCTACAGCAATATCAACCAGCAACTGATCGGGTATCTGTTTTCCTTTTTTTAAATATTCGTACGCTTTTTCCCCCAGTATAGCTCGAGATGTCGCCTAAAATAATAAAAAGTAATTCAAAGCAACGGTCAGGCATCAACTCAAGAATTATTCTAGTTCACATCTGTCATAAAGTCGTAGATTTCTAAGTGATGTGATTGAGTGAATTCTATACCACCGCAAAAGCAATCTAATATTTGTCTTATTTTTTAGTTTGTTCGCATATTCATTCATGGTTTACGGAGAAAATCTCCGATTTTTAGGACAAGTGTGAACCAGGCTTTAGATTAAACGTTAAACCTGAAGATGAGGAGAAATAAGCGAGTTCGTAGAAAATCATTTTCGTATGGCGATTGTGCCAGTTTTTAACTTTAATATTAATGTATTTCAGGAAACATACTGTAATGTACCTGAGCCAGGAAATAAGAATGATATAATGGTTAAAAAAACAGTAAGTGATAAAAAACACATGCAGTTGTCTAAAGGGGTAAAGACAACAGGGTGTTTCAAAAAAACGAAACACAAATTCTACACGCTTCCACGCATCATCATCTTTTACACAGCAAGAAAGACGAGTTATTTAGCTTTCAAATTATGCTTTTCTTCTATCCTAACAGCATGAAATGACCCAATACACTTCAAATAAAAATTGCCAGTAAAGTTCAAATTCTTACACCGTTGGGAATTAAGTATGCAAATTTTGTGTTTCATACAGGTAGGTCGTAGATAATCGCCGAGTCATTATCGGTAATCATTCAAGGAGAAAATTTACCAAACATTTTACTCGATGTTGGTTGCATATGAGAAACAGGATTTTACTCTCTTGAATTTGGCTGATTTTAGCTCATCACAAATTCAACATTGTGATTTCAATTCCCTCTTGGGAATAAACTTAATTCGTTTTCGATTAAATTCCCAACGGTTCAAGAATGCGATTTCCACCGGCAATTTTCATTTGGCCATCAGCAAGGAAAATGTATCGTTGGGAAGCTAAATAAGTCATCTCTTTTGCTTTGTAAAAATTAAATCTTTAAATTCAACATATAATGCATAACAACATGTTGAATATGTGTTTCGTGTTTTTTTAAAATACACGGACCTTTCGGATGATGTGAAAACTTTTCTTTTCCTTTTCTGACTCGTTTTCAGTCCCTTCACTCTCACCACATTCTTTGAACTCAGACGTTTCTGGTATGGATGCATTATTAGGATCTTGGTTTTCTAGCGTATTAAAAAATCACATTGAACAAACGCACCTAAAGCGCTGTTTATAGAAGATGCAGCAATATTGCTCGTATTATGATTTAACCTGTATAGCCTAAACTCAAATGTTTTAAAATCGATAGCACCAGTTTGTTCAAATGTTTTTTCCGCAGATGAATTACCAAGTGAGGGAATATAAATAACTGAACATGATATCTGAGAATGACTGCGAGTAGGTCGAAACGTCCTAGCATAAAAATTCTTTCTACTGTATCTATATCACTGTTTCGTATTTTCTAAAATTATTCAGTGGAAATTTTTGAATACATTATAAATTACTACCCTTTGTTTCTTCAAGATTTTCATTTGAAGTTTTGGCTTCTTCCTCTTGACCAATCTGTTTTTTGTCTTCATCATTCCCTTCATTTAGCGGCTGGGTGCAAAGTTACAAACGTATATATTAAGATTGGTGGTCTAGCACTGACTGCGCTGTAAGTAATTGAATACATCCAGTGCACAACGTCACTGAATGACGTCTACGAAAAAAACCTCGTAGGAATGCGAAAGAAGGCTAGTATTTATTCTTGTAAATATGAAAAACATCATTAAATCTTGTAAATCTTAAAATACCTCAATATTTTCCACAATTTCTTCCCTCGTCTCACCAGTCCGATGCGCCTCGGCCGCTTCTTTAACAAGGTCATCAATGCATAACCTTACTACTCGATGACCTAAACAAGAATAATAATATTACGCTCTTTTTTTTCCTTTTTTTTCAAAGCTTCACAATACATGTATTGCAGGTAAAGACAACAGAACATAATTAAGTTCCTTATTAAGTCCCACCGAATACTCTACTAAAACATAAGTTACATTACAGACGACATACATACAATAACTACATAAAGTATGACATGTACAAAACAAGGTAGAATGACGACTATGTACATATTTGATTAATTAATTAATTCAGACGAACGTTTTTACGTATTTGCTCCAGGAGTAGATAATATCGTATGATTGTGTGTATTGCGGGACGGTTATAACAAGTCATCTCAATGAAGTTTATCAATCGATCAAATATAAGAACACCATAAAAGACTTTCATATATCACTTATAAAGTAATTAATATTTTCTTACTATCAACAAGACGTTGTACAGCAGTTGTTTTACCACTGAAAAATTTTCCAAGAAAACACGCCTTTATTGGAAACGGAGGAAATTCTGGAGTAGGTGGAGGTGGCTAGAATAAAAAACCTTGTCATTTTCGGAAGAAACTACAGTAACACGATCAACCAAAAGAACGTTTGACCATATCTAAGACTGTGACTGACTAAATGAATAAATGGACCATTATTTATTACAATAAATAGAAAGCAAAATTAAATACTAATATTACACATACTACACAATCATGCTATCTTAAAAAGTTTTATTTGATTTCACGATAGACCTTTTCGAAAAGTCTTTTCTCAGCTATTCAGCTGCCTCGTAGCTGCCTCGTTTTATTGTTTTGAACCTTGTACCAATGGTTTAATTTCTGGATATCTGTATTGTTACTGCATGGTGACAGAGTTACAGAAATAATACGATGATAATAAAGTCGAAGTCCTCTAATATATACATGCATTACCTGTACAGTACATTTCGGAACGATCCTCAGAGATATGAAAAACTAGATTCATTATTAATATGAATTTGGTTGTACAGAACAATACATCGGCAAAAGCTCACAATATGACCAACACTAAGATTTTATTAGCAAATTCTTTTCATACCTCAGGAGGTGATATAATATTGAATAATTTCTGTATAATGTGACCAAGGATTGGATTATCGTTGGGAGGAACTTGTGTTACATCAAGTGTCTCGTCACTTTGTTCCCATTCACCAACAGCACCCTGTAGAGTAAGAAAGCTTGAAGTAAGGAACATTTCCAACGGTTTTAACGAACATTTACAACGACATGACGTCCGAATGCAGATATGCAAGATTTAGAAAGACTGCTCTTCAATGTTGTTGAATCAAGCAACGCAGAATATGCGAGATCAAATATATAGCACAATCGCAACTGGAACACATTCAATTTAGCTGAAATGCTGAATATGATGAGTTCGGTGGCGAGGTGGTCAAATTGCTTTCCTTTCACGCGGGGTCGATTCTTATCTGGTTATTCTTCAATATTACTCCAACCCAATCTTCGTGTAAAAAGTCATAAATCGACGCTATGCTGAAAGTCGTAGGTTTACGCCAGGGAACGGTTTTATCCCCCAGGGAAAGTTGACTGGGTAGGTTAGGTAATACGGGCCCAAAGTAACTGGGCTGACCCTGCCCGTGTAGCGAAGCTCAATAAAATAAAAAAAAATAAAATAGTGAGTAGACCCCAGCTAAGTTATACGTATCTCTTACTCTATATTCAATAAAGTCAGCTTCATCAGTTAGTTTGTTTTTCTCTTCTTCAATGAGAAGTTTCTTTGATCTTTCAATTTCTTCCTCAGTTAGAATCTAAATTCAGCAAAATAATATTTTATAAAGTTGTTAGTAAATTGTACGTGTATGGGGAGCATCTTGGATACCCTTGTTTGATAAGTATTTTCCTAAATATGATTTTAGAAGATATTTAGCACAAGACGTGTAATCCTCTATATAGGTAGTCAAAAAGAGCTTGTGCTTGTTTGATCTACCAGTCCAAACGTTCATCCAGTTACAATGTACAGTACCTCATGTGGATAAAGTGGTAAAGCAGCATCAAAGTAAGCTTTCCATTCACGAAACAATTTCTCTGGAACATTTCTGTGCGTAACAAAACAAAGTATTATCAAGTATAAAGTGATCTTTGTGAAGCGCATTATACTGCGAAGAATATTCTTGAAAAGGTGTGTTAGACCAAGACAAAATTGAAACATCCCCTTGGAAAAATGTATGTAGCTAGTTCTCCAGCTGTTAGACTACAAGCAGTCTGTGAAGGAAAAGGATTGAGGTCCTCAGCTCCTTTCCTTTAAGAACTGCTTGCAGTCTATCTAGCCACAGCCTTGAATATCCAAACTCAAGTGCGTTTGCTCAGACAAAAATTTTCCTCTTCCTAGGCATGGCGAGAAAGACTACAAATACGATAAGATTTTCTCTCTAACACTTTTGAAACTAGGACTACAATAAACTGTACTTGGATCGCATTAGACTGCTGGATATCAGATCACAAATACTGAACATGAAGAGTTGTATACTCATTACGAGTTGTGCTCGGTTTTTGTGAACAAGTCCACTACAATATTGCCTGATTGATTACAAACCCTTCAGTAAGCTCCCGATATTCCCCAATTTTACAACTGAAATCGACAATATCGGACAAAATCTGCAAAAAATAACTTTATGTAAGGTAATTATTATCTAAAGTTTATGTATATATACAAACACATTTTAAAGACAAAAAAACTTGAGCCAAGACAACGATATTAAACTAAGATCAAGGGTATATTCAAATAAATGTCGACTGGACATATCACCTGTTGGCAAATATCATAATGTTTTTCGTATTTTTCCTTTCTTCTTTTCTCCAATAATTCTTTTCTTTCATCTTCAGCTTTCTGAATCTGATCTCTATATTCAATTTGCGCTAAACGACACATTTCCTACGGATAGCAGAGATCTTTGTCACACATTAATTATAAATTCATTAAGAAGAAATAATTTATTGTCTATCCAGGCTTAATTTCAAATGTTTTACAATCACCCAATTTTTTACATGCATGATGCACGATGCATGTATTGCAGAGATTACATTAAGATATCATATCGTATGCTTGTTATTAATATCGCATCATTATTAACCTGTTCAAAGCGTTTTTAATCTCACTGTTAATTGCTAACAACCACTCATAGACTTCTACACTCCCGTAAATACAATTCTGGTAATCCTTCAAGGTAATTGCTCTTCCTAATAACTCATTAGGCACTGATTGTTTTTTAACAAAAAGTGTTCGACCATCTTTCAGTAAGTTAAATCGAATAAAATAAAAATATATAAATTATGACAGTAATATCATGGATAGTTAAAGAAATGCACAGGACACTCGCTAAGGTGAGTGTTGAAACCTAGTTGCGATTCACGATGTCACGATTTTCCAAATCTTTCCTTGTTTTGCCCTATTTTTTTATTTTAAACACTAATATTTAAGCCTAAATTGGTCTTATTGTTTTACAAACATGCCTACGCTGGCAATTAAAAAAATCCCACGCGACCACGAGTTTTCTATCCATTTCTTTAACTATCCATTAATTCAACTACCAAAAAAAACCAAGTCGAACTGAAATTTAAATGCAACAAAATAATTTAAAACAACAAATTTTAAAAAAGAGCTAAAATGACGTATTAATAATAATTTAACTAACCGCTTCTCGGTTCAAAGCATCTTCGAAATCTTTTAATCGTCTTTCTGCGTATTGTTTTTCTCGGAATATTCTAAAGACAAAAACAACTAAACGATGACATATCTGTCTCTACGGTACTACAGTTATAGTCTATTTAAGATCTAATTACAGTTTAATCTAGCAATCTTCGTCCAGATATTTGAAATATAAATGTAGAACTATTTGATTAGAAGTACTCAAGTTGAGGGTTAGAAGTATTGATTCTGAAACACACTTCTAATAAAAGTGCGTACGACTCAGTTCTAGGTAACAGTGAATATAATATAAGTTTTGGAAACTATAATTAATTTTGAAGAAAGTGATGTACAACTTCCTGTTAAAATTGACCAATCAGAATGCTATATCTTATTCACGCGCATTCTGATTGGTCAGTATGGTCAATAAACAGGTTGTGTAGATTTAAACGAACTTTGCAAAATTTGTAGAATAACGGAAGGAATTGATCAGAGGAATTGCTATACTTGAGCGAAATGAATTGCTCAAATACTTGAGGAACGCTAATCTATTGCTGCGACTGCATGTAAGATATCGCGTTAATATACCACGCACACTTTGTAAAATTCAATACACTTTACACTTCATAATGCAATATGCAACGAGCTTCGCAGAACCAAACCTGTTTTCCTTGATCACCTGTTTCTCATGACGTATCTGCAATATAAAACAACAGTATTTCAGAACCATCCTAAGAGATATCAAAAACTAGACACTGCAGAGAACAACGAAAAATTCATTGTCTCGAGCGGGATTCGAACTCGCATCATCGGGTTTCTAGACCGCCGCTCTACCAACTGAGCTATCGAGTCAAATGAATTTTTCGTTGTTCTCAGAAAAGTCAGATTAGTATGAAACAACAGTATGTCAGAAATAACATTGTTCACCTAATAGTAAAATCATTTAGTTTTTGTCGTTCTAAATATGTTTGTCACCTGCATCAGTTGAACTGCAATTCGTTTTTCTTGTTGAGATTGTCTCATGAGTCTTTTTACTAACATCTCTTCACGTCGTTGTTCCTGCAGAAAAAATGTTTCCAGTCTGGTCACTTAAAACATTCTTACTTCTACGACGTTATCCTATTCTATATTTTGTTCATATTCATGACAATTTATCGAAATTCAAAGCTCGTGGGCATACAAATACAACATGAAGCGATAACGACAACCTGCTTAAGCGCTGAAAAATACTGGAAATACCTCTTGAGCTTCGTGAGCTTTCAACTGTTCAATCAAAACTCGCCTTCTTCGTTTTTCTCTTTCCTTCAAATCAAAATAAAGCAGGCCAATGAAAACAAAGATCATTCTAAGCTCGAGTTGCTGGTACTTTTTGGAATGGGAAAAATATTTCCGTTATCGGGAGTTTTGACTTTTATATAATGTTAAGGAGAAAATTGTTCGTTAAAATGATAACGTCAAAACTGCGAACTCTAGAAATGTTAACTGAAAGATTAAAGATTTCAAAAATTAAAGTACTATCAGCTTAAAATAATCCGTGAATCTAAAATGTTTCCCAATCATATCATTTATCATTGTTGGAATAAAACATCCAATTTACATACCTTACGAGCCACAACATCTTCGTTTAATCTTTTCTTTACTTTTGACACATAATCATCTCCAGCAGTTTTCTAAGTGAGAATGTACATAAATAACTGCAGATACTACATGTACACGTAGCATTTCGACATGGGGCTTCGGTACAGAAATCTGAAGAGCTACAGTACAAGGTGGCCGGATCGATTCCCTTCTTGTCCACTTAAAAACATGCGAATAGAATCACTAATCTCCAATACCTACAATCCATAAATCACTGACACTAATAGCAATCATTGCAACAACTAGTCCTAGCTACAATTGTCATTCATGTTTGAAAACTGACGCCAGTTATGACGGCACTGGATTAGTCTTAAACCGATGTAAAGAATTATGACTATAAAGAAACATACCAACGCGATGGGTTGAAGAGGCTTTCGTAACATTCTATTCTCAAGCTCAAGACCACTTTTTGTTTCGAATTCACTGAAACACAATTATATCAACATATTGAAAAGAAAGAAGATAAAATACCATCAAAGGAATAACAGTTTTTGCCTTTGACGTCGCATTTTTGTGATAATATTTAGAAAGTTATAATAGATTGTTAGATAATACTGTGTAGTAATACAGGCTTCTAGCAAAAACTGATTTCAGCTGATGTCATGCTATGGCTGATGTTGCCAACGACGTTTGTTTGCCGTTATATGTGTTTAGCAGATCATCTGGAAACGCGGCAAAGTACGGAAAGGCACTCTCAAATAGAAATCACATTCATTTCTCAAACTACTCTAAATTTTTCCCAACAATAATTTCCTTTCTTTCAAAATTCTGGTAGACTTTCTCTAAATTTTCGTCACTAACGTAATGAAGAATTTGAAACCATCCTCTAGTCCTATCTAGTTGTGGGCCTTTTGCTCACGTCAGCTAGTATATATAATAGAGTACAGTTTCGTTTCATTTTCCAGTGATTTTGTTGCTTTTATTATGCCCAAACTTAAACCAAGAAAAGTACAGAGTACAGTGCAAGTAGCCAATTATCAAAATAAACTATTATTGTACAACAAGTACTAAAAATAATTAAAAATTATTTTGGTCGTTCCATACCTATCAAACTGTACGGAGCTTGATTGAGGAAGGTTTGTTCTCATACTTTCTTCGAAAGTACTGATGTGATCTTTCACCTCCTAGCGGAATAACATACGGCAAACATTTAGCAATCTTGATCATTCATACCCAAATTGTCTTAATATACAGTATTAATACTTTATAAATTTTCCAGTAAATGATAACATGTCGCGTTCAGTGGCATTATGAGATTCCATAAGCTGGATAAGGGAGACGGTTTTACACCGGATAGCATTAATTTTATCACTGCATCCGTCTTTCCAAAGAGCAGGGCGAAGTTTTACATTCACCTTGTGTCTACTTTTTTACGAAGTTCACCTTGTGTTCATTTTCTTCCCAGCAAGCAGAGTGGACACTTCAGTAGACGTCTTGTCTATTCCTAGTATTATTAGTATTACACTAGTGTTTTATCATCTCTACAAAATTTGTGATGCGAACTCGACTCATAAATTAATATGATAAATATGATAGTACAGCCCATACCTTTATTTCGATGTCTTTTCTAATTTCCTGCTTCGTTTTTGACGATTTCTATTCAAAATAAGAACAATGAACTCTATTCATTCCCAGTATAGCGCTGGACAGGTGTGCATTTCGTGTCAAGCCCGAGACAGACCAGACGCGATTTGACAGCGCGACGCGAATTTTCGATTTTCAATGTCCTTTAACTTTAATCCTTTTGTATTTTCCTCAAATCGTCGGAAGGACTTCAGGAATTTAGGCTATTTGGTGCACATATCTAGCCAAATTAATTTCCTTTGATGGTTTTAAAAATAGAAAAATCGTATTGCGTTTGCAAATGGCGTCCGGCTTGTGTGGACCTTCAAAGTTAGAATTATTCATGAATGCGTATCAGTTCTTCACCACAGTAGGAATGATGTTGAAAACCATGTTATCTCGAACACAATGAGACAGAAGACATCTTCGATATTTATGACAAACAAATCAAAGAAAATGAACTAACCGTATCACTTTACCGTGACCAAATACATCATGATATTATACCGTCTTACAACGCCAGCATCGAAACTCATTCAATATTTGTAGGGATACAAATCAAAAAAGTAAGTTAAGAAAGTGAAATTGTTACCTTTGATTCAGGAGGTTTAGGAATCCGTACTTGAGCCTCTCTAAAATGGATGAAAAACAACAAGATATTCGAAATTGAATAAATTACTTCAAACTTACAGTCTGATTATACCTTCATTGAGGTTTCGGCAGCTATAGAATCGGAACGCACGTAGTCTTTATGTAAAAAGAGTTAGTCAAGCTCTGCCAATAGTTGTGGATTTTCTCCAGCCACTCTGCCCCCCCCCCCCCCCACAAGAAAAGTTGACATGCAGTTGACACCCACATGCAGTATTTGGTTTCAGCTCTTGTGTCGAGCCTGCCATTGCGGCAAAGCTAAATAAACTTTATAATCAGAATAACTTTACTGAAACTATCAGCTGGTATAGAATTTCTATTTTTAGTTTATAACTTTACTATTCAATTTTATTTCTTTCACAGATGATCGTATCGTATCCTATCTCCTCATCCGACAAAGAGGGATTAAATATGACTCACTTTATTTTTTGCATGACCTCATTTTGCTTATCACGTGCCAATCGAGACTACAAAAAAGTAAAATTGATTATTTTTATCAAATACAAACTAGTTTCAGTTGCTCGTCTTCACAGCATTCTCGTACCTGTGCGCACGCACTACGGGGTACTAGATTTATACTCTGGTTACGCATGCATATTAGGTTGTATGTATTGACCAATGAGAAGTAGAGCTCATACCGCTGTTATCAGAGCATGCCTGGGTACGAGAATGTATTGTCAGGCTTCCTCGTCAAAGCACTTCACACGCATAAATAGCTATAACAAACAAATACACAATATTTACCTTTTCTAGTCCTCTCTGCCTCAAATCTTGTTGATATTTTCTCACTTTGATCACTTCTTCTTGTCTACAACAAAAACAAAGAAAGACTGTAAAATCTATGTTAAATGAAAACCAAACACATAAACAGCAAACAACTAAATAGTACATATATATAAACCTAAAACTGAAAATGATGAACATACTTTGCTCTTGCGGCCATTTCTTCTTGCCGTTTTTGTTTGCTTTGATATCTTTCAACCAAAGTCTCAAAATTAACATCAACCTGTCTTGGAACCAACTGCTTTAGTCTCTAGAAAATTTAACAAAGGAATACATTATAGAAGTGTTCATGAGTTTGAAATAGGATCACACAGTATAATCTGCAGACCGGACTGAAAATAAAATACAGACTACAGAAAACAGTATACTGTAAAATACAGACTTGGGATAAAATGCACACTGAGATAAATAATTGAGATATTTATGTTTTTAAAGCAACGTACTATTATATAATGCTGTATAATAATATACATGCAGTATATGTAATATTCACTGCTCTTAAAACATTAAATATCCAAATTTTATCCCAGTCTGCATTTTATCCCCAGTCAGCCTTTTATACCGTTTAGTCTAACACTTTACTCTCAGTCTGGTCCGCAGTCCGTAGATTATACTAAATGGTTTGAAATAAGGCACAAATATGACTACCTCTTTATGCATAGCACTTTCGACATTTTCTAACTTGACCGGCGCACTCGGTCTCATAGTTTCCATAGCAACACCAGTTAGATTCTTCTTGGCTTTTCTCCCCAAAGCAATAAACAACTGGTACAATAGTTTAGTTGCTGCACCATGCTTTTCATTCATTATTGACTTCGCCTGGTCACAAAGAAATCACATCATATGGTAAATAAATATAATTTCTGACAAATATCGTCCCTACAGTTTGACTTCATTTATGTTACGATCATATCTCTTTTAAGAAAAGCTTGAAATCGAGACGGTGTATGAAAGCTACTGGAAAAAGCGGTTTTCATGTTCAGAAAATAATTTGGCAAGTACATTTTGACGGTATCTTTTGTTTTCAGGTATATTAGAATATATTGCAGTCTTCTCTGTTGCAAGTTGTCAACGTTGCAAATTGACAGTCAAAAGTTTCTGTTTCAAAACGTCGCAGAAAGTCTTCAAATAACAGGTTTGTTTAAAAGAAACATGGTTTTGACCGACTTTGTTAACATAATGTCAAAATCGCAAATGACTTTTTTTTTCATTCAGAGAGTTCCGTTTCAATATTCTGCAGAATAAAATACTTACTACGTTTGTGTCATACGGAATTTCAAGCAACTTCATTACAGGTTCTATTCTTGTAAAATTATTGAGCTTTGAATCAGCAGTTCTAGAATATAAGAATAAATAATACTAAATTAACATTTAAATAATTGCGGCATTATAAAGGAAATAATTTAAGGTGAATACCAGTAGGTAAACTCAAAGAGCCCAGTCGACTTTAATTCTAACCTACCCACTTGGGCAATCTATGACCAATCGCATGGCTGTTTTTAGTATAGCCAGCGTGGCAGGCTCTTAGGGGAATAACGGAGAGAAGAGCCTGCCCGGAAGCCCGGGTAATTTTCATACATCTCGGCCATGAGAGGCCGAGAATTGCGATTGGCCAGTTTCTCTTTGATTGGCATATTTTGGAGTAAGCGACAACATATTACAGTAATATTTACTGCCAATGTGGCCAGCTAACATATTTAGGTTGTTCACTTCGTTACATGTGTCCAAAAAATAGTTTCTTCCAACAAATTATGACAAAACATGTCATTTATTGCATAATTAGGAATGTGGGCGGTATGAAAATTACCCGGACTTCCGGGCAGGCTCTTCTCTCCGTTGTTTTCCTGAGAGCCTGCCACGCTGGCTATTTTTAGTACAAAAATTATTATGAAGTTTTACCCTCGGTAAAACTTACTAATAACGATAACGTGGTAAACTTTACTCCGCCCACTTTTCAACAGTCATATTCACATCAGGAGTTTCTGATACTTACTTTCCTTTTGAAAATGACGAGAAGTCATCCTGCAATCCATAGCTATAGAGGATTTCTCCAAATAGATATCCACTACCAAACACTTTTGGAACATTTTCCTTCTCTATAAAAGTTAAAACCAACATACAGGCATCTCTCAATACACACTCCGATATGGGTGCGCTGTGTTAAAAAATCACTCGATGCAGATCTCACGGACGTCTCTCTAACGCAGACATCGCTCTAGGGCAGACACTCTCAGTTATGAACAGCTCTAGTTAGACATAAATCTAACGAGTTACCGTTTCAAAATAATCCAATACAGACATCTCTCTAATATACACATCTCTCTGTGATAGACATCCCTTTAATACAGACATCTCTCTAATTCAGTCATCTCTCCAACACAGACATCACACGAACATAGACATCTCTCTAATACAGACGTCTCTCTAATACAGAGATTTCTCTATAAAAAAACATCTTTCTAATATAGATATCTCACAATATATAGACACGATATAGACAAACTCTCTAACATATAGACAAACTCACGATATAGACAAACTCTCTAATACAGACATCTCTCTCATACAGACGTCTCTCTAATACAGACATCTTTCCAATACAGACATCTTTCCAATACAGACATCTCTCTAATACAGACATCTCTCTAATACAGACATCTCTATAATACAAACATCTCTCTAATACAGACATCTCCCTAATAAAGACATCTCCCTAATACAGACATCCCTCTAATACAGACATCCCTCTAATACAGACATCCCCCTAATACAGACATCTCCCTAATACAATATGGGGCGCCATTTGTAAAAAAATTATTTATGTCGAAAATGTGTAGATTTTTTCATTATTTACCTGAATAATTCATTATTTACAAAAAATGCGTTACTGTTTGTTAAATAATCCATAGATTATTTGATAATAATCCACACATTATTTACAAACAATCTTGGAAACGTTTCATTATTTGTAAATAAGACAAGGATTGCTCGCCAATAATGCTTCGCTGTTTTATATAATAAATGGATTATTTAATAAATAATCCATTATTTATTTAAATAATAAATTGTCTATTTAGACCAAATAAATTATATAACAAATAATCCATTTCACTTATCTATAATAAATGGTGGATTATTTAGCAAATAATCGATTATTTATTTAAATAATAAATGGCTTATTTAGAGCGAAACGAATTATATAATATATAATTTTTTAAGCCTTGACACTTAACTTATATCAACAACACCATATTACATTAGAACAAAACTATCAAGCAAATTAGGATAAGGTCCAACGACAAATTTAACAGCTCGACAAATATTCCAATCAACTTTCAAACGAACAACTGCAATTAGATAATTATGGAAATTTATGGAGAGATGGAACGAATGACTGTCCAGCATGAAGAGAATTTGAATGAAGAAGTATGTGAAGATTGTGCCATATAAATCTGTACATTGCTAAAGTGTAACAAATTTAAAGAAGTACAGATATTATTCGTGCATGCATACAAGGTGCGCATGAACAAGAAATACACGATCAAGCTTCGGTATCGACAAAAAAATTTACATAAAGTGATGATAGTGTATTAGTATAAATTTCCAGGTGACAATTAATTTACCTGCATTCTGATTGGTCAAGATTCACAGTGTCTGAAGTGATAGTCACAGGCCAGTGACAAAAGCTTTTTGATTTTTGCCTTTTTATGCAGTAATAAATTTGAAATAAATTTTGTAAAGTTTAGTTGATTATTACTTGTAAACACCTGGAAATTTATACTAAAACAACTATTCCCTTAGGCTCGGTGATTACAAGCCTATATTCACTTCACCTTCGGCTCATTGAATATAAGCTTGTAATCACCGAGCCTGAGGCGACTAATCGTTAAATAATCAATCAAAAAGACAAAAATCCTTTTAAAATTACAAAGTGTAAAATAGTTTGATTAATGGCCTCTTTTACACATGTTGTTTCACACACAATAATGATTGATGCAAATATAGAATGATTTGATTTTAGAACAGCTGTTATATTATATATAAACTTGCGGTGATATGAACTTACGATATTCCATTATCAAATGCTGCGTAAAGAGCTAATGAAATCAGTCATGAATACATCCGTACAGGGTGAAAATATTCAGGAAACCTGTAACTTCGCAGGAAAAGAAAACGTCATCCGGCAAGATCCATCTCATAAATTGCTCGTCAACTTCGTGGTCGTATTTTCTGCGAATGGAATATCAATGATTACTGCAATCCTCCTGAACGCTATATCAGTAATAACTGTCTTGAAGTCTTCCCAAATGAAAAACAAACCTTGCTACTTTATCATTCTAGTTCAGTCCGTCATTGACTTGGCAGTCGGTGTCTTCGCAATACCTCTATTTCTCGTCTACTTGGTAGGGGGCATAACAGAAACTATGAACTGTTTTACAGTTCTAGCACTGCGGACAACACTTTTACCAATTGGATCATCAAGCATAACATTATCTGTGCTCACACTGGACAGATACATTGCTGTTTTATATCCATTCTTGTACAGTACCCGAGTAACAAAGAAGAGAATTTTGATATATGTTGGTTGTGGATCTGTACTGATGTTTTCTTTTGTCATTCTGTCTTTCGCTAACAAGAGATTGGCTAACAATCTCTGTACAGGACTGTTGGCAATCGTGTTCATCTTCATTGTGTTTGCTTACACAAAAATATTCCTAGTCGTTAGAAATTTGGGTCGAGAACGTACCTGGCCATCCGCCGTAGCAGGTACAGCAGAGACAATGGCAAAGAAGAAACTGCTCCTCCAAGAAATACAACAAGCAAAGTCGTGTTTTGTTGTTGCCATATGTTTTTTCACATTGTCGCTCTTGCTACCATTCCTAGTGCACTATTCTGGCGTAAACCAAGATGAGACTGCGTTTCACGTTATGAAAGCCTGGATGTATACGCTGGCCATGTGTAATTCCAGCGTAAACTCTGTCATCTTCTTTTGGACAAAGAAAATGTTGAGAAGAGAAGCATTGAAAAGGTTTAAACACTGGTTTACCCGCGATGGTTCTCAGTCATCTTGAATAACGGACATCCAGTGGAAGTTTGATTGGTACAAACTGTGAGAAGTCCACTTCAACAAACTACTCTTCAACCGTGAATGAAAAACTTATAACTACTTATTATAGCACGCGGATGCCACAACCTTGTGCAGCACAAGCAATTAGCGCGTGTTGGTCCTCTCACCGCTGAAGTTAAGCCCGTTTCCCACTTGGCGAATTTGTTCGCGCAAACAGAAAAAAAAAAGTAGGAGCGATTTCTACTTGTTCGCGGCGAATTTTTTCGCCAACCAATTTTAACCAATCACGTTGCCGAATTCTTGTTTTCGCTTCGCATCGCGCGAATAAAATCGCCAAGTGGAAAATAGGCTTCAGTGTGATATTTCATACGAGTTCTCGCAGTTGATTTCTCCTGCGCTTTGCGGTTTTATCCGGGCACTCCGATATCCTCCTCGCTCGAACATATGCAATGTTTGTAAGAAAGTGTAATGCACGAGAGAATTGTTGAATAAGGTTAACCTCACATTTCCATTTCAAAAAATGTGTGTATACCTTGAATAAATGTGCCAAATATGATCATCAAAACTTTGCGCCACGATTGTAAAATAATTAAAGAAATGAAACTACTAACAGAAGACATTTTTAATGTCTTTTGTATGAACTAAAGGTGTTTTTTAATGTATAAATTAAATGCGTTCCAAAAAAGGAATAGACAGTTGCGCGAATGTAAACATTCAACGCGATCATGGACGGAAAACTCAGGCATTCGATTGCTGCATTGTTGCAGACAAGACAAAATTTGTGAGACAAATAACGTTTAGACAAAAGAATAATTAAAAGAGAAAGCAATGCCTCTCCATGTTTATGGGCCAGGTACTTCAGTAATTATAAATTTACCAGTTGAAATGTATTATATTAATGCAATGCTCGTGTTTTGCTCTTTTTCTATTTCTTGTGCCAGAGTGTAACAATCTATTTCATGAAAGTTTTTGTGATTAGAATTGACTGGATTCTTGAATGTTATTATTAATAAAACATGATATATTAATAAATTATTAATATACTTTTAAATTAGTTCTCTTCCACCCTGATGCAAGATATTTTAGTACTACAATGCTTAGTACAGGTGTATGTACCACAGAACACCACACAATTTTCTATCATTCATATTTTATGTCACAAGTATATATCATGGACTATTATTGGTTTTTTGAAAAGGTTTTCCCTGTAGTTTTTCTTCCCGTGGGGTGTTGCGGTTAGATTTAGCATATTCTAGTATTTTTGAAGCTTGACAATATTAGGACAAAATCCTAATGTACCACAGAATAACAGTGTGGCAATAAATAAGTAACGGTTTATCAAATTGAACCAGGACTTGGTCTTTGATGCTGTATAGATATTGTTATCTAATTTAGTGGAAGGTTTATGCTAAAGTTACTACATAATACCCATGGTATATACTACAATATATCAGGTTTATCAATAATTTTGAAAGATCGTGTTCTTTTATAGCAAATTTGATTGCTCCCTGTTATTCTTGAATGGCAGGAAATGTCTATGAACATAATTTATGTTGGTTTGCCAACTTATTTTCAAACGTCCTGATTTTACGAGCATTTAGCAAAAAAGAGGTATCAAAAACAACGAATTATATTTAAACTTTATCCTCGTTACTTTTAAGAATTTTTATTAAAATATTCATTTTTCTTATTTATGTGTCAATTAACACCAAAATTAATATATATTTACGAGAATAAAGTATTTTGCACGTTTCTTCCAACTTTTGTACTGAAAATAAATACGACTGGTATTCTGTGGTACCGACGTATTTTGTGGTACATATACCTGTATATAAAATTTGTTTGCGCGTCGCGAAAACAAGAATTCGGCTACGTGATCGGTTAAAATTGGTTAGCGAAACAATTCGCCTTGAATAAGTGGGAATCGTTCCTGCTTTTTTTCGTTCGAGCGAACAAAATTGTCATGTGGTAAATGGGCCTTATGAGAATACAATCTTAGTCAACCTCGTTCCCAGGGTTTCGCTTCAATCTTAGTGTGTGCCTGTTTATCTTCATATTATGCTGAGGTAGCAGAGTCCACAGCTCTACAAAAATTAATTAGCTCTTATTACCCCTGCTTTCAGAAGGGTAGCAACTAAGCCTTGCATGCACATGAATGTTCACCATGAGTAACATGCATACAATTTTGCAACAAAAAGTCCTTGACATTGTGTACCGGTAAAAAAGTCCCCAGTTGGGCAAGGTTTATTTTATTTTGAAGATCTTAATAAAAACATCATACTAGTTTTATTGCAATAAAGCCTACATTTTTCTCCTGTAGATAAAGACCAGACTTGGATCAAGTATGCCCGTTTCTCTATGGGGGATATATCGCATGAAATTTGGGGGGGAGGGACTTCGCCTATCTGCATGTGAATCAAATTTACCAAGTAGCCTATTTTTGGTCGGCAACACATCATAACTTGTTAGAGCTTGAACAGTAAAACAGAAACAACAATGCATCTTAATTGCTAATTTCTAGATATATGCATAGTACTGTCTTTGTTTCCTTAATTAATAAACTACTAAAAATAACATCAGAGGTCAGTTGTATATTAAAGCTCTTAATCTCTTTTTAATCACTGTTTTGTAGTTAAATAGTGATTAAGTATATACAAAATATGTTGTTCCAATTGGTTGACATTTCCAATAATCATATTAATAGTTATTACAACTTTTTTATTACATTTGTTATTGACACATATTGCTACTGATTCGAAACAGTACAGGTGAACCTAGTTGGTCTGTCATCCTAATCCTTCACCTCACAAACCACTTTTTTATTCCCTTCAGATTCTTTTAGATAGACATACTTGATGTAAGTCTAAGCCTGATACAAGCTAATGCTATCAACTTGATTTCGGTTGTAACTCTAATTGGTTCCTTTCTAGGAAGACTCTCACATGGCACTTAATAATGTACCATTTTAATTAGCTAATTAATGCTAATTACTAGATATATATTTAGTCAATGTATGTTCAGAATTAACTTTAATTGTTGTTGTGTGGGAAGAAATTAACCTCATTTAAGGATGGCATCAGTCTCTACAGTAGAGTGTGATTGCAGGTTACTTTTAATTACTGCACTTGTGAGACCCAGGGTCAAGCAAAAATGCATACATTCTCATTTCCTAGCTTACATTGCATATAAGCCAGACCAAATCACTATTATTCACTAATATTCATTCCAACCACTGTAAATTTTGCTCAATGTAAATTATATTTAATTTGTTCACACTTTGAAATCACAATTAAACTGAATCAAAATAAAACTTGTATGTATATAATATTGTAAAACTCCAACAGTCCAACTCCAGAGATACATCAGTTGATAACTTACCTTACTCTGTCTGCAATAAACTGATTGATGTTTAGAGCTGATGTAACTAAATGCGTGCCTGGCAAGTTTAATAAAATCATTTTTGTTGCCTGCAAGTTTCTATACATAAAGTTCACTGCAAATTAGTCAACTCAAAATATATATCAATTGACTGAAAAACAAAACCTCTTCGGCCTCGACTGTATATTTGATATTTAATTTATAATTATAATAATTTTATTTAATAAGACCAAGCAAATTTTTGAGGACAGGAATTAATTGCCCTGATGGCAAGCAATGAGCCGACGAAGAACATTTACACTCATACTCAGTTGATGATCATCATATCTAGGTTCTACCTTTGTACAATGCATTTATCTCCTAAATGAATTCACCAAGTTGCAGCAGCTATCTGTAGCGTATTAAATGGCGATTGATACATGAATACGTAAACGTAAATCTAGACACTTCAGTGACTTTACTTTCTACATGTTTACTCCACGTCAATACCAAACCACCTTTGACTTTCAGCGTTTTCGTAAAGTACTACAGCCACTTCCAGCTCCACAATTGAGGATCAGTGTCATGTATACACATAATACTACGGTGAATATATTATTGACTGTATCATACTTGCTATGTGAATTGACCTATGTCACTGACTGATGATTAATATATATCTTTTACTGCGATTTTAATATACATTATATACTCTACATTTGTACAAATTATACTCGTGATAACTTACATACCAATATTTAAACTGAGCTTAACATCATCATTTAACCAGCGGCACAAAATATCTGTCATTGTTACGAACGAAAACAAATGTACTTCAAATATATTTTCGACTTTGTTTCTCACTCGGTGTTGTTTTCACTCATTAACATCCGCCATATTGAATACTGCCATAGCAACGAAAACAACTCGTCTTTGGGAGCTGGGTCAAAGTTAATTAAAATTCATATTCTAAAGTCCAAACTAAACAGGAAGTTCAAAATCAAAACAAAAACGGTCCAAAAACATTGTTTTGTCTGCATATTTTCATTGTGTTGTGGTTTGTACAAGATTTGATTGTATTAGCATACGGTGACCACATATAAGACCAAAGGTCGCTTTTAATAAAGAGCTTTTATTAAATGTCTTACAACGAACGAGCAAAATGTTGTTTGGAATTGACAAAATGTTCAGCTTTATTCTGACATGCATCATAAATTGTCTTTTAAAGTTGTTGCTCATATTTGAACCGGCAGAAACGAAACTGGAACGGACAGAAGGAGAGTTGCTTAAGAGATGTAGGCGATTCTACCAAGAAAAGTTTATTACTGTAGAAGATAATGTGTCTATACGAACTGTTATATTTAACCCTGGTGTCCCCAACAGACCACCACTAGTACTGCTACATGGTCTTAATACAGGCTTATGTTCATTCCTTCATAGTGTGAAACGATTGAGTAGAAACTGCACAGTTTATGCGATTGATTTACCCGGATTTGCACGAAGCTCGAAACCGCAGATGTTAGGAAATGTGGACGAAATAGAACGAACATATGTAAAATGGTTAGAGTTATGGAGGCAAAATCTGGCCATTGGCAAATGCTTTCTGCTTGGTCACGATTTTGGTGGGTACATCGCAACTTTGTATACTCTTTCTTATCCTTGGAGGGTCTGTCAATTAACATTGTATGAACCATGGGGATTTCCTATCTTGCCTTTTGGTATGACCGATCGCAGTCCAAGTAAAAACTCCATTGAACATCCGCCGTTCTTCCCAGCTTGGCTCAATAGACTAAACATGGTATTCCACTGTGTGCGACGTTTGAGATTTCTTTTTGCCATCTTGTGCTTCTATTTCCGGCCAGTGCATTGTTTGTTTCAAATGATTAGACATCCTTGCAAGTTCGTGAAAGATTTATTCAAAAAGGAAGAAGCATGGTCTTATTACAAAACATTGTGTCAGGAAGTCCAAACCTCATCTGGTAAAAATGCCTACAGCAGGTTAAGTGTGTTAAATGTCTGGGCGAGGGATCCGCTGATAAAGCGTATCAATTCACTCGACGAGGGAGTACCGATCACATTCATTTTTGGTTCAAAATCATGGTTTGATCATCGTTCAGCTTATGAAGTGAAGTGTTCAAGACCAAATCAAGATTCAGTAAGTGTTCATATCATCCAAGGCGAAGGCAAGCAAGCTATTCACGAGCAAAAACCACGAGGGTTTGAAAATATAATTTTACAAAAGTTATGTTCCTATGAGGAGGAACAAGATGAAGGATGGATAGAAGATGATTGGATCTCCTGTGATTATTCTGACGACGAGACTTATAATGTGATTTAACATAGCTAAAAATTGTAGCAACTTGCACTAAATACACACTCAACGCGTGTTTCATTAAAAATGTTACAAAACGTGTTTTCATCATTGCACATCCCCAGGATGACGTGTGTAGCCTTTTTAGAAATGTGCATTCGAATGACGTGTCAACGATAAAATCGTAGCTGAAATGTTGAATAATAGTGAACATACGAGTGTCTGTGTCCAGAACTGCTTGGTGTTTGGTTATCGTTTATGAAATGTCTTGAAAAAATGCACATAAGCACGTATTTCCAGCACTCTTTACTTAAGGTAAAATATATATTAAGGTAAAATATATACATATATATTTGTATTCGGCTTATATACAAGGACTTAATAAAATGGTTGCAATATGAGTAAAATCTACCACTTTCCCTCTCTCAAAATTCGCAGTCTAGGGATGTATTAGCAATTAATTTCAACAACTTAAAAGTCTATCGAAATCTACCATGCGTATAAAAAGTATAAAGTTGCTTACGAAATAGCTATGGTACAGTATACGTTACGGTTGAAGTGGAAAAGAGCTCTTAAGGCGAGGTGAAACCGAAACTAGGAGATTGACTCATTGCTGAGTTGATAATATTTCCTGATATTACGAGGAAAAATCTGAATAACTGTCAATAAAAAATTGGACCTGAGCAAAATTTCTTTACAATGAAATGGCAAAGGCTTTTATTATTTGTTAAATAAAATAGTTTATTGGTAAGCAGAAACAATTCTACCATTCTACATACAATATATGTTCATATATTCATGTGTCCTTTGGCGAAAGCTTCTCCTTTAACATCAGCTGCAAAAAAACATACATTTGCGTTTTCGAAGTTCATTGAGACTGGTGGTACCCAGTGGTATAATGGCAACAGACTTTGCAGACAAAACAAAAGATGTCGTTCCTAAATTCCGACCCACAATAGTATTGTAGACGGGGTCGGGCGCTCCCGAAACGCGAATTTTTGGGTTTTTGAGCGGTAACATATAACATCAAACCACATTATTTACTCGCCGAAACACTTATGTTATACTTTCCCCCAAGGGTAAGAACTGATGCATACGCACAGATGGAAAAAATTTGTTAACATTGCTTCGGATCCATCTTGTAGAAAGCTTGTCAATAAGTTGTAGACGTTACACAACAGTTGTTACACTGAGAGCGTCATAAATAATTAAGCATGTTAGATAACTTGTCACAAATCTTTGGAGTGAGAGGAATTTTACATGTCTACAACTTCTGAAGGAGCTAGATTTTCGCTGGAACCTAACCTTATTTGGTAATAATCCTGTTGTGCTAAAGGCTGGGGGGGGCTACAATGACACCTGTTTTTGCAATATTGACAACGAAAACTTCAATTAAAAATACTCACAACCCTGAGGCATAGTATGAGATTCTCCGACTTGACAATCCTTCACTGTACAGTTCTCATTAATAAGAGCATTGCTACAAATCACGCTGCTTGTGATGTTGCAACTAGAAGTAAAGAATAAATTACTACAGCTAATAAAGACATTCTAAGAACTCTCCTTCTAGAATAAAGCAACTTACCCATCTTTTATAGTCACGTGATTCATTATAACTGAATTTCTTATTTTTACTTTATCACCGATTGTTACATGTTTTCCAATGATTGATTTTTTGATCGATACTTTCTCCGAAATGTTGCAACCCTCGCCAACCATGCTATCAGATCCAACCTAATGATTCGCGGAAATTATGTAGAAGACAACGGAAATAAAAATTTGAAAAAAGTATACTATACAAGGACATATACACAACCTGTGACTTCTTTACGTTTGCGAGTGGATGCACGAGTTCTTTCTTCGAGGATAAAATTGGTAAGATTTTTGGAATCTAAATAAGTCGTTGGAAAAATTATTGAGATAATCATACTAGGTGATCTAAGAACACGGAAAAGTACTGGCACAAGTTGTCAAATAGAAATCCTTAAGTAAAATTTACTTCGGTTCCAAATTTCCGGTGGACTTATAATTTTCTTTACTGAACATGATTACAAAGTTTCAACAAGTTTCATAGAGGAAAATAAAAGATATAAGTGATTAAAATCAGCAGAATGGATTTCAATTTGATAACTAGTTCCAGGCCTTTTACTCACGGTCAGATCAGCTGGTAGAGAATCCTGCCACATGCAAAGAAGTTTTTTTATATATTACACTATATTAGTGCAAATATTTTACTTTTCTCCATTATTAAAGCAAAAGTATGTATTTAATGTAGAAAATATCTTGAGAAAAACTACGATAAAAACAACGCAGCAGCGAAATAAAGAATCTCCCACAAATCCTTTTGACAATTACTTAAGGGGGTCTAATAGTAAATAATTTCAAAATTCATCGATTTTCAAAAATTTTACAAAATATTGTTAACGGCGTTCTCTAAACATATCCAAAATTTCAAACAACAAAATGAATTATAAACGGAGAAATTCAGCAAACTCTACACCGTGTTAAAGTAAAACCATGATTTTACCCAGAGCAAATAATGGTATGCAATTAGTTTACTCTATTGTGTCCTTTTCCATAGCATTGTTCGATTAATGTTATTCTAATGCATGCAAAAACTTTAAAGCAGTTTTTCTCAAATTGCCGAAAACCACCAATCGCCATTATTGCATGCGCAATATCTCAAGAAGTATGTAAGCTATTGACTTCAAACTTTCAGTGTGTGTTTTGTGTTACATTCTCTTGGAAATGAACCAGAATCATAAAAATATTTGCAATAGCATGCAAGTTATGATAGTCAGTATCATCTCGATAATATCTAGTTTCAATATTTTGTCCGCAAAAAATTTATTTTTGCCTCAATCACCATAGTTCTGGTTCATCTCCAAGAGCATGTGATATGCTATTAAAATAAAGCTATTTTAGATTTTTATCATTCATAGTTGTTGAGATATCATGTTTACAAATATATGGATTTTTCACCATCAGGGAGTGATTAACATGGTAACCATGGCAATGGTAACTTTGAAAAACTTATTTTTATGTTTGTGGTACCATGTCCAAACACCTGACCAAAGATGAACTGCATAGCATTAAAACACACAAAAAATTTTTTTAGTATTGGACCCCCTTAATATGGAATGCAGTACTTTCAGTTTTAAAACTGCTTTCTTTTGTTTTTGAAATGTCAAGACTTCTCGTTTTCCCAATACAAATTTGCTAACTAAAATGCAAGCCAAACCCTCTACTCACTAATCTATTCGACTCCATGTACACAGGAACTGTATTAATACGCAAACAATGACCCGTATCCATAGTAAAGCAATGGCATCTGATTTCGTCAGTACACGTACGATCCGACGTCGATAAACTTTGAGCCAAATTATCCAAATCATTTCTTTCGATATAATTAAAAATATCTAAATCAAAGTTACGATATAAGTAAGAAAGTCACGACAAAATTACAAAAAGACTCTGTATGTATATTCTACTACAGTCTGTTTCATCCAGCAGGAATCGTCAGGTGGTAGACCTACCACTGGATAAAACAGACAGTGTAGTGGTAAGTTTTTGACGTATTTTGCACGATTATACAATTCGCTCTGTCTATATGCCATTGAGCACTCTTTTGTATTTCGCAAACCAAAAATCTGCATTTAGAAATTCTTCTTAAGTTTGTTTTTAAATTCTCTTACTGAGGGACACTTTTTGACGTCATCTTTGATTGAGTTTCATATTTTTGGACCTCGAAATCTTCTTCTGTTAAATAGACCATAATTTGTTGTATCGTTTGGAAAATAATAGGACTGCTTAGCAGCAAATAGTGTATTATAATTATGGACATTTACGGTTTGTGTGGAAACAGTATCATTGTTGATGTTGTTACTTATACGATTGATACGATTCACAAACACATCAGCACGAAGAACATTCCCTGTCACTTTTACTTCTGCAATAATGATAGCCATTTGTTTCTCAGGACTTGATGATTGTGGTGTGACCAAAGCTTCAAATGTTTTTCCATTTTCCATTTATGGATTAAAAAAGGCATTAAAAGTTGAGGGTAAAGATCGGTTATGAAAATTATCATAAAGATAGCAATTTGGGATGTAATTTCAAATAACTCGATAATATTTAATTGCCTAAACAACGGGCTTAACTTAAGTGTTCATCAAAACTAGAAGTCATGATACGCAATGCCTTTTTTCGCAATATGAAAAGTAGCTATAAATTTACGACTCACATGCAGAACCCCATGTGATTATAGCATACAAAAGAAATGGATAGATTAAATAGAGAATAATACATGGGTGCGCGGAATTACCAAATTTATTTCGAGTGTTGAACATGATATTTCACGAGTGAGCGCAGCGAACGAGTGAGAAATATCATGTTCAACACGAGAAATAAATCTGGTATTTCCAAGCACCCATGTGTTTTTCTGTTTATTATATAAACTACAGGTTTTCCACCAATATAAAATGTCCAAAAGCTATGATTGGTGATTGTTTGAAGAGCGATAATTTTCACATGTGAAATTATCATAAATAATCTCACATGTGAGATTATCAGTGTTGTCAGTGCCCGAAATCCTTATAAAGCACTGTACTTTATAAAATAATGCATAATAAAGATCAATGAGAATCTCAGTGTCAACATAATAACGGATTTTAGATATTCCTGTACTCCTTTTCGATTTTTTTATGCCTATAAACTCAACATGCAGCTTTCAATTCAAATGACAGTCAATACAAATTACAAGATGCTTATGCCACGGTCCCCTCTCAAGAATTTATCATGTATAATCAACTGAAAATTTGATTTAATTTTCCTCTGACGAGGATGAAAAAGGACAAATTAAATTAGATATACAGACTACGTGACCCAGGAACACAGAAAAAAATTGTATCGAAGTCTCCCTCAAGCATATATTACCCCTACTTTTGTATATTCATGTCGTTCTATACGTATTCGACTTAAGCCCGTTTTCCACTAGGCGAATTTGTTCGCGCGACGCGAAGCGAAAACAAGAATCCGGCAACGTGATTGGTTAGAATTGGCTGGCGAAAAAATTCGCCGCGAACAAGTAGGAAGCGTTCCTACTTTTTTGTCTGTTCGCACGAATAAATTCGCCTTGTGGAAAACGGGCTTTACTTGCTGGGAAGAAGTCAGTGCACTGTCACTCATATCAACCAGAATCATGTGACATCAATAAAAATTATGATTACAGAACTTCAGGGTTATTCTAGCAACCGTAAGAGTGAGACTTCTGTTATAGCCTACTCTGTGTCACAAGGCCACAACGCACGTCGTACGTTACGTACTTGCCATATCAAAAGCGTAAAAAAAACTAGTACGTTTGCGGCGATTTGTCACGCTTTCTTACATAGCATCATTATAACAGCGTTTATGCATGTGCATGTTAAGTTGGACTTAATTTTACATTACTAAAAAGGGGGAAGTCTGGGAGACGAATAAACTGAGTTTTTCAACAGTTTCGTCTGTTAGCAAACGAGGAGAATACGTGCATGAAATTATTTCTGTTCGAAGTATTTTTACTTTACCGTTTTTGTCCTCCTCCAGCACTTCTTTTGACGATTCTACATCTTGTTGTCCGACACGTTTTTTATTTCTTCTGTATTGTTTCTTTATTAAGTATGGAATAAGTTCCCCTTTTATAGAATTAAATGATCTAAATAATTTGAACATTTTTTAATCATTCACCAATATCGGATTTCATTTAGCTTCTATTTAATAGGTAGACAAATTTTAAGAAATATATAGTCGCGCAGAAGGCTGTAATTGTCTTCATAAAACTGTTTTATCAAATTTCCCTCGACTCTAACTCTGTCATAACTGCATGAAGTAACTGCCAGTGAACGTGAACACCTCTTTGCCGCTTCTGCACGACACGTTGACATGAAGCCAAACCAATAGCGAAAATTGATGACGGAAACTGATTCTTCAAGGATACTTACTTGTTAGAAATGAGAAAATCAACAACCCACTTCTTGATGATGTACAGATGTCCATCAACAAGATTGCTTTTGATATTTACGAATGGAAATCTATAATGACAGAATTCATGAACAATTAATACTATTAATACTAAACTTCTCACGCAGAAGGGCCAAGTTCTCCAGGTATTGAAAGAAAGAGCAGATTTTCTCAAAGATTGTGTGCAGTTAAAACTGCATTTCTTCAAGGAATGAGCTTTTGAGTAGGCAAAAGATTTAATTAATTTCTAACATTCAGAAATGCTTTCATTGTACCTTTTTAATAGTGATTTGTGTAAAATTAATATTTCATCTAGGTCATCTTCTGCGTCCAGAAACAGTAACCTGTTTTGCTGTTCATCCAAACCGATAATATCTCGCTGGCCTACAAATATTTGATACGCCTTTATTTCAGGGATGGGTTGTATCAAAGGTGTTCAGCTTAAACAGTGGATGAGAAAAAAATTAAAAACCCTTTCATTCATGGTGTGAATGACTGGACTTGGATGTTATTGACTAAGTGTAGTTTAATGCATAGTTGTTATGCTTAGACAAAACACTTAATTTTTGCTTTGGGTGCTCAATGAATTCATAGACTTGTGCGACTTTGCTTACGTACACCCTTTGATACAACCTGCCCCAGGTGGTGAATTATCTGATAGATACAACTGATACTGACCACATCAGTCTCAGATGAGATTAAATGAGTAAGAAGTAAAGGGGAAATGATGGATTTTCAACTCACTTAAGCCATCTTTCTTTGTCTTCGTTTTTGTATTTTCCTCGTTCTCTTTTTCTTTGTTTTCATTGGAAGCCAACAATACAGTGATAGTTGCATCATATGTTCTGTGAATGTCTGCAAGTTGATGCAAGTTCACTTCCGCTATTAGGTCGCAACTCACGACAAGAACATCTTTCTAAAAAGACACTAATTTTTCACTTGAAAACATTTATCACAGGCATTTTAGTGACTAGCCCAAATCTTGAACAACTTTAGTAGGTATAATTGATTATGCATGTTTTTCATCAAGGCTATTATCCTCATCACCAAGCTTTGATTCATATAAAAACAAGTATTGCGTTAGTTCGAGGGTGGTAGTCAGCACAAATTATTATAATTAGAAATTATTGCAAAGTTAAATTTAGAGCTGAAGAAGTTATGTTTTATTTTCCATACAATTTTACCACTGACTTTGTAACTGGTTTTACTAGTTGTAAGTGGTTGTGCAACAAAATTATAAAGGACTCCAAAGGTTGATTTTTAAGGATATTACTAAACAGCGAAACAAAACAACGAATACGTGAAATAATGAATCGAAATAACAAAACAAGGAGACAAAAGAGCGATACACATTTCTTCATTTCACCATTTCATTCTTTCGATTCCTTGCTTTGCTAATTTGATTCATTATTTTGCTGGTTCGTTTCCTCACTTCGCTATTTCGCTTTTTAGAAATGTTTGGTCTATAATGGAGCAACTGCAATACCCAGTGAAATCAAGGAAATTCAGCTAATCTCAACCAACACTTTTCACTGATATGAGGAGGGAACCCACAATTGTAATGATAATACATAAATTTATACATATTGGACGTCAGGATACATTCTTATGAGTGTTTTATTGAGCAAATTAAGGTAACTATAAGGAGTCCATCAACAATGAATTCAGAACTCACGGTGGGAGTTTGCAACCTGTTGAGTGCTCCCACTCATTTGCTCTAAGTAAAGCTGGCATGAATCTCGGTTTTGGTAAGATATGTCTACCTTTATCTTATCTTTGATTTGCCTTAATGAATCTGCTGTTCCCATTGAACTTTGGTCAGGAATTGGAATGATTTCTACACTTATATCTGTTTCAAAGCATTTGTTAATTGCCTCGCTGACCAATAATACTTCAGATTCCAAAACAACAACAATCACTTCTAGAAAAGAAAATTATAATTTACATTAATCATTGCTTTGTACAGGCATTCTGATTAATGTTATTGCTATAATTGTGAAACACAAGCTCGGTTTCACCCCCACTTAAAACCTGAACACAAAACATTTGCATAGCAAACTAAAACTCACACTTTCTTAAAAGTTATAATGTACTGAACTGTAAACTAATTTGCATTTTAATTTATATTTAATTTCTACATAGAGATACTTCTAGTGTACAACATATAGTACTGATGGTATTTATTATAAAATGATCAAAAAGTGATTTATATTAAAGTGATTTACAATGAAACTCAGTTGTTTGGAAAAGTGGAACCAAGGGTAGAGGGTCAGGGGGGCAGACAGTAGGCCAGCAAGTACTGAGCACTAATATGAATGTGATCAGAAGCCTGGTACGTTGACCAGTTAGGTGTACAGTGCCCAAACAACTGGACAAAAAGATATAAAATATCTGCTCTAAACATGAAACTCAAAATAAAAAATGCTGACAGTTTGCAGCAAGATTTAGGCTCATGTCTACAAATATATGGGGGGTTTTTGTACAGTTCCAGTTGCAAAGATTTCAGTCTTGCAGAAAACATGTTGAAAAAATTTATCGTTTTTATTTTTGTTGCTGTCATTTTATTTTCGCCTTTTCATTCACTTTGGAAGTTTTGTTTTGATGGAGTCATTTTGGCATTTGACCTTTCGTACATGCTCTCTCAGACTTTTTTGTTTTGTCAATTTGACCATTTGGGATTTTAGTTTCTAAGGGCTGAAACTTTATCCTGCATTGTAGGAGGGCTGTTAACTATGCATAATTTACTTTATGTTTGTGTGGGACCCTGGGGGCCATGGGCAAATTTGCCCTTGCTGGCCCCCACCCCTTTTTGGCAACCTGAATCAATGTAACATATAAAACAGCGACCAGCCCTACCTTCAAATCCTGAGGTAACTAAAAGGTTAAGCGGATACCAAACGAGAGGAAGATTACCAACAGGGAGAATTGACTTGGGGAAATTTTCTGTCAATGGATACATTCTAGAGCCCCGACCAGCTGCCATTATGACTGCTTGAAATTCGCTCATTTTGTTCCTCAAGGTTAGCTATCTAATACTTTTTTGGAACAGTGGTTATTTAACAATTGGAGCTAAAAAGTTTGTGATCTTTTTTCGAAAAAAAATATAAACATGAATCATCGACCTCATGATACAATTTGTGCGGCAATACTTCATGTAATATATCTATATCAGTACTTGCTTGGACCTGCCCCAGGTGTACAACTGAATATACCCGTCGCGTTTTAGGGGTGGAATACTTTTGTTGGGTTTTTTGTTGTGCCCAACGGCCCAACGGAAGTGGATATTCCATGAATGCAAGTTAGAAATGCGCATGCGCGAACGTTTGGGAACATGCAAAACTATAAATGCATTGATGATGGTTTTTGCATTCGAGTAGCTCTTTTTGGAAATATTATACACTAACAGCTGAAGCCATTTTTTCGCGCTAACCCAACAGCCCAACGGAAGTAAAAAAGATCCAACAAAAACAACAGACCCAACAAACACAACAGCCCAACGAAAGAAAAAAGATCCAACAAAAATAACAGACCCAACAAACACAACAGCCCAACAACCCAACAGCCCAACGGAAGTTAAAAAGATCCAACAAAAACAGCAAACCCAACAAACACAACAGACCCCAACAATAGGCTCATATCAATTGTGTTTGTTGGGTCTGTTGTGTTTGTTGAGTCTTTTTACTTTCGTTGGGCTGTTGGGACGTTGGGCTGTTGTGTTTGTTGGGTCTGTTGTTTTTGTTGGATCTTTTTTACTTCCGTTGGGCTGTTGGGTCTGTTGTGTTTGTTGGATCTGTTGTGTTTGTTGGGTCTTTATACCCATCGCGTTTTAGGGGTGGAATACTTTTGTTGGGTTTCTTGTTGTGCCCAACGGCCCAACGGAAGTGGATTTTCCATGAATGCAAGTTAAAAATGCGCATGCGCGAACGTTTTGGAACATGCAAAACTATAAATGCATTGATGATGGTTTTTGCAATCGAGTAGCTCTTTCTGGAAATATTATACACTAACAAAAGTATTCCACCCCTAAAATGCAACTCATATGCAACTGAACGAATGTTTTCTGAAGATATATTATACTATATATGATTTAATATAGTTGTGTTGTATAGTGTTAGATAGTTTTTGAAATATAGATGAATAATTGAAAAGTGACCAACGACCCCACAAAGTAAGACGTGTTAAATCATTGTTTAAAAATAAAGGCGATGCCATTACAAACGGAATTACAATATGGTGCGCATTTGTCTGACAAACCACACAACTATATTAAAATATATATAGTTTTATAAATATCTTTAGCAAACCAAAGTTTGTAAGCACATTGAAATGTATATTTCTGCGCCGATATGGAATATAAAGAGGGCCTGATAGAGAATATCTATTTTGCTTATCGTTCATACGCGTACGGATATATTCATGCATGGATACGGATATATTCTAGGTCATTCAGATCATTCCGCATTCACGTATTTCACGGCGCAAGTTCCCTTTGCTGTGTTGCGAGTTGTTTAACGAGCATTTGTCCATTTTCTTAGACATGGTTAATATAAAACATAATATAGAACTTTAGACAGTATTATATGTAATATAAAACAAATAGGTTATATGTCGTATCAACTATCAAGGAAAGGTGAGGTTGCTGCCTGTAACATGAAACGCGTTAATTAATATTTACGTGTTGTTTTTATCAGGGGAAATATATACTCTTTGAGTCCAATTTTGAGTTCAATTTTGAGTCCAGTCTTGGGTCCAGTCCATGTTTTGTACTATGCCGCATATTTGATAATTTTTCTATTCGAGTTTATTAGGTGCTACCCTAAATTAAGTTGCCGTAAATGAGATGTGGGCATGTGGCTACAGCAATTTATAACAAACTCATTTCAAGGTATTTCTATTTAGAAAATATCTAATTTTAGCAATATTACTGGAGGCCCTAACGACCACCTGAGTTATATCAGCTCACGCCAAGTTAGTCATTCATTTTTATAACCTTTTCCTCCTTGGTGAAAATTGCAAAACCCTACTGACTACTGTACTTTTCATATATACTATTATTATTGATTCGTGCATGGCACATCTGAAATACTTCAGATTTTTTTAAGTTGGCAAATTTGGAGTTTGTCAAAAACGAAGACAGACACCTACTTAATCACTTGTAAAATGTACGTCAAACACTTACGGATTGATAAGTCTATTCGAAAGTTAAAAAAATTGAGGTTTTAAGTTTTTATTCATGATAAAACTCAAATCCGATTTTCAGTAAACGATTGCGAAATTTACTAAATAAACCTAAAATTGTCTTGACTACAAACATGACAGTAATAAATGTTAAGACCGAGGAAAATACTGATCATGTTAACACATAGGTGGTCTTTGCCACATGTTTTTCTCGTTTCATCACGAACCGAGGTTGTCTTGATCCATGATTCACTTGACCCTGCATCTCCAGCTATCAGAGGTAGAAATACCTTCCTGTAATCGTCTATGTTAACTGATAACGTTTCTACCAATGCAAAGGATTTTCTGGTCATTAGTTCCATCAAGTAGCTGAGAATTTAATACCGAAACATTTCTCAACTAATGCGCAAATCGTGATGATGGATTTTGGAATCATAGTTTTGATTAACGATTATATTAATGACCATTTATTTATAGGCAGTATTGCCACTATACAAACTCGAGCCGAAAGCGAGATGTTTGAGACAACACACACACGAATGTTGTAATTACATGGCTTGTATAACTCTCCAATTTTATAGATCTTTTTGCGAAGTAATTTCGAAAATACGTCTTATATAATAGGCGAGAAAAACAAAGTTAAATTTTGTAAAAATCATTAGAATTCTGTATCGGACTCCTTTACACTCATCATTTCTTTTGTGTTTTTTCTTGAATTATTAATAAGCTTCACAAATAAAATAAGTTTGCAAAAAGCTGTATGTATAATTATTATTCTCTCCTCAGCTTAATTTTTTTTTTCATTTCTATGATTTTATAACACGATACATATAATACATCGTTCACAATGGCCATGAGCCAAGTGTAATTTTAAAAAACGTGCTTTTTTGTCCGACCTCAAGGCTCAAGCAGTGTTAATACGTATTTCAGAACCATCCTCAGAGATATGAAAAACTACATTCACATCAATCTGACACTGTAGAGCACAACGAAAAAATTCGTTGTCTCGAGCGGGATTCGAACTCGCATCTTCGGGTTTCTAGACTGCCGCTCTACCAACTGAGCTATCGAGTCAACTGGGATTGGTAGCGAGTCTTATCCAATTTAAGTGCACGAAATATTTTCGTGACGACTTAACGCTTGTCTTTGAGGACGCGCAGTGCTTCAATTCTATTTCAGAACCATCCTCAGAGATATGAAAAACTAGATTCTTATTAATCTGACACTAAGTTCGAATCCCGCTCGAGACAACAAATTTTTTGTTGTGCTCTGCAGTGTCAGATTAATATCAATCTAGTCTTAATACGGGTTGGGTAATTTTCACGCTTCATCAAAGATAAAGCTGCATTTTTTCTTTCAGTCATTTTTTGTATTGAAAATACGCTTTGCCTTTGCATAGTCAACCGTGAGCGCTTTAAGGTCATTGATTAAGGGATAGCAAAGATTTTTAATTCTCGCGCGAACCATGAGGAATGAGTTTAGCGAATTAAATAAATAATTTTGAAACAAACTGGTATCATTGGTGAATACAGAAACGTTTTCCGTTCTTCTAAACGTCTTTCGACTAAACAATTTGATATTTTGTCGAGTTTAAGCTCTGTCCAGGGTAAGCCATCGTTTCTGTTTTGGTTGCGTTAATGTATAATACTAATTAACAATTAGATTACGAGCTCGAAATTTCTATGCGGATAGAAATTGAGAGCGAGTAATCTAATTGTTTTAGTCGAATCAGAGGTCAAACATGGAATATTCAACAAAAAATTTGATTTTTAAGCAATTTATTTAAAAGAAATCTCTATAGGAAGGTGATTGTTTCGCTACTCGCTATCTATCGAGGAATAGATAGCGAGTGGAGTAACCAATCAAATTACAGCATTTGCAATAGAATACTAGTATGATTCTACTAATTATAGGTATTACGGTGTACCTGCTACGCTATGCAGACTGTTTGATAACATAGTTCAAATTTTCTCGGCTGGCGATCTGATTAGACCTGACCATGACCTTGCCATTATCTTCGCTTGTAACCTTGACCGTGCATGAACCTGATGAACGACTATAAAAAGATTCCGGAAATTATATTTATAACAGATATGTTGTACAAATACTATAAACAATTATTAGATGAGTAATTACTATTTGCCAAAAAATATTCTTGATAGCATGCCTGAATTCAATAACTTGATTTATAAAACTCAGGAATATAATTCATAAAGAAGACACAAAAGACATATTTATTCAAAATCTGGAAATCGGATACAGATTTTGAGTAACAACTTTGAGTTTCATTTTCTAACCAAAAAGTATTCATTTCTTTAAGACTATAAAAGAATACGGCCGCTTTTATCCAGAAATTTTATATAAGTACGTTAAAGTATTTGCAATCCCGTCTCTATCTGGGGACGGTTTCTGGGACCAGAAATTATTCATGAAATTGTAAGTACTTTTCGTTTAAAGTTTGCGGGCTCTTAAATGAATAATATCATATTTTCTCTGATGTAAAAACTCTTTATCTAAGAGTCCAAGACCATTGTTTGGGGGAGGGATTGTTCCTCTCAGATTTTGGTCTACAGACCATATAAATTCTGTTTATAATAACAATCGCAATTAATCGACACCGTTTATTTTTTAGTCATAAATTCCGTTTTCTTGAAGTGATTTTTAAAAGGGGGGAGAGGGTACGCTCCTGCTAATTTCTAAACTCTTAACTCAATCGATTCGAGTCACGAAACCTAAATGACTTGAAGAACAAGTCAATTTCAGCCAGGAATGACACTAATGAAACTCACTGACTAATGTCATCAAAATAATGGATGTAAAGTCGAAAAGATGAAAACTTTTGGGAACTTGTAGCCGTGCAACTTTTGTAAAATATTTAATGTTTGCTGGTGTTAACAAACAGGCTGTGGTCGTCGAAATTCATACCATCGACGGACGTGATTTATGATAAAACTAATAATAACAAGAGCGTTAAAATTTGACATTACAAGCATTTCAACTGTGATAGATGTCTTGAGGAAGCCTGGAAACAGCTATGGAACTTGCTATTTTACCCTGCTACCTAGTACCTGCTATTTTACTCGAATGATTTCGAAATCTAGTTATCCCTTAAAATATGATTAAAATTTGTAACAGTCAGATGTTAAATCAATTTAATTTCAACTGCACAGCCAAAGGGGCGTGCCGAAGGAGGTATTGGGGTGTACGCAACTTCCGGGGGGCACGGAAAAATATCTTCGGTCTGTAGCTACTTGGAAATCAGCCAATAAAATTTAATTTGTCGGTAAAATGTAGGCTAGGTAAAATGTGGAGTCTACATGTAAACAACCCCCGAAGTAGTGGCCTCGTTACATCGTTGATAGTACTGGCGTGTAATAAGTATTAATCTATTTTGTTACCTTATTTTTACCTTACGTTATTTTTGGCGAACTTAGCAGTGAAATGCTTGTAGTCTCTGTCAGGCTGTCATATTTTGAAACAAATTTGAAAGAGGTAGGAATTGCGGCTTAGCTTTAGTTCACACAAGTTGACCACATTGCCTTTGCTAACTGAAACTATACACGATTGTGGCTTGTTAGTTGTGGCTTGGAAAGTATTTTTCGAGGATTTAATCCTGTTTTTAATTTACATTCTCTGCTTATAGCATGTTATTGTGAGTAAAATCAAAACCACATGAACGAAACATGTCGGTCCCTTCTGAGGAATTCCCAAAACACAATTATATGTAAACAGTATCTATGAGATGAGGCTCCTTTACGGCACTTAATAGTAATAAGCTGTCTTGCCGATGAATACAGCTGCAGTCAGTTGAGGTTGCTAATAAGAATAATTCATCGAAAGACAGCTAAATAGAATTGATAGAAATGAGATTTAAGAAAATAGTAAGGAAAGCGATAAGCGGGTTCATGAACATAGCATTTCCGATCTTGTATAGTGAATGGTAGAGGATGTAACACAATTTTTGTGGACGTAAATACTGCACGCGTTGCCAAATGAATTGGAATGCATAGATGCTTGAAAAGCCTTAAACTATATTATGTCATCAAAGTACTTTTAATTGAACAAAATATTACCTGAATTTACTTTGATATTTTTTTGGCTTTTCTCCCCAATTTATAACAAATATGATTTTCAAGCAACTTTTGGAAATGTACCTAGAACAATCTCCGCCTGCAAATATCGATTAAATTTATAACGGCAATAACTGTTTTGATTATTCTGGTCTACAAGTTCATAAAACTAAAATTTAAAACAACCTTTCAATTTTAACGACTATGAAGTTGTTTTTTGGAAGTTCATACTTCCCGCCCCCTGCTGCAATGGTGATGACGCAATGCATGAAAACATACATAATCAACGGAATTCCTTAGATTCATTATGACGATACCTGATGGTTGGAGAAGCACGCATTGAAAATGACAGAGGTACAAATGTATCTATTTCTGACAATGTTACCAACATTGGTAACTGCATTACCAGTACCATCTTTGACACGTGACAACAATGTTGCTAAAGTGAACACGAACGATCGCAAGGTTGTGGTAAGTAGGATTTATTTTGCCAATACCATGATCAGATATATTGCGTTCAACAGCCGATCTTTCTGATAAATACTATTTTGAAACTCATTAATAATGCATGAGGAAAACACAAAAGAAATCATGAGTGTGAAAGAGTTTGTATACGTATCCCGATACAGAATTTTGATGATTTTTACAAAACCTAGCTTTGATTTTCTCGCCTTATAGAAGATGTATTTTCATAATTACTTCGCAAAGAGATCTACAAAATTAGACAGTTCAACAACATTCGCGTCCGTCTTGACTCGATGTCTTGAGGAAGCCTGGAAGCAGCTATGGAACTTGCTATTTTACCCTGCTACCTAGTACCTGCTATTTTACTCGAATGATTTCGAAATCTAGTTATCTCTTAAAATATGATTAAAATTTGTAACAGTCAGATGTTAAATCAATTTAATTTCAACTACACAGCCAAAGGGGCGTGCCGAAGGAGGTATTGGGGTGTACGCAACTTCCGGGGGGCACGGAAAAATGTCTTCGGTTTGTAGCTACTTGGAGATCAGCCAATAAAATTTAATTTGTCGGTAAAATGTGGAGTCTACATGTAAACAACCCCCGAAGTAGTGGCCTCGTTACATCGTTGATAGTACTGGCGTGTAATAAGTATTAATCTATTTTGTTACCTTATTTTTACCTTACGTTATTTTTGGCGAACTTAGCAATGAAATGCTTGTAGTCTTTGTCAGGCTGTCATATTTTGAAACAACTTTGAAAGAGGTAGGAATTGCGGCTTAGCCTTAGTTCACACAAGTTGACCACATTGCCTTTGCTAACTGAAACTATACACGATTGTGGCTTGTTAGTTGTGGCTTGGAAAGTATTTTTCGAGGATTTAATCCTGTTTTTAATTTACATTCTCTGCTTATAGCATGTTATTGTTAGTAAAATCAAAACCACATGAACGAAACATGTCGGTCCCTTCTGAGGAATTCCCAAAACATAATTATATGTAAACAGTATCTATGAGATGAGGCTCCTTTACGGCACTTAATAGTAATAAGCTGTCTTGCCGATGAAAATACAGCTGCAGTCAGTTGAGGTTGCTAATAAGAATAATTCATCGAAAGACAGCTAAATAGAATTGATAGAAATGAGATTTAAGAAAATATTAAGGAAAGCGATAAGCGAGTGAATTAACATAGCATTTCCGATCTTGTATAGTGAATGGTAGAGGATGTAACACAATTTTTGTGGACGTAAATACTGCAAGCGTTGCCAAATCAATTGGAATTTATACATGCTTGAAAAGCCTTAAACTATATTATGTCATCAAAATAATTGTAATTGAACAAAATATTACCGGAATTTACTTTGATATTTTTTTCGCTTTTCTCTCCAATTTATAACAAATATGATTTTCAAGCAACTTTTGGTAATGTACCTAGAACAATCTCCGCCTGCAAATATCGATTAAATTTATAACGGCAATAACTGATTATTCTGGTCTGCAAGTTCATAAAACTAAAATGTAAAACAACCTTTCAATGACGCAATGCATGAAAACATACATAATCAACGGAATTCCTTAGATTCATTATGACGATTAGGATACCTGATGGTTTGAGAAGCACGCATTGAAAATGACAAAGGTACAAATGTATCTATTTCTGACAATGTTACCAACATTGGTAACTGCATTACCAGTACGATCTTTGACACGTGACAACAATGTTGCGAAAGCGAACGACCGCAAGGTTGTGGTAAGTAGGATTTGTTTTGCCAATACCATGATCAGATATATTGCGTTCAACAGCCGATCTTTATAATAAATGCTACACGCAACACGGCCACTCATGTTGCAAATGGTACTTATAAATCAGCTTTATAACTAAAATTTTGTTGGGTTTTCAGTCATTTCATTCGTTTCATTGTGTTTGCAACAGAAATATACATTTACAAAATTAAAACCGGCAACAGTTCAAATCCTAAACGCCCTCCGGCAGGAATCGATATCAGGATCTGGAATTCAAGAATTTCAAGTACTGTTGATCAAGTATTCGTCAACTGCAAGTCATCTGGCCGGAATGGAGCCCATACGCCTGTAATAGCGTAATTTATGTGCATTACGGTTGTATCTGGATGTGTAATTACGTATACGCACGATATACTATCACATGAGAAAGAAGCTATAAAATTTAGGGTGAAATTGTGACTATATATAGTAGTAGGTTGTCGTGATACTAGAATATTACGACACGTCAGTACGGCGTATGGAATTATTTGTGTTCCGTTTCTCGTACCAGTCCGTATACAGTAGGGAAAAAGAACTGGAGGATTTATTTTGACTTAGAAACTCATACGTTCGCGCAGGGTTTCGGCGCCGTCATTTTTTTTCTACATCCGTAGTCATAATATTTAATAGAAACGTTTCGATATAATGAACCACGGCGGCACAGGACGTTGTTAGTGATACGTTTAAATTTGATTGAAAATAGATCCAATGATAAGCAGCAAAGTACGTGATTTCAACGTTATTCTGCCTCTGTCGTTTTCACCAACTTAGATTAACACGTGCATTTATGGTTGATTTTACGACGTTGATTTCACTTGTAGTCTCATCGTTGGCTCAAAGACATTTGATCCAACGTTGAACTGTAGTTCATAAGATTGATAACGTGGTTTCAACGTTGATTCAGCTAGCGTCAGAAATGTGGCGCAATTAATGATCCAATTTGTATTCCCAATTATTTTTGAACCTGAATTCAACATCATAGCGGTGATTTCAAGTGTTTTCGAACGTTTTCATAAGGGAACATTTCAAAAAAAATCCAACATCTTGGATGCTTCAATGAAAACAAGCATAAACCCCGTGTACCACAGGTGTAACTATATAGAGCGTTAATTCAGGAATTTTCGCGGCAGTTTGTTTTAGCCGACTGGGACTCAATATTGTTTAGATCAATAACATGCAGTTTTGGTTTTTGATTTTTCAAATACGTCGTTACTTGTACCTGGATGAATGCACAGTTCAGAGACGTTTTGCCTGAATTATCTGTCACATCATTGCTGCTAAAATATTATTCTTCGATTTTTGTTATTATTATTTCCGGTTTGAATGATCTCTATTTTTCAAAAAATTTACTAACTTGATATATCCATTTTATGTTAGCATGTTAAGAAGAATATTTTGAAACATTTTTAGCAATACCTTGTGCGATTTGGACACTTGGAAGAAACCTCTGACACGAGCAGTCCTGCTAAAAGATTCAAAAACGCTGATATAGAAAACACAAAGGCGCATATCTTTCATCCTTATACTAACGAGGAGATCACAAATGGCATCAAAAGCGTTCAAAACTCGTTTGGTTTAAAGGCGTCTGGAAAACTAAACGAAGAAACAATGAAACTAATGGAAACTGCAAGATGTGGCTTTTCTGACACGGAAAACAAGAGGGCGTTTCAGGTTAAAGTACATCATCGGAACAAACGATATTCTCTTCTCCATAAAACAAGTCGTGGTAAAATGAAAACGTTTTCTTGGAAGAAGCAAACTTTAACATGGAATATTTTAAAGTATCACAAATATTTGCCGAATGAAGTACAAGATGAAGCACTGGAAAAAGCCTTCAGATTATGGGAGTACAGTTCGCCTATGATGTTTAAAAAATCATCAAGTAAAACTGCAGATATAATAATTGAATTTGCTCCAAGTAAGTTTTGCATAAACATGTGCTGAGTTCATTCATTTTTATGGTTCTAAAGGATAATTACGTAAGTGTAAGCTGATTTATAAAAGTTTGGAATAGTAAATGGCAACGTAGCGCAGTTTCGGACATAACGTCATTAAAACATGCTTGGGAAGTACTAGTTTACTAAAAAACAACCGTTATTTTTGTTCACAACAGCTGTTCATGGTGACAACTACTACTTTGATGGTAAACATGGTATCTTAGCTCATGCGTTTCCACCTTTTGGTACAGCACTAGCTGGCGACATTCATTTTGATGCAGTTGAAGCATGGAATATAGACTATAGTGTATTTGCTGTTGCTCTTCACGAAATTGGACACAGTCTTGGCTTAGCTCATTCTAAAATCTCTCAAAGTGTCATGTATCCAACACATAGTGAAAATAAGGTTAAACTTCATTGGGATGACAGAGATGGCATCAATGAACTGTATGGTGAGTCAACTGAGTACTTTATGTCTACCAAACTAATAATTAGTCATGCATGCTGTGCAACGTCGAACCCATCACACTTGCGAATAATAAACCAACACTATATATACCAGTGGTCTAGTTGTACTAAATAAATGTCTTGCTGATCTATTCGATTTTAAATATTTTTGCATAGAGTAGCAGCACTATCAGTTCCATGCAGGAATACAATTTATTAGATATATTTTGCATGACCATGAGAAATGATTTGAGTCGAGAAAATAAATATCTTCCACGTTACAAACAAAATTCCGATCGGTTTTAATGACATAATTTGTTTTAAATTATAGTACTAAATGCAGTTCAGTAGTAAATGTAGTTCTATACATCTGTCCAAAATGATACTAAAGCATTTTCATTGAAAATAGTGCCTTATTTCAGGTCATTGCAAGACGAAGGTCGATTCTGCTATTTATCTCGGCGGTGAAGTTTATCTCTTGCGTAAAGATTTGATTTGGAAAGTGGACGAGTTGACCATGCACAATATGTTTGATGAAGGATATCCTAAAAATGTTAAAAACGAGTTTATTCCTGCAATACCAAACGACGTGGATGCTGCATTAAGATGGTCCGACCATTTTGTCTACTTCCTTAAAGGTGTGTATATCATTTTAGTCACGTGTCCACCACTACATTGTATATAATTTCAGTCATGTGTCCACCGCTACATACATACATTATAAAAAATATTATAATTCAATTAATATTTAATTCAATGTGCTGCATAGTGTAGTCACATAGTAGTGATATAAGGAATAATGTAATAAGGTGCATGTTTTCCTGCTCATAACATATAACAGCCAAAATACATGCAAGGAACTAGGGTAGTAGAGAATGTAGAACAAATGAAACGATAAGAGAATATTCACTTTTAATAAATAATTTTATTATACCTGTCTTATATCCGTTAACAAACGCTACTGGGCTATTTTCGCGTGCTCTATTGCGTACATGTTAGCAGTGTAGGCTTCTATTAGCGTCTTGAGTAGGATTCTGGGTGCCTCGATTGTTCCAGATATCGTTACCGGTTGTTACAAACACACCAATGCTATCAGCACAGGTCCTATAGCAGGACCATGTTATGGTCAGACACGACACTGTGACTAGATGTATTTTCCTTTGTTCTTTATACTATAATAATTACTGCGAAATATCATCGTTTCAGGGACTCGGTCATTGGGATACGACAGATTCAAGAAATACGTAAAATTTGACAACACAATCGCCTATGATTGGCCAAATATACCAAACAGTCCAGATGCAAGTCTATGTTACATCGATGACACAGTATCTTGGTTCTTCAAAGGAAATCTTTGTTGGAAATTTAATGATTATAACTTGAGTGTCTTTCCTGGTTACCCTAAGAAAATTAGCGACGTTTGGCCTGGTCTTCCCGACAATGTTGATGCTGCATATTACTCTTCTTGGGACGAGGAAACGTATTTCTTTAAAGACACCAAGTACTGGATTGTTGACAATAAAAAATATAAACAAGAACCGTTCACTGCTTACCCTGGAAGAGAAATCAATAACAAATGGAAGGGTGTCTGCTCAGAGAAATACTAGCAAACGCTACAATAATTACAATTGTTAAACATTCATTTTTATAATTAGAAAATTCAAAATATTGAACCATTGGAAAAAAGATAGGAATTAACTAAGATAGGAAAGACTTATTACTGAATGATTGATATACGATGATTTTGTAGCAACGAAAAGCGAAGTTAATTGACGAATGTTGTGCATGATTTACTCCGTGTGCAATTCTAACGTATGTGATTAATTTGTTCACGTGAAAATTTTCAGAACGAGCGTCTTTAATTACGCATATCGTATTGTTACGAATTATAAACATTTTGTTTGTAATAACATACACATTCTCTAACATGAACTTAGTTTGTTCACAGCAGCCGGCCAGGTGTAATAATCATATGTTACGCTCGTTGCTCTTTGATATCTTTAGGAAATTGAGCTGGATTTGAACTCGCATCTTCGGGTGTTTTAGACCGCCGCTGTCTGCCAATTGAGCTACCGAGTTAACTGGGATTGGTAGCGAGCCTTATCCAATTTAACTGTACGAAATATTTAAACGCTGTCTTTGAGGACGCGCAGTGATTTACTTCTATTTCAGAACCATCCTCAGATATATGAAAACCTAGATTCATATTAATATCTAAGTAAGATTATAGAAATCGAAAGAAACGAATATTTCTTCGACAATTGCAAAAATATTCCCACTGGAGGAACGAATATCAAACCAAACTCGGCGTACTGTTCCAGTACGAATAACCTCTGCGTTTTTATTACGACATACAGTTGTAGTTACGGTATCAGGTGAGATTTTTACTGCCTCAGTTTTTCGTGTAGAGTGAAATATTGAGGATATTAGTTAAAGAACCACCAAAATGTCTGTTTATACGGTCTATGTGTTCTCTTAAATGCATTTCATTAAATTTGGTATCCTAAGCACAAAAAATTGTCACTTTGTGTTATTATTGAGGAATCTGATTTCACTGTAAGGAAAACCAATTCTTCCCCCCCCCCCTCCTCCCCCGTTGGTTTTCACGCCAAATCAATGGATTATTACTTGTGCTGTGACCATCCAGTCGGGTTTGTTTCAATAGAAATCTGGGAAGCATTATATGTCAACTGAGTAAAGACTATACATGACTAGCAGCTCTAACGCAGAACAATAAAAATTTTACCGCACCCTTCACTTTCATGTTAAACACATGAATGAATGAATGAATTAAAAATATTTAAACTGAGCAGGCCATTCTACCAAAGCTGGTATCCAGTAGCGAAGCCAGCCCGACAATTTGGTCATGCTATGAAAATTTAAATCATCATTATTCATTTCTTTAGAGATTGATTCCTTATACGGTCTATAAACACAAAAAATTTGCATTTGCATGACCAAATGGTAGTAATAATATTTAATCAGGAAAACGTTTTCATTTACATGATTTTCAAAAAGGACCTGAAATGTCGCGCTGGTTTGGCTACTGCTGGTATCCAGAGGGGACCTACGAACTGCCTGTTGTTACATGAATTTATACGACTGATTACATGAAGCTGCCTTGATATCCGCCAGTTTTTTCTATTTTGTCAGTTACAAATGTCCGATTGTTTGAAGTGAAAAACCTGACAGAAGGTTTTCTGCAAATCCTCCTAAGTGCAGCTGAAATCAAATTACAGAATTCACGGAGCCCTAAATAACTCTTGACTGTCACCATTTTGAAACTGACCCCGCAGACGAATGTCCAAAATGCGACCATGCACCAGGAGGAAAAAACGGAAACAGAAGAAGCCATTTTAGGTCAGTTTAGGTCACATAAGAATAATAATGCTTATCTACTTACAGATCAATTCACACTTCAAATAGGATGATATTGTAATCAAATCAATATTTAATTTGAAACTTTTTTTCACCATTCTGGATCATTATTCACTTAGAAAAGTAATTTTTTGCTTTACATATGTAATAGAAAACTATATATGCTTGTGCTTATGTTTGTGTTTGTATGGAGATATATATATGCATGCTTATATTTGTGTTTGTATGGAGATTCATGAAGAAAACAATTCACAGAAATACATATTTAATCAATTTTTGTAAATTGGATCAGTACGGATTTTTTATCAGATATCGGATTTTCCCCTGATTTTTTGTTTGATTTTCCAACCAGATACCATTCCTTTCTTTTCGATTTATATATTCCGGTTCCTTTCTTTATATATTTCTCATAGAGATCATTGCAATCGTCATATTGAATGGTTTGCATTTGTGCTCGTGCACGTACGCGCAATGGATAAAAGCTCTTAAATCAACAAGCTTATTTTGTCGACATACTAAAACTATGTCTCGCAACTTTACAGGAAATCCTAGAAAATCCCCAGCATAACAGACACATCAATCAATCGTCGATGATCTAACGTTTCAGGTTTCCAGAATATATCATTTAAAAGTTACCCACGCAAACTGCATTAGAACGACGTCCAAGACGTTTTCTCCTTGATTAAATTGTTTGGTTCGCAACTCATAGCGCAGCTAACCAGAAGAACATGATCTACACAGACGCCTTATTGTGATTTTAAGACATACATATCAAACAATTCACGTTTATATAAAATTTATATTATTTGCTAACGTTGCTACGTCGCAACATCATCAGAGCTATATGCAATGAATTCCTTTTGCAATGAGATCGCATGTTGTGTGTAAATATATGTGTCAATGCTGTGGCGCATTGTATATTGATTCAAAGACGCCGACATATACACACCCAAATCTCTCAAAAGTCTCCTAATTTCCAAAATAAAACTTATCCTTAATAATAATATTTCCTCTTTTAATCACTAATCCAACTCGAACTTGACCTGGTATGTTGATAAAATGAGCAAATTTTCCAAGTCACCTAATGACTGATGAGGCTAGTGGGACAAAATGAAGTATGTATGTATGTATATTGTTTTTCTAATTCGTTCCTTCCCATTTGAATTTTTAACGTTTGTAATAAAAAATCTAGTTATCATGTATATATATACATATATATGTAGATGGATATTGGGATAGAATTATTATGACCTTGAACCCCCTGGTTGACTATCGAAGGTTATCGAAGGTAACTGTATCGATTGTAACTGTTATCGAAGGTAACTGTAAAAATCCTTCTCTCGTACTTAAAGTGCCGTCGTGTAAAACAAGTTCTTTTCAGTCGTCGTTCTTTGACCGTATTGTCCCTCTTTGGAGTTATGTGTGCAAAATAGCTTGTCCTGCAGACCTTCGAAGTCTTACTATGTTTAAATCCTTTCTGTTAAAAACATACGTACAGTTATTAGTGTCTAGTTTTAATGTAGATATGCCATGTACCTGGTCTTTATATCGAAGTTGTTCGTGTCACAGATCATACTAGGTAACATATGCCCTTTGTTTGTGAGCGGATTTTCTGTCATGGTTTCTGTTTTTCGAGTTAGCTTTAGGCTGTTCTAAGACTTTTAGCTTCGACATAGTATAAAAATATTTATCTTTGCCTGAGCTCCAAGCAATTGGCATGTGTTGATATTAACTGCTGCATGTATAATCTATTTAGTAGGAGTAATTTATATATTGTGTGTAAAAAGGTACAGTGCCTCGCATGGGACTTCGAGTCCCGTTTGCACTCGTGCCGTTTGGGTTTAATTCTCCAATAAAGTTTATTATATAGTTATTATTTATCATCGCTTGCGATAAAAACACAAAAATACCTGGAAAACCTATAACACATAATAATAGATTTTTTGCGACAAATAATCAGTATGCAAATGACGATACCTTACGGTTGAAAATGACAAAGATACAAATGTATCTATTTTTGACAATGTTACCAACATTGGTGCATTATAGCTTACATTAGGTTCATTATCATTATTATCATTTAATTTTATTAACTAATTGAGTATTAATTGAATATTAATCAGTGTTATCAAAGAAACACTTACAGTGAAAAAAATTACATTTTAAAAATTTTACACAACAAACCTGACGTGAGAAAATTTTCTCAACAAATACACCTTTTGACCGCTGACAAAACAACAGAAACACCTGACTAGAAAAAATGAGAACATGGGCCATTTCTTTCTTTTTTTCCGTCTACTGCTCAGGAGACGTGAACATCCATTGACTAGCTCCTAACTGCCATTTAATAGCATATGTGTGTTGTGGTACTAAATTGTTACTCAGTTAGCCTGATAGGTGAAAACATCTCTAGCTATTTCTCGCTCCTATTTGTGTAGTTTCGCAAGGAGTCTTAATTAAGTTTGTTTTCTAATTTTTTAAACATTTACTATGGGAGGTCTGGGGTACAGGCTAGCGATCCCCCCGCTCTTCTGCAATATGTATATTTACGATACAATCTGTTTAAATTGTCTTTTCAAAACATTTTGGGTGAGAAGTTTTGCAAGTCGAGTTTAATTATGGCATGTGTTGATTTGTGTAGATGCGTCAAGTAAGGCTCAGCAATTGCCACCCATGAGCGCTCCATGGCCACCAACTTCTGACACCGAAAAAAGGAGAAAATGGGCCGCAGTTAAGGAATCTCTGTCAAAATGCCTTGGTGTGTTTGCAATCAAGGACGAAACAAGAATTCCTAGTTATCAGTTTCCTAATGCCTTTGACATCTTTGAAGAAATATTTCTCGTATGAAGGTTATTACATCTTTCATCAAAGTAGTTATCATTAAGAGACGTGTTTTTAATTTTAGCAGATTTTTGAAGCTCTTTACATTATTGGCTGCCAAATACTACCATGTCGTTATCTTGAAACTATGTAGGATATTTGTGTGTGTGTGTATATATATATATACATATTGTTTATCTTTGTATTATATACATTGTTTATTTATTTATTTATTGCTCTACTCCACAGAAGAACATTTTTCCATGGATTTCTCATGTATCATGGCAAGAGTATAAAAGAGTCTAATTCATGAATACGTCAGAAATAAATATCTGTAAACTGGATCAGTACACATCTTTTTTTGTTTATATATTGATTACAGAGGTCATTGCAATCCCAATATGAGCTGATTTGTATTTGGGCCCATGATCGTAAGCCAACGTCCGTAATAACAAATAAAAGCGCTTGAATGCAGACTTTTAGTTTGCCGACATAACTAAAACAATGTCACGCGACTTTAACGATTGAGATGATCAAAATAACTGACTAACATGTAAAAAATGTTGAAACTGTAAACACAGATTAATTAATGTCGATAATATTTGTGCACATTAGTACAACTGTAATAGTAAGTTCTTCAACAATTCTCTTCATGGCTTTTTACATTTGACGGTCTACAGACATAGCAATATCTCGTCGACGATCTAACGTTTCAGGTTTTCGGAATATATATATATATATCTTTTAAAAGTTTTTTGAACTGCAATACAACGACGTCCAAGACGTTCTCCTAAATTATCAAAGAATTCGTACATCATACGCAGCAAACTAGAATGGCATAATCCTACACAGGTGGTCAGTTGTGATAGCCTCAAAATGAATGTCACTCTGCCATTATGACCTTGACCCCCCATGGTTGATTAACGAAGGTTGAGCATAAAAACACCGCAATACCGGAAAACCTGGAATTCAATAAATATCTTGCGACCAATCATCAATATTCAAATGACGATACCTTACGTTTGGAGAAGCACGCTTTGAAAATGACAAAGATACAGATGTATCTATTTCTGACAATGTTACCAACATTGGTAACTGCATCACCAGTACCATCTTGGACACGTGACAACAATGTCGCTAAAGTTAAAAAGAACGACCTCAAGGTTGTGGTAAGTAATTACAAATAATATCATTATCACAGTATTACTCTATATTATTACTATTACTATTATTACTCCTACTGGCACCATCACTGGTTCACGCACCAGATAATTTTGAATATGTTTTCTAAAACTCATGAATAATTCATTAAGTTAAAACAAAGTGTAGGGGAGTTGGATATCCCAGTCTTAGCATAGATTTCAAAGATTTTATTTTACCATTTACTCCGTGGTTTTTGTTTCGATTGAGCAGATATATCAATAACACGAAAGACAGTGTTCATCGGCTATCCAAACACCTCGACTTTCGTCAAAAATACTCTGCTAAAAGTCGAATTTTCAACTCTCTTCTCGGATTTTGGATATTCCGATGAAACATTGTCGCTCGTGTTTAACATACTGTATTACATAACGTTTATATTAATTAAAGCAACACTAATTTGACACAATTTGATCAAATAGGTTATGGGCGATGAATTGTTTCTAAATTGCAAAAAAATAATGTTTACGCATCGTCAGAAATTGTATTTAATTAAAGCCTTCAGGGCGTTAGAAATAAATACCAGGCAGATTTATTTCATTCCATTGTTATTAGTTGAACATGATATTTGACGAGTGAGCGCAGCGAAAGGAAGGAGAATGAAATGTCTGTTCAACACGGCGAATAATTTAGCATTCCAAGCTCCCAGTATGTTTGACGTGTTGTCAAACAAGAAAGCCAAAGGTATGCATGTGAATCTGTTTAGAGGTGCAATCGAAGAATTTGCTCAACTTATGTTGGTAGCAGCTGTTAGGTGTTGAACACTCGCGTCGAAGAGGTTGCCAAAAAGAAATTAATCCCCTTTTTGTCTTATGTGGTGAGGTTTATATACCAACTGCTATTGTATACAACATGCTTTTAATTAAACAATATTATTCTGGATTACGGGGAGAGTATATCAGGAACATTCTTGCGTGAGATGAGGACGAGAGTACTGCAGGATCTTTCGAAATACTAATTATATAATTGCCCTCTCTTCTACCGTGACGTAAAAACCAATCATGGAATATGAAAAGATTCTTAGTTATGCAAAAAATGCTTGTACTAACTGGTTTATAAGACTAATTGAACTCATATGATTTCAGAACTGAGTCACCTCGGAACCATTCAAAATAAACGTTCAAAATAACCCATCAAAATGAATCTGCATCTTGTTTATTAATCCGTAGTTGCTCGGATGTTGATTCGGTATCAGATGATCGAAACTTGTTTCTTGGTCTATATCTTGGGTTTTCAAGATGCTTTTTTTTTGGGCTTATGTTTTTTACTTTATGACCATTCAAGTCTGTGTCTAATTGTTTATATTTGATTTTCAAGATGTTTTTTTTTCGAACTCGCTTCTTCAGGTTTTCATACCTTTTATGTTTCCTACTTTATATATTCTGTTACTAGTTCTGGGCATTTTGCTCACGATGTGAAAAGCTAAAATATTTCATTTTCAATATAATTGCATGTTATTGGAAGAATTAGTAGGCTTGGGTTAGCGTTTTTTTATAATTTATGTTTTTTTCATAATTGACTGATAGACGTAATAAAGACATAATAACTATAAAATAGAATAAAATCAGAACATACCCTGGATACGAGTTAACTACACTTCACAAAACGCAGCAGTTGCAACAATTCTGTTGAGATCGTGCAGCAGACTTGGTAGAACAGCCCGAGATCGGAATGTGTTCGCTTGCGACAGCTTCTTGATGACAGGTCAGTTGTCAACATTGCTCTGTTGCAAGATGATTGGGCATGGTAGAAAAGACCAAATGCCGCGGAGTACGGAGTCGGAGTACGGAGTCGGAGTACGGAGTCGGAGTACGTTTTAAAGCGATATGTTATCAGTCTTTTCCACTTTATGAAGCATAAAATAGACGCAAAATCACAGCAATCGCTTCTTAACAAAAGTAACAGAATAGAAATTCGCTCCTTTTTCAGTTCAGACATTGATTAATTGATAGACTTCTTTGTAAACGATTTGTGCACGTCAGACTCCGACGTCTCCGTCTTTTCCACTTTATAGTCCATAAAGTGGAAAAGACGCATCGAGTCTCGTTTTAAAATAGTCGCAAAATCACAGCAATCGCTTCTTAACAAAAGTAACAGAATAGAAATTCGCTCCTTTCTCAGTTATGCCCCAAAAAGTGGAAAAGACAGAGTCTGACAAAATGTCGCTTTAAAAACATGACTCCGTACTCCGACTTCATACTCCGTACTCCGAATCTGTCTTTTCCATCATACCACAGGATTGTTAAAACTTGGTATTCCAGGCTTTTCAACGTTTATCAACATGATATATAATATTTCGTATACGGTTTCATTCGCGCGTGTGAAAGCAGTGCTGGTGGGCTTTTATCGACATTTGCTTGTGAGAGACTGTGGCAAATGTGACAGCTGTTTGTGTTATATGAGTTTCTTTTGAAAAAGGATTCATTTAGAAAAACACGCTACGTTTGTTAAAAAAATTCCCGCATAAGCCTTAAACTGTCTTTTATTCTTGTATCAGTAAATAGTAATAAGTAATAAGTAATCTATCATAACCTTCGCTTACTATACAGGAAAGAAAAACCGTCGCCCATTGTAAGATTTTACTAAGGCGCTTATTATATGGAGCCGAGTTAGTTGGCTAAGCGAGTTGAAAAGCGCATAATTTAAGATCAAAGGCTTATACACTCATTATTCTTCACTAAGTGGTGATAAACATGAGGTGGCAAACTCAGAAACCATCAACGAAGTAGATACCATTGCCACCCAATTCCAATCTTCGGATTATTACATGGTAGGATACCATTGTTCTAGTTTGCGGAAGAGTACGTTAGGACAAACATGTGAGTGATCTTAAATGTGAACTGAGTATAAACAAACGTTAGCCGATTTTGTCTATTAACTTGTACATTAGCAAAAAAACAGATTTTGGGGGTAGTATTGTATCGCGCAGACTTGCGCGCAAATAAATCATTGAAGAGTAAATCATTGAATCCTAAGATTGAATCATTAAATCCTAAAGTTGAATCATTAAATCCCAAGGTTGAATAATTGAATCCCAAGACTGAATCATCGAATCCCAAGATTGAATCATTAAATTCTAAGGTTGAATAATTGAGCCCTAAGATTGAATCATTGAATCCTAAGATTAAATCATTGAATCCCAAGATTGAATCATTAGGATCGGAACTGGATCGACGCGATGCCAATGATTCAATCTTAGGATTCAATAATTCAATCATAGGATCAGGAGCGTAACTTGGATATAAGCTTGGAGAGGGGGGGGGGGGTTGAAGCTTTTTTTTGCCCTAAAAATTTGTGGTGTGTGACCCAGATTGCTTCGAAACCAATGAATGACATCTTTGTCCACGAGGCGCCACTACAGTTGTTGACAATTTAGAGCCTTAGATCACTAGAAATGGCACTTTCAGGGTCCTCGTAACCCTTATATATCGCCATTTGTACACTTTAGGGATGGGTGGGGTGTGAAGTACCCTCCCTACACTCCCAGGAGTTATGCCCCTGCTTAGGATTCAATGATTCAATTGCACGCAAGCCTGCGCGGTACAATACCACCCCCAAACTTTTTATTTTTTTGCTAATGTACAAGTTAATAAGCAAAATCGACTAACATTTGTTTACACCTAATCCACATTTTGAGATCATTCACATGCCTAGTTACTATTATATTGGCTTGCCGCAGTGTAACGGAGAACAAAAGTGACTACGCTTTTAGAAGTATGGAAACGAGTGAATAACTCGTATTCATCATTCGTATGCCTGGTTCTGTTTGTCCTATGGTATCCAACAATGGTATCCAACAATGGTATCCAACCATGTGAATACTCCGAGGATAGGAAGAGTAGCAACGTTGTAAACAAACGTCAGCCGAATGTGCCTATTTCGCAGATTAAACTGCAGATTAACAAACGCAGATTAACAAACGCAGATTAACAAACGCAGCCATAACTGAGAAGCAAATAAAAACTGCAAATAATTAAACAAATATTAACAGCGGTGAAATAGTCAGAATACACTGTGTAGATAAAGCTGAACTTTGGGTAATCGGCAGAAATAAACTATAAATTGTAGATAAACAAACGTTACTAAACGGCGATGAACTAGAAGTACATGGGAAACTGTAAACGCAAACGGTAAATGAACATGAACTAGTGATCAGAATCAGCCAATTGCACACTGGTATAATCATGACGTAATGCTACATACGTACATTCCGTACTCACATCATACGTACACCCAGTAAGCACACCGTACGTACGCATCGACCAACCAGAGCACAGTATTTTAATGAGGGTGCGCGGCCTCAATTCCCTTAATATAATACATGCATGCGCTTCCCTCGCGCCCCCTTCACCCCCTTGAAAACAAAAAGGGTTTGATCGGCCTTTATAATACTACAAATTCGCGGTTATTCATCGTTTCGACAACGAATCGTCTTGGAACTAGGAAATTTCACAGGCTCATTTATCAGTTTTATAGCTGACTTTAGGTTCATCTTCACTGTTATCTTGAGTATTAATTGAATATTAAATAGTGTTATCAAAGAAACAATTACAGTGAACTTTTTAAAAATTTTAGCAATACCTTGTGCGATATGGTCATTTGCACAACAAACCTGACGTGAGAAAACTATCTCAAAAAATACACCTTTTGACTGCTGACAAATCAACAGAAACACCTTATACAGCTGACGAGATTTCAAATGGAATCAAAAGACTTCAAAACGCGTTTGGCTTACAAGTTACAGGAGAGATAAATGTGGAAACATCAAAACTGTTGAACGCACCGCGAGGGCGCATGTCTGACAAGTTTTCAAGCAAACAATTTGAACTAAAAGTTCACCGACGCCTACGCAGATATTCGATATATCACAGATCAAGCGGCACAGGCGAGTTCAAGATCCATAAATGGCCCAAAAAATCCATCACATGGCAAGTCTACCGGCCACAAAATGGAACTTTCTCAAAAGCCAAACAAGAAAAAATTTTCGACGAAGCGTTTAAGATTTGGGAATATGCATCCCCATTAAGATTCGTGAAAAGTACAGCAGCGAACGGACAATGGCCTGATATTGATATTGAATTCAATAAAGGTAATAGTAAAGTTATACATCTTCAGTTGTAACTAAGGCGCCGTGTCTTATATACTGTATAGTAGTCGACTTGTATTGATGGGCAGAAGGTTTTGTGGAGAAAAATTCTGAAACGTTTTAATATTATAAAATGTATTCAATAGAAATGTGAAAATTTTCAGGTTCTCATGGTGACAACCTACCATTCGATGGGCCAGGCGGGAATCTGGCTCATGCATTCCTACCAGGTTCTTCTAAAGATGGAGATATTCACATAGATGCAGACGAAAAGTGGTCTGAACAATTCCTATATAATGTTGCAGTCCATGAAATAGGTCATAGTCTTGGCTTGGGTCATTCCTGGTTCTATGACAGCATTATGTATAATGCATACACAAGAACAGGCAAAATAACTAGATTGCATAAAGATGATCTAGAGGGGTTGACGAAAATTTACGGTAAGGAATAGCGCGCAGCAAAGGTCTAAACCTAGGTTCATTGATAAAACCATTGCATCAGTCTTATTAGAACTAGCTTTTAACAAGGGTGATAATGATAATGTCAATAGCTTATTACAAGTTGTGAGATGTTTGTTCCCAGCTTGTTCTGTCAAACTGGGACAAGCAGTAAAGACACAACTTGTCAACAGCTTGTGAACAGACTTGTTAGAATTGAATGGATGTTTATAGCTACGTGTGTAGGCATGGTATACTCAGCGCCTGAACATAACTTGAAGAAGGTAAATGAAAAAGTGCAGGTGTAGCTGCACCCGCTAAGCCTTTTGCAGTTCAAGGCTTTCTCAAGGCACCTTTGACTTTGACAGCACCTTGAGTTACAATGACAGTCTTTGTGTTCACATTTTCGGGGGGGGGGAGGAAGTGCCTGATCTTCGTCTAGATCGTTGGATAACCCGTTCAGACGTTTCAACTGAACAAAACAATATTCATATCTTAAAGGAGCAGTGTCATATTACACGCATATGCGTCTGCGCATAATAAACTTGAAAGCGTTGGGCCAACGTTTTCAAGTTCGGAATCCAAGATGGCGTCCTCAAAAAAGGGTGAGCATGGTCTGAAATTCAATATTTCCGGATGATAAAAAAGCAACAGAATGACAAAGGTTGAAGGAAATTATGCGACAATAAACGCAAAAGAATTTATTTGGTATACAATGCATGTATGTAAAGCATGGAGAATGCAAAAATCCAGGGGGTGTAACCGTTGGAATTGCAGTGATTTCGCGGCACATCTGTTGTCTATTGAATACATAAGAAGATAAAAATAATGCAATTTTATGCTTTAATCAAACTGAATCTACAAGAAATTCGTAAAATAGCAAGAAAATAAAGAAATAAAATATGCGTGAAATGTGACACTGCTCCTTTAAGTAATGTTCTTTTTATTATATGGTCTGAAGTCGAAACAAGCGAACAGAGAACATGTAAATCCCGCGGGAAAACACACGCGTTTTTCACGCGTTACATATTTTTCATATCTTCACTAGTAAAAATATGGAAAATACGAGTGTTTTAGTTTACGGTAAAACACACATGACCATATAATAAATATATATCTTTCGCGTCTTTCCATCAAATATATATATATCTATCGCGTCTTTCCATCGTGTCTTTCCAAATATATATATCTATCGCGTCTTTCCATCAAATATATATATATATATATATATACAAATATATATATATATATACATATATATATATATATATATATATATATATATATATATATATATATATATATATATATATATATATATATATATATATATATATATATATATATATACATATATATATATGTCGTGTGATAATTTCTCGTTTTCAAGAATAAAGAGTGCTCAATACAAGACACAATTGTAGAGCATATGATAATAATAATAATTTAATACAATTTTTCAATTGAATAAGTTGCTACTTTAAGTTTCATGCAACAAGCAATCTTCAGGCAACATTACTAATACGGTTGAGCTGTTACGTTATACTATTCGCATTATGTTTGCTGACGCGTGTTCGTTTGAATCGTCCCGCGTGAAATTTGCGCGCATGCACGCATTTCGTGAAAAGTTCGCTACGTTTATTTAAACAAGACCTAGAATTACAATTACGGAGTATTTGCAATTTCTCTTCTAGACATAAATTGCAACTATTTCCTCCAGCTTTGATTGGACTTGCTCGGGATAAAATTGACCAGTATATACTAAATTGTTTCTTGTGTAACTTTAATTTCCAAACATGTTTAGAAAGTTCAGTATCTTTCTCATGTTTGATATCTTCGAATGATGTCTTGTGATTTCTGTATCTATATCCTTAAATGTTGTCGCTGTCATACCAATGTAGGTTTTTATGTCGTTGTCTTCTTTTGTTGTCACTTCAGCTTGGTAAACCAAATCTTTCGTTAAGCACATATTGTTAAGTGGACACTCGTTTGCATTTCTACAGTTGCAAAGTTGTTTACTGCTATTCTTTGTAGACTCTTGGGCAGATTTAGTTTCCCTCAGTACACGTTTATTATGGCTCGATATGACCCTCTTCACATTCTTCATACAGCTGTAACTAACTTTGACCGTGTTGCGATTGAAGATTTTATGAAGGGGCGAAGCTGCTTGGAAATGCTTGTCGATTAATTTCAGGAAATCTCTGGCGACGTTAGTTTGCACGTTTTTACTATATGGCGGGTTAAACCAGATAATGTTTCGTGTGCGTTTGCGTTTCTCGTTTTGCGATTGACTTTGGGTGGTAGGTGGTATTTCAGCAATCGGGTATTGAAGTTTGGTTGTATAATTACTCTGCTTCAGGGCGTTATCATAAGCGTGAGCAACAGAATCGAAGGCTTGTTTGTCAGATGATAAATTCGCAATTCTGCGGTTGATTGCTGCTGGGAGGTGTTTTGTTATTGATGGAGGGTGGTTAGATTCTTTGTGAATATACAATATTTCGTTATTTGGTTTTCTGTAGGGCTTGTATGAATCGTTAGCAAGGTTAAGCGTGATATCAAGGAAGTTAACAGTTTTATAGTTTACCTCTGCAGTGATCTTCAGTCCAAATTCCTGAAATGCAGAGCATAGATCTTTTCTTGCTTTATCTGCCAGGCGTGGACTCGTTCCTTCGATCAACGCTAATCCGTCGTCCCTATACAATCCGATGTTGTTGCCAAATTTCTCGCGTAACTTGTTCAATGCGTACAAACCAACAAGCTCACAGACTTCCGCACCGTCAAAACTCCCCATAGTTACGTCGAACGTTGTTGGACTGTCTCGTTTTTTCCATGGTTTGGTGGAATTAAATAAAACGGACCTGCGAGCGTGCTTGATGATTGTAACATGTTCGTCAGTGATGTTTACAATAGTTTTGGCCCAAGCGATAGCTTTATCGAGGAGTTCTTCGCTGATGGAGGGGTAGTAGTCGACGACGTCAAACGAAACAAAATTATACCGTGATTTGTGCTCGATCTCTTTAAACCAGTTGATAACAGATTGTGAGTTTCGCCATTGATTTACGTTAGTAGAAGATCTGATCTCTTGATTGATACAATCTAGGATAATCTTGCTCACTTTACCTAGTTCACTCTTTGCTGGGTTGATTAATCGGATTGTATAGGGACGACGGATTAGCGTTGATCGAAGAACGAGTCCACGCCTGGCAGATAAAGCAAGAAAAGATCTATGCTCTGCATTTCAGGAATTTGGACTGAAGATCACTGCAGAGGTAAACTATAAAACTGTTAACTTCCTTGATATCACGCTTAACCTTGCTAACGATTCATACAAGCCCTACAGAAAACCAAATAACGAAATATTGTATATTCACAAAGAATCTAACCACCCTCCATCAATAACAAAACACCTCCCAGCAGCAATCAACCGCAGAATTGCGAATTTATCATCTGACAAACAAGCCTTCGATTCTGTTGCTCACGCTTATGATAACGCCCTGAAGCAGAGTAATTATACAACCAAACTTCAATACCCGATTGCTGAAATACCACCTACCACCCAAAGTCAATCGCAAAACGAGAAACGCAAACGCACACGAAACATTATCTGGTTTAACCCGCCATATAGTAAAAACGTGCAAACTAACGTCGCCAGAGATTTCCTGAAATTAATCGACAAGCATTTCCAAGCAGCTTCGCCCCTTCATAAAATCTTCAATCGCAACACGGTCAAAGTTAGTTACAGCTGTATGAAGAATGTGAAGAGGGTCATATCGAGCCATAATAAACGTGTACTGAGGGAAACTAAATCTGCCCAAGAGTCTACAAAGAATAGCAGTAAACAACTTTGCAACTGTAGAAATGCAAACGAGTGTCCACTTAACAATATGTGCTTAACGAAAGATTTGGTTTACCAAGCTGAAGTGACAACAAAAGAAGACAACGACATAAAAACCTACATTGGTATGACAGCGACAACATTTAAGGATATAGATACAGAAATCACAAGACATCATTCGAAGATATCAAACATGAGAAAGATACTGAACTTTCTAAACATGTTTGGAAATTAAAGTTACACAAGAAACAATTTAGTATATACTGGTCAATTTTATCCCGAGCAAGTCCAATCAAAGCTGGAGGAAATAGTTGCAATTTATGTCTAGAAGAGAAATTGCAAATACTCCGTAATTGTAATTCTAGGTCTTGTTTAAATAAACGTAGCGAACTTTTCACGAAATGCGTGCATGCGCGCAAATTTCACGCGGGACGATTCAAACGAACACGCGTCAGCAAACATAATGCGAATAGTATAACGTAACAGCTCAACCGTATTAGTAATGTTGCCTGAAGATTGCTTGTTGCATGAAACTTAAAGTAGCAACTTATTCAATTGAAAAATTGTATTAAATTATTATTATTATATATATATATATATAAATATATATATATATATATATATATATATATATATATATATATATATATATGTATATATATATATATATATATATATATATATATATATATATATATATATATATATATATATATATATATATATATATATATATATATATATATATATATATATATAAGATTCTGTCACGTTTCATTCATGCATGAAACCACGCAATCCCAACTGACCACAGATCATTTTTTACAGGCGAATGCGAAACAAAGATTGACGCTGTAATTAACTTGAAAAATGGGGATCTTTACTTCATGCGTAAACATCTCGTTTGGAAGTATGACAGCACGGCAGATCATGTCTACCCTGACTATCCAAAAGAAATCAATGAAGAATTTCCTTCAGTTTCTGGAACAAAAATTCCATCGGATCTTGATTGTGCCTCGCGTTACAAAAACGAGAATAACTACATAAACCTCTACTTCGTCAAGGGTGATCAAGTATACGTTTATGACGTCACGACAAGGACACTTACTGTTAAAACCACGGCACAATTCTGGCCTTCACAAGGAGCTGTAACTCCAATTCCAACGAACGTTCCAGTGGCTGTATCTATTACAGACTATCCCGTAGGAACGTGGATTTTTAAAGATGATTTAGTCTGGAAATATGACGATTTTCATACAAGAAATATTCGATCTGGTTATCCGAAAAACATAACAGCCACACCATGGAACGGACTTCCAAAAGATGTTGATGATGGATTTTTTGACGGACAGAAATACTACTTCTTTCGAGGAACACGGTACTTCGAGAATGATTTTAAGAATTTCTTCGCAGACTCGCGTTCTAAAACCAAACCTTATGTACGCGAAATTGACTATATTCATAAAAAATGGAAAGGAATCTGCTCCGCAAAATACTAGAGCAATCAATCATAAATTTTTTTATTGTAAAAAATAATATTTTACTAAAAGATATAAACAGAACTTCGCCATTTCCAGGGGAGATGAAAGTCTGGGTTTGAGCTAACAAGGGATATTGTATCATGTTACGAGTCACGAATGTTCCCCCTTTGATCGCATCACGATTGCACAACGAAACGTTCGTGGTGGTATAATGACATGTAAAAACAGTCAATTGTGACAGTCCCTTTCTACACTATTCTCAGCCCTGTTCGGTCTCGGATCTAGGGTCGTGGAGGGATATTATCACAACATCGAACTCCTTTGATTTATGAACAGTTAATTTTCAATACCTTGACTATTATAGACGTGACTAGTGAGAGCCCGTTCTGTACTGTAGATGTTTAGGCCAGTTGAAGATCTGTTGGTATAGATATGGTGATAAAATCATCTACCCGTGTGTGTATGATATAGATCATAGTATAGCTTGGTAAAAACATCCTATGCTAGTTGCATCTCCAGAATTAAAAGTGGATTTGACCTTGAGAAATTCCAAATCTAATTGCATGTCCCACTATGTAAGATACAGTCAGAGCGCCGGGCGGAATTTTACTCACCTTCTCGGGAAGCAAATCCATTTTGCTCTTAAATGTCCGCTAGATGTCCAATGTAACAAATCTGGATGTTGGCCTGCTCAATTGTTCTTGCCAGTTTTGTTCAACACGTTTTTCTTCAGTTTTACTACAAACCTTATATTGTCAAAAATAACCAACTTTCAAGTTCCTTTATTTTTAAAATAACCTTGATCATTAGAAAGTTCATAAAAAATACATGTTACGGTTACCTTCGTTTTGCAAGTGGTTTTCGAGTCATTGCTGCTTCAAAATAGAAAAAAGTCCTAAAATGGCGCAAATTTCCTGGACGCCACAACATATAAACATTAAATGAAATTGCCTCTCGATATGGTAAATGTGCTTTTGTCCGCTCTGCGCGCTAACAAATACTGTACACCAGATAATGAACGATTCATGTTAATAAACTAAAAGGGCAGAAACTCTGGAATGAAATTGTCCAACATCATTATAAAACAAAATAAGCTTAATATAATTGTTCTTATAGCAATTTGAATAGTATCCATCTGATTAATGGCAATTAATGCAGTTTATTTCCGAACTTACAGCTGCGTGGTGATCTTTTTTATTCAAATTTGGTCAGATTCCTCTGCTGTGGTCACAGAGATAGTTGTTTGCAAATTATGCAGTCGAAACACATCAAGACAAGACCAAAGGATGCCTCCAATATAGTTCTAAAATCGATTTTTCTGAAGCCAGTGTTTTACGACTATATATTATTCGGTTTAAGGGGGCCTACTTTTAGTTTCTAATGCAATGAAACTACCGCGTGAAAATAGTATCGCTCTTTGATTTAGTATGGCAGAAAAACTAGAGCAGTTATCACAATAAAATAAATTGCATCGTATCCTGAAAGGTCTAACTTGACATATCACATAAAGATATTGACACAACATTGAGCATTCTCGAAAACGCTTGTTCAATTTAAAATTCCGATAACTCGCTCAATATTGGGTAATCCGGATACGATACAATTTATTTCATTCTGATAACTGCTCTACTTTTTCTATCACACCAAATCAAACAGCGATAACTTTTTGAGACAGCTGGTATTATAAGTACAGGTTTTCATATGAGAGGCCGGGTGATATCAGTTTTATCGCTCGAGGGACGATATCGTATTTTGTTTTGAAATAAGACATCGTCCCTCGAGCGATAAAACTGATATTGCCGAGTCTCGAATGTGATAACCTATTTATCACATACTTGTGCCTTTATCAGAGCAATCCAGGGGCGAAAATCAGATTTTATTTATTTTCTAATTACAAATAATTTGATCTCATTTCCGAATGAATGCAAAAACTTCGTAAAAAATCCGTTAAACAGCTAGAATTTTGCAAAAACAAGCCAAGAATAAATGTTATTGTAATGCTTATATATAGTAACACTGTTATAATATGTTGTTATGGCAGCTTCCCTGACTTAAAAAATATGTTGATTGCATAATTATCATATTGTTGCTATAATGCTATGTTTGGCAAAATAGAATTTTGTAGGCTTGATTTCGATAAAAATATCAATGATAGAAACTTCGGACAACTTTTAGTTGACTACCCAAGGCAATCTCCAGGGTGTAAACTATAATTATTTCGTACCTATGTTTTGCGCCTTAGAAATAGCGCCTCTCAATCGACGATTATATTTTAATAATGCTAAAACTGTGCATTAAAAATTGCAATATCTTTGTCACATTCTAATAGCAATAAAGTCGTTCATTTTCGTTCACTTTTTAGAGAGGTTCAGATTTGACGTCCACTACCACTACTGCTACCTTATCCCGATTTTTAAGCAATCTGATTGGTCTGTTGGGTAGACCAAGCTCATCTGATTGGCTGAAAGATTGATTAAGGTAGCGGTAGCGGAAGTCAAATCTGAACCTCTCTATTCTTGAGGGAAGGATTCTTCTGTTTCTAATCCCAGTCAAGTGCGTTGTCGTGGATCCTGTTATTATGTTGTATTTGAGTGTCATTGTGAACATTTGACACATTTAATAATAATAATTGGGATACTTGGTCACTAACAAACATAAACGTCCCATACAATGCTGCATACCAATATCGGTAAAGTGCTCTTTGAAAACGATCCTCGCCCCCTTTTTTAACTTGGATAACAACTGCTGGGTTTTACTCCAAACAGCACGAAGAACATGGCACTGAGTACAGTGGATCAGTTACAGGTTAACATTTGTTTAAAACGCCTACTATAACTCCTTCTGGTTAATAATTGCTTTTGTTTTACCTAGGAAGACTTCATAACCATTCTTAACGAAATACAACGTAAGGTACGATTTATTGCGTGTTCAAATTTAAAGTGATCGCTACAAATTTGATTTTACGAATATAAGGAGAGTTTATTAACCCTATCTAATAACTATATACACATTTCAAGCTATATTTATACAATATATGTGCTTGGGATGTCTTAGTTTTACGTAAAGCTGAGCTAGGTTTTAAATTGTTTAACAAAGTGTTGTGGCATGAACACTGATATGAGAAATTGAGGAGGGTTTGCAAAGTCATCGTACAAGAATCAAGCAAAATTATCCTTTAATTTCGCAAACTGTGCGCACAACAACTTCAGTAACTTTGTACGGGTCTGCGTTAGCAGCAGGTCTGCGGTCTTCTAAGTATCCCTTGCCATCTTCAGCACACTGACGTGGAATTCTTACACTCGCACCACGATGAGCCACGCCATGCGAGAATGTGTGAATATCTGCAGTTTCGTGTCTTCCCGTTAAACGTCGTAAGTTATCTTTGCCTTCTTTAGGATCATACGCCTTGATATGCAGGTCATGAACTTTAGATAACCTTTCAATAGCTTCGTAAATATACGTCAAACCACCTTCCTCTCTCATCGCTAAAGTGCTAAATATAGAAGGAAATATATATTAGGATAAATCATTTTAGGATAGGATGAATCTAGAAGTAAAATAATGTGCGAACAGTGGCTGAGAGTTTATTGGGAGTGCGAATTTTGGTTTATACAGATTATTCTAAAAAGGTAGCCCTTCAATAATGTAAAATACAAAACACGAGATTTAATGGGGGAAAATGACTTCCGGTTAAAGTTATAGGGCTTACGACGATGAACTTATTCAAAAAGGTTGTCCTTCAAAAATCTAAATACAAAGCACGAGACCAAAATGGATTTAATCGGCAAAATGACTTCCGGTTAACATTATACGGCTTACAAATATGGTACTGGCGCTGTCTTTGAAGCTTGTTTTATTGTTAGAACGAATGTTGCGCCTCGTATTTTGGATTTTGTAATTTCGATTTTAGGTTTTTAAAGGACAACTTTTTTTGAATTATTAAACACACAGCATCCCACTTCACTGTTTCAAGATATTGATAGCTAAAACTCCTTGTTTATACAACTTTCTCTAGGCATTTGCAAAATATCTAGCATACTAAAAAGTTGCATATCACTTATACAACTTAGTCAATTCGTTTATTTGCTACTTTCAAGGGCTTTTGCAAGTATCTGTACCCCTATGTCTAACTGTTTGGTAATAATTCAAATTTAATTTGTCAAGTTAAGCGTTTTTACGAATGAAAGTTCTATACTAAGTTCACCTGTAGTAACTGCCACTTTTCCTCCGTTCTATTAAATACATACCTCTCCACAAATAATCAACCAAGAGAAGGTGAAGTAAAACACAAAGTAAAAAGTATTTTACCTGAAATTAGTGTGAGCCCCTGCACCATTCCAATCACCACTCATTGGTTTTGGATCCAGCGAGACGACAATACCAAAGTCTTCAGCGACACGATGAAGAAGAAATCTAGCAACCCATAAATGGTCACCCATCTCAATACCCTCACACGGACCAACCTGGAACTCCCACTGAAAAATAGACATTTTGAATGATTTTACGATGTTTTATGATGCATTGCAAGTTTAGAAATGAAATGTTTCATGTTTCAATGTGTATGTTTCAGCTTAACACAACAGTTTAGTGTTCAAAAGCAACAAATTTTAAATGTGGAGGTAAGAACTTTGACCACTCGCTTTCCTAGAAGTAATATTTTATTGCAAAAGATATAGCAGCACTTCAATACTATGTAATCCTTTGCGACTTCCTTAAATTAGTACTAGCTGCAAGAAAGCTTGACTTGTAAAACGCAAGTTTTAGCAGATAGCACAGCTTTATTCTCACTAATTTGTATGTATTTGTAACATTGACCACACATGTGTTTATGTGCACACTGATCTCTATATGAAACTACACACTGAATTGGACCGCCTATGATAATGTCCAGGTTTTATCAACGTGGACCTGGACGCATGAAAAGTCTCCTTTAAAGAAATGATTTCACTTGTTTTTAATGAATTATTAAATTTTTGAATTATAATAATCAAGCTTCAAATCACCTGGGAAGGCATAACCTCAGCATTGGTGCCTGCAATCTTTACACCAGCATACAAACAAGCACGATAATGAGCTTCAACAACTTCACGACCATAAACCCTTCCTGTCCCGACAGAACAGTAATACTTTCCTTGTGGTTCAGGGTAACCTCCTTTTGGCCAACCCAATGGATGACCATCTACATCCAAAAGTGTGTACTCCTGTTCTATACCAAACCATGGATGTTCATCCTATAAAAGAAAGGATAGTTTCTACATATTTTCAAGCACTGAAATACTATTTTTAAAAAGGAAATGATATCTGTAAAGAGCAAATTTCTCTAGAGCTACGTGGCCTAAAAAGTGGCTTGAATAATCCTATATACAACTGATACTGCAATTTTACAAATATGTACAATTTCATTGAAATCTGCCACTAGATGAAATAATTTTCTTAGAGGTATAAAAAGTGTAGAGAATGAATGGCCAAAAATGGATGGATGTTGATCTGAAGATTTGTGTAGTGTTACAGAATGTGTCATTATGAATACACAGGTCTTTTTACCTTTGCAAGTTCCATAACAGCCTTACAAGTTTTTCTCAAGTTGGTTCCAGTGGGTTTGTGATCATAATGATATGTTTCACACAGCAATAACTTGTTTGGGCCTCGTCGGAATGGGTCTCGAAACAAAGCAATTGGATGAAGATATACATCGCTGTTGGCTCCTGTAGCTTGCCCAGTACTAAATATGATCAAATTGTAATAATGGATTATCTGGTGTATCTATGAATTAACCTGAATAACTTAACTCCCGCAATTAAATTTTAAAACGGTGAAGGATCCTACTCATTGCCATCATCTTTATAATTTAGGTTTGCAAAATACATTTAACCATGAGCTAGAATGAAAATAATTACATTGTAAATTGATTAATTTTAAAATATTAATTCCTATTATCATAGGGATATACTAATGTTTAAAAACAGGCCATCTTAAAACAATCCTGAATCTACACCCAAATCTATTTCAACAAAAACCAAACAGAAAGGTGATTTAAAAGTAAAATGGTTTTGTTGTAAGACACATGCAGCAAACAGTTTGATCTATTAGGGTTTGTGCCCTCCCTTATTTAACTGAACATTGTGAACTACAGTATTAACTGCATACATAAAATTGCACACACAATGCAACAACACAATGATGTTGGCAATACAAATTCTATTTAAAGATTCGAAAATCTCACATCATCCCATTAATTACAACCAAACAGGCACAACACTTTATTGAAAACTGCCAAACTCTCTAGCGATGACTCATTGATCCTTAGCACATGACTGTGTTCAGATGAAAATAATAGTTATATAAATGCACAATTACTAACACAACTATTCATTGTAGTATATTCTCATATTCTCATTGGTCAAGTGCCTATTGTGAATTTTCCGTATTTCAGCTCAGACAAAATAAACCTTGTATTTGTCATATGCTCAAGCCAAGACAAAAAAATACGAGATTTATTTGTCATACTGGGCATCCAAACCATGCTCGCATATCTTTTTCAGCGGTGATTTGCATGAATCTCAAAAGAGTGGAATTGTTTTGAGTGTTGACAATGGCTTTAGCTTGGCTTCCTTTGGTTTAAGCTAAACAAATTGAGCAAATAATTGAAGGCAATGACTTGGAAAACACAAACAAGTATACGAAAGTAGCCAAGCGTGTTTTCTTGGATTATCTGAGTGAAAACAAGCTGGCAGAGCTGACTGATGTTTGTTGTCTGTTTAAAATTTTTATTAACATGGCTGACTTTTCTAGCTAAATTAATAAAAGCGTTGTCTGTCTGAGAATTCAGCTAATAAGGCTGACCTCGGTCTGAATAATTCTGATATCCTGCTCAGCCTCAACCAATAATTCTTATTGATTTATTTTTGAGTCGGTTTTCTTTGATGTTCCGCGGGTTGTATATAGGTTATTTACCTCGAATAAATAGTTAGGTCAAAGTTGTGGAAAAATCTCGACGAATCTTGACTTAAATTGTTTAAAGTCAAAAGACTCTGTCAGAAAACCTCTTCAAAAATAAATTAAGTTAGTTAAATACCTCGAAAGTCGGGATGTATGTCATATACAGCCCTCGGACGCTGCGCATCCTCGGGGGCTGTATATGACATAAATCTCTCCTCCTCGGTATTTAACTCTGACTTATTATTCATTGTACTATATTCCTGTACTCTTATTGGTTAAGAGCCTACAGATAATTATGCATATTTCGACAATAAATCTCATATCTGTCAAGGTCAAATTTTGACCTTGACAAATAAATGTCGTATTTGCATGTCCATATTGTGCCTGCATATTTTTCCAGCAGTATCTCGCATGAATTTCAAAAGTGTCGTTTTTATTTAAAAAGTTAAAAAACTACTTGTTTTTTATTTGTATTTGAATCACCGCTTTTTCGTGGGGACTGAATAATAAAAGAATGATTGAATTTGACTTTGGCAGAATATCAGAATTATCCAGACCTCGGTCAGTGTCATCTGCCTCAGCTTCCCCTCAGCAGATAACGCTGACCTCGGTCTGAATAATTCTGAGTATCCTGCTCAGCCTCATCCAAATAATTCTTAATATACTTTTAGTTCTGATGCTGTGCTAACTTAACATTACTGTTTACCATTAATAATTGATCACTTAAGGCATGGCTGGGCACACGACTTTCAAGACAATGGTCTATAAAAATACATAATTTCCACCTGGGTGAGGATTGATATTTGAAATGTTTTAGTCTGATACAATACAGACATGAATATCTGACTAGTGCCATAGTGGTATTAAAACAAAGACATGAAAATTACAAGTCCTATATCAAACAAATTAGTAAATTTTGCCTTTGCATGTAGCTGAATAACAGGAAACATGTGTGATCCAGAGGTTTTTCCATCATTTTTAATATCTTTGCAGATAAAACTTGTTTGACTATAGCCACATGCTGCTGTCTATCATATATACTTTTATCCTGAAATGATTAGTTTTAAACATAAACTATTAAACAGTGTTTCAATGTCCTGGGCAAAACTCTGGATAAAATGTCATTCATATAATTTATGATCCAATTACCGCTCATTGTGGTCTCTAATTGAATTACTTGTAGTAAAAATGTTGCAATCTGTTGCAATGTATCCTTGGGCGACCTATGAATGTACACGTGAATATCATATGACGATCATGTTTATGTCTGAGCTGTAAACAAAACATGAAAATCACACATGACGCACGTGATCAAAGAAATAAGTAAAAATCGATGTTATATTTAATAAAAATATCTAATGATTTTGGTCAAGTCTTACAGTTTAGTGTTCGTACCTTGACCCGTCGAAATTCCATATAGGGCAGTCGCTTGGAACTTGTGGTTCAAAGTCCATAGTCTTCGTTTTACATCTTAGATTTTCTCCGCTTCCATCAATCCAAATATACATGACTTGAACAAAACCACACTGGTCTAAATCTAGATACCGTCCTGCATCAGGCTTTATTACTCCTGTCGTAGTCATGATTTCTTTACTGTTGAATGGAACTATTAATCGTGTACAAAATAAAAACATGAAAGAATAGTTCGATACAAATATAGACACGACATTTATTTTAGTGTCATTTTGGAATAGCCCATTTGTTGAACCAAAGCTGCTTGGTCACGGAGTAAAAGTGAAATAAATACGATTCGTCGAAGCAGTCACAAGAATGTTAATAGACAGTTGGCGGGGGCCCAATACCTAGCAAACCCTTCGATCGTTTTACAAGTCACCCAGCACATTTAGAAGTATTCAGTCAATACAAAGTATTTAGTAACACTAAAAAATTACTATATCAAAATAATACTCACCCTTTTATCACAGTCGACGAAGACTTCGAGACAAAACGATGCAAACCACAAGAGAAGCAAAGCGAAAATAGCTAGAGTATTTTCAAGGACGACGTTTTGACACATCAGCAAACCACAAGGCCTCATGGGTAAACTTTTTTCGGGCAATATCTAAACATGATTTAAATAAATGGCGGGAAATGTGATCACATTAATTGGCGAGAAAATCGCCTATGATTAAGCCCTGATCATGGTCAAACCGTTGCAAGAATGTCATGTAACTTTGTTGTATTGACGTGTTGTGACCGTTTGACTACCTTGTTGCATAATGTTGTACGGTGTTGCATAATGTTGTATGGTGTTGCATTATGTTGTGAATGATTTGACTTCGATCAAATTTTCGCGCAACATTTATTTGTCGTTTGGCAGTGTGCCAGCCATGTTGCGTTAAAAATGTTGTGCTCGTAAACGCAAATCGTAGCCGTATATTAACCAACAAAGTTGTGTGATGTTGCAAAGAAGTATTGCAAAGAAGTGTTGCAACGGTTTGACCAATGCTTAAGTTCTATAAAGTGTTTATAAATTATTAGATTGGCGAAATAACTTTCTAGAGACATACCGTAAACCTCCGATTATGATAACGAAGTTGACAAGTTCGTAAATCGTAAGCCTTACTTGATAGGCTTATGCCCGGGGGGGGGGGCTTATATACGGGGGGCTTATATGTGGACGATATTTTGGGTTTGTAACAATTTATATAAACACAACCATCCTCAGAGATATGAAAAACTAGATTCATATTAATCTGACATTGCAGAGAACAGCGAAAAATTCATTGTCTCGAGCGGGATTCGAATTCAAAGACAAGCGTTAAGTCGTCACGAAAATATTTCGTACAATTAAATTGGATAAGACTCGCTACCAATCCCAGTTGACTCGATAGCTCAATTGGCAGAGCGGCGGTCTAGAAACCCGAAGATGCGAATTCGAATACGGCTCGAGAGAACGAATTTTCCGTTGTTCTCTGCAGTGTCAGATTAATATGAATCTAGTTTTTTTTATATAAACACAAAAACAAACAAAAATTAGTATGTTCAGATAACAAACAAACATTAACATGGCTTGTTATAGCTAGTACTGTCTGCTCTCAATACGACAATACGGAGCGGTGTGAAATTGAAGTTGGCAATTTGATGGCCTTATAGACGGGTGGGGGCTTATATTCGGGCGGGGGTGGGGGCTTATATTCGGGCGGGGGTGGGGGCTTATATTCGGGCGGGGGGGGGGCTTACAATCGGAGGTTTACGGTAAATAACGAGCAATATGTGATATCATAAACAGCCCTTGATACGTTAGAAATAACCGCTCATTTATATTAAAGTTTTCACTATATTTAATGCAGGTATAGTCAAATTAATTTACATTCTTTTTAAAACGTTTGATCACAATGGCATTAATTTTCAATGTAGTTTGACCTTTTAATGAAGTCAATATGGCAACACTTGAGGATGTCAACTCCTCTGTTGAGGGATTACTCTTTACAAGGTATGAATATATGACAATGTTCCATCATTAAAATACTAACCATATTCAGGTTTCAATAGTTCATTCTATTTCTGTCGAAAGAAACATCTTCAAATTTCAAAACGTCTTCGCCGGCCAGGAAGCCTTGCGTGCAAGTTTCAGCGTGCATCAATGATCAAGGGATTCAAGGTCATCATCGCCTGATGAGATTTAAAACAGACCACAGCAGAGTGAAAGCATTATCACACTCTAAAATCTAAAGCTACTGGTCAGCCGAAAAAAAACGCACTCATATTTCAGGGAGACTTATATATTGCATAATGTAATCTTTGTTGCATAAAACTAGAAATGTTTTTGCTCATACTCTGTAACATGATAGCCAATATGTAAATATCTTCGTCTTAAACCTTTGCTAAAAAAACCCTTTATCCCTTTATGTTTGAAGCTTACATTGAAATAGTCAGGTAAATCAAATTGCAATTAAAATATAGCGATGTAGGCAATAAGGCAACAATTTTGCAGTGGTTTCATTGATGGGTAAGGATAAAACGCGGATACGGATGCGGAACGGAGCGGATTGACGGAACGGATATGAGGATAAAACGCGAAGCGGATATGAGGTAAAACGCGGAGCGGATATGAAGATAAAACGCGGAGCGGATGTGAGGATAAAACGCGGAGCGGATATGAGGATAAAACGCGGATGGGTTGCCTTTTTTGTGAATTAGGCTTAAATCTTTTTCGAAAACATGTTATGGTACTTGGTAAAACAGAATTCGCTGCCATGTTTCAGCTGATTTAAATGGGTTGGGGAATTATGTAGACCTGCTACCTCTATTTTTTCAGCCATTATTGTGTATATTGACAGTATTGACTCAAAACCTTTTACTAGCCCCGTATTCATCATTGTGTTAGAAGTTGTCTACCGAAATGCGACAATTATCCTACACTGACCATTAAGGTTTACCAAATATATATTACTAAATTACTAAACATAAATTGTTTCGGAAAAAAAGCAAAAACAAAACAAGAGCAAGAATTTGCTCGACATTGTAAAAAACTTGGTAGCCCTGTTGTTACAAATGTTACTGAATGCTTTCACCCCACTTCATGCATGTATTTACATAGGAGCGAGCATCAAACTTTAAACACATGTTTGTGGGAATCATGCAACATCAGATATCTTGTTCCACTTTCTCTTACTAAACTTTGTATTTAACGTGTAACGAGCCGAGCTAACACTACACACAACGTGGTCTAGTTCCAACTTGCTTTATTTCCTTTTACATTATCTCTATCCCAGAGGTGTTGCTCTTCCTTTCATTAGTTGTGGAGGTATATTTGATGTCTCACGGATGCAGCTGCATCCGGTACAATTACAGTGAAACACTCCCGTATGGCCACCTCGATAATATGGTCATTTTTTTTGTCCCGTTGAAACACAATGCATTTTATTGACTGTATTGATAAAAGTCATCTAAAGCTTGTAGGCTTCAGTTAATTGCGTAAAGCAAAAGAAAAAATCAAGGTTTTTGATAACCAAATCCTGATATTGTTTCGTTAGCATTACTTAAAACTTTTCACGACTTTATCTAGTAATAGTAATTGGTATTGTGGTATGGTGTTGTTGTTGTGCTTTTGAAATATTTTTTAACATGGCTTTTACGTCATAATTGAAACTTTTAATTATCCTGTTAATAAGGCCACATTATTTCAGCTCGTTGGTGACCGTAGTAAACGGGTTCCACTATACTTTACCTATTCACTCGTTGGTTTTTGTCCATTATCATACGTCCGTACATTTGTGTATTTTATACCAATAATTAAGACCGATTAAGTATCGACATACGATCATACATTTGTGTATTTTATACCAATAATTAAGTTTATTTATATACTCTCGATATTTCCGTTAAGAATGCATTATTTTAATTTATATCATCTTTGGAAACTGCACATCTAATTTGAAAAGAAATGTTTTCACTTTTTGAAGACAGAATAATGGCAAAAATATTGGCCACATTATTTCAGCTCGTTGGTGACCGTAGTAAACGGGTTCCACTATACTTTACCTATTCACTCGTTGGTTTTTGTCCATTATCATACGTCCGTACATTTGTGTATTTTATACCAATAATTAAGACCGATTAAGTATCGACATGCGATCATACATTTGTGTATTTTATACCAATAATTAAGTTTATTTATATACTCTCGATATTTCCGTTAAGAATGCATTATTTTAATTTATATCATCTTTGGAAACTGCACATCTAATTTGAAAAGAAATGTTTTCACTTTTTGAAGACAGAATAATCTAAATATAAATAGCAGGTCTACATAATCCCCCAACCCATTTAAATCAGATGAGACATGGCAGCGAATTCTGTTTTATCAAGTACCATAACATGTTTTCCAAAAAGATTTAAGCTTTAATTCGCACAAATAAACAACCCATCCGCATTTTATCCTCATATCCGCTCCGCGTTTTGTCCTCAATATCCGTTCCGTCAATCCGCTCCGTTCCGCATCCTTATCCGCGTTTTATCCTTACTCTTGATAGATTCACATTTATGATAAACCATACACTATTTCGCAGGAAGTGCAAAAAAATATATGAAATTCAATATTGACATGTGATTGTGATAATATAGCTTATTTAAACGACACTTTTTCAATATTTCTCCTGTAAAATTTAGTCTCCTTTTTTTTGTTTTGTACGCTTCTTGACTTCGTCCTGTGGGATAGCTCGCATATTGTGATCAAGTCCACTTTCTTCGAAAATAACAAAATTTTTAAACAAAATTGACGCGGACACATTTTAATCAAAAATGCAACATGAACCGGTCGCTTGTCGAAATCGAAGGGATTCTCCTAAGTTTCATCCCCGAAGATCTCGTCGTGTGCCGTGACAGCTACAAGATCGGCCAGGCGCTAGCCTCACCCATTTTCAATAGCCTCACCTACACGGCAAAAAATTACGAGTCATTGAAAACAGGCTTGAACAATGTTGTGCTGCCCATATTGTTCAATGTTGTCACAAATTAGATATATAACCAGATGTCTCACTTTCTATCTATTCCTAATGTTTTCGTGTCCGCGATTTTTCGGCTGATCACGAATTGCACACGCGAGATGACGCAACCAGAGAGCACGAATTGCACACGCAATGGCACTTGCCACGCTGACGTGTATGTACTAAGACATACCGTAAACCTTCGATTATGATAACGAGGTTGACAAGTTCGTAAATCGTAAGCCTTTTTTGATAGGCTTATGCCCGGGGGGGGGCGGGCTTATATACGGGGGGCTTATATGTGGACGATATTTTGGGTGTGTAATAATTTGTATAAACACAACCATCCTCAGAGATATGAAAAACTAGATTCATATTAATCTGACACTGTAGAGAACTAGACCCGAAGATGCGAATCGGAATCCGGCTCGAGAAAACGAATTTTCCGTTGTTCTCTGCAGTGTCAGATTAATATGAATCTAGCTTTTTTTATATAAACACAGAAACAAACAAAAAGTAGTATGTTCAGATAAACAAACAAACATTAACATGGTTTGTTATAGCTAGTACTGTCTGCTCTCAATACGACAATACAGAGCGGTGTGAAAGTTGGTAATTTGATGGCCTTATATGGTCCGCGATTTTTCGGCTGATCACGAATTGCACACGCGAGGTGACGCAACCAGAGAGCACGAATTGCCCACGCAATGGCACTTGCCACGCTGACGTGTACTGCTTACGTGAGAGCACGAATTGCACACGCAATAGTCAATTCTTGGGTTTCACGTGACGTCATAAATTTCACTGGGGGTCAACTCCAAATCGATACACTGTCATCAGACTGAAAAAAAATTTCACTGTATGTGTTGACCTAGTGTTTGGCAGCAAATGTGTGCAATTTCGTGAGATTTGCTTGCTCCAGTTCAGTAGAATCATCAATACATTTTGGGTTGACCCCCACTCAGAATTACTGAAAAAGGTTCCAATGAAACCCAAGAATACCTCAAGTGTAAGTGTAATGTACATTTTTTATTAGAAAAAAGATAGGGAAATGCAGAATTTTGACCGTTAAACGGCGATTTTAGGCGCAACTACCGATTGGTCTTTATTTGCTTGACGAATTTTACTGATAAATGATACGCTGCTTCTTTTTAGCAAGAAAGAGTTCAACGAATACCATATCTGACGCGAGCAAATCTGACGAAGGCTGACGCGAGCTCTTGAAAATCGCGGACATAAATTTTGCTTAGTGAGACATCTGGTTAGATATCAAATTTGTGATGTTGTTGATGTTGTCAACAATATTGTTCAGCATTGTTACACCTGAGTGGAGCTGGATTCAGGCACCTGAGTGCAGGCTGGACTCAACAACTTGTTCAGTATTGTTGACAACATTGAACAATGTGGGCAGCACAACATTGTTCAATCCTGTTTTCAACAACCTTCAACAACTGGTAATTTTTACGCGTGTACACAGCAAAAAACGCACAACCTGTTCTGGCCTAATGAAAACAGCATTGAACAATGTTTTGCTGCTTACATTGTTCAAGGTTGTCAACAATATTGTTCAACATTGTCACACCTGATTGCGGGCTAGTTGAGGCTCAACAACTTGTTCAGTATTGTTGACAAATTTGAACAATGTGGGCAGCAAACATTGTTCAATGCTGTTTTCATCAGGCCAGAACAGGTTGTGCGTTTTTTGCTGTGTAGCCTTCGTACATTGTACCATTATCCTTTGCGCTCGTACGGCGAAACATAGTACTTCATGTAAACTGTTGATATAATCCATCGCTCTATCAACAAGCGCCTGGGAACGAGGCAGACGATACAGGCACGTATTCAATTCAGGGTTAAATGATTTTTCCTTGAAAGAGGAATAAGCCTTGAAACGATTTTGCGTGAGGTTGTTGTCATTTTATATGAACTTATTTTCAAAAATCATGATTTTAGGTCTATTCAATATTAAATAGATTTCTAACAGTTGTTTACCTGAAATCTGCTTTTGTGTTGGCAGGCCGAAACCATTTCCGATCTTTATTAAGCAAGCAATTGTTTGCAAGCTTGCATGATCAGCCAAACATGAATGAGTCGAGTTCATATATAAGTTTTTCAATCTTAGAATTTTTAACATTCTAGTTCAGTAATAAACATAAACATGCTGATAAGAAACTTAGAAGGCAGTTGTGTAAACACAAAATTTAAATACTGATTGAAAACGCTATTTTGCAATGAAATGGAACAAAGCATCATCTGGTTCTTTCCCAGGCTACCAAGGATACAAAATAGCTCCTTCAAAATATTTCTTCTATTTGTTCTTTCCTTCCATTCTATAAAATTTGTAGACATACATAACAAGGCTTGACGTACAGATTGTGTTTGTGCAGCATACATTTGATATATTTGACTTCAAGAAATTGTACACCGGCGTTAGGAGACGCTATATCGTTCCGCTGGCTGCATAAATTAAAATACTGTGGCAACAACAGTAATTCATTTTGGTTTCATTTGTATTTTATTTCACCGACAAGAATTGGAATCAACTGAAAAGTTGAAATATTATGGCCTTCTTCGTGAAAACATTGGCTATTATCACTGCATTGTTCTTGGAAATGCCACGTTTTGAGGCTGTTAATGCGGTAAAAGTAGCCGCATTTAATGTGCAAGTCTTTGGACAAACAAAGATTTCAAAGAAATACGTTCGCGATATTCTTGCCAAGGTTTGTAAGGGAGAGTGTGCATTATGTTGTTCATAAAATAATTCTTAAAGAACGCATCATTATCAAATATAACAGAAACTAGTCAGCAATTTTGCTCACGCGAAGACGTGCGACTGTAAATTCTGCGCTGATATAAATTAAAACCAAAAGTGGGCAAGGATGAGCTCTTGCAGAACATCGTGCAACCGCATCGTGAAGAATCGAAGCTAACAGACATATTTAGGCTAACTTGAAAAATTTACGCTGTCATACGCGGGGTTTTACTGTTCTGTATAGTCCTGCCATTTCAACAGATGTGTGCACGCGTGTATTATAAAATATAAATTACTTATGCAAATGACCACGGATTTACAATAAAATGACCAAATTATTTGCTGTTGCACCAATGCGATAAGTCGGCTACTCGGCTCTCATAATAACTATACTTCATTGAAAAGACCTTGAAAGTCTCTCAGGTTGCTAATGTTGATCTTAAAATCCAACCCACAGCTGCGATCGATCAATTATCAAACACTTGTCCTGTTTTCTGCATAGATAGTCAGTCGTTATGATATCATATTAATTCAAGAAATTAGGGATGCTGGGAATTTGAAAGATGCAATAAAAATACTTTTGGAAGATGTTAACAAGTAAGTTACAGCAGGACCAAAACATATTAGATGTAAAAGAGAATAGAGTCAGACAGGACTCTATTCAGTCAGTACGGTATCTCGATTAAGACAGCTTGACCCACTAAAGTAGTATGAACACACGATCGACATAGACCAGCGGACGACATGAGTCCTGATCTTAAGCCTTTCGCCTAGAATCAGACACTAATCAGACATAATTGCATGCTGAGATATTTCTCACATAAAGGATTTTTGATGAGAGAGCCACCAACATGCAGCACTAATTTGTCCTTAATTTTGTTTACATTACCCTCATATAGTCATCATTTCAAGCTCTTGGTACTTGCGAGCCATGAATGCTGTGTGAGGTATTTTGGATCAGAACATGTATCATGCAGATAGGATATTTTTATTTGTCAGGTTAACGCAGAAAGACGGTTCCAGTGGTTACGAGATGATCATCAGCAGAAGACTGGGGCGATCAGTGAGCAAGGAACAGTATGCATTTCTATACAGGTAGAAATGTCTTGCCCGAACCTCTCTGTGTGTGCGAAGGGGGGGGGGGGGGGGGCATTCGGTAATAAAATCGACATTGTCCCCTAAGTTCCCCCAAGTTGTGTCACTGGGTGTGATTGCCGACATTAGCCATTTTTGCTTTTCTTGAAAATTATCAAACAATTGGTCTCACTGTTATGGTCAACTCAAGCTTCAAGGAAGGAGAACCTACAAGATTTAAAGCGGGTGACCAAACTGAACTTTTGCTTTACGAAACTGAGGACAATTATAACAATCATTATTATATGGCTTTGAAGAATCCTGCATTCTGATTGGTCGACGTGCGGTCCGTAAAAACCCGTATTCGGACCGTGGTCCGTAAATTTCCGTATTCGGACCGGGCTTATTTCGAAATGTTTTTAATCGCACTTTTTACTGCTTGCAAAATCCTTATTAATGAAATTAATGTCTTACTGATATGTTTTAAAACTTATGTGTAAAAAATAAAGTTTTGTCATGTTCAACTTTTTTGTATTCTAATTAACAAAACCACGATCGACGTCATTTAAACACAAAATGTCACACTAACTCTGAAAATGACTGCGAGCCATATAATAAACAGTTCATTGACCTCGCTTGTTCGGTCTGTACCGTGAAATATTTAGTACGTACTAAAAAACCTCAGTCCGATATTTCACGGTACAGACCTCACGCTCGGTCAATAATCCTTTATTATTTACAGAGTAAACGAACGACTTTCACCAGTTTTCCTCGGTGGCTTTCCTGCGCATGGAAGCTGGTACAAAAGTCAAAAACACCCCCCTCTGTAGCAGTGCTCTCCCACCCTCCCTGAAATTGGGGGCCTGCTACCGGCTTGTGTTGAATATAAATATATAGAAATATAGAATTAATAATATCTACACAATGAATGTTGTTTATTGATCTGGGTCTAGTCCAACAAGTTCTTTATTCGTTTAGGAAAAGTAATACAACGGTGAAAGCGGCTTATACCTATGTGGATACGAATGATGATTTTGAAAGAGAACCTTATGTTGTCCACTTCCATGTCCCTCAAGCAGGTCAAAATATAACCCATCTCTTGCAAAAACTGTATTTTGTTTATTCCACATTCTTATTTTTTATTCATATTACGCTTTTATGCCAACGAAGTTATACTTATAGTATACTATAATAGCAAAATCCATCAAATGGATCATGCATAGGAAATTAACGCTGCTCCATATTAACGTTATACATAAATTAACGAGTCGTCTAATTAATCACCCGATCCGAACGTTGTATCCCAATAAAATTATTGTCTCCAATAAATTATTGGGATTGTTAGGGTTAGGGTCAGGGTTGGGGTCTGGGTCAGGGTTCATTTTATATGCATGAAATGACAATTCCAGTAACTATTGGAATTATCAAACGTTGTAACCAGTAATTTTATTGGAATACAACGTTCGGATCGGGTGAATTAATGGGGATTACATTCAGCTGCTTCCACACGAATGGCATGATCTTCATAGTTAAAAAATTTGATCTCTAATTAGCCAAATCTAATTAGTGAACATAGCGCAAAAGAAACTGTTTTTAATTTTAAGAAATCATAATTTTGGCATTTCAGTTTAGGCCGTCCTACTTCCTCTCTATTTTTTCATGCATACCATGTATATACTATACCAAAGTTTTTTAGGTACAACATGTATATGGTACGAAAACTATTTTAAGTAAGTACATCTGTTTCCTCCACCTGTGTCTAGCTGTTAGCGAGATGGTGTTCATCGCTATACACACCAAACCAGATGCAACAAGTGAAATCAATAAACTACTTAATGTTTATGATGACGCCGTTAAAAGATGGAAAATAGAAAATGTCGTTATTATGGGCGATTTGAATGCAGCTTGTAATTACGTTCGAGACACAGACTGGGGTAACATAAGTCTGGCAAATGATAAACGATTTTGGTGGCTCATTGATGACTGTGAAGATACCACAGTAAAAGGTTCAAAATGTGCCTATGATAGGTAAGAAACCGTGTTTAATAACGATATCACCTACAAAGCAAAAGACAAAGCTCCTATGTACATCATGCCGACATAAAACATGCATTCATAAACCAATTACACTAAAAACCAACATGACGTGCAGGGTCATTATAATAGCGTCAGGCAATTACTGTAGTTGCGTACCACCAAACCCACCTTGCCATCTTTCCGGTTGGGAGGAAACCGCGGAGAAAAGCAAGTTGACTTATTTACTTTTTTAGATAAGTACTGGGCTCTGGTCGGCTCGAGTAGGTCTTACTGAGAATCGAACCGCGACCTTAGAGGTGAAAGGCAAGTGGTCTAACCACTTCGCCACCGTAACCCTATTTACCTGAAGCATTACGTGCAACATTGTAATACCTGTAACTTCCTGAGCGGTTTCCATCGTTTAACTATTTATAAGAATAAAACTATTCAATGCCAATATTTTTTGTCAAACTGTTTCAAAAGATCAAGCACTTCTGTTTGTTAGAACAAATTTTTTATACTTGTTAACAAAAGAAAAAATGTCGTGATGGAGATTTATTTCATTCGTTATATGATTATGAGTGTTCAGTATATAGTCATCATGCGAGACTGTAACCACCGAGTATGAAACCAATGGAATGCATATTGAAATATAATGGTATAATAGCAATTTCAGCAATTATAGTTTTTCAGTAATTTTTTGTAATGATTATTTGTCATTATTGAATTAGAGACAATACGGAATTTCGATTATTGCATTTTATACAAAAGTGAAGCATGCACGTGTAAACGAGACCACCGTGCCCTCTAAGCTAGGTCTTTTCGTCGGCAAAAGCTGTCTCCCCCACTCTTCGTCCTACCTAAGTCGACAACACCCCTGGTCCTATAGTAACATTATTTAAACCATAGCGTTACGTTTTCAGCAGTTTCTTTTTTCATTCAACCATAAAAATAAAAAATCCCACTTATGTTTGTTTGCAATTATAACCCAGGTTTATTGCCACTGGAGATTCCTTGTTGAAGAGTATTGTTGCGGAAAGTCCACGTTTATTTGATTTCAAATCAGCGTATAAACTCAACATACACGAGGTAACTATCAAAATAATGCAAGGGGTTATACAGTAGTGTCTAAATCAGAGTATATGAATTATGTCTCGAATTAATGTTGGCAATGTAGGTGGTGCAGTTAATGAAACGTATAGCTTATTTCACTACCTGAAACGATAACATGAAAATCGAAGGAAGGTCCCTCGAAACGTTGATTTTCATTATCATTTAGTGAAAGAACTTCTAGATTTCATGTATATGAATTATATGCACTAGTTTTAACGGTCAATATTTTTCTATATTTGTATAGGCGGAAGATGTGAGTGACCATTTTCCAATTGAGTTTGAAATAAAAAAGAAAGGTAAACATCATGTATAAACTTCTCTGTTTTTATTTTTTTGGTTGCCATTAAGAGCAAGAATGAACTGCGTGAACGTCTATATAATATACCAAGCTCATCGTAATATCGACAGTTTTAAATTCCTGTGGTGTTTGAAATCTTCTGATCTCATAATAATGTAATTATGAACTGCCCATCTCTTTAGGGTGGAAAGAACAAGAAACAACGGACTATGTCTTGAGTAGTGTCTTGTCTGGTGTCAAAAAGCGCAAGGTATATGAGATATTACGCAACCATAAAAAGTCGACATTATACAAGAAAAGTGGTGGTACGGCCAGGATTATGTTTACAACAACAAAAGACAATATTCCGTCAGCTATAACCAATGTTCAAGATCTTCAGAGTAACTTCACCAACATTATGGGTGATATCCAGGCAGATCAAGCAGAAAGATACTTAAAAAGGCTTCAATCTGACGCGTACAAGTACTCTTACCAAGTGTTTTCACACTACAGAAATGTCATTGATGTTAAAATCAAGATTCAGTTGATTTGGAATGTCGAAAAGGTGCCAATTACATGCCGTTTGATAGTTTCAAGATATCTCTGAGAAACATAATCAAACAATACAACAGCCTATTATATATAATCACGTATCTAAGATGTATTGAAATATAACAATGATTGCGGTATTTGGTCAATTAAAAATATTATGGGTAAATATTTACGCAGTAACGCATATTGATAGTTTGCATGTAACGGCATACATAGCGGTCATGTAGTAGGTATATGATAAAAGAGCATTTTAATTTCCAATTGTTCACTGTATTGATTGCAAACAAATAATTAATACCTTGTTAATACTTATACACAAGGACAATCTTAATTGCCATTTAATGATATATTATAATATATAATATTCAGTCGAAATCTATCGATCCAATATTTCTCGACCTGTGTTACCATTAAAATATTATGCATCGTTGTTAAAACTTGCTTGCACCTTGTGAATCAACTAAACATGCACGTTAAAATATAATTTTGTGGAAACACCACGTAAGTTTATTATCGCAAAGCTTTAGATCCGTAAGCTCGGATCCACAAAATTATATTTTAATTTGATATTCACCATGCAAGCATACAAGGAACTTATTACAGATGCATGCTCAATAAATTCAACGTCTACTAAATCATGATCTGCGCATGCATGTAGAGCATTCGTCATGATAAAATATTCGTCTAGGATGATAAAAACTTACACCTGCATGTTAAGAACGTTTTTTCATATGCATAAATCATAAATACGCTATTATGTTTATACGACAATTGATGCATGTAAAGCCTTGATATACTATGTAGAAAGGAAGAATAAAGACGCAACAAAGGGGAAAGGAGGGAGAAGAGAAGAAAGGGAATAAGAGACCTGCAGAAGATCAAAGAGAGTAAACATTGTCAGACTATAATCATCATACACACGGATTCCACGACGATAAAACTATGATGACCCACGACAATGACTCTTCCTCTCGGATATATCTTTATTTCCTTTCCGATTAAATATTGCTCGATCAGATTGTAAGATTGAAAGATTGAATTCCAAAAAAATATTACGCATAAAATATTCAAGACACAAAAAATATACTGTATGGGAATATTCCTGAACAAAAGTTTTGTAAAATACTAAAATATAAAACTGTGTTATCTTTGTTCAACTTGTAGCTATATAGCATGAAACACAGCGTGATTTGAGAATGGACTGTTATACGCAGGCTGTTGCAGCATAATTTTTTACCTGATGAGATCTCTAGCGGAAATTTTTTACATGTCTTCGAGTGAGAGGATTCATCACACGATGTAATTTTGCAGCTTGAGAGATTATGGACAGACCATCTGTTGGGAAGCGACTGAAGTAGATTTCGGGATATGTCTTCTGAAACTAAAATACGATATTTCCTCGTTGACGTCAAAATGTTGTTAACTATCACATACAGGAGGATATGATTTGAACCATAGGTAGTTGCACCACGATTGGTTGCATTCGTTGGTGTGTTATAGTCCCTGTTCTAGAGGGTGTTAGCCAGGATTCCAAATCTGACCGTTCAAAATATGTTTGTGGGTGTGGTCTCATATTTGCGTGGGCGTGATGTGGACGGTCTGTGATTTTTTGAGGTTAACGAATTGCACTTGAATTCAGCCATATTTAGCAGTACTCAACATGTTTTCAAAAAGTCAAGCAATGAAAATATTTCCCATTGATACATTAAACAGCATATGACTATAAGTATTCAACATATATTACAAGCTTGTCAGTTATTTTAAAGAAAATGTGTGTAGTGAATGTCCACAGGGCGGCCGCCTGGTTAACACCCTGCAGTGTTCTATTTACTGTTAACCTAACACAGGACTTTGAAAGAAATTTGCTGCTCTAACTGTAACTAATTAATTTTAGGCAGATGGTAGTAATTTAGCGAAACCCCATATTAATCTTTTGGTTATAGTTATAGCGTTCAAACGATACCAATACTATCAGTTCAATTTTGTGAAAACACCGCAAATTTATAGTTAAGTGGTGTTTCCACAAAATAACTGACATTGATATATTCGCCGAGATGGCTCAACATCTTTCATAGATTATATTAACCATATTGAAATATAACATTCACAAACCCGTTTTAATTTTTTCTTCCGTTCTTTTTCATTCAGTTTTTTGTCGTGAACAATATTGTCAAGAAGATCCTCAAGAAATCGCTGTGTTCCAAGCTTTTTTTGTTCCTCATATTCTTGTTTTGTCACACGAAGACAAAATGCAATCTCGTCATCAGGTTTTCCCTCCTAAATTTAGTCATAAAAATCATTTCCTTCATTTCGCAACTGGGTGTCTTTGAAACTACTGTTAAGAAAATTGGTTTCTAATTTCATTGATTACTTATTGAATATGAGTTTAAAAACGTCAACGCATTTATGTCGCAATTTGATTTTCGACGTCAAACTTTTTATTGTATACAGATGCGAAATGTCGCAGCAAAATCCTTGAATTTGCACTTTAAAGATTTTTTCATGTGGCTCTCTTTTCAGCAGTTCGAATACGCAAAAAAGTTTTAGTTTTTTGCTTTCCTTGTCAAATTTTATCTAGTTTATTAATTCCTCACATTGTAAAATTTCCTCTGTCTCGTTTCTTTCAAGTTTAGAACTTAAAATTTAAAAAAAACTAGCACCCTGCATTACCCTGTGTTAATGCACGATCGTTAGCCAGTCACATTGAGGATTTTACGCTACTTATATCATAAATTAATTTTAGCTTATATAATTATGTTGCCTTGAGTACACGTTTTCCCTTCGGAATTAAAAAGAATGATAGAAAAGTAGATTCAGGGGAAGTTCATGATAAAATTTTTCATAAATATTTGACTTACATTCTTCCCATTTTCACTGCGAAATGCTATTTGTTGTTGTACTTCAAACATCAAACCATCTGGAACCTTAAAGAGAAAATGAACTACATTTCTTGCTAAGTTCGTCAATGCACATTCAAAGTAATTGATAAACCACACTAATCTCTCTACCTCTCTCTACATTAACATCAATATTATGAAGACGGTCTAATATCGGAACATCTCTCTGTCTATTCTAGTAACACGATTGAACTTGTATGGTTGTAAAACGTAATAATTGACGTTACAAACCTTGAAAATTTCAGCATAATTTTCCATGATAAATGACGTAATACGAATTCTCAGAATCTCATTCACGTCTCCTTTTCCACCGAAGATACATGGAACAAATGTCTGAATGACCTGAGGGTAGAATATTATAGACACTATCACTTAATTTTCAGAACCAATAGTTGTCTTATGCATGCATGCATGCGGTACCCAGAGTATTCTTTACACCAGACATAAATTGTTTACTGTATTTGAGGAACATGCAGGTGAACAAACAGATCTAGCTATGATGTCGAGGACGCATGTTACAAAAGAACGAAACAGCGAAACGATGTGGCGACTGGCGAGACATCGGAGAAATAGTGAAATATTATTTCCCCATTAGAAATTTTAATTAGCTAACCAGTGGACCAGTTAAATTGCGCCAACATAATCTGTTTGTAACATATATTATATAAATTAATAGTATACTATTGTATGTGACATATACAGTAGAGCACATGTGCATGGTTATTTCAACTTACCAGTTCCCGTGTTGGCAAATGGCTGCTGAGATTTAACTGATGATTCTTTGAAACTTTAATCATAAATCTTAAAAGAAGTTGCAATTGTTCTCTTTTGTTCTTCTCCAACAACAGCAATGTGAGTTGTAGTGTTCGAATCCCTGACAGTTTACATTTTGTTATTATACCTGAAAAGATGTTTACAAAACGTGTTGCATTGACACAACAGTAACTATAGTTATACATTGATAATGATTCGTCTTCTATTCTTGAGTTTCACTGGGGCATTTTGCAGTAAATCTGAGTGGGGGTCGACTCAAAACGTGTTGATGATAAACCTGTACTGGAGTGAACAAAATCTCACGAAATTGCACATATGGCTGCCAAGCAAAAGGTCAACACATACAGTGAAAAATTATTCCCCTCCAATGAGTGTATATCGATTTTAGGTTGACTTCCAGTGATCATGAAATTTGTGACGTCAGGTGAAACCCAAGAATAAGGACACTTCTATTATAACTTTATTACAATAATATGCGTAATTGTTTTTAACAAAAATTATTAGTAGAGAATTTTACAGGATATTAGGTGATCAAATTATTTGCTTTACATTAAATGAATTTTTACTCTAAAAATCATTCTTCGTGATCTGTGGGCGTGGCATATATATTTTGTGATGAGTTATTTAAAAACAAAAAAATTGTACTGAGCCCGAATGACAAACTTCATGGGCTTCTGCTCTACAGCCTGAGCGTAGTTCTCTTTAAGGAACAACGCAAATTTTACTATACCTACTGTATATGTAACACGGACAAAACTCTTCAATAATTGCAGCCGCTGTGCGGTATAATGGCTACAGAAGTCTATCTTAAAATTTTTTATTCAGTTTTTTCTGTAAAATCGAGGTTATAATTCTTAATAAGCGATGTATCTACTGTATCTATACCATCTATCTTATCCGTGATTCGTCACTTTTTCAGCTTGTGGACTGCAGCAGAGAGACCTCCTTGTGCGAACCTCTTAGTTAGGCAGAACTTATTAGTTAAATGAGGTGATATACCTAAACTCCAAGCTCAGTTCTTTTTAATAAATTTTAAATAAAAAGTAAATTATTCAACCTACTGCACTTACCTGATATTTTGGTAAAAACTGGAATGAAATTAGAGGTGACTAAAGGTTCAGAAAGTAACTCAAAATGTTCTTGAATTGTCTTGAAAACATCATTTTCAAATCCTGAACAACCTACTGTACGAGAGTCGACATTGTGAGGCCCTATTGTAAGACACAGCAAATGAATACATCACGATTTAATTGGCAATCAGTATAATGGCATTCAATCAGTTTTAAATGTTACCACTGGAACTAACTTAGTTAACCACACTGAAGTACACAAAGCGTACGTTACACCCTCAAACCCATGATCCGCTCTGAATGTATGCATATATTTGAACACTGCAATTTTTTGTTTTTACAAAGTTGCACTTTAATTCAGTCGTATTTAGCCATACTGAACATGTTCTCAAGAAAAATCAAGGAATGAAAACATACACCATGGATAGATTAAACAGCATAATAGCGTATGGCTATAAATTAAAGCATTCGACAAGCATTACAAGTTGAAAGTTGCATCTTAATGAAAATACTCCCTTATGCCATCTGTGGCCATCTATTAAAATATACCTATCCAAAGAGGTGTCCCTAGGACTGTCAGGTGGCAGCCTGGTTAACACCCTGTGTGTAAGGCACCGTGCATGAAGCTCCATAAAAAAGCCTCTAAATTGATGCCTGTCTAACTTTCCCTCTGGTTGTCTTCAGTGGTTTCATGTGCTCACAAGACACTTGCATGATTCTTTTATGACAGGGATGGCTTGCTGGAGTGCAGTGGAGGGGTGGTGAGCATCAGACAGTGCAGAATAATGCGTAACTGAATAACTGATGATACTCATCTCCAGTGGTCTTAGCAGACCAGATATCCCCCCCCCCCTCAACCAGTCATGCTGGTAAAATATGTGTGAATAAACTTAGTTTTATGTTGTTGATGTTCCATGGTTTCCAAAATTGTTTTATGTTGAATAAATGTATTTTAGCCCGCTGATTTGTTTATTCTAAAATACGTCAAAATGCTTGCTAAAGTGATTATAATGGCTACTGTAATATTTGCTAAAATAAATATGACTGCGAACTTGTACATACAGTGAATGAGACATTTCATGGCAGAGACCAACCACTTTGGCACAGCCTCTGTAACTATAAAAGACATGAAATGATTGGTCAGAGTAGCAAATTAGTTACTGAGTGACATAAAATTTAAGGAGGAGAGGGATTTTATAATAAATTGCAAGTGTCTCAAAACTTTGATCATAAATACAGGCCACTTTTGTAACAGTGGGCAAATTAGATTCAAAACAGGAAATAGTAACAAATGACATGAACTAACAGCAGACACATACCATTTCTTAAACCAGATGTAATGTTGCCCAGGACATTTTCCCAACTTAACAAATCAACATCCAAAATGTCATTCAGGGTAGTGACTTTTAATGCTTGTTGCAATCTACAAATTAAATTGAAGTAAAACATGCAAGTATCAGTGGCGTTTATACATATTAATTTATTCAGACCGTGCAAAACAGAAACTAACAGAGGCTAAGTATAACTATCACTGGGAACATAATTGGCTGACTTATCCCCCACTGAATATTTTAGTTCCTATTACCATAACAATCTTCAGTTTTTGTGAATTCAAAAAGTTGTATTGCATTAAATACGTGCAGCTTTTCAAATTATCTTACTTTGCCTTTATTGACAATTAAAAATATGTAAACAACAGCCTTTGAACCCCTTTTTCACATATAAGGCTGAGTCCTGATGTTACCTTTCAAGGCAAACAGTCATCCACAGCTGATTAGGATCAGTTGGCTGACAGCATTCAGCTTTTTGATTATCTGCAGTTGTTTCCACTTGATTCTCACTAGATGTTCCTTGGGGTTCAGCATGACAAAGGTTTTCAGATTCGTCAGTATGACTTGCAATAGATATTCCTTGATTCAACTGATTCTCTTCTTGGTCATTACTTGCAGTTGCTCGACATGTATTATCAATAGATTCTTCCTGATCGGTTTTTTTGTTTCCTTGGCGTACAAGCTTCTCATTATGTTGATCACAATTCATAGTCTCTGTTGCATTTTCATCATCGCTTTCTTCATTTTTTTCCATCAAACTAAAATTATATTCACTTTTCCATTTTCGAGTCAACCCTGGCATACCCTTTCTTGAATGCTTTCTTCTTAGATGGTCATGAGAATGTTCCTGCTTTGTTTTCACCGCACCTAGATTCTGCAACACTAGCCCTGCTTTTCCATTGCTTCCACTCTGTCTCAAGCTAAACTGTGGTGGCATGTTCTTTACTATCTTAGGACTACATTCATTTTCAAACTCTTTAGGAATATTTTGCAATCCGTTCCTATTTCCCAAAGGTTTCCTTGTTAGCTGCAGCCTATCTGAAAAGCTAGAATGTCGCTTAAGAGTTGACCCTCTATTTTTAACCATTTTTATTTCTGTATTTTCTTTCAAATCACTGGCGGCCCGTGCTCTAGCTTCCTTAAAAACGCCCACCTTGCCTATAAAACTGTATAAATGGCTTTCTTCAAACACAGGTTTTGCCGATTTAAATTGGTCGAGTACATCTTCAAATACATTTCGTTGTAAAAGCTTTTGACACAGGAGCTTTGCCTGAGTTCGTGAAACATTCTGACCAAAATTAGGATTAAATTTCAAGAATTCATGGATCCACGCAAGGGCATCGGAACCGCTAAAGCAATCGTCATAATATTTCATTCGCCATCTCTTCTTCTTTAATCGAACGCCTGTTTTAAAGTTTCTTACAAGCTCGTTCCACTAAATCAACAGATAAATTGTATTAAATCGGTTTGTTAGCTCAAGTCGTTTGTTGGTCTAACATAAAAAACGTAAATAATCTGGTCGAGTGTTCATCAACGTTCTGGGGAAGCAAGCCAAATTTACTTACCATTTTAGTCGCTCTAAACGGTTCATTCTCAGCAAAAAAAGCAATGCTTTGCCCGGACTCCATTTTGGTCGCTTTCGATTTGCCCGAAATTCACAAAAAAGAACGAGAAATCATGCCGACGTTCGTGAAGATAAAAGTATTGCGTGAGAGTTCTAATCTGGTTCCAATTCAATAAAGAATGTCAATTATGTGATTTTAAATGTTCCGCCGGCGATAAACGACAACATTTTATTGGATAGTTAAGTAGTGACGTTTCAGAATACAACTTATTATGGCTTACATAAAGTTTATACCACTATAAAAGCAATATGGCGGCCGAAGGCATGGTTAGTATGCCACAAAAGAAGTATTATCGCCAAAGAGCACATTCAAATCCGATAGCTGACCATGCTCTTGATTAGTAAGTTTGTTTAGTGTAATATAATGATACAATAATTTGTTGTGATATTATCCTTCCCTCAAGGAGTCACTCAAGACTCATGCAACTTGACAACTCGGAGTTGTCAAGTTCAACACTGTCTTCAACGTCAATACGTCGTTTTTATGTTGCATTTTCTCCTTCCCCTACCAGCTCGCGGAAATTAGCTGTTGTTGGCAGAGTTTAAGAAAGAAAATTCTTAAAACTACGACTAATTAGGATTCAGGCACAAAGCAAAAATTTACCGTAAATTTTACTTTAATGAGAACAAGGCTAACTAGGTGCCGAACTCAATAACGCATCATATAGGTATGAATTTGCGCTTCAATTTGAGGTGCAACAAGTCAAGTGCAATGTCATTTTAATAATAAGCAAAGGTCTTTCAAAATGGAAATCTCCAATCCAAACTGTATTCTAGCTTAAAGAAAGAACCTGGGTACGAGTTTGTTCAAGCTCTGGCTAGATGAAACGACGAACAACAAAAATTGTTCATTTTAAATATCATAGGGAAAGCAAGGGACAAACAGACATCCATCGTTTTAAAGTGTAATCTGTTGTTGTCTCTTGTAAATATAAGATTGTAAAACTTACTTTAATTAAGAATAAGAAATATGTTGCAGAATGCAATAAGTCTTGAAGAAAACCTACAAATAAGTTATTAGGAATATCCAGCAACTTGCTAGGAATGTCAATATTTGTTTTGCCTGACAAATCTATAAAATACTCCAATCTTCCATTCCATGCCCACTTATAGTTATTATCTACAGTTATGATATCTAATTCAGTTTTTTGGCTGGCTTAATCGAATTGTGCTCAGGGAATGAAATATCTTTTTAAATGTTAATTAATATATTTGGGATTGTATATACTGTATGCAACTGAACTATTATTTGTTTGAAATGACATCATTAAAAAACATCTGTGCTGTAATTTAATCCCTGCTCCCGTTAATATGACCACCCTGTTAATACAACCAAAATATTTTGGCTGAACGGTGGTCGTATTAATGGGGTTTCATGTACTTCAATTTCACAGTCCAACAAGCCCAGATGAAATGGATTGGTCAACTATGTATCCTGCATTCTTTAACAACCAAGATGATTCTGGTCAGAAACCCATGGTAGAATTTGCTGACATAGGTTGTGGTTATGGAGGCTTACTTGGTAATTGTGGCTACAATATAAACAATACCAATAAACCAAAATACAGCACTTGAAAAACTAAAAACACTTAAAAAAATAAACATAAAGATATATACAGTAGTTATTGATTGTCTTGACAACAAACATAACTGCTGGTATTGTCATACCAGTAATAAAAATAACACACAGACATTCAATAAAAATCTGTGAACACCATGTTCACAGATTTATATTGAATTATTGTTATAAATAAACATTTTAAAATCAGCCAGATCTAAGAATAGCTTTAAGATTAATAATTACATTTTATACATAGTGTCTTTGGCCACAGAATATCCACAGACATTGATGCTTGGACTTGAAATCAGAGTTAAGGTAAGTAAGAACATTTAAAGAACTGTTGTAGCTATAACTATGTAAAACTTAACACCCAGTATGGTTCCAATAGGGGCGGGGGCTCTGACACGCTTCTTCTGCTAAAAAAGTGACTCATCGCGATTAATCATAAAGTGTATTTGAAATGTGTCGATCATGTGTCATGAAAATACCATAGTATGACCCTCAACAATCAACAGGGTGACCTGAATAAAGTTGTCTTTTTCAAGGTCAGTGATTATGTGAAAGACAAAGTGATAGCCTTAAGAGAATCAAATCCAGGACAATATCAGAATATTAATGTTCTTCGTGGAAATGCCATGAAATATTTACCAAATTATTTCAGAAAAGGACAGGTAATTAATCCTGAGTGGTAAACACATTTATTATCACTTTCATTATTTTATTGGCATTTGAAGCAATGTTCAGCCCATGGTTGCAACTGTTTATTACATTCTCCTTTTTATTTTGTTTCTAAAGTTGAAAAAGTTGTTTTTCCTTTTCCCCGATCCTCATTTTAAACAGAAGAAGCACAAATGGAGAATAATAAGGTTTGAAAAGAAGTTTCCCTAATAAAGCCCAGCTCTCGACCAATACAAATATAAAATGAGCTTCAAATACTCATTAATAATTCATAAGATTATTGGCCAATCATGTCAACCATAATAGGTCATATGAGATGGCTTTAAATCTGATAAAGTGCACGTTCATTAGTATTCTTTATATAAAGAATACTAATGAACGTGACAGATTGTGTGGTGTTGCATCCTATTTAGCATTACAATGCGGCGTATTTGAAGTCCTTTAATACACTCGAACAATCGCGTTTTATCATATCTAAAACGCTCGGCTGCGCCTCGCGTTTTAAATATGATAAAACGATCCTTCTCGTGTATTAAACTATACTTAATGTATTGCCTACATAATTACATAACTTACCATACAATGCACCTGCTGTATTCACTCGCATTATATGTTAATTGCTGTATATACAGGGTGTGCCACAAAAAGCGGACGCTATTGAATTCAACTACATATTAGAATTTGAATGGCCTACCACTATAAGTGCTCCAGAGCGTCCCTGAAAAATGGACGCTGTTGAAATGACTTATTGGAACTTTGAATGAGCACAAAAAACCGTAAAATCTATTGTTTCAGCCAGAAAAAAATACGTGCCTTAAGCAAAACAGTGGGCAAAAGAGTTCTTTCGATTTACATGTGAAATTATTTAAAGAAAGTACAAATATCAAGGGCCTTGACCTTCGACGTGGGCCACCATTCAAAGCTCTAACAATAAGTGATTTCAACAGCGTCCATTTTTGAGGGGGCACTCTGGAGCAATTATAGTCCTGGGCCACTCAAATTCTAACAATAGTTTAATTAAATTGCGTCCGCCTTTCGTGGGACACCCTGCAGTATATAAAAAACTATGTATAATAAACTGAACGTATTGTAGTAATTTGACAGCTTCAATCCCTCGTCAGTTTTTTTGTACTGTAAAACAATTAATTGTCTTTGTTTACTTATTCGTATTTCAGCCCAACTCTTCTTGCTGAATATGCTTATGTCTTAGCACCTGGTGTGAGTATTATTGTATTAGTTACATACACTGTCACGAAACTGCGCTCGACGCAGGGACGTTTTCGCAAACCATAGGCAGTTTTAACACGGGCTATCTGTTTAAACTTTTGTAACATAAAATTTAAGGAGAGACACTACAGATCGGCTGGAAATTTATGATCTTTATACTGTGTTCACAGCAAGAAAAAGATTTTTCCCACCTCCACATGTGTTCACTAAGAATTTATTCAAATTCGTTTCAGGGTATCGTCTATACGATTACAGACGTTCCTGATCTGCATGAATGGATGAAAAAACATTTTATAGAACATTCTTTGTTTGAAGAGGTTCCCAAAGACCAGCAAGTAAGATTCCTGTACATGATCTGACATGTCCAGGGGGCGGGGGAGGTGCATACCGATTGTAAGTTAATTTTATACATTTTCATAAATATTACATTGTAAATTTTCAGGAAAATGAAGTAATTTTTACGCCATGATTTTTTTAACCAGGATAATGATCCAGTGATACCAAAACTCGGGGTTTCTTCTGAGGAAGCCAAGAAAGTTACTCGAAATGGTGGACAAAAATTAACTGCTATTTTCCGCAGGATAGAGGATAGATATTCGCATGCAAACTCTAATGCAAACTAATATTGCTGTGTGAGCGATTATTTTAAATATGCATCGTAGAATTTTCAGACCAATCTTATTTCCTACCTACCCCTGTGCGAGGCCGGTTCTACTGAAACGGAAAAACCTGACTGCGGGAAAGATAGAAGTCTCTATTCTGTAGAAACTGAGCGAACAATGGATGTCAGAGAGCTTACGCTGGCACAACGGCCACGGCAACTTAAATTAGGCATAAAACTCGGTAACCAATTTATGTTTTGGTCACTAATATGATTCTATCCCCAAGTATCCCCAACCATAACATTAACCTAACCCCTACTACCCCTAACCGTTGTCTTGGTTACCGAAACATAAATTGATAACCTGAAACCACTGAGCTATACTATATATCTGGAGATCGGGCTCTCGACTTCAAAGTGTCCCCAAAAACATGGCGGATTTGACGTCACTGGGGTAAAGCCATTGAATGGGTAAAGCAAATTGGGTAAAGCTGGGGTACGCCGTTAATGCGGTTTACCACTGACCAGGGCTCATTCACTTGCGGGCGACACGAAATTCCCCCCCTGATTTAGCGATTGAAATTGTTTTATTTCTACAATTTACATAGTGTATTAAAAAAATCGTATCGTCGTTTGAAATTATTGTGAATTTATGGTCATGAAATTTAAACCGCCTGCGAATATGATAGCCTCTGCAGTCAACAGCGGGAAACAGGACGAAAGATATGAAAGCACTTAGGTAAAGTTTTATATTTTACATGGCTAGTAAATTTGAACAACAAAACCTGACCCAGTGACCCATGAATACTTTAATATTTAGTACTCAGATGCGATGATACCATCATATCAATACAACAAAATTTATACAAATGTCCATGCTTTATTTAAAACAGCATTTCAGTTGTCTTGGGCTGAAAGAACCTTTGTTTGGTTTTGCTCAACAATTGTATATTGTAAACACAACTTGCATCAAGTTTAACGTACAAAAAAATGTACATCTTCAATAAAACTGTTTCACAAATTCGTTTTTACCACTTTTTTCTTAAATTTCTGTTTCGTTTAATATGAGTGGTAATAAATTTTATACATGTCATAGTGAATGCTTTTCAGGGGAATTGTACTGAACATTACTAATGCATCAGATAAATGTTAGCCCACATGGAAGTCAATATGACAAGGGCAAGGCCAGGAAGGTAAGCATTTTTTTCATATTTTCATCAACATAAATCAAAGTACTCTCTCAATCTACACGTATAAATTTAAATTAGTGTGTTCTCAATGGATTGGGATCCCAAGGAACATTTGCCTGAGTTACAAATTGCATACCTTTACCATTTCAGCAAGATAGTGTCCTTACCTGAACAATATATATTTGGGCTATCCAGAGCAGTGTCATGCCATTAACACTTAAAGGGTCATATCAATTAATTGTTATCATATGTATGTATAAGTATAATACTTGATATATACTAAAAAACAACTATATTAAATGAACAATGATTTTATTAATCAAAACAATACCAGTATTAACATATATAATTATTATATACATATATAAATTTATAAGATTTAAATTATGCAGCACCAGCATTTCATTCATGTTTAGTGAAAAAAAAACATGATAATTGACAAGGGCAGATTTTAGGGGAGGGGATGGGGGTTGTTAGGGATGTGTACTAATACCCCTCCCCTTAGGAACATCTGCACCTTTCCTGTCAGATGAGAATTGATCTGCCTCTAATAATTGAATATATACTTCACTTTTATAGATTCAGGGCTCTAGATGCCCAAAAATTCAGGACAGCCAGAAATTGTCAAACTGTAATCATCCAATTAAAATGTAGAGTAAAGAGAAAATTCAGTGGCTGTTAATAGATGAAGACTTAATTAAAAATTGACTTAATAGAAATAGACATTGTTAACAGAAAATAGACTTGCTATTAATATGAAATTAATAAATACTGGTAATAGCCTAAAAAATTTACAATTCAATGTTCAATTTTACAATGTTGAAGTTTGCTTTCTCTTCCCCTGTGAGACCATTCACCAGAAAATATCCACATGGTACTTTCCAGTTGGAATTTAAGGAGACTGCTATAAACACTAGTGTGTCTTAAGCTTCTGGCAAGGAGTCGTCGTCGACATCAATGCCATAGTCAACAAACCCGCAATACTTCCCTGCCTTACCACGCCACTAGACATGCTTGTGTATAGACATATCATCCTGGATATGCACCTGGATTTTCTTCTGCGTGACTAACCTTTTCATAAGTTCCTTAGTAAGAGGGTGGTAAAGGGTTTTTCGTGAACCGTGAATTGCCAATATTTGTTGTTGTGAAATGAGATTTGACAAATTTTTATGCCTATATCTGAGCCATGATTGGCAGCTGGACGAGTAGGGATAAGTGCTAAATAACAAAGTACAATGCATTGGTGACAACAATTTTACTAAATGCTTTTATTTTCTTCATTCTTTTCTACATATATTGGCTGTTTTTACAAAAATTCGTCCGAATTTGAGCTTTCAATGGTGCTTTTTACTTCCTACAGCGTAAAAATAGGCTGATGGGTTAAGAAAGGGGTTAAATTTACACAGTTAAAAACGAGTTCATTAAATTTCGTGAAATTACTAATTTTTTACCTGTGAAATGTGAAATGGCTGTTTTTCCTCTCATGAAACGTGATCCGACACCCATCCAACACCTCCCTTTAGCACCCTCTAGTAATTCCATAAAAAGTTTTTTCCAGAATATTAGCACAATCACTACTGACAAGGTTTTCTTTTTTAACTCACTTACCACTGTCATCAAGGAGCTTACCTTTTTATTTAACCTACGTGTTTTTTTTTCTGAGATATATTCAATTTCTTCTTCAAACTTTCAACCTGGTCCATAAGATCATCAACTTTTCTTCTTAATCTACAAGGAGATCTTATAAAGTAGGAATGATCTTAATCATTTGCCTCATTACTACTCACTTTACTTTGACACTCATCAGGTTGTTTCCTTTTTTTCCTGGCTGGCTACTTACAATATTGAAATCCTTCATTCCTAAGTTGTCATTACCATCATGCAGTAACAACTTCAACACAACCTGGTCCTTTCCAGAACTGTTTCCTTCAAACCACTAGGCATATTTTGTTTTTCTACGTACACAATAGATATTTATTTGTTTCAGCTGGACAGTGACAATAATTGTTTATTATAATTTAAATTATTGTAGATTATTTTAAAATTGACCAACCTACTCAGTATTCAACAGTGCTGTATTAGAGTAGAAATATATATGACGGAAAATAAGCTTGGTTTTATCCTTTACTGATGAAATAACAAGACTAACGATACAATGGTTTGATATAAACTATATTAGATTGTTTAGTTCGAAGAGCACATGCAAAAGAGGTTGGACACGCATGCGTCAACTGATCTCAATATGTGTATGTTTAGTTTGTTTCTTCGACATCCTCCGGGGCGGCGTAAGGTTTTCGTCCATTCCGAAATTCTGCTGGTTGCTCTTGTTGCTGCTGCTCTTTTGGGTTTTTCTCTGGTCGATTCTTCCTTCCCCCCAGAACGATCTACATCGGGTTGTTCTTGACGATCGCTTGTTTCCTTCGACGTGCTTTCGCTTGCTGATAATTCTAAAGGATAAAGCTTACAAATTGGTCTGTTCGTGTGTCCCGTACTTGTTCGAATCTTAGCTGCACGAATAAGATCATCTCCTCCTTTGATCAGATCCTCAACTACTGCTAATCTCCAACTGGATCGGGGACCATCATCATGAACTAGGACTACGTCCCCCCTTTTGATGGTTTGCTTGTTGTCTCCGCTAGAACGATGGTATTCGCGTAATGACGTTAGGTATTCGTGTCGCCATCTTCTCCAAAACCTTTGCAAGATAACAGCTTGTAATTTCACTCGACGTTGAACATCTGATTCAGTTCCATAATCGGGGTCGGCCAACTCCTCAGGCGAGATTGGAGTATCAAATGGTAATGAGGTAATTCTTCTTCCGTACAGTAAGTGGGATGGAGTTAACGGTTCTGCGTCGTTGATATCACTCGGTACAAATGTAATCGGGCGATCATTCAGGATAGCTTCAACTTCAACAATTAGAGTTTGGAGTTCTTCTAGTGTCACTAATGTCCGACCGAGCGTTTTCCTTATGACTGTTTTCGTCAAACCAATGAGACGTTCCCAAAAGCCCCCGTACCAAGGGGCTCGCTTGGGTATAAATTTCCACTCAACTCCTTGTCTACTGAAGGTTTCCTTTAGCGATAAGGATTCGAACAATCTCTTGAGAGTTTCTGCTGAGGCAAGGTAGGTGGAAGCATTGTCAGAGATCATGAGGTAGGGTAGAGACTTACGACTAGAGAATCGACGAAATGCAAGAAGGAATTTCTTCTCTGAAAGGTTGGATACAATTTCCAAATGGATGGCTCTCGTAACTGCACATGTGAAAAGACAAATGTACGTTTTCTCTTCTCCGGAATGGGTTCTGACAAAAAGTGGTCCTGCAAAGTCCACTCCCGTCACTGTGAATGGTTTCGTTTCTTTGACTCTTATTGTTGGTAAAGGTGCAGGGTCTGGGACCTTAAAGGATGTACCGATAACTCTGCGACAGGTGACACAACGTCTAAGCAACTTCTTTACGAACTGCCTTATTGCGATTATCCAGTAACTTTGTCGAACTGCTGTTATGGTTGCGTTGATACCTGAATGCAACTGTTTGTGATGAGCATCTAAGACGATCAGTTCCGCAAGCCTACAGTTTGGTGGAATTATGTACGGAAATCTGGTCAGTTCACTTAGTGGGGCGTTATGAATCCGGCCGCCGCAACGAAGATATCCTTCGGTGTCTAGGTATAGGCGAAGTTGTCTTACCAATGGTAAACGAGTGGATGATGGTGATTTGAGGTTAGCGATTTCTGTGCTGTAATGACGATTTTGACAATTTTTTATCCATACTTTCAAGGCTTCGCGTTTTTCGCTAGGAGTAATTGGTCCTTCAATTCTTGGTTCGGTTTTGGCAATGTTCTGTAAGAACCGATAAACGTAGGTAGTGACCATTAGAAGTTTTTCTAGTGAACTGTATCGAGACATATCAATGATCAGGTGTATATCCACGGAATTCGTTTGTTTTTGGTTAGTTCCACTGGAGGCTGTATTCGGTGTTTCTGTCGTGTTTGCCTTCGTCTCGCTAACTTCAGACTCAAAAACTTCGGTTTCACACAGAGAGAGGTTTATGGTTGACAACGGGTTCCACACAGGCCATTGTGTTTCTTGTAATAACCAGGTCGGTCCGTTGTTCCAAAGAGAAGACAATTGTAATTGCGAGGTTGTAATTCCACGGGTTAGCAAATCAGCTGGGTTCTGATCTGTTGGGCAGTGGTTCCACGTCGACATGGGAAAGAGGCCTTTCATTTCATTTATACGATGCATAACAAATTGCTTCAGCTTTCGATTGCTGTTGATCCAGTATAGAACTATTTCACTGTCCGACCAAATTTTTGCCTTCAGGTTGGGATATCTGGGACTAAGTGTGTCCAATAGAAATTTAGCTAATCGTGTCCCGATCAGAGCGGCCATAAGCTCTAACTGAGGAAGGCTTAGTAGCTTTAGAGGTGCGACTCGAGACTTGGCCATGATAGGCGAGGATTGGTTTCCGTTAGTAAGGTAGGCTATACAACCATACGCTTTTGGACTTGCGTCAACAAATACATGGATGTACGTTGTGGAATTCTGTGCGGGATTTTGGGAGAAGTATTTTCTTTGGAATGTGACATTGGTTGCATCACTTAAATCTTTCGCGATGTGTAGCCATTTTGTCTTTAGCTGAAGGGGTAGTGGTTCATCCCATGCCAGCTCTTTCTGCCATAATTCTTGAATTAGTAGTTTGGCCTTGACAGTCACAGGGGATAAAAGTCCCACAGGATCGTAGATCTTGGAAGAGATTTGTAATACGTGGCGTTTGGTGATAGTTGGTGGTGGTGTGTATTCTTTTGCCGGTGTATAACTCAGGGTGTCGGTTGATGGATTCCATTTTAGGCCCAGAATGTTGACAATGGGTTTGGAGTCAGCTGTTCCGTCTTTTGCAGCAACCTCTTGTAGCGATGGACTATTTGATGCCCACGATTGTAGATGGAAGTTTGCATTCTGCATAATAGATCGAGCTTCATTGTAGTATTGAACAGTGTCCGTTTCGTTCTCACAGCCAGAGATAACGTTGTCAACGTAGATGTTCTTGATGTCGTGGGCTACGGCCTGATCGTAATTTTGTAGGTGACATCGAAGAGTGGCGTTCAGCAAAAAGGGGGAGCTAGTGGAGCCAAAGAGGACGGTCTTGAAGCGGAATGTATTTAAGACACTTTCAGGATTCATCGGGTCTGAGAGCCAAAGGAATCTGGTAAAATCTCGGTCATTATCGTCAAGACCAACGTGGAGAAAGGCCTTTTCGATATCTGCTGACAGGCCATAGGGGAAGGTCCGGAATCGTAGAAGGATCGTACACATGTCGTTGAGGAAAGGTGGACCAGTAAGTAAACAGTCGTTCAGACTAGGAGAATTGGGTGATGAGTGGAAGCTACAGTCAAAGACAATTCGAACTAGCGTTGTAGATGATTCCTTGTGAACAGGGTGATGTGGGATGTAGTGAACTTTAGTGGTTGTCGTTGTTTCTTCAACCTTTTCAATGAACCCTCGTTTTATTTGCTCTTGTATAATGTTTCCATAACTTTTAAGAAGATCTGGAGCAGATGAAAGTCGACGTACCATTGCGCGAGTCCGACGTTCACAAGCTTTGTAGTTGTCTGGAAGTGGAGGTGCATTATCTTTCCAGGGAAATTTCGTTGTGTAGCTGCCATCTGGGTTTCGGGTAATGGAGGTGGTGATGTAATCTTCTAGAAAATCATGTTGTTTATCAGTGTTTGATGGTGGAGTGGTCCCCAAGGACTCGAGGGACCAGAAACGTTCTAGATCGAATTCGGTGTCTTTGGTGGATGTTACCGTTTGCAGGAAATTAACAAGGGTGCTAGAGGATGAGGAACATGGCAATGGTCCTGAGAGAAGGTATCCTAGCTTTGATGCAACTGCTGTCGGGCCTTGACCGCGAATTACTTGATCTTCCACTATGTCCCAATAGTGGTCAGCTCCAATTAGTAAAGATATATTGAAATTCTCTTCATCAGTCGTAGGGTGGGCAAGGGTTAAATTTCGTAGGTGAGGGATTTCATTCATTTGTGTACGATGTGGAATTTGAAGAGGAGTAGCTATTTTATCGATGATGAGAACATGTAAGGGAATTCGTTCCCCAGTACGGGTGACAAGGTAAACTGTAGCAAGTGGGAGATGGCGTTTGGCAGCAGTTTGGGCCCCAAAGGCTGATAGGGAAATTTCTTCTGTTTGAGTGAGCTGGATACCAAGTTGGTTGGCAAGACTGGTCGTGATAAAGGATCGTTGGGCACCTTCATCCAGGAGGATGCTTGCATCGCAAAACAACTGTCCAGAACTTACAGTTGCAACAGCTGTCTTTAAAAGAGATACATGCCTGACAGTTGGGGAATGGATTGAAGGAACAAGAGTGGCATGAGTAGATCTCGGTTGTTGTGTATTAGGTTTAACTGGTAGTCGTCTTGCTGAATAGGTGGGTTAAGGGGTTGATGAGGGGTGAGATGTGCAGTGGGATGTGCAGGGAGAGTGGGTGGTGGAGGTGACTCGAAATTGGGACATAGGGTGGTATGGTGTTTGCCTCTACACTTTAGGCAGCGGAATCTTGATTGGAAATTGGCAGATTTATGATTTCCAAGACAATTAAAACAGAGTTTGTCCTTCTTTGCAATAGCCCATCGTTCTTGACAATCGTTTACAACACTGCAGTTTCGAGTAGGATGTGGGCCCTTGCAATATGTACATTGTTTGCTTGTGTGTCCCACGGTCTCCCTTGGGCTATAGTCACGTTGTTTCCTATGGGTTTGTGTAAAAAATGAGCCAGCTGTTGTGTATGCAGGAAATGAGGGTGTTCTTTGTATGGGAGATGTGTGAATACCAGCTTCTAAAATTCTTATTTCTTTTAAGATTGACTCTCTAAGTTGTTGAAACTTCCACTCGGGACTGTTGTGATCACGGGCTAGATTTGTTCTTATTTGTTGAGGTAATTTCCCAAGGACAATTGGAACCAAGAGGTCCCCATAACTACTATGGGATCTTCCAAGTGATTCTAACCCCCTAATATGACTTTCCATAGTGTCATAGAATAGTTGTAAACTTCCTAGTTCATATTTAGGGTTGGGTAAATCCAGGAGAGATTGCATGTGTGCATTTATTACTTTGCTGGCATTCCCAAATCGTTCTTTTAGGAGTTGAACAGCTTTGGTATAATTATCATTAGTGAGGGGAAACCCAGAGATAGCTCTTGCTGCATCCCCTGTTAGTTGAGCTTTGAGGTAACTAAACTTTTGTATATCACCAAGGGTTGTATTAGAGTGCACAGCTGCCTGGAATGAATCCCAGAATGTAAACCATTGTAAGGGGTTGCCCGAGAATGTTGGTAGATTTAATTTTGGCAAACGACTATTTTGATTGAAAGAACTGGGGTAATGAGGGGTAGTTGCAGGTAATGTTGGTGGATCTTCTGGGGTGTTTACTTGATGTTCTTGTTGCGGTTGTTCTACTACAGGGGGTTGACTGACTTCTTCTGACTGTGTGTTTCCAAGTGGGGTATTATTTTGTTGAGCAACTTCAGTGGTTGGGTTTGCATTTGTTGTAGTGTTCAATGGAGTTTGTATATTTGTACTTTGTGAGATAGCTTGGATAAATTCATGGGAAGGGTTGACTTGGGATAACTCAGTTGATACAAAATTATTAATACTTTGACTTATCTGAGCTGCTGCTTCTTCGATCTGTTCCAGAATGTCCTCCGTCTCGAATATTTCTTTCTCAATTTCCTTTGGTTCTTCGATAGCGGCTGCAATTTTTTGGTCTAGTTCTTGAAGAATTGTTTTCTTTGTTGCTAATTGCTCCTTGATTAGGTTTAGGGATGCGATATCACTGTCCGTTAAAGATTCCTTTTGGATGATGCTCGATGCCTTCTTGAATGTTTGTGTTAGATGAGCTCGATAACCAGCTCGTGATGCTACGAATTTTGCAAGATTTTCCGCCATATCCTGGTCACGGCACCAAGTGTATTAGAGTAGAAATATATATGACGGAAAATAAGCTTGGTTTTATCCTTTACTGATGAAATAACAAGACTAACGATACAATGGTTTGATATATACTATATTAGATTGTTTAGTTCGAAGAGCACATGCAAAAGAGGTTGGACACGCATGCGTCAACTGATCTCAATATGTGTATGTTTAGTTTGTTTCTTCGACAAGTGCTAAATTAATCTTTCAGGCAATTTTAAAACATTGTTACATAAAACAGTTCTACCAACTGTATACACAAATCCGAAACATACAAAAAGAATAAAATCTTGCAAAATTTCTGTGGACTAACCTGGATAAACATAACTTTGAAAGGCTCTTAATTCAACAAGAACTTAAAAAATCAAAATTGCTGTTTAATTGTCTTATTATATGAAATAGTTATTAACGAAATTTCTGATAATGCATGTTTTGTTTCTGTACTAATTACTGTAACCTGAAATATCACATTCTTGACAGTATAACAATTTTTTAGGTATATTTAATAAAATCAGAAGTGCACCTATCAGACCTGAAAAGGTACAAATAAAAGGTAAAATGGAATTGTCCCATAAGACAATTAGTCGTCAGAATTATTTTAATTTGTTCCTTTATCTGCTGTATTAACCCTAGGGGGTTAGTTTCAGTACAGACACTTTTGAAAACATGGTTGAAAAACTACAAGTTTTGGGTTATATTTGACCCCAATTGATAATGGCCATGAATGGGATTTGGGGTTGTAAACTGATATTTTTAATATGTCAAACAAAGTGACCTTCCTGACAAACAACCTTCACTTGTAACCTTGATGTCCTGTTTGTAAATATTGTTTTTATATAGTGAAATAACCTATGGAAATATCATGTGTGCATTATCTAATCTAGTGGGTCATATGTGACCTATGGAATTCTCAATGTTTATATGCCATTCATTGGCATCTTATTGGATATAGTAAATGTAATATGACACGAGAACAAGGTACAGCACCAACCTCAGCAAGCCACTTAAAGATTGTGGGTACAGCATATGGCCTCAATACTGCTTTTCCGCCAGGGCCATCTTCTTCAAACATGTCAGTGCTCTGAACATATACGGCTATCTTTCACCGGAACAAATTTGGCTGGTCCACCTTTGCTTGCATTTTTTACCCATATGCTGTACAGTGTACAACTCTGGATTTTTCACAAGATCTGGAAAGTACAAATGGATATTTCATGCGTAGAAACTTTGATGTCAAGTCGTCAACTGTCAAGCGATTAAAAAAAGTCGTGCATGCGTGATTACTTTTTACAAAAAATATACAAATAGCAGTCAAAACTATTCAGTATTTATACATACCGATGAAGAGTTAAATCTTTTCCTTTTCCAGCTTGCCAACACCAAAAGACGGAGCAAGAATTGGGCATTTTGTTTTTTCTCAAATCATACAAAATATCGTCTAAAAAACGCCAGGGGGGTGAAAATGTTTTATTTTTAACCCCTTTTTCCGCATTCATTGCTGGTCAGTGGTCTATACCATAAATTTGTGACGTAAAAATGACGTATTTTTGGCCAAAAGCCGCCATGTTTTCGGGGACACTTTTTTGACTGGCGAGGTATTAGAGCCCGATCTCCAGATATATTAGTAGAGCTCAGTGCCTGAAACTCCCGTCGGCGTTGCGGTTGCCGTTATGTCGTCACTTGTGATTACGATTTTTCATAGAAATAATAGATATAGAATGCGTAATCGGTCACGAATCATGTCTCCACTTTTTTTCGCAAGTGCCCTTTTAAATACGCCATATTGAATTTGACCAGGAGTTGAACTGCAGAGTGTATATAGAAAGTTCGTCATAAATAAATCACTTAAATAGTATGACATTTACATTCTAGAATATAGTGCTCTTGAAGAAACAAAATGAAATAAAGATAGTTGTTCCTACAGTCGTGTATTTACCACAAAAAACTGTTGTAGTTTTGCGTAAACATGATTTAATTTTGAAACATTTTGCATTCCCGAAGCATGACTGAAAATTTCGCTATAAACAAAGCCAAAGTGGCCAAATAATCGTTTTTTCATTGACTTTTGAAGCTTAAGAATATATCTTTAAGTTTCCGTTTCAAAAAACAGCAGCTATGTAAACTATAGTAAACTATTATGTTGAATGTAAAATGTAATTGTATGAGCAAATATCGATTACTTGAAATTGTCATTGCTAAATTGCATGCCTTTTAAATATATTTTCTTAAGAAACACAGACAAAAACCAACAAAGGTAACCATTTCGTTCTTTGTAACTATCAATCATCGTAACTGTTTTCATATATATGTATTTTAAAACGCTAAAACACACCTGTTGAGACTGTTTTTCACCCCCTGACTCTGTTTTTGAGTTTTATCTTTTTCGGCTTTTGCAGCAATCTTGAAAACTTGTATTTTGTAACTCCAATTTCTCTGTATTGTCTGCTCAGGACTAATCCTTTCTCGTAAAAAACTCATAAAATTCGTTTTCCTTTGTTTAAAAGTTTTTATGAACCATTTTTCCATGTAAAGTCACGAATTTTTATCTTTCTGTAAACTTTGCTTGACAAAAAAACAATCGCACTCCTCGCAACCGCGCCAAATTCTCTGTGTAAGAGTCTGGGCACAGATCAAGTATATCATAGACAATCCAGAAGACAGGGACTGGAAACGCCAGCTAAAATTTTGATGACGAATTGGGACATCCGTGATGTGTGGATGTGCCTGTCACCACCAGTGAACTGTAATACAACTGGAACGCTAACTCAATGCAAAAGTTCAATTAATGGCTGAAGCCAAGTTAGTTTTTCTGAGTTTTGAGACGAAATACTTAACGCTAAAGATCAGACCGTACATCAAATTGAAGCTATTAAAAAGTTACATTTAATATAAAAAATTGAAGACTTTATGCAAAAAAAGAAATGCCTTAAAAATACGAAAACAACGGCAATTTCGCAAAATACGGCAAAATTCCCTTCAAATTTTAAGGTGTTTGTCTTTTACCTAAAGCCTCAAAATTTTTACACCAAATACAACTTTTTAATAGCTTTCATTTGATATACGACCCATTTTGTGACGTTTAGTATTTCAACTCAAAACTCAGAAAAACTGAATCAAATTGGCTTCAATTTCCCCCCCTGACTTATCGTTCCAGTTTACTTATAGTTCAATGGTCACCACTGGCCTGTCACGTAGCAATTACTTAGTTACCACGGTAACAAGTTTTAAAACTAGCATTAAAAACAAAGGCAAATGCACGCAGTTTATTGAAATTATACCTTTAAAAAAACGCATTTTCAGAGTTTTGGGACACTACTCGTTGAGTGGCTATACTAGCAAAGGTAGGTATATTCCAATTTTCATGTATTTATGTTTTATAGTGATGTTAAATGTACAAGTTGGATGGTGCTGTCGCGAAAATCGCGCACACAGCAACAATTTCAAAACATACTGCCAAAACTAACCCTGTAACATAAAACTAAACAAGCTTTCTCTTTGGAGAGGAAGTTATTTCAAATGATAAGATTGTGATCTATCGAATAGGCTATTTTTTATGTGAATTTGGTATTTTATTCGCCAAAAAATGTTCACTGGATTGGACGGGCAAAATTGAGAATGTAACAAGCCTGTAATGTTTGTTGTCAATGCTTGCTGACAAAACTGACCCTGTAACATAAAACTAAACCTGCTTTGTTGGTAGGAATAAAGATTTTTCAAATCACAAGACTGCAAGCTATCGAATAGGCTAATTTTTTTAGTCAGTTAGGTCTTTTATGCGGCCAAAACTGTTCATTGAATGTGAGGGGTCAAATTACAAATGTAACAAGACGGCAATCAATTGTAGTATTTATACTTTGGAAGTTTGTTGACAAAACTAACCCTGCTAGCGAAAACTAAAATAATTTTATACTTTGTGTTTAAAATATTCGTAATCACAATACTGCGAGCTATCGAATAGGCTAATTTTTAAGTCAGTTTGGTCTTTTATTCGGCCAAAACTGTTCATTGAATGCGAGGGGTCAAATTACAAATGTAACCATAAGTAGCCCAGAGAACGCTGCGTGTTTTTATTCGCGTGGCGCTCATCGAATAAAAGACCTAACTGACTAAAAAAATTAGCCTGTTCGATAGCTTACAGTATTGTGATTACGAATATTTTAAACACAAAGCATAAAATTATTTTGGAAATTTTACATTTTACCGTACCCTAGTAATTACAAAGTACATGCGCCATCAAAACTTATTATAAAAGAACGAGAAATAATCACGCCATCGCCTACTGACGTTATTCGGGTACGGTAAAGTGTAAAGTACCCATTATTTTAGTTTTTGCTAGCAGGGTTTCTGTAAACTTCAGGAATCAAAATGCAAACTTTAGCCAGTAAAACGGAATAAAATTGAAAGTTTCGAGATTCTTACCTGCTAGAAGAAACATTTCCACATTATTTTTATAAATCCTTGCGTCCACGAGCGAAAAAAAGCCTATTTTATCTTTGATTTTTTCCCCGAAAACAACCAAGCCATAAAAGTTTTTTGCAAAAAACAGGGAGGCGAAGGTCTTTTTAAAAGGTCGGGATCGCGGTTGGTCAGTGGTAAATACCTGTAGGCTGAGGAACCATATGGCGTCAGCAAAGGCGAAAATCCGCCATGTTTTTGGCGACACTTTTTAATGCCGAGCCGCTCCTCCAGATATATTAGTAAAGCTCAGTGGTATATACAGATAGGGAACTCGCGCGTGTTTCTGTCCCCACTTTTGATGTCACGTCAGCAGTGTACGCGTCAGCCTCTGGCAAGTGTCAAGTGTCTGGCAAGCGTCTGGCAAGTGTCATGAAAAAATTTAATGAGAAAATAGATAGGAAAAACCCAAATTTCGGCAATAAAACTGCGATTTTAAAAAATATATATTTCTGATTTTCGTCAACGTCTCAATTTTTGGGAATGAAGTTAAACCCAAACATTTTGACATGAAATGACTGTTCAAGCGGCCCTTGCTGGCAAGAAAAACGAGAAAAAAAACGCTAAGGAGTGTGTTTTCAAAGTGTTCATACCTTTATCTGAAGACGATGTGATAATAATACCAACAGGTAAGTGCAATATTTCTTGTTTTGTCGTAAAGTTGATCAAAACTATTTGTAATTCACTTGTTTTGTGCTTATACCAACGAAAATGTGGACAAAAAAACACTAGACAGGCAAGTTTCTCTCAAGCAGCCAGAAGATTCGAACTTGCCTGATGACATGTGAGCAAATGTACATTCCAAGCCATTTATATTTGAATTTTATCCAAAAACAATTCACCCATACACTCATACACTTTGTCTTCGACCAGACCATGTTTTTAATTCTTCACGCCTAACGCTGTCTATTAAATATGCTTGTATTTGTAAAGTATACAATTCTATAGAGATTCAAGTTTACAAAATTCATATTCCCTTTACACTCTGGTCAGATTATAAAGATAACTACACTGAAAAGGTCCAAATAAACTATTTTGCTTTAACTCAGAATTTACATAATACCCACAAAAACAAGATGGTGAAAAGAAAGCCAGTATCACAGCTGTAGTGACTTGAGCATGCATGGGCAAATACTAGCCCTTTTCACACTAGTTGACGAACAAGTCGTCTAGACGAACAAATCGTCTATTACTTTGTCCGTGTAATTTGAATTCGGAGAATAGGTAGCAAAGAAAGTATATCTGTGTGCGGTCTTTGTTCTTGTCTCGTTGGGCGCCATTGTTGTTACTTTGTTTTTTTAGAGCTAGTTCCACGACTCTTCCGGCAGCGACATTTTAATTTGTCCGTGATTTGTTCGACTCACATGAATTCAAGACGATTTTTGAGGACTTGTTCATCCAGACGAACAAATCGTCTTTTAAAAGTCGTCTTGACCGACGGACAAATAGTCGGACAAATTCAGACGACTTAGTCGTGTGAAAATTTGTCCGTCCCGTTTTCACGTCAGACGATTTGTCCGTCTGAAACGATTTGTTCGTCTAGACGACTTGTTCGTCAACTAGTGTGAAAACGGCTACTCTTCATCAAGGTAATTAAAAAACACATATTTTGTTCACTCTTAAGTATGCCCTATTTTCTGAGGTACTTCAGGTTGCACCATGAACAGTTTGAATGTATTTGTGAATGCACTACACATAGTGAGATAAGTACATGCAGATATGAAAAATTTGGGTTGACAAACTCATGCTGTATTTTCTATTTATTGCATTATGTGGTATAGCCATCACTTGCTCATCTCATAAACCTACAAGAAACTTGTTGCACATATAATTTTCAAATCCTCAATTCAAGTTTTCCCCAATTCACATGAACACATTATGTGCAATATGTTTCTCTGGGATAAAAAGTCTCTCAGCTGGGATAAAAAGTTTGTTGCAGATATTTTTTTATTTTTTGCCACTTTCAGCTGCAATATACTTTTTAAGTTTTAAAGTGTACTTTTGTTATCTTTTAGTTGCCAACAATCCTTTGGGACTATCCATTGACAAAGACAAGATATGGCTAACATTGTTACTGTAATCCTTTTAAGAAAGCCTGTGGCAATCTGTTGTGCTCCAAGACAAATGACTCTTATATACTCTAGACCTATAAACATAAAATTTTACCTGTTTTAATTAACTGTAGATAACTGGCTTGAGTAAAGCATTTGATAAGGCACTTATTAGTATGGTTGTTTATGCAATCTTTTATTTACATTTAAAGTAATAAAGACTTTAATTATATCACATATTCTGCGGCTGTATTTATATTATTATTATACATATATTATTCATACAAAGTAGATTTCATGTCAAATCATCAGTGTTTATCATAGAAAGTTGACAGGGATATGCCATGGTTCTACATTTGTGGCCAAAATATTACACCATATCACTTGACAAGTAAAATCACCAGTATGACAAAATCAGTAAAATTATTGCAAAATCAGTAAAAATTAGCGTAAAATGCTAAAGTACTGTACCATAGGTCTACGTACAGTTGTGTGTTTAAGGATTAACAGAACATAATGGCAGAAAATCATCTGACGTTAAACAGAGTAAATACTAAAGTAGGGCTCATGAGGGCACTGTTGCTCTTTAAACAAAGACAAAGTTCACCTTACTATCGGGGTTATCCTTGCTTTTGACTATGACCACACTGATTGATTGACATATAGTAGAAAGTGTATAAACTATAATAACATTAATACATTATTAAATTTCATGTAAATAGTATTATATATACAAAATTATACTTGTATATTTTTTATTCTTAAGTTTTAAAGTAAAAACATGACTGCTGGAGCAATAAGCAGTCACTGCACTGCCACTGGTATTTTCAAATGTGTATTGTGGGCTATTATTATTAATGGTTTGACCTGTTTTCCTCAAAACGACCAAAAGAATCGATCAAATTCAATGGCTATTGTTTTAAAATCAACACCTATGCTTTCTTACTAATTTAAAAGACAGGAAAGTAATAGTTTTACTATTAATTTATCGAAATGAACATCGGATTCTCCGGGGTGATGCGGCAGAACTTCACAAGCACCGAGATTGTAAAATATGGCCATGCGGTGCAAAGTTTATATTATTTTATTCTTCGTATTTAGCCCATAAATGTGCATCTTTTTAAATAAAAATAACCACTTACTATTTACCTTTCAAATTTGAATCCCAAAATGAAGATCGGTGAAGGAACTTTGCAAAAATATTTATTTTTGTACTTTCGAACGGCGTTTTTCCTATGCTTTTGACTGAAAACACGACGAACGACACTTGCCAGAGCAATTTGCGTGGCGCGTGGAATGACGTGAGCGTGGGGACACAAAAATTGAGGTTATTGGGTGCGAGTTCCCTATCTGTACATATCTGATCTGTGGTCTGGGACTAGCCAAAATGCCCTTATAAATCCGCCATTTTGTGGAGACAAATTTTTTACTGAGAAAAGATAGGAGTACGCATTCTATATCTATTATTTCTATGCGATTTTTGCACAAAAACGCGGGAAAATTGTAAATGAAAACAGAATTCATAAAATTTTAAAATACGAAATCTTCGTGAAATTACGGTATTTGCCCATGCTTTATATGGAGATCTGAATAAAGTAAATGTTAAACAATTTGAGGAGTTATCAGGATGGACAGCTCTAGTTGACTTTCCAACTAGAAAGAATACTTGTTTGGATAATTGTTTGGTCAATTGTCCAAGTGATTTTTTTGGAAAATGTTTTCCCATCAACATGTTGACAAAAACTGAACACAAAGGAGTCATATTAGCAGCGGGTATAAAGCTTCCACCTATAAGACGGAAAGTCTAAATTCGTGATCAAAGGCAGAACCGTAAGATGGATTTGTATTTAGCGCTGGCTAGGGAGAATTGGACTGAGGTCCTAGAGAGTACTGACGGTAATCATGCGGTGAACGAACTTGAGAAAATTATACACAGTAATTTAAATGAATGCATGCTTCTGAGAACTGTTATTATGTCCTCGCGTGATCCGATTTGGATGACTCCTTTAGTTAAGCATATGTTGCGGGTCAAGTCAAGAGTATCAAAAGAAAACGAGGACCGTCTTACTGTGTTAAGTAAACCAAGGCCGTAGGAAGAAGAAAAAAGTTAGGGGGGCTCTTCGAGCGCTGAAAGCACAAGTGCTGCTAGGGGGTCCGGGGACACGCCCTCCAAAAATTTTTTTCTATTTTTAGCATGCTTAAACATGTTTTTCTGTACTTTTGAGGTTAGTTTTACCATAATCATTGGATTAAAACATGTGTAAGACTGTAAACCGTTAAAAACGTGTATTTACTTCGAGACTCAAAGATCATTTTAGGGGGGCTTAGCCCCCCTGCCTTCGAAGTTAGGGGGCTTGAGCCCCCCCTGCCCCCGTGGTTCTTACGGCCATGAAGTAAACGAATAGCTGAGGTTATTAACCAAAATCGAATGAATTATTTAAAGGCCATTGGTACGCGTGATTGGTGGAAACAAGTGGATAACATATCGACGTAATATTATGAAGAGTAACGTATGAAGAGTAATCCTGCAAAATGTATGAAGACGTAATAGTATGAAGAGTAATCCTGCAAAATGTAAAGAGCTTAGTTTTCGGAAGAAATGTTGTATTGAAACATTTCCGTTGGTGTTGGGCATTCCACAACAGTCGCCTATTGTTATATTAGGGGTTACTTTTCAGGAAGATAGCAGATTTACATTTGATGTTTATGAAAAACTTGAAAAGGCAAATTGATGTCTTTTTATTATAAGATCGTTACGCAAGGAAGGAGATAGACAGGAGGAAATCGATCATTTATTCATTACGCTAGTTTTACCGAACATTACATATGAGCTCTTTCAGTATATGGTGCTTCTAAACCTGAACGTCCAAGATTCAGTGTTTTCTGGAGAGATGTTATAAACGTAGATACATTTCAAAAGAAATAAGTGTGCATGAGCTGTTAGAAAACCAGGACCGGAAACTTTTTGGTAAAGTGGAAAAATTCAGGATCATCCATTGAAGAGCATATTACCAAAGAAGAAGATAAATAGATATGTTTAAGAAACAAGTGCAGTAACTTTCCTAAGATTAACACAGAACGTTTTAAAAGCTCTTATATTAATCGTTTGATTTTTAAATATAATTTAGCCTTATAAGTAAGATTCTTGTGATAGTAAATTAGTAAATAATTATGGTGTAACATAAGATATGTATTTTTTATCTTACGAATGAATAAAGACATTTATTATATGTTATTATATCATATCAAAAGGGTGCGCTATAGAAAACTGCTGGAGATTTATCTATGGGAGTGTCCGGCCAGTTTCTCGACCTGGTCGACGTCAACGTGGGCACAAGATTTATTTCTTGAAACGCTTGTCTTAGCAATGTAAATATATTTGTAAAAACCATTATTTATAATAGTATAGTCATATCATATATATAGCTAATATGCATTTTCCCAGTTGTAATTTCGACATATAGTAATTAAGCATTCCCTTACAATTTATAAAACAGGTTAAGCAATGTTTTCTCTTTGTGCTTTATCATGTTCTTTTCAATTTATTACGATAAATTATGAAACCTGACGGGTCAATAATTGTAGTGTTAGCCTGCTCACAGGCTAGTATAGACATATAGTGTAAAAAGAGCAAATTTTCGGGTGTTGTCGTTGACTGTCTATAACCACGAGAGCCAGGAAGTTGCAAAGCTTTACTTATTCACTAAGTCGACAGTTGGCTTGGCTCATAACCCAAAAGGACTTTGACCATACTCGCTGTATCTTGTCATTTTCAGAGATCAACATTCATGGAATGAATAGACTTCATTCTGATACCGGTATCTCAAGTCAGGTTACTTTTACATGTATGTTCTCAGTGCTCATCATCCATCTCATCAATAACTTTAAAACCTTCGTCTAGGATTTCAAGATATTTGTACGACTGGTATTCATTTTTTATTTTTTTGTAAAGAAAGTATACAGGAAAGCGTTTTTCATAATTACCGTTTCCAAGATCTTTCCAACCCATTCGTTCTGCAATAAAGTGATTGGTTCTGCGATTGTGTTTTGGCAAACTAGTAAACCATCTCTGAAGTTCCCACATAAAAACAGGGCAGAAACAGTCTTTCGCATATTGCTCCACCCACATTCTAAATTCTATGTCACTGATACATAAACAGAAGGAAATTTCATTTGCTTTACACTGTCGAATCTTTCGTAACGCAGCCTTAGCAGGATCGAGATACTCGTCGTGTGTTTCTTTGACTGGAGGACAGTATGACTTGGGTCTAAGACCCTTGCTTTCGGGAAGAAGATCATAAAATCCAGGACAGCTTGTTACGTCATAGTTTGGGTGTCTTGGAAGCGATTTGTAAGCGAGTACGTTTGTTTCTGCGGACGTTGAATGATATAAATAATTATACACCATGTGAAACTCTGCTTCACGATCCGGATACTGCAACATATGCTTAGCATATTCATTATCTTGACGAGAATTTTGGTCTGAAATATGACTCTCTCCTTTCAATGCATGAACACCGTCATAAAACTGAGCTAAATATCTTGGGGTGATCCAATGTTTGTTAGTGCAGTTCAATGGCAAACTTGGTGCAATTTCATGAGCTTTTTTGTACACGCGAGTTAACATGTCAACTCCCATAAGTGCAGCAATATGTAATGGCGACATTCCTTCAAATGTCGAATCACACTGGAAACTAGACTGATATGGTTTTGTTCTCATTAAAAATTTTTTCAATAACTTTTTGAAAGTGCGACGTTGATAGTGAGGCATTCCTAATTGGGCTGATGCGGGTTGACTGTCCAAATTTAACAACATTTGATTCACGTGGTAAATAAAGTCTTCATTGTAAGATGCATTTGCAATTTTCCAAACGCTTTCACCATTGCAATTTTTATCAAGAACGCTAGCATTCCAGTTGTTGATTAAATATTTAGCCATATGCCATAATCCGTACTTCGCACAGAGATGAAGAGCCTTATCCCCACATGGACAGGACGTCTTCTCACGGTAAAAGGTGTACAAAAATTTTTTGGCGTAAAAGTATCGAAGACCACTTGACTGGAGAACACCTAAGCTTGGTGATACATTCTCACCACATTTTTCCTCCACATTAGCACCGTTTTTTAACAACATCTCTGCTATTTCAGTGTCATTTCTTTCTACAGCATCCATCAGAGCAGTCTTTCCTGAATGATGCTTACAATCCAATGATGATTTTCCAAACTGCAACAAAAGCTTTATAATGTCAATGTTACGTTTGGAAACTGCAACATGTAAAACAGTTTCACAAAACATATTATGAAGATCATAGAATGATCTATTTGCATGAGACATATTCATTTGTTTGCACGGCAAACATTCGTCTTTTACTTCAGCAGATTCTAAAAGATACTTCACAACGTGGGAATGGTTTCTTGCGGAAGCATGATGTAGGGAGATGACGTCTGCCTTATCACCGTTCTCGTGCAACAACTTAACAAGATCTAAATGACCTCTTTCTGCTGCCACGTGCAGTAATCTCGGCACATACTCATCGAAGTGCATAAACGAGGCGTTATGTTTCAACAAAGTATGAACCATTTCTACATGACCATTATAAGTTGCAATGTGCATTGTGCTTAATTCTTCATACCCCTTCATTTGTATAACGGACTTAAATTCACCCAATGTAGACAAGTCAATAAGAATGCAATTTGCGCAGGTATTTTTATCAAGAAATGGTTTTATGTTTTCAACAAATCCAGCTGAGGCAGCGAAGAAAGCTGGTGTTTTCCCTTCGAAGTCAGGAGTATCTACTGAGGAAATGTTGGAAAGAAAAACCTCCAACAATGACGTAGCATTCTCTCGTTGAACTAGCTCATGTAGAATGCTCTTCGCATTTTGTCGATTGAGAATTTTGGAAACGTTTATACGGTTTAGGTGTTCCTTTTGATAATTCCTTGGTCCACCAGAGTTTAATACGTGTATACACAACCGAAATAGTTCACTGAAAGTAATATTACTATCTCTTTGCAGACGGTGAAGAAGAAAATTACTAATGTATTCATGACCTCGCTTCTTCTGGACTGAAAACCCTTTTACACGGTTGCTCTTACTCACTAACCATTCAGCAAAAGATTGATGATAAATGCTCACTGTTTCATCTTCCCCAAAATGTAGTAAAGGAGCGACTTGTTCAACAAGATCGCCCATTACTTTATCCTGATTTTCACGTTCGAGAATTCCAAAAAAGTCAATTTTTTGTAAAGAACCACTTGCCAGGAGAATTTCAAAAATAATTTCATAGCTACCAAAATCTTTTTTTACAAAATATCGTTTAAACAGTTGATAGTACATATCATCCAAACTATTCGGAAATGAATTAAAATCAATTGTACCAGTATTTCCTTCTAGGTTGCTCTTCAGAATGGTTTTCACAAACAAAAAATTTCCTTCTGCAAGTTCTGTTAATTGTTTGGTCATCTTGTTTATTGAATCCTCTAATGGAGAGATTGCTTTGTACAGCTTACTAATGAAAGAATATTTTCGTCTCAAATAACTTGAAATGTAAAAACGAATGTCTTCAGTGTTTCGGTCATCGCTGGAATTTATAGTTAATCTTTGTACCGTTCGAGGCACTTTTGAAGTCACTGTTGTTCCGTTCTGAGAACTCATAATAACTTTCAACCAGTGAGGAAAATAGCGTAATTTGTAGTGAAGTATGTCTAATATCGCGGATGTTTCTCCGTCCTTCTCGACACATTCATCTAAAGCGTCGATCACAATATATTTAAATTCAACCGGTTTATTTTTCAATTCTCTCAGAGGTCCCACAACTGCCGTAAAGAAACATGCTGTTGGATCGTGTTGACAGTGTTTATTCAACGCTTTTTGTATGTGAACTTTATTACCCACATGATCAGAATACTCGCGGATGTTACTCGCAATTTGATCCACCAAATTACGCACAAACCGTGCACCATTCCATTTCTCGTTTTCTGAATAATCGCACACGTGATAGCCAACTATGTTGTCGTAAATTGTCCAACTGGAAAACGGTGAACAAATCAATTGCGATAAGAGCGCCGACTTTCCAGATCCCGGGTCTCCGGTGATCAGAACTCCTACAGGGGCATCAACACTTTGAAAGATGTCACCCAGTTCTCTGAAGAACCAATTTCTGCCGGAAAAATGCTCACGTTTGTAAGACAAAGTAGGTAGGAAGTCGAATTCACTGAAGCCAAGTGCTGACGTTTGAACAGGACGTAAGCAAGCTAAAATTAAAGAAAAAATGGTCGTCAAAACACTAAAAGGAGGGGGGGGGATCGAGGGTAAAATATGGGAACGTAACTATCAGGGGCAAACTAGAAACCGTATGCGCACTCATTAACGACGTGTGAATAAGTCGTTTTTCTAATTATTTAACAAACTGTTTTGACCCGTGAATATATTTAAAACATAATTTTGGATTGTTTGAAATAATGAGAACAGTTAAAAACTAAGGCACTGTTCATACTCTCTAAATCCCCACCCCCCTCGCAGACCATCACAATTTTTTTTTTATAAATTTTGTAATATCAGGATGATATACGCATGGGGTATTTTAATAAAATGGGTGTCTTTCAACAGTCTGGTGAAGACAAGTCTGCAAGTTGGTTGTCAAAACTTGTTATCCACAGGCTAATTGTTACTAGTAGTTGCAAAAGTTGTAATCAAATGTAACAAGTATAAGAAGTTTGGAAACAATTCGGTAAAATTTAGGGCTTACAGTACTGCTGATGTCAGCATTGCTGTATTTCAGCCAGGTAAAGTTTGCAAACATTTGCCTTATACGTTTATTGTTAAACATATTGTCGCTTTTGCTCAATGGAGTGGCTTTCAATTCTCTTAAAACTCCTCGTCATCCGCCCTTACCAAAATCAGTTACTGGTGACGGATGATTTTGCAAAGCCATAGCTCTGGTTCAGTATACGCTATTTCTACAACAAAAACACCACTTTACCCGGCATTGAAATCTTTTTCAACCTAGCCTGTCGCTAAAAAGTTTCCTATGCATAAAATTTGATTATTTCCCCCAATTCAAAAGCAGAAAACTTTGCAATGTTAAAGTTAATAAGGATGCAAGAATATTTCTGAAATATAAATCGCTATATCTCGAGAAGATGCATATGCTTTTGAAAATACCACTATATAAATAATGAACGTTTTGAACACTTCAACGACTTGGTTGAACGTTAACTATGTAAATAATAACTTTACTGCCATAATTGGCCTTACCATCATCAGACACCAACAGGGAATTATCATTCACGCACGATAACAATAACATAACCACGATTAAAAAAGAAAACAACTTGCAGCAAGCGAATTCTTTTAAAACTCTGACAAGATACGTGAGTAAAATGTTGCAAAAACGAACAAAGTCTTCTTTGAACGACTCATCAGAAGTGTAGCCTGGACCCTGGGTATTTTCACGTGATGTTAAGATTAATTGAATCATGTTCATCAGCTCGTCTCGCTTTTCTTCTAAGTTTCTCTCCCGATCAAACTCCCGTTGCCGCGTTAGTTCTTGCAAAACTTCTAAATCTCTGTCTTGTATAATTGAAACATCGGCGTTTCTTACTTCGCTTATTCCTGGGCGACAATCTTGGACCTCTTTACAAGACAACAATTCAACATCATTCATCAGGCTGTCAACAGCTCTACGCGCGTCTTGCTTTAGGGATTCATTAAACTTATAATTAAGTGTATGTGCCCAATCATTTCTTAAATTTCGGACGGACTTAAGCAAGTTCTGATTAACTTTGGAATGTTTGTAAAATATTAGGAAGTTTAAAAGTCCCGTTAGATCTGTTGTAGCTGGATCCTTTACATCGCACCATTTTGCACCCAAGTCATGCATGAAAACCTTTGCGACTTCCCAATAACCATTGGTACGGTCATGCCAGAGAGTACTGTCACTTTGGTAAAATGGAATGTGACTTTTTTTCTTATTCACATGTAATTTCTCTAATGCTCTGCTCAACTTACACGAATGACGACAAGGTTTTGTTCCAGGCGTAACCGTACAATTACAGTATCCTCCATATTTTCTTAAAATAGAGTCTTGCAGTTCTCTGGCTTTCTGCTCAGCATAATGACGTAAGCCTTCAGCTAGGATTTTTATTTCCTCACCAACTGCAATGTAGTTAAGGTATTCTGGGTCACTTCGCAGCTTCTTTAGTTCTTGAACAGATCCCATTATTTGGCGTGAGATTTACCCTGTGATATAAATATTCATATATATATATATATATATATATATATATATATATATATATATATATATATATATATATATATATATATATATATATATATATATATATATATATATATAGATTACTTCATGGTTGGTGAGTGCGTACGATTTTTATTCACGAGTTGTGAAAGATCGTTAAACGAACGGGTGAGCGCAGCGAACGAGTGAGTTTAGCGATCCTTCACAACGAGTGAATAATAAAAATCGTACAAACGAACCAAACATGAAGTAAATTGTTTGTTATATGAGTGTAAAGATGAGTATAGAGATACCAAATATTTGATATACTGACGGACAACAAAATACAAGCGAAATATAAAAACAAAATTTCTTACCATTTAACGATTTGTTTTCGCGCAGAAAACACAACCATGGGGTTTATTTCACGTTAATGAAACCACAAATGTATTTCTTCATGATCTTTCGAGATTTTTTGCAGACAAAATGTTATAAATCTCTCTCCTCAGTAATTAGACAAAATCGGACTCCATGTTTACATTAGCCTGCGAACAGGCGTTGAATTTTTGGGTAAGAAAATGTCAGCCAATCAAAACGCTCATACGACTTTTTTCACATGTGTAAAATATAGTATGCAGTGAAATACGAGTTTTATTTCAGCCGAATACTACCCGTAAATCTCCATACTCATACAATAAATATATATATATATATATAAATATATATATATATATATATATATATATATATATATATATATATATATATATATATATATATATATATAAATATATATATATATATATATATATATATATATATATATATATATATATATATATATATATATATATATATATATATATATGTATATATATATATATATATATATATATATATATATATATATATATATATATATATATATATATATATATATATATATGTGTGTGTGTTCAGCAACCTCGTACCCAGGCTCTTTCTTCGGGGAAGGAAAGACCCTGGTCGGAGCTGGTCACGTGATGTGAAAAAATTTGATTGCCTAAGGGGTGTAGGCTAAGTGTCAAATTACATGCTTCCACTTTACACACTTTACACTTCGCACTTTACACTTCGGTCGCAAGGAGTGAGTGCTGTGTACAGCCAACTTTATGAATCATGTATACTTCAAAATACTTGCTAAGTTTGATTTCTGTTTGCTTTTAAATCATAAAAATATGGTAAACAGATTCTATTGTAAGTAGCAAGTCAGGAAATGAGTACTAAAAACGTGTGATCGCGCGTATGCTTTGTAACTGTTATTATGTTCTCTCGGCCGCGTCGGGGCTTATATTTACAGTTTATGCAATATCTCAGTACTAAGTTGTTATTTGGAAACGGTATATACTTCGCATTGATTTACTTGTTAATTTCTCATACAGGAGCCAAGAGTGATGTATGTTCAGGATTTTAGCAGGTTTGGGCAAGCGTTGCCGTTGATTTGGACAACAGCCAAATAAAACAATGAATGTCCATTCAATCAATTGATTCTAAAACTGCTTGTAGACTGTTTACATGTTATTGATTTTATTTTGAAATAATCATTTATATTAAACACAATGTACTACAGGAAGATTTTAAGACAATATTTGGTACAAAAAATTGTTAGAGAATCTATGCTACAAAATTATACATGTAAAACAAGTAAACTACCGCATGCTTTTGAGGGCAAAATACTGCCCAGTATCTTCTAAATCCAATTGGAATATACCTATATGGCGATCTACTCTCGCAGTCTCGCTTTTTTTAACAGAATGATAGCAGATAAGGTTTAGCGAAGTATTTTTCTATTATATATTGTATCTCTAAGGTTTCTGTACCAAAGTGTCTCTACATTTTGTCAGGAACAGTCAGTATGTATGCATATATTCATCACATAAACTCTATATAAACGCAGAAACTCTCGCACACATAGCATTACTTGATGAGTTTGTACAGGGATTTTTTATAGTTTCTGTTGATCGACTGTTTGTCTAGTGCGCCATAGTTAGTCGCTAAAATAATGTGCATGTGTATTACGTTCTATGCAGTAATCATGTAGCGAAGTCTACAGTTAATATATTGATTCTCACAGCAGCATGCAATTGTTTTGAAAATATTCTTGATAAATCAAGCTACAAAGTCAATAGCAATGAAAGCTCTTAATAATATTTATGTGGCTGGTGTATATAATAAATATAATAAAGTTATTTGTATATAATTATACGCATATTATACAATACTATAATTAAAATGTCCAAGTCATACCGCACGCACGGAAGAATCTTTGGCTTTTTTACATCGTATGAGTTACAATACGTTTGATAAAAGGAATTAAGCTATACTTCGACATAAATCTTTATCATAGAGTTTCACCACTGCCAAAACGGCATATACTTTGACAGGTTGTAACAGTCGAGAGCATGTTTAGAACATACAGTCACAGTACTTGCGCGGGATCGCTGGGTCTCGTTATTTCATAGCAATTCCACATCTCTGCATAACTCAAGGTAAATCCGGAGTTAGGTTAACTTACGTGTCGGATAGGATGTATTTCAACCTGGACATCAGTCACATCCATATTGTTCGTTTGATCGGTCGACTTAGAAGATTTTAACACTTGTAGATTGTGTTTTTATACTGAAGCCGCGAGCATGCTTTTCTCGCGCTGGTTGTCCACTGAAATCCGATCGCTTGACAATGTAATCCAACACTCGATAATATACAGGAAGCCGTATCATAATAAATACGAGTTATTTCACAATCTCTTGTTGCAAAACTAAATTTTATCGTTCTGAAGTTTAACACGCAAGTTATAATTTTTCAAACACAACAAGCCCACTCCTCAACTACCCCTCCCTAGCTGAATTTATAATTTATCCCCAAAATCTGGGGATTCACGTGACCAGCCCCGACCAGGGTCTTTCCTTCCCCGAAGAAAGAGCCTGGGTACGAGGTTGTGTGTTCAGAAGCCATCCTGGTTTAATATATTTATATAATTACAATTAAAACTCCAAACTGATTTCAACAGGCATAAAAAAGGATGAAATATATATATATATAACTTCAAAAAACAACAACAACGGTTTTTAATTGAAAAATAAAATTTTATTACGTTTCGGGGTCATAATAAAACGTAATAAAATTTTATTTTTCAATTAAAAAACATTGTTTTTTTTAATATATATATATATATATATATTAACGCCCTCCTTCGTACATGTTTTTTCCCGACTGCTGTAGGGTTTGGCTGTCCATGGGCTGTCTTGATAAAGGGCCATTCAACCTTGTGTTAACGTTTGTTCTCCTCCAGATGTATTTCGACAGTACTGTCTTGCTTGCGTGTTTCTTGATCTTAAATGAAAGTTTGTGGTTTTAAGTCTTGTTTTGAATTCTGTTTCCGCCATTTCTATGTAAATCGTTTCGACAGTACTGTTTTGTTTGCGTGTTTCTTGATATTGAATGAAAGTTTGTGGTTTTAAATCGTGTTTTGAATTCTGTTTTCGCCATTTCTCTGTAAATCTTAGGGTCTGGTTCAGTGACTTTCGCTTGACAAACGACATTGGTTGCTAGGCAATGGTTGCATGGCAATCTGCTTTCTTTCTACAATTGCATCCATCATTATTCGCTTTCTCTTCCCGTAATATTTTCTTGCTGTTTCGGTGGCCCATAGGTGTCACGGCAACATTTGGCAACATCGACGCGGCAATTTCAATAATTAATATTAAACGACAACACGCGGCAACATATGCATTGGGTCTTCACGACCACTTCAAAAATTCACGGCAACATTTAGAATCTCACGGCGACTTTAAAAATCCATGACAACTTTTAGTAAAATGTCACGGCAACAATTAAACAAGAATCTCACGGCAACAATTAAACAAGAAACTCACGGCAATAATTGAACAAGAAACTCACGGCAACAATTAAATAAGAAACTCACGGCAACAATTAAACAAGAATCTCACGGCAACAACTGAAGATCACGCGGCGGAAGTAGCCTTGCGGAAGTGACCAAGTACCTCACGCTATATCCAAAATGGCGGATAAAAGCGACGAACATGGACAACATGTGCTGTAAGTTTTATTATAAATCGTGGTTGCTCAAAAGCAAATGGATGGGGGAGGGGGGTATGATTATCGACAACCTTTGATTTTTGGGATTTTTTGTTATTTTAATTCATGGATTGGAATCTTAAAATAAACAAAAAGTTTGCTCACTTTGTGAACGATTAATCAATTGACCTGTGTATTGTTTTAAATTTTGATTATGGTTGGCCAGTTCATTTAAATAATTTGAATAACAAAGCAAATACAGCCAGAACTGAGTAAACTTAGACATTCACCATCTATGTATAGAGACATACTCTATGTGACATTCTCTATGTCTTAATTAAAATTGCATTTGTGTCATATAGATGTTAGGGGCACGTCACTTTAACACACTGGGGCAGAACAGTATAGGTTTTAAAAGGTTCTTATTTCCCCCTGCATTCTCATTCATTCCCTGCAAGGACCATGTCCCAACCAATAGTTGGGACATGGTCCTTGCAGGGAATGAAATAGTTGGCTAACCAATAGCCAACTTGTGCTACCACCACAGCCCGATGGCCTAGAGGAGGACCTCGTACGGCACATGTGTTCAATGGCCGATATGGCGTCCATAAATACCAACTCGCAGACCTTTCTCATTCACCTCAACCTTGCGAGGCAGTGTCATCACATCGCTTTCCTCAGGCGCTGTCACGTTTCTAGGTTGATATATTCCTCATAAAATCAATTTCAATTGTTTCACAGTCTGATGACCAATTTCGCTTCTAGGTGGATTGCAGAACAACTGCAACAGCACAGAGGAAACGAGGAGTGGAAAAGTCGTTTCGGCACCTGCTTGGCGAATGATGTTCTCCTGCTGTGGAATGTCTTTCGTATGCCGTGTCCACAACTGCTCAGTATCGGCTACCACTCCGCGTGCCGCCGTCCGGGTGGGCTGAAGGATGTTATTCATGCCTGCGAAGACCTCATCGACGCTGACCAGCCTCTTCCAAACTCCATTCTCATGGCCCAGCAGGAAATGCACAAGTAAAGTACTTAATTAATGTAAAGAAATTCAATTAATATTTCTCGCTATATATAAATATATTTAAACATATTATATAAATTATAAACCATTATATATTATATACTAGGTACAGGTTGCGCCTGGAAACGTCTTTCCCTGAGGATCGGATTGGAGACGGGGATGGTTTTAGCGGTGTCCACGTCCATCGTGTTCTTCAATGGTTCGAAGATGAGGATGCGATTGTCGATGATGCAACACTGTCTGCTTTGCTCTGAAAAAATGTTGAGGCAAAGCTTGACAGGCGAGACGATCTAGTCGGGACGAGGCATCGATGTAGAATCGTTGGATATGACACCCAGGAGGTAGGTTACGTAACATTAGTATTATTAATGTATTAACAGTTGATTCATTAACGATTGTTTTTCCTGTCGCAGGTCTGTGCTGAGGCTGCATGTCATCAACATTTCTCAGAGCAAGGCAGACAGTGGCTGGAAGCGAGGTTCCATCGTCTTCGTGGCCCACCAGCAGAAGCTGACCCATCTCTTTTGCTTGACATATTCGACGTCGATCAGTATGGTCGTCTGCTGGTTGACGTACGCGGCGTTCGTGTCGAGCAAACCACCACAATGCTGCAGCGCTGGACGTTAGCAGAAGAATGTGTTCGGGTGGGATGGGCTCACTCCACGCCTTGGCATATCATCCCTGCCGTCGTTCGAGAGGCACTGCAGTTTGCCATTACCAACAGGGCAGGCGCGTGGGGCCTTCAAACGGACGAATGGCGCTTTCAAGGTACGTACATGCGATTTGTACACATTAAGTACATCGCTTTCGTCAGTGATTTTTCTCCTACCCATTCTAGCACCATTTCTCTGTCGAAGACTGCACAGAGAACAGCTTCATCGGGATGGCAGAAGGCGTGAGTTTCGGATGCCACACCATTAACACTATCAAAATCAAGTAAGAAACTCTATTATATGACAAAATGTACTTTGTATCTGCATTCACAGTTTCTATAATGTAATCGACTTTCAATATACTTTCCAATTACTGGCAGTAGACGCATGTAACATTTATTTTAAGATTCCAATCAGTGCATTTAAATAACAAAAATCCCAAAAATCAAAGGTTGTCGATAATCATAGCCCACCCCCCTCCCCCATCCATTTGCTTTTGAGCAACCACGATTTATAATAAAAATTACAGCACATGTTGTCCATGTCCGTCGCTTTTATCCGCCATTTTGGATATGCCGTGAGATACTTGGTCACTTCCGCAAGGCTACTTCCGCCGTGTGATCTTCAGTTGTTGTCGTGAGATTCTTGTTTAATTGTTGCCGTGAGTTTCTTGTTTAATTATTGCCGTGAGTTTCTTGTTTAATTGTTGCCGTGAGATTCTTGTTTAATTGTTGTCGTGACATTTTACTAAAAGTTGTCGTGGATTTTTAAAGTCGCCGGGAGATTCTAAATGTTGCCGTGAACTTTTGAAGTGGCCGTGAAGACCCAATGCATATGTTGCCGCGTGCTGCGTTTAATATTAAAATTGTCGTGTCGATGTTGCCAAATGTTGCCGTGACACCTTTGGGCCACCGTAATTTAATATAAAAATCCACCCATACAAAATGAGGTGTCAAAATTGAAAGTCAAGCTTCGAAATAATTTGAAAGTCATGCGTATGGTGGCCGAGAACTGCCATTATAAAATCGTATGTATAATTTTTTTTTTATTTTCTGAAAAAAAGTCATGGCAGCATGGCTGAGAACTGCCATTTGAAGAAAAATCATATCGGCATGAACGAGAACAGGCATTATAAAATCGTATATATAGAAACAAAATTATTTTATTGTTTTTTTTATTTTTTGAAAAAAGTCACCGGCAGCATGGCCGAGAACTGCCATTATAAAATCGTATATATGAAAACAAATTTTTTTTTATTTTCTGAAAAAAATTAATATCGGCATGGTCGAAAACTGCCATTGAAATAACGCATACGCATATAATGCATGTTTCGTCAATCTCGTTCCCTGAGCCTGCGATTTCGTGTTGATATACAGTTAGAAATGAAGTTTCCCCAGAAGGTTAGGCACTTACCTGAAGGGGAGACGTAGTTCTCCGAGGACCTTCGAAGACTGATAGGAGCAATACTGATGCAGATCCGCGGCCAGCAGCGGTCTGGAACCCACTAATTATAAATTTTTTGACATGCGCAAAACCCTTCCTCTTATTGAGTGTGTGCTGAGGTAATGATTACAATGGCCGGGTGGGGTGGATAAGACTAACCACAAGGCAGGGGATCAGTATTGCTCCGATCAGTCTTCGAAGGTCCTCGGAGAACTACGTCTCCCCTTCAGGTAAGTGCCTAACCTTCTGGGGAAACTTCATTTCTCCTTCGTACCTTCTCCGACTGATACTCGCAATACTGATGCAGATGTATAAAGGTGTCATTGAAATCATTTATGAAAACAATCGTACTGATAAATTATGTATTGAATAACTGAACTTAATTATATTCAACAAAACTTCTAAGAATCTAATGTCAACACAGTACTTGCAAAATTGTTCTTTCCAATTTGCTTATGATAATGTTTTTCAAACGTGCGAGCAGAAGCCCAATCAGCCGCTTTTAACACTTCCTCAATGGGTAGTCCATGCTCGACAGCGGCTGATGTCGAGGATGACCTTGTAGAGTGAGCCGTATAGGCGGAGTCGACTCCAGCTAACCCTAAGACTGAACAAATCCATCTAGCAATTGTTTGACTGCCAACTGGTTTGAATGGACGGATATACGATAAGAAAAGTTGCTGATACTGTCTGTGGCTTGCAGTACGGAGTGTATAATGTTCAAGACATCGTAAAACACATATAGATGGATTGTTTACGTATCTAGAAAGATATAGTCGTCGGTTTGGGTGGTTCGGTCTCGAATTTTTAACATATGAAGTTAAAACAAATTCCCAACAGTCAGTCTTCTTGATAACAGAGCCACAATCCAAGGCTGCGATTTCATGCACCCTGGCGGCCGATGCCAAGGCCACAAGCATCGTTAGTTTGAAAGTTAAGTCCTTGATCGATAATTTCTCTAACGGTTCTAGCGATGAGAGATACTGCAAAACTGGGCCAACTGACCACGTCGAACAGGTCTTTGGAACAGCAGGTTTTAATTGGAACACGCCTTTCATGAAGCGAGAAACAATGGGAAGGTTCCCTAATTGTTGTCCCTCAACAGGATTATGGATTTGGGAAATACATGCCTTGTATACACTTATGGTTCTGTACGCAAGGCCACGCATATTAAATTGTTCTGCTAAAAAATGCCAAGACATCTACGACAGGTGCTGAAAATGGATCCAAGGTCCGTTGCAGACACCAGCTAGACCAGAGCTTCCATGGTCCTTCATAACGTTTCTGTGTGGTCTGTCGCCATGAGGACTGCAAGATTTTGCACACTTCATCCGAAAGGCCTGTTGCTTGCAGGCGACTCCGGAAAGCGGCCATACCGCTAGTCTCAACGTTCGCCATAACGGATGGGTCGTCTGAGGGTCGAACGGGAGATAAATTGTCCTCTCTGTCATCGGCAGAAGAGTAGGATAATCTATTAACAGTTCCAGTAGCACTGGGTACCAAGGTTGGCCTTTCCATGCTGGAGCTATCAACAATGAGGTTGCCTGATCGTTCCTTATCTTCTGTAAGATCCTTGGAAGCAGAACAACAGGAGGATGGATGAATAGGGTCCATTTGTTCCAGTTCTGAAGGAACGCATCCGTCGCAATCGACCCTGGATCGGGGTACCTGGCTATGTACTTTGGGAGTTGGTTGTTTATCCGCGACGCAAATAGATCCACTTCCGGACGATAATAACGCTGAGTGATATGTTGGAAGATCTTCCTGTCCAAAGTCCACTCCGTGTGATTGTGGAATTGGCGAGATGCACAGTCTGCGTCGACATTCTCTACTCCTGGAACATGCTTCGCTGTTATCCAGATATTGCGGCCTAGGCAAAAATTCCATATCTCTGTTGCTAGAGACACAAGTTGCGGAGATCGAGTACCTCCTCTGTCGTTGACGTAACAAACCGCAGTGAAGTTGTCCATCAAGAGTAAGATGTGACGGGGCAGTGACTTTATGTCCTTTACAAATGATTGGATGGCTAGATAAGCTGCTTTCAGCTCGAGTACATTGATATTTGCTTTTTCTTCGTCCATCGCCCATTGACCCCCGGTCTTTCGATCCAGATAAGCTGCCCCCCACCCTTTTTTGGACGAATTCGTCCATATGGTCATGTCGAATGGTGAGAGAATTAATGACATTTGATTGTGTTGTACAAGTTGAGTTGATGACCACCACTCCAGTTCCTGCAATGCTTGCTTGTTCAGGGCCAGTTGACAATTCTTGGATGCTTTGAAACAGCCCGTCCTGGTCACACCCGTTATATACTGACGCTGAAGAGCACGGTAATACAATGGGCCTTTCCAGATCCCGATCAATGTGGCATGATTCAGTCGCCCCAATAAAGCTGCCAACTGTAAGACTGAGCAATGACGAGCTTTCAAAATGTTCTGGCATTCTGATTGAAGAAGATTGAATTTCTCTTGTGGAACTGAAACACTCATGTTGGTGGAATTTAGGCAGGCCCCAAGGAACACAACGACTTGGGTTGGGGCTGACGAGCATTTTTCCAGCTTGATCTGGAAACCCAAGTTCATGAGTAGAGTCATAACTAATTGAAACTGGTGTCGAAGTTCTGCACGATTCTGATGAAGAATTAGAAGATCGTCGAAGTAAATTACCACACAAAGTCCGCTCGAACGGAGTAACGACATCACGGGTTTCAGCAGCTTGGTAAAGGCCCGAGGAGTCCTTCCAACTTGAATTTCTCTTTCCTTATAAATTGGTTTAACGACTTGAGATTGAATATTGGTCGAGTTTTGGTCGACTGTTTGACCAAAAACACCGTTGACAGGAACTCGTCCTGTACTGGTAGTGTTTCTTTTATTGCACCTTTTGCGAGCAAATCGTCTATGGCCTCTAGAAACATGTTTCCCTCTTTAAGTTTGGGTTTTGTGATACGCTTTCTCCACTGATGTGGTCTTAAAATGAAAGGGATTTGATACCCTTGTACTGTTTCTAATATTGTTTTGTCCGAAGTTATTATCTTCCAATTGTCTACAAAATATTTCAATCGACCTGCCACCTGGTTGTCTGGAGGATTGATGTGCTTCATTTGAGTCAGGATATAGTCAGCTGCGACTTGGCTCGGTGGAGCCTTTGGAAAATCGTTGAAACTTGGCTGGTGGCCCTCGGCTTGAAGGATGTTGGACTGTTGTGACAGGGGCTTGCAATGATCCGCGCCTGTCAGACCACTTGCGCTTTCCCATTGACATTGACCAGAATTGGCTGGTCGAAAATTGGAACGAAAGGGCTGGTTGGGACGACCTTTGCCATTTTGGGATTTGGGCTGAGAAAAAACTTTAGAATTCGTCTTGGAGTGATCGTGTTCACTCTGGACAGCCTCATGAAATTTGTCTGGAAAAAGATGCTGATCAGTAGGAATATCCTCTTTAAGAAGCCGTTTTCCAACATCAGTCAAATATTCTGCGAATCTTTTTTTGTCGCCAGGCATTGAGACGGATATTGGCATTTCCTAGTAAGACCAAGGCATCTTCCAAATAGGATTTAATTTCATCTGGGTCGGGACCATCTGGAACATTTCCGTCATCCTCAACAGTTAAGGGCTCTTCCAAACGCTCCAAGGCAGCAGCAATTGGTCTGGCAACTGCCAAGAATGGGGTTTGCCTTTCAGCTAAACCTTCGTCGGTGGAGAAAACTTCCTTAGTTTTCTGGAAGCCGAACTTCTGTTTAATATGCTATTTTGCTCCATTCTCCATGGTAGGAACCACAAGAATGGTATCAGTCCCTTCAATTGGGGGATACTTTTGCATGATGTTAGACCAGACTTCCTTAGAAAGACGCTTGGTAAAGGCTGTCTTTAGGAAGTTGGTAGTTTCATCTGATAAGGAAACTTGCTTGGTTTCAATATAATATTTACCAAGACGGTCACTGACGGGCAATTCATTAAGCGCATCAGGATTATGCAAGTCAGCATTTTGTAATTCGTTAACAGTAGCCTGTTCACGACTTTGTTGACATTCAATAGGCCGTGTCTGAAGGGCCTCTTTAATTAAAGATGGCAAATTTTGTTGTAGAGTATGGGCTACCTGTTGTGCCACAATTTCATTTAGCTCATCTCTGGTTCTGGTTATGTTTTGTGTGTCAGAGTGGGTACCCTGGACAACACTATTCACCTCGTGCGAGGCTGGTACCTGCAGGTAGGATTAAGACAAGATTGTCTGAATATTGTATTCAACAATAATAAGGACTGCAAGGTTAGCAATTGCAGATAATTTCAGACATTGGAATTAAGTCTGATTGTTGAGTGATAATATACCTCCATAAGGTTGTGACCAGCAGAGTTATGCTCTGGCAAGGATAATTGCCCCAGTGGACAAAAATAATAATTTATTACTTCTATATTTATTTTCAAAACAAAAGATCTGATCTAGACGCAATAACACTTGTCTTCATTCAACCGCAAATTAAGCGTATTAATACCTCAAAACACTCAAGGAAGGGAGCTAATATGTACCTACCTTACTGGGCTCCATTACTTGATAATTTTTCCACAGGATTGGCACGAAATACGAAGGATAGCAAATATTATTTTTATCGAAAAATTAGTGTGTTCACCGAAGCTTGCCCACGAAAATAAGAGGAAGGGTTTTGCGCATGTCAAAAAATTTATAATTAGTGGGTTCCAGACCCCTGCTGGCCGCGGATCTGCATCAGTATTGCGAGCAGTGATTGCGAGTATCAGTCGGAGAAGGTACGAAGGAGAAACAGTAACAGCTGAAATTTTAGAAACAGTTAGATCAACACGAGTGGAAATTGAAAAAATGAGAAATTGTGTGGAAGCACGAGGCCCTAGCAGCGGCGGGAAATTTCCCGTGTTGACATTGAGTTTTATAATATAGCATTTGTAAATTCTGAACGCTGATTGGCTAAGAGCCGTGTTGATATAACTCTATGTCAACACGGAAAATTTCCCGCCACTCTTCTGTTAAAGTTCTTTGTGCTATATTATAAAAGAAATATAAAACATTTTTTCCGTATTGATATACAGTTATATTAACAATTGCACACAATTTCTCGTTTTTCCAATTTCCACTCGTGTTGATATAACTGTATATCAACACGGAAAATGTTTTATATTTCTTAAATATCAACACAGCTCTTAGCCAATCAGCGTTCAGAATTTGCATGATTTAACCCGGGCGTTCTGTGACCCTTGCCCACGAAGAACTAACGTTGCTAAAGACTAATTTGTCGAATTTTGAAAGGAGAGAAAATTTGTGTTATGGATTTCCTAATAGAGATCAATCAAGGATAGAGGAATTTCTCGACAATTTCATGTCGATAACATCCACTTGCTTTGTACGTTCTCAGTGCCGCGATAAAGCGAAAGGTCACATGCCGATATGATTTTTTTTCAAATGGCAGTTCTCGGCCATGCTGCTATGACTTTTTTCAGAAAATAGAAAAATAAAATAATTTTGTTTTCATATATACGATTTTATAATGGCAGTTCTCGGCCATGCCGACGTGAATTTTTTTCAAATGGCAGTTCTCGGCCATGCTGCTATGACATTTTTTCAGAAAATAAAAAAATAAAATAATTCTGTTTTCATATGTACGATTTTATAATGGTAGTTCTCGGCCATGCCGATATGAATTTTTTCAAATGGCAGTTCTCGGCCATGCTGCTGACTTTTTTCAGAAAAAAGAAAAGAAACAAAAAATTTTGCTTTCATATATACGATTTTATAATGGCAGTTCTCGGCCATGCCGATATTATTCTTTTTCAAATGGCAGTTCTTGGCCATGCTTGTAGTATCCATCCCTTATTAATATATAACAGGCGCAGTAACATTAAGTTAATTAGTAACCTCTCAGTAATGTTTACTTTTCACTTTGTAATATTATATACTAAATAAGAAGGTTTTAAAACACCAAGGCGGACTGTTGTTTTACTTTTAATCCGTGTCTAAGCACCGATACACTACATTCTGGCGACGAGGATCATTCATATGAACAATCTGAAACCGAAGAACTCGAACATCTAACAGTATTTTTACAACGCAATCGATAAAAGTTCCAAAACGCGAACGAAGCGATAGTCAGTACACACCTATATTTGTTCTACAAAGCGCTTGAACAAATAATTCATGGCGACTTCAACTAATTTTTCGTTGCCAAATTTCCCCCCGTTTGATGTTCATGTCGATGGCAACGTTGGTCCGTTTTAACCCGTCTGCGCGAACACAACGCCCGCCTGAACCGAGACAAATGTACCTTCCGTAAGTCAGAAGTGATCTTCTATGGACACTCCTTTAGCGCTGAAGGAATCAAAGCTGCCCCTCAGAAAGTCAATGCTATTAAGACCATGCAACCTCACAGAAGAAGAAACTGCTTTTCGAAGGCTACAGAATGAGCTTACTAGCGACCGGCTCATGGCATACTTCGACCCAAAGAAACCTACCGATGTGCTCGTTGATGCAAGCTCCACGGGTCTAGGAGCCATTCTAATACAAGATGGTAAAGTCATCAGCTATGGAAGCCGTGCATTGTCTGATGTCGAAACTCGGTATTCCCAAACAGAACGAGAAATGCTCGCAGTCGTCTGGGCAACTGAACATTATCATCTTTACCTATATGGTGCCAAGTTCACCGTAATCACAAGCCTCTGATTGGTATCTTCAAGAGTCACAAACCCACCTCTCCCAGAATCGATCGATGGAAACTGAGATTAATGCCGTACCACTACGAGATAATTTACCGGCCAGGAAAGGACGATGCCAATCCTGCCGACTTCATAAGCCGTCATCCAGATCAAGCCACCCCATTTCCAGATAACATCGCTGAAGAGTATGTCAATTATCTTTGCAACAACATAATTCCAAAAGCTATGACCTTATCAGAAGTGAAGAAAGAAACACAGAACGATTCCACACTTCAAAAGCTCTCACAAGCAATTGACACCAACCACTGGTCTGATCCAGAAATCCAGTCGTACACAAACGTTAAGGATGAACTTCCCGTTTGCAATGATTTGATCCTCCGAGAAACACGTTTGGTCCTTCCAAAATCACTTCAACGTCAAGCTATCGAGCTGGGACACACGGGTCATCAGGGAATAGTAAAGACCAAGCGACTGTTACGCGAAAAGGTTTGGTTTCCTTTGATTGACCGGATGGTCTAAGAGAAAATCAAAAACTGTATTTCATGCCAAGCAGCGACACAAGGTACCATGCCAAAACCAGAGCTCTTAAACATAACTCCTTTACCTAAAGCCCCATGGAATGAAATCGCCATTGATTTTGTTGGTCCTTTCCCCTCGGGCGAACCCTTACTCGTGGTAATTGCTGAATTCAGCAGATTTCCAGAAGTCGAAATCCTCCACTCCACAACTGCCAACACCGTTATCCCAAAACTCGATGGAATTTTCTCTAGACAAGGAATACCCAAAGTCGTGAAATCGGACAATGGTCCCCCCTTCAATAGCAACGAATTTGCAAACTTCGCAAATTTTCTTGGATTCGAGCACCGAAAAGTGACACCTTATTGGCCCCAAGCGAACGGCGAGGTCGAGCGCTTCATGCGGATACTCGAAAAAGCAATCCGTACAGCCCATCTGGAACAAAAGAATTGGAAACAAGAAATGAGCGCATTCCTACGCCAGTATCGTGCAATTCCTCATAGTACCACCGATATGTCACCCTCTGAAGCTCTAAACGGTCGCAAATTACAAACGCTTCTTCCTCAGCACACTGAAGTCAAGCAATCCGATGTCTACAATTCCATCTACGAAAAAGACAGTGGAAAGAAAAGAAAGATGAAAGAATACGCCGACCAACGACGGCATTCTAAAACCAGTCAAATAAAAGTAGGAGACATAGTCCTAATCCGGCAACCGAAAACAAACAAGTTGTCCACCCCGTTTAATCCACATCCTTACAAGGTCGTAGCAAGAAAAGAAAGTATGGTCACCGCTGAACGTGGCTCCCACAAAGTTACACGCAATGCTTCGTTTTTTAAAAAGATCGAAGCAATTTCAATCCCACAAAATGAAACAGACGACGAAGTCGACGACCCAATACCGAGTGCCCCACACCAGCAGGAACAAACTGTTGGACTCCAACAGCCCAGAAGATCCCAACGGCAAAGACAACCCCCCAACAGATTAGCTTATCAATAGACAAACACATTAGTCAATCTAACTCCTGCAATAACATTACTTTAAATTTGAACTTTATTCAGAGCAATTGGACTCGCATAAAAAAAAATAAAACAGATAAGTATCTAGAACGTCTGAAGAAGGACGCTATCTTAATGTGGGGAGAGATGTAGTATCCACCCCTTATTAATATATAACAGGCGCAGTAACATTAAGTTAATTAGTAACCTCCCAGTAATGTTTACTTTTCACTTTGTAATATTATGTACTAAATAAGAAGGTTTTAAAACACCAAGGCGGACTGTTGTTTTTCTTTTAATCCGTGTCGAAGCACCGATACACTACAATGCTGCTATGACTTTTTTTCAGAAAATAAAAAAGAAAAAAAAATATTTTGTTTTCATATGATATTAAAACAGTTGAATCAAAAATTGAGTTGGTGAAATTTGCAGACGACTTGACTTTGGGAGTTCTTGGTACTGAAAGTGGAGATACATCTCGAGCTGAATTTGATAACGTACAAGCTTGGTCTGAAGAAAACAGAATGCCCCTGAATATGAAATGGTTGTTCATGGTGTCACGCCTGCGACTCTGCCTGACCTAGACTTGGACCAAGTCCGTCTCTCTAAAGTCCGAAGGGAAGCAAGGCCGAGGGGAAGCAAGGTGCATTTACGCGGGAAAGTTTGCGGGAGAGACGGACTTGGCTCACCTGCAAGCGCGCCAAATTTACCGACTGATTTTTCAGTCGGTAACGCGTCATAACCAGATGCAATAATTTATGCTAATTGTAATTCAGCGGAAATAATGACTTGTTCACTGATCATGTTTCAAAATACACACCACCATTCTGTCTATCTTCGTGTCTGGTGTAAATTGCTATGAATTAGCTTCAAGATAGCATTGAATATGGCTTGCATATACTTGGATACGATAAGATTAAGGACTATCAGCAAAAGGCTGTCGAAGCTTATGTGGTTTCCGTATTTCCGCAAACAATACATACGGTTTCATTTGTGTTATCCGGCAATTTCAATCGGGTTATAATTTTAGTTGGAGTAGTTGTACTATCTTCGCTACCTGCCATGCTTCGAGTAGCGTTTGAAATAAAATTTATCAGTTAACTTCTGCCGCCCGCGAAGCGCCGGCGGGCTTCCTTATTTGTAACAAAATCGCTAAAATAACACCTGGGGCCGGTTGTATAAGAAAGTGATTAAAGTTAACTATGATTAGTAGAAACGTCAACCAATCAGAACAACGTATTTTATACTTAATCACTATTTAACTACGAAACAGTGATTAAAAAAGTGATTAAGAGTTTTATACAACCGGCCCCTGGTCTATTAATACCATTTCCCGCCAAAATAACAAATCTGATTCGAAACTGTGCAGGTGAGCCAAGTCCGTCTCTCCCTCGCGCGCCACTTCGCGGCACGCTCGCTTGCGGCGCGATTATTGCAGTTTCAGTTCCCTCGGTTCTCTTCGCACTTTAGAGAGACGGACTTGATCCAAGTCTATGCCTGACCCTATCCCCTCGGTCGAACGAAAGACGTGGTTAAGGATCTTAGGAGTTACCTTGCAAGACAATCCATGCAACTGGGATTTGCATTCCGAAGAAATGCTCAGGAAAGCAAGTGGAAGGATGTATATTATGAGAGTTTGTAAATATTATGGACTATCACTTGAACAATTAGATCTGCTGTTTGATGTTATATGTAAACAACGAGTTTGAGTGTTTCATCAGGGGATCCAAACACGAGAAAACGGTATTGTTTTCGAGTGTTTGGTTCCCCTAATGACACACGAGAAACGAGTTGTTTACATAACATCTCAAACAAAAACATTTCATTGGCTGTTCAATTTATTAAGCGCTAACGGGGGACCTATGAAAGTAATTTGTTTTTGTCTTTGTGAACAACGGAGATAAGTATTCTACTTCCTGCTTTTGTAAGTTAATTTCTAAAGTCCATTGTAAGACAGAAATGTGTAGGGCGTGTAGAATCTATTACAGACCTTGATCATTTGAACATGAGCGAAGAGGGAGTAATTAGGATGAATTTGTAATTATGATTTCAGTTATTAGATGAAAACCGTTTTTGATCTAACAACTTTGATGGTATATGATTTTTAGCGTGTTTCCTTGGGTATCCAACGTCAATCATGTGACGAATTAGGGCGAGTTCATTCGCTAATTTGCTCATGAATTATTAATGAGTTGGAGATAGCCTAATCATGTCTATATTCACCTTTGCCATTGAATTGTGGGGTTGTGCGTATGAAAGTAAATATCTGAATCAAATAGATAAATTTATTAAGCGTGTGCACAAGAACGGTATATCAAAAAGAATATTCATCAAAGAAATTCGTGGCAAGAGAGATAAGAGGCTATGGAGGAAAATAACATTACCCGATGACAATGCATTGCTTGAGCTATTGCCGCGGAAAAAAGGAACAAGCAACCTCGTACCCAGGCTCTTTACCTACGCCCGGTGCTGCGGAAAAGACCCTGGTTGGAGCTGGTCACGTGAACCCCAGATTTTAGGAGTAAATCGAATTAGGCCAAACAAAATAAAATGTTGGTTTCAGGTTTCATAGCCAAATTTTATATGGGTAGGTCGGTCGGAAAACATTTTATTTTTTTAGAAATATTTTATCTCTGGAAGTTTGTAGCAAATTGGAGGTATGGTGTAAGCAAGTTAAAACTCATTACAGACTCTTAGATTTTTCATTGCTTTAATCTTTTAACAATAGAAACTATTAGCAACAACTAAATGTGTAAAGCCACGCGATTGTTCATGAATAATTGTCACGCGTCGTTGGTCACGCGTGTTTAGACACGCCACGCGAGATTAGACATGCCAAGCGAGATCACCCGCGAGGGCTAGAGACTATTGTTCTGTTCTTTGTGTAAAATCATAAAAATGCAAAAATACCAGAAAGAAAATGTCAATAAAATGTTTATGGTCGGTCGTATTTTCAACAGGTCGGTCGGAAACCTGAAACCAACATTTTATTTTGTTTGGCCTTAGCGCCTTTTTGCTGCTAAGGGAGGAGTGGTAGGGGAGCGTACGCGTTTCTCGTGTTTAAGAATTGCTACATTTGTTAAATAAAAATAATTTTCAGCAAGAAATTGGGGAGAACGTTAGTAAAAAATTGTATTTTTGCTGTTGTGATTTCTTTCTGTGCATGAAACGCGTAATTGGGTTACACTTAGAGCACAAATGTGGATCAGATTTCAACTTGTCATACATCGCAGCAATTATGTCGAGGAGAAAAATACTTCTATAATCTTTGGATTCGTGTTGACGGCGTTTGCAGTTTGTTTCTTAAACTATATACGATAAGAGATACTAAAGGACGCCGATCCGGGATTGTTAGTGCGAAATACAGAGGAACAAGTACCGCGCAAAACGACGGCAAAATGTGTAAACAATGTTCCGAGTTGACTGAACGTATCGCGATGAGGAAATACATCCACGTAATAATTCAAAGATAAGTCAAAGACTCGTCTATACGCGTATATTTAACAATACAATTCCTAAATTGATCCGATATGGCTGCTAGTATGCGCTGTATCTGCGACACATGTAATACACATAAAACACAGACAATACAAAGCATATAATATATACTGATTTTGATAGATATCCTTTTATATAAAGGATTACTGTTCTTGAACATTTTTGAAAGAAGTATATGTCTAGAAGTAATAATGATTTTTTAAACATGTTGCGAAAAATTAGTGTGTAACGTATGTTTAATACATTGTAATTGTTTTTGTATTTATAATGTAAAATTTCTGTGCATTGTTAAGGCCCTGTTTAGGGTAGGTATGCAAGTCCCTCCTTTTATTTTAAAGATACAGAATATGCTGTTTCTTACAAACAATGCTGTGTCCCTCTTTTGATATATGATTATTATTTTTAATTTTCCCTCATATGTATGAGCTGTCGCAATTACGACAAAGTTTATGTCACCAATTCAAAATTTTCCCTTACAGGGCCTTACAATTTCTTGCTTCATATGTATGCAGCTATGCATTGCTGTTATTATAATACAAATATTGTATATAATATAACAATATGTGCAAATTTCTGTTGCAAAAGGAGATATTTCACTGCATGGGGCTTATGTTGGGTATTATATAGTTCCATATTTACCAAGGAAAGGTAAATGAATCCAGACTTTGACTGTAATCGGTTCGATGTGGGAATTATCAGTAACAGTGTTACAAGGGTTATGAGTTAAAGGTTTGGATAATGTTAATAGTGTTCTTGAAAGTTTGCGGGAGAAGCCATTCCATGACATGAAAGAAGTGATATTGTTTAATTCAGTTTTGAGGAGTTCATATCGTTGCTGCAAATTTTGTGGGCACGATGAATGAGGGCACGTATCCAAGAAATCTTTCTCGACCACGGAGTGTAGCTGGAGTAATGTTGGTATTGACCGGTATGGGTTGGTTTGCGGTAGACAGTGGTACCGTTTTGAAGTATTTGAATGTCTAGGAAATGTATGTCATTGTCAGGAAATTTGTCAACAGTAAACTGTATTTGACTGTGAAATTTCCTTAAAATGTATTTGACAGTTTACTGTATACAAATTTCCTGACAATGACATACATTTCCTAGACATTCAAATACTTCAAAACGGTACCACTGTCTACCGCAAACCAACCCATACTGGTCAATACCAGCATTACTCCAGCTACACTCCGTGGTCGAGAAAGGTTTCTTGGATACGTACCCTCATTCATCGTGCCCACAAAATTTGCAGCAACGATGAACTCCTCAAAACTGAATTAAACAATATCACTTCTTTCATGTCATGGAATGGCTTCTCCCGCAAACTTTCAAGAACACTATTAACATTATTCAAACCCTCAACTCATAACCCTTGTAACACTGTCACTGATAATCCCACATCGAACCGATTACAGTCAAAGTCTGGATTCATTTACCTTTCCTTGGTAAATATGGAACTAAACTAACCAATAGCTTCATTCGAAAAATAAGTCCATTATTAAAATCTCCTTGTAAATTTATTGTCAACTGGAAAACTACTGATGCTAACTGCTTCATCTCACTTAAAGACCAAACGCCAAAAATGTATCAAAGCTCCGTTGTCTATGAATTCAAATGCCCTGGATGTAACGCTAACTACGTAGGAAAAACTGGTCGCTGCTTATACACCCGAATAAAAGAACATTCGTATCATGACTCTTCCGAGATATACAACCACATTTGTAGCTGCAACGCATTCAACTTTATAAAGAATCTGCTAGAACTAAGTCCTTATGACGAAGATAGTAATATAAAATGGTCACTAACAGATTTAATATTTACTAACACTAAAATAATCGACAAATCAAAACACTGGTCTCTAATACTTTTTCAAGAGTCTATTGCTATAAATAGATTGAAACCGTCACTTAACCATGGAACTAAAGCTTCTAAGGATCTATTAATTTTTAACTAATCATATCTTGTTACTTCACTATATATATAATTGTACGTATATGTAATATCATCATCATTCATTTCCTGATCATGACCTAGTTTAGTCGAAACGTCGAAATAAATTTTCAATATGTTATCGATCTTTGGAGTATATTGTTTTGTATTTTATCAAAATACTCAGTGGTTCCCGTAATTTCTTAGATATTTATATGGCAAAATCACAGACTTACCGATCTGTTTAAAAACAATTACAGCTTTCTGGATGGTGACTGGTGAGTTAGAGTAGACATAAAAGCACAGCAATTCTGTCCTACCGTCGCTGTGCTGTTGTGTTTACTCAATTACTCACCCAGAAAGCTGCGCAAGCAAAGGCTAAATATTAATAGACTCCGCCAATTTCAAAAAGCGGGACTTCGGGATTGAAAACAGCCGTTTTGAGCATGCGCTGCGCAAATTATGTAACCAGAAACCAGCTTTTAGTCTTTAAAATAGTATTGAAATATTAGCATATTCCGCCCTCTGACTTTGGGCGTTTCAGTATACTGGGTTTCAGTTACTAGGTAACAACAAGCACACTGAAAAATTGCGTAAGAACTTGAAAATCCTACCAAATAACAAATAAAAGGCACCAAAAATCGCCATAATCAACATTTAAATTTTCTATATGAGCAAAGCCGCGATTTAGTTTTTCGCATTAATAACTCCTTTTATTTTTTAGGAGATTTTTAGTCCCGCCCGGCGGGATCAGCGGGACCGCTAGCTACGCCACTGCTAGTAGACTTTCAAACCAACCAAATTTTGTACAACTACATTTACAGTGATGGTCACGTGTAACATTGGCCTTATTCCAGAAGAGTTTTGCAGGAATTATTAATACAACCTCGATAGATGACCTAAATATTTTTTTACGAAACATGTCTAAGAACGCAGTAAATGATGTTTTTTCCGACAATTGGCTTCAGAATTTTTTTTCGGGAGCAACACCCTCGGGGACCCATAACTGTTCATTGGAGAAAGGTCAGCCACGGTCAGATTTTGAGCTGGATCCGCGCCTAAAATGTCGCTTTGTTACATATCATTTTATAATACACTTAAAACTATATACACACTATATGCATGTAGTTCCGCGATTTAGGCGGCATTTATGGCATTGAATAATCAAAATGATATGCAAACTACTTAAAAGCAATCTAAATTGAGTCTATATACGTCTACAGTGATATTTATACACCGACACACACGTAGCTACAAGCCGATAATAGAAATGTAACGTGAAATATTCACTGTTCAGAAGATACAGCTTGCATTATGATAGGACAAAGGACGGTTCTAAATAATACAAACCCAATTCATTGTTCTACTTGTGAGCAAAAATGATATGTAATCATTGCATGAGTATGCACTTTACAAAGCGTATTATGCAATTGGCTAAATATACATGTCGACGTGGCATATGAGCGAGTAACTGAAAACATATTTGATTTAAACATAATAGCTACACTTACCAGTCACAGATTATCACAATTTTGTGCCACAAGTTTCAAATTAATCTGTTTTGTGTATCCAAAATGAATCGAAAAATAGTATCTGCATTCACTGCTTTCGACGTGTAAAAACACGTACAATAATTCATATATATATTTTTATTCAAATTTAATTCATACCGGATTTGAGGAAGCCACATTTTTTCCCGGAACTGAAGACCGGATATAGCAAACAATGTTTGTGTTATGTTTCAGTTGTGAATTGCGAATTACCTATTTAATACCAAGGCGAAGGCGAAGATGTACTACATGAAAAATCTTGAATATAGATAGTCTGCTGACGTGCGTGTGTCGATTAAAACATCGCGGTCTGTGTTTGCGCAGACTTCAAGGTTTGTAGCATCAATGCATGTATCTTCACGTTGCCCCGCTGTCGAATAAAATTATTCTACTATTGGCTCGTTTGCCCAAAACCTTTTGCTAAAGCATATAATAGTTTGGTTTAGTACTTTAGTTTAAATGAGAGGATAGCTTCTGAATAGTTGCCACTTTTGAAAAAAAGTGAGAAAATGATTTTTTTGTAAAGTCTTCATACGGGAGGCGCTTCAAAGTATGGTGGACAGACAAAAAATTGCGAGTCTTCTACAATTTTATCATGATTACATACTAGAAGGGATAGTCTTTGACGATTTTTTAAAATTAAATCTAAACGCAAAATGGCGAGTTTGTACTGGCTGTTTGAAAATCGTCAATTTTGTCTTGTTGGCAGACGCCCGATTTCAATTATAATCAGCTAAAATTAAAAACCGTAAAATCTCTAAGAAAAAACAAAAAATTCAAAAATCCAAATGCACTTTTAAAGTAAGCTTACAAACCCTAATAAATGGTAAAAAAATCAAGGAAGATTTATATTTTGACTCAAAGCCAGTGCAGGATTTTACAGACACAGCCTCTTAATTGGGTATGACTAATTAGCGGAACTGCAGACCACGGAACCAGCGGAAGTGCGGAACCTGCGGAACTCAATAATTTCTCCTTTTTATTGTTCCTTCAACAATCCAAGCGATTTATTTACGTGATTTCGTTTAATCACAGGTTCATTTTGCCCATTTGCTAGCGTGCATGGCAGCTTTTTTTTGTCCACCTTCTATTTGCCGGCGTGTACGCGTGGGTTTGTGGGAGGATTCCAGTGCTTCGACTTTGAAATATCAGTACATTTACCTGAAATCAAGCTTGAAATGAGAAAAAGATGTGAGGTTCTGCTTCCTCAAAATTTCAATTTTTTAAATTTTACTGAAAAATCTACAAAAATCCCCATTACATATTTAAGACTGCTTCGTTGCTCGCTCGTTTTATGCATGCTTGCAAGCTAATCGCAATGGCAGCGATAAAAATCCAGCATAAAAATTTCAAGAGGGAATTTTGAAATACTGTGGGAAGCCGTCTGGTGTCAGCACATTCTCCATTAAATTAAAAATGCATTACATGGCCATAATTACAATCAAACCCCTTTAATATTAAGTTTCTTGTACGTTTGCATGGTGAATACAATATATTTATTAAGCTTTGTGGAAGTATTTACGTGGTGTTCCCTTTAATATTACTGTACAGTTAATACAATAAATCATATTGGAATGAGTAAATCCATACAAATTTACCTTCAAAAGAAATATTTTGAATAGATTCACCGATCTCGTCCATGTTTCTTGCTCGTGAAGTAAGCAACATACATACGCTAAAAATCAGAAATCTCACATCGTCGACATGTTTATGGTAGGCGCATTCCCGCGCCTCCCGCTGTGAGCTACGCGCCTCAATTGCCACGCGCGCATCACGCAACACTTAGCACATCAAAGGGTATAATGAATAATTATATGGATAATTAAGTAATGGGGGATATGTTGACCTAAATATTTAGGGGGGGGGATTGAAATTTCCAGCATGCAAAACTCCCATCGGTTTCTCGTTTACTACGTTTCATTTCGATTGAACGATTACCTGTGATTAAACGAAATCACGTAAATAAATCGCTCGGATTGTTGAAGAAACAATGAAAAAAGTGAAATTATTGAGTTCCGCAGGTTCCGCGGTCTGCCGTTCCGCTAATTATTAGTCATACCCCTATTAATTAATTTAGTAAAGTCAATAGGGAGCTTACGTAACTAAGACGACGACGTCCGGTAAAAAAACTCATCAAGCAGAAGTATAGCATAGAAATCTTATCTTGCATTTTCTTTTGTAATGTTTAAAGACATTTTGCTAAAAATACTTTGTTAAATATCGCTTTGTTAACTATCATTTTATGCTACATTAAAACTACAGGGTGTATCAAAAAAAGTAGACAGTTTTGAAACGGCTCTCAACCTCGCGAAGCGGCTTGAAGTATGAAGTTTTTTATTAATATACATTGCTTGGGTACTTACGGTGTAGAATAAATGAAAATATTCTGAAATTTGAATGTTTCAAACCCAGGGGTGTGCGTATTTTGAAACACATTAAAAATTGATTGCGCACGAAATTTAAACACTTAAAAGTAATTTTGAGTTGGTAGGTAGAAAATATGTTAGGTGTCTTATTGCTGTTTAAATAAAAAAACCCCTAAAACTATTGAAAATGATCTATTGTTAGAATTTCAATGCCAAGCACTAAATTGAACCCAAGAGTGGATAAACTATTGACATAACCGTCATAATTAATTGTAATACTCAGTGTTAACCATTTTTATGCCAGACAAAAAACTAAACCTACGAGTGCATATTAAAAATGCAATCAAATTTTATGCATGGGTTATTTTAGCCTATTCAATTTAATTTTTAACAATATTCCCATCAGCAAAACAAACGTACTTTACAAAGATATTTTGATTTTTTAAAAGTGCTAGCTAGGGCATTCAAATGTTAACAATAGGTGGTTTCAATAGTTTTTGGTTTTTTTGGGGACACCCTGTATATTTTTCTCAATAAGAATCGTTTTTCTGAAGAAATATTCCAATTTTAATTAAATGTCCCTTGGGAGATGTGTACAAATTAAGTAAATACATAAATTAAACATGCAAAAAGCTAATTTTGCTAAAAAATATGAAAGTTTGCGCGACGTTTTTAACGGCTTAGACTCGAGCAAATTTTCTGAAATTTTGTACAGCACCAAGTCAAAATTACTTTTAAGCATATAAGTTTTGTGCGCAAGGTATATTTAAATTGCCGTGAAAGACAGCACCCCCCGGGTGTTGAAGTTTTAAATTTCTCATTTTACCGGTTTATTCTAGATTACAAGTACCAAAACAATCTACAGGTGTATGTACCACAGAATACCACACAATTTTCTATCATTCATATTTTATGTCACAAGTATATATCATGGACTATTATTGGTTTTTTGGAAAGGTTTTCCCTGTAGTTTTTCTTCTTGTGGGGTGTTGCGGTTAGATTTAGCATATTCTAGTATTTTTGAAGCCTGACATTATTTGGATAAAATCCTAATGTACCACAGAATACCAGTGTGGCAATAAATAAGTAACGGTTTATCAAATTGAACCAGGATTTGGTCTTTGATGCTGTATGGTAATACTGTATAGATATTGCTATCTAAATTTAGTGGAAGTTTAATACTGCAGTCACTACATAATACCCATGGTATATACTACAATATATCAGGTTTATCAATAATGTTGAAAGATCGTGTTCTTTTATTGCAAATTTAATTGCTCCCTGTTATTATTGAATGGCAGGATCAAAAACAACGAATTATATTTAAACTTTATCCTCGTTACTTTTAAGAATTTTTATTAAAATATTCATTTTTCTTATTTTTGTGTCAATTAACACCAAAATTAATATATATTTACGAGAATAAAGTATTTTGCACGTTTCTTCCAAATTTTATACTGAAAATAAATACGGCAGGTATTCTGTGGTACCGAGGTATTTTGTGGTACATATATCTGTATTTTAATACAAAACATCGTACATTGAGGCGCTTTAACAGAGAGTGATTTCATATTTGTTTTTTATACACCCTGTATATGCACACTATACACACGCCATATGCATGCAGAGATGCAGTTCCTTAATTTAGGCGGCATTTAGGGCATTGAACAATCAAAATGACATGTTAACCAAACTACTTAAAAGCAATTTAAATCAATTGAGTCTATACGTATACAGTGATATATGTCCACAGCCTCAGGTACACACGTATCTACAAGCCGATAAACAAACAATAGCAATAGAAATGTAGTGTGAAATATCAGTATGTTCATGCAGAAGATATTGCTTGCATTATGATAGGACAAAGGACGGTACTAAATAAATACAAACCCAATTTATTGTTCTACTTGTGAGCAAAAATGATAACATCGCATGAGCATGCATTTTACAAGACGTATGAAATTGCTATTTGCTAAATATACATGTCGACGTGGCATGAGCGACTACTGAAAACATATTTGATTTAAACAAACACTTAGTACTTACCGGTCACCAATTATCAAAATTTTGTGCTGGAAGTTTCAAACTAATCTGCATAGTGTCCTTCAGCATCGATGGGAAATAGTATCTGCATTCAGTGCTTTCGACGTGATGAACACGTACAATAATACATACTTAAGTTATTAATATATGCTAACCGTACCGGTTTGTGGTAACCGGTTTGTTGATACACACACCTATCGTTTAGCGTAGGAAAAATAAAACAGCATATTATTTTGCATATTTGGAAACAGCTCACTACAGACAGATATATTCTCGAGATTTTTCCAGGTGCCACTCGAGCTCGTTTGTTTAGTAAGCGCATGAAGCCTGTATATGCTGCACTCCGCATGCAGGGACACACTAATTTGGGCTATATTGATGACTCATGCACTGCTTCTTAGGGACACAGTAGAAAAATGTACTCTCAATGTTGAGGCTGCAAGAGCTCCTATGGAAAGTTTAGGGTTCCGCACTCCCCATCTGGAAAAATCAGTGCTTACCCCCAACACAAGTTATTGGTTTTTTGGGGGTTGATATTAAATTCAACTTTAATAACAGTCATTCCCACAGAAGACAAGATTTTAAAAACCAAGGAATATTGTCTATCATTGTTAGGTAACAATGCTCCTACTATACAAGAGCTAGCAGAAGCACTCACAGCTTCTAACGGAAGCTACATGAAGCAAGTGTGCCTCTCACAGAACTCCCACAGTGATGTCCACTGGTGGGTGGATAACCTTGCCCTGGCCTGTAGACATATTATTCATGACAAACCATCAGTTACAATCCAGTCGGATGCATCCAAACTGAGTTGGGGGGGGGGGAGCACACAACAATTAGAGTATTGTGGGTTGATGGTCTAGCCACGGAGTACAACACAGAGGGCTCACTCAGCGAAAAAAGTGAGCAAAAAAATCCGTAACGCAGATTGGTAGTTGTCAGGGGGTGAATGCCTCGACGCACTTGCTAAGAATTTTATCCCAGCAAGTGCATAGAGGCATTCATCCCCCTGACAACCTCAAAAGGCTCTGAACTTCGCCGCCATTTTGAATTTTTCAGGGGGTGACCACCACTCTTTAGCGCACGTTTGAGCAAAAGGCCGTTACGCAAAATCATAGGAAAATAAATGAAGTGAGCCTTCTGTGTAGTACTCTGTGGTCTAGCAGTGAGAAGGCAGCACTTTTTGGTCTTACGTCATTTTGTGCAAACGTGTCTGACATTCATGTAAAATTAGGGCTGGATAACACTACAGCTTATATCAATGACATGGAAGGCTCCAAATCTGATGTATTGAACCAACTTGCACATGAATTATGGGAATGATGTATTAATCACAATATCTGGGTGACAGCGGCCCATATACCGGGGACCCACAACCTCATTACAGACAAACAATCGAGGAAATCCCAGGAGGAACATGAGTGGAGGCTCAGTAAATCAACCTATAATACCCAGGTCTTAATGTTGACTTGTTTACAAGTCGCTTCAATAGTCCGTTACCAGTTTATGTATCATGGAAGCCTGACCCATACTGTAATTATGTGGATGCATTCCCATTTGATTGGGGAAAATCAACTTTTATGCGTTCCCCCCATTTAGCTTGATCGAACGCTCTGTTCAGAAAATTGAAATGAAGCAAGCAACAGGAATCGTAGTGCCGCTTTGGCCAACACAGGTGTGGTTCACGCCCCCATTACGACTACCATACAGTCAACCATTGATCTTCAACAAAAAACCTGATAAGATTCTGAGTCATCCTTACTACAAGACACACCCAATTCCGAAACTGCAGTTGAGGTTATGTTCTGTATCAGGCAATCACTTGCTCAGTTCCAATTACCACAGCCAGTAGCCAAAGTCATCATGGCGTAACATAGAAACAGTACCACACATACATTAGCAAGTGGCTGGACTTCTAAGCGTCGTAAAGGACAGATTGATCAGTTTAAACCGAGCTTGGTTCTCGTTCTCGTTGCTAACCTCCTGTTCGTTGCTACGTTCCTTGTCAGCTACCCTTTCAGCGATCTCAAATGCAATGAGCTTCAATTCTGATCGATGTACCGCTAACACTTCTTTCCACCTTTCGCGAGTACCTTCAACTCGGCACCCTCTGACTAGACCGTCACGACCCGTCACGACCCGTCACGAGTTGTATAATTTTGCCGATTCTCCATTGCGTTGGAGGAGCCGGTTGGTCCTTCTTGATCAACACCACGTCTCCGACAACAAGATGATGTGGACCGCTTGTCGACTGCTTTCCGTGCATGTTAATTTGCCGTAACTATTTCAGAATCATCCTCAGAGATATGAAAAACTACATTCATATTAATCTAGTTTTGCCGTAACTCGTTCAAGTACTTTTTGCCGAACCGAAACCACAAATGCTAAAATCGATCCTTGCACCTTTCGACATCCCATCCAGGTACAACATTGACTGTTTTTCCAGTACGTTTCCATTTCGCATATCTGTGTCCGTGTATCAAATGAAATGGCTTTAATGGCTCATCCAGCTCGTCTTCGCTCAAGTATGCCAAAGGCCGATTGTTGATAGCAATTTCCACCTCAAACAAAATTATCTAAAGTTCTTCAATCGTCGTGTAAGCCCTCCCTAGGATCTTCTTTAAACAGGATTTAACTGTTCGTACATGGCGTTCATAAAATCCTACACACCACGGTGATGCCGGTAGTATAAATTGTTGCCTAATTCCTTGACGCGACATGTACCGCTCAACGTATCTTAATCGAAAAGTCTTGAAATTGTCATTAATCACGATGTCTGGTATCCCGCGACGAGCAATAAAACGTTTGAACCCGTGTAAAAACCTTCAATTGACAAGTCCATAGTGAGTTTCAAGTGAATAGCACGAGATGCACACCTTGTGATATGTACACCTTGTGATTGTTCTAATTGCTCTTTACATAGAAGTCCGGCAAAATCCAGACCGGTAACTTGAAACGCGCACCCCGAATGGTCGACTCTAAATTCTGATAAATCTGGTGATGCAGGATTTCTGATACCGCTTACAAACAACACACTTTCGCAAGACATTCTTTCCAGTCTTTCTTTCCCTTTATAATCCTATATCTCGATCGCATTCATGCTAGAGTTGACTCGACGCCGTGGTGCATCGTTGCTTCTTGCGCATCCCAAAAAATCAGTTTTGTAAAATGACTGTCACTTCGTAGAAGGACCGGATATTGCTGTTCGCATCTTAACTTCGAATTTGCAAACCGTCCTTTTACATATTATTTTTTGTTGTATTTATAAATGGGTATTTATATGTATATTGTTAGCATGAATATAGCCTGTGCACAGACCTAAATCGGAATGATTAAGGTCTGTGAATACTTGGAAGATTTCTTGTCCATGCATAAATTAAATCTCAAGTTTTGAAGAATTAATTTATGCAACATTATAATATAATACATCAATTGACATCAATTGATGTATTTAAAATGGCGTTTTTTGGAAGGAAATTTTCAATTTGCTTTAAAGTTAGCGTGTCCATTTTTCCTTTAACAACTCTCGACGATAAATTGCACTAGGAGCAAATATTTGCGATGTAAACCTCGAATAATTAGCATATTTAACTTAATTTCGTTCTCATCCTTTTCTCGGCCAGGACAAGCAATGCTTCAAGTCTTAACAGACCTTACTCTTTTAGAGTTAGGTCTGTGAACAGGCTAGCATGTATATAGTAATAGTGTTTCTATATTGTTATTACATCACTCAATGTAACTAGTGCATGTCGGGATAGCTGTACTTTGCTACCTCGTGTTCGTTAACGAGAGGACAAGATATATACTGTTGACGCTTGATGTAAATCGATATTTTATATTAATCGATATTGTTTTAAAAAAAATCTGTACACCAGAATATCAAAATGAGTTTAACAGTAAGCTATGCCAATTATGCATAATCGAAGACGGTGTGCATGTGCGGTCAACGTTCTAGACATCAATTTTAATTTAAGGCTTCTGTCCAAATGCCTGCCTCGTCTCTGGGCGCTTGCTGATAGGACGACACAATGTATAAACAGTTTACATGAAGTACTCTCTGGCGGCATAAGTGCCAAAGGCCAGTGGCAAAGGAAGTTGTGCCGACGTGCAGTACTTCATGTAAACTGTTTATATAATGCGTCGTTCTATCAGCAAGCGCCTGGGGACGAGGCAATCTAAATGCGAAAACTGTGAACTATAAGCGTACAAAGGATGATGGGTTATTGTTTATTCGTGGCCCTGTAAATTTGCTGCTGCAAAGAAATATTAAATTCGATCCGTGTTAATAGATGAAAATAAGCAATAACCCGTCATCCCTTACTCGCTAATTGTTCAACTTACAGTTTGCGCTTTTGGAAGGACCTTATAAACTGTATATAATAGCCCAACGTTCGATTTACTATACATGTAAATATTGTTGGTGATTCCATGATTGTGCAGTTTGTTCCTGTTTCATGCTGTATTATAAATATTTAAATGTACATGTTGAGTAAGGCGGTCCTGTGCAATACGCGTGCTTTCGCTTTAACGGCATTTTTATAATTCATGCTTGGAATAAATGAAATGAAAGCAGTTCAAAACTATAAATGCATTTCTACAACAGAAATCCTAGCTTTGGATGTAGTGTCATTTTCAATGCCGCCAGCAGTGCCATTGACTGCACCATTGACGGCAGGTTCTTTTTTACTTTGCTCCAGATTATTGAGAATAAATGGACTATTTGTTTCTGGTATAACAGCGTTACCATTCTCCATTGCCTTGTTTGTATGAGAAGCAACAGCTGGAATATCTTTGTTATCCTCTCGTCCAAAGTCAGCTTCTTTAGATGTACTTTCCATTTTCTTGGCCGAGTCGTACGGAGCTGGCCCGATAATTGATAACACCGCCGGCAGGAAAAACAGACCGTGGAAGACACCAAATACGACCACGCCAAACAAAATCTTAAATAAAAATCGTAGAATAAAGCGTTATTTTCCTGTTCCCTTTTCGCATTTCTTCCTTAATTTTAAATGTTAACTTCTAAAAAGTTTATTCAAGTTTTGGCACGTGCACAGTTTAGAAATTTACTCTCATAATTTAGAGTCGTAAACTTAGTAGTGGTCTAGTCTGCATCCTGTTAACTTAGGTTATTCAGTTAGGTAATATGTGTACAATTTTATTGTGTAAATTTTCTTTCCAGAATCGAAAGCTTTTTGTTTTGTGCCAATTCAAGCTTTTTGTGGGAAATATAATTTATTCAAGTGTTTTTAATTAAACAAACCATGATATTCATTGTTGAAAGTTACCTTTTTGAAAATCCTTAGTGATACTGTGGCAACGTTGACAAGATTGGAAATTTTCAAAAATGTTTGTTTTTATAAACAAAAAATTGTCATTAATAATTCTTACCCTGAAGAATGTGATAAAGACATGTGATTGAGAGGTAGCCAATGGTACAATAGCCAGGAACGTACTAAAACCGCCATTCCATACCGCTGGTCCAATATCGCGGTACATCTTTATTATTCTCTCTAAGGAAGACAAAACATGCAATATATCGTTTTAATTTAGCCACTAACACAACTAAGGAACGAGCGAACCATGAGCACAAATAAACTTGCTTCAAAAAATATTTCTTTGTTTTATAAACTTTTAAACTTGTGAAGTTTTTCCACAAGTTTAGCTTCATTCGTTTAAGTGTAGCACATGAACTTCTATTAACCTTCATATTTATCAATCAATCTTGCGACTTGCAAGCAAAGAGATAAAGTCTTGCACCAAGTCTCAAAGGAAGTAAAGGCGTGTGGATTAATGGACAAATTCTAGTAACAATGAACAAAACACTCAGCTTGTACAAAGCACTCCTTTATGAATATGATTTAAGATAAAATATCAATATTTACCTTTTCTGCTCCCAGATTTCACCAAGAACGTGTGTCCAACGTGAGATGCATAGTCCACGGATAAACCAATGGCGATAATTATCACAACTGTTGATATTGTGTCAATCGTCAAACCCCAGAAATACATCAGTCCAGTAACATCCACCTAAAATCATGGGATCAGTCACATATGAGATAATGTTAATATAATAATTCTCAATGTTGATATATTAATCCTTAAATATAATGTTCTTTGAGATGGCTAATGTTAAGTAATCCTCAAATTACTCATTAAATTCAACCTTAAGGCCTGGTTTATACGCCGCATTTCAGTCCCGTTGCAATGCAATTGAAACAATAGATGAGATGACGTGCGTGCCTGGTGTTTATACTCACATAATGCGACAAACGTTTTAATTTCAGTAATGTTATATGTTTCAGGAACGTGGCGTACGTACGGTTCTTGGTAGAAGCAAATTCTACCATCAGATTCTGAAGAATACACGAGTCTGGCTTCTCCGTCAAGTTGGTCTATATATAACTGAAACGCGACGTATAAACCAGACCCAAGTCACACGTACGTGGTGGCACGATAAAGCTATTACATATACAGATATTATTTAACAACATTTCAGTGGGATAATTAAAAAATATCCAAAAGCTTGTAAGCTACTGAAATCAGCCGAAAACATGCATCGTGTATAAAACTTGGTTGAAGTCTGTATTCGAGTTGCCCACATATACATGATGTATGCAACGAATGTTACAAAACTAATCTACTTGCCTTATGTTACGGGTATTTGTCTCAGTTGAATGCATTGATTATATATGGTGTGAGTTTACACTTACTACAGTAAATACAACACAAAGGAAAACCAAGAATGATGTCATGGGACTTGCAATGATCACCAAGGTTACCACAAAAACAACTGCCATTGCGAGTAAAACATTTCTGAAAAGTTCTTCAGCCATCACCTGAATAATAAAGTATTTACACTCGGGTTTTAATAGAAAACCTTTAATATAAAACGGGAGGAGGGAGAATTGGTTATAAAACTTCAGAAACCGAAACTACTATTGATCCTGACATGATTTGCGTCACAAACTTACAAACAAGCTGCTCTGACATCACTAAACCTTGCGCCAGCCCAGGTTAAAGCTAACCGACTAACCAGCGCATGTTTAGTTTTTAAAATTTCCTAGGGGACCGTTCAGCAAGGGCATTATATTTAACATGTTCCCACCTTATGGCTCTCAGCAAACAATATCAATCTGTTGTACACAATAGGATCGGTACTGAAGCCAATACTCTCTATCATATCTCTGAGTTTATCCATTGCTTTGACGTGATCTTGAGTTTCTGTTAGAACCTTCATAAATGCTCGAATCCGAGTGGCCTACGAAGAAAAAAATGAATAGTGACACATTGCTGTTGATGTGCGTAGCTTTATCCACTACAATCTTTTGTTTCGCACATAGTTGTGTCGTGACAGAAACTTTGCCGAATTTACCATCTAATTGTTAGCATTTTCAGAGAAATTCCGTTTCACAATTATTTTGATACTGCAGTAAACCAACGATTTTTTTTATGTTTTAACGGATACTATACCGAGGTTAGTTTTCACAACCCACTTAATTTGTGTTAGGGTTAAGGTTAGAGTTACTGCTACTTTCAGATCTTAATACCTTATAAAATCATCAACACTAAAAAATAATTTACTACGCGTGCTCAAGGGACGATGGATTATTGTTCATTTAGGCGAACTCACGGAATTGCTTTTCTAGCAAGTAAATTTGCCGTCGTAAGTTTCCAATGCATGTGCCCTGGATGCTGTTTAGAAGCAATAAGTCCGTGTTTAAAGGTGAAAATAAGCAATAATCCGCCATTCTTTGTGCGCTCATATAGTTTACAGTTCGTCGTCAGCACATCACGTACCACAATTTTGTCTTTATCTTTATTCCATTTTATATCGTTAAAAAAACGTTTTCCACTTGAACTGTTCAGAAATATGTTTAACTGGTTGTAAAATTGAATCTCAGGCTCGACAGTTGCAGCTAGTTAAAAAAGAAAGATAAATATTATGAGACGTTATAAACAATATATTTTATCTCATACTGGCATATAATTGTTTTTGGTACTTTTAAAGACAAGAATGATTAGAATTTAAAAAAAACCCTATCTTCTGTATCTAATATGTATTTATGCATGAGTTTATGATAGGCAACAACAAATACAAGTTCAGAAAAAAGTCCGTAACGATTTCAAAGCATAAATATACTTACATGCATTATTGACATACTGTGGTACAGTATTGTTCGCCCATTTGATGTAGTTTTCATACCAGTTATCAATGCTATTCTCTGACAAGTACTCAGTCTCACTTTGTAAATCTTTGTTAAGTTGATGCAGCAGTTTTTGCTCCTTGAAATAGTTTATTGATGCTTCGAATAAGAAGTAAAATTGTTAGTTGAATTATGCACAGATAGTCATAATTTTTATTGATTTACCTAAATCTAGATTCATAAGCAATTTTTCAAGTTTACCTGTATAAAAAGTTATCGGCTGTCCACCTTGGACGAATTTCTGTAATATGAATTATTTTTCAGTAAATTTTATTTTAACTTGGTAATATATGCAGATCCACAATAGTTTTTACAAAACATGCTTAATGCTTAAAACGGCAAATGCAAATCAGGCAGTTCTTGCAATTCAAACGACTTTACCATACAGTACACTATGCATGTTGCCATTTTCCGCGGTACAAGCCTTGTCGTAAGAATCGCGGGCATGACTTCTTCTGGCCGAAGTGATTGAGTGAATGCTATACCATTGCAAAAACAATCTAATAGTTGTCCTATACTTTTGTTTGTTCACATATTCACTCACATACGAGAGGAGAAAATCTCTGATTTTTACGACAATTGTGAACTAGGCTTTTTTTAAAAATATACTTGGAAGAAGTACCTCATCATTTAAATCCATATAATCTCTCACGACTGTTCCAGGAGGAAGAAACCATTTTTGTTCAAATTGCTGTTTTAGTTTTGTTGTACCATAAATATTCACACCAAACAGACTTGCAACAATTATCAAAATAATGATCTGGAAATGAACAATTAATGCAAATTATATCTAATGTCTAGCTTTTTTCGTTTGCAAAAAGCTGCTGCTTGGCACTTCTTTTAATATTTCTGACATTTAAAACATACGTACAAGAGGCCTTTAAAAGAGCCAGAACGCTAATTAAAATAGGGTTTATGAGATAAAATTAAGACGCGTGGTTCAAAAGCGTTTTTCTTGGACAGCTAAACCGCTCGTGCGAGGGTTTTTGTGTATATGAAAACCCGAGCAGCTTTATATCTATTATATATACATAAATCCCGATGCTGCAGGTATTTAACCGATATAAGATTAAGCAGGTTTCTAAGAGATTTTTATTGCTTTTTTTTCCTTTTCGACCTACTTATTGCAGTAGGGAAGGTATCTTAATGCATGTAAAACGATCATAAAACTCTCAGTACATCAACTGGGGAAACTGACTCCATCATAAATTAAAATTACCTAAAGCACCTATGATAACTGTCACGAGGACTTAATTGTTATATACAGAAAGGTGTTACGCCGCTGAAACAAAATTTTCATTCATCCTGTTAAATTGCATGATCAATAAAATTTCAGCTTGTTATAAATATAAACATACCTTTACTGGTAATTTCATGATCCCATGTCCAATCACTTTTTCATAAAATATTTGTAAATAACTTTTCTCTCCACATTCATTGGGTTTGTAATCTTGGGGTAAAACAACACAACAACAACAACCATCGCGACGCTTGTCACTCCTAAAAAATCATAGAAATATAGCTACTAACGTTTGTTTTCACGAGGTCCTTGTTTGCCCATAACATAAAGCTGGGTTGCTAGCAAAACACCTGGAAATTTATACTAAAACAGGCTCGATGATTACAAGCTGGGTGCATGATTACAAGCCTATATTCACTTCGCCTTCGGCTCAGTGAACTTGGTAATATATGCAGATCCACAATAATTTTTACAAAACATGCTTAATGCTTAAAACGGCAAATGCAAATCAGTCAGTTCTTGCAATTCAAACGACTTTACCGTACAGTACATTATGCATGTTGCCATACAGTACATTAAACGACTTTACCATACAGTACATTATGCATGTTACCATACAATACATTAATCACCTTGCCTTCGGCGACTAATCGTTAAATAGTAACTAGTTGTAGTGGAATATTCTTACCTTCTGGCGTCAATTGAAAGCCAAGCTACGAAAAACGTCGTTTGCAAAACATAATCACAAAAAATACCTAAAGATAAGAGAAACACATTAACCGCATAGTATGTATGAATGATTAGAACTATATGTGTTTGTGCCATTATCATTAATTTTAAATACTTTTATTAAAGAAACAGTGAAAATTTTGATCACGAACAAAATTTACTAAACAACTCTATAGCTTAAGTCTGAAACCATACCCACAGCAGCGTAGAAACAGAAAGACTGAAGTCCAGGAATGATCTGGAAACAGCAAAAAATAGAAAACAGTTATGTTGTATCAGTAAAATAAATCATCGAAGTGTTTTCAGGATAATTACGTGTTACAATTCCAAAAGTTGGCGATAACTTGTGTCACAAAAGACTAAAAATGTACACTTTGGGAAGGTTGAACACCAAATCGGACGATATTAGATACTACTCGCATGGTTAAACCCACGGTTGTAAAATCCGATAATAAATTTTCTTACATACCGTGGTTCCACCAATAAGGAAAGCCAAGAGATCAGTAAATGTCGTAATTGTAATGGATGATCCCTGCACAAAAAGCAAATGAAATTATTATGTGAACGTGTTTTTTATTTGATATAAAATTTAATAGAAACGAGCGAGTTTTGCCAATCAGAATTTGCAGTTGTGGGATTCTCTGTCGTTAAGTTTTTCTGAGTAGTAAGAAAAACATGCTGTATAAAGCCAGCAAACATACCGAAAAAGTAGCAAAAGTTTTCTTCGCCGTCATAATTATTTACATACTATTCTTCAAACATGACGATTTCACCGGAAAAAGTGTTCGATGAAACGTTACATTTCAAACGTGAACAAACGCGTAAAATAGTTTATACATGCTTGAACGTAAATTTCAGTAAAGCAAAACACTAAAATCTAGTAATCTTTCGACTTTCTTTCAAAATCATTATCAAGCCTATTACTTATTATATAAGCGCATCGACAACTTTTAAGGGGAAAAGGCTGGGAATAGACAAAGCGACAAATACATTTCTTGTCATTTCCACGCTCATTTTTGCCCACTTTCCAATCCCAGCTCCATTTCACCTTCACGTAAATAATCAATTTGTTTCATAGACAGTCACTTTGTATAATCGAAATACTAGATCTATGTGTCTTGCTTTATTTAAAACTCTAATTCTTGAATTTGTAACTGCTGTTAGTTCATTTTTCATAATTAACAATTTTAGTAAAATACGATGATGTGACTTATAGAATACGTACGGCGTGTTTTAATGCCAGTCCAATCCGTTCTTCAACACTGTTACTTTGATGAATATGAGCTGGAATATTTGACCAAGACTGTACGATAACAAATAAATCATCCACCCCAATTCCTGGAAAATTTGACATTAAAATTCATGAATAATGAGCATTTTGGCTAATAAGATCATTTCATTTTGTTATGTGAATGGACTTTCAAACACGACAATGCATTGTATCAAACACCAGTGTTTGGTCATCAAACACTGTTGTTTCATTTATGTTGTTTAACAAAACACAAGAAACGATTGTCTATTAGCACATAATCATTATCACGAACACAACAATGGTTATTAACACTCAACGATTGTTTATAGGCACACAATCATTAGTACACAACATTAGTTATTAATAGATTAAGAAATTCGTTGAGCAGAACATGAGTACACGAATATACCCCTCCCCCCTCAATATAGGGAATGAACAGTAGATCCTCTCAGTTGGTAAAAATTCCGTGTTCTCATATAAATCTTAATCCAAGCCCTAAACCAAACCCTAATCCTAACAAGCGTTTTATTTGTCATGTTTTAACTTTGATGGATTGAAGATTTGGTTAGATTTAGGGCTTGGATTAAAATTTGATTTCGTGTACTGAGAACACGGAATTATTACCTCTCAATTGAAGTTTAAGTGTCCCCGCATATCGCATTACGCATATCATTACCATTATGCCAGCCAGGAGATTGCATTTTCTGGCCAATGAAAACGCTGAAATGGCTGGTGGCTGCCAGTAAACTGCATAATAATAGCGCGCCACTTTGCACTGAGTACTAGTGCACCTACTGTCTATTCCTTATACTGTGCTATTACTGTAGATTGAGTAATATACGAGAAGGGGCGAATTGAAATAATGATAAAACGCAGTTGTTTGAGTGTATTTTTTTATCAAGTATAAAGCCATTTCATATGACCTATTATCGTTGACATAATTCGATAATAATCGTATGAATTATTGATGAGCATTTGAAGGTATCTTACCAAGTAAAAGAAATGGCAATGTTGTATGAGCTGGTCCATAAAACAGTCCGAAGGCACTACAGAGGCCCATGGAAACACCAACTGATAATCCTACACTAATGATCCCACCGAGAGCTATCCAAGCCTGCATTGAATACAAAATTAAATTTAGAAGAACAATTGATAAGATATTTGATAAGGTAAGGCTGATGATGATGTAGAAACTATTCACAATTATGCTTGCATTTTTAAACAGTTTAATTCCTATTTGTGCCGGTAAGAGATAAACATCGAGAAGGATCATGGTATTTAAGTCACAGAGAATGCAGATTCACGAAATTAAGGTAACTATAGAAGAAGTGCCGCGCGTAATTCAGTATTTAATTGTGCAATGATGAAGACACCTTTATTTCCAATCTTGTGAATTTTCCGAGAATAATGATGACGTAAAGAAGAATAATTAAATAGCCACTGGTAAGCAGAACAACATCTCCTGAAATGGCATCTGAAGAAATTTCACCAAATCTGGAAAAAACAAGGTGCATGCATTGATTAAGAGAAAATGAAAAGAAACGAAAAATCTGATCAAAAATCATAAAATCATAAGAGCCATTACTTTGTTCTGGTGAAATATAGTATATTACTGTATTTTTCAAAAATTTTCTCAAATTCTTCATCCCATTTTTTGCCACGTGGATCAACCTTGTAAAAGGCAGTAAAATGTTTACATTTTATAAATCCTTTGAGCTTTGATTATGAACAAACAAATGTTCAAATCGGGCAGATCATTGGCAATTACAACATTTGTGGGTTTTCGTAAATATAATGCAGATGAACCAATATAGGAGCTTTCAAATGCATGTCAAAAACTGGCAAAGTATCAAAAACAAGCTTTCCTAGCATTTATCTGTGAATATCATCGTTAAGATGACTTAAATTATCAGGATGTATGCGTGCACAAATTAGGCTTCAGTGTACTCACATTGTCTGCAGGATCTACAAGGGAAGAATTTCTTTTATAAAAATACGATCCTTTCAGCAGTTGTGCTCCAGATATGCTTCCATTTTTTGTGTAGCTAATATCAGCTAGAACCCTTGCTATGCTGAACACACTGTTAGAATATGGGCTAAAATGAAATATTAATGGGAGTAGTATTTAACAATTTTTTGCCAAAGGCGAGGTGATTATCGGGGAATATTCACTAAGACGAAGTCAAGGTGAATATTTCCCGATAATCACCGAGCCTGAGGCGAATATTCCCCGATAATCACCGAGCCTGTTTTACATAAGTGAATTTACAGAACAACTGGATTTTTATAAAATTTATTATCTTTGTAGGCGGCTAGCGGCCATTTGTAAATTTGTTTTTACTGTTGTACTCACCTGTAGGTGAATATAAGGAATCTCACGTCAAATTTTACCAATCATAACGTCAGATTTCTTTTACTCACTTGTGTAAAAATACTAATAGATTATATGCTCTTATACAATATGAAGTTTGTTTATAAAATTTTTAACACACATTTTTAAAAACATAAATCATTACCTAAATCATTTACCTCGTAGGAAAAGAGTGTTGAAATTACTGAAATTGTTGAAATTATATCCGGCAAAATCTAGAATTTTTAAAAATTAAATTTTTAACAGTTTGTTTTATCTTGAAATCCTCTAACCTGAAACGTCCTCTGTTGTTGATGACCGCTAATACTTGTTCGTCTGTCAGTGCATTTATTGTGTTGGCATCAAATGACCACAGTTCGAGAATTGATGTCAAAGAACATACATCGCCTTTTCTAAAACGCGAAATGAAATAATTAATAGTGCATGCATAAGTGTAGCCATGGCAAAAACAAAAAAGCGTATTTGTTCTTTATTCTTAAAACGATCAGGGCACCGAAACCTAAAGTTAGATAACAATTTAAATATTCAAATAGAGTTTGAAGCGTTCTATGATCTTCAAATTAATAATAACTAATTATATTTATAATAAAATAATTATTATTAATTTATTTTTTATTAATACTTTTGTAATATTTAACTAGCAATAAAGAACGAACCAATATTTAGTTTTCCTATAAAGAATGGACAAGTAGGACACTAAACATACTAACATCACTTCCTATCAGACTAATGCAATCATGCACATGCAGACCAACTGATTAAAAGTCTTCATCAAACATACCTGAAACACATGCCTTTCCACCCAAGTGTCTCGTTTTCAAAGGTGACTCTTATATTGGCAATCATCTGATGCATTTCAAATACCTGTCAACGTAAATATCCGTATTCATATAAAGTTCAGGTGCTTCAGAGATCGTGACCGTAATTATTAAGCACACAAGCATGATGGATAATATTTACCAAATATGGAATTGGTGACTACAGCCACAGTGAATTTCACAAGTACAGATAATTCGATGAAGGTTGTCCTTCCAAAAACTATGAACGCGCAAGGGATAACGGGTTATTGTTTATTTTCACCTCCAGATCTAAACTCGGAATTATTTCTTTGAAACAGCATCGAGGGTGTATAGGAAATTCACGACGGCAAATTTACTTGTTACAAAGCCCTGAGTATCCGGCCCAAAGTAAACAATAACCCATCATTCCTTGCGCGCTCATAGTTCACGCTTTTAGAAAGACAACCTTATTTGAATTAGCTGTATCCAAGCGATTTCCTTTTTTCCCGTCAACTTTTACACGCCCTCGACAAGCTTTCGGATACATTTTACAGTGTGGCTATGCCAAAGCTGGCCATTTTTATACGCCACACAGCATGTAATACGCGTGCGCGTGAAAGTTTTCTTAGTTATTTACACATCGACATTAGACATAAGTAAAACGCCCCACATCAACTTATAATCAATATACATGCATATACTTTAGTCTTGATAAAAAACAAGTTTCCCAAGCTTATCTAAGTCATGCATGTATTCTTGTACGCTGTAATTTTTTTACTGCCATATCAGATATCTGAGAATACCATACTTATGAATTATATGAAGTACGATAGTCGTGCGCATGTAACTATGCGGTCAGTGGGTACATGCGAGTTAATCTTAAATATCATGCAGGTATGAAAATAAGTCATGTCATGCAAGTCGATCTAAATGTCGGTATGAAAATCGGTCATGCTTCTATAGGCAGCTGATTTTAGGCGAACCTGCTTCATAACCTCAGCTGTCAGAACATTTGGTTTTTCAAGAATAAAGTTAACTTGACTTGATTCCTCTGGAAACATTTCTTCCACCCATTTCCTATCATCTTGTGCTTTGGCATCCTGAGGAACCCAGAGTTTTTCTCCACGACTTTCTTGTTCAAACCTGAGAAAACCCACCATACAGGCAGCACACACTATGAGTGACACAAATATTGTTATCCATGGACTGCCGCCAACAGTTTTACCAAGCCTGGAAAATATAGAACGAGTTGAAAATATATGCATCGTGGTAAACAGATATGATCTTCAAGAAGTAAGAAGCGGTAAAGTCCGTTGTGAGAATGCAAATGTTCTGTGAGGTAAAAAGCCCAAATTTCGTGTTGTCATGGCTTTTTTAGTTATTCTAATCATCTGTTAGGATTTAAACTCGTGCATGTCTACTGTAAAATTAGTTTAAATTAATTTAAAATCTCGCGCAAGGAAAATAATGTCTCAAGGGTGATATTTTTGAACTATTAAAACGAAAAGAAAGGTCTGGTGTACATTGGGATATCTGGTGTGTTATGTTTACGCTTCATGATTTTGTTCAATAAACGAACGCGGGGCAACTAAATTAGAAACATTACCATGCATAGCAAATGAAAAATCAAGATATGTTAGGGAAAACGATGGATACACTATCATAAATCGCGTCATTGGAATTTTTTGCACAGGGAAAACTCGTAATCGCGTGTATGTCAACATAATAATTAATAAAGAGATCTCTGTACTACGCTTTGACTTTTGTAATAAATTGCAGTTGAAACAATTTAATATCTGAAGTATACATAAGTATTAAAAATACTTCAGTTGAAGAGCTGTTGACTTTTTTAGGCATGCTAGGAAACATGATAGATTCTAGAAGACATACTTGACTCACCAGCTGTTTTAATGTCCTCACTGGCTGCATGCCCCAAGCGATAAGTACAGTATATGAACGGTTTTTTACCGTACGTAATTTAAGACAGCAACATTTATACTTAAAAATCTCTTTAAAATTAATTGTACACTGACATTTTGTCAACAACGAAATGAAGAGAAAATTTAAGAGAAAAACACCTTAATTGCTTCCGCCGTTTTTATGTCTCGAAATCACAACACCGCACAGCAGTAATGCTGAGCTCTACAGTGACTTGAAAACATCCGACAAGACTAAACATTTCATAATATCACGATGATAAGAATGTACAAGTAAAAGAGCCTTTCACAGACATGCCAAAATCTAGCATGCAAACGTTTTAGTATTTAACACTAAGCCTCGCTCACACTTGTCGTAAGAACCGGAGATGGCTTCGCTTGGCCGATGTGATTGAGTAAATTATATATACCATTGAAAAAGCAATCTAATATTTGTCCTATACTTTAGTTTCTACATTTACATGCGTGAGAAGGACAAATGCATGCATGCAACATTGTGGCGTGAAGGCACAAGTTGTAAGAAGATTGGAACAAGTTGCGCTGTATATCATCTTAACAATCACAACGTTGTTGGTTCTCAAACTCTCTATCGCAGTTCTTTGACATCTTTGACCACGTCTTTTGTCGGTGATTACTGATTGGAAAAATATTTTCTGCACACACTTTTGACTTCGCTCAATATTTACGCCAAACATCGCTTATGACTTGTTGAAACAAAGTATGAGGAGTATGCTCCCCCCACCCCAAGCTTGTTACAGAAAATAAGGAGAACAATTTGTTTCAGGCAAAGTTAACTCGTTAACAACGCGTTAACGAGATTTTACAGGCGAGTACCTTAGGAACATGTATATAGTTATCATGCATTCACCAAGTCCGTCACTGCCTAGCAGATGTTGCATGTATGCAAATGATCGCAGCAACAGATTATCAGAACATCACGTATTATACTAGACGTTGAACTTATGACTTGAAGTGGACGCGATAATTTCTAGCTAACCTAGTATATATTTTAAAGCCAGGAACAATTTATTATCATATAGCAATGTCTATACTGAGACTTGGAAATGGAGACAGATAAGGGAAAACTAAATGACTTGCCTGTAGAAAACACTCTCTAAACTGCTGCTTATGATGTGACTGAACTTTTCCAATATTCCCTTTTTGCTTGATTCTGTTTTGGTTGCCATATTAATAAAGGGATAAAATCAATCTTCTTCTTTTACGATAGTAGTGGGTAGATAGACGCAAGTCGGCTCAAGTCCCAAAAAGGCACTAAAACAAATACAGACTTTTTAACAGTTATATGTACACTGTTTAGATTGACATTAAACATACATATTTACAATAATAACGGTGACGTTGAATAATAATTTAGAATCATATGTTTTTTAGTGTCTAATCTGAGTAGCACCCAAACAGAGCAATATCAATCTGCTTCCTGATATATGCCTACGGCTGAGTGTCACATTTTTCGATATCATTGACATTGTTTACAATGTAGGACTGAATTTTGTAATATAAAACATAGAATACATAGAATATACTCCTACGGCTATATCATAGTAGATAGTTGCTAACGACGTATGCCTTGTCTTAATGACATCCTTCAGGTTTACGTTTAAAACGCATAGTCAAGAGACGAGTCTATCTATCTCCTTGCTTGAACTCTGGTGAATTGAAGGCAAAAATCAGCTTAGTTACGTTACAGTTTACCTTCTATGAAGTACTTCCAAATCACAGGAATATTCTAAATTTTAGTCTGTCTTGCGAATGTCGAGCAACAGCAGGTATGATTATGTTTTGAAATTTACATGTGAATATATTATACGTAAGAATGATTTAAAACCAAAGAATATTTATAGCCAAAGAATTCTGAAGCACACAATTAACTCTAACTAGTTATGTAATTTCCGCGTAGGAGGATACTGTTAGCGTTTGTAGCAAGATCAAGCAATGGCGAATACTAGCATGAGGATTGTGAATAAAGTTACAGGCATTAAGACAAAAATATTCATAAACCTCAAGCTACGTCACCATATTCCTGTTTGATTACCGAGCAGTAATCAAAGAAGGCTATACTCCATACTATAGTATAGTAAATTTCGCATGATTATACATGTGCTTTGCATGCTGTTGACGTAAAATTTATAGTAGACATTTTAGAGAAATTCCTTGCTTTAAAAATCCATGCACTCTGGACTTGTCTAAAACATATATTCTCCAAAAAGTCTGGAAGAATGATTACGTAATACTATATAATTGCGCGACTTTGTGCCGCCTGTATATGTACTGTAAGAACCGAGATGAAGGCTTAAAAAATAGTGTTCACTGACAACTTCTTACTTTTATAATTTTAAATCCGAGAAAACGATTCTCTACTTGCATGCCCTGCTGTATTTTTCACAGAAGATACACTCCACTAATGTATGCTTCCAAAATATTTTGAATTCCTACAACAGTATAAGGCCTTATTGATAGGGATAACTTCTATTAAAAATATAAAGAAATAACTGTGAAGCATGCATATGAGAAATGAATCAAGAATTCCTTGAAATATCCTAATTCAAGTTAAAAAAGGCTCAGCAATGTCATTTAGTCGGCGTCCAACTTGAAAAAATCACGAACTTTCACAAGCTTGTCTCATTTGTGCAAAAGGAATCCGTTATTATAATTATAATAATTATTATTATTATAACTTTGTACTAAAGCTTTGTATTTACTATGTGCCTAAAAAATTTAATAAACAATCTCTTAAAATATAAGCCGGTTATCTCCAGTACGACAAGTACATTTGGTCGCATTTGTGATTTGTCATAGATTCTGGGTCTGGTGTAGTATTAATAATACTGTTCAATACGGCTTATTCAGAGACGAAAGATATTGATTCGCTACTAGCCTCAAGACATCACGATCAAACTACGTCAGTGTTATAGTATTGCGTATTACATGATGAGGTTTCGTTATAACAGTCTTGCGTTTTTGCCTTTGCCTTTAGACTCATGCATCAAACCAGATGCTCCTAAATCCTAATCAATAAAATGTTACACGAACAACTTTCAGTTGATTGTTCATTCCTCCATGACGTGAAAGAAATTCTTTAACAAAAAAAGTCGGGTTTGTATTATGTGGACACACTTGAAGTTAAATAACATTGTGCATGTTGAATTGCTGAACAAATTAATTTAATTTTATACAATATTTTTGCATTATAAATATAATGAATGCATTAAAACAAGTAAAAATTTGACTTTATTATTGTACGCTTGTAGAGCTATATAGAATTCAGAGGCTACCGATACAATTTCTAACACGCATTATCATAACACTCAACATTTTACTTGTCCTATTGTTTATTCTTTTTAAGAATATGACGAACCAAAGTGCAGGTGCAATCAAAGTCATGAATAATACAAGTACTTGTGCGACGTGCACGTGCATGACACACGAGCACCGTGCATGCATGTGATGTTGAATATATGCATCTTGTATAATCCTTGCCAGTACACTCGATCCGAACGTTGTATCCCAATAAAATCATTGTATCCAATAAATAATTGGGATTATCACGGTTAGGGTTTGGGTCAGGGTTCATTTTATATGCATGAAATGACAATTCCAATAAGTATTGGAATTATCAAACGTTGTACCTAATAATTTTATTGGGGCACAACAGTCGGGTCGGTTGGCCAGTTAGTTCACACTTTCAGTATTCTGTGTGACAGCGGTGATTACTCTTGGGCTCCTGTCAAGTTTTCTTCAATATCATATCGAAAATTTGAATAGCAGCAACACACAGAAATGTACTGACGGCATGGCCTCATCAGTACACGACGAAGAGAACATTGTATATGTTAACAACAGTTTTAATCGTATCTGTTGGATTTGGATCCAATTAGCTGTGATATATCATTGTCGAACTAAGTATTGCTCAGTGCTGGATTAATATAAACGAGTTATGTTTACGAAATTCAGCACTTAAATGTCATAATTCACATGCGATACTCGTACTCAGACCGCGTAGCTAAGATGGTAGAGAATGACGCTATAGCAACATCAAGGTCGTGAGTTCGATTCTCACCGCGGTTAAAGTATATATATTATATATAGAACTATATATCTTGTCACTTTTATAATATCTGTGTGCCACATCCGCGCCCAAACTTTGTCTTCATATAAATTTCAGGATGTGCAGCTCCTACATTAGCTACACTGTGCTAATTAACCCCAAAAGGGCGAAACAGCTGTCCACAGTTGCTGATGTTAGCGGGGCACTCTGAGGTCATAGTCCATTTATGGCTCTTTACGCTGCTTCGAAACTACGACATGTAGCTCGCATGCGTTTTAGAGATATGACTGAATATATATATATATATATATATATATATATATATATATATATATATATATATATATATATATATATATATATATATATATATATATATATATATATATTCAGCAACAATATGATACTGAAGAAAACTTGACAGGAGCCCAAGAGTAATCACCGCTGTCACACAGAATACTGAAAGTGTGAACTTACTGGCCAACCGACCCGACCGTTGTGCCCCAATAAAATTATTAGGTACAACGTTTGATAATTCCAATACTTATTGGAATTGTCATTTCATGCATGTAAAATGAACCCTGACCCTAACCCTAACCGTGATAATCCCAATTATTTATTGGATACAATGATTTTAGTGGGATACAACGTTCGGATCGAGTGCACTGGCAAGGATTATACAAGATGCATATATTCAACATCACATGCATGCACGGTGCTCGTGTGTCATGCACGTGCACGTCGCACAAGTACTTGTATTATTCATGACTTTGATTGCACCTGCACTTTGATTCGTCATATTCTTAAAAAGAATGAACAATAGGACAGGTAAAATGTTCAGTGTTATGATAATGCGTGTTGGAAAATTGTATCGGTAGCCTCTAAATGCCTTCTGATGAAAGAATCTTTTGGGCCAATCAACTGAAAGTCGTTCGTATAACCATTTTATTGATTAGGATTTAGGAGCATCTGGTTTGATGCATGAGTCTAAAGGCAAAGGCAAAAACGCAAGACTGTTATAACGAAACCTTTTAAAGCACAGTCTCAGCAGTTGTGATGTGATGTGATTTCATGTCATCGCAATACTATAACACTGACGTAGTTTGATTGTGATGTCTTGAGGCTAGTAGCGAATCAATATCTTTCGTCTTTGAATAAGCCGTATTGCACAGCATTATCAATACTACACCAGACCCAGTATCTATGACAAATGCGACTAAATGTACTGGTCGTACTGGAGATAACTTATATTTTAAGACATTGTTTATTAAAACTTTTTAGGCACATAGTAAATACAAAGTTATAATACAAAGTTATAATATTAATTATTATTATAATTATAATAACGGATTCCTTTTGCACAAATGAGACAAACTTGAGAAAGTTCGTGATTTTTTCAAGTTGGACGCCGACTAAATGACATTGCTGAGCCTTTTTTAACTTGAATTAGGATATTTCAAGAAATTCGTGATTCATTTCTCATATGCATGCTTCACAGTTCTTTATATTTTTAATAGAAGTTATCTCTATCAACAAGGCCTTATAGTATACTGTTGTAGGAATTTAAAATATTTTGGAGGCGTACACTAGTGGAGTGTATCTTCTGTGAAAGATACAGTAGGGCATGCAAGTAGAGAATCGTTTCCTCGGATTTAAAATTATAAAAGTAAGAAGTTGTCAGTGAACACTATTTTTTAAGCCTTCATCTCGGTTCTTACATATACAGGCGGCACAAAGTCGCGCAATTATATAGTGTATATGTATGTATGTATGTATGTATGTATGTATGTATGTATGTATGTATGTATGTATGTATGTATGTATGTATGTATGTATGTATGTATGTATGTATGTATGCATATATATATACATATATATATACATATATATACATACACACACGCGCACGCGCACGCGCATGCGCACGCGCACACACACACACACACACACACATCACTCGTACCCGATACCGATTTTTAATGACGTCATAATGTTATCATTAAAAATCGTAGATGAGTAGCCAGGATTAGACATAAGTGAAATATGTATCACCTTATCACTAGTATCACTACATCATCCGTATTTTACGCCGAAATGGTGTTCCTATTGAAGATTTAATCGAGATATATTTCACACTTATACGCTCGGTGCTAGAGTATTGTTGTCCTGTTTGGCATAATGCGCTACCATTATATTTGGCTGAACGATTAAAACGAGTCCAGAAACGTGCATTTAGAATTATTTTACCGGAATACACCTATAGTCATGCTTTAATCTTCTTGAAATGTCCCCGATTGATTGAGAGACGAGAAAAACTTTGCCTTAAAACGTTAGAAAACATACCGGAAAAGAGTCCCCTATTTAACCACATCCCAGCACCGAGAGCTACTTGCTATGATTACAATTTAAGAAAACCTAATGCATTAACCACGATCAAATGCAGAACGGAAAGGTACCGTCGCAGTTTCTTCCCGAGTGCTGTGACTTTATTTAATAATAGTAACATCAATATTTGAATTCTAATTTTGTGCTAACTTTTTCATTTTTGTAATAGTTTTAACTTATTGATAGTGATATTTTATGGGTGTTTTTAGTAATTATTGTAGTTTATATTTGTAAATTCACCGTAATTCAATTATTTGCGATGGTGGATATTTTTAAACATGAATAATAATAATAATAATAATAATAATAATAATAATAATAATAATAATAATAATAATAATAATAATAATAATAATAATAATAATAATAATAATATCACCTTATCACATTTCACACTGCACTTGTATACACGTCATATTTAGCTTCATTTGACACTTTCGCAATTTATAATCATTGTAATTAAACCCGTTGAAGGCTACAGACTGGTGGCCGAAAGCTCGTAAACAAATAAATATATTTTAGTCAGAGAACGTTTCACCTTTTTCACTTATAATGTCATCAGTTAATCAAATCAAGGTGACGTCACTCATTTTGATTTGAATTTTAGATTATGTTTTAGGCGATATTGGACACAAAAAATTTTTTATAGTTCAAGTTAAATTAAAATTGTAGTATGTTAACGATGTCTACGTTTAGTCTACTACACGAGAAAAATAATTAATTCGCTTCGCAATTTTTTGTTATCATTAGCTATTATTAGCTGATTTATTTATTTAGCTGATTTTCTGCTTTTTTTTTTACTGACAGCGACCTAGAACTAATTGCACTTGAACTAACATCTACCTGCAACCAGAAATACCTGGCATGTTGTACGTACAAGCCCCCGCAGAATGTAAACAGGCAATGGTTGGACGAGTTCAACCTCTTCCTGGCTGATAAGTGTTCAGATTACGCCAACATACTAATATGCGGTGACTTCAATTTTCCGAAGATCTGTTGGGAATCGCCAGAGTTAACAGCCGGCGAAGACGAAGTCCAGTTTACTGAACTTCTGAACGATCACTACCTGACGCAAGTAAACCGAGTTCCAACAAGAGGCGACTACATCCTCGATCTCGTCATCAGTAGTGTACCTGAAAACGTCCAAAACATGTCAGTACTCAGTCCTAGCCAGAGCGAATTAATAACCGACCACTCAGCAATCACATTTGACATTGCGACACCGTTCAAAGCACGTCCGAAAATAAAACGAACTGTCTTTGATTACAATCGAGGAAACTTCAACGAACTTCGTGCAACTCTAGAGACGATTGACCTGTGTGGAGCGGTTGAGTCAGCAGTAGACATTAACCACGTTTGGTTGAAATGGAAAGAACTATTTCTCAGTGGTGTGCGCGACAGCATTCCGGTAACAACCATCAGCAACGTCAATAATCCGCCTTGGATCAACGGTGAGATAATCCACGCTATCAGGAAAAAGGAGACCGTGCGTCGCAAACTGAAAACATCGCCAACGGACGTACTGAGAAACAAATTCAAGGCTCTGCGGTCCAAGGCGAAACGATTGATCACGGAAAGTCGTTGTCAGTTCTTCGAAAACATCAGCGAACGCCTCTTCAGTAATCCCAAAAGATTCTGGTCTGTCTTTAAAATCAACAGTAAACGTGCCAGTGTCCCAGGAACCATAACAATGGGATCAAATGGATTAGATCCGGACTCGGCTCGCTCAGCTTCCTGTCCTCGCGACATAGCGGAACTGTTCAACGACTACTTCACCTCCATTGTGTCTGGAAGCGACCACACAACTCCAACGGACAGTCCTTCCTCGCCAACTGATTGCACCTTATCAGAGTTGACTCTTTTTCCTGATGATGTTCTAGCTGTCCTCCTCAGTCTTGATACCAACAAAGCCACAGGTCCAGATGAAATACCACCAAGAATACTGAAAGAATGTGCTCACCAAATTGCTCCGTCATTATGCCTTCTGTTTAATCAATCACTCGAACATGGTTCCCTACCAAAGGAATGGAAGCTCGCGAACATCATCCCCATTCATAAAAAAGGCGATATCTCCAACGTTGAAAATTATCGTCCAATTTCGCTTCTGAGTGTAATATCTAAAGTCCTCGAGCGCTGTATGCTGAGAAAGCTGAGAGACCACTTGATGTCGCTGTTTAGCTCCGCTCAACATGGTTTCATCCCTGGAAGGTCATGCACAACCCAGTTGGTCGAAGTTTTGCACTACATTGGATCTACTTTAGACTCTGGTAAACAAACTGATATGATCTTCATGGACATGTCAAAGGCTTTTGACAAAGTCAGCCATACAGCTCTGATAAACAAACTCCGTAAGTACAACATCGGCGGATCTCTTCTCCAGTGGTTCACCTCGTATCTACATGACTGCCAACAGCGCGTTACAACTCTTGGCGCTACTTCTTTCCAAAAACCAGTATGCTCCGGTGTTCCACAAGGAAGTAGCTTAGGACCAATACTCTTCCTCTTGTATGTCAACGACTTACCAGATGCTGTGGCCAACTCGACAGTTGCATGTTTTGCAGATGACACCAAAATCTTTCGAAGAATTGACTCCATTACCGATGCTATATTACTCCAAGACGACTTGAATAACCTTGAATCCTGGTCCAAGACAAGCGGTCTTATGTTTAATGAAGAAAAATGCAAAAGTATTAGTATCACCAGACGTAGACAACCAATCAATCATCCATACTGCATCAAAGGTAAAGAACTTAAAGATATGACAGCAGAGAAGGATCTGGGAATCTGGATCGCGAGCGACCTAACCTGGTCTAAACACGTTTTAGACCGGTGTGCTCGGGCCAACAAACTTCTTGGATTTGTAAAGCGATGTTCTGGAGAAATAAGCGACGTGAGGACCCGCCGGACTCTGTATCTATCTTTGGTTCGCTCGGTTTTCGGTTACTCAAGCCAGGTTTGGTCGCCTCAAACCGTTACCCTTATCCAACGTGTGGAGCGGGTCCAAAAGAGGGCAACGAAGTACACCCTAAACCTTCCGTACCTGTGCAGCGAGACTTATCGGGAACGACTTGTCAGCTTGGGCCTCTTACCACTATCTTACTGGCATGAGTATTTGGATCTCGTGTTCTTTTTTAAAGCGGTGAACGGTTTGGTCGACGTGTCCCATGATGTCCTCCCTGAAGTCATTTCTGAAACCAGAACGACCAGATCCTCCAGTGGCAACCAAATTTCCTTCCGTCCGGCCAAATGCAAAACCTCTACCTACCAACGCTCCTTCTTCATTCGTGCATCAAGAACCTGGAACTCTTTACCCACTACACTAAGATCTCCTGGCATTAATATTAGACAATTTAAAACCGATTTACAAAATTACTACTTGATAGCCCTAAGAGAATGCTTCAACGAAGAAGATCCGAGGACATGGAAGACTATATGTCTAAGTGTAACACTAGTCGACACTTACGTTCCAAGCTAACTTGTTGTTTTTAATAGTCTCCTGTCCATGTACTGTGTGTGTATGTTATTATAATTGTGTGCATTTTTGTATAAAGGGCCCACAGTAATTGGTTTACACTGTTGGGGTGTCCCTGCCATTCTTGTCTATGTTTATTGTGTAGATGTCTATTTGTAAATCTGTTAAATGTTTTTGGCAAAGTTAAATAAATAAATAAATAAATAAATAAATAATAAATAAATTTACCTACAAAATCATTGGTAAAAATTATTGGTATATTTGCAAACACAATTTCGCGACAACGAATCATAATAGAAGTACGAAATATCTTGAATTTGTAGCTCAGAACGTTGCCTAGGAAGTGAAAGAGAATAATCGTATTTCAATTAATAAAAGTAATGAATATATGACATGCATCCGCAAAAGAATACTGATAAAACGCGACATTTGCTTAGAGTAGACTCATGGTTTTACCCAGAGTCCCTAGAAGATACAAAATATCTGTATTTCCACGCGCGATGCATATAATTTGTACAGCATGAATTTTCTCGACTATCGGTTTCACACAATCGGTAAATATGTACAAAACTACCGATACCGATTGTCTACCGATATGGCAAATATCGGCCCGATACCGATACCGATTATCGGTCAATCACCATCGTAAACAGAACGTTTTCTTCGAGGCTTTCGAAACAAAATGTTTAATATGAAACGACCAACTAAGGTCAGATTAAAAATTGAAGCCAAGTAACTTCCCTGATGAGACTTATTTACCATTGAGGGTATTTAGGAGAGGTCCAAGTATTGTACTTTATTATACTAACAAACAATCAGGATTAGTAGTTTCATTATTACCCAAAACTGATTACATGCATTTAAAATGATTGGTACTAAAGAACTAAGAAACGGCCTTTTCTAAAGTGTGTAATAATAAAACGCTATGGCTTGAAAGTGCTTAATATGTTAAAAACTATGCTTACGAGTTAGAAAGGTGTTTTATAATTAAAGAAGGTATTTACCTGCACGTTCTGTCTCTAATGGCGGATTTCTTAATGATCAGTCTTGCTCACGACAAAGGAAAATCTCTAGACGGCTAACGATAACAACTATAATTATAATAATCGATAAATTATTTTTTCAGATTGAATCACCTGCATTTATGGTTATACCATTCAGCTGAAACTAATGCACTTTGGACCAGTACATCGATATTATTATTTTTAGGGTAAATTTCTGGGGTAAAGAAGGGTAAATTTCTAGGTTAAATTTCTAGACGTGTAAAGAACGAAGTTGCTCATCAGTTTCAGAATTAATGTGAGTTGTCCTTAATAAACTACAGGCCAACAGCGAAGTCACAGGCAGAGACACCGGATTTGATTCATGTGTATGTCGGCTAGTTCATGCGCCGTATGATACAGAAATGATTTCCTCCTGCAGCTTGCAAACTAAGTACATTAGCTTTGTTGATGAATTCATCATTTCATGTTTTCTGTCCAGGGAATAATTTTATCCTTATTCGTTCAGAGGTTCATTTGCGACTGAGGTTATTTTAATGAAATACTTTATTTTGCTTTTCAAATTAATTCTCATCATAACGTTGTAATAAAATTTACTTCAGTCAATTTATAAATTTGAATATACTGTATGAAAATATAGGAGACATATTGTGCTGCTCTAGAAGCTAAGGAGATAAACTATGGAACTATGGTACACAAAGAACATAGAACTATGGTAAAATTGAAGAAAACGTCATGCAACTTCGTACCTGGTATTAAAATTTGAGACAATTGTTCGTCGTAAGTCTGCATCCCATGCGAGTTGAAATTGATGTAAGTAGAAGGACGAATCTTGTTATCTGATGATTTAATGCCGCCGTATCGTGGGCGTAACGGAGTGGCAAGACAGCTGTAGAAACTGCTAAAATATAAAAAAAATACAATAGCGAGCTAGAAAGAAATGCTAGGTCTTGGAGATCGAGTTTATTATAAATATGTTTATTTATATTGAGACAAACCATGCAGCCCGAACACCCCAATCTAGCTCACTTTACGATAGTATTAGCAAATAGTGCATATAGAATTATAAAAAAGGTATTGAACTTAGATAATGATGATATACACAAACATTCTCTTAGAATCGACAAAACAGATAAAATAAACACTGTTTTAAATTATGATTGTGAATATTGTTTTTAATAACTTTAAAAAGATTAGCAAGGAAGCATTTCGCAGACTGTGTCGCAGATTATTTGATAACTCAAGATCAAGTAAGTAAATCTTACTGGCTAGAAAGGCGGTATTTGCCATCACTCATCATTCGTGCATATGTTTCGCGCGTCCTTGACTATTATGTAATAATTATAGCTGCATCGTTAAAATTGTTAAACTTTATTTGCTGCTCAGTGAATCCAAGCCCACATAATTATGGTTTGAGAGTTTTGCAAGACAATGTTGGGTAAGTTAAAACATAGATGACATGTAATCCTTTAAGCATTGATTTAAAGGGCATAAAACAGACTTGAGAGGACAACATTTTATCAATAAAACGGTGACTTATGTATCACTTCCTATGACAAGCCACGTGATTGGGAATTGGAAATAATGCATTTTCCTTTCGGCATATGATTGTTCTTGGAGCTAGAATATAACCACTTTCTTGGAACTATAATATTATCACTCATGATATGCCATCTCCATACGCAGCTTCTTCAACGACATGGTGCTTGTTTCCCAAATTTGTTGAAAACGTACCTGACACTGGAGCAAAAGAATCCAACAAAAGCCACCTCAAAACTTAAAAAACGTTCTTTTTATTTTAGTTTAAAATATGTCTGTGGTCTGCAGCGTTTGGACCGTAGGACTTGCATACGAAAACAATGGTTTTCCGTGCACATTTAAATCAGAATGATTGACTTTTCTCATGTAGCTTGCGATTATGACGTCATGAAGAGCTTTAATCAAGAACTTAGGGTTAGGATTAGGTTGGGATTACATTGTCATACCAGCATTAATTTCCTAGCCCTCGGCTTGCTTTTGTATTGAACATTCAATATCTAGATAGACAGATAGATAGGTAGACAGGTACATAGGTCAGTTGGATAGATCGTTTAATAAAAATGATGCACGTTGCAGTTACATACTGAATTACATGATCATGTACAATAATTACAATAAAAATTTCAAAATTATTATTCTAAACTAAACTAAACTAGGTAAAATTTAAGACTTAAGATAATACAAATATTTACCCACTATAATCACTACAATATCTATGAATAAACGAGTTCCTCGCTCGGTTAGTTCTCTGATTAGGTGTTAGAAAATGTCTCGGCTTCCTTAAATGTTTAGTGTCTGAACTATAGCTACAGGTGGTAAGATGTCTGTCAGTTTATGTTGACTGTCGTTGACTAGTGATGAGAATAGCTTGCTACAAAACATTTCTCTCCGGGAATCTAGGTAGGTAGATTCGCGGCAATCAAGGCATTCTTATAGGATAGCTCACTCAGAGTAGACAATTAACATTGCGCGTTTTTGAATTCGTTCTATCTCGTCTGACAAATATTGTGTAAGACCGCTGTGGAACACCTGGCACGCATATTCTAGTATTGAACGGATACAGGAACAGTAGAAACCCACCAGATCTTTAGAATCAATGCCTGAACGCTTCAATTGGCGAAGTAGGTAAAGACGCTTGGCTGCTTTAGTAATGTTGACAACACGATCAAGATCATCACTGATCGTTAAGCCCAGAACTTTGAGTGATGAAACACTTTCTAACTGATGACCAGCAATAATTATTGTATCGAACACCGGTTTTTGTTTCTTAAAACAAATTGTTAGTTCCTGGCATTTCTCGGAGATATACTGAGAATTTCAAGATTAAGCAAAGATGAAGATTACACGACAGGAGATAAATATACGAAACAAAAAAGTGGGAATAAACAAACGGTGCGAAAATGTTTACTGAGAAGACATACTGAGAATTTAATCAGAAGATATACTTCGAAGAAGAATTTCGAAATTAAGCAAAAATAAAGATTACATGGCAGGGCATGAATATACGAAAATATACGAAACAAAAAAGTAGGAGTAAACAAACGGTGAGAAAATGTTTATCATTATTACAAATACTCCACAATGCCAAGGAGACAATACTTATTTCACGTCTTTTGCATTATCAAACATATCTGCACTGTCAGATTACTTGCAGGCAGATTCTGTGTACCACAAGACCATACAATAATAGCAATATGTCAATATCGTATAGAAAGTACAATTATATTGGAGTGGCACCAAGAGTTCCTTTGCATGGTCAGCATTTTTCCTTAACCTGCTGGAAACTGAGGGGACTATGCTAACTGCGTATAAGTATGGCGAAATATGCTAAGGATATGACAGGCCTCCCATTTGGCATGAAGATTAAACAGCTTGGAAATCAATGGTGTGGCGGTGTGTACTTTCTTAATTTCATAATTTGGAATCGATTGTTTTTCATCAGACCTGTGAACAGGAATTGACGGATATACGAGCTGATGAGTACGCCAATCTTTAATGTTCTTAATGTAAATCCATAAAAATTAAAATAATGTGGTTGTACATAGATAATGAACTGTGGCTGTGTGATTCAAAAGTACACCATGTTTTCTTTTCTGCAATCAAATTTTCCAGGGGCATCACAGAGGTCTCCAATGGATGTCTCGCTCAGTGGGCTGAACGGGGTTGTGCTTGGTGCAAGTCCGGCTAAGCTGCTATTGTGGGCCACACCACGCCTGTGTGACCATATTCAGCATATCTTTTTTATTTTGGTAAAATTTTGGCAATTTTGACATAAATCTAGTAAAACGTTTTCAGTAAAATTTTACAAAATTCAAAAATTTGGTAATTATTTCAGTATACTTGACAATTAGTAGCTGAAGACAAGGTGATTACAAGTCTATATTCACTGAGGAAACTAATTGCTTTAATATAAATTTCCAGGTGTTTATAAATAATAATCAATGCAACTTTATAAAAATTCACTTCAAATATATTGCTGTATTAAAAACCCTAAAATCCTAAAACAATCCAGAGACAGTGAATCTTGACCAATAAGAATGCAGTCACCTGGAAACTTATGCTTAAGTGGAGCCAATGTTTGGTGCGACCTCTTTGATGACTATTGTTGAATTTTGCTGGCTGAATTGCTTTCCTACACATCATCTTACAAATTAGTCAACATCTTTTGATTGGTTGATATAAAGTAGCATGTGCATGTTGAGCTACAAATTAAGTGATTCCTCTTAATATTATGGAGTGGGGTAGGTGAAACAAAAATCTAGTAAAATTGTGGTCCATTTAGTAAAGTTTGAACAATGCTTTAGTAGAACGTGATGACAAACATTTGTTCACACACTGCACCACGCCCTGCACACAAGAACTAAGTCACATTATAGTAAATGGGACACTCAGTGCAACACGGTGCACTATTATTATGCAGTTTACTGGCTGCCACCAGCCAGTTCAGCATTCTAATTGTAAAAAAAAAATGTAATTGACTGGCTACCATAATGGTAACGAGATGTGTAATGCAATATGCATGTACACAAACTTAATTTGAGTGGCCCTACTGTCCATATCTCCTACACTGTAAGCAAGTATCATCATAGATACAATATCTATTGTTTCTATGGGTAATGACCCTACCTATTTAATACCCCTCTTCCAATTGTAATATCAGCAAATTACATTGATAACAAACTGAGAAAACAAAGATGTCTAACCATTGTGACACATGGGCATATTAATGCGTGCATATAATTACTGATGTGCATCTATTCAGCACCCTTATAAAAGCAGTAGTTGTTGTATAGCATGCCCTCTGTTACAATTGCTTCTTTGTTTTTATACATGGCGGTAAAAGGAACTTAAAGAAAACTCTTGGGAAATATTTCAACCACGACCGTGCATGAGCAAAGCCAAGGGATTGACTACCTCACGAGCGTTCTTTGTGGGTGACGTCAATATTTTTGGCATGCAGTTGTTCATACAAATTCGTTATTTCTTCGTAAACAATCGTAGCGTGTTCATATTGGGATTGCAAAACGGTGTCACAGTGATATGGATACCCTCGTGTTTTGTGTATCCCATACTCATATCACTAGAAAAGTAGCAAATATGTCACAGTGGACTTAGACGTAAGCGTACTGTTTTGCTATATTAAACTTTACTAGCAAAAGGTTTTATATTTAAGACTATTCTCACTCACTGGGACTGTATCTACTTCACCAAATTTAGCAAAAGCGCGAGCTCAAAGGGCGAGTAATGATTGTTGCGCTGCGCTCTCCCTCTTTAGCTAAATTTGATGAAGTAGATAAAGTCTCTCAGTCAGTGAGTGAGAATAGTCCCAATACGAACACGTTACGAATATTTACGAAGAAATAACAAATTTGTATGAACAACCGCATGCCAAAAATATTGACGTCACCCACAAAGAACGCTCGTGAGGTAGTCAATCCCCAAAGCCAAGGCCCTGGGTCCAAGGTTGGCGCAAAGCCAAGGCCCTGGGTCCGAGGTTGGAGCAAAGCTCACTTCTTAGGCCTCACCTAACTTGTCTAGATCTGTGACATTGACATAAAAAGAGTTTAAAATGAAAAACCACTGGTTTTGATCACCTTTCATTTGCCATCATTATACAGGGCTTAGATGGGCAAGCTTTCTTTGTCTGAATTGTCTCTTTGGAATCCCTGGAATCTTCAGTTGAGGATGGAATGAAGTGACCAGAGGATCAAAATATCCAGCTTGTAAGTCATAGCATGGCAAAAAAGCTGCACATGAAGTTCTATGAAAGGCAACCATGCAATCCACCAGAATGGACATAGTCTATTCCAAACTGTTCCTTGCCACATGATAACCGGCGTAGATGACAAATATCCAAATAAGAATGACAAACATGTACAACAACTAAAAACACAAATTTAAATCCCTGTTTAATAGAAAGAACGAAGCATATGTGACCATTTAACATATAGGAGATTTTAATACTAGATTGCCAGATTGGTTCTAAAATTATAATTTCCTACCACATGGAGAAAATTATCAACGTCTCTTTTTCTCATCTTCTCGCGTTTAATATACTTTGATAAATCTTTTAAGTTGGTAAGTACTGCATTGCATAAGCAAATTCTTGCATATACTTGCTCAAAATTTATCAATATACTTTTCAATTCTATAAAAGTTTCAAAGACAACTCAGACGAGCGCCATTACTTTTCGGCCGTGTTCTGAGTCGTGGCCTGAGTCTTAGTTTACGTGAGCCTAGCAACAGCAACAAAGTCAAGATGGTGGATGAAAATATATTTTTGTTTCTTTGACGTTTTCATGATTCTATTGGAATTTTAGCTGGAAAATGAACAGATCAGACGTGAAAAAGAAAGTGAATGTGTAAGTGGCCAGCTAGAATAAAATAGAGAGCCAACGCAGAATTACAACATTTTTACTCTATGATTGATTCATGTGCATGTCTAATCATTGAACTATTATCATGATTGTACTTTTAGATACATTTTGGTATATAAATGTACATTGCAATATTACTAGATAAGTACATAATATATAGGCATGACAGCTTGCTAAACACGATTAAATAGCATGCAGAAAGTAAAAGCGTTTGCAAGATAAAAAAAAAGCTAGATTTATAATTTTTAAAAATAAAAATTAAAAAATGTACACTATTAAATAATCTTTTTAATAATATACAAGAAAAGGTATCTCGACTGTGATTGGTCAATTTTAGTGCAGTTTATCCCAAACAGAAGTGCAAAAATCTGCAACAACAGTGCAAAAATCTGCATTGCAAAAATCTGTATATAACTACAGCACTTTGCAGAAATCTGTAACAACAGAAGAACCACTCAAATTTATTTATTTGTTTATTAAGCTTCACCATTTAAACATACAACAACATTTACATAAAACAAAACATGCAAATAGGACAAAATGGTTGGGTAACGCAACAGCTTTTGCCAATTATAGCGGCCCTTGTATACATATATATAGTACAGACAAACATATAGAATTAGAAGCAGATTAGAGAATTGAAAAAAGAAGCATTCCCTAACAGCTAGCAACAACACAATATAGGACAAGACAAATTACGACAAATGTAATTTGTCTTGAATATGACGTAGGAAGACAGGAGTGCAAATTTTCTTCACAAAATAAACAAATAGTGCAAAAAACCCCTTTAATCTCCCTTTTGGAAATGCCCCCTCCTGTTTGCAACTTTCCAATTGACTCCCCTTTGCTTTGATTAGGCCACATAAAATGAATTCCTTGATTCTCATCTCTAAATTTTAAAAATGATCAGGAGGCAGGAGGTTTATATTTTGTATCAAAGTATTTTTTAATTACCTGGATGTGAAAAATCAGGAAGGGAGGTCTTGGCCTTAATATGTTGCAGAAGAATGCAGTTATAAGCAAATGAACAGTTATTTAAAGCCATGTACCATTGTAAAGAATTGACAAGAAAGTCAGAGACATTATTTAATATAGCCGATCCTGGTTTGTGATCTTTATACTGGTCCACCATGTCTGTTACCACTGACAACTCATCAACATTACAATATTTGCAAATTTATACCATAAAAATTTCAATACAAAATATAAAATTATAACTAAATTTCCAAAAATTCTTTGTCAGGCAGTAAATTTATATTATATTACAAAATACAAAAATATATTAATGAGGAACTCTAAATATCAGGCGGTGATGAGAATGAAGAAATTTGTTTTATATGGCCTTACACAACTTATGACATCACTGTCATAATAAGTATAATTGAGATTGCTGATTTTGTAACATGTAACAATTACAAACTTACAATTAAAACTATATGTGTAAGCTACAGTTAATAACTTAGTGTTTTGCACTTTTGTGGGAAATATATCAACATTGTTGCAAATTACTGATGATTTTGGAAATATTTTTGATATGCACTGTGATGTCATAAGTTGTGTAATTTGCATATCGAATAACGTTGAATATCTTGAGAAGGAAAAGAGTTAGAGAAATTCTACTAAGAATGTTACAGTCCGTGATTTTAAGCGATCTTTGCAAATGTTCAATAAATAGTTGGACAAAATTTAATTTTATGGGCACTTAAACCAAACCTTAACAGTTACTTCACATTTAGTCAACAGTAAATCTGTGATTGCAATGACTGAGATATTAGAGGATCTAGTTGTGATTCAGGGAACCTAGGTGGAAATGGTGATAGACTGGGTGTTTATTGTTCAATCGGAGGACTGTGGTATTTCTGATATTGGGTTGGGGATTTGGGAGTAGGTTGTACATGGGCTTGGAGGTGTTTTTCAATGGTTTGTAAATGCATGTTGTCTTTGTACCACTGTTTAAGCCTTCCAAATTAAGGAACTGATGTGGTTGCATAGGGTATTTTGCTGTATACTGATCAAATTGTCATACCAGAATGCATTGCAGTCGGAAATCGTTTCAAAAAGTAAATTAACGTCCGTTGAATGAAAGCGTAAGAGAGGAGGTCATTTTCTTTGGTTTGTTAAAGTTTTATGTTCTTGAGTGCTTTTCTTGACATCGTTTTTCAACCTTTTTTGCTTTTTTCCTGACAGTATTCTGGTAAAATGTACTCCCATCTTTTTGGTTATACCGGTAGTCAATTTCTTTGTCAGTTTGGAAGTTGTGCGCTAGTGTTTGTTTTGATTCTAATGTGGTCCCAATAGTATTGGCGAGGGGGTGTTACGCATTTTATATGCTTGCCAATGATGCTTGCCAATGGTTTAAGCCCTGTACAAACGAGCGAGTTTTTCTTGACAAGTTTTTTTTGCTCGTGTGTACGCGAAAAAATTGACAAATTTTCCAGCTTTTCAACAAGAAAAATGTTGATGAAAATTATGTCAAGAAAAAATATTGTCAAAAAAAAATATTGTCAAATTTTGCGTATGCACTCACAGGAACAAATAAAGCCTGTCAAGGAAAACATGTTCGTCGTACAGACGTGTAAGTGAACTCGTGAAGAAACTTGTCAAGGAAAACTTGCTCGTCTGTACGGGGCTTAATCTCCTGCAGCCCGTATTATTATGTGTTTTGCGTGGTTCTTCTTTTCTGGCGTCCAAGCTAGGTTCCTTGTAGATGGTTTGGGGTCTATGTTAGGTCTGTGTTATGAAATCCTTGATTCAGTTGATTGGATGGCTGATGTCTTGAGCTGGGAATATCTTAGCCTCAGGACTGGCGTAATTCTGTACCGGACGAAACCACGATCTCAGGCATTGGTGTTCAGGTCAGCGTTAGGACTGGCGCTATTTCTGATCAGTTGCTTGACGGTTTTCACGCTGACTTCTGCACAGAAATTGGAATTACTTGCATTGGTATCATAACTTGATCTCATGACCACTCTCGCTGCTCGGTTTTGCAATTTTTTGTTACATCCATTGACAACTTTGCGGTAAATGTGGGTTGGAAAAAGAGCTAATTACTGGCACGAAAAGCCGGAGGAAGTGGTGAAAAGTGAAAATTTCAAGATATTGTGGGATTTCGCAGTCCAGTGTGACCGAAGAATTAAGGCAAGAAGATCAGGCATTGTCTTTATTGATAAGACGGAGAGAGAGGCTGTCACAATTGATATTGCCATCCCAGGTTATGATAGGGTGAAAGATAAGGAACGCGAAAAGTAGAGAAATACTAGTTACTAGGTCTCAATCTTGTCCTTTGAAGGTGGGGATGTCTGTGCAACATACGTTTGCAAAGTAGTTTTACGTGTAGGTCTAGCAAATTTTAGATATTTTTTAGTTTGACAATCACGCGAAGATCATGTTAAAACTCAATCCCAATGTACATTTCAGAAAGCAACAGTTAGGCAGTAATGTCACACGAACCAGCAGCCATGGTATCAGCTTCAGCAGCAGAGTGGGTCACAGAGGCGTGGGTGGATCACATAGTAAAATGACAGCTGCATCTGGTAGCAGATGGAATGTGAACGATAAGGGGCATCATAAACCTCCAGTTCAAGTAAGTTTTATATTGACACATAATATAATATGTAAGGTCGATTATTATTGGATGCCTTATTTGTTAGACAGTTGCGTATTCGATCGAAAATTTAATCGCTCATGTCCAGGTTGTTCATGCGCATCAGATCATGTTACTTTATAGTAAGGTTAATTTGCGCTATTGCAATTATTTGCAATAATTCTTAAAATGGGTTATCATGGGTAGATAAAGTTCCTGTCAAATATAATCAGACGGTTATTGGAGATAGAGAAGATGAGTACAGCAGAATTGTCACTACCGGTGGTAACAGTCATGTTGTTTGATTAGGTTTTCACTGCTTTTATCATACATTTGATATATTTTTCGAGGTTTGACAGCAGTGGCGAAGTTAGCAAATGCCATTTGGTCATGCAAATGCGAATTTTTCTGTGTTTATAGACCGTATAAGGAATCAATTTCTAAAGAACTGAAAAAGATAATGATTTAAATTTTCAAGCATGACCAAATGGTCGGGCTGGCTTTGTCAGTGTTTGGCAGTGAATCGTTAATTCCTTATTTCATAGGTTCTAGACGACATGGGCAATGACGTCACTCCACGAACTCTGTTAACTCTTGATGTAAACAATGTGAAGTAAGGACTTATGTAATGTTAGTTAGTCTGTAGTTATGAAGTAATGCAACCCGGGTTGACGAAATTTAGCCCTGGATATACCTACTGTCAGAAGTACTCACGAATTTTTAATCAAGATACTTTATGAACTGGTAAAAGGAGCTAATTAAGTACAATCCAGTCAGGCGTAAAATAAAACTCAGTCGAAATTTTGTATTTTGGAACGCTCAACAATATCCCGCAATGCTGAACGACAAAAATTGTTTTTGTTACATATAATTAGCATTTCATTCCGTTATTTACCACGCATTTCAATTAAACCACGCATCCCAGTTACTGAAATTATAATTAAGTATTATAAATATATAGACTATAGGTATAATATCAATACTGTTTTCATTTGACATCCATTTTACACTCCTATGACACAATCACACAAATTAGTTAGTGAAAACATCTTATGAACGAATTTCAAAATTCTTCCCTATAACACATCACAAGAAGTGCATCCACACATTGATTCCAAATTTCTCACCAGACAAGAACAAGGAGAATTGAGGAGCCTGAAGAACTAGTCGTTTCAAATCACTTTAATCAACTGTTTGGTCGTAAAAATGTCAAAAGAGTAACAAAAACTCTTCTCGAATACTTGGTTGATAAATTACGTCATTGATTTGGTTGGCCCAAGAACGTCAGCTGCTCATAAATACTGTAGCATTGTGATACTCTTCACAGAAGAAAATATTGGAATTCTTACCAAACTCATATTTGCTATTTGTAGACGTGTTAACAGTAACAATGGCGTTTTTGGCACCGACTCAATGGCGACTGTAAGTACTGTGTTAAATCGTTTTTGCAAATGTTTTCTTTAACAAAACGTGTACGGTTGACTAGCTTGTGCATAACACCACTGCTGAAGGAGTCGATCGTATCTCCCTGTCCTCACATACTTTCATCAAACTTCTATAAAATACTGGGGCGCCTGGGGTATACCGAGGCTATTTTGCTTGGAGAAGTGTTCCTCTGCAGATTTACTGAGCGTAATTTTGCTGCGTACAAGCGAGAGACTGGTACCAAGTCTTTAGAATTCATGTTGAATAAATCTATTTTTTGCCATGAAATTTTTTTCAATTTTAAATTTTTGAAATGTCGAACTAAGGGCTAAAATATTTTGTAAATATTCATTCGCTCTTTGCTCAAATTTAACATTAAAACGCAGAAGCAGTGGAGTTAGAGTATATTGAAAGAACATGATTTTATCTGGTTCGCTACAGCGGTTTATTAATATTGGGCAATCTCAAGATCATCAAGCTAATATTCGAGGTCGTTTTAGGAAATTATAATTTTGGAAGCATTTGCATGTTGTCTGAGAGTGAAGATTTCTTCCGTGAACTATAACACTTCCCAGGGTTAAAATTGTGCGAATACTTGGTATCAGTGAAAGCACATTTATATTAATAATGTATTATGCACTCGTGACGACGATTGTGAAAATTCTTCAGAATTATTAGTTATAGTTATTTAACAAGGTTATAATTTTGTTTAAACGAATGAAAATAAAAATATGCAATTACAACGATTATATTATTTTTAAAACAAATAGAAAGGATATTTAAATTAAACTTACGCAGAATTAAACGGTTGTCATAAAGAATAATTATTAATACCAAAAATAAACTATAGCATTAAATAAACTAATTATTAAAATGTTAGAAATCAACGAATATTTATCAAATAGTAATATTGAGGGGAACGGCATGTCATACCGTGAAACTATGATGTCGTCGTCGAACACATTTACATTAAAAAATGTACTAATTGTTCCATCGTCACTTCCTGATTTGGACCTGATTGTTCATTTGTTATTTTTTAGCCGTCTGATTTAGGGCAGTCTATCTATGCTGCGAGCAATGCCAGTTTTATGGGTGGTGGTTTTTCTGGACGGTAATTGTTCCATCAACTTGTTGTGTTTTTCTAGTCATTGCCTTTTATATTTCCAGCATGAGAATTAACCTGTAAGAGTCCGAGCGGTCTGTTGCGGAATTTTGAATTCCTGTTCAAAGCCTAATGCTGGATTTGATTGACATAATATAAGCTGTCAATTTATATGTACGCATGCTTTTAAAGCATTTAAATACAGCATTGAACAATGTTGTGCTGCCAACATTGTTCAATGTTGTCAACAAGATTGTTCAGCATTGTTGAGCCTGAATCAGCCTGCAATCAGCCGTACTGCTGAACAATATGGACAGCGAAACATTGTTCATTATTGTTTTCATCAACCCTGAACAGGTTGTTCATTTTTTTTATGTGTAAGAGCAACACGGCTTCAGAACTTGATCAAAATACTTGATATCTAGTGTATAGTGACGTGGCCAAATACACTAACATGGGGAATGCAGCGTTAAAAGTTTATTTTCTAGTTTTGTACACTCAACCGTTTAGGATCAATGTTAGTTTGTTGGTATATAACATTGTTGTAACCAGTGGCTTACCCAGATAATTCAGTATCTTACGGAGGGTGTGCATGTTTATGTGTATAAGGTGGTGGTGCATGGTGGTAGTGGAGGGTATTATTCCACGAGTTTCTCAGTTTAACTGACCAACTCGGTTTTACTGGTCAATGTAATGTGTGTGGTGGATTGGGCAATAATGACTGCAAAATTTTTTTTACAGTCAGTGTGTCCTATATATTATATAGATCAGTGATGGGTAGTGTTTCGGTGTCAGGTTGGTCTTCACCTGAATCAATCAGTGAAGATTTAGCTGAGCCAGGCACAAGGCGCTTTGATATAACCGCAGGATTGGGAGGTACAACATTAAAACATCATTTGATTTCTAATAAATACCTTTTACTAAGAGCTTTTACTAAGATATTTTTATGTTTGTAAATTTTTTTTGCCATTATCTTAGTTTGCAGTTGTTGTTGATAGTGACAAAAAAGATATAATCGAATCTATCACGGGCGCTTTAAGTAAAGCCCAATATTTAGTACTATAACCAAGCGATAATGAAATTATTAAGTGCCGAGCAGGACCATGCAAAGATATTTTATGCCTAATTGAACAGTGCATACATACATTGTGCCATCAATGATTATAAAACATTTCCAATTCCGCCAAATACACACAATTAGTTTTTATACGGAGAGGAACAAAGTTAAATCGCTCACAAATTGTAAACAAAAATTAGAAAACAAGAAAGAGTTATAATTACAACTTGCTTGCTTTATACTTTATAGATATTCAACGAAAATATGCTCCGGTAAAGGAAACTCTTACAAGTTCTGATTTGAACAAAAATGTAGGTTTTGAAATTTGCTTCATTTTTCATTTGATATTGTGTACATTAAATATTATTTCTATTTGAAACTTGCTATGATTGAGCACTTTTTTGCGGTGTTTGTTATTTTAAGTAATGTTGGCCGTATACGTATAGGTTGAATTGACCCTGGAGGAAACGGATACAATATGGTTGTTAGATATTCCTGGAACAAGTGTTAGTGAAGAAAGTGATATTGCTCAGTCTGTGAGAGATGCAAACTTGCGATATGATGAGGTTAGTCACTGATCTCAATGATGTACTTAAGCACGCAGCTTCCCTCCAATATCTCAAAGTATTAGCAAGGCCGGAAAGTACATGATTTTTCGTTAACGTGTGATATGTGTATATGCAGAGGTGAGGGCTGCCTGACTGGTCGTTATGAGCAATGAAACTTCAAATTTAATTTGTTTTGTCATAAATACTAACCACCAGTCTAAATTTATTAAAAAGTATCTACAGTTAGTGTTCATAAAGTGAATATTACATTTAATGTAATTGCCAATCCTACTTTATCTTGTATTAGGCATTAAAAACCAAGCCCGGTAATGATGCTTTTGTTGAAAGAGGAATGCAGACATTCAACAATGAACCGAAAAATAAGGAATTGCAAACTGTACCTGTTACACAAAACGTACGTACTGGACACATTTGTAATGTCTTACTTAGGCTTGTAACCGATAGCTCTCAGAAGTCGTTATGTTCTCTGCACTTTGAACCATTAAAACTATTTTTGAACCATGCAGAAATGTATTCTTTTAGGAGGTTGGTTGTATGGCTACAACGTGGGACATGTACGATGTTTATGCAGAGTCGTCCAGTCAGAACAAAGGTATTGACTATTACTGAACTAGCGTCGCCATGCATTATAGCTCAGTAATACAGTCAATAGTACACGAAAAGTATAGGATCTTTCGCTGCCTGAAACGATAAAAGTGAATATCGACGTTTTGAGCGAAGTCCTTCGTCGGGAAGTTGGTTTACAATGACTACTATAATATTGAATATCGACGTTTTGAGCGAAGTCCTTCGTCGGGAAGTTGGTAATGACTACTATAATATATGAATTTTGTGAGAAATAGCCTTCGTTTGAAACGTCAATTTCTACTTTTTTGTTTCAGGCGGTGAAAGAACCTAACGATTCCTTTCGTGCCCTATTTGACAACTAGATTATAAGCTCGAGATTCCTGTGCGGCGAAGCCCAAATCAACTATCACCCCATAGAAATTCAACATCATTCAACACTGAGCACAGTATTCAACATCATTCAACATTGAGCACAGTATTCAACATCATTCAACATTGAGCACCGTATTCAACATCATTCAACATTGAGCACAGTATTCAACATCATTCAACATTGAGCACCGTATTCAACATCATTCAACATTGAGCACCGTATTCAACATCATTCAACATCGAGCACCTTATTCAATGACATGGGATCTAGCTGGCTTTATTAAAATTCAATTTTCATCGATCCAACAATGTCCAACCTTTGTGGCCTGACAACGTTTGATCGTACCAGGGGTTGGTTGTATAAAAGGCGTTTAGCTTAAACGGTGGATGAGCAAAAATTTAAAAGTGCTCCTATTCATCTTGTAAATAATTGAACTTAAATTTTATCAACTAAATAATTATGTAGTTCTATGCGTAGTTGTTATGTTTCGACCGAAAAGTTTAGTTTGCTTTCAGTCAATAGTTCATAGGCTTGCTTGATATTTTTGACTTATCCACCGTTTAAGCTAAACGCCTTTTATACAACCGGCCCAGGTTTCAAACACAGTATACGAAATTATTTTTTAGAGGCGGAAACAGCTGATACGGACCATATTAGTCTTAGTCGACCGACAAGTGCTGATAGAACCAGTGGAGCTGATGTTGATAACGGAAGTACATCGTCGCCTGCTATACGTGCTGGCAGTGCATTGTCTGGAAGCATGTTTAGTGGTAAGGCTGTGACTAAGATATTACCTTGAACGCTTGCATGTCTATTGCTGCTAGGGGCAACTGGAGAATTATGAGGACGTCATTGCAAGTGGTCTATATGTAGACGGTGTCGTCTCAAAACTTGGACTGTATCACCATGAAGCTGCTGCATGGATTTTATTTACGTATTTATCTGTAAATAATGTTTAGGAAGTCAAGCGAGCATAATGACGAAACTTTCTGAAGATGATTGTTCCAGTAAAGATGAAAAGAAAGATGGTGAAAGTGATAATGATGGAACAATAACCAACGATCCAAATCATCCGCTATTAAAAGTAAGACACGTTAATAAACGGATAGGAATCCTTATCAACTTATATCGAGGCAGTGTACTCGCGTTACAACCATCCAGATTTATCAACACCGGTATGTATTATGCAAAAACCAATTCATGTTTGGCAAAACAATTTAATATTATTGTTTTGGAAAATCATAAACTAAACTGTATCCCCTATTATAATGAAGCATACATAAATCGCTGTGGAATCGCATTTAAAAGAATAAATGATGATACGCAGCCCAACTATATAACAGAAATATTGAGGGCAAATTCTGCTGTTCACACACGAAATACTAGATACTGTCTGTGATAATATCTGTATCTAGATACTAGATACTGTCTCTCCTATGTAACGTGTAACCGACAGTTCCAGCATACTGTCGGGCTTACTTGGTTTGAGAAATGTTTCGATTACGAACAGAATATGAATTTCATAGTTCATCAAAGTCAACAACAATTTAATTTCCTCAAGCTTGATATCCGTGAAACGATTTACATTCCTCTGCCCTATCCGATGATTCCATATCCACTGGCGGCTTAATTGTCCCACTCAATGTTCGTAACACGGTGTTCTGTATAAGATAATATCTCGGACTAATATTTCCAGACAGTGTGAGTAGTGTAGTGAAAAGTACACTAAAGATATATATGTTATTTACCGGATACGAGGTCCGGATGGGGAGAAACTGTATCCGAGCTTTTTCACTCAAAACAATAAAACTCCAAGCAATGCAGCTTTGCCATTTCAATCTTTTATTGAAAACATTTTTAAGTTAAAACTATTTGTACTCGCAATTGAATTTTGCACACGCGAGATTTGAAACAAAGTTGCCATAAATTGTAAAAAACAAACCATATATGGTAAGCGCTAGGGAAAACCGTTAGCGGGCCGGTTGAGCGGTCCGTATAGGGAAAAACCGGACCGCTCCTCAGCCAATCAGATTACAGGATTCAGTGGGAAATCGGACCGGTAAAAAATAAATAAGGTTCTTTCACTACCTAAAACCATAAAACAAAAGTCGCCGTTTCCACCGTTTCTTTCCGCTTGGCTTAATTAGAAGAGCAAGAGCGAGGTGTTCAGTTAGCTGAACTGATATGAACATGCTCTAACAAGTTTTAACGATATTTAGACTGACTCATTAAGAAAAGATCTGTTTACGATGGAGAGAGTGATTTCGTTAAACACCTTTCAAGCGAGACAAGCAAAATATCGTGGTCTTGCTGTGGTTCCAGGTATTGCTAAAACTAAAAGAAAGGTTATGTTTGATTTTTTGCTGCTTTACTTGCTAGATATTCAACTACACCGAGAAATTCCATCACGAGTAGTGTTGCGTACGTACATAAAGGGTACTTTATCTTAATTGTTATCAGATATCGATGTGAAAAGTGAAAAAGATACAGACAAGCTTGCTTCGCCAGTGATCAGTTTGACCGAGCTGGGTCCTAATTTGGATAAATTGTGGACATACTCTTGTTCAATCACTAAAGGACGCAACGTCAGCTGTATGGCTTGGAATCCTCATAATCCGGTAATAATAAATTAACAAATCTTTAATTTGAAAGTAGTTTAGTTAGGCTGGTTAGTTCATTCCTGTGCAGGCAACACGAATAACAGAGAATTCATTTTAGGATATTCTCGCCGTTGGTTATGGAGAATTTGAATTTTCTAATCAAAAAGGTGGAATTGCCTGTTGTTGGTCCTTGAAGAATCCGGAGGTATAATGTTAGCAATACTCTTCTGTTTTTACTCTTTAGAATCAAAACACGCCCATTTCATATATTAGATCACTATTAAAGCACACTAAAGTACCGCAACATTTGAGCGGTGCTAGGATGCAAGCCTTGAAATAGCGCCGGACATCGGACTTTTGTCCGGCTGAAAATTTAAAAATTCGGTTTTGTCCGACACGACTTTTGATCTTCCGAACATTTTGTCCGGTGGAATATTTTTATTGCCACAAGAACTATATTTTCCAAGGTCTCTATAGTTTTTTTTCCAGTGTAATATGATGCAGGAGACGAGTGAACTATGAAAACTTCCTCAGCTCCGCATTTCGTTCAGCGAGTCTCATTGTATTACATCTCAAATTTACTTGTTTTGCTCTTTTCCAATGGATGGTATCATTAAAACCTAGCGAGTCGACAGTTAATCTGTGTAATATGTGAAAAATATCGGAAATCGCCAGTGCTCGTAGCTGGAACATTATATTTGAAAATTTTGTCCGATGCACCGAAGAAGTTGCCGGACAAAGTATCCGTCAGCTGAAAATATTTATTTCAAGGCTTGGTATGTGTTATCGGTAACGTTGAGCAGGATTTTTGAAATACCACATTTATTCCGATATATATCATGCATATTCCTTGTAAATCACCAATTATAATGATTAAATTATCATAAATAATCTCACATCCATGTTAGATTCCAGTTTTATCAATGCCCTAAACCCGTCTGACTGCACTGTATAAAAAAATGTTATGTAATACAAGCCTTGTTTTCTCATTGCATCGTATGAGTCATGTGATATTATTAATATAAAAAATTAATGTATCAGTATACTATAGTTCAGAACACACTATACATCACTATATACAGGATACTTATTTTCTGTAGTATCCTGAAAGAATTTTCCATGTTGAAAGCGGCGTTATGACACTTGGCTTTTCACACTTACAGCCTAATTTACTAGCGGTAGGTTCATTCTTCGTCTATTAAAATGTATAATCAATCAAAGGGTATGAATACTCACATTTGATAAAAGATCTCCAATTTCGTATATTATAACTGTTTTTTGTTGTTTCTGTGCTCTTTAGTTTGGTCTTTATGATGGGACAATTGTTGTTTACAATGTGCGAAGTCATGCAGATTCTCCAGTTCTTGATAGCCTGTAAGTTTATAGTAAAAATATTGTTGCATGGGGCTAGCTTTTATTGTGTTCATGAAATGAAGGTGTGTTAAACTTTTCTAATTAAAATTGAAGAAGAATGTAAAAGATGCCTGATTATCTCTAAGGAATAGAAGCAAAGGTTGTTTGGCTACCTTTCGTTTCCCAGCTGCCCCATGGTTTAAGGCATATATTACACTGCCCCCCCCCCCCCCCCCTTAAACAATCCATATGTGTTTGCGGTCTCTATTTAATAATTATTCGCCGAAGGCGAAGTGATTATTGGTGAATATTCTCCTTGATCACTGAGCCTGAGGCGAAAAATTGTTTTAGTATAATTTCTTTAGTAAAGCATGTATAAAATGCACTTATGAATGCAGTTTACTTCGGAAAATTTGTAACTCATTTGGAGTTTATTTGTAATTTTTAAATGGTGAGAAAATATTTGATAAGTTATTTGCAGACGATCATTACTTTAAGATAGTTTAACATCAAAGTTTGTTTATATTCTTTGACTTAGTATTAAATGCAATTTTTCTCCATTTTTAATTTTGGCAGAAGTATAAAACATCAAAACGACTTTAATTAGCGGCCATTTTGAAAAAATGCCAACTGGTAAATAATGCCTCATATTTACTGGTCAGGCAACCAATCAAAACGCTTGAAAATCATTATTTACTAAAGGGATTATACTAATTGGAAATACCTAATTGACTTAAAACGAATACATTTACTTTGTACAGTGAAAGTGAGGGTAAACACATAGCCCCAGTATGGCACGTGAAATGGGTGATACGAGATCAAAACAATGGAGATGATAAGGACGAAATTCTGGTGTCTGTCGCTGCTGATGGTCGTGTTACTAACTGGTCTATTAGGAAAGGGTTCGAATGCGCAGGTCAGTTTTTATTTATCTGTATTTCCTTTAAAACCAACCTCGTGAGTGTGACTGTATTGAGTATGTAGTTTTTTGCTTACAGCTTCTTAGATAGTATAGTTTATTCTAGTTTGTTGCCTCCTTGTAAGTTACACATATCGCGCATTATTTGAATTCACCATTTTCGTAAAAAATGCTTACCGATCTCATGTGTGATGCATCGAAATTTTATTGAGTTGCAATCAAGTCTTTACAATTCTCATTACGATGCAAAAAAGAGATTTTGTGGGTGTTTTCTTTTTTATCACAATTCAAATATTTTAACATTTCTCGGCTTGGCTGCGAGATCGATGTATCTTGTGATGCAAATTGTGTATTCGTACCTGACAGACACCATCCAAAGTTGCATCCAGTCCACAACGTCCCGACACACTATTAGGGAGCTTAAGATCAACAACGCGGCAAGTTCGAAGACGCGGTGTCAATATATAAGCACAGGAGAAGCTTTTTGGAATTTGATTGTTTTAGTGACCATTTGAAGCTTTTTTAGTAACTTACAAATATTTTTGTTGGCCAAAACGATATGCTTTCTGCTATAAGTTGGACTTCCAAAACACTTCTTACGTCGTACCATGCTTTCGCGTTGCCCAAGGGACGTGATAATTCTCAGTTTGATGTTGTATTAGGCATGGCTACGCACTTGAGAATACCCCTGGGACCACAAATTATTCATGGCTGTTGTCTTCTATAAAAATATCATTTGTCATGAATCCGCGTCGTCGAGCTGCTGCGTCGTAAATCTTAAGGTCCCTATTGTAGTGAATTGTAGTCTATCATTCCCTGCCTCGTCCTCAGGCGCTTGCTGCTAGAACGACGCTTTAAACAGAGTGTATAAAAAAAAAGTAGACAATTTTGAAACGGCTCTCAACGTCGTGAAGTGGCTTGAAGTATGAAGTTTTTTATTAATATACATTGCTTGGGTTCTTACGGTGTAGAATAAATGAAAATATTCTGAAATTTAAATGTTTCAAACCCAGGGGTGTGCGTATTTTGAAACGCATTAAATGGCTTGCGCACGCAATTTAAAGGCTTAAAAGTAATTTTGAGTTGGTAGGTAAAAAATATGTTAGGTGTTTTATTGCTGTGCAAAATTTCAAGAAATTTGATCGAGTTTAAGCCCCTCAAAACGTCGTGCGAACGTATATTTTTCTCAATAAGAATCGTTTTTCTGAAGAAATGTTCCAATTTTAATTAAATGTCCCTTGGGAGTTGTATGCAAATTAAGTAAATACATAAATTAAACATGCACAAAGCTAATTTTGGTAAAAATATGGAAGTTCGCGCGACGTTTTGAACGGCTTACACTCAAGCAAATTTTCTGAAATTTTGTACAGCAATACAACGTCCGACAAATTTCCCATCTATCTAGTCAGAATTACTTTTAAGCATTTAAGTTTTGTGCGCAAGGCGTATCTAAATTGCCGTAAAAGACAGAACCCCCCGGGTATTGAAGTTTTAAATTTCTCATGTTTCTGGTTTATTTTAGATTATAAGTATCAAAACTATCTATTGTAATAAAAAAACATCGCACATTGAGGCTCTTCGCGAAACAGAGAGCGATTTCAGATTTGTCTACTTTTGTTTTATACACCCTGTAGAAACAGTTTAAGTGAGGTACTATTTGTGCCGTAAGCGCGCAAAGGAAGACGGGATGTGTGTGCGAACTATTTGCATGACGGGAAAAGCAAACGGGAAACGTAGATTTAGTAAACTAAACGAAGTCATTTAAATTGCTGAACGTTTCCTACCATAATGTACAGCGACTTTTAGCTTCTATAGACTAATATTGACATGTTCAAAATTACTATTGATAATACGCAAAAGGGAAATAATATTGCGCCTAAAATCCAAATTTGCGCCGATAAAATCAAAATTTCATTTTTTGTGATATTATTTAATGTATGCAAGCGTATCTGGTTCACGTTTTCCATGATTTCTATATTGCAGAAATGTCAGTTAGTGCATGCATGCATATTTTTTTCGATTGCTTGATTTAATTAGTCCTTTTCTAAAGGGTAACAACATACAAAAAAGCTTAGCATTGTAGCAACATTGATTTTGTTAGGTTTTCACTTTTTTTGTTACTTTTTCCTCTTCGCTAATTTAAAGTATTGTTTCTCAAAATAAATCATTCAAATCACTCAAAAAATTTATCATTGTACACGAGAGACAGTAACTCGCGTCTTAAAGTTTTGAAGATGAGACATAAAAATACTCGATAGACGTATAAATCGCAAATTTCTGTTGCGATTATTATGAACTTTGTATGAAATAACATTGGCAACGAAGAAATTGACTATTTATACGAGTTTGTCGGTTACGTTGATGAGACGCGTCTTTGTTAAGTCGATACTTCACGCCGTCAAAAGTGCCCCAATATTCGCCCTACTAGCTGTATAGGCACATAACTAAGTCGAGGCTGTCTAGGAGATATAAAGATTCTCAAAACGCATGGGATATACGACTTAGCATCGTTAAATAGTTGGAGACAATTATATCCTGTGACACTGACATTTGCTGAACAATTTTCAAATTAAAGTTCGGCTGCTACTTGGGAAATTTGTTCGCGGGAGGTGTCTTTCCTTTGTCGGCAAAAGGATAAAGCTGCTTAATTTGCTCCTACAAACTAATAAGCACAAGGAAAGATAACAAACGAGGGTTTTCAAACTCGCGAATCTTCGAAATGTAATCCTGAGATAAAGTTATATCCATGCAGGCGACCACGCGTCTGACACATCTGCATCAGCTTGGCTGCTTCTTCAGATAACAGTGCAGCATACGTTGATTCTTTTGTATGCAGTCATGGAATATCTTGGTTAAACTTGAATAATCCGTTTGTGTATTCAGACAAAAAATAATTATTCAATGTTAAATAACCTTCCAGCTTTTTGTAAAAGTAACGAAATACGACAGGGATTTGAACCAGAATAGGGGGAATAAATAAATTGTTATTATTATTTCCAACAAATTACCAAAAACAGGTACTAAAGGATACAAACTAAACTAACAACATTATATAACAAACGAAGTATAGAGTTATCACAAGGATGTGTTGATTATAATACTATTCTAGCAAGTCAAATGCTGCTAATATATCAAAACAATACTTTGACGAGATTTTTAAGATATTTTTGTCTTTCATGGCCAAAACGTAGTGAAAAATGTACTGTTGAATAGCATCAAAGATTTATTAGTTTTATATAAGTTATCTATAAATTTATTGCTTATTTTCCTAAACATTGTGTTGCTACATGACATTGTTCATTCCCAATCTGATTTAGTTCACAATGTTTACAAATTCAATCATTGTAAGGAATCTTTTTATATTTTTATCTTAAATTAAGATGTCTTACAATCTTTTCTTTGCGTTTTATCTTTTTTGTTACGGAAACGGCATAAAACTTGTCGTGGTAATAATGGGGATGCTAAAATCATGTGATATGAGTATAGTAGCGGTGCCCACTATGGGAAGTAAAAAATTGTCATAAACAGATGTCGAGTATGGAAGCGAAATTATAGAATAAATTAACGCAATAATAAAAATTACGTCACCCGCCATAACTGTCCCTCGTCTATAATCTATGCTTACACCTTAGGCCTAGTCATGCAAACACTGGCACGAGAAAGTAAAAGAATCGTTTTAATAATGTACTCAACCTATATATATTTGAATAGTGGTATATAATAAAGAAAATACGAATTCGACTGCGTGAATTACTGCGTGAATTTGTTAACCGATGGTTTTAAATTACATATTTTAGACAAATTATTTGATATAATATTGTAGGAGAATATTAATGAAATGTGCTTCGCAGAATATTTGAAAAAGTACCTATTCTAACACCGTGGTAAAATTCAAAGAAACGTGCCATCAGCTTGTGTCTCTTTAAATGGCGTGAATTTAAAATGGCGAATTTTTAAATAAATGGACGGCAGCTAAATTGTATTAAACCTATATATAGAATGGCGCTGATCTGTAGCTTTGAACGACGTACATGGATCTTTGCTAGTAACTAGTATGTATGAAGGGCAACTGGTGAAGCGCACATGCATGCAGTGAGCTTAAATAAACCCCAACACTGAGGAGATGCATCAGTTCACTTGAGTTCCTTTCATTGATTTGCTGTATTGCGGCGACTCATGCAAGGAGTGCTAGGGACAGAAAATGACCTTCAATTTCAATGTGCGCTTAGTTTCATGAAATTTGATCATCGATTATCAATATTTTTGAACATGATTTCGCCATTGATGTCGTTTATTGAGCTGTCACCGACCGCCGACCGCGGGAAATGCTATCCACTCTTTTCGAGGTTGACCGATGGGGGGTAACACGTGTAGCGTCATTCGAAACAGTCGGACAAACAACAAGCGTCGCGTTTTAATACTTTTGTATACGAGGAACTATTGATTATCGATGATTTTAGCGAAATTTACTTTTTAAAGACAAAGAAAGGCAAAGTAAAAAAGGACAAAATTCTATCAAAGCATGGATAGTACTTTGAAGCGCAATCATTTTGAAAAAATGTCGCTTCTGACTTGAACCAATATTTGAAAGCGCGAGGCGTTTGAGATAGCGAAATCCGTCAAAAAATGTTGATACCTGTCTTAGACTATGCAAAATCAAAAGAGGAGAACAAGTTGAGTATTCATGGTGTTGAAATAGAAGATCCGCTATCTTCAGCGCAAGAATATGTAAACTTTAACGCATCGCTGCCATTCGGTCTTTTCGATATTTTCAACAATCTCATATACAGTTCCACAGAATATGATAAACAAGGGCTTGCTGCATACAAAGCATTTGATGGCTATCGTTTTTTTGAAGAGGGATATGTTGAATCTCTATTAACGAAGCCATTACCCAGTGTGATATGGTTGTCCATTTGTTTAAAAATGGGTTCGTGATATATGGGCTCTAATCCAATGTATATTTTTCACCAAACACTTTAAACGCATATATATGTGTCTTTTAGACGTGTATATGCGTACAAAACACCCATATATATGCGTACAAAACACGCATAGATATGCGTACAAAACACGCATATATATGGGTGTTTTGTATGCATATATATACACGCATCTAAAAGACACATATATATTCGTTTAAAGTTTTTAGTGAAAAATTATACGTTGGATTAGAGTCCATATATCACGAACCCATTTTGAAATAAATGGCCAACCATAGTGTGGGAGTGCATTTATATGTGGGTATTGTCTAACCTTTTCACGGCTTGCAGTAGCAGGAATAGGGTCAGGGTTGGTCAATTATTACCAATAAAGTGCAATCCAAAGATATATGAATGTTTCGTGCTAACAAAATTGTCGCCCCGACAACATGCCCTTATCCATGCTTCTTGTCGTATTTTCTCTTTTTTAAAAGACGGGAAATGGTAAAGTTGAACACATTTTCCTTCAGAATTTATTAATTTTTCTGGGTAACGCGAATCACTATTGCAAGTGCCCCACGCACAGTGTTTAGCCATTTTCTTTCGCAGTCGAACTACTTAGTATTTGTATGCGCAAGTACAATGAAAACGCAATGTTTGTCCGACTGTTTCGAATTACGCTACACGTTACCCCCCGTCGGTCAACCTCGAAAAGGGTGGATTCTAACAGCACAATTCTGCGCAATCATGATGAACATGCACACACTGCGAAAAAATAAAACCAAATTTCAGATTTCTGACAGTTGCGAATACGCCTGCGTATAACTACTTAACACATTCATTGTAAATGACGACGGAAAAGATTATGTTTACCAAAAATTATTGCAATTAAAAACTAATATTATGTGTATTAAATATGCAGCATCCTTATGAAGAATGTAATAAATATCCTACAACAGTCGACAAAATGTACAATAGAACAAAATGAAATGCAAGTCTCTCGATGGCTAATGCAGTACTAAATGCCAAATTATAAAATGAAAGGAATACTCCACCGCTATAAAACATTATAATTTTAATGTTATCGACGCCATAAGTTTGCAAAAAAATGTTTTAAAGCTTTTCTGTACTTGGCATGTCTGATTCCATAAACAAAAGCATTGGCAATCGAATTAATTCCATAAAGTTCAAAATTTACAACCACGTACCATGTCGTAGTTTCGTTGCAAGTTTTACAGACAAAAAAATAAAGCGATATTCCAACAATTGCTGGAATAAAACAACAGAACGACAATATGGAAACGACAATCATAAACGTCTTCACTGACTTTAGTGCAATTATCTGACGAAGTGAAGACCAACGTTTGCTCGTATTTGGATTTAGTTGGCGTCCATTGAAGGTTTCTTGTGAGATTCTTCGTTTCTGATCCCTCGCAATTCTCAAAATTTTAAAATTCAAGCAAAATATAAAAATAGTAGGTATGTAAAGTATAAGAATCTCGTAAGGCCAGTAGATGGCATCTAATACTTCACAATAACTACGTTTTAATGGTTTTGATTTTTTAAAATACACTGCCATCAAAGAAAGTATGCCACCAGAAATCATCCAAATGATCCAAACCATGTTTTTGACTCGTTTTTCTGTCACAATTAGTGGGTAGTTCAGAGGTTTTACAATAAAGAAATATCGATCAATCGTTATGAAGAGTAGCGTGGACACCGAAACAAACAACAATGCAAGCAGACTGGAACGACTTAACTTACAAAACAAATCCTGATCACTTTCGATGTTTAATATTGTCTGTATAAACTCCGTGATCCAAACAGGGTAAAATATTAGACACACGAGCAAATCTGCAAGTGCTAAATTCCCCGCCAAGTAAGATGTCGCTGTTTTCTCCTTACTCAAGAAAATAGTGTAAAATATGACTGTCAGATTTCCCACGATGCCGATAATCATAGCGAAGAATTTAAATACAATTGATGAAAGAAGTAGAACTGACGGTAGAGTGTGGATTGAAACTGACTTCGTCAAGCTGGCGTTTTCCATTATTTTTGTTGAATGAAACTCGAACCACTGTAATTTATTCAACTGTCGATATTCAAATTTAATGTTTGCACTTCATAACTCTGCAAACTATTTCACCGTTATTTCCACTGACTAAACGTTTGTTTTGTCACGGTTAACAAGCAAAGGCATCAATATGTTTACATTAGAAAATACGACGTTAATCTTGAAGATTGGATTTAACCAATTAATATTAATTTACCATATAACGCTTAACTTGTGAAATTTGTTTTTTGAATTTTCTGAATCCTTGTTCCGTTAATGAATGTGTGGTATTAAAAAATTTATGCAGACATTTGCGCCAAGTTGTATTTAATATGCCATATATCAAAGTATATTTATGTAATATTTGTGAAAACTAAACATATTGTTTTACCGGCACTTTGATAATGATCGACAGTTGAAATTTTTCAAAACAGCTGTCTTGTTGTCTTGTCGCTCAAGGATTTCTATCTATACCAATCATATCTTTTATTCCTCATATTTTTTTATTAACAATATTTACTCATCGGAGATCATTAAATTTTAGTACTAAGTATAGTATGAAATCCGTAAAATAACATCACGACAATATCTTTGCCTTAGCCTTAGGTTGATCGCAAACAAAAACATTTTTCACAAAGGTTCTGACTCACATGATGAGCGTAATATCCAAATTAATTCAAGTATGAACCGGTGTATTTCGACGTTATAACGTTGTAGCTGCATAATTTTGAGAACACGTATAGTTTCAGCAAGCGCCCATGCTATGGACATGAAATATTAATGACTGAAAGTTTACAAGAGGGTACAAAAGTCAAAGTTGTACTTTTAACTCTTTTGCAGACTTGATGAAACTGAAACGCATTAATATTCAAAAACAACGTGGAAAGAAATCTGCAAGTCACAACAAGAGATCGGATGCACTTATCTCGAGATTTGCTGCTGGCTTTTGCTTTGATTTTCATCCCAACGATAGCAACATGTAAGTATACAACTCGTTGCTATGTTACTGCACAAGTCTACAGTAAAAGCGATGTTACACTATAACTTCTGCCGCAACTTGTCTCGCAATTTTGTTGCGACGCAAGTTGCAAGCGAAGCTGCAAGGTGTAACATGCCTTGCAATCATAAAGTCAGGCGACATTTTTTGTTGCAAGAAGCATTGCACGAAGTAGAATAAGGTTTTACTTTTCGCAACGATTGCCACAACGCTGCAGTGTATTTTCTAGTCATTGCACAGTGTAACACCCCTCTTAATGCAACTTGTCTTCCAATATTTCTGCTGAGCATCCTATGGAAACTCATATTTAAAAAAGATCTACGGAGATTGCGAGACAAGTTGCAACAAACGTTTCACCGCGCAACATAAAATATATTCGTTGCAAGTCACATAATATAACTGATATTGCTATCGTTGACATCGCTGATATTACTGTAGCTATGAAGTCGGCAATATTCAGTAAGCGCTCGGTGTCATATCGATACACGACCAAAAATTAGATCCTGTTGAAAATAGGATATAACAATGCTATGGGGGCAAATTTGTTGTCAACAACAATGTTCGGCGTTGTTATAGTAAGTAGTTCGAACCTTTTGTTCGATAGTAAATTGTTCTTCTTTTTCATGATAGTCAATTTTTTTTGCAAGGCAAAGGTTGTACGATCATGGTAGAGAATGGTTTCTTTGCTTCTTTCAACTTCCAGAAATGTTCAGACAGTTCTGCATGTTACCTTTGAGTATTTTTTGTCAGTAAATGACGTGAGAAATGAGTAGCATAGTTTTTCAAGTTTTTCCATGCCTTGCCTGTTTTTTAGGCTGTAAAAATGAACTGCCACCCACCCACACCCGCTATTCGTGATCATTTCATGATCCAGGATGTTAGCCCCGCTACTTGTATTATACTTGCGTCTTGCAGGCATAGAGTGATCATGTAAACATGTTTAAACATGCATCTTAAGCCATATTTCAATGTGATATGCAAATCACCAAACGAAATATTTTTTGTTTCGCACCTTTATGTGTAATCTTGTATTTAAGATATGTTATTGGCACCGAAGAAGGTCACATTCACAAATGCTCATGCTCGTATAATGAACAATATCTGGAATCATATCTTGGTCATACGGTGGGTATTCATTGGCCACTTGCATGAATGTGATGAATTAAGTTTAATCTGAACAGTTAAGAAAAGTGTGCTCTTGAGGAGTTACAGCTTGATTAATTTTATTGTTTTGATTTTAACCTGTTTAAAATTTAGCTAAATCAATGAGGAGGCTCTATATTGCCATTGCTATAATTTCTTTGGCACAATAGCAGTTTGAAAGTTACATATCGTAATATTCAAAGATTTTATGCATCTTAATTTACAGGAGAGAAAATGGCGAACTTTATTTTTCATTGTGTTGTGCCCCAAACACAGAAACATGTAGGAAAATTACCCAATTTCAGTATTTATATACTTGCAGTATAAATATATTATTATTCTGTGCTATTGTTCTAGGGTCCTATATATGAATTAAAATGGTCTCCATTTTTGGCGGATGTTTTTCTGAGCTGTAGTGCAGATTGGAGTGTTAAATTGTGGCATCAAGATAATCCTTCTCCAATTTATACTTTTACTTCTTCTACGGTCAGTTTCCACAATGTTTACTTTTATTATTCGTGTGGTTTTTAGATAAGTTTTATTCAGTAAACAATGTAACCCATGAAATGTGTGTGTTCTTCCAAGAGGGTTTCGTTAGTTTTTGTTTGGAAACAAATCGTTGTACGGGCAGTCTTGTTTCCACTCACGAATACTACTTCATCATTGGGCAGCGTGGAGATAGTTTTTTATCTAACAACTTGTTTTCAGTTGAATGTAACGCTTATTTGATTTGATTTGAACCTACAAGAAAACATGTAACAGAATGTAAGACACTTCTATACCTACACCCTCAACTGACTTAAACATGGCGGCATCTGCATTTTACCAGAACTCATTGCAGCATTGTATCAAGCAAAAAAGACTGAAAAAAGATGCCAAGCAAAAAAGACTGAAAAAAGATGCCAAGCAAAAAAGACTGAAAAAAGATGCCAAGAAAAACACCCCAAGACTTTAAACTTTAACAAAACAAAGAAAATAACCTGCTCTCATATGCTTTCTCTTCAGCCGACGTCAATTTGCTTTTTGAAACGATTTGCAAAAGCAATGCATTCTGGTAAAATATACATCCTCCCTCTGATGGATGTTATTTTTGTGAGGGCGTTACTTCAAGCGTATGAGCTACCAAGGCTCTAACCCTCTCTTTTCCGCAGAGTCTCCTTAAACTCGATGCAAGCTTTTATATTGAACTTACATGAAGTTTGTGGGGGAGAAAGAGACTCTAACCCGTGCCAAGTCTAAACAAGCTAATAGATATAGTGCTTGTATAATGTATAAAAAACCTTTGTAACGATACCTTATAGCTTCGGAGCCCGATTGTAAGTGCTGAGAAGTTAAAAAGGATTTTGTGATCACCACATTGGACTGCATGACAGGACGTGAGGTCTCTAAAACATGTGCACCACTTCTCAAAATTCCAATTCTCTTCCAGAATTCTGTCCACAGTATCTGTTGGTCTCCAACTTCATCAACCATCTTTGGTTGTGTTCACGAAGGTGCTATTGAAGTCTGGGATTTACGGCAAAGCACGTAAGCACTTGAACCAGAACTCCATTTTGATTTAAATGAGGTGATAGTTGATTTTGGCTTTGGCTTTGGCCTTAACTATCAACTCCAGAGATCTTGAGCTCCAAAAGTAACTGATTATTAATTATGTTTACATTAATCAACCTGTTATTTATCTCAGCTTGGATCCGTTAATTGTGAATACACCTCTACAAGAATTCAAATTGTCTTCGATTTCTTTTGCTCTAAACTCGGACGTAAGTACCAGATAGTTGTACGTTGATGTCTCATTGGTTTAGATGGGGCATAACAATGTGGGTAGCACAACATTGTTCAATCATGTTGCAGGCTCATAACTTTTGGCCGTGTACCTACCACTGAGCTCTATTTATATATCTGGAGATTGCGCTCCTATACTTTCGTCAGTCAAAAAGTGAAGCCAAAAACATGGCGGCCGCGTGACGTAAAACGCGTCATTTGACATCACAGTCTACATATTCTCTGGTGATTTACCACTGACCACAGCGAGCGACCGCGATTTTAAAGTTTTCAATCCCTCCTGTTTTCAGGCTTAAACTAGGCTGAGAACAGGACACAGCACTCAAGTCAAATGTTAAATTTACAACATTTGACTTGAGTGCTGTGTCCTGTTCTCAACAAAGTGTTCAGAAAGTTAATAAGAGTTAACTCCTTTGCGTTGGCTTTGTGTTTTAAAATTTAAAAGAAAAAAAACGAGTATTAAAAGTGTACTTTTCTACATTTGAATACAATATTCTCCGCATGTATTTAAAGTTTTACAATGATCTAAATTCAGAATGGGACATTTACACTACGGCGAACAATTCGCTGTAGTTCGCTGTAGCTTCTTCAAGATTTATTACTTTTTGCTCAAAAGCAGATATGGTAAGAAAACAATAGCGATTCATTCAGTGGTATTTTAAGGAATATACAAAGCAGGATGGCAAGGAATTTCGAGGCAAATGATCCAAATAATTTGTATAAATTAATATTTCGAACGCAAACAAAGTTAACGCACTACATGTCATGGTGCATAAAAAAAGTAATCAAACTTTAAAGTGCTCAAGCGCTTTAAATATTCAGTGCACATAAATAATTCTTTCATAGTCGAAGACCAGGCTTTTGGCTTTCGAATATCACTGTTTTTGTGAAATTTGGTGAAAGATTGAGCAAATACGAATCAAATTAAAATAGCCGTTCGAAGTTGCATATTTTCACCTCTGCGCATTACATTACAAGACAGCAAATAAGAAAAGAAAATGCCATTAATCACTTATCTGTCACGAGAAACAATTAACTTGGCTAATGAGATTCATAAATTTTACAACCTAAGCTAAAAATTTTAATCCCAAAATAGGAGTAAATTTGAACGCATTCCGAACTGTGGAAATATGCGATTTCGGCAATTTTTATTTGATTCCTATTTGCTCAATTTTTCTCCAAATTTTACCAAAACGGTGGCATTCAAAAGCTAAACGCCTGGTTTCCAATTGTTGAAGAATTATTTCCATACAATAAATATTGAGTGTGCTAGGCCTCTCCAAAGTTCGATTACCTGTTTTTTTACACCCTGTATACATTAGATTTGTCTGTATTCTTTGATTTTTTAGTATTTTCGCATTAAACTTCGCTTAAAATGTAGAGAAAACGGCGGCGATGTTTTTGGTGGTATTTTGCGAAATGTATGTGTTTTCCTGGCGATGATATCGCCGTATAGATAGACAGATCTAGATAGATTTGGTCACGATAATATTGTAAGCTACAAGCTTGCTTACTAATTAACTTTAAAACTGTGAAGTTTGCTGCTTTTGAAAGGAAGATAATCACTTTTATGCATAGTAAACTTACAAATAATAGGCTAGATTGAAAGAAATTTTATTGCCATTTAAAGTGGCGTTTTTCTTGTGTAAATAGCTTATATTAAACCAGAGATATGCTTCGCAACATCCATCGTTCGAATTTGAACGAGCTACTAGTAATATGCCGTCGCCAAGGAGTTTGCATCTTGGCGTAGTGTACACGGTTCCACCTGAGAAACTGAACAATAAACTTCACTGTTTTAAAAATATTTCCTGATCTCATTTGAAAGAATCAGGGGGGGGGGTGCGTATTTTGACGCGGGCTCACCTTTAGCTGTGGTCAGTGAAAACTTTATGAGAATAAGTCGCTTAGTCCGCCATGTTTTTGGCTTCGGCGCTTATTCGAGAACGCCATCTCCAGATATATTAAGTATAGCTCAGTGGTACCTACTCACACGCGTGCTGTTAACATGCATTTTGTATAGGTAATAGTATAATTTCGAGTGCAATTACGGATAAACAAGCACGAGTGAGTTTTTAAAAACTGCAAAATAGCACGAGTCCGAAGGACGAGTGCTATTTGCGGTTTTTAAAAACTCACGAGTGCTTGTTTTCCGTAATTGCACGAGAAATTATACTATTACTTATTAATAATATAAAAAGGAAATGTCCAAACAAACATTTTGCACCTACATTTTCGCATTATGCAAGTGCACTCATTCTCGAATTTCTTCGCTTAAAAAATTCATGTTTACAAAAGCCATGGCTAAAAGTTTTATGTACAAAGTCCCAGCATACTTTAGAGTTTGTTTTGTGATCATAATTGTCAGAGAAGAATCCCAAGTTGTGTTGAAATTTCGACGAAATCTTTAAGCAAACGTGAAAATTCGGCCGCCATATTTTTGGTTTTTCAACGAGTAAATCCCATCGCTCAAAGAGCTTATTACAGATTTTTGCACTGTTGTTACAGATTTTTGCACTGTTGTTACAGATTTTTGCACTGTTGTTACAGATTTTTGCACTGTGTTACAGATTTTTGCACTGTTCTGGGTGATGTTTGGGATTAACTGCACTCGAATCAACCAATCACAGCCCAGAAACATTTCCTTGTATATTATTACAATTTTTAAAACTTACGTGCTTAGTTAAATATTAAGCTGTTTTATTGTCACTGTTGACTCTGTTAATATTGGTTTAAGCCATGTATAGCTTGCACAACAGCTTTTAAATCAGGGTAAATAAAAATCAGATAAATGATTGTTTATGAGTTGAGTGACGTACTTGCGCATATGGACATTGTTTTAGAATTCAAATACATTCCCTTCTGGTTTTTAGAGTGTTCTTGTTGGTGATTCTGATGGTCAAATCAATGTCTTCCTGCTTACTGGCATCGGAAAACGCGATATAGCTCAGGTAAAATACGTTGTCAGTCGACCATGCAGTTTCTTATTATCATATATCGATGGATTCGCACAGCTCTTGAATACATCGTGCATATTTTAAAACGTCGTTCATCGCCTACATATTTTTGTGCTGGCAAAAAGACGACTCGAATTGAATAGTTTACATCCACTTTTAAAATTTAGTCAACATGCACAATTCTGTTCCTTTCAACGCATCGACCACTTTTGGCGCTCCTGGATACTTTGATTTAATTTCCGATTTGTCTTTTTTAGGAAAACGATCTCGCGACAATCATAAAACCTAACATGGCGAAGAGTATTACACCTCATCGATAGACCCCTTCTTACAAATACTGTACATCCAGTATTTATTATTCATATATTGTACATAATATAGAAGTAGTCTTATACGATTATTTTGTTTTCCTACTATGTGTTGTAAGTATTGTACACAATTTTAAGAAGCTAAAATTTTATTAAATTTATTTATTAAATGTTGCACGAAGGGACATGTATTAACAATTAAATTTGAAGTCTTGTTGTTAACATGCAGATGCAAGGTTTTGGATGACAATAGTAGAATATGAAGTGCAGCAAATATAATTACACTGATCATTATTTTTACTTCATCCTGTAATGCTTTTCGCTCGCATTGTTTGGGATAGCAAATTCTGCCAAACTCAAAACAAATTCCTTGGCCGGCTGATAGTTTCAGCAGATGTAAGACAAGAGTTATCCCGAATAACGTGTGCATAGTAATAAGTACACAATTTAATTTAAACTGTATATTTCGAATCGATTTGATTCATCTCAGCAGAAAAGCTTACAAGAATACGTTAAAACAATTACGTGTACAAGAATTTTAAATAGCGTGCGCAAGTTACGCGTAAGCAATAAACAACTAAGAATCAAAGCCGTCATTTCTAAAGCTTATTTTGTTCATTTTAACTAATCAATTAAATAATTGCAATTCTTTGCTTGCCCTAAGACCATTATTCAGAACACATTCACGTCGTTTTATTTGAAGTGCTTCTTTATAAAGTAACAAGTTCCAATTTCTGGCTGAATCGATTATTTTAGCATTATTTACAACAAGGTTAACTAGTTCTTTGTTAGTTTTGTTGGTCAAGTCATCTGATTCGTAGCAAGATTGTAAATGCTTGTTTATAGCACTGTCATTGCTAAATGACTAGCATTGTCAACAAAACTAACAAAGAACTAGTTAACCTTGTTGTAAATAATACTAAAATAATGTGAAAAACGACGTGAATGTGTTCTAAATCATGGTCTTAAGGCAAGCAAAGAATTGCAATTATTTAATTGATTAGTTAAAATGAACAAAATAAGCTTTAGAAATGACGGCTTTGATTCTTAGTTGTTTATTGCTTACGCGTAACTTGCGCACGCTATTTAAAATTCTTGTACACGTAATTGTTTTAAAAGCTTTTCTGCTGAGATGAATCAAATCGATTCGAAATATACAGTTTGAATTAAATTGTGTACTTATTACTACGCACACGTTATTCGGGATAACTCTTGTCTTATATCTGCTGAAACTATCAGCCGGCCAAGGAATTTGTTTTGAGTTTGGCAGAATTTGCTATCACAAACAATGCGAGCGAAAAGCATTACAGGATGAAGTAAAAATAATGATTCTCGGGATAACTCTTGTCTTATATCAAAACAAATTGTCATCGCTTTATTGTCAGGGAGGTACAGGTACAAAAGTGCATGTTTACGTACTCAGTCGAGAAACAATTTTATTTTGCTCTCAGTGTCCGTTGGATGCCTAGCATAACAATTCTGAATGTTGTTTGGTCCATTTTTTCTTGTAAGCTTCGGCCAACACGGTTTTTTTCACTTTTAATTGTAGATGTAAACTAAAATTGTAGATGTCTGTGCTGGAAAATGTAACCTATAGTCGTCGAAAACTTCATAAAAAAATGACCTTGCATTTTCAAGTTCTTGTTGAGTTATGAGCGTTTGAAAACCTATTTTCAGACTAGTTTTGCTTATGAATATTACGATCAGATAAGTTATCTTTGCAATAAACGAATCTGAAATTTTACCTTATCTGACAATAATACAATTTTATAGGGAAAGTGAAGAAAACCGTGTTTACTGAAACTCGCAAGAAAAATTGGGCCCAACAACATCCAACATTGTTAAGTTGAGCATCCAACGGACAATTTGAGAGCAAAATGAAATCCTCTCGGGAAGTTAAGTAAAATTACCTCTACCTCCCTATTAGAGCTATAAAAAGTTCTAGGCTTTGAAAGGGGAAGAGTTGAAAGAGTTTTGTATAGCTACAAAAGTGATGACATTTTGTTTTGAGTGGCGGAGGGGGGGGGGGGGATTTTAAGTAAAAACGTAAAAACTGTGAGTACAAAGATACAATGTTCGATTGATGTCTACTTGAATATCGCTATGAAACCCTTAGCAATACCACTACGATAAACTCTAGTGAACCGCAACAAAAATTCTTAAGGTGTAATTACACTCGAAAGCAACTTCAAGATCTTGCTCGACAAAGTATGATTAAATATTATTCGATGAAATCCAAACGAAAGCTGGCGAAAGCAGTGACTGATCTAGCGTAAGTCAAAATAAATTACCACAGCTCATTCTAGGATATATTTACATTTTAAAATACCTTCAAAGCAACTTCATTGGATTTTATTCTTTTGAAATTCACAACCTATGACATTGTTATAAAGTTATTTTGAATTTAAAATTGAGCTGCTATAATTTATTTTGACTTACCCTGGATCCGCCACTGGGCGAAAGGGTTCGAATAACTTTGATTTCATCTAGCTTATGTAATTGTAATAATTCTTACCCCAGACAAAAACCTATGGGGTTTGTGACAAGGGCAGGAATTGACCAAAAACTCGTTGACTTGAGACATTTTGCATTGGCCACTAGACTATATGTTTGCTATCACGCACTTGCCACTTAGTTTAAATTGTTTAAGCGGGGTTTCCTCTAGCCGATAATTAATTCTTAAACATGTCCAAAACGAAAATAATTGAGAGCAAAGGAATTATCGCTCAACTGCGTTGTTTACTTACACCTCTTTTCCTGACTCCTTACCCCTTTTTAACTGAATGAGCTACAAAAAAAGGTAAATAATTTAAACGACGTCGTGAGAACGTGGTAGCTAACATAATCTGGTGGTAAAGACAATGTGTATCAATCAGAATCAATCACTATGAGTCTGGGACAATACCTGCCTTTGGCGAAAATCGTTTTGGCTTTGGTCACTTTCAAGAATTAAGTATAGGCTAGAACGCTTAGACAACTTAAACCACCTTGCCAGAACCTCATAACCAACATAGTGTAGTGGTCAACTTTACTCCTGCCCTTGCCTTAAATACTAGTGTAAGAATTATAACCCATTCCAAAGCATCTTTTGGTCTCTCTTGCAGATTTCTTTAGAAAAAAAATTCGTCAAAAATTGACGACTCCTTTTTATCATGCAGTCTGATAAAGAAAATTGTTTTATTTCCTTTTCAACCACACTGGCAAAGTTTTTTAATAAACGGAGAAAATAACAGTTCTAAAAAATCATCGACTAAAATTTTAACAAAAAACCGTGCTCAAAATGCTGTAGTTCTTCTTAACCGTGGGACCATCGTTTTTTTAACGAAAAAATTAAAAAGTTATAATTGAAAAAAAATTACGTTATGCCACTTATATTAGGGATATTGAGAAGTATCATAAGAGATTGCACGCTAGCGTTATAAATTTAAATTAACAAGTTCCAAAAGGTGTCAGCAATCCTGCTACCTTCGAAGGATTAGCCTAGGAAGGATTTGCTCATACACTCACAATTGCTCATGAACACTTGCTCATTTGCTCATAAGGTAGCTAGATAGATATATAATGTTTTGTACAGAGTACGTATGCAAGACTAACATATATAGAAGTTAATTCAGACCTAAACACTAACATTATATATTCAAATTATTTTACGATCCTAAGGCTGGCATGGGTTTGTTTTGCTCTGACGGCACTCCTCGGACTTAATTTGTCCCTCCACGGGAATTTGTGTCCCTCCACGGGACTTTTGTCAAGAAATAAATCTTTATGGCACTTGCTCATACTCTCACAATTAATTGCTCACGAGCACTTGCTCATTTGCTCATAAGGGAGATTGATATATAATGGTTTGTGAAACAATGTTTGATATGTAACCATTTGGAGGAGGAGGAGGAGGAGGAGGAGGAGGGAGGAGGAGGAGGAGGAGGAGGAGGAGAGCGGAAAGAAATTTTCGACTTTATTCAATATGCAACATCATCCGCAGGTATCACAAACATAGGACATCTTTCTTTTCTCCTCCTCCTCCTCCTCCTCCTCCTCCTCCTCCTCCTCCTCCTCCTCCTCCTCCTCCTCCTCCTCCTCCTCCTCCTCCTCCTCCTCCTCCTCCTCCTCCTCCTCCTCCTCCTCCTCCTCCTCCTCCTCCTCCTCCTCCTCCTCCTCCTCCTCCTCCTCCTCCTCCTCCTCCTCCTCCTCCTCCTCCTCCTCCTCCTCCTCCTCCTCCTCCTCCTCCTCCTCCTCCTCCTCCTCCTCCTCCTCCTCCTCCTCCTCCTCCTCCTCCTGCCAGCCTTAGGATCTTAAAATAATTTGAATATATAATGTTGTGTTTAGGTCTAAATTAACTTCTATATGTGTTAGTCTTGCATACGTACGCTGTACAAAACATTATATATCATTCTACCTTATGAGCAAATGAGCAAGTGCTCATGAGTAATTATTATGTTTAATTGTGAGCGTATGAGCAACAGAGCAAGTGCCCATAAAGATTTATTTCTTGACAAAAGTCCCGTGGAGGGACACAAATTAAAGTCCTGTGGAGGGACATCAAGTCCCGTGGAGGGACAAATCAGGTCTCGCGAGTTGCGTCGCAGCAAAACGAACCCAAGCCCATGCTAGTGCAATCCCAATCATTCAGATCGCATGAGTATATCAGGATTTATCAAGAATTGTTATGAGCATTTGTTATGATTTACATTGTTTCAAAGTAGTCTCTGTGCATCGCCGATGACTCTGGATACTTCAAAATCTTGCATGCTTTAACCAACCCTTGCTACATAACTACATGATGCAATAGTGATGGAGCCTGTCATGTTGCATATACTAAAATGACGATGTGAATCCTTCTTACTCGCAAAATATCACCTGTATTTTTTTCTTTAAATTTTTAACTAAGGTACTAAACATATTCTGAATAGTATCCAAAGATATCGTAAACAATACTGTGCGACAATACTGTGCGACAAAATATCCAGACAAAATACATGGTCATATAACGCGACACATAATAGCTAGACTATATTACACAACACAAACACGACATATGAAATATGAACCCTTTTTATTGTTGAAAAAATGCAGACAATGTAAACAAAGCGCGGCTATAGCGTACGTACAGGGTGTACGTCACGGAGTGTACGTACGCTGTTTGACCAATCAGGGCACGGCTATAGCATACGTCACTGGGTGTAGGTACGATTTTCGACCAATCAGAGCACGCCGTTCTCGCATACTAATTAGTGTGGCACCCTGTGGAGGCTTGCGGCGCCCTGCGGTACCCTTGCGGCACCCTAAAAAAGGGGGTTGAAAATCTCCTACTATACTATTAATGTTTATTGGCAGGAAAATTTGATAGATCCGATTAACCTACTAAAAAATGCCAAGGTTCTCGAGTCTTAAGTAACTAAATTTAGTACTAGCAGTGTACTTAAATGCTTGACTTGACCATTTTCTTGATTATATACGTTTTATTTGCACATTTACTTGAATTATAAGGTAGAAAAATTGACTATATTTTAATCAAGTTTCAAGATTTATTAAAACGTTTATTACTCACTGAATTATGCACTTTATTCTCGACTATAATTCTTTATAAAAGTATTGTTGCAAATGAAATTTTGAAATAAACATTTACAAGTTCTGTTTACCATGCATTCCTGTTCGAAATTTGTCAACAAAAGTACGAAAGTTTTAATCGCATTTACTGCTTTTATGCTATAATTGGGGCTAAATACTTGTAGATAGAATGACCCGTAATTGTGAGTGCAGATTAACAATTGTTTTTTAGTGTTCTAGTTGTTTAGTTAAGTTGCTGAGAAGATTAGTGCTAGACAACATGAATCAATATACGTTCCCCCATACAGGAAGATTTACTGAGCATTCAAACTTTCAAGTCACATGTATGATTGAAGGGAATTGATTCAACAAGATAGACAGCCGGGCAGTCAGCTTAAAATAGACAGCCAGCAGAAAGTTCGTAAACAAGCCAAAAATATTATTCCAACATTCAATAATTAGCAATTATTCGCCGAAGAAGAGGTGATCATGATTATCGGGGAATATTCACCGAGACGAAGTCGAGCCTGAGGCAAATAATTGTTTTAGTATTTTTACACAAGTATTTTAATTTTGTTTATTTCTTTGTTTGTAATTTGTACAAAACGGCGGCTAGTCGTCATTTTGTAACCTTGTTTTTACTGTGACAGTAATGTTCACCTGTATGTGAATATAAAGGAATGTCATGTGATATTGGACCAATCACAACGTCAGATTTCTTATGTTCACTTGTGTAAAAGTATTAGTAATAATTAGCATTTTTATACAAGTGAATATAGGAAATCCGACGATATTATTAGTGAAATCTCATGTGACATTCCTTATATCCACCTACATGTGAATATAACAGTAAAACATGCTTATAAAAGGGCGACTAGCAGCTAGCCTCCGGCAAAAGTAGTAAAGTTTTATGAAAGGCCCAGCTGTTCTGTACATTCACTTGTGCAAAACATATATTCCTCGATAATCACCTCGCCTTCGGCGAATAATTGTCAACTAACGTTTTGTGTTTAACACAAGATGATATACAAAGCGAAAAGCATAGAAATATGAATAACTATTTATAAGGTATTATTTATATTACAATAGTAAAGAAAGTAGTAGATCCGAGTAGAATTACAGGAACCAAACTGCCTCGTAGGTTGAGAGATGGTTCTCAAATGAGTTTGTTCACAATTTCAACATACAAGTGCATGTGGGTAAATTAAGGCAAAAATACAGTAATTATTTTTTATATTTAGAAAGATCCGGTTTAGTTTTAGCTACTGAGTGACAGACTATTTGAAGAATAAGAACAAGAAATAAACGAAAAGAACTGAATGAAAAATCGTTATGCTTATAGACCATGCCTATGCCGTCCATTATAGACCATGCCTATGCCGTGCATTAATCATGTCGCAAGGGAGGACCAGGCTTAAGCCTTTCTTAGTATAAATTTCTTTAGTTAATAATGGCATTCAAGCAGTGAATATGAGGCACTATTTACTAGTTTGATTTTTTTCAAAATGGCCCCCAATGAAAGTAGTTCTGATGTTTTATACTTTTGCCAAAAAATAATAAATGGAGAAAAATTAGATTAATACAAAGTCAAAGAATACAAAAAAAAACACTTTGATTCAAACTATCTTAAAGTAATAGATCGTCTGCAAATAACTTATTAAACACTTTTTCCACTATTTAAAAATTTCAAATAAACTTTAGCCTTTACTTATGAATATTCCATAATTGTTTTAAAAGAAGTGCCCCAGGCTCAGTGATTATGGTGAATATTCACCAGTAATCACTTCACCTTCGGCGAATAATCGTTAATTATTAAACACGTGACAATTAACCATGAGTCGGTATACTTGCAGACTTTTAAAGTTGTTTTTAAGTTGCAGATTTTCCTACCAGCCCTGGCGGAACTGCTATAACATTTCGCTTACATCGTAAAGGAAGATGGCACACTGATGGCATTATGGCACGGGACTTGCAGTTAGGGACGTCGGTGATACATTGAATAAATTTCATAGAGGTGATGTAGGTGGAGCAGGTGGTATCGCGGGCTCCGAAACAGGAACTAGGATGATCTTATTTGGGCTTTTAGCAGATATAACATTGCTCTGTGTTGATATAACATCTGTACCTAAAATCAAGATGGTTACTATTTAGTATTTTCAAGTGCGCATAATTAATTACAAATATTTTACCTATATATTATTTATAATATAATTAATTATAATATATTCATTTCTTAGTCATAATAGTATAATTTAGAATAAACATGCCGGGAGTGATCTGCTGTGAATAAAACATGATCTGCTGTGAACATTTTTTTGCTTGTTTGGTGCTAATATTTATTATTTATTTATTTATAATATTTTATATATAAATCATATATATTGGGACTTGTGATCAATTCTTTATAGTTGTTTTTCATGTCACGAGTCACGAATGTACTGCGTATGATCTCATCACGAATTTGGAACTGGGATCAAAGAACGGAACATTTATAACGTGAAAGAATAACCCCTTTTTCAGTCAAAAATTTCCTCTAAAATATATTAAATTGAAAATATATGAACTATGAATTCAGCCTTTGTACCTGTTTGGATTCCTACTTTATCCGATGCACCCGTTGTGGATGTTTTCTGGACACCATGATTTTGAGTTGCTTTGCTACTGACGCTGCCACTTATCTCCGACGTAGATTTGTCATCCTTTGCCGCGTCCGCCTGACGTGTTTTAGATGCAGTTACTATTGATGTGTCATCTTTATTCTTATGTTCAATCTCATCTAGCTCCTCCTCCAGCCACGGATCCACGTGTTCAGAATGCTCTTTAGAAAATAATGAACTGATTAAAATTTTGTTTACAGATGAAATGAAAATGGCGTGTTTTAACCGCCCGGCATAAATTGTAACATCGCGATCCACCCAAACCAGAGTTCACTGACCCAACCTCATTCCCAGGCTCTTCTCTCTTATGGAGGAAAGATCCTGTCTGGACTTGATCACGTGATTCCCTTATTTTGGGTGCTAAATAGAAATGTTACTAAGGTAGGAGTGGTAAAGTTGTTCACTTGTTGCGCTTATTATCTTATTTGCCTAAGCGAATATTGTTTTAGTATTTTTATCAAGTGAATCAGTTTACAGAACAACTGACTTTTTGTAAAATTTTACTATTTTTGCTGGCGGCTAGCGACTATATTCGCTATTTTGTAAACTTGTAAACTTTTACCAATCGCAATATCGGATTTCTTATATTCACTTGTGAAAAAATGCTGTTATTGGTACAGCAGTGGCGGATCTGGCGTAAGTCAAAATAAATTACCACAGCTCATTCTAGGATATATTTACATTTTAAAATACCTTCAAAGCAACTTCATTGGTTAGATTTTATTCTTTTGAAATTCATAACCTATGACATTGTTATAAAGTTATTTTGAATTTAAAATTGAGCTGCTATAATTTATTTTGACTTACCCTGGATCCGCCACTGCTGGTACAAAAAACAAGCTTTTATTTTGACGATGACATTGCTTATATATTTAACAGAAGGTTTTACTATATGCCTGTCCAGATATAATTATGAAGTCAAACCTTTTGACGATGTCAAGTTGCGCAGCAACACGTCTGGATTCACTTGCAAAAAAATAAATAAAATGCATCTTTTAAATGCTAAATAAATTCAGAATAATTTACTATTTACACATATTGTTTCACCAACCAATGAACCAAACAACCAACCAACTAACAAACCAAATAACAAACAAACTAACCATTCGGCCAATCATCAAACAATCAATTAACTAGTTAATATCATTTTTCTTTGGTTACTCGATTCTGATTGGCTAGGAAATGTGCCGATTAATCATTAATCGGCCGTGTGCCGATTAAAAATTAATCGGCACGGATCACGAGCCCGGCGGGCAGCGGGATTTTTAAAAACTAAAAACATAAACAAATCAGTGAAACATTATTTTTTTTAAATGATATTAATCGGAAATTACACTTGTCCTCGAAGTATTAATAAAAAATCACACTTGTGTTTGGCGAAATGTTTATAATACCGCTCGTGCTTCGCATGCACTCGCAGTCTTATGAACATTTCGCCAAACAAATCTTCTTTAGTGAAGATATCGATCACGTGACCAATAATATTGTGTTTTCAAAATGGCGATGTTTGTTGAAGATATGATTTTTATCTTCTCGTTGTTAAAATAATATTTTACTTGTTCGTTGCGCACATCCGTAAAATTCTGTTTTCATCACTCGAAGATAAAATTCGTATCTTCGCACTGCAGTGTAATATCCTCTATTTATTATCCAACAATCACCGTATGACGTACCTTCTTTCGTGTATTGTATGGGTGTTGGAATACCCCTTTTCGGAATTTTACAAGGTTCTGAACTGTTATAAATCAATTTTTGAAGAAATACCCTTTGAATGAGCTTTTTCAATATCTTTATATCCACCTTAGGACTGCTATCGTTGTTTCTAGCATGGCGTAAAAGTGTCATTGCTACAACACATGACGACGGAATCCTTCCTTAAAAAACAAATAGAATAATTATTTGCAATTCATAACCACGGTAACCTTATTTTTCCCAGACGAAAAGCAATTAACCAGATCGTTAACTACAAATCCTAAACTGAAAATCGGTGTTGAGGGAGAAAAAGTGGGAATTAAAGATTCAAATTAATAAAATAAACTTCAAATCTTTCAGGCGAGGGCTCGCATTTCCCTTAGCACCTTAACGAATAAATTGAAGAGAACATGGTGATCTCTCAGACTCCCTTTAAACTGTCCTTGGACATTTCACGAAAAACAGTTTACGGATGTTGCGCTTATTTTTGCCACTCGCCAATGGCAATGTCTCTTTTGATGGGCAGTCATGCAACGTCTAGTTAGACTAGGGTTCGAGTTCGAGTTGGACGTAGGATAGGATAAGATCAATTTTTTTTAATACGCTAACCACGTCAACAGAAGCTGATTTCTAAGCCAGGCGCACATTTAAAACTATAATAAAACTATACAATATAAATACTTATTTTTTCTCGGTCCGGTTTCCCACTGAATCCTGTAATCTGATCGGCTGACGAGCGGTTTTCCCTATACCGACCGCTCAACCGCACCGCTAACGGTTTTCCCTAGCGCTTACCGTATATGGTTTGTTTTTTTACCATTTATGGCAACTTTGTTTCAAATCTCGCGTGTGCAAATTGAATTGCGTGTACAAATAATTTTAATTTAAAAATCTTTTTAATAAAAAATTGAAATGGCAAAGCCACATTGCTTGGAGTTTTATTGTTTTGAGTGAAAAAATAAATCTATTATTTACCGGCGGCGTCGGTCCGGATGGGCAGAAAGCTGCTATTGCCGATATTGTGCAGCGATGTAAAATGCCAACTTGTATGGTAGGTCAGTATTTAAATTACCACACACACAATCTTTGAAACCTAATTCAATAGGTAACTTATTGTTTCATTTAACCATAGGCAGCCCAGGAACGCGGTGTTTTGTTTTGTTTTTATCGATGTGACGTATGCATAATCATAATTACCCTACTTATAATTGTAGTTGGGTAATTATAATTATGCATACGTCACATCGATAAAAACAAGACAAAACCCCCCGTTCCTGGGCTGCCTATGATTTAACTGTCACATATTTTGACTATTGGTGACTTGGTGTTTTTCTGTACAACAGGCGAAAAATATTGGAGAGGGGCGTTTATATGCGCTTAAATCGCTTTGTAAATAGCTCATGCACAATTAAATTTCTGCACTTTGTCGTAAGTTTACAGAGAAAATTTATACACTAGCACTGATCGACCTCCGTCTTTGATATGAACATTTACTCTTCTAGTTTGAGGTTATTTGAAATTGACCCTGTAGTAAGCCGTTGGCTTCGCGTTATACTTAAATTTGTTTGAATACATTTCGTCAAGGCCAGTGACATAGTAAAAAACTTAGCATTAACGTCTTTGTGTTATTATGGAAATATCTCTAAAACTGAGCACTTTAGAAAGCAGTATCGGTACTATCTTACAGTTGTGGCCTGAATATGTTGTTTACGTCCAACACCCATAAAGTTAGGCCTGGTTTTCATATCGTAATTCATTGGCGATGTCCTTGTCGTTTTATTGTCGGTGAAGGATAAAATCTTCAATGATCTTCCACAAAAGATCAACGATGAATTGCGATGAATTACGACACCTGAAAACCAAGCCTTAGACTCCGTTTACACGGCACCGGATCTACATGGTCATTCCCATGATTAGTTGTTATTAAACTCTGTAATTATTTTCATAAATTTAAAAGCGGTACTCGTCCTGAGATTATTCAATTTGATATGATCGTGACAATACGGATCCGGTACCGTGTAAACGGGGTCCAAAATAACTCAAATTAGCTAATTCGAGCAAAATGGTCCTTTGTTGAAAGGTGAATGGTTAGAATAATTCTTCCTTTTGAGTCACATAATCGTGTGTCTTCGGCATCCGTGTGGTTGAACAATGCGAAGAAATGTCGTGAAACTATCAAATAAAGCAGCAGTGCGTGTGATGAAAGGAACGGGAACTCTCCGGATTTGAACATTACGTGCTTTAAAAGCGTTAGTTCCCACAAAAATATTTCAGTTCTCAGACATGATATGAAACTGAACGATATCGGAGTACAACATACGGCCTAATTCACTATATTTCCAATATAATCAGGTAAGCTGCAATTCCAGCAAATATTTCCTCGATAAAATCTATTCTACAATGTCCCTCCCTACACCTCCAATTCAATAGTTAAGGAAGTATTTAGGATCTAAAATAGTAGCGTGGAATGAATGAGTTGTCAAGTTAACTTTAAATGCGTAACACTTACTAGGACGTCGTAGATTTCTCTTAGATTCTCCAGGTACGGAAGGAGGAAAATATGTTGTGACGAAAAAGTACCTGCCCGACGCTTGTCCGGCGTCTCCTATGCCAAATTTTCTGGTTGATAACCATGCCATTTGCGCCAGCTGTCCTGCAGGGTACGGAAGAACAACGTGAAGAATTTCAAGTAAAAGAAAAGGCAAACTGCCAGGGATGTTGATTAACAGTTATTAACAGTAAATCAGTCTAAATGACATGCATGTGTATATCAAGGTTTATCATATACTGTAGACTGCAAACGGATATTAAGTAGTCTAATTTGCTTGCTACTAGTGCTAGTAGGATATTAGCTCATATCCTACTACTATTAGAGAAAACAAGATGGCGGCCGAAAGTTTTTCGATCGCAAAAAATCTTGTTTTGAGCATTTTGGCAGCCTTTCTTAGCCATACCGTACGTACAACAACACAAAAACTTAGATAAAGTTTTTGAAGGTTAGTACTTGCTTTAAATGTCACCTAAACAAGTATAAAATACAGTTTTTCTACGAATTAATACTGAAAAAGTCTCCCGAAAGCTGGAAAAGATTATAATTGTTTTGAATTGCTATAAAAACAAAAACTGTGCTCAATTATGAGGTCAACAAGCGTTTGTTTTGCCTAAAACATTTATATTTTTTTAAGAATTTGAAACTTATATATATATATATATATATATATATATATATATATATATGAATATATATATATATATATATTTATAGCAGCGAACATATTTTCACTTTGTTTAAAGAAAAAAACTACATGTTTGTGTCGAAAAAATGGAAATAATACAAGAAAACGCTAAAATGATGAACAGGTATTGTTTTAGTTTAAATAATATTGAAATAAAGCCATGTTTTTAGCATTATTGATCGAAAATTAATATTACTGACTTGGGTCTTAAATTATAACTATATAATAAACAGAACATTACACGGCGGTTTGAAGATATGAATTTTATCTTCTCGTGGTGAAAACAATATTTTACTCACTCGCTGCGCTCGTTCGTAAGATATTGTTTTAACCACTCGAAGATAAAATTCATATCTTCGCACCGCCGTGTAATATCCTCTCTCTCTCTCTATATATATATATATATATATATATATATATATATATATATATATATATATATATATATATATATATATATATATATATATATATATAATAATTTAATACAATTTTTCAATTGAACAAGTTGCTACTTCAGTTAAGTTTCATGCAACAAGCAATCTTCAGGCAACATTACTAATACGGTTGAGCTGTTACGTTATACTATTCGCGGTATGTTTGCTGACGCGTGTTCGTTTGAATCGTCCCGCGTGAAATTTGCGCACATGCACGCATTTCGTGAAAAGTTCGCTACGTTTATTTAAACAAGACCTAGAATTACAATTACGGAGTATTTGCAATTTCTCTTCTAGACATAAATTGCAACTATTTCCTCCAGCTTTGATTGAACTTGCTCGGGATAAAATTGACCAGTATATGCTAAATTGCTTCTTGTCTAACTTTAATTTCCAAACATGTTTAGAAAGTTCAGTATCATTCTCATGTTTGATATCTTCCAATGATGATATATCAGGAATTTGGACTGAAGATCACTGCAGAGGTAAACTATAAAACTGTTAACTTCCTTGATATCACGCTTAACCTTGCTAACGATTCATACAAGCCCTACAGAAAACCAAATAACGAAATATTGTATATTCACAAAGAATCTAACCACCCTGCATCAATAACAAAACACCTCCCAGCAGCAATCAACTGCAGAATTGCGTCTTTATCATCTGACAAACAAGCCTTCGATTCTGTTGCTCACGCTTATGATAACGCCCTGAAGCAGAGTAATTATACAACCAAACTTCAATACCCGATTGCTGAAATACCACCTACCACCCAAAGTCAATCGCAAAACGAGAAACGCAAACGCAGACGAAACATTATCTGGTTTAATCCGCCATATTGTAAAAACGTGCAAACTAACGTCGCCAGAGATTTCCTGAAATTAATCGACAAGCATTTCCCTGCAGCTTCGCCCCTTCATAAAATCTTCAATCGCAACACGGTCAAAGTTAGCTACAGCTGTATGAAGAATGTGAAGAGGGTCATATCGAGCCATAATAAATGTGTACTGAGGGAAACTAAATCCGCCCAAGAGTCTACTAAGAATAGCAGTAAACAACTTTGCAACTGTAGAAATGCAAACGAGTGTCCACTTAACAATAAGTGCTTAACGAAAGATTTGGTTTACCAAGCTGAAGTGACAACAAAAGAAGACAACGACATCAATAAAAACCTACATTGGTATGACAGCGACAACATTTAAGGATAGATACAGAAATCACAAGACATCATTCGAAGATATCAAACACGAGAATGATACTGAACTTTCTAAACATGTTTGGAAATTAAAGTTAGACAAGAAACAATTTAGCATATACTGGTCAATTTTATCCCGAGCAAGTTCAATCAAAGCTGGAGGAAATAGTTGCAATTTATGTCTGGAAGAGAAATTGCAAATACTCCGTAATTGTAATTCTAGGTCTTGTTTAAATAAACGTAGCGAACTTTTCACGAAATGCGTGCATGCGCGCAAATTTCACGCGGGACGATTCAAACGAACACGCGTCAGCAAACATACCGCGAATAGTATAACGTAACAGCTCAACCGTATTAGCACAGAGTACTACACAGAGGGCTCACTCGACAAAAAAAGCGTAACGCGGATTGGTAGTTGTCAGGGGGATGAATGCCTTGATGCACTTGCTGGGAATTTTATCCCAGCAAGTGCATTGAGGCATTCACCCCCCTGACAGGGGGGTGAATGCCTCGATGCACTTGCTGGGAATTTTATCCCAGCAAGTGCATAGAGGCATTCAGCCCCCTGACAGGGGGGTGAATGCCTCGATGCACTTGCTGGGAATTTATCCCAGCAAGTGCATAGAGGCAATCACCCCCCCTACAACCTCAAAATGGCTCTGATATGCAAAGAGTCCAAATTGACAAAATAAAAACCAACTAAAAATATTCCTGTTGTCTCCATAAAATAATACTCGCACATAATCAATTTGGCTACTCCAAATGCAACTGTCCTACCAGAAAACGAGTCAACGGATACAGTTTTCGAAACTTATTTAATATTTTCTTTTGGTGCCATCGTTCAAGAAGTTGAGATGCAGACAAAGCCGTGGCTTCAAGTTCAAGCGTTTTCTGTGAACATGCCATTTAAATTTATGTTGTGTTTACACAAAATTATACTTTGAGCATGCCATTTCGCGTTGCATGCCAAAGCCAAAAGACAGCAATCCGGTAGAGAAAAGAAATCTTATAAATAGTGGGAAAACGGTAAAGGGAAGGATTAACTATTTCAAATCATTCAAGACCTTTTTAGATTATAAAGAACTTTCAGTTGGACAAGTAAAAATGACTTCATATTTACGTGGTTCTAGTGACAAGAACTGGACATGAGAACTAAAGGAAAGATAGCTTAACATATAGAGTTGGATAACTATGTAGATATTCATTTTATTAATATATTAATGTATAGTTTTGGGATGAAAACATCAGCTTCTTTTGCTGGAATTTATGTATAGTAAATCCTTCCTACTTTTATTGGAAATTGAATTAATCAAGGGGGGAAATGTAGGTTAGACAGCCAAAAACGCACAGGTTGTAGCAAGTTATAAGACTTTCACAGGGAAATTTTGCAAGAAACATGAATGGAGGTTGATATGGGAATACACAATTTCCCATGTCAAACTCACACTTGGGAAAGTTGCACAAATCTCATTAAAAAAGTGATATTTACCATTTATTTAAAATATATCCAAACCTCAACCCCCTGTGCTGTTGTGCACCAGTCATGCTTGTTTCATTTTAAACACTTAAAATATTACAATTAGCCTGTTGAATTCTAATGCAGTGGTGTTAAACATCTACATGTATATAGCATAACCCAGGCAACCAATCATGCTAATACTCAAATACACCTGAGGAGTGTAATAACATTCTGCCTGTTACATGAAACAAATTTGTCGTGAATTAAAATGTAGATGTAGTACTTAATGGTTTAATCTTATAGCCTATTTGTTAAAAACACTTTCTAAGATAGAAAGGTCTTAGGGTCGTGTTAAAGATTTTAACAAGGGGAAGGGTAGAAAACATGAAGAGGGTCATTTCAAGACCCTAAAAATGGGAGGGTCAAGATAAAATGAGCTGCTTAAAGGGGAGGGTCATTCTATTTTATGCTTCAGTGGTGGTAGAGCTCTGTTGGTACACAGTATACTTAAAACAGATATTAATGGTGCTATACATTTGGTTCAACTGCCAATTTAGGGTCTTAAAAAGTTATGATGCTACCCATGTTTCCACCCCTCCTTCCCCTTTTAATTTCTGACCAGTCCCTTATAAAAGAAATTGCTACAATAAAGGAAATACCACAATAAAGAGAATAATCAGTAGGACCACACGGCAGTGAAACATATCCCTCATGTTGTAATTATACAGTTATAATTATATATATATAGTATAGTTGACTTATAATATAGTAGTTGATTCTTTCCGCATGGATGAAGTGAACTATTGTTCGAAAAATCAAAGACAATTTTAAAAAACTAGATGTAAATCTAGACGGTAAAACTAGAGGTAAGACCAGCGACCGTTTGTATCAAAGGCCCTTTAACGTTAGTGGTAGCTAGATAAGTTGAAAATCTAAATTTACTTAATAAACAAGTTTGTATAATATTTGCATGACAAACCATGCAGCTGAATTCTTTTCTCCTGGTGGCGGTTGCATCAAAGGAAAACACTAAACATTATGCCATAAAGCGTATAGTTTGTTAGCATTGAAGATGTAAAAGTTTTTTTTAATTTGACTTATCCACTGTTTAAACTAAACGCCGGTCACGTGCAGTATTAACAAATTAATCGACACGTATGTATATCAAGATATTGATGTAGCACGTGAGACTGATTGTTTGATACTGAAATTAGCAGAAATACCTCGTCCAACACTGTTTCCAGCAATTTCTTTTCCTGTTTGTATTCTTTTAAATTGTGATAAACCAAGAATTGTCCACGCAAGTATTGCTTTTATACACACTGTGTTAGGATTCTTGATTTTGGTTGTTGAGTAGACGACATCGCCATACTGTGTGATAATATCAGGAAAGTCACGGTTGTCCTAGCACGAATAATTTGTACGATTTAGTGACTTTAAATTTATTGAAATAATTATTGAGACTTATTGGAGAGATGCGTGGGCTATGTAAAATAAAATTCTTGATTCTCATTACATTTTAAAAACGTCCAAAAGGCGATAGATTCAAGTTTTATTATTCTGTATCAAAATATTTATAAAAACTATCCTGTATACGCGTACATCATTTAATGTACCCAATCCTGGTTTGCGAACGCGATAATCTTTCCTCCTGATATGTTATTAATACCACAACTCATCAGCTTTACGATATTGGTGACAAAAAAATTTATACCGTAAAAAATCCAATATGAAATATTATCATAAAATAAATGAATATCTAAAGATTCTCATCAGTTTTTAATAATTATAGAGATTCGGGCGGTACATTTAAAATGTTGTTGTTGTTGTTGTTGTTATTGATAAGAATCAAAGATGATTTATTTTATGTATAGCCTTACCAGCTTTTATAGTTAGTTTTTTTTATCAAGGAATGCATGATAAATTAATAGCCGCAAACTAGCCAAGTTAGCAGCTCGTTAACACCTCATAGGTCGCTATAGTATTGTGGCACAAAAATTCATGTCTTCCCCATCGCCTTAAGTTTATACGTGGTATTGAAGGGAAACTTTATATTAGGTTTTTCAATTGCTGGATGCACGAGTGTGAAGGATAACACAGACCTTCATATTTAATGTGTATAATCAAAACATTTGTATTAAAAACAATATCTTACCTGTCTTGTGCTCAGGAAGTTTGCCCAAGCTTGCGCACGTTCTGAAAGCTCATTATCAAGCTCCAAAGGAGGACTGTCGAAGACTAACCGTAACAAATTGTGCAATATAGCACAAATATGTGTGAAGTAATTTTTTCGCGCATGAAAGCCAGTCCCTATTATGATATAAGAAAAAGAAAGTTTCTCTTACGAAAGCTTTATTACAATTTTCTGACTGGAGAATGTGCGCCCCAGTAATGATTGCGAATTAACAAATATAAAACATTTTCCGTATTGAAATACAGTTATAAAAACACGAGTGGAATTGGAAAAACGAGAAATTGTATGGAAACACGACGCCCGAATGGCGGAGTGTTTTCATACAATCTCGAATTTTCCTGACTTTCCACAAAGTGTTGATATTACTGTATATCAGTACGGAAAAATTTTTCTCAAAAATAATAGAATTGTTCCCAAAAAAAAAACAAAACGATCGGAAAGATTAGAATAAAATTCTATTGCCCAAATTGCGAGATGATGTGCGCTCAGTGTGATGCTTGTGCCGCAAGGAAAGGGCCTTCAAGAAAAATAAAAGCGCCATGACGAACAAAGGCGTATGTCGTTAGTTTACCAATTGAACGAGTAGCCATAGATTTGCCATGACGTACCGTTGCTTGTTTCCGAGAGCGGAAACCGTGATATCTTAAGCCCAACTACTTCACAAAATGGCCAGAAACTTATTCACTTCCGAACCAGGAAACTGAAAGTGTTTGTGGATCAGTTCGTGTCTCGTTTGGACTCCTGTGCAGCTACATTCTAATCAAGGCAGAAATTTTAAGTCTCAAGTGTTCACTGAAATGTGCAAATTGTTGGGAATAGAGAAGGCAAAAGCTACAATATAAGTCATTATCTATGTTTTTGTTCTGGTTTATGCAGAAATAAGATCCTTCGTCGTCACGTGCGTGTTGTATTTTTACCTAACTGACCAATAACAACGTTTTAGGAAAGTTAGCCATCCGCGACTTGAACAATAGGGTAATTCAAGAATTCCTATTGGTGGATTTGGCAGAAACGCAATACCCATGTGACGATGAAGAACCATATTTTTGCATAAACGGTGACCAACATAGATAATGAGTTATTTTGTTATTCTAATGAGTTTCCAAACCATCTACTCTATAACTATGGTCAATTATATAAAAATAGTGGGAAATGTCGCACTCCTGAGTAGCCCTATTGTGTTTCTACGCTGTATTCTTCGTACTTTTCCATTTTCACTCAGCTTTAAATATGTAGGATCAATGAACGTTTGACCACAATGTATACTGTTTATGCACTGGGGAATCTCCTGTGATATTTCTTGATTAGCAATTATTATTTCCTTTATTATTTCAAATGATGAAGTAAAATGTGTGCTAATTAATAATGTTTGCTGATTGTATATTAACATCCCCACAGGCGTAACAACATTGTCTTGCATGTTAATTTTCACTTAGTCATTTCATTATATTCTTTTATCATTTTCGAAATAAATAAAGTATCATACAGGTACTTTAATCCATTCCTTTTAAACACTAAACGTTTGTTTTCACAAACAATAATTAAAACAACTATGATCTTCATTATTCCTATCCTAAAAATGGTCGACCTCATCATTGTCACCAACGTACAGTGACCACAATTGTACTTGACCTTAATCATGATCGAATGAAGTACAGCTAAATAAATATTTTTAAAAATCACCGTAATAATAATATAAACGACTATTAGCATATATTTAATTGTCCCACTGAATGTTTTTCGAGCATGGCGAGACTTTGACAGCAACAGCAAACTTTCAGCGACAGCAAATTCCATCATCTGATAGTAGAAGCTATATATTACAGTGACAAATCGTGCCGGTCATGGCGCCTAGCAGATTCGAACTGGAAGACCCGCACGAAGATATAAATCAAAATTGGAACACTCATCCGTATAAGATATCCGCGCGTATAAAGTGAGTTTAACAATCTTGAGATTTTTAAAAATTCTAAACATTTTAAAATTTTAACATATCCATTTTTCCTTGAAGCTGTTTTGGATTTGGAACAAATTCAGTCAAAACATTAAATCGAGCGGAAGATTTAACAAATTACAAGAGCGACTCCCAATTGCAACATTATAATGATTATATGACAACGATATAGCTGTATGTAGCAGCTACTGTAGCTTACCTGAATTTAAAGTCAGAATGTGCAACAGGATGATAATTTTTAAATTCATATCCAGCATTGTCAGTAACAAACTGCCATATTTTTTTTTACTGTAAAATTGAATGTCAGCAGGTTTTTTATTGTTGATAACGAAACGGCAATTTAATTTTACGCTTGTTACAACACTGGCGTGGACATGCATGACGATTGTGCTTTTATATTATAGGTCACATCGTAACATGGTATACGAAGCATGTCGAGCATTTTCGATTTGACTTAGTTTTACAAACTGGACCGTACGTCGCATCACACCTTTAAGAGTATAACATACCTGTAGTCATTGGGACATATATATACATGTAAAATATTGATGCAACTCTTAGAACTTTATAAAACAGAACCCAATATGTATATGGTCGCTGCTTATATGTTATTTAGTCGCTCCCGTTTGGCCCTGCACACTGTCAGAATTTTTTTTGTTCGTTGTGTTTTTTAGCGTAAAGACGATCACACTGCGCTTAGTAAACTGGGACTAACGAGATGTACTAACTCAATCAGAGTAACTTTCGGAAACGTGCAAAGGTCAACACTTCGAAACAGAAAACGTAACTAGATCTACGTTTATCTATAGACCTGATTTATCTCGAGGCTTAATTGACTAAATTCACCTTGATCAAGAATGCATTAAAACATTCAATGGTCATGCACCCACAAGACTGCAATAGTTGGAACAGTACATATATAGTTTGAAAACACTACTTCAACATAAAATTTAAAATATTGTAAAGACTGCATGTGCACTTAGTGCTATTTGTTTGATGTGTAATAAATATTTGTAATGCACCGTAATTTGTAATTGCAAGCTACAAAAACATCATAATTTAATCTAATTCAAAATTTACAGTAAGGAGTGAATGAGTTAATGTTTTGGAGCTAATAGATCAATGTGCCATGAACGACTTCGCTAGTTTTACAAATTAACATTAAAAACTAGAAGTACAGTTAATATGAGCCTCGTTACTTTCTTCACAATGTTTGCTTTTGTTTTCAATGCGATTTTGTTTCACAGAAGACCACTGTAGTTTCCGAATATGATCGTTAATAATTCCGCTTTTAAAATCAAAAACATCCTAAACGTCCAATGCTGTTATTCTGATCTCCAAAATGATTACGCTCTGTTAAAAGAATAAAGCAAATTTAGCTACCAACTACAAATTATTATTAGGAAGCAAATATTTGTGAGTTTTTTACAGTAGTTCAATATATTTTAATCAAATTTTGCCACTCGTTGTTCCGTTGCCAGCCACGTTTAGTTAGCAAGAGGATACTAGAGGATGAAGGAAGACAACTTCATTAATCTATTGGGTATTTGTAGAGCTAAAAAAATGAAAGAATATAGAGATCATAATATTCCATCTTTTCTTTCAGTGAAGGTCTGGGACAATCGAGATATATTTTCACGCTGACAGGTCTACAATGAAGTAAGCAGGTGTGAAACCATAAAATACAGTCGTTTCTTTTCGTAAAGAGGCAAGACGTGCATTGAAAAGACGTCTTGACAAAGTGCACAATAAAGAAAGCAGGTGTTAAACATATCATTTCAAACACGATCTGTTCCCCTCAGTTGTTTCGACCGTTCATGCGGTTATTATTGTCTTTCATGTATGAAGTAAAATTCTCCATAGAAAGTTTTCAAATCTTTACAAGGACAACATAACTATTGAAGCACTGTATTGTACAAAGGTAACAAACTGCTAAACTATATTAATTATGTTTATAATGGTTGCAAAACTATAGTGTGCTATGTAGAAAGAACTCTCATTTTTGCCAGAGGAGGTATTCAGTAGCATTGCTTCAATGCTGGACGTTTTATCAACGTCTTTATACGTCTTAAAAAAAACTTGTGGGTTTCTAGTAGGTTCCTATCCCACTTCTTGTAAGGCAGATAACACAAATCGAGGCCTTAATAACTCCTCATATCCTGCGAGAACCGAATTCAATAATTGTTTTATTGTAAGTAAGAAGACACAAGCTGCTAATAATGGAACAGCATGAAATTGTTCAGAAACTTTAATAAGTCAATCAGACTACGAAAACAATATTCTGATTACAAGGTCAGTCATGATATGACGATTTCACCTTTAGCCCTTAAGCAATCAAAACTCCTAAAATGTTTTCAATAAATAATAACAGGCAATAATCCATACAGTCGTCGCAGTAAATGAATTTTTAAGATTGATAAAACGCAAAATCAATGAACAATTTGCATGTTAGACTAACTTTCAGTCTAGCCAAGACAAACAAAATCTTTTACCACAGTTAAAAAGAGCATCCTAAAATTAGTAGAAATGCCAAGTTTGGTGGCGAAATGTTGTAAAGCATGGAAAATATGGCGTCGCAAAGTTTGCAAATTTGTATACATTTGTATTACGCGAGGAAAAAGTTACCACTTTTCAGCTAAAATTGTATCAAAAGTGGTAACTTTTTCCTCGCGTAATACAAATGTATACAAATTTGCAAACTTTGCGAGGCCATATTTTCCATGTTTTACAACATTTCGCCACCAAACTTGACAGTTCTACTAATTTTAGGATGCTCTTTTTAAATATAGTAAAAGATTTTGTTCGTCTTGCCTAGATTGAAAGTTAGTCTAACATGCAAATCGTCTATTGCCCTCTCTTTTCATATGTATTGTTTACAGATATTTTAAAAATTTATTTTAGGATTAAAACCTATTGAACATGTTCATAAAAGTTAAATTTGTTTGTGTTTTATTGGCAATCCTTTTGATCGGAACAGTCCACGCGGCTCCAAAAGTAAGAGACATTAATTAATAATGATAAATTGTAATATTATTGTTATCACCAGACAGTACTTTCCCATTTTTATGCTCTCTATATATGTCCTTCATTCGAAATAATTATATAACATCAATTGAGACATCAATCTTCAGCATATGCTGACCAGTACGTCGACATTCCTGGTTAAATTGGTCCATCTGTGTCCTCAGTAGATGCGTGGCGACCCGATCTGTTTATAACACTTCAAATATATATTATATATAATTATAATTTGAATATTCAAATTAACCTGATGAGTGTAACACGGTTCTGCCTGTTATACGAAACAAATTTGTAGTATAATTAAAATCTAAATGTGATATTTCAAGTTTGTTTTACTGAATCTCATTCTTACTTGCTCTACTATTGTATTGAGCACTGTGTCTAGATATGATTCACAAATTGTGAATAAAAAAACAGAACCGTGAACCGTTTATTTTTTCAACCAACTGGATTACAGAAATCATTTAAAAAATATCACGCGTAAGACACCCTCTCGCTTCCCGGATCAGGACAGCAAAAATTTTTTCAAACCATAAAAAAAATACATACAAATTTTTCAGCTTTCTCGTGTGATTAAGAACCAATTTATTAGTTAGTATATAGAAAAATTATCGGGGTTCAATGTGGTACATTTTTTTATCACGTTTCATTTACCTGTGGGAAATATTTTGTGTTTGTTCAAAACTCGTATTTTCGCAAACTGGAATAAAGTTGCCAACCTTATGTATTTATAATATATACAATGACTTTCATGAATGGTGCTTGCGGGTCGCCACACATTTTTTGGGCTGCCTATGTTCAAACTAAGTTATAATTATCTAAAATATCACTGGGACTGGGATTCATTAGCCAAAAAAACAATGGAAAATGTTCTAATCTTGTGTACTCAACATGGACAGTGAGATTTAGGTAAATTTTGGACCGGAAAATGGGAATACCCCCCCCCCCTCATCACTCAGGACCGGGTAAAGCAAATTTATAGTTATATAAATTTAAGTTAATGAAGCAACGTGTTGAAGGTAAGCTTTTATGTAAAAGGTGCGAAAAGATAGTTCCTTCCGACTACGTCAATGAGATAATCCCATCTTATCTTATCGAGTTATAATAATGGCTGAAAGCCAAACTAGCTGCATGCCGTTCACGTGTAATGCTCGTGTTATTGCATAGGCATGTAAAACCTCCTGTGGTGTGGACGGGAATTAACCAATGATAAGGCTTATTCCAGCACAGGGTACTTGCGCAGATTATGCGGATCATATCATAGGACCACCATTCACAGTTAGCACTCGTGCAGTAAACTTGTTTAAGAAAATTTTAGAAAATTATAGTATTTTCGCTTGTCGTATTCGCGATGCCTCCAGTTCGCAACAGGAGAAGAACGCTCGCGGACAACGATGTCACAATAGAGGATTTACGACGAAGGTGCGAGGAAAAAGGCCTTTCAACTACAGGACGAAAAGCAACGTTAATTTCGCGTCTGCAACAACACGCTTCGGACAATACGAATCCTGGCACTTCCACGAGATCAACTGTAGAACAAAATGAGCCCGGTCTTTTAAACGACGCACAGCTCTCCCAGATCCAATCGATCGTATCACGCAGCATCGAGCAAGCCATGAGTGAAATCGCTACCAATGCCGCGCGTGCAGCTGTGAATGCCATACAAAATTCGCCACAACAGTTAACCCCGTCAACGTCTGTCGAACACCCTGCCATATCATCCCACAATATCACGGACGCTCCAATCTCATCTTTGGCCGACGTTGGACAAGCAGCACTATCGGTTCCAGTAGTTGATTTAGCCAGTTCAGAAGCGACGCCACGGTATGGGCACGCCGCGCTCGATGTTCCAGCTGCGTATGTTAAACAGATTCAAAGTGGTGAGTTTTTTGATTTGTCAAAACTATTACCAAGCGATTTTCCTGCCACCGATGACGGGGAGCCCGTCGTCCTAACCCTAGAGAATTCAATAATAAGGGTTAAGAAATCTAACCCCCCAACCCAAAAGATTACAAACATTGAACAATGGACAACAGCATTTACGACTTACATGGGTGTGTTGACGTCTAAATTTCCTGGGAGGTCACAAGAATTACTGCAGTATATGTCTTTGATTCGCCATGCTGCCCAAACCCATAGGGGTCTTGGTTGGTGTATCTATGACCACAAGTTCCGGCGAAAAGCAGCTTTAAACGCAACTCTAAAATGGTCAGAAATAGATCAGCAACTATGGCTCTGTATCTTCACGGTTTCTCCTGAAATGTTGAGGCGGGAATATCCGCTTTTTTCAAATGGACCCCAACTTACAACCTCCTCAGGGGCCGTTAGAGGGGGTATCTGCCATGAATATAACCGAAAAGGCTTATGTAAATACACCCAGTGTTCCTACCGTCATGTGTGCAACAGATGCTCAGGTAGCCATCCAGGATACCAGTGCAGCCAACGCCCACCAGAATATGACCACTCCACCAACAGCCGCCAGCCTGCCAGATCAAAGAAACACTAAGACTGATAATAAGTTACCTACACCTATTTTAATTGATAATTTAGAATATGCTCTTACTGATCACCCAGATAAACAATTTGTAGTTCAAATTTGTAATAATTTAAGGGGTGGTGCACGAATTGGTTTTGAGGGGCAAAGAGCTCCAAGGTTCTCTCGTAACTTACCAACAGCTTTGGCTGACCCAAACGTGGTAACACAAAATTTGGCACATGAAATTTCTTTAGGCCGGGTGGCTGGTCCCTTTGATACCCCACCTTTCCCAAATTTTCAGGTTTCACCAATTGGCTTGGTTCCAAAAAAGAACTCTGACAAATTCCGGACAATTTTTCATCTCTCTTTTCCTAAATCAGGTATGACCAGCATAAACAGTGCTATTTCTAAAGATGATTTTGCTTTACAGTATGTCACAATTGACCATGCTATCGAAGGCATAAAGCATGCAGGCCAGGGCTGTTTTTTAGCTAAGACTGACATAGAATCTGCATTTCGACTTATTCCTGTTCATCCCGACGACTATGAATTACTAGGCATGCATTGGAAAGAAAAATTTTATTATGATAAAGTGTTACCTTTTGGCCTCCGAAGTGCACCCTATCTCTTTAATCAACTTTCTGATGCAGTTGAGTGGATATTGATTAATAAATGTCAGATTTCCTTTGTATGTCATATCTTAGACGATTTCCTAATTATCGAACCTCAAGCTGACATCTTACCCATAGATAGTTTATGCCAACAAAGTCTTTCGGCCATGTTGATGACCTTCAAAAATTTGAATATTCCCATAGCACCAGGTAAAACACAAGGTCCATTGCAAGTTCTTGAATTTATGGGTATTATTTTGGATTCTCTGAAGATGGAAGCTCGCCTTCCAGCTGATAAAATTAATCGTTTGTCATTACTCATACAACAATTTGAAAATAAGCATTCTTGTACATTAAAAGAATTGCAATCATTAATTGGTAGCTTAAATTTTGCATGCAAAGTTGTCCCACCAGGTAGGCCCTTTTTACAACGTATGATTGATTTAACCAGAAATATTAAGAAGTCTCACCACCACATAAAACTAAATGCTGGGTTCTACAAGGATTTACAGATGTGGAAGATTTTTATTTCAAATTGGAATGGGGCAAATTTTTTCATTTCATCTACTTGGGAAGGGTCTGACTTCTTAGAGCTACACACTGATGCATCCGGATCAAAAGGCTATGGAGGGATTTTCAAATCTAAGTGGTTTCAGGGGACCTGGCTTGCCCAGCAACAGTTAGGCTCGGCTGGCATAAGCATTGCATGGCATGAACTATTTGCCATTGTAGTTGCATGCCAAATTTGGGGGGAACTCCTCTGCGAGAAACGAATTCTTTTTAACTGCGATAATGAAGCAGTGGTTAGCATGATCAACACCAAACGTTCACACATCCCTAGGGTTATGGACCTAATACGCCACTTAACACTTCTCACAATGCAATACAATTTCTACATAAAAGCCCAGCACATACCTGGAAAACGAAATGCAATTGCTGATTCTCTTTCTCGTTTCCAGCACAAACGGTTCAGAGAGCTGGCACCACTAGCAGATCCCAACCCATACCCGATTCCAGCTGCACTTCTAACCATTTAAATAAGGACATAGAAAGGTACATAAACTTGTCAATGGCATCATCTACCAAGCAGACATACTCGTCGGGTGAAAAACGTTTTCTAGAGTTTATACATTTATTCAAAGGTAGCACAATGCAACGATGTCTTCCTGCCTCTGAAGCTTTACTGACTGAATTCGTTGCTTATTTGGCAAAAAACATCAAACATTCTTCAATAAAAATCTATTTAGCCGCCGTCCGTCATTTTCATATTCGTCAAGGTTTTCGCTTAAATTTTCAAAAAATGTCTCGCCTTCAGCTGGTCTTGCGCGGTATAAAGAGATCTCAGGGAGGCGAAATTCAAATCCGTCTACCTATTACGATTCACCACATGAAATTATTTCATCTGCTACTTTCAATTCCGTCCACTGAAAACTATAGTTCAATTATGATTTGGGCCGCCATGACTTTGGCTTTCTTTGGCTTTCTCCGACTAGGAGAGTTAACCTGCAACTCAAAGTTTAATCCGGAAGTACATCTGACACTAAGGGACGTTCTACTAACACCAAGCGTGAATCCAGTGTCTATGACAATCCGGATTAAAGAATCCAAAACCGATCCTTTTCGTATTGGGCAATCGATAACAGTAGGAGCATGTAACTCTCCGCTATGTCCGGTCTTAGCTATGAAACGGTATCTTTCAACAAGAAAAATTGACAATGGCCCATTATTCGTTCTTTCCTCGGGTAAGCCTTTGACAAAGCAACTTCTGACATCTGAGACACGGTCACTGCTTCAAAAATCTGGTTTCAATGCAGCGCATTATGCTGGTCATAGCTATCGAATTGGGGCAGCAACAACCGCAGCTGCCGCTAAATTGCCATCGTGGCTAATCAAAACCTTAGGACGTTGGACATCTGATTGCTACGAACGATACATAAAAATTCCTCCTGTCACTCTATCTGGGGTATCAGCCACTCTAACAAGTAGCTTAGCGTAAAAAAAAAATAAAAATAAATAAATAAATAAATAAAAAAAAAAAAAAAAAAAAAAAAAATGGGAGAGAAGGGATTCGTCTATGGGGAATGCACATTGTGCATTTGTGGGGATGAAGTCTCTAAAATGTCAACTTCAGCCCCATAGACTCAATACGTCACATATATACAACATCTACCTGAGGACTGTCCATAGGGGCCTAGCGCCCCTTGGTCAGGTTAAGGACTGTTCATTGGAGTTTTTATGCTCCCTGGACAGGTTGGGGCCTAAGGACTGTCCAAGTGTTGTTATCTTGGTCAGGTTTCGTCAGGGATTGGCCACCCCTGGCAAGGCTCTATTACAGAGCATTTTCAGTTCAGAATCAGTGCAGCATAGGATGTGACATGAGTAGGGATGAAGCCATGCATTATACAATTAGAGTCTTCTTACCCCAGAACCCCTTCTCCCACATAAGCTTTGCATTTTTGAAGTGTTACTTTTTATTCAACAGCTTGGGTCATTAAAGCAAATTTATAGTTATATAAATTTAAGTTAATGAAGCAACGTGTTGAAGGTAAGCTTTTATGTAAAAGGTGCGAAAAGATAGTTCCTTCCGACTACGTCAATGAGATAATCCCATCTTATCTTATCGAGTTATAATAATGGCTGAAAGCCAAACTAGCTGCATGCCGTTCACGTGTAATGCTCGTGTTATTGCATAGGCATGTAAAACCTCCTGTGGTGTGGACGGGAATTAACCAATGATAAGGCTTATTCCAGCACAGGGTACTTGCGCAGATTATGCGGATCATATCATAGGACCACCATTCACAGTTAGCACTCGTGCAGTAAACTTGTTTAAGAAAATTTTCCCACCCACCCACCACTGTTTTTCCAATGCCTTGCGATTTTTACGTTTACCTTCAATGCGTTCAAAAGCCTCATATCACTTAAATTAGAAAGCTTTCGATATTATGATTACTGTAGATATACTTCATATAACGTTATTACAAAAAATAACTTAAGCAAAAAAAAAAAAAAAAAGAAAAGAAAAGAAAAATATACGGAAATGTAATATCGATACCGTCAACGAAAACACTGTTTTAAGAGTAGATAAATATACGAAAGCACGTGCAAGGGAACGGTCGAATGTAGTTAACCCATTGATTAATTTTCTAATATTCACTGACTAACATCATCATACTTAGATAATACATACTATATAGAATCATGTAAAAACAAAAGAAAGTTATTTTGTTGGTTTCGTTAATAAATTACGTGGTTCGGGATGAAGTCTCTAAAATGTCAACTTCAGCCCCATAGACTCAATACGTCACATATATACAACATCTACCTGAGGACTGTCCATAGGGGCCTAGCGCTCCTTGGTCAGGTTAAGGACTGTTCATTGGAGTTTTTATGCTCCCTGGACAGGTTGGGGCCTAAGGACTGTCCAAGTGTTGTTATCTTGGTCAGGTTTCGTCAGGGATTGGCCACCCCTGGCAAGGCTCTATTACAGAGCATTTTCAGTTCAGAATCAGTGCAGCATAGGATGTGACATGAGTAGGGATGAAGCCATGCATTATACAATTAGAGTCTTCTTACCCCAGAACCCCTTCTCCCACATAAGCTTTGCATTTTTGAAGTGTTACTTTTTATTCAACAGCTTGGGTCATTAAATTGTATTAAACCCTAACTGGCTTGTACTTCAAATTCCTTTTAGGGTAGAGTCTCCAGAAAACATCATCATAAGGTAAACATCGTTATAAGATATACAGGGCGTATAAAAACTGAGCAAATCTAAATTCGCTCTTAACTCCCTGAAGCACCTCGCTCAAGGTATGAAGTTTTTTTAAATATATCCAAGTATGTTAATAAAATGATGTCGATATTTTAAAATATTAGAGTGTACAATGCAATACAATACAAAAGTTATAAAATACAATACAACGAAAACTCCGAAAATTGACAACATGATAAACTTTTATTTCTACGTTTCGACTATTCTTTAGTCATCATCAGGAATGAAATCATGATCTTATTACATACAACAGAATATATGCATAGAGTGAAGAAATATGATGTACTAGTTAAATATTAAAAGATCTTTTGAGGCTTTTGTCCCGTGATTCAAAGAAGGCTTGTGTCTGGTAATTGCAATTGATTTTAGTTATAATAGCAATGACCAATGTCAAGATTTATCTGCAATGTTTGTGTTGGTGAAGATTAGATGTGTTAGTGAACAATTAATGCTAGTATTATCATGATGTGTTATTTTCAGAATGTTTTTGATGTAGTTAAATTCATTGTAAGTAATTATGTGATTATATATTTCAGAAGTGTTTTGGGAGGAGTGTTTTTTAATTCTTGTGTGTAAGCAACGTTCGGTTTTTCCAATGTAGTTCACGTTGCATCTTGGACATTTAAATCATAAACAATGGAGCTTTTGTATTGTACTTTAGGTGTGGGGTCTTAAAATGAAACGAAGAAGCCTGCGTCAGTTGTTTGCCAATTAATGATGATTTTGCATTGTGATTTTAGAAGGTGTGTTGTTTTCATGAAGATTGACGACTACAGACACTGCATGACTAATCTTTTCTCTGAGGCAACTAAATTTTTGACGGTGAACCATGATTCTTCTCTAGCACAACTGACAACCCTCCAAACGTACCTACGAACATTACTAAACCGTAATGAAATAACTGAATACCAAAACGCGAGACCTATCTCAACTAAACCCGCTGGAGCACTTGGTCTACCTAAAATTCACAAATCTTTTGACAATCTTCCTCCATTCAGATCTATTATTGATACAACTGACACTGCTTACCAACCTGTCGCTAAATACCTAACTACCTTTTAAATCCTTTAACAACTATTGAGTTTACAATTTAGGATACTTCTGACGTGGCTTCACATATCAAAAAAATACCTAAGAAATTGTTTGATGACGGATTTAGATTCGTATCATTTGACGTAAAATCTCTCTTTGCTAACATACCATTAACTAAAACTATTAATATTATTTTACAACGAATATGTGACTCCAGACTAATATCAACTAATCTCTCCCGCAGATCGCTTACGAAACTTTTACCAGATTCATGCACTAAAACTATCTTCTCTAATAACGGTAATTAATACAAACAAATTGACCGACGTTCAATGGGTTCTCTATCAGGACCGACACGCGCTAACATCATTATGACAGAATTTGAAAACTTTATCATCAAACCACTAATTAACAATGGTACTATTGTTCTCTATAAACGATATGTTGACGACACTATAGTCTTAGCTAAACCTTGTGACTTAGACAGAACTCTAAAACAACTGAACTCTTTTCATCCTCAAGTACAACATACTATTGACCAATTTTCCGATAATGGTATACACTTCTTGGATATACAAATCCTTCCCAATGGTACCACCGTCCACCTCAAACAAACTCACACTGGATAATATCAACATTCCTCCAGCTATACTCCATGGTCAAGAAAGATTGCCTGGATACGTGCACTTATTTATCGTGCCCACAAAATCTGTAGCAAAATAACGATGATCTTCTACAAAAAGAAATCAACAACATCAAACGATTTATGTCATGGAATGGTTACCCACGCAGGGACGTAGCCAGAACTTTCAAAGGGGAGAGCCTTGCAGATACTAATATTATGATAGGTTTGATGTGCCTATCGCGTTAAATTTTGGGGAGGTTTAGCAAAGAGACGTGACGTAAAATGCCGTGATTGCCCATCTCCAGATTTGCTCATGGCATTTCCACATCGTTTTTACCTCGCTTTGGCGTTGTCAAAGGCGTTGTGTCGTCTTTGCTAAACCTCTCTATTACCGAAAGGGGGGGAGCCGCGGCTCCCTCGGCTCCCCCCTGGCTACGTCCCTGTACCCACGCAGACTAACCAAAAAACGTATCTCCCTGTTCTCTCCTTCAACCACGACTGATAATCTCAGTACGGTAAACGCGAATGCCGACAATAACCCCAATTTCAAGAAAATTTGAATCCCGCTACTATATATATTAGAAAACCTGGAACTAGACTAACGAACAGCTTTATCCACAAAATAATACCCCTTCAAAAATTACAATGCAAAATCATCATTAATTGGCAAACAACTGACGCAGGCTCCTTCGCTTCACTTTAAGACCCCACACCTAAACAATACAAAAGCTCCATTGTTTATGATTTAAATGTCCAAGATGCAACGCGAACTACATTGGAAAAACCGACCGTTGCTTATACACAAGAATTAAAGAACAATCCTCTCAAAACACTTCTGAAATATATAATCACATAATTACTTACAATGAACTTAACTACATCAAAAACATTCTGCAAATAACACCTGATGATGATACCAGCACTAATTGTTCACTAACACATCTAATCTTCAGTAACACTAAAATTATAGATAAATCTTGACATTGGTCATTGCTATTAAATCATAGTCAATAGAGTAGATGGTTTGGAAACTCATTAGAATAACAATATAACTCATCATCTATGTTGGTCAACGTTTATGCAAAAATATGGTTCTTCATCGTCACGTGTGTATTGTATTTTTGCCAAATCCACCAATAGGAATTCTTGAATTACCTTATTGTTCTAGTCGCGGATGGCCAACTTTCCTAAAACGTTGTTATTGGTTAGTTAGGTAAAAATGCAATACGCACGTGACGACGAAGGTCCTCCTCATTCCTGCATAAACCAGAACAAAAACATAAATAATGACTTATATTGTAGTTCTAATGAGTTTCCAAACCATCTATAGCTCTATTAACTATGATTAAATTTATATGTAGAATCAATAGCAATTAACAGACACAAGCCTACTTTGAATCACGGGACAAAAGCCTCAAAAGATCTTAAAATATAATATTTAACTATATAGCATATCATGTTTCTTAACTGTATGTATATATTCTGTAGTATGTAATAAGATCATCATTTCATTCCTGATGGTGACTAAAGAATAGTCGAAACGTAGAAATAAAAGTTTATCATGTTGTCAATTTTTAGAGTTTCCATTGTATTGCATTTTATCAAAATACTCAGTGGTTCCCGTAATACTAAATTATACTTTTAATAGGATACTAAATTATGCTTCTAATTTCTTTTAGAGTACAATCCATAGTAAACAACATCATGAGGTGATCAACTTACCAAAATACGAACTCTTTATCTTAACTTTTAACTTTTTATCGTTTATCATTTGCGATAGATACATAACAAATATAAAGCAGTAGTTACCAAAGCATAGTAATCATGCAACAAATTATGCAATATATTAAAGTTATTGCTTCTTATATTGCTCTTAGAGAAAATTCCATGGTGAAGGTCACGATAAAATTAAGGTAAGCCATACATGACAAAACATTCCTTCATCACCCTAGTTAATCTCGCTCAATTTTCTCCCAGTACGTAGGCTCAAATTTCCAGCGGACTTCTGATAAGGAATTGAGATCTGCATTTTATCAGTTGTTGAAATTTTTGTGAGTAGTGTATGTTGGCCCAGCGCTATCGTTGATTTTTAAGGAGGTTATTTTTGATTTCTAAAAACCAAATTTCTCTTTGAAATCATGCCATTATCTTTACTAATTGTGTATCACATTAATCTTTGTGTTAGTTTTCTCACATTTAAATTTCTCTTAGGGAAAAACGTTTGCAAAAGTGGATGTTTTGGTAAGCGAAATAGCACACATGCAGAGAATCTCGAATTTAGTTTAGTATTACTTTGCTTGCTTTACTTGCTAAACTTACTTTGCTTGTTGATTTTGAAATGAAATTAAGTAAAAATGTCTTCTTTTTGAGTATTTATGATGGAGTATTTCCTTTTTGTTGTACATTGTAGTAGTAAGCACTAAACATTTTTTCTCATTTTCAGCTTTATAAACTTGTTTTACTTGTGTTTTTATACGAAAGCTTAAGCAGATACTTTGTATTTTTGACTTTAAAAATTCAATTCCCGTTGAAATCCACGCAACTTGAATGAAAATGTCTCGTGTTTCCAAAGGGTTTATAAAATAGCCTTTTAAAAATATGGGCGTTGATTGGTGGAAAGCTCGAAAAACCTAGTTTCTATAACTCCAAGGAAACACGAAACATTTCCACGCGACTTGCGTGGGTTTAACGGGAATTTCGAAAGTCAAAAATACAAAATAGCTGCTTTCGCATAAAAGCACAAATAAAACGAGTTTATAATCGCTGAAATTGAGGGGAAATGTTTAACATTACTACAATATACAACGAAATGGAAATACTCGATCATAAATAATCAGGAAAAAGACATTTTTACTCGACGCATTGAAATACTTCAAAAACGTGCAATAAGGATACTTGATAATAGTGCATTTGATGCTCATACTGGCCCAATATTTAAGAAGCTTGGTCTACTGAAATTTAATGATATTTGTATGTTACAACTTGGAGAATTAATGTTTTAGCTATCATATATCTTCTCTTTTGCCTGTTCAGTTTGATAAGATGTTTTTAATAAATAGTGAAATACATAGTTTCAATACAAGAAATTCCTTTAAGTATCATGTCCCTCTTTGCAGAACAAATATCAGAAAATTTTCGGTGTGCTTTCAAGGTCCAAAATTTTTTAATCCTCTTCCTAATTATCTTATAAACATTGTGTCAACTATATTATTTAAAAAAGAATTAATACATTATCTGTCTATTAATTACCAAGATCCTAAATATTTAACTAGCAGATAATTTTGATTCGTCCGTGTTTTGTATTTATAACTATTAGAGAGAAGGTATTTATTACTGTATGATATGTGTATGTGTGTTAATAAGGGAGCCCAAATTTATATAAGCCTCGTGGTTTCATTTTGGGCTTCCTTGTCACTAACATTATTTCTTTATATTTCTTTATATAATCCAATTTATGTTTCATTTGTGTGATGTGTGGTGATTAATCAAATTTGAATAAATTGAAATTGAATAAATTGAATTTCGTTTCGAAATTGATAAGTAAAGTGTAAGATTTATTTTTTGTAAATTGGTTGATAAAAAAGGTTTAACTTTTTATTATTTTTGAACAAACATATTAAACACTGGAAGAATATTTGAATAAATGTAATTAAAAGTAAATGCACTTATCCACGCAATTTCTCGTTTTTCGTGAGTTCCTCTCGTGTTTCTATAACTCTATAGAAACCCGAAACTGTTTTTTGTTTCTTAAATAGAGACATGGTTTTTTCGAGCTTTTCACCAGTCAGCACCCATGTTCTCAAAAGGCCATTTTATAAACATATGTTACTATTATTATTATTATACTTTTTGTGTAACCATGTATCCTCTGTCATGTTCTTTATGCATATGGTAAAAGCAAGCGATTGTGAAATGTCTGTCATATAAACAAATTTTGATTACCATAGTATATATTTTTCCTAAAGGAGCGAATGGTAGATTTTAATGCAGACGAACATGATTTAATCGGAAGCAGCGCTGTTTTACCAAATGGTCTGAATAAAAATCCAATGTTGACACTCCCCAATGGTATTCAAGTTCAATTTGGAAAAATAGTGGCGTTAGCTGGTGATTTTTATGGAGTGCCTAATCAACCAATTATCGATACTACCGCAGATGTCTCAAGCAAAGCCAAACTCCTTCAAGAACAGACAAATCGTCGCGATAGATTCACGACTGCTTACCGAACACTTGCTGAACAAGATGGAAAACAATTTGCCGCAGAAGAGAAAAACCTCGTGAATATGATCAACGAAGACCATGTCGTAAGGGACTCTCACAAAGGAAAACTTCATTCAAACGCCGACTGGGACAGAGCTACTGGTGGTTCATGGCTGTTAGGACTGCCTGTTGTATCTGGCAGAATGCTGAGTTTGGCCACAAAAAATTATGACCATTTTCAACCACAGGCGGTGGAAGCTTATCTCGTGGGGCACCAGTTGGCGATAGAAAAAGCTCGAGAAGCAGCAAAGGAGACAAATGCTGAAAATAAGAAAATGAAATTGATGGAAGCATACTCCATGGATGCTTTTGCTTGTCACTTCCTTACTGACAGCTTCTCTGGAGGACATATCAGGTTTGAAAAATAAATTATCTAACATTTTAGCTATACGCACTTTAAAAACCAATTGGTTAAAACGACCAATTTTTTAGGTTGCAACGAATTTCAAATGGTCATTTGAACCATTTTACAATTGGTTAAACAATAATGACCAATTAAATAATGGAGATTTTTACCAATAACTTGTTGGTTATTATTTTAACCAATTTTTAATTAGTCAAATGTGTGACCAAATTAGAAATGGCTAAAATTTCAACTAATAATTTATTCGTCAAATATGTAACCAATTTAAAATTGGTCATCGAGTGATCAATTAATAATTTGTTGCTAGAAGAAATGCTTGTTGTTTACGTCGGTAGCCATTATAGGCCATTTGCTGTAACCCCCAAAATTGCACTGCCACAAGCGTGTCATATGAATGCGAGAAAAAGTGATAACTATGGCCGTATAATGCAACGAAGGCCTGGAGACGAAGTTGGCTGTAATTATAATAGCTATGGCGGAACGCGTGGATGAAGAGGTGTGTAGGAACATTAATATTGAAAGCTAACTTATGATAATTACTGTCGATGAATTATTAATTATTTTCGCTTGGTAGATTAAAATAGACGAAAAAGAGAAAAGTTTCGGAGAAGACACCAGCCAAGTGAAGTGTAATTGTATATAATATGTTTATAATATGCACAGAATATATTTTCATTATATTTATATAAAATGTACTAGTTCTGGTTTGCGAAATACGAAAGAGTGCTCAATGACATATAGACAGAGCGAAATGTATAATCGTGCAAAATACCCCAAAAAATACCACTACAGTCTGTAACAATGGTCCAAAAATCGCAACATCATTTGGTTTAACCCTTCATTCAGCAAAAATGTCAAGACAAATATTGCAAGCAGTTTCCTCAAGCTTGTAGACATGCAATTTCTAGTAGACAACAAGGTGCACCTTAAACGATTTACAACACATGCAAATTAGGAAAAGTCAACCACAAGACATTAATGTATAGAGAACTATAACGTTACTGTAAAAACAAGCACGCATGCCCACTGCAAAACAAGTGCATGAGTAAGAACATTGTATACAAGGCAACAAGTAATCCATGCAACACACAGGACACAAAGCACTACATTAGCATGACCTCAAACACATTTAAAGAGCGATACAGAAATCTTTAACACACCAAAAATATTTGAGCGAAACGGAACTTTCCAAATACGTTTGGCTTAAAGCAAAACAGATTTCACCATAAATGGTCCACAGTAAAAAAGTATATTTCTTACACGGTAGGATCCAAAAGATGTAATTTATGTTTGGACGAAAAGTTAATATTTTGAAAGAAAAAAGAATTGCTTGTTTAATAAAAGATCGGAAATAGTTTCGGCCTGCCAACACAAAAATAGATTTCAGGTAAACAACCTAAACAAAGAAAGGAATGCATGCTATTTTATATATATATATATATATATGCGTAGAGCGTCATAGGAACGTACAGAGTGCTCAAACGACCACAAGGGAAGTGGGCTTTGCATTATAGCTATAGACACCTACTCCGCTCTACAAGAGTGCTCAACAACACCGAAGTGAAGGGGCATTATAGTACAATCTGCAGACATGCATGTTTCGGCGTTCCACGCCTCATCTGTGCAGCTTGGTACACATCTACACATGTAGCTGCATTAGACTTATACACGTGGACTTGCTCTCACCAAGCGCACGCGGTACAAGGCAACACAACCAACACATGCGGACATGCATAGAGCGTCATAGGGGCAGGGTGCTCAAACGACCTCAAGGGAAGTGGGCTTTGCATATATATATATATATAGTATTTTAATATTTTAGCTACACTGACGATAAAAAAACTTGCAATGTTAGTCAATAGCCAACCAATGCGCACTACTTCGATCGGTTCAATGACCTACATTTTTACGCGTCATTCCAAGCATGCGAACAGCGTGACACAATGTCTCTGGACGAAATGAAGAGCCAGTAGCACTGGTAATGTATGTAGTTAGCTATTTCATGTAGCCGTATCTGAGGTATTCGAAGAATACAATCATTATGGACTCTTCATGATCGAATAAACTCGCGCTTCCAGTAGGCCGACCAAGACTATACGGCTTCACATCATCCGGTACACAGTTTTTGGGCAAACAAATAACTGTGATGCTATTTCTTTATACCTCCTTTGATAAAATAGTCTATAATAAACCATTCTCCAACGCAAATCATCCGCCGAATAATGTCTCGGCATTGTGTACAGTATATACAGCAAACAGGTTTTAATTTCCACGCTAATCGAACGCGCAATCAACACGCATGATAAAATCGATATCATCTTCGTGTTGACGCATATATTACAATAACCACGTGATCGATATAAATATATATATTATAGTATATTTCGCCTGGACAACCTTTTTGGGATTGACAGTATATATATATATATATATATATATATATATATATATATATATATATATATATATATATATATATATATATATATATATATATATATATATATATATATATATATACAGCTATTTCAAAAAAGGTTGTCTTTTGGAAAGTCAAAACGTTAAACATAAAACTATGAGCGCGCAATGCATGTTGGGAACGCAGGGCCCTTTTTGCATAAATTAACTATTGCAAGACAAGGAGTGAAGGAAATATCAGTATGCCGCGTGCGTATAGCCAAGACCTACGATGAAGAGCAATTTGATTGACTGAAATCTTGGGCTTTGAGATCGATGAAGTAAGCCTTTTATTGCAAATATCAAGGAAAACAATTTCTCGGTATGTTCGAAAGTTTCGCATGCTAGGTCATGTAGACACGGCTGTAATTGGGCGATATACTTGCATAGCGATGCACCCGCACGAAGAGTTCGTTACCCTGGAGGTTTTGCTACAACACCCAGAGAAAACACTCTCTGAAGTATACTGCACGAGGTGTATGAAGAAACAGGCTCAGAATATGCGTGTTCAACGCTTTTTTACTATTTGAAACGCAACAACATTACGCGAAAGAAGGTTGGTATTTTACAACAACGTTGTTCCATTCATATGTTGAATTATTATTAAGATATTGTGTATAGATGTACTAGATGTGAATTAATAGAATCTAACTTATTTAGCTTGGTAAAATTGCTCGTCAAAGATGTGATGATGCAAGGGTTGAATTTAGAGCGGCAACGGGATTTTTCTCACAAGATATGTTCGTTTTTTTGGACGAGAGTGGATATGTAAGTTATTGGCATGCGTATGCATGAAACGATTGAAATATTCAGTGTTACCGTAATTGCTGTTGTAAGTAATTTTACCTTTCTAAACGTGTGCTACACTTAAGTTAGTGATATAAGAGTCGATCGAGCAACAAATGACATTCGTTCACTCATTTCATATGTTTTGCAGGATAAGAGAATTTTAAGATCGCATGGGTGCAGCTTGAAAGGACAATGAGCGAAAGTCAAAAGACGTTATTTTCCTTGGGGACCACGTATAACCCGCGATTCCCGTAATAAGTTATAACGAAGGCTTGTTAGATGTCGGATTGTATGAATGGCATGTCAACGGTAAAACTTTCCTTGATTTTGTGAATGATTTTACTGGCAAATTCGATCTCGTGCATTTTAGTTTCGAATACAGTTGGTGTCCCAGTGGGAATTCTTCGAAGAAGCTATGGTAGAACAAAAGGAAATTCAAAAGAATATTCTTTCTGCTCTGTCTTTGTCAACCTCCGAGGAAAATTTTTAATTTGTTAATATGTTGCTCAAGCTTATGTGAGTACTAGTTAGGATCAGACTGTCAAGTAGCGCTGCAGTATTGGGCGGTAATTTTCGAAGAATTCCCACTGGGACACCAACTGTATTCGAAACTAAAATGCACGAGATCGAATTTGCCAGTAAAATCATTCACAAAATCAAGGAAACCGTTGACATGCCATTCATACAATCCGACATCTAACAAGCCTTCGTTATAACTTATTACGGGAATCGCGGTTATACGTGGTCCCCAAGGAAAATAACGTCTTTTGACTTTCGCTCGTTGTCCTTTCAAGCTGCACCCATGCGATCTTAAAATTCTCTTATCCTGCAAAACATATGAAATGAGTGAACGAATGTCATTTGTTGCTCGATCGACTCTTATATCACTAACTTAAGTGTAGCACACGTTTAGAAAGGTAAAATTACTTACAACAGCAATTACGGTAACACTGAATATTTCAATCGTTTCATGCATACGCATGCCAATAACTTACATATCCACTCTCGTCCAAAAAAACGAACATATCTTGTGAGAAAAATCCCGTTGCCGCTCTAAATTCAACCCTTGCATCATCACATCTTTGACGAGCAATTTTACCAAGCTAAATAAGTTAGATTCTATTAATTCACATCTAGTACATCTATACACAATATCTTAATAATAATTCAACATATGAATGGAACAACGTTGTTGTAAAATACCAACCTTCTTTCGCGTAATGTTGTTGCGTTTCAAATAGTAAAAAAGCGTTGAACACGCATATTCTGAGCCTGTTTCTTCATACACCTCGTGCAGTATACTTCAGAGAGTGTTTTCTCTGGGTGTTGTAGCAAAACCTCCAGGGTAACGAACTCTTCGTGCGGGTGCATCGCTATGCAAGTATATCGCCCAATTACAGCCGTGTCTACATGACCTAGCATGCGAAACTTTCGAACATACCGAGAAATTGTTTTCCTTGATAATTGCAATAAAAGGCATACTTCATCGGTTTTAAAGCCCAAGATTTCAGTCAATCAAATTGCTCTTCATCGTAGGTCTTGGCTATACGCACGCGGCATACTGATATTTCCTTCACTCCTTGTCTTGCAATAGTTAATTTATGCAAAAAGGGTCCTGCGTTCCCAACATGCATTGCGCGCTCATAGTTTTATGTTTAACGTTTTGACTTTCCAAAAGACAACCTTTTTTGAAATAGCTGTATATATATATATATATATATATATATATATATATATATATATATATATATATATATATATATATATATATATATATATATTTATATATATATATATATATATATATATATATATATATATATATATATTTATATATATATATATATATATATATATATATATATATATATATATATATATATATATATATATATATATATATATATATATATATATATATATACAAGAAACAGACAAGTTTTTGCTGCTGTCGCTACCCTGGGTTTCACGCACTAGGCGATCATCAGTCGCCTGATGATCGCCTAGTGCGTGAAACCCAGGGTAGCGACAGCAGCAAAAACTTGTCTGTTTCTTGTGCTTTACGCTCTACTTTCTCCGGTATTGAGCGCTCTTTTAGTTCCAGTCATATATATGCTACTTTTCGTAACATATCTATTATATATATATATATATATATATATATATATATATATATATATATATATATATATATATATATATATATATATATATATATATATATATATATATATATATATATATATATATATACAGTGTTTAAATGAAGTTCAAATCGAAACATTAGACAGATGGATATCCTGTTTTATTTTTGTTTTATACGAACTTTTGGATATATGTAATTTTTTTAGCCTCTATTTAATATGCTTTCTAATGTATTATGCTTGCTAAAGTTCTGTAATAATGCTTGTTACTTTATATCATGTATTATTTTTTCATTAATTAAAACCTTTCTGACAATTATATATAGCCAGACTTTTCTTTTGAAACAAATATTAGTTGACATTAAAAAACGTGGTTAAACTAACCAAAAAATTGCTTGTTTGAAAATATTAGGTTATATTAAGCAAAAATAAATTTGTGAAAATAAATGTTAGGTTAATTTAACCAAATGTTTATTGGTGAAAATTACCAAAAATTAATTGGCTATTATGACCAGTTAATTTTGTATGTTTAGGTAGTCAAAGATTCTAATATGGTTTTGAAGCTCAATGATGCACCACATATTTTTGTATTTTTTTTTACTCAGGACGCCAAGGGTAGAATTGCATACCCTGGTAACTCCATCTAAAGTTGGTGACTATCTCAGCAAATTTATGCACGATGAAGACTGTAAATATGGCGTGCGTGTTAAGAATAAGAGGGGAAATCAATGGATTGCTTATGGTGACGCATACCTATTGTCAACAGGAAATGAAGATAATAAAGGTTTTGCTAATGAAGCTGTACAGGCATCTGTTGCACAAGTGGGAGAAGCATACGACAATCCTTCTAAAGTAATAGATCCAAAGCCAGTAACCGATATCGTTCCTTTCGTTGATCCTGACGCAGTGAACAACAAACCATTGTTTGAAATGAGAAATGGCGCGTTGCTTCGTCGTGACAAAGTGAAGAATCTTCGGGATCCAAACGTAAAAGAAGGATGGTGGGGAACAACTACTGTCGCCCTACTCCTAGGAGCTAAAAAGACAAACTCTGCTTTACCTCCAGCAGAAATAATTTAAAAATTATTTTCAAAATGTGTATCTCGTATAACTTTTTGGAAATAAATATTAACTTTAAGCAAAAAACTGCATACAATTTTCACTACACTTTAATTTAACATATTATAATATTAATAGCATTTGCGAATCCTGAACGCTGATTGGTTAAGAGCCGTGTTTACATAACTCAATGTAAACACGGAAAATTTCCCGCCACTTGGAAACACGGCAATTTTTCGTATCCTTCGGGCTTTTGACATTGCTATATTATGAAAAAAATATAAAACATTTTTCCGTGTTGATATACAGTTATATCAACACGCATCTCCGCCCTTCGGGCGTCGTGTTTCCATACAATTTCTCATTTTTCCAATTTCCACTCGTGTTGATATAACTGTATATCAACACGGAAAAATGTTTTATATTTCTTAAATATAGCATTGATATGCAGTAAGACTGGATAGTGCATCGTCATACAAAACCCGAATAAAAATAGAGCCGGAACCACGTCATATTTTGAGATCGGCGGCTATGTTGAATGGCTCCTCTCAAGAGAGTAATGAGTCGTTGATTCTTTTAGCATAACTGATTTCTGCGAAAGCTTTTGTCTCAAAACGCAATTTTAAAATGAAAACTATATATCCTGTAATAGAAATCTATAGCACTTGATTTCAATTGGTGCCATCTAACATGGCTGCAAGCCAAAAAAATATGACGTATTTCCGGCTTCAGAACCCAACAAGATGTGCTATCAAGCTTAAATTCATATCACTGACTTACCGTGGCACTAATTCTACGTAAAATTATTAAAATTATTGCAAAACTGAGCTCTGTGTATGCAGGCTGAATTTGTAGTCACAGTTTCCGGATTGAATTCATTTGATGACAAAAATTCAAATTCAAATTACACAATTGCCATATGGGCGTGTTAGAATAATTAAGATTGTACAAGCACATACTTGTCTAATACCCTCAAATCTTCACGTTTCGTGAATACAACATAAATTTGTTATTAAAATAATTTATGTTAAGTTGAATGCGGTGAATTAATTAGAACGTAAGTGCATGCTGATTGGTTCCCTTGCCAATAAAATACCGAAATCCTGTCAAAAACAATTCAAATCATGTAGAAAACGTCATTCTTTACTTCTATTCTTTTATTTGTTCGATGGTTGATATTTAAATGGTTTAAACTTTACCGTGCGAACACGCACGTTTAAAAAACGCTTTACTGGAAGGCAGCCTTTGGTCAGGGAGGTACAGGTACAAAAGGGCATATTAATTTACAGGGACGCCGGAACGGCAAAAGGGCAGGGGGGGGTGATTGTTCCAAAGATCGAGAAACAATAGACTATTTAAACATTTGCGGCCCTCATTAAAACTGACTTTTTTTTCTCATCAGAAAGCCATTTTTCAAAGTACTAGAAGAGTTTCACAACATCTTTTGTAATGTGTTTTTGTAATCTAACAACTACCTTCTGCTTCTTAACAGCAATTTGTTACAAGTTGACTTAATCGTTCACGTTAAGTATAACCATTCATTAAAGCATATTAATATAAATTCTATATACAGTGCAATATCCGCACAACCTGAACGAATGCCCAAGGGGCAATATTATTAATATTTTCCAAAATATTTCATTTGCCTTTCATTCAGTAGCGGCGCCAGCGCGATAAGTGAGGGGGACATATTCATATATTCGTGTTCTGCACAATTAATTTCTTTTGAAATCGAATCGACTTCAAAAGAAATTAATTGTGCAGAACACGAATATATGAATATGTCCCCCTCACTTATCGCGCTGGCGCCGCTACTGCTTTCATTTCTCCCAGCAAATCTACGTCAACCATGTTGAGATACTGTTTCTCGATGTTTGAGAACATAATATTATTAAGTTGGCTATCTCCAGAGTTGGATCTCAGCCACGTTTTTAAGCGACGCATACAGCCAAATGTACGTTCACACGAAGCTGAGGCAAATAGTACAGTAACAGCCTGATGAGCTTGTAAACCTCAGGGCAGCGACTCTTTGCTGACGGCATTGCATTGAAAATGTCAGCAATTGTTGAAATCTTTGTCATTTCCGTTATCCTTTTCTTTCGGTTATCAATGTTATACAGACCAAGGATTATCGGAAGGTCGTCAAGCTGGATCTTCAGCGCATCTTTGTTTAACAACGAGCTTGTTAAAACATCTAAGGAGACGCCTCTCTTCTTCGTTGTGTTCAGTAAAATCCGCTCAATGGTCTCAATAAGAAAAAAGGTTTTCTTGCTCAAACCGTTTGTTCAGACTTGTAAGGATTGCATCAATGGCCTCGTAAGATCTGCGCATCTGCTCAATGTTCTCATTGTTGGTCGTAACTGATACATTCAAGTCTTGTGTGAGAATTATTTCTCAATGGTTCATCTACCTAGGAATTTTTTTTGCTGACCTTCACATCTGCTCTCCATAGCGCCAGAAAGCTTCTTGGCTTAACTATAAGTATAAGATTAAACTCTGCTTCACTTCTCATCTCTTCAAGACGCCAGATACCGTGTCTTATTGGGAAAAGAGCGTACTCACCAGTGATGTCCACTGTTTGAAACTCTTTAGAAAGTTTCTCCAACAAAACAACAAGCTTTCTTGTGACATTTAAATAGAAAAAAATTCGGAGAGGACAACTGCCGTTCCAAAATGCCCCGAATTCTCGCTCTCGTATCACTGGTGATAAAAGGATCCTTCAGCAGAATTTCTAAAGTTGCACGGGCTTCTGCTATCTTCTGGAATACAACGTCTGCGGCTTTTACCCTTGTTGTCCACCTGGTCGCAGAGAGGCTCTGAAATCGTAAAAATGCTGTAGTCGGTGGCATTGCTAACCATCTCATTCTTAAAATCGTTCTGTATTTCTTCAAAAAGCAAAACACGTTTTGGATAAGCCCTGACAATGGCATAGAAAGACTGGTATAACTTAAGAAATGACAACAACAAAATGGACAACTTCATGACATCTTTAAACAATCAGTTCATTGCAATGAGCAAAACAGTGAATGAAAATGACGGTTGGTCTAACGTCTGCCTTGAGCAGTCTTGTTAATCCTTTCATCGCAGCAGACCCATCGCAACTCATTGCACACATGCTTCACTACAAAGAAGCCCTGGGAACGAGGTTGGTTGGGTTGTTGCACTTTGCGAACTGATAACAGAACTAACGGATTGTTCTTAGGTTGTTTCACTGGCAATTTTATAGGTATTACTTTCTTCGTGCACGTGTTCTGTTAACTTCTCCGTCTCTTTTTTCCGATTGCGAAAACCAACTTCATACAGAGCGAACCATGGTGTTAGTTGTACAAGATATTTATGCCGTACGTATTCAAGATGAGCAGTGTTATTCATTAAAACTTACGAACGTCAAAAAAAAGTTGTGAGAAGATCTGTGCGATGTTGATATTTGATGTTAGTCACATGACTGAAAAAATATGGCGTTGTTCCATATTTGAGGTGGACCACGCTATTAGTTTCAAAAATATGATAACACTATAGGACGTCGTTTTTAACTTAATTGGAAGTGGAAACGACATTTTTTAACCAAAAACAGCACAGGTAACAACAAGAGAATGTTTTAGTTAGAAAATAAACGTACTTGGTGTCATAGTTGGAGGATTTTTCAAACAATACGTGGAACGGAGGAAAAGAGGGATTCTGGACTTCTAAAATGGATAAGAATGGGAGGTATTAGGCGTTTGAAGGAAAACTGTTCGTAAATTATCATGATCAACGTATGTCAACATTTTGAGAAAGTTTGCTTTGCCATATATCTTCAAAACTAGCAAAGATGGATTCCTGTTAAGCAATAATGATTCCAAAAATGTACCTCATCAATATAATGAATCATAAATCCATATTTATGTACAGGCTATTTTGTTTGCTGAAGTTATTCTAGTTTGTCCCATGTGTAAACAATCATGCGTTTCTACTCATGTATTAATCCAACCGAATTAAAAAGCATCTCAAAGGGTCTACGTTTTTGTACACTCTGTAGCTAGTAAACCATATTTGTAAAACTAAAGTCCTTTGATTTGTGTATTGTATGCTCGACATGCGTTTTTATATCGATTTTTAAAAATAACAATTAATATCCATTAATATCCATTAATATCCATGCAAATTTGGTTCCAACAATTGTGATAAATGTTAAAATATTTCAAATGTTTTCTTCTGAAATGATACCGTTTTTAAAAGTTTATGTTATAATGATTTCAAATATGTTTTTCTTAAAAAGTTTATATTTCATAGTATTCATTTGAAACACATTGGACTATTTATTTGAATATTATTTATTGGAATCATTCTACCACATATTTATGCTGTGCGCAGCTGCCTGTACGCTAGCGTACCTTTTTCTCGCAGATTCATGTGCGCGTAGCGTACCTATTTTTTTACTTTGTGTTTTGACATAATCTTGATCTTACTAAATAATGTTTCAAAACATGTAGATAAAGTAAGGAAAATTGACAAAAATATTTCGGTTTCTTCATCAATAATTTTGCTAGCTTTAAACGGCGATGCGCGTATAATAGGGTCTCATTGATTGTTATTATAACTCATTGTGGTCATAGCACTTCATAACATTCATTTTGAAAACCTGGTGTTTTTCACGCGCCATATTATAGTAGTCACTTGCGCAAAGTTTCAAAGAAACAGCCAGTCAGTCAGATTATTCAGTCATAGTGTAAACTCCGGGGGATGATTCAAACTTCGAACTTGATGCTTGAATGCAAACGTTTAGTCAGGTTTCAATCAAAGTTTACTAGAATTTAGTTTTACACAAGTGTATGTTGTTGTTCGCACAGATGGAAAGGGTAATTAAATGAGCATTATGGCATCTATTGACACTGATAATCGCATTGTCATTGCAATAAAAGACAAAGTAAGAAACAGCCAAATCTCTAAAGTATTTATTTAGCGTACTACAGTGTAATCAGTCATCAGTTAATATGAATAATACAAATATCTGGTCTGTGGCAAATGTTTAGAACTTTTGTGTTTCGCTGTGATCAGTCAATTTTACGAATGAACGACAAAGTGAACGTGTAACACTTGTGTCTATTTATAACAATATTTTTCGACTCTACCACAATTAATACATGGTTTATTAAGCTTATCGGGGGAAAAGATCTTCAAAGTTACACCCATGTCGATTTAAGCGAAATACGTACGTTATTTAATGCATAAAATGTCAATATTGAAGCAGCAACTAGTAATTCTGCGTGGCGCCACTGACATCAGTTGGCAACATGAAGTTGTGTATTACACTACTTTTTTTATCTTAGACGTCGTTTTTATGCCTGAATTTCTATCCTGTTCGGTGGATACCTTTTTGAAGACTACTGACTGTTAACTATATAAACTACAGTGGCTGGAGTTGAACAAAATAGGTACAAAACGAACAATGGGTGTATTAAACATTTGCCACAGACCGGAAATATTACATAATGACACAAATATTTAACATTTGATCCGCGGGCCTTGCCATGCTATACATCATATATTCCTCAATGCAAAACTGAACGAAGCCCCGGCGTTTACACAACAAGCGTTTTATGCATGGCGCCCTTAAATTTAGGCAAGCGGGCCTAATAAAAACAGCAACAAGTACAGCTGTTAAAGAAAAAAAACTAGAGAAAACTTATGACCTGACGATGCAAAAAAATGTTTAGTTGGATGCCTGCAAAACATCTCGTCAAAAGTCAAGTGTTTATCAAATATTCCTGGTGCTACTACACATGGTAATATTACGAATTTACAGACAAGTATTTCCTCACGGTATCACAATTCCTACATATATTTAAGACTCTCAATTGTTATTGACGTACAAAATATTTGATATTTGCATTAATTTGTATTCAAGTACTTACTGTAAATGTTTAGTTGAATGCAGACCAACTGTGAATGCCTTGAATGAGTCTGATATTAAATTTTGTGTAATTTTTACTATACAGAAACAGTTGGAAGGCAAAGGATTTGAAGGTTATACCCAGCAGAGAGTTATCAACAAAACTAAAAAGTTACGCCAGACTAGTATAAAGAAAAAAGACAAAGCAAGGAGATTTGGAAATGGTGCATGCAAACAGTGGAAATTTTTTAGCAACAAGATACAATGTTCTAGCTGGTGATGATTGACATGACATTCTTCAAACAACTGTAACTGATCTTAACTGTGTTACTATTGAAAATTTTATGTAACTTGTGGCCTACTGGAAAGTGCGTGTCTACAATCTTTGTTTGTCTTGCGTGCAATGTTTGTCTTGACGTTTTTGTTTAATGTAGGGTTAAACCAAATGATGTTGCGTTGTCTGTTCTTGCGTGGTCGCTGTGTTACATGTGGCATGTAATCCAGCTTGTGGCTAAAGTTTGTATGTCCTAGGCGTTTTGGTACGTTTGTGTGCTGCATCGTCGAATATTTAGAGAGGTTCAGATTTGACTTCCACTACCACTACTGCTACTTTATCCCGATTTTTAAGCATGGAATCACTGCAATCTGATTAGTCATTTGGGTAGACCAAGCTCATTTGATTGGCTGAAAGATTGATTAAGGTAGTGGTAGCGGTAGTGGAAGTCAAATCTGAACCTCTCTCTTGTTTGTCAGATAACAGTGTTGAAATGCGCTTGTTGATAGATGCTGGAAGTTGCCTTAAGATGGTTAGGTGGATGGTTAGAAGGTTGTGTATGTATAACGGGTTGGGCTTTCAATAAGGTCTACGTTGGCCGACGGCAAGGTCAAAAGTTACGTCTAGAAAGTTTGCCACATGTAAATTTACTACCGCTATGATTTTTAGGCCAAATTGTTCGAAAACGTTATGGAGCTCTTTTCGTTTTTCGTTTTGTCTGCCGTGCTTATCTGTTTTTAATAAAAAACTTAGCACTAAAGTCTGTTTTATCCAGAAGGAATCTTCAGGAATGCAACCTTTGTCAACACCGCAGCCAAACGTTACACGCATGCGCGAAAAACAAAGGCAAATTGAATACAAAGGAGTGAAAAGCTAAGAAAAGCAAAGAATACAAGACAACGGCTGAAAATATTAGGTAGCGAAATTTTGTGTATGTTCCTTATGTTAAAAGAAAGTTTTTCTGAGTTTACCCCTCGTAATTTTATTTACCCTTTTTTCTGGAGCCTCATAAACGTGCCGACAGTGATACTCCTGCTAAATGTCCTTACGGCTGTTGTTGTCACAATCGAGAACTAGGGCCAGAAAACACAACAAACAGTAGTGCTCACAATGAAAATTATGTAATATGCCAACAAGTGTAGTATCACTGCAACCAGCGACCATCGGTAGCGATGTACTATCATCATCATCAGTTGATGTTCTTCTACTTCTTCGCTGGACAACTCGCGCATACGCAAACGTTTGACCGCGGTGTTACCTTTGTCAAAGTATTCACAAAAATTAGGACCGCCTGATTACTTATAGTGATTGTCCATTGATCCTATTGTCTATTTTGAGACTGAATGTATACTTTGGGTTATGCCCATTCTTAGAGGCATTGTCGTTGCATGAATGGAATGACTCAAGGAAAAGCCTTTTATTATCATTCATAACATCTTTTTCTAATAAATGTTCATCATCAGAATGTACATCACGGCTGGTTGTTTCGGCGTGTTCTTTCATCGACGATCGACTCGATCATACGTCGAGTTCCAGGTTTGTGTTTTTTGCCCATCTTGACTTCTACGACCTTCTGCTTTCGAGTCGCCCACATAATAATGTAAAATCACACGATTGTTCTTAAATCTTCGAGAATCTCTATCCTTTTCAGATTTTTTCCTGCTTGCATTTAATGGTATTGCTGCTGCCCGATCTAACAAAGTTTTAACCACAGCTACTTTGCTTTGTTTAGGATGATGGGAATTGAGTGATAGGTATTTCTCAGTGTGTGTGGCCATCAAACTTAAAATAGCTGTTGTCTAGCACTAAAGCAAGAAGTCCGAGAATTTGAGATGATGTAAAGTCTGTATGGGCTTGCCCAACTGTGAGATTCTATAAGCTTTCGTCTCACTACATCTTTAGCAAGGTCAAAAGAGATTGTTGTGAACAAGGAAATCACGTCGAAGGAAGCCACAACCTCATCTTCGTCAATCTTGTCGCGCTTTTTATCGAGTACTCATTGGTACTATAAAGACATTTTAGAAGAGAGGCTAAATATCTTGACAGCTGTTACGTCGAAGAACCTATACAACTGTTTCTTGGTCGTAAAGGCACTGTTATTAGCACTCCTTCTTGAATGCTAAAATGGTCTTGTTTGGCAATACTGGGTAGACCATAAAATGAGGAATGCGCGAGCGTCAAAACGTCTCAGTTTCCAATACTCGGATTCGGATAGATTTTTCGACTTTCGTCACGTCAATAGTGTATTTTGCAACACAGATTCCATCTTTGTGTCGGGTTTCTTTGTTTATCACTAATAACTTTACTGTACGTCCTGATCTTGCATCATCTCACGTATTTGATTGTTGTAGCTCGTCTTACCCGGAAGAATTTTCCTGGTCGGCTTTTATGATGATTGTATTGGAATCAGACATCAAATCTTTCATTGCTTGTTTCTCACCCGTGACGAATTTTGCTGTACAGGTGGCTTAACGTTTTTTAGCGTTCTTTTTTAGAACGGGCAGCAGCAATTCCATCAAATACAAGCAAGAAAAAATCTGTAAAGGAGAATGTTCTCAAAGATTTAACAGCAAATGGATGTACTTTGAATTTTATCGACGACGTAAGTGAAAGGAAGCGAAACAGAACTGATCAACAACGCGGGGAACCCAAGGTTATACGAGCAAGGTGTGTCGGAAAGAATAAAACGAATACTCTCTGGGATCAAAATCCAAAGAGCGTTTAAAGGGAAATGGCAAAAAAATTATTGCCTCATTTGAAAGAGACTCCAAAACAATATATAGAAATCCATTGCAGAATTTTCATATGTGCCTTGTTTCAGGAAATGACAAAAAGTTATGGTCTCATTTGAAAGAAACTCTAAAACTATATATGAAAGTTTTCAGTCCGTGCTGGAATCTGAAACACTTACCGAACATGCGGTTATGGGAGCACACTAATCATTGTGTCTTAAGAAAAAAAATGCGTGACCTCATTTGTGACGTATCATGCCTATCCATGAATATCCAAGATAACGGACACCTTAAGTATTCAAATCAAAATATTTCATGAAATAAGTCAGATATGAAAAATCTGTAATAGACTTCTATGTATCTGGTCTGTGGCAAATGTTTAAAACTTTTGTGCTTCGCTGTGACAGGTCAATTTTACGAATTCTGAAATCGACAAAGAAACATGAACGACAAAGTGAACGTGTAACACTTGTATCTATTTATAACAATATTTTTTGACTCTACCACAATTAATACATGGTTCATTAAGCTTATCGAGGGAAAAGTTCTTCAAAGTTACACCATATCGATTTAAGCGAAATACGTACGTTATTTAATGCATAAAATGTCGATATTGAAGCAGCAATTTGTAATTCTTCGTGGCGCCACTGACATCAGTTGGCAACATGAAGTTGTGTATTACACTACTTTTTTCATCCTAGACGTCGTTTTTATGTCTGAATTTCTATCCTATTCGGTGGATACATTTTTGAGGACTATTGACTGTTAACTATATGGACTACAGTGGCTGGAGTTGAACAAAATAGGCACAAAACGAACAATGGGTGTATTAAACATTTGCCACAAACCGGATATATCGTTTTGGAGTCTCTTTCAAATGAGACAATAATTTTTTTGCCATTTCCCTTTAAACGCTCTTTCGATATTGACCCCAGAGAGTATTCGTTTTATACTTTCCGACACACCTTGCTCGTATGAACCTTGGGTTCCACGCGTTGTTGATCAGTTCTGTTTCGCTTCCTTCCACTTACGTCGTCGATAAAATTCAAAGTACAACCATTTGCTCTTAAATCTTTGAGAACATTCTCCTTTACAGATTTTCCTTGCTTGCATTTGATGGAACTGCTGCTGCCCGATCTAACAAAGAACGCAAAAAAAAACACTAAACCACCTGTACAGCCAAATTCGTCACGGAGTGAGAAATAAGCAATGGAAGATTTGATGTGTGCATATATATATATGGGAGATTATAAATTGGCCACAATTGTCAGTCTGCAAAATAAAACTTTATTATAGTTTTACCTGAAGTATCTTTACATTAACTGAAGTACTTTAATTTAATTAACAATTGAAATGCATATTACTGAAACATCTATCATCCTGTAGCTGCTCAAGCCTTGATAATGATATATTCTAAAGTCCTACAGGTAAAACCGAATTTTTCTTTTGAGCATCCTTAAGTAACTGGATTGTACTTGTTCCCGACCACCAGTTTAATTTTGTTTTGCGATCTTGAAGATCATTGACATTCATGCGACGAACCAATTGACCATTTTTCATCTGAAATAATGGAGCGTTGTTCACAGCTTCAGGGTCAACGGAAGGAATAATATCTGTCACGACATTTGGATAAATTTCTTTAGTAGGATTGTCGTATGCTTCTCCTACTTGTGTAACAGATGCCTGCACTGCCTCGTTGCATAACCGGAGATTATATTCATTTGCTTTTGACAACAGGTATGAATCGCCATAGGCAATCCACCGATCTCCTTTCTTGTTCTTAACACTTACGCCATATTTGCAGTCTTCATCGTGCATAAATTTACTGAGATAGTCACCAAGCTTGGACGGGGTTACCATGTCATGGATCTCCACTCTTGGTGTCCTGAATAAGCGAAAATAGCACAAAAATATAATACTTATGTCCGTCCTTTGAACTAAAATTCATAAATATACGTATATACATCGCAATCACAACGTAGTCCAACATGTAAACTGCTTCATTGGGTTTATTTAGCGAATGCAATCGCCGCACAATGATCACTCCACCCACGATCCAACGTTTCAATACTCCAGTCTAGTGTCGAGAAGTTTGGTCGTGAATGTAATTATTGTGTGGCGATTGCATTTGTTAAATAAAGCCAGTGTGGCAGCTAATATGATGGAATATTAATCTCAAAAAAAAATTTGATCGACTGTTAGCACTGCTGCATAGATCATATTCCAATCACTACGACGTACTATATTTCGTAGCGAATTCAATGGTAAATATAATTTGCCGATGTAGGCTTGAACTGATATAAATGTAGCTTCTCAGTAGTAATTGTTATTAGTATTAATATTATTGTTCATTTCATTAGCAATCGATTCTTTCACATATATCGTTAAGTTATTAATTAATCAAAATATAAGTTTCTTGTATGTACGTTTGCATGGTGAATACAATATACTTGCTAAGCTTTGTGGAAACACCACGTAAATTTATTATTGCAGAGCTTTCGATCCGTAAGCTGGGATCTTCATCAGTGCTATAATAATATGACTATTTATGACTACGCGAGCATACAATCGCAACACTTTATGTATAAAAAGGGACGTGTGAATTCAAATAGTCATATTATTATAGTACTGATGAAGATCCGAGCTTACGGATCGAAAGCTCTGCAATAATTAATTTACGTGGTGTTTCCACAAAGCTTAATAAGTATAATCAAAATATACCATTAAGATATCGATAGATTGTTTTTAAAATAAAGTGCAACATCTAGCTTTAATTATCATACATCTTGCCTTAATACGGACCTAAACTCGTTGCGTATTTATTGCAATATTATACACCAAATTCAAATTGTCCAATCAAAAAACTTAGTTTACACCACGTGAACGTGTGATTTTTTACTGCATTTCACTCAATCCGACGCGCAGTGCGTGTGCCATGAGATATATCTTTATATTTCATGGCAACACGCGTGTGTCCCGCGTGTTGCCATGAATATAAAATAAAAATATTCCATGGCACGCGTGGGATCCACGAACTTTAAAATAACAAAATGGCGAGATGTGCAGAAGAAATCAGTGAATAAGATGAAGAAATTCAAAGAATTTTGAAGGAAAAAGACGTCCAAAATACAAAAAAATCCACCAAACTTGCCATTCGAGCCTTCGCAGAGTTTGAAAAAGCCGAAGAAAGCGTGGAAAATCTCGCTTTAGAAAAATCAAGCAAAATACCGATTATGTATGGTCATTTATGCATATATCTATTGCCTTCAATATTTTAAAGGTTAGCTGAAGAATGGCGTGTTTGTTGATCAGTAATGATTGAAGCGGCAAATATTTTGCCTGCCTAAAATAATTTTTTCTATTTAGTTATTGGCGAATTTTGCATGGCTTTGATGTATGGCTGTATTCATTTTTCGATAGTCGATAAGAAAATTTCATATAGTGGGTCAGAATTTTACCATTTATATGGTCCTACTTATATAATGCAAACCTGATATGACCGCCAGAGAAGCTGTCAGTAAGGTAGTGACAAGCAAAAGCATCCATGGAGTATGCCTCCATCAATTTCCTTGTCTTATTTTCAGCATTTGTCTCCCGTGATGCTTCTCGAGCTTTTTCTATCGCCAACTGGTGCCCCACGAGATAAGCTTCTACCGCTTGTGGTTGAAAATGATCATAATTTTCCGCAGCCAGATTCAACATTCTACCAGGTACAACAGGCAAGCCACCGACCCAGGCACCACCAGTAACCCTATCCCACTCGGCGTGCGAATGAAGTCTTTTGCCGAAGTTCTTTGCAACATGGTCTTCTTCAATCATGTTCACGAGCTTGTTCAATTCTTCTCTAATCTGCTTGCCTTCTTGAACACCAAGTGTTTGATAGGCTGCCAAAAACCTCTCACGGCGTCTTTCCTGGTCTATGTTCTGCGCAATAGCGCTGGTATTAATAATTGGTTGTTTGGGCACACCATAAAAATCACCAGCTAACGCCACTATTTTACTAAACTGAACTTCAACACCATTGGGGAGTGTCAACATTGGATTTTTTTTCAGACCATTTGGGAAGACAGCGTTGCTTCCAATTAAATCATGTTCGTCTCCATTGAAATCTGATACTTGCTCCTGAATAAGAAAAAGTTAAACATTCTGTCAGAACAAATTCTGGACAAGTTGTTCAAACTAAAGTTCGACATCAGTTGGCCTATAATGGAGTTTATTTGTCATTTGTTATGACATTTAGTACCAAAAATATATAAAGTGTAGAGACAGTTGTTTAAAAGGCATCAAAACAACCAACAAGCAACGTATGTAATTTAATTTTGTCAATATTGTTCATTTATTCATTATTTATACATGCGGACAAAATCATAAACCTTAGCTTGTTTGTAGAAAACGCTTATTAATTAGTTAACTATTCCGCTATTTTGTAGTTACTAGTGGTATTTTAAATTTAGAATGTTTTTAAATTTCAAAGAAAGATATTTTCATCGTTTCCCTTCAGGGGGCAGTTTTTCAATTAAGCAGGCTTAATTAGTACTAACGCTGGGTTAAACTTTATCCAACTGTTTTAGTTTCTTTATTTCAACGCGTTTATTTCTTTAAAAATTGAGAAAAGATTTTGATTTTGGCTTTTTTGGGTATGCACTTGTCGAACGTTGTACTTTGCGCCTAGCTTCTTCTTTTATAAGCTTTTCCATACAAATACCATAATGTACTGTCTGACATACCTCAAGATCTTCGTTTCCAAATATTATATTCTAACAGAAATTGAAGTGATTTAGTTTCAGTGCACATTAGGGTACAAACATAAATGTTGTTGGATATTTTAGGCTTGCCATATTTACTGGAATAAATGCATATTTACAAATGTCATAATAAAATTGGCCTCTTACTTTTGGTGCAGGATAGACTGCTCCCGTCAACACGAGTGCCAATAAAACACATGTAAGTTCTACTTTAACACCTGACATGCTCAAATACCCGCGTTCAATCCTAAAAATTGATTGTAAAATTTTTATTAAACTTTGGTAGATCTTATAAAAACCTAAAAACAAACCTTCACTATTAAACTAACTGAGATTATTATACACCGCAGTTATTGAAGAGATAATAAACTTTAAATGAATGGATATTAATCAGAAAACACATTGGAAAAGACTAAAGCTACTTGTTAAATAATACGAGAGAACACAAAGTAGAAAAAAACTACTAGCACAAATACTCATTACAATATTTATTATAAATTATGTGAGCACTTTGCTTTACATATTCTGGTGTATCATAGTTACAATATTCTAAAGTAACGTTACCAATTCAATCTTTTTGTTGTATTTCAATATTTCAGTTTCTTAACGACGTTTAAGCGCTGGGATGTTTTCGCAATGCTATTCAGTTGTGACGAATGAATAGAGTTAAAAGAGGTTAAACAACTAAGACAAAGTGAACCAGTTAAATTGGCTTAGCAGATGATGCATGCATGTTTCTATGTAACGATGGATGTATAAAAATGTCTGTAAAAATAGTAAAGTGTAAATAAATATCAGTTATGTCAAAGAGTGAGTACAATGTACTGTTGCGGGTTCCATTTACTTTTCGCTTGTGTAATTTGGCAAGCGTGACTGTTATACTTGACTGCCATTTTAATTGTAAAGTAGGCTAAAATGAACTTTACATTGTAACCGGTTGTAAAGATTAATTAACATTTCACAATGGCCGTTACGCCATCTAAGCTATAAAGATATCCAATTGTATTAGTGTTAATTTTTCTGCCTTGTAATGAACTTTACATTGTAACCGGTTGTAAAGATTAATTAACATTTCACAATGGCCGTTACGCCAACCAAGTTAGAAAGATATCCAATTGTATTAGTGATAACTTTTCAGCGTTGAATAGGGCTTGTACGGAATTCCCATTTTCACGTACCAACTCACTGCCAAGTATCAGGAATGTATTGAACAGCTAATTCAAAAAAAGGTTGTCTTTCAAAAATCTAAAATCTTAATTACAAAATCGAAAATACGAGACACAACATAACTTGTAATAATAGCACAGAGCAATGGCAAACAAATTACTATCACAACTTATTACTATATTTACAGAAGGCATGTGAACTAAAGAAATGTTTAATTTGTCACAAGAAAACGTATAATTGGTAATAACCTCGCATTCTTCACTACAGACCTTTAAAATTATAAAAGCCGGAATTTTTTACGCGCTTATAACACTGACCATATTGCTTCAATACATTAATATTATACTTTAAAAAATAACTTGTATACTTACAATTTTGAAAATATTCAATACCTGAGTAAAGAACGATTATCTTATAAATATAGATTGCGTAAATTGTCCAATAGTGCTTTTTATCAAGTAGTACATAATGAGCATGCAAAATTTGTTATAAGAGAATATTAAAAAAGTTAATACATATTAAAACCTATTCAGTTTTGCTACTCATGATCATGGCCATAACAAAACTATTGCTAAACGTTTGGTTCAGTTTTGAAATGAATTGGAGCGTCAAATAATCCGTTGGATCTCAGGCCGTAGATGAGATTGGGCTTTGGCGGTGAAAGGTGATTTAGCCTTTGACCTTTAAGGCCTGGGGTAATACTAACAATTATGAGAACAGGAAAAATGATTTACAACTAATAATTTTTCTTCATTAAAACATATTTGTGATTTTTATCAGCAAAAACCATTGTATTTAATTTTTTTTTTGCGTACATATGTTGACAACAGGAACTCAAGGAACAAAATGCAAAGAAAATTCTATTGTTTCAATACTGAAAATAGCTTAGCAATTCAACATTATTACATGCCATGAAAGTTCAAAAAGCATGTTGTTTCTGTTACACAAAGGTAAACTTGGCATTTTGAACAGCAGAACCTAGTGCGTCTCTCGCAACCATGGTATTTACACCGTTACACCGTTAAGGCTTGTCGCACTGAATTAGCCAGTGGCTACGTTGGTCAAGACGCGGTACATGTTTGGGTACTTGGTCTGATTTCAGTAACCGTTGGACACTAAGTGCTGCATTGGGTCGGTGATTGAGGTTATTTGAGTGTTGAAAATCAACAGCAAGTAAGCATCTGCACATATCCACCAAAAAATCAAGAAATGAACCATTCCCACCAATTTCATGGTAGGTTACAAAGGCATTTACAGTCGCTAGGGACATCATATGGAAGGTAATACGGTGGTACCACTTTTTACTTCGGTATTTTGTTTGGCAGAGTGACAAGAACATGTCAGCTTTGTCCACTCCTCCCATGAACTTATTGTACAGCTCTACACATGCTGGACGGGCAAGAGAGATAACGGCTTTCTTCTTTGCATCATATCATATTGCCAACAGGATCTTTTTCTAAGAAGTTGGAAATCATCAACACTCTTCGGTTGTCATACCATGCAATAAGCGCCAAGCCAGCTTCTGAATCTGTAAATTCTTTGAGAGTACCACGTCCATTTTTCTTCTTATCCTTTTCACAAGGAATAGGACAACCGCGTATTCGGTCAGATCGTAGGGTTTCTGCTGCAAAAATTCCAAGAAAAGCTATGTGAATTATCAATTCAGGACTCGAAAAATGATTATCAAAAAACAACTGATGTTTGTTTTCCTCCAAAGCATTGCTCAACCTCAGTACAACGTTCTCACTTTCTCCAAATTTTCCAGTGTTTACACCAGATGGTAATCCTTTTGCATTTTGGGATCCAACCACTTCAAAGTCGTACACATGCCAGCTCTACACCACATTTTATAGCCCCATTTACATAGCTTTTTTAGCATGTATTGTTTTGCTCCACGTCGCCTCTTGAATGGTAGCATCATTTCGTCAATTGCCTGCATGCATGGTTTCTGGTGTTACAGCTTCTTTTAAACAACTTCGAAAATGATCAATTACTGGCTTTATTTTATATAATTTATCATAATTGGGATCAGATGTATCAGTAATGGCTTTTTGGTTATTATTAAAATGACGAACGGACAAAATTTCTTCAAATCGGTTTCTCGGCATGCAGTGTGCAATGGGTGGAACAAATGTTGTATTCGCCAACTACATGCGACGTTGAGGTAGCTTGTGAATACCAATATATAGTATGAGTCCGATTACTTGTTGAGTTTCGGCCTGAGTTACTTTCTTTGCTTGCTTATAAGAGGTATTATCTGAACCTTTTCGCTTCACTGCCATTTTTAACCATCTGATGCACGTTGGGTGTTATATAGGTTTGTTTGAAATGTTATACACTCAAGCAGATCATTAGTAAAATAATGCTTAAAGAACTCAAAAGGTTAACTGGTACTTGATAAGTTGCTGTTTTTTGGTTTCAGCTTTTCATTTGGAATGTGAGATGCTGCTGGACGTTTCCAAGGATTTGACTTCCAAGAGTATTTCTTGCTCTGGAAAAATAATAAGTTCGCTTATTTTATATGGTTATATAGAACATGACCTGTTACTGTATGTCTATACAGAATAGTATCTTCTCAATCTCCTGTTTAGCCCCCACTCCCTTGCTTTTTCCCTTTGGTATTTTTTTCTGATCTAAATCTCTATCACTGTTCTCATCTACATCAACTTTCTCACTGGTTTCTTGCCCTACTACCTCATCATCTAAATCATCTGTGTTGTGAGGTCACTATCATCACTATCCTGTTCTTCATCACCCAGACTGCAGATTATGGCAACTGCGCACCTAAGATATTTTTCGGGTAAAATATAGCGCACCTTGCACGAAAATAGCGAAAAATTTCAGGGCACCTGCCGCACCAAGTCGACTGCGTCTGGTGTTTTGGAGGACCTCAGAAACACCTCATTTTCACTTTTTATGTTCGCAATTAGTTACGTTATAACCAAGCTTTGAAATATAATGCAGCGCTTAAATATTTAGGCACACTTAAATATACTTTGGCGCGCCTGGAAAACTTTTCCTGGCACACCTGACCATTTTTTGCGCACCCGCACCCAAATTCTGGTTTTTGGCGCACCCAAGATCTTGACGAAAACTGCTGGGAAAACTGACTACTCTGCAGACCGATTCATCGCCAAAACTATCTTCACTAACATTGCCATCTGGCATAAGTAATAAGCTGACAGAGCTTTTAGTCACAGGTTTCTTTGATGAGCAAAATGATCTAAAAAATCACCATTTCCCAGGAAAATATTGTTGTTGAATAACCGTTTATATAGTGTAAACTCTTTGACTTTGAAGACAACTTAATTTAAGAGGAAAGTGCCATAGTTCAACAAATACAAAACTTGCACTTCTTTTACGAAAAAAATTCCTCATGTACACATATGTGCACTCAACGTTTGTTTGTAAATCGTAAAGCAATCATAAGTGTTGGAAGGATTCTTGTACTTTCTTTCTGTTGAGTTTTTGAAACAACAGTATTTTAAATAAATCTGCTTTAAGAAGACTTAAACTAAAACTGAACCAATATCGTAGCCGAACGATGAACAGAATAGTCATGCAGGTTTCACAGTGAAGAGTTATCACTCTTCACTCAAGAGTTGTCACATGCAAGGAAATAATCCCATTAAATCACAGTCACACCTGCGACTTCGTTGCAGGCGGTTAACTTTAGTGAGACCATGCAGTGAAAGCATTAGTGATTCATAATGGTAATTGCACTGAGTGGAGTGCAATTTGGTCTGAAATCAAACGCGTGATTACAAAATCGCACGACCGCGAAGCGGGAGTGCGATTTGCAATCACAAGTTTGATTTCAGGACAAAATTGCACGACACGAAGTGCAATTTCCACTTTATTACATTCATTTTGAAATCTAAAACAAGACACAACCAGGGTTGGTAGGTCCTGCGCATGCTTGGAGCCAAATAGTTATGCAAAAAGAGGCCAAAATCTACCAAAAGAGGCCAAACTACAGTTTTTCAAACGTGGCCAAATAAATGCTAAATAGCCCAATTTTATCGCAAACTCATTCCTAATTGACACTGTTCAGCTTTTCTTTTACAACCAGTGCGATGTCTAGTGTACTGCGAAGCACAACTAATCTATTCCATGAATGCTAACTAATCCTCATATACTAAAAGTCCTCATGAATGCTAAATGCCTTTAATATCACAATTAGTATATACCTACATTATTATGACAATTAAACATATTTATATAATCAAACTAAGATCGAAACATTTTCCAAGCATTACTTTGAAATAGAAAGAGGCCAAAAAGTAGCCAAAAGGCCAAACTTTTTTTTTGAGGCCAAGCAAGAAAAAAAGAAGCCAAAATCGAGTTATTTGGCCTCTAATAGGCCAAACTACCAACCCTGGACACACCTCCCGCCTTCCTTCCGGTTCTTCTTCGGCGCGGTAGCATAGCAACAAGCGAACAAAATCGAAGGACATATTTGTACAGGTATTTAACATACCTGTCACATTTGCTTGTGCATAAAATCTTGGCCAAAGGAATAGCAAGGTTAGTTTGAACATTCTATCAGCTTTATTCGTGATTTAACAGGATTCAACAACAGATTTTTGAGCTAAAACATATTAAATTTATCTGGACTTACTTGTCGCTGCCATATTGCATTTCGAGCTTGTACTAGTTATTCAATGTTATTCACAAAGGTTTTTTTTCTGTAATGTGTAGAATCGTTTGATTTGTTTAGCAACTTAGCTAGTGTTTTATCTGTTTTTCAGTGCTTGTGTACTAGCCTTTGACTGCCTGAGAAAATAGTATAGGTGATATGAAATTTGTATATTTTGCTCTTTTGTCACCGTGATCAGACGTTTTTAAAATTTATTTGGTAAATTGAATGCATGCAGTTTGATTTGTTTTGTTGGCTAGACTCAGCAGCCATATGCTATTGGGACCAAAAAAGATGCGATTAATGAGCAATTCTTTAATCGCACTCAAAATTATGCGATTTGGGGATTAATCGCACTATTTTTGACCAATCAGAATGCTGGAAATACCATTGATTTCAAAATGAATGTAATAAATATGATATTCGTCTAAAACCAGGGATATACAAAGTCATTATTACGATTTTAGTCACTTTTTAGTTGTTCTCAAATAGTCGGCAAATTATGTAGAAGTTTTTTTTTATGTCTCGGATCGCCACATTCGCCGATACATGTCTGAATTATTTCGTCGTAATTTGGCCATTATCTTACTTCGATCTAAATGCTACAATGATGGAGCATGGAAAATGAGAATAGGACTAAGATTTTGAAATGGGATTAGCAAGACCGCCATTGGGACGTAAGATTTGTCCACTAGGAGGATGGGTGCTGACAAAAAACAGGCTTGGAAGTAGAAAAAGATCCGAGCCCTCATAATTCTATCTTAACTTGTGAGAAGTTTTTATGGCTCGTGATTTGCGAACTCAGTTTCGGACATTATGAAGTATTGACATATTTTGACGTACAAGATCTGTCTAAATTTAATGAAGAGGGGATGACGGCTTTGTTAGTAGCTATGTGACTGTATTAAGATTAGTAAAACTTAAGCGAGAGTTATGCTTATATGCAAACCAGTCTATAATGTCACTTGGCAGTTTTTGCTTTTCAATTTCCAAGCAATGTGGATTGGAGAATGATTCAAAAACATCATATAAACATCACCGCGGTTAATTAAAAGTATTTTTCACTTCCCCGGCTGAGACGCATTCACTTGAGAGCACTTTTTTTAACATTATCACCATCAACATCACCATTACAACATCACCATATCAAACATATTAAAGAATCGTGACCAGAAGCGTTATCAACCCTATCTTACAACGGCAAAAATGATATACTATAACTTTAAAGCCGGTTTTTGAAATCGAGGGTTTAATGTATCTATTTACCACACAATTCTTCAGCCTGACTAAAATTTGCTTGGGTTCAATGAGATTGGTCTGAGTTCGTTTTCTGGTGTACTGGTTTGGATTCAGTCGCAAATTATAGCCAATTCGATATATTATCAGGATCAGAGTCTTTGGCATGCGGTGATGAAACTAATAGCCAAATTCCTGGCTGAATTATGATTACGCGGTGATGAAACTGATAAACTTCGCATGCAAAAAGATTTAGAGAGAGAGAGAGAGAGATTTTCAACCTGAGTTTATCAACGTAGCGATATCTTTATCTTAAATATTGCTTTTACATGTAATATAATTGTGTATGAACTCATAATCATTCATTCATGCATGTAGTTAACAGCCTTCTGATGAAATGATGTTGCATAAACTATTACAGTGCTTCTGCTTCTGGTAAAGCAGAATTTGACTTTTGAGCTCCTTCAAGTAAGATGCCTGTTGTTGTTCCCCACCAATTTGTTTTAACATTACGATCTTGAAGGTCATGGACATTCTGACGTCGAACCAATCGGCCATTTTTGATCTGAAATAATGGTGCGTTATTCACCGCATCAGGGTCAACGAAGGGAATGTAATCCGTCACGAAATGTGGATCAATATCTTGGCCTGGCTGGTCGTATGCTTGATTCAGCTGAAAAACAGATGCCTGTACTGCCCTTTTAGCTAATTGGGAATTCTTGTAATTTTGTTTTGACAATAGATATGCATCACCATATGCAATCCATCGTTCTCCTTTCTTATTCTTGACACGCACACCGTATCTACAGTCTTCATCGTGCATAAATTTGCTAAGAAGGTCGCCAACTTTAGCTGGAGTTACTGTCTTGTGCAGCGCTACCCTTGGTGTTCTATATAGAGTGAAACAGCACAATAATTATCTCTGAGTCTTTGCTGGCAATGGCTAGTGGCATTGCTAGAAATTTCTAAAATAGGGATTGATTAAATTATTAAAAAATTGTGATTTTTAGCTTTTTAAGTTAGTTTGTTGATTAGTTTGACATAGATTGAACATTATTATATATTTCCTAACCCCTAGGCACCAATCTAAAGTTCTGTATCTTTGAGTACGGCTAATTCATTTAGGGTTGATATCGGCAATAGCCAATTGTGGAATATGAGCACCCAAAGAATCATGGGAAAGATCACTGTTTTGCAAGCAAATGTAAAACACATCATACTAAATTTAAGAAATATAAAACATTTTCCGTGTTGATATACAGTTATATCAACACGAGTGGAAATTGGAAAAACGAGAAATTGTGTGGAAACACGACGCCCGCAGGGCGGAGTGTTTTCACACAATTTCGAGTTTTTCCAATTTTCACGAGTGTAGATATAACTGTATATCAATACGGAAAAAATGTTTTATATTTCTTTTATAATATAGCACAAAGAACTTCAACAGAAGAGTGGCGGGAAATTTTCCGTGTTGACATAGAGTTATATCAACACGACTCTTAGCCAATCAGCGTTCAGAATTTACAAATGCTATATTATAATATATATTTGTAACCGCGCAGGACTTCTAAAGTTGATTTTAAATATACATGTATATTTGATTATAATGCTCTACAATAATGTTGATTAAAAGTACATTTTCCAGCTTTTTTCACATCATTCTTTGGGAGGTCATTGAGCACATTTGACTATTGTCGATGTCAACCTCAAATGAATTAACTGCATGTATATAGCCGATGGATAGTTCTACCCGATGCGTTCTTGCAATCTATGTGCGAGGTGCCGGTTGAAGGGGTCTATTTTGTATATCCGTTTTTTGCAAAATTAATTTCTTTCGAAATGTTTTACTAATCTGTGAACACAAACATATCAATATATCAGCTGCAAATTATTGAGATGGCTACGTCACAGATCATGATCAAGAGCAATATCATATGCACTAGGCATGATAACTGAATGTGTATTAGTTAAATTAATGTTGCTTCCATGAACTAAAGTTTTTTTAATAAATTTAACTATACCAACGCATTATACAGTATACTAATGAGAGGTGAGAACATGAGGCTTTCGTTTACGAAAATACTTTGTCCAGGCCCCAAATGTTTTTGGGCTGTATCGTCGAATATACTTTTTCCTTTTGTTTTCTTAAACTATTCATTACTCAAACCTTATATGACCGCCAGAGAAGCTGTCAGTAAGGAAGTGACAGGCAAAAGCATCTATAGAGTATGCTTCCATCAATTTCTTTTTCTTATTTGCACGATCTTTCTCCAGTCCAGCTTCTCGGGCTTTTTCTATCGCCAATTTATGGCCAACAAGATAGGCCTTTTCTGCTTGTGGCTGGAAATGATCGTAATTGTTCGTCGCCAGGTTCAGCATATGGCCAGGTTTCACGGGCAATCCACCGACCCAGGTACCACCAGTAGCTCGGTCCCAGTCAGCGTGCGAGTGAAGTTCTTTGCCAGATTCTCTTGCAGCATGGTCTTCATTGATCATGCTCACGAGCTTGTTTAGTTGTTCCATAGAATTTCCACTATTACTGGCACCAAGTGTATCAAAGGCGGCTTTGAATCTTTGTTGCTCTTCCGCTGCACCCGCTTTACCATCAGGATCGATAATCGGCTTGTCAGCCACACCATAAAAGTCACCAGCTAACGCCACTATTTTACCAAAATCTACTCTTGCACCATTGGGTAGTGAAATCTTTGGCAAACGAGAGCTCTGTCCAATTAAATCATGTTCGTCTGCATTGAATTCTGAGATCCGCTCCTTTAAAAAATAATGTGTGATTAGAATATAAAATAATAGCAAAAGATACTGGGAGAAATATTTTCACCTAGACAGCAGCTTTAAATGCAGCCATAACAAAACTAAACAAAAAAACTTTTTGAAAAACGTTTAATTAATGAAGCTAACAAGTCGTTGCTATACTTGCAAACATCTTCAGAGCAATTAAGGTATTACAATTTGTACAAAAGCTTTATACTAAGCGAAATATTCTAAAGTTACAAAAACCGGATAAAGAGGTAATGACACGAAATTTTCGATGTTAAGATTTTTTCAACATATAAAAATTCAATCTTTTCTGATCAATTTGATACCACATTTGTCTTCTAATTCAAAGTAGAAGTTGACTAATTTTATATTTGAAGATGGGTAGTAGATGCGAGAAATGTAAATTGTCTTGTGACGTCATTACCATGACACACGCCAGTTTATGGTTTATACGAGTGCTCGGGCTTGTAGTCAGGGAGGCAGAGGTAATTTTACCTACCTTCTCGAGAGACAAATCAATTTTGCTCTTAAATTGTCCGTTGGATGCCTAATATTACAATTCTGAATGTTGTTTGGCCAGATTTATCTTGTGGGCTTCGATCAACACGTTTTTCTTTAGTTTTATTATAAAACTATTATGTGGTCAAAAATAGTAAACTTTCAAATTCGCTCATTTGAAAAATAACTTGTACCATATGAAAGCTTATAAAAAACAACATATAAGATATAATTACGGGCACCCTTGTTTTTCAAGCCGTTTTTGAGCTATTGCTGCCTCAAAATGGCGACCTCGATCCCAGGACCTTTTCTTAAATTAGGGAAGGGAAAAGGCCCTGGCTTCGGCTGGTCTATTTTGTAATCCCATTGGCTCATTCAAACTGCCAATTAAATCATTTAAGAGTATAATTTATTCATAAAATACAACTGCATGAAGAGAGATTTAAATCATTTAAACCCTTTGCTTAGTTTGTTTATGTAGCTTTAAATCACTTATTCGGCTGACTCTTAACACTCTTCGTATAAAGTCATATACGTAGAATATCCGTATGCTTCATTATCGGAATTTGATGAAGCTGACAGCTGACACACAGCAATCTTCTAAACAAGTTTTAGCTGTATTATACCTACTAAGCACTTACTCTACCAGGTTTAACATATTACTTTATTTCATTGGGCATTGTAGTGTCATATATACAGCCGAAGATGTATAGCCAGCTATAGTCCGTAGAAGGTTGCATTTATAGGAAGTTATTTACCTTAAAGCTAGCTGTATTGCATAGAACGTTAAAAATTAATTCTCTGATTTATTTATGCAAACACTCACAGAGACCACAGAAATACATATATTCTTGCACCCAGATATTCTGGGTGTCATGAGACCAGCCGATGCCATGAGCATTTATACGATGGGCATTTTCTCTTCCCAATTCAAGAAAAGACCCTGGGATCGAGGTTGTCAAAATGGGAAAGTGTCCTCAAATGTCGCTGATTTCCTGGGCACTAGTCGAAAAATAAGTTTTCAAACGCTCATAACTCAACAAAAATGTGAAAAATAAAAGCATAATAATGTGTTGTATGTAATTTTTTATTACCTTTTTGATAACGTTAGTGGATTGTCCTAGAAATAAATCTAAAATTTCGCCTTTCTTAACAACAATATAGTTTTATATAAAATTTTTGGAAAAACATGTTGGCTGAAGCCCACAAGAAATTCTATCGTGTTCAACATGCAGAAATATATTTATTAGACCTAAAGGTACAATATAAACATAAAATGAAATTGTCCCTCGCTATGCTAAGTAAACATATATTTTTGTACCTCTGCCTCCCCGACTATTACATTAAGCTGATTTCTGGGTCTTAAACATGAGAAATGGCTCATTATGGGGAAACATCTTATGATAATTTAAACGCTAATAGTCCTGGAAGGAAGCGAAGGAAACGATAAAGACTCGGATTACGGCGCTGTGAGAGCGAACCTCCTGCTCAGCCTCGTGATGTCGAAGTAGAACAAAACGCAAAGGTGGGCTTCTTCTTTGACGTTAGAGATGCGAAGTGACGTTAGAATTCCGCTAAATGACCTAATGTGTTACGATTTGATAGTACGCAAAATGCTATCTGAATATTAGTTCATATTGCTGTATAAAAAATATAACACCTGTAACTGTCTTTTAATAATACATATACCAGATATCTTATTGGATGTTCTAGTGTGCGAATAAAGACATCTAGTACTGATAATTTAATTATGTATTCATATAATTTGTATTTGATAACATGCAGCATTTGAAACAATTTACTGGAATTTGTTTGATATATACCTGGCCGTACTTGTCAAATACAATCATGGGAAAATGTTGTGTTTAATTCAGGTGCAAATGTCAATTGCAAGAAAATGTTACCTTCTGTCACTTTGATGAATTGTGATGTGCAAAATCAAATTGCTTCACAAAGCATAGAGTTTTTTTAGCAATGGTTAATTGCTACAGTTTAATTTAACATAATGATGACATCTCCCTTTCTTTAACAAGTTTCACCATAGGCGGCCCAATTCACTGTGTAGTTTCATATAGAGATCAGTGCGCACATAAGCACACTTTAGTTCGTACTTTTCGTAGGTTCAATTATATTTAAGAACTACGAATTGTGTTTATGTGTGCACTGATCTCTATATGAAACTACACAATGAACTGGGCCGCCTATGGTTTCACTGTCTTGAGGCCTTGCTTAGATTATTCCACAATAATTGCATGTCTAGCACTGAAAAATTCTAGCGCTACAGTAACGTAACATAACATAACAATATGAAATTTGAAATTAGTGTCAGAGTTAGTATGTAGTTTATTCCATAACATCGTCATATCTGTATCGCTCAGGTAATCTCACTGTGCGATTGCTGGTGCGTCTTACAGGAACTGGTTGTCGGTCCAACAACATTTTCTGGTGTAGGTTCTTCACACAAGACAATTTCCTCATCGTAATCTGGTCTCAAAATGTTTGGTGGCGACTCACTAGTCGGTAACAAATGTCTACGATTGCGGCGATACACACCACCCTGTGGAGTAGTTACTATCAAGAACCGAGGTGCTTCATGTATACCTGTTATGGCTGCTGGCTTCCAAACCTTATCTCTTCGAACTTGGGCAGACTGATGCATCTTCACAGGTGACAAGGGGTTTGCATTCCAGTCGAACTACTCTTTTTGCTTCGCAGTACGTTGGTCAAGCTTTTCGCGAACCTTTTCTTGCACTTTGGGCCGAAGAAAGGCCATGGTTGTAGGCAGCTTTGACTTTAGCATGCGACTCATTAATAACTGAGCTGGTGATTTCTGCATTCCAGTGATTGGAGTATTCCGATACTCCAGGAGGGCAATGTAGGGATCATTTCCTGCGTCGTCAGCTTTACGAAGAAGATTTTTTATGGTTTTAATGGTACGCTCACTCATTCCGTTCGACTGGAGGTAATGAGGGCTGGACGTTGAAATCTTGAAACCCCATTCTTGTGCAAACCCCGAACATTCTTTGCTAGAGAAAGGCATGTTATCTGCGATTACTTTATCCGGGATGCCATGTCAGGCAAATACTGATTTCATGCTGGCAATGACAGTTTGATACTTCGAGTACAAATACTCAATTACTAAGTATGGCTTTGACTTATATTCAAATATGTCTGTTTCTAATTTTTGCCATGCTCTGGCAGGCACTGCGTGTGGCTAAAGGGGTTCTTTCTGATTGCTTCGCTGGTGCTTTAGGCAAGTTGGACATTTCGCGACTAATCTTTCAATGCCTGCCGACATACCAGGGCAATAGACCACCGCTCTTGCTCTTGATTTACACTTTTCCATACCAAGGTGGCTTTCATGAATACGATGGAGAGGTTGACGGGGAATAATCAATTTCTGCCCGAAGAAGAACAACCCATCCACTTCATAGATCTCATCTTTGAGCTTCCGATAGTGACTAACAGCAGATGGTGTATTCGTGCGAGTACTAGGCCATCCATGCGTGAGAAATCGTATTAACTGTTGCAGGACTGCATCCTCGGCTGCTGCGGATTTCATCTCAAGAAGCTTCTCGGTTGTCATTGGGAGGTTGTCAACAAGACTGTGAATCATTTTCGTTACGTCATCATTCATTTCATCATGAACGGGACCCTCGGGAAGAAAGGCTTGTGACAATGCATGGGCAACGTACATATATCTACCAGGGAAGTAATCGATGGTGACGTCATAACGTTCTAGCAGGAGCAAAAGTCGTTGGAGCCTGGGGGAGACTTGTGCCAAGGGTTTTCGTCGAGATAAAGACTACGGGCTTGTGATCAGAATCTACATCAATCGGGTTGCCATGCACATAGCAGTAAAATTTCTCACAACCAAAGACAACTGCGACCAGCTCCTTTTTAATTTGAGCATAGTTCACCTCTGCAGAGCTCAACGACCTAGACACGTATGCATTCGGGTGCCCATCATAGAGTAAACAAGCGCCAAGACCACTCTTGGAAGCATCGACTTGTAACTTGACTGATTTGGCTGGATCGAAGAATTACAAGACAGGCGGGCTTGAGAGAATTTGTTTGAGCTGTTTTACTGCGGCGGTATGTTCATGGGACAAAAACCACACCGAATCTTTCTTTAGCAGCTGCAGTAGGGGATCGATAATACTGGATTGACTTCGAGAAAAAATTTACCATTCCAAGGATTCTTCGCAGTTCTTTTTTTGACTTAGGTAAAAGCATGCCGAGTATTGCACGTACGTTCTCGCTATCAGGCTTGAAGCCTGATCGGGTACTATATTTATTGCCCATGTACTGTACTTAACTTCTTTGACTTTGTACGGAAGCTTATCGGGGTTTTCACCTTTGCTCTTTCCAAGAGTTTCTTCATGATTTCATCATGCTCTTGTTTATCCTGTGCTGCTACAATTATATCATCAAAGATCACCTCGACACCGTCAATATCACCAAGGAGTGCTTCATTCTTCTTCTGAAACACTTCAGGTGCAGAGCACACACCAAATGGTCATCGTATGAAACGATAGCGGCCGAATGGGGTATTGAAGGTACAAAGATAAGAACTTTCCTCATCTAGTTGGATCTGCCAGAATCCATCTTTTTCATCCACTATGGAAAATAGCTTTTTACCACTAAGCCGAGTGCAACATCTTCTGCTGTTGGAATTCTGTGATGTTCCCGTTGAATAGCCTTGTTCAAGTCACGAGGATCTAAACACAGCCGAAGAGACCCCAACACATGGAGTAGGTTTGTTATGACGTCACAACTCGACTTCAATTTTCGCATGCAGTGTCAAATTTCGTGACTTTGAAAATCTGCAGAAAAAAAACTACGAGATGTTTTTAAAAACAGTTTTCAGATTTGAAATGAGCTCAATAATCTCTATCAAAAAGAGCAAAAATCTAGAAATCGAAAATTTCGTGTCATTAGCACTTTAAAGATTTAAAATAAGCAAATCATAGTGGTTTAACAATAACATAACTAAGGGCATATAACATTACAATTTATATACAAGATATATAAAGGTTATGCAAAGGTAATAGTAGGATTAATTATAGAAATAAGATATTGACATTAAGAAGAAGTAAGATTGACAATAAGTGAAGGCTTACTTCTGGATATAAGTAAACATTCTGCTAACAAAAGTTTAAAAGATGAAAAACAAGTAGACAGAATGGAAGATTTATCTGAAGAAATAGGATCATGACCAGATTATGATTACGAATACTAGAGAAAGGAGGTTTTGAGAGAGGTTTACCACTAAAGGCCGAAATAGCCCTGGGGTTGAGAGTGACATTTGGGAGCACTCCATTCCCAACAACCACAGAAAGTTTTTTTTTTGTTTTGCGACATAGACTTAATGTTTAATTCGATTAAGTTTATGCTAAAATGGTGCAAAATCATTGACGGCTGGAGTGGGTGAAACTTTCAAATATCTTGTCGTGGAGGTCAAACGCTTTTGCTTGCATGTCACAGAATGATACTTATTGATCCAAACAGGACACTATGTAGATGACATAGTGAAACCTGATTGGTCCACTTGCCCAGACACATTGAGAGAGATTTTTAGACAATGGTTTGTGGTTATAGTTGGCATTGCACGTAGCACGTGTATGATCATACGTTTCCCAAACTGACCTTTACACTCAGTGAGACTTTGCACAACTGGCCCAATGCTTGTTTCATTAACATAGTTTATGTAGTGCTGTTGCAAGTAGCTAAATAAACTTGCTTTAAAAACGATCCCACAATTTTTTCAAAAAAATTTTCGGGACAGCAATTTAAAACCAAAATATGGTTTTTATAGACAATTTTTAACAGCTAAATTCAAAAATTTGATAAATTCAACTTGCGGAAAACCATGAAAAATTTCCGAATTACAAAAAAGGTGTCAAGCAATGATTTGTATGGTTTCATCCAAAGGTATATTCACTTGGTAAAAAGCGAAGTAACATCAAAACTAGCCTTCACAATTTCATTATCGAATTTTTGTTGAAATAACCCCTTAACTAACGAAAACGTGTCATGAATAGTATATTGGTTGGTGGAAATTGTGCGAAGTAAAAGCACCAGATAATTGAAATTGTGACCTTCCATGGGAAAAGGTACGTTAACGATATTTCGTTAAAAGCAGCAAAAAAACGATGACGAACGGATTGCAAACGCTTTGCAAGATTGCCAAACGGATACGCCGAACGTTTTGACGATTTGGGTGGAGTTTTGCGAACGCTTTAAAACAAAATTTCAAACGCTCCAAATAACGATCTTATGAACGGTAATTTTCTAACGAATCAACATCGTTGAACGTTAGCGCAATAATTAAAATGCTATCGCAAAGCCAAAGGCGTTCTAAGCGAGTTGTAAATCTTTTCCCTTATATATTTTATTTTATTTTATTTTATTTTATATGTCTTTGCCATTTCAATATATAGTATACAACACAAATACAATCAATAACAGATAATAGAATCTACATGGCAAGGTGCACGCAACAGCTTTCGCCAATTACAGCGGCCCTTTACAAATATATATGCGTATAGTAAAAGCTACAGATTGATAAAACATAAATGACAACTTACAAGACAGGTTACAAGACAAGTTACAAGACAGACATAGATTTACAAATGGATATATAACGCTACAGACTAATAACAACACGTAATTTTACATGACAGATTACGAGACGTGTTACAAGACAAGCATACAGATTTCCATGTTCGTGGATCATTAACATCGTACACATTCCCTAAAGCAACTTTATAGTATTTAATAAGTCCACATTTAAAGTTATTTAAGCTGACGTTGTTGCCAGTCAGTTCCTTCGGTAGTGAATTCCATAGTCTTGTTGATCTACTCAGATACGATTTTTGGTAGGTGGTAGTCTTGCATATTATAATGGTTATGACCACGTACGTCTACGACCTATATTTATATGTACTAAGTAATTGCTAGGTATATGATTGGTAATAATTTATCTTAATGCATGTGTATATATGCTACAGTGTGAGGTCTGTTTTATACGTCGCATTTCAGCCGCGTCGAACGCAATTCGAACAATAGATAATGAAGTGAGTCATCTCATTATCCATTGTTTGAATTGCATTCGGCGGGACTGAAATGCGACGTATAAAACAGGCCTGAGCATAAAAAATATTAGGACATTGATACGTGTTTACTATATGTGTACAAGATCTGGTGTTTTTGTCAATTTGAAGTAGTTCAAATTAAGCAGTCGAATTAATACGAAAGGTTGCGGCTAATTTGAGTTTTAAGGACTCACTTTTTATAACGTACATCTTCTGTGTTACAAATATAATTCTATACATATGACCTTTACTAGACAGATAGACAACATAATTATTATTCGAAAAGTATTAGTCACAACAAACGTGTGAGATTTTGCAGAAAATATGTCTCACTTGACAAATATTTCATGATAGGAAATTAGATTAAGTAACAAGAATATGCACAAGATTATGGAGGAATTTGGAAATTTTACAGCAGATGGTTTGATTTAAGTTGGAACACGCAAAGGTGAGATCGCAGTTAAAGCTGCTATTATTTGAATATAGTTAATTATAGCCATAGCAATGCAAGTCAAAACGGTAAGCAAATTTCAGGCAGATTTTTTATTATATCTGTACACTTCGTATATCAGTCGATACACCATGACTTTGCGCACGTTTTGTGTAACAGACCAACTTAAAACACAAGTACGCCGTCCGGAATACATGCTTGATGATAAGTAAATTATGGTCACTAAAGCCACTTATTTAAATAAACGAATGCATTAGTTGTGCTTTCTTAGCTGTTACCCTACCGCGATTGTACAAGAAAGAATTGCATTGTCTATATCTAGGAAATGCATTAATATTAATAATAATGCCAGTGACAGGAATGATGAAATCGAAAAACTCCAACAAAAAATAGAAAGCTATTAGATGCCGGACTTCTAGCATGAATCATTTGACTTGACCAAGAAAATTGTTAATAAGGCGAGAGCTAGTATTAAAGAATCCATTACTGTATAGTACAGGAACATAATAAGCTCTATTCCAGCTTCAAAGTGGTTATTGAATAAAATACAGTATAAGTAAGTCATCAGGCATTCTGTCAAATTTAGGCCGAATTGTTGAAATGCACTTCAGGGATGATGCATCAATTACCCATTGACCATGCATTTGGCGTGAGTAAAATCTCATGCAAGTACAAAATAAACATGATAAAGCGTACGCAAACTGCGCAATGAGCCCCGCATGTTTCTTGTAGTTTAGCACAGATAATGAACAACTATGGCAAGAATATGACACGCATTCTTTTAATGTCAATGATGTCAGGATTTATACATAACCTAAACCATCTGTATATCCGAGCAAGGGCAATTCGTCGTGCAGTTATAGGGCCTGGCTGAGTCATTTACGAAGTGGGTGATCCGAAGGTTTTGTGTGCTGTATAGATATATTTTTCTCTTAAATGAGTGCAGTTATATACAAATTGGTAGATAGATACGAACGTTTCTAATTATGATGCAACGTAATATATAATATCTGGACTGTTTGGTTCTAACTTACGAAAACATTTTGATTAATTATCTTACGATGTCTTCATACTTGTGATGACGTCCGTAAATTCTGTAACTAAACAGTTCTTTTGTTGGCCATAACCCCATGGGCCATGGACCTTCCATGGACCTCATATAAAACACACGCATGCCATTGTCATTGAAATTGTAATTTGACGTTGCACGCGTGTGAGGGCCACTGAAGAAAAAATCTAGCTATAGCGAATTGTGCAATGAAACAATGCGAAATTTTTGCATAGCATACGCTAAACAGATTTTTTATAGTGCAAGAGGTCACAAGGGTCACAGGCCTACATTATGCATTTATGCTTGATTAAATTTAAGAACCCTAATGCTGCAAATACATAGCCTTATGTATTATTAGCTATGCCTTATGTACATAGCTGCAAATATATTACCTTAGCAAATACATAGTTTTTCTATGACTCCCCAGTCTTGTTCATATTTATTCCATGTGACTAAAAAGCATTATATTAGACTCAATATACCAAGACTTTTATGCCGTAAGCTCTATGCACTGATACTAATTTGCTATATATTTGATATTATGCTGACGTACATAACTTAAATTAACTCGTTGAAAGTCAGATAATATAATGTCAATGAAAGCTCAGGGACAGGGTGTAAATTCAATGCAAATAGCAGTGGCGTTAGGTGGAAGATAACCAGGCAGGCAATGACCTGGTAAGACAGGCTGCGAGCACACTAGCAATGAACGTACGCTGACACTGTATGCATATCAAATTAATAAAAACCAACCTAGCCTTTCTGCCTGTTTGCCAGCTTTGTACATGTCTATATGCACGTGCGTGTAAAAAAACTCTTTCTGCATTGAAGTGTGATTGTAATATTAGCTTTGTTAAAATATTAAAGCTATATAACGTTGTGGGGCTATCTATATTCAGAGTGTATTCTTAGCTTTGCATCTTTGATGCTTTATCGGATAAAACAAATGTCCACTCCTTCATTTTAAGATCAATTTTTAGCCTGATCTTTTGTCTGCCTAACTTGTTTATTTTCGGCAAATAACAACTTCAGCAAATTCAGAAACTTCCCAGAAGCGGTCATTTTGAGATACCTCAAAATTCAGTGTACAGACTGTTCAGCCACCGGATTTACTGAACTTTCTAACCAGCAGACATATTCCAGGATTAAGTGGCAACAAAAAAGACTCTGCCTCTGGTCGAAACCAACTAGTAGCAGAACATTAGAACAGTTATGAGCATATTCAGGTGATTAACAAAGTGATCTAATAGGTTTATTATTGTTTTTAATCATTAAGGGAGATTTACAGCCCTACCAAATTCAATATATGGCATAAATGGAATTTTCCAACCCAACTTACTAAAAGCTAATTTTTTTGCTGGCTCGATTGTTAGAAGACTTGATAGTAGGATCGGATTTTAAATGATATATAGCTTGCCAATTGACTGTGTTTTTGGGGGACCTGGGATTGTGTACTTTCTATAAAGTTCAGAGCATTTAAGATATTACAATATGTACAAAAGCTTTATATGAAGAGAAAGTATTGTAAAGTTTAAAGAAAAAGTTTAACTGATCAAGAAATCATAGTGATTCGATCGGCTGTTACCAAGAACTATATCAAAATGTTGTGATATTACATTGCATGTAAGCCGATCAAAATTGGCCCGCTAAGATTGTGTTATATCCGTCTGACTGTATTCTGACTTGTACTGCATTGAATTAAGTGGCTGACGCAGCCTTCTAGTTTGACCAGGACAGTAACTAGCGCTTGTGGGTGGCTACATCTTCATGTATTCTTGTTCTATAGCTGCTCGACCAGACCGATTAATTTCTTTTGAAGTTAGTCGTCTTAAAGCGATAATAAGAACGTAGTCGGGCAGAACGCGAATAGTTTAGGTCATTAATGTACAGTCCAACCCTCTCCCAATTAAAACGCTATTTATACGGCTCTGCCTTTTACATTGTATATAGATTGGCTTGTATTACACCACGAAATATTAAAAAACATACCAAGAAGTATTAAAAAACATGACGAGAATAAGAGAATTTAAATAATACATTTAACAATACAGAAACAGTATTTTGCCAGCTCTGCGTGCACTCTAAAAGGTGAAAATTCAAAGCATTATGCATATTTCCGGCAAAATAAGTTGAATACACTATCTTGGCTCTCATTTTCAAGCATCTGTCATACAGATGTTATTTTTATCAAGAGTTAAAATTACGCACAATTTGAAGTCTAAACCGCAAGTAGCTTAGGTATTTCAACAAATTTATGGACAATAATCTTTCTTTCCTGTTACCATCATGCAGGGTCTGTATGATTTTCATTTTTATTACATCAACACACTTTAACCCTTAAGATTTGTCCATAAAAGCAAAGTGCAGTCCATTTAATCCACTCTTATCCTTGTAGCTTTTCTAATGGTACACCAGGGCATATATATAGGAATAAAATCAAGTCAAAACTGTAGTCTAGACGAGTATTATATACGTTAGATTTGCATCGTAACTTTATATCTGTTCCAATATAACGACTACGTTAAAATATATAGATAGACGCAAGTGGCAACGTGCAGATGTATGGTGTTATGTAGCGTTTTACACCACATATAATTATATATTGATCGCTTGTTCTTGCGCTTCTGCGCGAGATGCTTTCAATGAGTATTTCATTTTAAGACTAACTTCTCTGTCATTAAATCCTAACATAACATTAAATCATCTAACCATCTAACTATCTACAAGCTACATCACAGTGTACATAAACGCTTGCAGTGAACGTTATGTGCAATGGATCGAAACGTTTATCACCTAACGTTTAACGATTTGTTAAACGCTTTAGTAAGATTTTTATAACGATCTTTTTTGACAATTTCAACGGTCTGTTATGAACGTTTAACGAATTGAAAATTCGGTGAACGAAATGCTAAATCATGTCAACGGTAACGAACGGATACCCAACGATATTTCGAAGCGTTTGGCAAAATCGTTAACGTACGTTTTCCCGTGGAAGGTCACAATTAAGGAGTGACTATTGATAGATGAAACAATAAGCCGAAGTGAAATAGATGGCTTGTGATCTTTAGGTAGACCATATAACGTCTTGATCCAGTGAAAGCTAACTTATTATTATCATACGTTCCGCTTTAAGTTCAGGCAAAAAACGTCGAACTTTGTTTTCTCGCTCAAATGCAATAGTCATTAGCAATCAGTAATAATCATCTTGGTTCGTTATGACAATGACATATGACAAATTAAATTATCCTTCTTCAATTTCGTAAGGATTTTAACTTCTTCTGCAGTAGCTAGACACACATTGCGGCGCATTGAAGTTGCGTAGACCAGAAGGAGTTATATTCTTTAATCATGTTTTTAAAAACTTCCTATCCATCTTAGATTCAGACGCGATTGTTCATTACAAACTTTTCTGTGCAACAATTCAAACGACACACTGAGAAAATCTGCATCATCAAGTTCATGCAGTCGAATAAAAACGATTAAATCATCACCTAAAAGATTCTGTTGCTTACCATCAATGGCAACGAAAGTTACTTGGTGAAGAAAGAGAAGAATTTTTAACAAACAGTATCGAATTCGTAAACTTAATAGTGAATTGTTGACAGAGTACACCAATCTGAATATCTTGGGTCACATCTTGACCTCAAACATCTTAAGACTTTATCTGAATCAGAAATACAAGGCAACTGAAATATCATGAAAATATTCAAGAAAGGAAGCTTTTTAGTCTCTCCGTTTTTATCGCGAAACGTTGTAACATTGATCCAGATAAAATAGTTTTCAATCACTCGAAGCTTGTTCTTCCTGCTCAAGAGAAATCCATCTTGGCGGAGGACTTAACTTTTCTATTCCACCGCGTAAACTTGATTATGTAGATTTTCTTGTGTCGTTTGAATTGTCCACAGAATGAAACAATCGCGCCTGATTCTAAGACGGACAAGGATTTTGTAAAAACATGATTAAAAAACATAACTCTTTCTGGTCTACGCTACTACAATGCACCGCAATTTGTGTTTACTGCAGAAGAATTTAAAATTCTGAAGAATCTGAAGAAAGATAATTTAATTTTGATCATGAAACCTGATAAAGGAAATAGCATTGTCATACTGGGAGGATTATTATTCTAAAATGGAAACGATTTTAAATTGCACTAGTAAATTTAAATTGGAGTGCTTGAACCTGATCATACTCAAATGACATTTAAGTGAGAAAACAAAGTACGAAACGTACGTAGTTATTGATGAGTTATGTATATAATAAGTTAGCTCCAACAGAATGAAGACCTGGTTTAATATATTATCTACTCAAAGTTCATAAGCCATTTATAGTATTCTACTTTGTCCTATTGTTTCATCTATCAATACTCACTTCTTGCCACTCGCTAAGTTCTTGGTGCCTTTACTTCGTCCTACTTTCACCAACCAGTATACCATTCATGATAATGTATGATAAGGATAAATTGTGATGGCTAGTTTTGATGTTACTTTGCTTTGTACCAAATGAATATACCTTTGGATAAAACAATACAAACATAAAAATATTGCTCAACAACTTTTTTGTAATTCGAAAATTTTTCATGGTTTTTCGCGGGTTGAAATTAACATTTCATATTTTTTGGTCAAGTTAATAGGGTTACCATGGGGGTTCCCCCCCTCGGCCCGTTGCTCGCTAACATTTTCGTTTCTTTTCATGAAATAAAATGGCTCAAAGACTCAGTGTCCTGTGCATTTTAGACCATTGCACTAACGTCGTTATGTTGATGATTCTTTCGTAGGTTTTCGTTCACGTGACCATACAGGTTTATTAATTCCTTTTGTTGAATGTTTAAATTTTAAACATCCTAATATCAAATTCACACATGAAATTAAAAAAAGATCATTATCTATCTTTCTTGTTGTACATATTATGATTTCTGACGGTATCTTTCCATTATCCGTTTACCGGAAGCCCAGTTGCCTTTACAGGTTTGCTTTCTAATTTTGATAGTTTCATTCCTATTTCGTACAAAAGAGGATTTGATAAATGCACTTTATTTCGCTATTTTAATATATCATCGTCTTATGCTATTTCTGACGCTGAAGTTGAAAAATTTAAAAAGATTATGATTTTAAATGGTTATTCCAAAAAACTTTTTGACAAAATTGTGAGAAACCGTGTTGTCGGAAAACCGTTAGGTACTTCAAAGCCTAATGAACCTTAAAGAATTGTTCATTTTATGCTGCCCTTTTCAAGTCTATATTCCATTCAAATTAGAAATCAAACTAATAAACTATTTTCTTCGGCCTACCCACATATTTAAATTTGTTGCATTGTATCCTGTCTCTCCTGATGATTTCTCCATTCTATCCACTTATTCTTTGTTAAGAGAAAGTTTATACTCATCTCCAAACTTAAACCCTCACTTAATGCCAATCTTACTTCTATGCCTTTAACCTTGTATAATTAATCATACTGTTAACCTTGCATGACCTTTATATGTATCTTGTATCATATCTTGTAATGTTATTTGTCGTTAGTGTTGTTATTGTTAAATCCCTACGGTTTGCTTATTTTAAATCTTTAACCGTTTTTTGCAACCTTAAAATATTTCGCTTTGTATAAAGCTTTTGTACATATTGTAATACCTCAATTGTTCAGAAGATGTTGCAAGTATAGCAACGAACTTTTCAAAAATTTGTACTGTTTAATTATGTTATATAGTAAATTACAGCAGTTGTCTGGGCTTTAATATTCCTAACAAAGAATATTAAATTATATGGTTTCTGCGAGAAATATTTCGGTGTGGAAGTGATTAAACTTTTCGCCTTTCATCTCTAAAGTCGCTTGTTCGATTTTCTCACTCGAACCCAGTCCTTAAGAGAATTATAATTATATCATCATGTTTCGCTATAATCTTATGCTGTTATGATGACCCCTGCCTTGCAGGAAGCTAAATGCAAGAACTAATAAAATACTCGATATTTTTCATTGTTATTTTGCGTGGACAAGCGGTGAATGATAAACTTTTGATGACATCAGTGAAGAAAATGCCAACTAACAGCTCATTTAGTTTGTTTGTTATATGGTATTTACAAAAAAAGATCGTCTAAACAATTTAATGAATGTTAGAAAGACTAAAGCTACGTGAGAAATTTAGTAAATGAACTTATATTTCCTAAGGCGCAGATGAAGTCCAAAAATACTCACTGTTGACAATACGAGTAGTCGTTTCCGCCTCTTTATTTTACTACACAGTCATTTGACTAAAGATCGTTATGAACCCGATATGGGTCAAAATGACAGTTTAGCGGAGTTTCTGAGAACTTTCTAGAAACCGCAGGGCTCCTGTAAGAGTCCATCAACCCTGAAAAAAGCCAACAAGGACCTCTTAATCTTTTAATGTAGTTTGCGTAAGGTGATATTTGAACGTGTTGAGGTTAATAATGTAACCTGAAATGTAATGTCAGGCAGAGAACGGCATGCGAAGAAGATTTTGTCATAGAAATCGCATTCAAAAAATTTCTGATCGATGCAATTTACACAATATAATTCGGATAAGATATCTTTTGTCAAATGTAATTTTAGTACAAAACAAATTTTGAAATATTTGTGTTTTTCCAAAGGTTAGTCAAAAGTCATTTAGTTTCAAAGAACGAATGTTGGAACGCGTTGACTGTGGTCCCGCTTAGATACATGTATTTTTTTCCATTGAAAATTGTTCAGAAAGAATTGTAAAGCCAAGGAGACTTTCCAGATTCAGTGAAACCAATTGCAAAACTAAATTCAATACTTCAATGAGTACTATTTATAGATTTTTGTGTTTATAGTTTGGGCTCCATGCATGCATGCATTAACATCGCTTGCACACTTGACTCAAACTGTCCTCACTGCAATGCTCTCTATACTAATTTCAATGTTCTAGTGATTCTAAAGATAAACTAATTACAGTGTATGGCTCACCTTAAGATCTTTACCATCAAAGGTTTTATCCTAACAGATCAAAAATTAGAAGACGTTCGTTATAAAAAATTATCGAAAACACGCATTGATATGGGTGTATTCAAAACACATAATTCGTATATATAAGGTATAAAATGGTAAAATAAAATTTCTCATACTGTTGGTGTAGGATGGACTTCACCCATCAATACGAGTGCCAGTAAGACACAACAGAATCCCACTTTACCACACATGTTTAACATTTTCTGTCGATATCCTAAAAGAATTTTAGAATTTTTATGAAAAGTTATGACGCTTGTTCAGTAAAACAAACTTGTTAATTAAAATCTGAATTCAAACCATCCAAATGTGTCACGTGTGACAATGATGTGGTCTATAAGATGCAAACTGTCTGATCGTAATTAAATTCAACTATCTCTCATTTTAAATATCTGTATGAAGAACATAAAATAAAACACTTGATGTCGATACCACGCAAATAACAACGTTACTCCGTCAAATAGCCAATTTATAATATCCGGATTATAAATTAAAGTTAATGGAGAAATGCTGCTAACACTGTTCAAAGTTCTTACATTTGTTGGAGATTGTCCAAGTGAGCGGAATTTCACGTCGTGCGCAATTGTCATTAACTTAATGCATCAGCGATCACGCGCTGTGCACGATGCAAACATGTGCGCATCATGTCAAATGTAATCCAACAACTAATAGACATACAATATTGTCTTTGTTGACATTGATCAACCAATAGAAATAGTTTCCGTAGGATATAAACGGATGAGGCGCATTTATTAGGTATCAATTTGTTCTAAACTTGAGAGAGATACGATAGGGAGCACGAAATTGTTTCCCCACCCACCCACCTCATCAGGGCTAACAACGGAAAGGAACAATCTGAAAATGGACATTGGAGTATGCACACAGACATCGCATAATTTATTGTAAATATAATCCATGCAAGTTCTAGGAACTGTCCAAGGGAATTGTAACCTCTTGGACAGGTTAATGTTATGGGGGATTGTAACCCCTCTAACATTGCCTGACGGGGATTGTAACCCCAACGGCTCCAGTCACCTTGCGGGCATATATACACCCCGCTAGGTAATCCATCTCATCGGGATTGACAACGGAGAGGAACAATCGGAAATGGACATTGGAAGATGCACACAGACAATGTAATATAATATAGTAGTCTATCTGAAATTATGAGGGATTTGTTATTTGGATTTGGTTTTACTTCAATATGAATAAAATTTTGGTCTTGGGGTTGAAGTGCTCCTAATGATCACTTTCTGGCCCATAGACTCACATTATTTATTGTAAATATATATTCCATGCAAGTTCTAGGAACTGTCCAAGGGGATTGTAACCCCTTGGACAGGTTAATGTTATGGGGGATTGTAACCCCTCTAACATTGCCTGATGGGGATTGTAACTCCAAGGCATCCAGTCGCCTAGCGGGCATATATACACCCCGCTAGGTTATACAAGCTTGCATATTTATGAGTCTATGATAACACTAACAATGCTATGTAATTAATTTTTTGCTACCGGAGTACTTCACCCTCAACGACCCATTTCTCCCACACAATTACTTGTTTGTCTGTTTTGTTGTCGTAGCGGTCAAATCAAAAGCTTTGATACATTAACTGGTCATAAGTGAAAATATTTTGTCTCGTTTAGATACTAACTTTATCAATTAGAAGAAGACATGCGGTAAACCATAGCAGTGATTTTAAGTTTTTAACTTAATTATGAAAAAATATAAAAATCCATAGTAGTTTATTCCCATTTAGGAGTTAAAAGTGACTAATTTTAGTCTATGCAGTAAAATTAATGTATTCTATGAGCCACATTATTGTTTCTGATAATAGACCAGAGATTAATTGAATTTTCTTTTCTTTTCTTGATTTTTTTTACTCTTAATAATGCTCTGAAATTGAAATATGCAGTTTTGACAGGCTATTTTTATCGGACTTGTATATTTGCGTAATTTTTCTTCGAATTTCACAAAAATTGTAACATTGGAGATCTAAAAGCCCGGTCTTTTTGACTGTGGAAGGATGGTTTTTGTAGATTAAATATCACCACGCTTAGGCTATCTTACAGATTACCTCTTTTTGATACACCCAGTACGTGCAGTGGCCCTATATGACCGTCCTAATTAAAGTGGCCTATATATCACGTTTTTTATTTTAATAGCTGGACGTTCTACAAAGATAATAAGAATGGATGATCGTGACATTTTTTAAGCTATATTTGTAACAACTTAAATTGTACTATTCCTCAAAAATACTAAATTCTTTCAGTACAACATTGAACAAATAAGCCAGCTTTCACCAATCAAGCATTTTTGATGGTTCATGAATGTTCCTATAACATTCATACCTTTATTATACAATATAATTCAACTAAATTTTCGCTAGATTTACCGTCCCATTAAGAAGGGATATTTGAGGCTAAAAGAATGTATATTCTAAACGTTTATCGCGTAATACTACATCAAGGTCCCCAAAAATAAAAAAAATTATTGCTGAATGCCTTAAAGGGGCTGAAGCAAATAATTAAGTTGTTGATAAATTTAAACTAGTTATTTGACCAAATTAAATTCCCGTCCTCGTTGACAACATTATAATCTTAAAGTGTGAAACGTACTCTGAAGAAAGACAAAAAGCGTTCCAACTGATCGTTAAATCAAATATCTACTCGAAATATTATTGCTGCAAGTTGTTAGATATGCTATTTCTTAATTCACAAATATTTTTTTTAATTCATATATTTTACAAAAAATTTTATGCAGTCTGATTTCCACAACGGTTCTGAATTAGGAAGCATGGTCCTTTCGAGATGAAACTTTTATACTTTAATTAAACTGTTACCTTGCGTGATTGAAGCTTATAGTCTCCTCCGTCAATAATTATGCGTTTTCGACAATCGGACACTTTTCAGTTTTCAGTTGCTTCTATCTTGTGTTTTTCTTCTTTCCATAAGAGAATATTTAATCTATTTATATATCCTGCCCGAATCAAGTAATACTCTAAGCTCAACAAGATAGCCAGGTTTTCCCATTTAAGATTAATAGTCACCCGTAATAGTAACATGGGTCGTATTCAAAAAGGGAATTGGTCTCACCTAAATAATGTTTCAAACTTCCACACCTGTTTGGCTTAATTGTAGGCGGTCAAGACCATGGTGTGCTAACATTACTGACTTATCAGATAATCGGCTAAAACCAGGCAATATACTAACAAATAGTAACACGATTCTAATCTTTTTTTTCAGTTGTGCTAAAATAGCCTGCGAAACAAGGACCATAATCTGTGCATATATCAGATCGTGTGCATTTCTGATTCTCAGCTGAAAAAACATGAGTTTGCATATGCTAACTCGACGTTTAAGTTAATTTAAGATGGAACCAATTAGCATTTAATTTACACAAAGACCGGCATATTCGTGACAAATTTAAAGTCTTTGGGTTCTTTTTAAAAAAAATAGAAAAAATATGTAACCAATGTCAACCAACTGGTTGAAAATTCGGATTACATTGTGAAATTTTCCTACATAAATACTCGCCGAAAATATGCACTTTGGTGCTGAGACGTCGCACGCAGTAACAAACACTAGCTGGTGTAATGAAAAACGAAAAAAATTATTTGATAAAACAAAACTGCCTACAGAACAAAAAAAACTCCGAAAATCAATATCTTGTAAACTTTTAAGATTTAAAGATTTTCACAAAAGGTCGGCAAGACTGTAATTGTTTGTGTTTGAAGGATTGGTGTACTTCCTCTTCGCTGAGGTTTTGAAACAACAGTATTTTAAATAAATCTGCTTTATGAAGATTTAAACTAAAACTGAGCCAATATCCTAGCTGAACAGTGAACAGGGTAGTCATGCAGGTTTCACAGTGAAGAATTATCAGTCACAAGGAATTAATCCCATTAAATCACAGTGATTTGGTTACAGGCTGTTAACTTTAGTGAAACCGTGGAGTGCACAGTAAGTGACGTTACATGAATTATATAAATTACATACCTGCAACAATCGTCTAAAACCAGACGTATACAAACTTATTATTACGATTTTAGTCCCTTTTTAGTGCTCAAATAGTCCGCAAATTATACGAAAATTTATTTTTTTGCGTTGTCTCGAGCCTCCACATTCGCCGATACACCTGAATTATTTCGTCGTACTTTGAGGTTGAATGCTGGCTATTATGTTACTTCGATTAAAATACTACATTGGTTGGGCGTGGAAATGAGAATAGGGCTAAGATTTTAGAATGGAATTAAGAGCGAGTCCGCCACTAGGGCATGAGATTTGTACACTTGGAGAATGGAAGTTGAAAAACAAAACAGGCTTGAAAATATATATAATTATATCTTCTTAACTTGTGAAACGTTTTCATAGCTCGTCATTTGTGAACTCAAATTCGGACATTAATTGATGAAGTATTGACATATTTTAACGTACAAGATCTGTCTAAACTTAATGAAGAGGGGATGATGGTATATATGACTATATTAAGATTAGTAAAAGTAAAGCGAGAGATGCCTATATATATCACCAGTCTATCAGGTCACTAGACCGTTTTTGCTTTTCAATTTCCAAGCAATGTGGATTAGGGACCAATTCAAAAACATTATACAAACATAACATGTCATCATTTAATTTTATTTATTTAATATCGCTTCAATCTATGTCATATTATTTCATTCAAATTCACACATTTTTTCACGTCATCATGCACCACCTACTTTTAAGTGACACCCTACGACATACACCCTTCACCAAGTGCACAACTATTTAAACAATTTTTCAGGGTCGGCCGAATATCTGCAACATTCTCTTCTAATCGAACAAATTTACACAGAATTGGACTGAAATTGGCTTAAAAGGCTTGTGTAAACTTCTTGAATCACAACGTGTTATTTTCGGTTTGCGAAATGCAAAACAGTGCTCAATGACATATAGACAGAGCAAAACTTATAATCGTGCAAAATTCCTTAAAGAGAGAGAGAGAGAGATTTATGCGAGGTAAACGGGTGAAATAAAAATCGTATTTTCACTGTGGAGAAGCGAATAAGCATTTTAGTCAAAATAACGAAGAAACGAAGAAATAAACGGTATGAATCTGTTTTGATAGTTTAAAATGTTGTTTCGACATTGTTCGCCTTTGACAGGCTAACAGTGTCAAAATAAACTCTATATGTATGGCATAGCCATAAGTCAATTACTCCATGCTTGGCTCGTTTGAACGATTTTCATTGTGTAAATTTGTTGTGAAAAATTGCTAAACTCACTCCTTAGTTGAGCTCATGACTCACTCGTTTAGCAATCTTTCACAAGTCGTGGATAAAAATCGTACGCACTAGCCAACCACACAGTAATCCCTCTTTATTATATAAGTATTGAGATTTATTCATCGAAATAAGAATGCATAAAAATCGTTCTGAAATTAGCAACAGCCAATCAGCAACACGAACGATGAATTCTCACAAGTGAAAAATCATCGTTTGCCGCGTTTAATTAGACGAACGATATTTTTTCACCAATGAAAATCATTGCACCATCTGGTGCAAATTTAAAAACACAAAATGGCTTCGAGATTTGTGGATGCCGGTTCTGTTGAAGACTTCATGCTGCGAAAAAACCAGCGTGATGTTAAATTATTACAGTTGTTTTTGGTGCACAAGAGCGAAAAAAGAAATATTGAAGATATCCCGACAGGAGAACTAAATGAGTACCTGTCTGATTTCTTCAGGAGAATTAAATAAGTGCCTGTCTGATTTAAGAAAAAGTATATACAAGTGACAAAAGGTCTATAAAGTCTGACCATAATATTATAATAACAGCTCCAAAAGATCAAGTAAGAGCTGAAAGAACATGCAGATTCAATCTTTAGAGATGTGCAGGATCATAGGAAGGAAAAAATGTTTAGGGACTTAAACACTGTCGACTGGACAAAAATAACAAATGAGAATCTCTCTTGTGATGAAATGACTAGTCAATTTTATGAATCTATATGGCCAAAATTTGAATCTTGTTTCTCACTAAAAAAGATTCGATCATCATCGCCTCACCCGCCGTTCATGTCCCCGCTTGTAAAGTATTTGTTGAAAAAGACAAAACAAGCAATGAGAAGAAAGGCCGATGAAGAATAAATTACGCATTTAAAAAATCAAATTAATAGACTTATTCAGTCCAATCAAGTTAATGCCGTTAAAAGCGAGAAACATGGATCAAAGAAATGGTGGAGAAAAGTTAACAATATGACCGGGAGAACAGGAAATTCTCTACCAATTAGTTCCATAATAAACCCAACTGTAATTAACACTTACTTCAAAGTATAAATACTGACCCCGAATATGTTGCTCTCTCCACTTGCAGTTAATCTCTAAAGATACTAGAATCCCCTCGTTTTCATTATACATGGTGTATAACGTCCTGCAGAAACTGAAACGTACAACATCTGGACCAGATGACATTCCGTATTGGTTTTGGAAGACGTACACAGAAGTACTGGCTCTTGTTATGATGAGAACTTTTAACATTTCCCTAAAGAGTGGGAACATACCGAATGCTTGGAAAAGAGCAGATGTCATTCCTTGCCCAAAAGAAAATTCAGTTAGTTCCAGTGGCGTAGCCAGCGTCGATAATTGGAGGGGCGAATATTCATGTATCATGTTTTGCATCATTAATTTCTTTTGAAATCGATTTTTTTTAAGGTCTGTGAACACAAATATATGAATATTCACCCCTCCAATTATCGAAGCTGGCTACGCCACTGGTTAGTTCTTGTTCGCAGCTTAGACCTATCTCATTAACAGGTATCATTATATATGCCTCTCTTTGAGAAGTGTGTCTACAGAGGGGAAATTGCCAATATAATGTATAATTATATTGGAGACGATCAATCTGCATATAAAAAAGGGCATAATTCTACTATGGCCCTAATAAAATATCAACACATGTGACTAAAAAGCCTTGAGGAAGGTGCAAAATCAGTCAGAGACATCTCTTTTGACTTCAGTAAAGCATTTGATGATTCCCGCATGATATTCTGCTTAAAAAAATCAAGAAAATACCAACCAACTCATATATTACAAACTGGCTGATTGATTTTTTGACCAACTGGAGCAAGAGAGTTAAAATTGACGGTGTTACTCTTAAATTTCTGGATATTAATCGAGGCATGCCCCAGGGTACTGCACTGGCTCCCATCATGTTTACTGTAATGGTTAATGATATCAAGGCAGTGAATCCATTGAATGATTCATCTAAATTTTCTGATGATGTTGCAATAATAGCGCCGGTTTATGATTGCGAGGATTCAATGAATATATGAAAACATATGAAAACATATGAACATATGAAAATATGGTCCAACAAGATTAGAATGCCTCCAAATATAGAGAAGATCTATGAAATGATAGTACGTGCAAAAGTGACAACTCCTCTTCCAGAATAGGTTCCTTCAACAAAACGGAATGAATGGCTCAAATTATTAGGTGCTTCAATGGAAGAAATACCAGAAAAATAGGATAGACATTTTGAAGAGGTGATGAATAAAGCTACACTGCGACTCACGATATTAGTTTTATGAGATATTCATGCCGTACGTATTCAAAATGGGCATTTCTATTCATTAAAACTTACGAACATCAAAACAAAGTTGTGAGAAGATCTTTACGATGTTGATATTCGATGTTAGTCACATGACTGAAAATATATGGCGCTGTTCCATATTTCAGGCGGACCATGCTATTATTTTTAAAAATATGATAACACGATAAGACGTCGTTTTTAACTTAATTGGAAGTGGAAACGACATTCTTTAACCAAAAACAGCATAGGTAACAACAAGTGAATGTTTTCTTTAGAGAATAAACGAACTTAGTGTCATAGTTGAAGGATTTTCAAAGAATACGTGGAACGACGGAAAAGAGGGATTCTGGTCTTCTAAAATGGAAAAGAATGGGAGGTATTAGACGTTTGAAGGAGAACTGTTCGTAAATTATCATGATCAACATCTATCAACATTTTGAGAAAGTTTGCTTTGCCATATATCTTCAAAACTAGCAATGATGGATTCCTGGTAATCAATAATAATTCTAAAAGTACATCCACTGTTGTCGTGGAATAAACGTTTGGAACTGGATTGAGGCAAAAAATGCTTGAGAATGTCGTTTCCACTTCCAATTAAGTTAAAAACGACGTCTTATCGTGTTATCATATTTTTAAAACTATTAGCGTGGTTTACCTGAAATATGGAACAGCGCCATATATTTTCAGTCATGTGACTAACATCGAATATTAACATCGTAAAGATCTTCTCACAACTTTGCTTTGATGTTCGTAAGTTTTAATGAATAGTAATGCTCATTTTGAATACGTACGGCATAAATATCTTACAAAATTAATATCGTGAGTCGCAGTGTAGTAAAAGAATGTATATCTTAAGGGTTTGCAAGCACTATGGGCTCACTAATGAGCAATTGGACCTCCTCTTTAATGTCTCAATGTCTCCCTTTTCACCGTTGCAGTCGAGGTTTGGGGCGGAGTATCATATACTAAATATGTAAGTCAGATTGAAAAATTTATTAATTGTGCATGTAGAAACAGTAATAGATCCGATTTTAAAGAAATAATACTGAATAGAGACAAAAAAAATTTGGTTAAGAATTACGAACGATCATATACAAATGCACTACATAGTCTACTACCAAATAAGTTAAATCGTCCATTAGACAGAGAGGTTATGACTTCGAATTACCAATAATAAAAATAACCGATTATAAAAATAAAATTAAACGTGCTTACAAATCGATGTCTTTTTAATTTTATATAAATTATATATTCTATTATAACTACCTTTATAGTTTTCACTGTATATGTAGTTGATAAACTTAACTGTATTACTTTTGAAAACTATGTAAAATCAGACGTTTTTTTAGTATTTTAACAAAGACTGTTATTATTGTTATTATTTTATAATTTCGGTCAGGACCAAAGACGGGAAAGAACACGAGCCATCTTCTCTTCGAAGTTTACTGGCAAGTTTCGAACGACATCTTAAGAAAAAAAAACTACACTGGGAGTATTATTAATGACTTAGCGTTTGAGAAGACAAGAAAAATCCCCCTGTCCAAGCAAAAAAAAACATTGAAAAGGAAATAAACCAAACGCTTCCGTGGCTTAACTACATCGAAACTGAATACGCTGTATGAAAAAATCCTTCTCGGTACGCGAAGTCCTGAGTCGCTTTTAAGCACACTTTAATTTGGTTGAACAACACTGTACATTTTGGACTCAGAGGCTGCAAAGAACATAGAGATATGTGCTGGGGCGATGTAAAGTTTCAGCAAACAGCAGAAGGCGGGAATTTTTAGAGTTCAATGAAATGCAAACCAAAACCAGAACCGGTTCGGATTGTCGTGATGTCAGAAAAATTGCGCCTAAAATGTTTGCTACTGATAGTTCGGAAAGAGATCGTGTAGCGGTCTAGAAGTAATCTTTATCTCCCTGTCGACAATTATTAACTTGGCCAGTCACCGTAGACCCGCCCCTTTAACATTGGGGATTTTGGCGGGTTAGACAGAGAGAGTAATAGATTAAGCAAGACGTGTAAACGAAGCTAAAAATATATACATGTTTTTGTTTGGGTATTTAGAGCCTTTAACTGATATCTGATACGAGTGAATCTTTAAAACATGGTGTCAGGTCAAAATTAGAAGTTACTTCAAGAACACACTACGCCAAAATGATGGAAAATAGCGAAAATAGCAGCGCGGAAACAGAAGCAACGTCGTCGCTGGCCACGAGTGCCAGAGACAACACTCAGTCGGTTCTACCAGCCGGATTAACAATGCCAAGCCTCTAAAACTTGATGGCAACCTCGCCAGAAACTGGAAACGATTTAAACTATGCAATTAATCGTTGCAAGGCTAATTAAACCGCTTCGAACCACAATTCAAAACAGCAACTTTTCTTTCATGTATTGGCGACGATACCCTTGAAATGTTCAAAGGCATGGGTTTTTCCTCAGGCGATGACCGCTCAAAATACGAAGTTGTTATACAAAAATTGTTATATGAAACGTATGAGAGTTTTATCCTCAACAGTCGAGAGAAAAGCAACGAGGAATCAGTAGTACCAATGTACGTAACAACGCTGAGAACACTTGCTCAAACCTGCAAATTTTGTGCACTACTTGACTCTCTCATCCGTGATCGCTTGGTGCTTAGAATAAAGGACAAAGCTATTCAAAAGAAGCTTTTACAAGACCACAAGCTTACTCTATCTCAAGCAATTGACAACTGTTGAAGCAACGAAACGATGAATTAAAAAGAAACTCAAAAGTCTCAAACAAAGCAACGAAGACGATATATGGTCCACAATAACAAAATCCCAGAAAATGCAGCAACGCAAGAACAACCCGCACGCGGGCGCTGTAACTATTGCAATGGAACCCACCAAAGAAAAAAAGAACAGCGTCCAGCATTCGGAAAAACATGCAACCACTGTGGTCAGAAAAACCAGTTTACCAGTGGATGCCTGCCAAAGCAAGAGAACCCCTGACAAAAAGCGTTCCAGGTTGAAGATTACTCAAGCGACTCAGGAGACTTATTGATGACCGTAGACTTTATCACACCAACCGAAGACCCACTATCGTTACAAGATACCCCCACCCACCAACGACGAGAACTAAACCCAGCAATAACAGCATTCTTCCCAACCTCGATCCCAGGGCCTTTTATTAAATTGGAGAAGGGAAAAGGCCCTGGCATCGGCTAGTCACAAAACACCCAGAATATCTGGGTGTAAGATATGTTAATTTTTGTGATCTCTGTGAGTGTTTGCATAAATAGTAAATCAGAGAAATGATTTTTAACGTTCTATGCAATACAGCTAGCTTTAAGGTAAATAACTTCCTATAAATGCAACCTTCTACGGACTATAGCTGGCTGTACATCTTCGGCTGTATATATGACACTACAATGCCCAATGAAATAAAGTAATATGTTAAACCTGGTAGAGTAAGTGCTTAGTAGGTATAATACAGTTAAAACTTGTTTAGAAGATTGCTGTGTGTGAGCTGATAACATGAATAAGTACTAGTTGTCCGTATACCTTCATCAAATTCAGATAATAAAGCATACGGATATTCTACGTATATGACTTTATACGAACAGTGTTAAGAGTCAGCCGAATAAGTGATTTAAAGCTACATAAACAAACTAAGCAAAGGGTTTAAATGATTCAAATCGCTCTTCAGTTGTATTTTATGAATAAATTATACTCTTAAATGATTTAATTAACAGTTTGAATGAGCCAATGGGATTACAAAATAGAGCAGCCGATGCCAGGGCCTTTTCCCTTCCCTAATTAATAATAGGCCCTGGAATCGAGGTTGCATTCTTCCACATTCGAGATAAATTGGCGACGCACGACGGTGTCGTTTTTTGCGGTGATAGGCTGGTCGCTCCGACTTCTTTGAGACGACAGAAGTTGATGGAACTTCATTCCGCGCACCAAGGGCTGGAGTCAATTATGCAAAGAGCTAGAGACAAAACTCTACTGTCCACACATCAACCAAGAGCTACGAGACCATATCGCACGTTGCGATGCATGTTGAACGTACTGTGATAAACAATTGAATTTGAAGGAACCATTAATTGTACAAGAGATAGAGGCAGAATCTGGGCGAAAGTCGGTTGTGACTTATTCGAGTTTGACAACAAGAATTACCTTATCACCGTTGATTATTCTTAAACCTTTTTTGAAATCGACCACCTTGAACAAGCTACAACAAAGGATGTGACCAAGAAGGTTAAAGCTCACTTCGCGAGATACGGTATTCCTGAGATATTGGTGCCTGACAATGGCACACAATTTACAAGCCATGATTTCAAATTGTTCGCCACGAAACATGGTTTTCAACATGTTCGGTCCAGTCCACATCATCACCAGTCACATGGCAAAGCTGAGCCAGCCGCAAAACAAGCCAAGAAAATGATGAGAAAATGTAAGGATTCTGGAGATGAGCCCTTTCCTGCTCTACTCACATTGAGAAATACGCCACAACAGCACCATGAAACGAGCCCAGAACAGCGTCTGCTGAATCGCAGCACAAAGACACGCCTGCCTACAAAAGCCAAACTCATGAAGCCGCAAATAAATAAGAATACAGCGCAACATATCCGAAAAGCACAAGAAATGCAAGAAAAATATTACAATCGAGATGCAAAGAGCTCAACCCTTTGAAGAACGGAGACATCGTGAGAATGCTACCGCTAAACTTGGTGAAAGGAAATGGAAGAAAGGTCGTATCGTCCAAACGGTTGGGATTTGATCGTACGAAGTAGAATTTCGAGGACATGGATATGTACGAAATAGAAGGTTCCTCCGAAGGGTAGCAAGAACAGGAACTGACGAAGAAGACTCGGATGATGAATTGAGTACTCCACCAGACAAAGACTGCAGCAAGCAAATCCTCACTTAAAAAAGTGGCAACGCTGACCAACCCCCTCAGGGTCCAGCCCAAATGCGGAATGAAGGAACTTCCCGAATTCGCCAACCTTCAGCGAAAATCCGCAGCGGTCGGACAGTTAAAGCACCTACAAGATTTGGGTTTGAAACGTGAAACTTCAAACCAAAACTTTTGAACTGCTAAAAAGTAGGCGAACTGTATATGTATATATATATTTTTTCAGCGGAAGGGAGATGTTGACCATTAATATTAATTTGGACGCGCACTTGCACCGTAGACGCACCCCTTTAACATTGGGAATTTTGGCGGGTTAGACAGATAGAGTAACAGATTAAGCAAGACGTGCAAACGAAGTTAGAAATACACATCTTTTATTTTGGGTATTTAGGGCCTTTAACTGATATCTGATACGAGTGAATCTTTAAAACACTCCACTTCTTCCCCTCTCCCCCGAGATCTAGCGACAAATGCAGCAATGCGCTTCACGTACTGTATGGTGACACAAATGCTTTGAAAACATAGAAGCGAAAGGAGATATTTTTCATTTAATCAATGCATGCTAATTAGGTATATTATAACACCTCCCCACCTGTGTAGCATGTTGTAAAATTATTGTAAAAACGGTACTGCTTTATAATTTTTACAATGATGATAATTGTTTAGATCGCATTGTGGCATTGCTTGTATATTTTTCAGCCATAGTGTGGTCCATACCTCTCAAGTTAATTACTTACGTGCTGTATAATTTCTCTGCGTGCTGTATAAAAATTCTGGTACACATTAAATACGCAAAATTGAATTTGCCCATAGTTTGTCTTGCGCAAATCTGTTGCAAATATGAAATTCCGTTTTCGTCGAATTTTCGTCCCGTGAATTTTTCAGATGCTTATAACATCAATTCCTGATTTCAATAACATCTACTAAAACGATTGCCCATTTTGGCGCTATGTTATCTACATTATATATTTCCGTAGCACATCTTGGGAGAGGCAAAAATCAATACAGATCGACTTTAGGGTAACGACTGGAAATGCTCTGCTAGTATCCAAATTTCAAAGAGTGATAAAAAATGTAAAAATGTAACAATCGGAATATCTTTCCAAGAAATCTTGGGAATGTGGTAACAACCAATTTAGATCGACTGTAGGTAATATCATTGGAAGTGCTCTCTTGGAAGTTCTGAGTTCAACGATTGATAAACATGAAGTAAATCAAGAAAGGAATACTCTCTGGATACCAGCTTGAGTTAATTAAATGGTCTAAACTGCATAATAAAGACAAATCGGACAAATAGGTGACTGGTTGACAATAGGCATGGTAAAAGGACTAAAGATTATCCGTTTCGATTGCCATTGACTATTCTAATAAAACACAAAACAATAGGCACTCCGAAAATTGTAAACATTTTAATTCTTAACGTTTCGACTCTAAATTCAGGTCATCTTCATATCTTCTGAGTGTCTATTCTTTCGGAGTGTCCATTGTTTTGTGTTTTATCATCCCGTTCTCATTTCGTTAACTTTTGTTCCAATTATTAAATAATATTTATCAAACAATTATTAAATAATATTTTTTGTATATTGTGGAATTAACAATGACAAAACGTTTTTCAATTAAATGTTAGACAACAGTAGCGTACAGACAATTCAGTCCTGCTATGTAAATTTGAAATCATAATTATTTATTTATTCATGCTTTTAAAAATTGTCAAACCGAAACCCTAAATCTCTCCCGCTTTTTAGCAAACCAGTTCAACAAATAATATCAACAGTAACAATATCCACAACGATATATTTTTCCTTAGCATTTTCCAATGCCAAAAACAGAATTATATGATCTGCGAGCCACCGACAAATCACGACATTTTAGAGAACTGGGTTCAATAGTGTTTTTGTTAGACAGTGTTAGCAATTATCACTGCAATTTTCATCATCAGTCGACAGCGTCTTTTCAGAATTTGAAGCTTGCGTAAAAGATGCAGATTTTCCCCTCAGCTTTGGTGAACTTAGGATAAAACTCCGTCTGCATCGTAATGGAGAATCACACAAAATCGCCTGTACAGGATTCTCTGGCGTTTTCGTTCCCACAGGTGGCACGGGATTTGCAGTTGATGCTGGTGGCACAGGCAATGACTTTCGGAAAGGTGAAGCGGGCGGCGTTTTGTGCTCAGGAATAGGAACTAGAATTATCCTTTTTGAATTCTTCAGAAACATCACACCTTTATCTGTTGCCGCAACTTTTGTCCCTAAAATGATAATAGTATAATTTGTGCTTTCAAGAGTGCAAAATTGTACATCATTACATCACCTGATCGAGTTCAAAACATGACTGGAAGATTAGGTTTTGTCAAACTTGAATCTTTCAGCTAGATTTATGTCAGGAAAAGATTACTGTATGACATGTAGAATATAATTCAAATGTTTCCAAATGACATCCTTAACAAATTGCTTCAAGGCTATTTCTCATCACTTTTTGCCGTGCGCATGCACACACGACCGTGATTGTCGCCGGCTATATTCAGCAGCTGATGTATTATTCTCTACACTCAATTGTGTCAATTCTAGGTGATATGTCTCACCTTCAAAAAAAAAAAGACTGACTAGTCGTACCTCTTGGGACTACACTTTTGTTTATTGTGGATGTCCCCCAGATCGCGCGAGTTTGAGTTGCTTTGTTGGCACTTGCGATCAGCGGATTTAATTCAGATTTATCAGTTTTGTTAACTTGTTTTTTCTGTGTTGCACTTCTAGTTGAAATTGATGGGTCATCTTGTCTGCCATACTCAGCGTCAACGTCATTTCGCTTCATTCGCATTAATCGCATCCACTGACGCCAAGTTGTTAAGTTCCTTGCTGAAATGAAAGAAAATTCGCACAATGTCATTGACGTCAATGTAGTTAGTTCGTTTAAACGTACATCAAATATTATCTCTCTGCCAACATGGCTGTGCTTTTGGTGGCTAATTTTGGTTAAATGTTATTTTCATTTCTCATTGTTCAACATCCACCTGAATATCCATCTACCAATTTTCAATGTCCTCAATAGTCACAAGCATTGACGTAAAGTACAACTGAAAATTTTAGAAGTGTAAAGCCTGTTTTCCACTTCAATCGTATCGTAGCGAAACGTAGCGTATATATTCTATTGAGTGTTCGCGAAACAATGAAATGCGCTACGTTTCGCTACGATACGATTGAAGCGGAAAACAAGCATAAGAGTTCAAACCAGTTGGTCTTAATTCTCAAGCCCTGAAAAAATGGCGTTTAGAAGATTTTCTCGTTAGAACGGCAACGAAGGAATTATATTATAACATTTTGAAGATTGTTCAAAGAAGTGGATTTGGATGAAAACAAAAAGCAGCATTCACAAAAAAATAGTAAGCTAGACTGAATGCTACGGACTGGCGACAACGGCATTGAGCACGCATTACTAATAGCCAAACTCAATAGACCTATAAGGCTCGTTTTATACGTCGCATTTCGGTCACGTCGAATGCAATTCAAACAATAGTAATGAGGTAAGTCGTCTCGTTCTATCTATTGTTTGAATTGGATTCGACGCGACCGAAGTGCAACGTAAAAAAACGCCTAGAATTAGCGAGTTTCATGAACCATTCGCGTCCGTGTTGTATAGGATTGTGCTCCCGCCTTGTATACCCGATACAACCGTTAATATGTATTAAGACTGGATAGTGCATCGTAAGAGAAAACCCAAATAAAATTGAAGCCGGAAACACGTCATATTTTGAGATCGGCGGCCATGTTGAATAGTCCCACTCAAGGAGTGAATCAACGTAGCTTGTGTTAGAAAACTGATTTTCAGGCGAAGTTTTTCACTTAAAACTTTAAACTGTTGTTTCAAAACGAAAGCAAAACTTCCTGTGGTAGAAATCTATAGCGTTCGATGCTCAACTGGGGCCATCCAACATAGCCAAACGAAAAATGTGACGTACTTTCGGCTTCAAAACCCAATAACAGATCCCCTATCCAGCTTTAATGCATATCAATGGCTACAATACAATACAATACAATACAATACAATACAATACAATACAATACAATACAATACAATACAATACAATACAATACAATACAATACAATACAATACAATACAATACAATACAATACAATACAATACAATACAATACAATACAATACAATACAATACAATACAATACAATACAATACAATACAATACAATACAATACAATACAATACAGTAAAACTTTATTTAAACACGGTAAAAACATCAGTACATTAATTATATTAGAATAAATAATACAAATGCTTTCCAAGTTTGCCATGTGGGAGTCACTTTATTGATTACAATAGTATTGGTTTAACGGATTGTTAAAAAGAGTTAACGAACTTAGCCTTCGTATTTTGGGGCAGACTATTCCATAGTAATGCCCTACTGTAACAAAGGCTCCGTTTTAGATAATTTGTTCGCGGTTAGGGCAGATTTAGTTTTATTTCAGAATTTCTTAAATCATACCCAGTACCACGAGCAGAGAAAAATTTTGAAGATAAGCTGGTGCATCACCTTTCAGTATTTTAAACATGATTTTAGCCTTAATCTTTTTACGGCGCAAACTAAGGTTATCTAGATGCAAACTATCCAAAAGAGGGTTGGCGCTTGCATCATAGGGCGACCTCGTGATGACTCTAATTGCTCTGTTTTGCAATTTCTGCACTTTATTGCTAAGGGTTTCTCCAAGGGTGTCCCAGACTGAGCAGCAATAGTCAAAATGAGGTTGTATCAAAGCTTGATATACCTGAACAGCCGTTTTCGTGGTTATGAATGATCTAACGCGTTTTAATGCACCGATAGCTGAGGCAATCTTTTTTGTTATTTTCTCAATATGAACTGACCATGAATGATGTTTGTCGATATGTACCCCTAAGGATTTAACAGTTTCGACTTTGTTGATTTCACTACCGTCAAGTTTTATGGTCATATTATCATGAGTAACGCCGATTCTCTGTCGAGATCCAATTGTCATAAACTCTGTTTACAACACGGTCGTCGGTCGCTGATGTTGTGAATTATAGCACTTTTTTCAAGACACATAGATTTTCCAGCGAAAAACGTTTGCCTTGACTTTCTTGGCTTATAGTACATTTACATTGAAAATTCTTTCGTAAACAAACTGACAAGTTGGGTGTAAAATGCATCGTTTTGGAAGCCATTTATACCATAGGCGGCCCAATTCAGTGTGTAGTGTCATATAGAGATCAGTAGCGAGCGGTAGCGTATTATTTATATGATATAAAACAATACGCTACCGCTCGCTACTGATCTCTATATGAAACTACACACTGAATTGGGCCGCCTATGTTTATACATATATTTTTCATTTGTGCTTTACTAGAAATAAGGCGCTTGGTTGCGACTTGAATATATACTGGGAAAATATTTTCCCTGAAGAAAATATTTTTTCATTTCGCTCCCCCCCCCAACGATTATAACATGTATAAAGTATTTTTGTGAACTAAGTTTATAGTTAGGTACTACCTGGTGATGAGGAATTCTTTGTCGGAATAACACAAGGTTCAGAACTTTCATTACCAAAGAGTTTGGAAAAAAACTTATGTTTTTTAAATATTTTTCGAAAGGTAGCGATATCATCATCCACACCTGTCTTGTTTCGACCATGTACCCAATGTATCATCTTCACAACGCATTGCCAGTTAACTGGTGCTAAAAAAAACATGATACAGTGGAATACACTTTGAATTGTCTAAATTAGCAATATCTGGACTTTTTAATGACGATGGGCTTGTCATACACAGGAGTGTTATACACGGAGGGCCTATAGTCGGTGGTTTATGATACTTTAAGCTTGTTTGTTGCAAGTGGTCCAATAGGCAATACATTGCTCGTTGTACCACAACGCACATAAGTTACATGCCAAGTTCAATCAATGCTATGTTCATCATTATTTTTCAGTTCATCTTCAAAGCAGGGTGGGTTGAAATAACAACACTGATTGCACACTTCATAGCCATCAGCATTGAAAAAAGTAAACCAGTCGTGCTGAAAAGCAGTAGCAAGGTATAAATTATTACTCTCCTATATTTAAACTTTGTTTCATGTTGTGGCATACACAAGTGAAATTTTAGCAGGATGTGCTAATTTACAAAACAAAGTAGCGAAGATTGTATTTTTTACCTCATTTTCTTTAGCTGCCATTTTGCTTCCTGAGTCATCAGTTGACCATAGAGATTATAAAAGAGTAGAGTCGGCGTTGCGATACGAACCGCGGGACAAATTGAATAAATCTAATGGGGGCAAATTTAGGTCCCGGATGTATAGCGATAAAAGCATACTGCTTTTGTTAATTTTTGCTTGTTTTTAAAACCAGTATGCACACAGATACTGACTATACTAGGAAAACATGTTTTTAGCTTTCTAGTTTTTGTAATTTTAGGTACAGACAGCCAGATTTTTATGTAAATATCAAAGTTTTTCAACCTTAGGTTCTCCTTGGCAACGCATAGCAACCAGTTTTTGACCGGCTTTTCGCAGCGAGGGTTTGCAAAATATCCGCCAAAATATCTCACATCTGGACACAAAATGAACTTTTTTGCCTTCGGACTTTTCAAGCGTGCTCATCTGTTTTTTCGAATACAAAAATTGCATTTTCGCTCACAAATACTCAACATTAAACATACTCAAATTTATCCAGTATTTAAAACTCAAAATTCAAAACGTTCAAGGCCACCCTGCACTGCCCACGCGCAATCTTTAACATTTTTGCCTACATAAAAAAACTTTGAGTGCGAAAAAATCGGAAAAAAACTTTTTTCGGAGCTTTCTCGATCTCTTGTTGTGAAAAGTCTATATAACCAGCCATTAGGCGCACAAACATGCATCCGGGTCTTAAATTTGCCCCCCATTAGCTAGCTTCAATTTGTCCCTTTCGTTTGACTGAATTTATCCTACGATGCCCCTCTATTCTTTTATAATCTCTATGCAGTTGCCAACGTTGCTATGTAGTCACTAGGCTCTACAGCTCCACTCATGCATGACGTTGGCAAAACGTGCGCAATTGAAATGGCGGGAGACTTGGCTTGGCCAAATTCCCGACTCTCATACTGCTGCTCTTTGTCAAATACCAGAGACTCGGACGAAAGTAAGAGGTCAAAACCCCACCCTTTCCCCGGGCCCCGCCCCCCCCCCCCCCTCCTCAGGCTTAACATTGATTCGTGCATTAGTGTTATGAGATTCTAGGGTTATTTTAATCTGTTTTAATACTATTTGAGTACAGTACGTGTCTTTATGTATGGTTTTGTTGTTATCATTTAGAGTGTGAATAAAAATAAATTGTCATCTGTTGCATCAAATATTTTATCAACACTAGCAATGATGTACTGGATTAGTGGATATACTCGTTGTTATGATGAAAACTTACTGCAAATACTGGTATTATTATAAACACCAATATTACTGCAATAATCTCACTGTCTGCAGTTAGCATGTACCCTGTGTCATTTTCCATTTGCGCAGATACGTACACGCTTAGCGTGCCTATTTTTATACTTTTATTAGTCTGTATGTATTTATTTATATATTGTTTAATTAATTGTTTAGAATTTTCATTTTTAATACACGGCCCTTTGACAATTAGTTTTGTAAATAGTAAAAATAACAATAGGTTACTGAATAGGCTGCCCGCTACCGTGTATAAAAAATTTAAATAATAATGATAAAAATATCTCGATGTTGTGCCCCCAAGGTAGGTATTGAGTCATGTGTAACAAGAAATTTCTGGTAAATGTCTGATTAAAATTCGTAAAGAACGAAGGCACAGTATATTGAGCAAACAGTAGGGCAACTGAGCAATGCAATATGTCCCCCTATTTTTATGCAATGTTCTGGCCAGAATAATGGCGGAACAGCCAGTTCAGCGTTTCTATTGGCCAAAAAAGGCAATTGACTGGCCAGAACCTGCATAATGAACATGGAGACTTAAACTTCAAAGGTGACACAAACTTCAAAGGTATCCACTGAAGGGGTCCTTCAGTTTATTTCTATTCTGTGACGAATACATGAATCCATAACAATAAGAGAATAAGGTAAATTCCTGAAACCGCTGACCAAAATTTGTAACGAACGACAAGACTATATATTAACAAATTTCTTGTTCAATGGTTGATAGTCTGATGCTCAACTTATATCGGTTTGCCACTGGTGCCACCAATTTTCAAGAGGTGAATCGGTTGATAAATAAGAAAATGAACTAAAACAATATTTTAGGAATACTTTTATTGCCACGACTATAGATTGAACATTCAAGACATTTTTCTTGCAACTAGCTTTGTTTATTTATTGAAGATGGCTTGAAGTTGAAAAATAAAATTTATACAGTAACATTAGTAAATAACAATAAACATTGTCGCTTACCGTAATTCGGAGACACATTTTCTTTGTAATGACGCCAGATTAATGGAGGATAATATGAAATCACAAAATAGTACATGCCAGCTGCTTGTCCGCTTTCTCCAATACCAAATTTTTCAGTTTCTCGCCAAAACATCTGTGCTAGTTCAACCGCTATGTTGCAAAGAAACGTATGTGGGAAAGACATTCATGGTATACAGGAAATGGTTGTCAATTTACTAAATATCTCAAAATTTCACCATTTGAATCTATTGTGTGTGGCCTCCGCTTCATTTAATTATGTTCCAAGAACAAACGGTAAAGCAATGATGCATTTGATACTGTAATAACGATCAAGCGCAATTAAAGAACTTACCACTCCCACAGAAGAGAAAATAAACAGAAGGGTCCCTCCTCTAAACTTTGAAGTTTGTGTAGCCGCCCATATCGCATTATGTATGTTCATCATGCTGGTGCTTGCCAGTTAGTTGTCTCTTGTGGCCAATTAATAGGAACTTGGAACTGGCTGATCGGCCATCCGTTATTCTGGCCATTCAATCGCATAAAAATATGGGGTCATGTTGCACAGCTGAGTGGCACTTTCCATCCAGTGCGTGGAATTTTGCTAACTCTAGCTACTTTTTGAAATGTGCTCAGTAAGCCATATCTCTTGGCATTGGTAGCTACTATACTTGCATTCTACACATTTCAAAAGAAAGCGATTGCAAAATCCGCGCATTCGCTAAATTGCACTAAATAGAAATCCGGCCCAACGCCTAGTTTTCACGGTGGTTGATTGCTATGCAATATTTTTACTAATCTTGGATGTTGACGTAAACACAAATTGATTAATTGATATCTTATATCAAGAATACAAATTTAAGAAACGTTATATACAGCATGCAACAAAATGGAAATATTATGTTAATCTTGACCTAGTTTATCATACCAGTTCGTGATTTGCACGGCCATGTGTAGTAACAAAACCTACTTTCAAGGAGTCCCTAAATACGGTATTGTATGTATAAAAATTTCGCCTTGGAACACCCCCCTCCCCATTGATTTTTACCTCTTAGAATAAGTAATTGATAAGAAAGTTCAAATTTCCTCCATTTTCACAATATAAATACAAAGACAAGATCAAACTGCTTTAGCGGAAAAATTCTTTAGAGACATCGGTTTATTCTGCACCATAAGTACCCAATTGAAGCAATCTGTGTTAGCAAAAACCGTTTAGCGACGTTGAAACCTGATTTCAAATTTGTTCAGCTTTTTTACACCCTTTATATATCATTAAATTAAAAATTGTTATTATATAAAGTACAGTGCTTTATAAGGATTTCGGGCACTGATGAAACTGATAATCTCACATGTGAGATTGTTTATGATAATTTCACATGTGAAAATTATCGCTTTTCAAACAATCACCAATCAGAGCTTCTGGACATTTTATATTGGTGGAAAACCTGTAGTTTATATTATAAACAGAAAAATACATGGGTGCTTAGAAATACCAAATTTATTTCTCGTGCTGAACATGATATCATGTTCAACACTCGAAATAAATCTGGTATTTCCGCACACCCATGTATTATTCTCTATTTAAAAAAACCGAATATATAGTGTTTCACCCGTGGTTTTGTGGACATACCTTCACTATTTTGTCCAGGTTTGACCTTCCCGGAAACGATTTCTGCATATGCGCCAATGCCTCTTTTCATCCATGTCTGAAGTGCTTCCAAACACACATTGGCAACATCTTCAATGGCGTGTACTGAATATATATTATCACCGTATTTTGAGCTTACATTTGTATCCTGGTGGAGATCGTAAAACACATGTAAGATTAAGAGAAAGCTCAACGGAATATGTTTCCTGGCTAGAGGATTATATTTTTTGTCTTGTATTTCGTTTGCTGATTATTTCATTAATAGCTGAAGGCTATAAAGACCAAAAGTTGCAATTATGCAACTACACTACGCTACAGACTGCATTATGAAACTGAATGGACGTTTGAATTTATTAAAAACACAAGCAGTTCTAGTTTGGGCCACCCAGCAACGAACTAACCATTTTGCGTGAGCTCAGTTAAATAAGCAAGCAAACTTTGGAGCTCGCGATCATGGCCATGTAAAGAGTTCAATTTTTAAATAGCGTTCTACTAAAATAAAATGCTAACAATTTACGAGTTGGAATAATTTTCTGTCTAAAAATACCTGTCTGATGTTAAAGAAGTTTGCCCAAGCTTGCGCACGCTTTACTAGCATAGCATCTGCTTTCAATGGAGGAACTTGAGCAGCTAGCCGGAACAAATTGTGAACAATGATACAAACACGAGTGAACTCATGCTTTTTTAAATTGAGCGGCGCTATAATAGAATCAAAGATAAAAAAATTATGTGTGTTGAAAGTGCCATTGCAATGTTCCTGTTGGACAACAAACTATACATGTATTTTTGCATTCAGCCACGGTCTAATTGTCATGATCCAAGTCAACAGGGGTTACGAAGGTGTCTCTCCCGTAATAGCTACCCCCTCCCATTATATATCGTTCATAATAATCACACAACCTCCACTTTTCAATGAGATAGAGTTGTAGATATGTATTGAAACTGGACAGCAGCACATTGACTTTTGAAGCCGGGAATACGTCACTTGCACTCGCCCTATTTTTCATGTTTTAATCATCTGTGTGGTCGACAAGACCTATTTTTTAATCTCAGGGACAATCAATAGGTACGTGTTAAATTTAGACAGAATTGAAAAGTATATTTTGAAGCTCCAGTCACTTATTTAAAAAAGAATAGCATTTTTGCATCTTCGGGGGTTTTTGCATGCTTTCGAAACTTTTCACTCCTCGCTTACAAAGGTGCACGTATGATTGTGTAATCAAAAATCAAAAACACAATAAATAAACTGCTGTTTTATACTTTCGACACATACGTCGTTCAAGCTGACGCCTTTGATACAACCAGTCGCTGTTATTTTACACATTCGGCTGCATTACTAATAGGGTTATAGGTGTATCGACTTACCTGACTTAACTGAATTACAAATCAAAATCTGTAACAGGATAATAATTTTGAAACTCATGTTTAGCTGTATCAGTGAAATATTATTTTTCTAATAATCAATTTCATCGTGAGCAGGTTTTTTATTGTTGTTTATGAAACGGTAATTTAATTTGCCGCTACATCTGGGCATGTCTTTGCTTTTTTTTTAGATTTTGACTAAGCTGTCGTCAAAAACCAAAATTGTTGAAAAGCTTGCAAATGTACTGTTAATTTGATCAAGCAAATTACAAAACGCTTCTAATGAACTTATATGATATGGAATTGTAGTACGGACAGTTATGCTCATTAAAAACAAAATTTAACAAGTAAATTTTTCACTATTTTGTAGTTATTTTTCTTTGCGGGAAGCCGATTGTTGTATTATTCAATGTTATTATATTCTTTCAATTTAATTATTATATTTTCATTTAATTTAATAATTCTATTAATTTAATCTCAATATCTTGATTCAATTTAGTTGTGACATGTTCATTCAATTACATATTTTCATGTTCACTCAATTCAATATTAGAGAGGTTAAGATTGATGTTTACGGCAGACCGGTAACCGCAAGCGCCAAACTTCAAGTCGGATTTTCAGGTGAAGTGTTAGCTGTTCGAAATTAGGATAATTTGTGCATTATTATTGAAGAATGGATTGACTAAAAACTTGTCGAAACCTTCGAAAACTTGTAGAGCTTACCTTCAGATGCGAATTGAAGTTTTCCATTTGCGGTTACCGGTCTGCCATAAACGTCAATCTTAACCTCTCTATTAATTCAAGGCAGATCAATATAGGTCAATGCGGAGCTTCGCCGACAGGCAAATGTTTTGAAATGAACGAAACATGAGAAGTTGTGTTTTGAGTTTTTTCTACGACGAAATCACCAAGTGCTCTAGGCAATGACTACATGATATAATAAATTTGTAAAACCAAAACGGTATATGTGTTCTCAGCAGGTCTTTGCTGTTTTCCGACCGCGTTTTGGTAAGATTTTACGTTAAGTTCTTTCCAAAATGTGTTTCGTATGTCTAGTCGAAATATCTTCGAATATCTCAAAATCTAAATTGTAAACCTACCTTCAAATTTTGATATCTTTTTCCATTAATCATTATAGATCGATAAACGTCAAAAATTAAAAAATTTAGAAAATTTGACCGAAGAGTAAGAAAGTTATTGTTCAGTCATTGTGAAATTAAGCATTGAAATTACAAAAAGATAGAGTGATATCGTTACCACAGCAACGCTTATTTTGTTTTCTATATATGCACATCAAACACCTTCGTATCTTTCCTGAAATCGCAGTAATAATTACTGCAAGTTTTTCGTATGCATGAGAAATAGTGGCTGTTTGGAGATCGCTCAAAGAAACTTGATGCATCAAACGCTGACTTAAGTATATATGGTATCTGGGAAAATTAACACAATTAAATTCAAGGGGAAAGTAAGCGAGCAAGCACAATAGCACTTAATTAAGTGCTGCATATACCGTCGTCTATTTGGTACAGTGTCGAAAATGATGCGAGTCGTAAGCGTAGTAGTAGTGATTCTGAAGAAGGAAGGTATTGTTCCTCCAAATAGAAATCTTAAAAAGTCGAGTGGAGAGTTTAGAGTTACTGTCCTCCTTCCAGTACAATTCGTTTAATGGGATGAGCGATTTGATCAATAAAATAACGAGCATGGAAACCGATATTGGAAAAAATTAAGCAACAGGGATGGTTGGACTCGATGTCAAGCGCCTTCGAGATGGAATTATGTTCAAGGGTAGTTGCAATATTTTTTTTATTATTTCATGTAAAAGAGTATGAAAGAATAAACCAATTGGCCGTTTACTGTAATAGACAATCTATTTTAGTTATGAAGTTATTCGCAAGATACAAATTGTTGATTCAGCAAAAGTTGTGACGTCACTGCGGTGTTACTGAGCATACCACTTTTATTATAAAATGAACCTAGACTTCTATACAATATACTAACATGAATATCCTAATAAAACTAATATGATTATGTATCATACTACATCTTCCCCATTTTTTTTAGTTTTTCAAAATGTCATCAACAAAATGTCTTCGATAACCTAAAAATTTATGAATATACAATTAATTTCAACGTTAGCACGTTCCCGACACTTCGTAATTCCGAGATATTCTTGATGTATTTTATCTAACACTTCTAATCGCCTTTTCGATGGAATCAATATTCCCATACCTTTCATAATAAGATTTTGAGCCACTGTAAGCACCCCTCTTTCTCTTTGCGTCTGAAACTGCGTGTTTTCTCGGCCATCGTTCTAAATAGTATTGCTTCACTCGATTCATATTAATCTGACACTGCCGAGAACAATGAAAAATTCACTGTCTCGAGCGAGATTCGAACTCGAACTATAGACCGCCGCTCTACCAATCGAGCCAACTGGGATTGGCAAAGTCGTCACGAAAATATTTCGTGTACTTAAATTGGATAAGACTCGCTACCAATCCCAATTTCTTCACTCTCTCACACACTTTGTCATCTTCTTGAGCTCCGACGATTTCTTTAAGTTTCGTGTCCGACACTGGCAATGAACTAATCACAGTATCAATAAATGCATTCATTTAACCTCCCAGTCCAGAAAAAGCATCGCTTTATACATCTGCTTGCCAGATACGTGGATCATTTTCGGCACGTCAAATCTCAATAGTCTCATCCTGAGTCTTTGGAGTCTTTGCAGAGCGTTGACTTATAAATTTTTTTCACATGAGGACTGGGTTCCAGTCAGCTCGAGAAGTTCTCACTGCGAATTGAACTCACGAATTTAGAGGTGAAAGGCAAGTGGTCTAACAACTTCGCCACCAATTATGCTAACACACAGCCAATTTTTCAGATAATTATAGGTCAAGAATCCTTTTCCGGCTGATAATTTCAGCAAATATAAAATGAATGTAATTCCGAATAAGGAGTACATATTAATTATACACAAGTTTGCATTAAACTGTATATTTCGAATCAAATTAGATTCATCTTCAGCAGAGTTTGGAAGATATTGCGTTTTATTTACAAGCGCAATTAATTTTGATTAGATAATCTTGGACTGAAAATAACTGCACTGACTAACCAACTTCGCACGAACTTCCTGGACCTGACCTTTGACCTGAATAACGGCTCCTACAAACCCTACAGAAAACCGAACGACGACCCACTCTACATCAACCAGTTTTCCAACCATCCACCTCCAATCATACGGGAGCTACCCCACTTCATCAACCGACGAATCAATACCCTGTGCTGCGACAAAAAAACCTTCGACGAAGCAGCCTCTACATACAATGACGCCTTGACGCTAAGCAACTTTATCGCACAACTAAAATACGAACAACTAAAGACTTAGCCTGCGAAGCAGGCGCTCTCGGGCTAAGGGGGGGGGAGGAGGGGAATGAAAGAGCGCCTGCCGCCATCCGCCCATATTTTCGATTTTTTTCGTTCGGAGGCGACGAAAAAATCTCATTGGCTGGTTGAGACGATTGTAGTTAGTTAACAATGGGTATTATTTTTGTAACACAATGGGTATTTTTTTTGTAACACAATGGGTATTATCTTTGTAACACAATGGGTATTATTTTTGCAACACAATAGGTATTATTTTTGCAAACACGTTTTCCCGCGAAATTATAATAATCTCGCCGGCCTAATAGTAGGATGCGCTGTGATTGGTCAGTCGTTGAAAGGTTACACATCATTAATAATATATATATATATGACCAATGTCTTAGGGCTCACATTTTTAATCGCTTAGATCACCTCCTCACAGTGTATGCCAATTCTGGTATCTTGGTTTTAGGAGACTTCAATCAGTTCCGTCCTGGCAATCTTTGTGGTTCTTTTAAATTGAAGAAAATTGTCAAAAAACCAACTAGAGGAGAAAATGTCCTCGACCAAGTTTACACAAACTTGTCATTTTACTATGAATCTACCATCTTACCTCCTATTGGCCCGTCTGACCATCGTAGTATTCTATTGCAACCGCTTCGTAACGAAATTCCTAGTGTTCCTACCATAAGAACTCAACAACGCGAATGCAAAGCTTCTAATAAACGAGCCCTAATTTCTACGTTGGAAAATACAAACTGGACACCGATTTACAGACTTAATTCATGTGAAAAACAACTTGAAGTGTTCCAGAGTATGATTTCATCCGCAATTAACTTTTGCCTTCCAATGCGTTCTGTTAAAACTTACCCTCGTGATAAACCATGGATTACCCCCGACATTAAGAGCTGTATCAAAAAACGCCAACTCGCCTGGGTAAGAAATGATGTTGAACAGTATAAAATCTATAGAAATAAGGTAGCAAAACTTGGTAAAGTTGCTCGTAGGCGATTCTACGAAGATAAAATCTGTTATACGAATGATATTAATCCAAAAAAGTGGTGGGATAATATCAAAATGCTATCTGGATTATCAAGTCAGCAGTCTCTGACAAGCATGACTGTGAATGGTTCTATACTAAAAGATGAAAAGCTCGCAGAGGCTATTGGAGAAAGCTTTTATCGTGTTTCCAGCGATATTACCCCTTTGAATTATCAACCCATTCCAGTCACAAGCGTTCCAGATTCATATACGATTTTCCTTGAAGCTGTCGAAGTTCTGTTATCTCGTGTGAAGGAGCGCAAGGCAACTGGCCCTGACGAAATTCCGAATTGGATTCTGAAAAGTTGCTCTAGCACTTTAAGCTTACCAATTTGTTCCATCTTTAATGCCTCAATTAAGAATGGCAACGTACCAAAATTGTGGAAATGTGCAGACGTTCTGCCTTTGAGTAAGGTTGCCCAACCAAAATCCATTGAAAATGACCTCAGACCGATTTCCCTGACCGCTGTTGTTTGTAAGATTCTCGAAAGTTTTGTGTTTAACTGGCTCGCCGCAATTGTAATGCCTTACATTGACCCTTTCCAATTTGGTAGTGTTAAACGTTCATCCACCACACATGCTCTTGTTCATTTGGTTCATTCTTGGCTCGCTGACTTGGAAACACCTAACACCATAATTAGAACCTGTCTAATTGACTTTTCCAAAGCATTTGATAGAGTGGATCATAACATTCTCATGTATAAACTTTCGATCCTGGGGGTTCCCCCAGTATTATTAAATTGTATAACAAACTTACTTGCAGGGAGGTTGGTTCGGGATTAACGCACCGAGGGGTCTGACAGCTGTTCGAACCTACCGAGCGAAGCGAGGTAGGTTCGGACAGCTGTCAGACCCCGAGGTGCGTTAATCCCGAACCAACCGAACCTGCAAGTAAGTTGGGTTTTTATCCCATACTAGACTTATCTTCTTGTGTTGTTTTCCGATTCTCGCCGAGTCGCCGATGTATTTTGTCAACATTTTCTCTTCTTAAACTTATTGGTCTCTTAATATTTCTTTATCAGGCTCTCTATTGTCTTTAGTTTACAATTTTCCGTTTCTTTTTGCTTGGTTTCTGTGACGTCTTTAGCCCAAAAATGTTCTTTAAAGTGTAGGTTTAATCATCAGCTAAATTTTGTTCGCCATTGTTGTTGAGCAGTTTGAGGCGGACGGCAGCGTAAGCAGCAAGCAGGTAAGTTCGGGTTTTTGTAACCAATCAGAAAGCCGGTTTTATCGATAAAGAGAAAAGCGGGTAAGTTTGGAAAAAGCAGGTTAGTTCGAAAAAAACTTACCTGCTGAGAACCAATCAGAAGCCCGCTTTCATGACACATATGGGATAAGTGTTCGAGCTTTCTTAAGGATAGACAACAGCGTATTAAAATGGGACCGTACAAATCAACATGGAGACGAGTTATTGCTGGGGTTCCCCCCTTTTTTTTCTCGTCATGGTAAATGACCTTAGATGCGAAGCACCATTGTACAAATACGTTGATGACAGTGCGATTACAGAAACCATTAGATCGAGTCATTCGGAGTCATCCAATTTACAGCGCGAAATTAACCACATAAACAACTGGTCGATTGACAATAATATGAAATTAAATGCTAAAAAAACCAAAGAATTCAACATATCAATGTCTCATGTCCCACATTCGCTTCCAGCCTTGGTTATAGACGATGAGTCTCTCGAGGTTGTCCGTACTGTTAAACTCCTCGGCGTGCATTTGTCTGCCGATTTGAAGTGGTCAACACACATTAATAGCATATGCGCCAAAGCAAATAAGCGTTTATTTGCTCTTCGAATATTGAAACGGAACGGCGCGGTTCAAAAGGATCTTCGAAATGTATACTGCAGTTTCATACGGCCTGTTCTTGAGTATGCATGCCCCGTATGGCACTTTTCTCTACCTGCGTTTCTGAGTGACGAAATCGAACAAATTCAACGGCGATCAGTAAAGATTATTTGTCCCGGATTATCATACACGGATGGATTAAAGGGACTTGACTTAACTGCTCTTGTCGATCGTAGGGAATTCTTGTGTAAAAGATTTTACGTGAACAACTTTGGTTCGCTAAGTAATATTTCTGACTTACTACCTAAGAAGAACGTCCATTTATATGACTTTAGAAATGCCAGAAATACTCCGCATTTTAAGACACGTACAAGTCGTTTTTATAACAGTTACCTTCCCACTTGTGTACGGAAATGGGACTTGCCCTGACATAACTAATTTTAATAGTATAGTTATACATAGTTTATTAAATAGAATATAAATACTTATATTGTATACTTTAGCATATTTTAGTTATTGTAAACTTGAGTTTTTCAGTTTTGTAAACTGCTATTCAAGTGTTAATAAATTCAATTCAAGTCTAATATATATATATATATATATATAGTAATGTAAAAGTATATAGAAAAGTAAAAGTACATAGAAAAAGTTTGTTGTGGAAACGATGAAGATGGAATAAAGGATATCATTAAATAACACTCATTCTGCACAAACGTTTTCGCTTTTATTAGAAGCTCCTCAGGTGCTGAATACTTAGTTAGAAATGTTTATATATATATATATATATATATATATATATATATATATATATGTATATATATATATATATATATATATATATATATATATATATATATATATATATATATATATATATATATATATCTATACATATATATATATCTATACATATATATATATCTATATATATATATATATATATATCTATATATATATATATATATATATATATATATATATATATATATATATATATATATATCTATACATGTATATATATATCTATACATATATATATATATATATCTATACATGTATATATATATCTATACATATATATAAATATATATATATATATATATATATATATATATATATATATATATATATATATATATATATATATATATATATATATATATATATATATATATATATATATATATACACATACACATACACATACACATACACATACACATACACATACACATACACATACACATACACATACACATACATATATATACATACACATACACATACATATATATACATACACATACACATACACATACACATACACATACACATACACATACACATACACATACACATACATATATATACATATACAGAGTCTAAGATATAATATTGATATATTAAAGATATAATATATAAGATATAATATTGATATATAGATATAAGATTGGATTTTTATAATATCGAGCGTTAAGTTGCTCATTGCCAGAAATATGATAAACGTAAAAAATGTTCGAATGAATATCCTTCTTTTACAAAATCGGCGGGTTTCATATACCTATTAAAACGACCAGTGTTTCAGCAACTTTCAGAAATCATATTATCGAAACCTGATCGAGTTACAGGCCGGGAAAACTAAAACAAAATAACCAACTTGAAAAATATGTAACTGTGTAATTGATAAGTACGTGCATGGTTATATAAAATTACAAGGTTGAAACAAATTATAGCAAAAATAAGATATTTACTGTTTATAACTATAGCTACTGTTTACAGTAAGTACAAATTAATTGTGCGATATTTTGGATCGGAATATTAAAGTATTATACACTGTGATTAAAATTGAAAATATTTCCCAGACGTTAAAATCGTACGTTACTGTTCAGCAATTAGCCACCAGGCACGAGGTACTTCTTCTGACAAGCATCAAAATCTTCCTGCCTATAATACGTCACTGCGCAGTAATATTTTAATCTGGAATACGGGTCTGGTTGATAACGAACTTGTCTTGAACTGATGAAGCCAGTGAAAAAACTGTCATCATATTGGTTGATAAGATTAGCACTGAGATGTTTGATTCTCTTGCCGTTAATAACTTGGTCATCACTTCCGTTTGGTGGATAACGTGAAGAAAATTTGTAATCTAATTGCCACACGGGATTTCTGAATTCTACAGAAACGAAATTTGTGGTAGTGCGGTTACATTTAATTTTCAATTCATGTTTCAAGTCATAGAGAGGCCGTACGTGATAATTATCATTCGGACTAACGTTGTCAGTGTTGGTAGTGCGGTGCAAAGCACACGGAAATATACGTTCTTCACTACCTGAAACGACATAGTAAACAGAATTCGACGTTTCGAGCAAAGCCCCCCCCCCCCACCTTCGTCTGAGACTTTTTGAGCAAATGGAGTTATGCTAGCTTCCCGACTAAGGGCTTTTGCTCGACGTCGAATTCTATACATATATTAAAGGGATACACAACAGGGATAAGCCATTCAAAGCTTCTCCTAAATATCTACCAACAATCAAATATTGTTTAAAATCTTTTCAGTTCGAGCTGAAATCTGAAACACTTACCATGTGTGTAGTTATTGGAGAAGATTAATCATTGTGTCGTAAGAAAAAAAATTGCGTGACCCCAGTTGTGACGTATCATGCATATATACAAATATCCAAGATGGCGGACAACTAAAGACTTCAAGTCAAAATATCTCACCAAATAAGGCAGATATAAAAATTCTTTAATAGACTTCTATATATTGTTTTGGAGTCTCTTTTAAATAAGCCGATAAAAATTTTTGTTGCCATTTCCCTTTAAAGACGTAAACAGCGCGTTATCTCAAGCGTTATATTAAGCGTTTTGCATAATAGCAACACAACCAGTTTTGTTTTGCGGACGTGTTTTTCTGACTGTCATTAACCAATTATCACAAACATCAAAACCTCTCCGCGAAAGGTGCATATACATCTAGATTTTTTTACTACTTGAAGCGTTAAAGTAAAACTCGACGTTTTGAGGAAGGCTCTTTATCGGGATGTTAGCAGTGGTCGCGACGAATTACCTTTGCTCCAAACGTTGATATTTACTTTATCGTTTTATACACCTTTTGTAACGGCAGCACCCTCACCGGCAACGTCAACTAGTTCGAAAGCCTCTACCTACATGTTTGTATAATATTGCTACGAAAGTAACAAGCATGCGGAATAATCATACCTGTTGCCATCACCAGATTCATGTACCACTGTTCATAGTCCTTAACGGCCCGAAGGTCTGGGTCGAGGTAAACAATGCGGTAATTAGGGTTATTTCTGTACACAACAGACAACGACGGCATCAAAATAATGTAGGATGAATTTTTAAACGAAAGATCTTTCCTGTTTGCTTGAAGAAACCGAAAGCTATCCTTGTGAAAATGAGCATATATTTGACCTAAAAAGACCGATATATAAATGTAAGTATACTAGATATACTTTTAAGGAGGTGTTTATGTGAGAGCCGGGACTGACCGTTTGCCAGCACGGGACCCGGGATCCCAGCATGTATATATTTCTGGAATATTTATCACATTTTGTGTATATGAAGCCGAATCGTTTTTTGTTCCGTCCCGCCTAGGTGGGATCTCGGTTTTTATCATATAAATGCTTCATTTCGCCTGACCGGGACAAACTGAATTTTTCATTCTGAAAATTCCTGCAGTTACTTGGACCAATTTCTTTTTATTTTTGTATTTTATTAGTGTTGACTTTGAAGTACCGCAGAATTGGAGTAATGATAATCCTAAACTTCAATTTAAACAAAGAAAAAAAAGCTATTTTGCTATATTTTAGTTTTATCCCGGCTCTGTTTACATCTGGGTGAATGTCTCGGCCCGCCTCTCATATAAAAGCAAAATCAACGCGGGATAAAAAACGTCTTGTCCCAGCAAACGTCCCATTCCGGCTCTGATGTATACAGCCTCTAGGCTACGAACAGTAAAATTATCCTTACCACGAGATTTCTAGGAATTCATAAAGGTTAACTATACTGGATCAAAATCTTGTAATACAGCAAAATTTCAAAAACGATATGTTTAACTTGATTGTGAAAACTGTTCCAGTTTTGTTTTTCTTAAAGGAAATTTGGAAGCATATTTTTCGTTTAGTTTATTAAAAGAGCTCATCAAACTTTATAATACGTTCTTTTAAATTTTTTCCGAATCATTTTTTTGTTTTCGAGCTATTTTAGATTATTTGACCAAAACTTCGCGACTTAGTTTTATTTGGAATATAATTGCATATGCAACGGGTGGGAATTTTGTCTCCGCTGGTCAGTAAATTGCGGGCGGTCGCGAAAAATTCTTCTAAAATTGTCAAAATGAGCAAAAACAAGTTTTTGGACTTCTTTTTTTGGACGAAAACAGTAGATTTGCAAGAATTTAAATTCTTTTCTACGAAGGTTATGGGGAAATGGGATGGATAAAAGACTTCTGAATGAAATCAGGCATTTATAAAGTATTAATATCTCTGACGGAATATGGACGAAATACAATTTTTTCGAAGATGCAAGTTTTGTTTCATCCTTTGAACAAACGAAATTAAAGACTAAACACACGGTGGGTTTCGCATTTATTTTTCATGTCTTTTTCCACTCGGAAACACCTTTAGAAAGTTTATTTATGATTTAAATCCTTGAAAATGCTTAGTGCAAAAATCGTGATTTTGCTGAAAATTGGAAAAAGCTAAATATTCAACTCAAGATTGTAAAAAATCTAGTCAAGTGCCTCAAAACGAAAGCATGTCTAAATCTTCAAAGCTTTTTTACTGCACTAATCAAAGTATTTTTGATGTAAAAATTCGGTTTAATAACGAAAACGGCACCACTGTCTGACATAGTCTGTATTAGACCCAATAGGTACCTCTGAATATTCCACTAGAATATTCCACTCAAAATCTAGTCGAAATATGGTTAAAACTTTTGCTTGAAACACGTACTTTATTTTGGGAGATAATTCGTTTACCTCAAAATTCGGGTTAGGAGGATTTTTGTATTTTTTATCCTCCGAACGTTCTCATACCTTCCTAGCCTTCCCAGTAATTCAATAAGTTAATAAAAACTGGGTTGGAAGAAAAAACGACGTCAAAAACCCGCCTAAAACGCTCAAAAATCGAATTGCTAAATTTACTTCTCCCAAGTCTCTTTTCTGTTAAGTGTCAACCGCGCGAATTCTAGCGCATGCTCAGACAAAATTCCCACCTGTTGGCATATGCTAATTTATACATCTGACGTCACAACTGGGAAAGAACTTGGTAACTCACTTATAATTACTGTTCAATGTATCGCTGTACAAGTGGCAGCAAAAATTAAACACGGCGATCAACATCTACATTTCTTATTTCCTAATATTGACAACCGTCCACAAGAAAAAGCACAAAAAAAGAATGAGTTTCACAAAAGAAAGGGAATTTATTCGGGTAAAAATGGGCACGTTCGTTCTCAACATTTTGACTCGAACTCTAATCTGCCATCACACTCGCCTAATTTTCTGAGATTAATTAATTTTATTGCTAAAAAGAAACCCAAGGTAAAGGAAGAAAGAATTCAAAATGGCGGACGACACGCTAAATTTTGGTCAAATAATCCAAAATAACTCAAAAACAAAAATTGATTCAAAAAAATTGTAATAGAACTTATACACTTTCACGAGTTCTGGAATAACAAAAAATACTTGCAATATCCTTTAAAGTTAAATATCATTTATTATATAAAGTACATTGCTTCATATAAGGAGTTTGGGCACTGATAAAACTGGTAATCTCACACGAGAGATTATTTATGATAATTTCACATGTAAAAAGTATTGCTTTTCAAACAATCATCAATCATAGCTTCTGGACATTTCATATTGGTTAAAAAACTCTACCGGTAGTTTACTGTATGTAATAAATAGAAAAAAGTACATGCATGGGTGCTTGGAAATACTAGATTTATTTCCCGTATTGAACGTGATATTTTTCTCTCGTTCCCTGCGGTCACTCCTGAGATATCAGGTTCAACCCTCGACACAAATCTGTATTATTCTCTATTTAACTATTACTGATCTAGATATAATTTTGTGATTTTAATTATAAGTAATAACATGGCTTTGAGGTTGCTTAGTGATTAAATGTACCCGAAAGCCGAGGGAGGTTTAGTAACTTACTGTAAACAACAATACGTTATAATATTTATAGCCAATTCAATAAAGGTTGTCCTTTCGATCAAACCTTAAACTCTAAGCATGCAAAGCATGATGGGAGCACAATTTAAGCAGCTTAAAAAGCATGTATGGAGCCCATTTTTTAGAGACATAATAAGTATTTCCCAAGAAAACATTCCACTCACAAATAGCTCCAATATACAAATCTGAAGCTTAAAATTTGTCCCCCATCATCCTTTGCGCGCTTAGAGTCTAAGGTTTGAAAGGACAGCCTTTTTTTGAATTAGCTGTATATGGAACCGCAAAAGGGAGCATTATCTTCATGATTTTGTTAAAAGAAAAATATAAATTGACATGTACCTGCAACTACGTCACTAAACTTGTTTGTGACAAGATCCATGTACATCTCCGTGAAGTTACTTAACCACAACGCTTTGCCATTGTAAGAATCAATACTAAAACGTAAAAAATAATGATGCATCACAAACGCATTGAATATATATGCGCTTAGTTTTTACTTAATAACAATAAACGTGGTACACAAGCTCTCAAGGACTGTCCATTTCCACATTTTTCGTCCCAAACGATTCTGTGTGTTCAGGGTTTCTCGCACGTGCAATTCGAGGAGCTTAAAACTCATTCACATTAGTAACTGCCGGTATATTATTCAAGATGAGGTTTGTCAAGTTGACCTGGTTGCGATTACATAACTTCACCAGACATTTGCTCAAACGACAGTATAGGTCACATTCTGCTCTAACTTGTCTAATCTGTTTAAAACTGTTGCGATCTGAGCATTGTCAGCGATGATACAGATGTGAGCTGGGTCGCATTTCGAGCATAGCAATACCGCATTATCATCGAGATCTTATACCCTTTCTTTTTCACTGTGTTCACTACTTCATGTTAGCCCCTTCTGGTTTCTTTTGATTTGCGTGCAACATATACATGTTTCAATTTAAGTTGTTGTTTTTTAAACAGACAGAATGTAAATATATAGTGTTTATTGCAATTAGTCATTTTTCAAACTTCCTTCTTTTAGGTCGTTTATGTCTTTGGCATTTAGTCGGCATAATCGGCACAGTCTTTATCAGGCCACATGCACGTTTAATCGTCTCTACTGAATAGCATATGATAGTGTTTAAATCATTACTTTTACCATATAATATTACTTCATTTGCAATCATTTTATAAACTCTTTCTGTTTTAAAATTAATTTAAACCTTATTTGACCTACCCAGGGGGTATGTGGCTTGTTATAAGAACTTTCTTGTCTTTCGACTCTGCCAATTCCAGCTGATCTTCTAACCACTTCATTTGATTCATTGCTCTCTCCTGGAAATAGTCATATGGTTTCCAGGTCGACATAGTCCAATACATCGAGTTCAGTACAAGTAAAGTCATTTTACCACCTAAATAGCAGATCAAGGTATGTTATTATAGAGAAGGTGAGGCACAAAAAGTAATAATTTAATTTTGGACAAACAGGGGGCTGTATATCCATATATTCGTGTCCTGCTGACGAATTTCGTCTAAAATCAAGACTACGGACAACAGATTTCAAAAGAAATGGACAATTTGCCACTAAAGACGAACTATGCAGGAAGAACGAAATATTTTACTACAGCTAGAAAGAGCATCTTTAAATTAGTAGAACTGCGAAGTTTGGTGGCGAAATATTGTAATAGAATACGGAAAATATACCCGTGTGATGTTTGGGAATTTTGTGCATTTGTGTTACGCGCAGAAAAATATCATTTTCGAGTTGCCACAAAACTTGTACTCTTTGTGGGGCTATATTTTCCGTATTTTACAATACTTCGCCACCAATCTTAGGTTCCTAGTTCTAGCTTTAGTAAAAAATCTTGTTTTTCGTGCCAAGTTCGAATGTTAAAGTCTATAATGCAAATTGTTCATTCGTCGGATAGAACACAAATATTTAACAATTATATTCGCCGAAGGCAAAGCGATTATCGGTGCATATTTACCAAGATGAAGTCGTGGTGAATATTCATCGATGATCAATAAGCCCGAGGTAAATAATTGTTTTAGTATGAATCACATAGGTGAAAAATGACCATATGTCACATTGACAAAACGATTGGTGGCAACCAATCAGGGAGGAAAATCTTCTTTTTTCACCTATGTGATTATACTAAATGAATATAGCCCCCCCCCCCCCAAATAACGCTCTACTTAACGTCTACTTACGTCAATCATGAACCTCCGGAGGAAATATTAAAACGTGAATTTCCTCCCAACGACACTACATATTAATTGATGCACAAACCTGCAATTGAGACTCTGTAATATCCTCCATATAGAAACGTCTTGCGCAGTTCATCTGCAGTTGTTGTTTGATAACTCATGCTACAGTTCTTGCACAATATTGCGCCTTCCCAGATAGTTAGTAAATCAGAATACCAGGTATCATTCTCAGTGGGCATTACATAATGACCTGGAAGATCATTATTGCCAATACTTGGAAAATATGGCTTGTTAGGAAACGCTAACTGGACTGCTTTTGATGAGGTGTTCATGATTTTAAGTGCTTCTTGTCTTCTGTTTGTTGTAAGGCCATGGGCGCATGTATCACCTAAAAATATCAAATTGATAGAAGGCCCCTTGCACAATGCCTCGTTAACAAAACAATTTTTACACGTCTACCCCACCCCCCGGCCCTGTGACATTTTGTGATGAATTTTTTACACGTCCCCTCCCCTTCAGGCCCGGATTTTTGAGTGCTTGTTCATGGAATACAGATCAGAAAAAATAGACATGGTATACAGTGTATTTAATTTAAATGGTTTCATCTGTTGTACAACTTTAGGACAAATGTCATTTGATTGGTCGTTTAGCTAGGTTACGTAATGCAGCACATACAAACAAAATATTGTTCACTTTTGGTTTTATTGTTAATGGAATCACCCCTAATAACATTCTAAAAACTGCTGTAATTCCAGTTTAACATCATTCTTTCAGCATGTGACCTCAAGGACGCGACTCTCCTAATACGTGTGAGTTGTTTTACGAGAAAAAAGCCCAGGTCCTTGCAATATGCGGGGGAAATTAGGCACCGTTTACACTATACCGGTTTACTTTTCATACTAGATTAATTTTCACTCCGATCAAAAAATTTCTGACTGTTTACATTAAACCGGTTCACTCCGCAGTGAGCCCATACTGTCAGGTATTAACAGTTGTAATATGTTGGAATATACTAAAAACAACAATTCTTTCTTCATATTATAACTAAAATTGTTATAGAGCTTTGCCTGGACATTACTTTGTCTCGCTACGATTCAAATTAACGAATATTTTCATAAAAACGTTGTTTAGAAAACGACAGTCACTCTTATTTATGTATTTCTCAGGAATGGCTATTAGAGTAAATAAGAAAAAAAACGAGACACATGAAGCATTATAGTATCGCACTAAGTGCAATACTGTTTCTGAAACATACTGCACGTCGGTGCAGATTTTGAACCAGAGCATACCGGATTGCTCTGGTTACTCTACTCCGGCAAATACCGGATTACTTTTTGTATCACCTCCAAAGCGGAGTGATTTTGACTTCGCAGAGCGTGCCGTATTACTGTGGCATAGTGTAAACAACAGCCCAATCCGGTATAAAAATCGCTACGCTCCGATCACGGGGTCTCAAACTTTTTTCATCATCAATAAATCCCTTATTAAAAAGCCTTTGTCAGCCACCTTTCTCAAGAAGGTTGACCAAACCAGAATTTCTCCAAATTTCTTTGCCAGATATTGAGCCAGTCCACAGGGGAGGGGTAAAGGAAATACCAAAAGCAGCGTTCCCATGTTTACAACTACTCCAAGTTATTTTTGAACTCTCTGGAATTTTTAATTTGGTTTTTGAATGAAAAAATCTGCACAGTGAATAATAATCCTCAGTTTCTGAGAATTAGGGTTTGGGAAGTTTTGCTTGTATTTCAGTTTAACTTGGCCAAGGTACTAGGAACGGCAACTCATCTGCAAGAAATATCACCCAGGTGTTGAAGATTCTGGAAACTTGATTTGTCGAGATGCCAAATGTGTCTGGCATGAAGGCAACGTCCAATCCTTTCAATAACCTGGGTTTGTGTCCTTTTTTTACAGATCGAGAAGCTGGGGTATGAATAGAACCCTTCCAGTATCGTAATTTTTTCTTTTACCTCTACAAATCCAAATACCAAAACTGGTTTTTTTTATAATACAGGGTGTATCAAAAAAAAGGTAATCGAACTTTGCAGTGCTCTAGCGCGTTCATTATACAATTTACAGAAATCATTCTTTTGCAGGCGGAAAGACCAGGCTTTTAGCTTTCGATTGTCATCATTTTTGTGAAATTTGAAGAAAGATTTGGCAAATACGAATCAAATGAAAATAGCCGGTCGAAATCGCATTTTCACCGGAGTTTATTGACAATCTGTTGAAATTTAAACCCATTAGGGAATTAAATTACAAAATTAATTGACCAATTTTAGCTTAGGTAGTAAACTTCTGGCATTTTATTAGTGATGTTAATTGTTTCTCGTGACATATAAATGATTAATGAAATTTTCTTTTCTTATTCGCTGCCCTAGTAATGCTCAGAGGTGAAAATATGCGATTTCGACCGGCTATTTTCATTTGATTCGTATTTGCCCAATCTTTCTTCACATTTCACAAAAATGATGACAATCGAAAGCTAAAAGCCTGGTCTTTCCGCCTGCGAAAGAATGATTTCTGTAGATTGTATAATGAACGCGCTAGAGCACTGCAAAGTTCGATTACTTTTTTTTGATACACCCTGTATATCGATAGCATTTTGGGGGATCTGTTGCTTGTTGGATAAACAGTTTTCTCTTCAATGCGTTCAGGTTCCTATCACAGAAACATTCTTTCTCATCATCTTCAAATACGATTGAGTCATCTTTGTCTGACACATTTGGTTGTTGCTCTGGCTCAATGATCACTGGTACAATATTTTCACCACTCTTTGTTAATTTGTCGATGTGTTCTCTCGGTCCTGGTCTTTTCTTTGTATTTTCTATTTAATATCCCTTCATAGATAGAGTGGGATCTGGACAATCTTTGGAACGATAACCGGAAACAAAATGGTTTGAACTTCGTGCTACCAGTGACTTTATAGTCCTCTCTGTTGATAAGTTTTACTTTTTCTTTCGCGTTAAGCGGAAAGTAAAATTGAGGTTGGCCAGCATGGGCACAAACAAATGGTTTTTCGGGGTATCTTCTGCCGTTATTATATCCTAAAACAGCGTAGAGATCTTCCTTTCCCACTATTACGCCATTGTAGCATTTCATTTTGTTTGCCCCCAGCGATCGCATAATTCATCGTGCAAACCGTGCAAAAATGCGGGAAGGGGGGGTGGGTGGGGTGGTGGCAAACGGCAAATCATTCATTGCAATGAGGTATGGGAACCCCGTAATAGGTCATATTCTGTGATATCAGATATTTTTTCAATTTCACTGTATATAATATCCACTTCATACTTGTCTACTTGCAACGTTTCTGGCATTCTAGGGCTTTTTAGCATTCATTAAACACAGCGTTACATTTTTGTAAAAGCTTTCAGAACCTCACCTAAGATAGCCTGCATGCCGGCCCACGGATGGGAGGAAATAGTGGGCCTGCAAGGAAGACCATGTATTTTGTAGTTGCCGAGTTCGCACACAAACGCAGCATTCTGATTTGCTGCTTGCTGTTGAATTCTACAATTAGAGAAATTCAAGATAGAGTCAAACAAAATATTTATCGCAGACGTTCTTAATTACCTTAAAATTGAGTCTCGTCACCATTTTCGATCAAAAACGGAATAAGAATAGACTGCTTGTTTTAATATACTGGAAGGAAGAGGTGTTTTGCCGTTATATCTCATAAAATCGTTGAACTTTTAAAGGTGTGCTTGTGTTGATGGATTATGAACGCTAGAGATTTCGATACACACCAGAATGTGTTTGCTGAGATGTTTGCTTGACCGAGCAAGTTCCTAAAAAGACGTTTATCAAAATACTTAAAGACCAGTCTTGACGGTTAAACCGTGCGTTCGAGTTGGTCGTTGGAATTGTCTATTGCTTGATTTTAAACAGTTAAGATGTAGTAAACCCAGTGTGTAACAATCTCTATTCTCTAATGTTGAGTTGCAAGGTGTAACATTTTACAATAACACAGATTATAAATGTCATGAAGCATGCTATATTTACCACGGACAAGGACGTGAAGTGACATTAAGAAAAGTTATGATCACTTAAGCTACAGTGTATTTGATACAAAAATTAAACCATTTGCTGCAGTGATTTTATCACCTTGTGCAAATGCGATATGGCTGAATGCACAGAAAGCAAATCCAAGATGCACTTGAGAGATGCAATATGAAATAATCAATGCTGAGAATATCGTATATTCATTTCCTGTATAGGGAGTTATGTACTGTGTTTGAATCTGGATAATGTTCATTGTTCTCAGAAGCATGATTGCCGATTTCACAGAAACAATTATGTAAAATTTGACAAAATAATTCTCTTTTACTTCATGTCGACTTTTCCTGAACTGGAACAACCGGCTTTTTTCGCGATGAAGATTCAGAGCAAGTTGTATGTAATTAAACATTAAAACATATTCGAACCACATCGCAATCTGCTGGGCTTCGTTCTCTGAGAGGGCGCAACAAAAGTCGCCAACAGACGGTAATACGTTGCCGTTTAAAATGAGTGCACACTGAACACTCCTTCTTTTGACGAGTTTCTTACCAAATTAATAACTTAAACATTTTTTCTACTTTTCGTCCGCACGAATTTCACACATGGTCTGATCACGCCGACAAAAGTTGATGATATGCGAATGTATCCCACGATTTCCTCAGCAATTGAAGATTGAAAGGCAGATCACTCCAATTTTCCAGTTCCGAATTCGAAAATAAATGGACACTCGCAAATTCGCTAATCCCGAAAAAACTAAAACTATGTTAATTTCCTCTAAACAACTCTCTACTGCACATTCGTTAGCCAATTTTGAAGTAAATCTTACAGTGAATGGGATTAATTTAGAGCGGGTTAAAACTACGAAACTCCTAGGTACCACCATACACGAACATATTAAATGGGACGAGAACATAAAAAATGTCGCTGCATCTTGTTATGCTACATTGGCTGTGCTCAAGAAGATTAAGAACATGTTACCAAAAGAAAGTTGTTGTGCAATCTCTTGTATTATCTAAACTATATTATAATGATATAATCTACCACAACCTCCAAGAATATCTCCTCAAGCGTCTACAAAAAATCCAAAATGCAGCTGCTAGTTTGGTATTGGGGCGCTATTGTAAAGTTCAAGATATTCAAAAGTTAAGGTGGCTACCTGTTAAAGAACAACTGCAGTGGCACTACTTGAAGGCGATACACAAATCTCTCTATCATACACACTGGCCAGAAGACCTTCAGTTGAAGATATTCAGACATGAACGTACATTACGATCTAGTTCTGGACTTTTGTTAGAGATTCCTATGGTATCTCATACTCTTCAAGACTAAGCATGGATATATTTTAATAGTTTACCAGAACATATAAGAAATTGCACTAATTTTAAACGTTTTTCGAAAGATACGTTTAATTATTTATTTAAACAAGTCTATAACGTGGATAGTACTTAATTTTATTAGTACTTAATTTTATTCCAAATTAGTACTAGTTGTTTTGTATATATTTCGTCGCTTCTTATTTCCTTTCTTATAGATAATATTATAATATAATTCTAGTATATTGTAGATGAAGAGCCATCTTGTGGAAATGCTACAATAAATTCATTATTATTATTATTATTATTATTATTAATTCGCAATTATTCGCAATTTCGAGCTAATCCAGCCATTCGTTTCATCACGAATAAGCAAAATAAACCTCGCAACATTTTGATGCATATTATTTTGCTTACTTTTTGGGTTGCTGTAATTGCATGGTTCTTTTTACAAAATACAGGGTCATCCTTGCTGGCCCACTATTTCCTCCCATCCGTGGGCCTTGTTGTGTTAGTGTTACATGAAGTAGTGGTATGGTAGAAGGCGGGAGAATGCTAATGGCGGAATACAGAGATAATTACATTGTGAAAGAGTTTAAATAAATACCGTATTTTCGATACATAACATTGGCGACGAAGACAAAATTGTGACGTACAGGTAATATTAAAGAACAAAGCATATATTTTTGGCGGTTTCAAACAGTTGGTGTTTATTTGTGACGGAAAAATTCAGTTAACGGGAGTAAGTCGTTATGGCAAGCGCGAGAAATCTACAGCCTATGTCACCATTTGACCCTAAAATGGACATTAGTACTGTAGCACAACGTTGGCAGCAATGGCTCAAAAGATTTAAAAGGTATTTGTTAGCAATGGATATAAAGTCAAAAGCTCGTCAACGGGCTATGCTTTTGTATGCAGCGGGTCCGGAAGTTGAAGCCATTTTCGACACACTACCTGATAATGGAGAGGACGACGATTTCGACACGGCGCGTGAAAAGCTCAACGAATATTTCAGCCCTTCCAAAAATGTTGCTTTTGAAGTTTACAAATTTTGGCAAGCAGACAGCAAGAACACGAGACATTAGATGCGTACTATACTAGACTATGTACTTTGGCGAAAACATGCGAATTCGCAGATACAAATATCGAGCTGAAACAACAAATAATTGAGGGATGTTTATCCAACAGATTACGACGAAAAATTTTGATGGAAAAAAACTTCAATTTGTCACAAATTTTAGACTATGGAAGAACCTTGGCACGTACAGATCAACAAACAAAGGAAATCACAAAGAAAGACAACTTGGATAGTTATGAGAAGCAGGCTCATCAATTAAAACAAGAGCGCCGACGACCGTCCACAACTGGTAAATATCCATCATCATAAAAAAAATCATGTTTCAGATGTGGAATGGACTTTCCACACAAAGAAGGCCAAAAATGTCCAGCTGTAGATAAAGAATGTTACCAGTGTCATAAACAAGGCCATTTTGCTCGGGTCTGTAGAAGGACAAGCCACTCGAGCAGTTCCTCCAAACGTGTACATAAAGTTCTTGAACGAAACCCTTCGTCCCCCAAGTCATCAAGGCATTCAAGCAGTGACCCTGGTAGTAGCTCAGAAGAGACCTTCACACCTCGACAGACACAACAAGGTAAGCACCCGTATTTTACTGTTTGGGTTAATGGGGTTCCTATGAAAATGATGGTGAATAGTGGTGCATCTGTCAATATCTTGGGTCCTGAGGATTTTAAACTGTTGACAAAGCAAAGCAAAGAGACCATATTTTTAAAGAAAGCCAGTACGAAAATTCTTGCTTTTGGGGAAACCAACTCCATCCCATTATTGGGCAAACTAGATACAGTAATTGAATCAAAACATTGTATGACAGTGGCCACCATCTACATTACAGCATCGCAGTATGGTAGATTGCTAAGTTGCAAAACAGCACAACAGTTAAAGCTTGTTAAGTTTGACATCAATTCAGTTTCTCAGACAGTACCCAAACAGCTGGATCGCAGTAAAAAATCTTCACCACAAGCAAATACCCAAGATCATGTACCAAGTAAGTCATCAACACATGAGGGAGCACAACCAACAAAATTACCCACAACCGCACCAGAACAGGGACGAGTTTCTGCTCTGTTAGAACAATATGCTCACAAGCAAATACCCAAGATCATGCACCAAGTAAGTCATCAACACATGAGGGAGCACAACCAACAAAATTACCCACAACCGCACCAGAACAGGGGCGAGTTTCTGCTCTGTTAGAACAATATGCTGACGTATTTGAAGGAGTAGGACACCTCAAAGGGTTTGACCAAAAATTACACATTGATGCCACTGTACCGCCAGTGGCCCAGCACTACCGCAGAATACCTTTCAATCTTAGACCTCCGCTAGAGAAATGGCTTAAAGAGTCACAAGAAAATGATTTGATTGAACCTGTAACTAATAAAAGTACTGAATGGGTGAGTGGAGTTGTAATTGTACCAAAACCAAAAAATCCAAACGAGATACGTGTGTGTGGAGATTATCCTAGAGTTAATGAAGCAATTAAAAGGGAGTACCACCCCATGCCTACGATCGAGGAGTTAACAGACGATATGAGTGGCGCAGCCTACTTCTGTCGTTTGGATTTACGAAGTGGATACCATCAGATTGCGCTAAAAGAAGAATCACGGGGGTTAACAACCTGTACAACTCATAAGGGTCTTTTTCAGTGGAAAAGGCTACCTTTTGGAATCAATGCTGCTAGCGAAGTGTTTCAGAATGCCATCCAACAAGCGTTGCAAGGTGTTAGAAACATTGTAGACGATGTTATTGTCTGGGGGAGAACTCAAACAGAACATGATGATAATCTCCAGGCGTTGTTGCAGAGGCTCAGAGAAACGGGTTTAACTGCCAAGAAGAGCAAATGCCTTTTCAACATGGATAGTTTATGGTTTTATGGAATGATTCTTACCAAGAATGGGATTAAACCCGACCACGAGAAGGTAGTAGCTATAAAAAATACTCCACCTCCGACCAACGTGACCGAACTTTGTAGTTTCTTGGGTCTCGTAAATTATTGCTCGAAATTCATTCCCAATTTTTCCACTATTACGGCTCCATTGCGCAAATTGGACCGCAAAAATATACCATGGAGATGGGACGCAAATCATCAAGAAGCATTTGAGCAGGTCAAGTCTCAGTTATCCGAACAGTGTACTTTAGCATATTATAATCCGAATAGAACAACGGGGGGTGGTTGTGGATGCTAGTCCAGTAGGTCTTGGTGCTATTTTGATCCAGCATGATGAGCAGGGAGTTTTGCAAGTGATTGCATTTGCTAGTCGAGCATTAACGGTAGTGGAACAGCGGTATTGTCAAACTGAGCGGGAAGCACTAGCGTGCATGTGGGCCTGCGAGAAGTTTCATTTGTATCTAGTTGGTTGTCAGTTTACTTTGTATACTGATCATCAAGCATTAGAAATTCTTTATTCAGCAAAATCCAAACAATCAGCTCGCATTCAGAGATGGGCATTGCGACTTCAACAGTATAACTACACGGTCAAATACCGACCAGGAACAGGGAATCCAGCAGACTTTTTATCACGAGCTCCAACGAGCAATTCTCCCGACCAGTCTGTTGCTGAAGACAGGCGCGGATCTAGGGGGGGTCAAAGCGGTCATATGACCAACGTAGAATTTGCGTAACAGTCCAGTTACGTCGTGCATTGCGGTCAGTGGCCATAAATTTGTTGAAATCGCGGTCCAGCTGCAATATTCCGGTCAGACATTAAGAAAATTCCTGCTTTGTGGTGTGGGAATTTCGAAAATCCTATGAACGCACTGGACTACATAAGTGATTGTATAGATCAGTTTTGACCGACTCGGGTGGCGAATCTCAGTCACTTGATTGGTCAATTTGATTTTTGACCGACTTGTGGGGTGGACTGACCGGTTTGCCTTATCAGGGGCTCTAAAAGGATGCGATTGATTGGCTCATTCAAAAAAATTCTGCCATTTCATTGGCCAAGTTTTTTTGACCGACTTGGCTAATTCGCAGCTGGAAGCATTCGGCGGTCAGGGAATGTTTTATTGTGTTACGAAAGGTATGTTATGAAATCAGAGTTGGTTAGAAATGTCACTTGCTCCTTTGAGTATTTTCAAAGCTTTTTTAAGAATGTTTGACAGTGACGATACTTGTACAGGCGACGGCGAAGTAGAAAGTCTGCAACAGATTTATGAAGGTCTTTTGAACCGTGTGCGTGGGGCACGCAAGTGCTCGCTTGCAGAGCTGCTGTCTGCTATAAACAGCTCAGAGTTCACACTTAACGGAAATTTCTCGGTGGAGCATTTTGTTCCAAATTATGCCCGTGGACGGGAGAAGAAGTGTTTCACTGCGATAAGGTAAGCGTGAGTCTATTTAAATCATATTTAACCTTTATAAAACGCGTTTATAGTTTCGAATAGTATAAATATTCGATTTGCATATTTGTGCGTACAGTGAATCGGTCAAAGAAGGTCAAGTGCTTTATTCGATTTGCTGTATTGTAAATTTGTAATGCCATTCAGCCCATTGATTATTCGATTTAGACACTTCACCAGAAATGACTAATTTCTTTGAAATGTTCCAAATGTTGACTACACTTAAATTTTTGTGTTTATAAGTGTTATAAATATGAATACAAAGTATTATTAAATGTTTAGGCTCGTGTCACACTGCATGGCTTAGATATAACGTACTATACTACCGTATTCAATTATTAATGCAGTCTTTCTTCAGGATGTTAAAAATCTCCATATGAGCAGTTACTGCTGTTTGAATTTATGACTACTTAAAAACATGTGTGTACCTGTATATTTTTAAATATTGTTATTATTCTACAAATGCTCTTATGCTCACAGCCTCACACAGAGTTAAATGTATTATACTTTAATCATTTTAATGTGTTTTAATATTTCTTAATTCTTAGATTCGAGACTTCTGGTAACTGCCTGTACAGTTCTGTTTTCATAGTATTGGCAGGTAATAATAGTTTAGTACAAAACTTACGAATTTTGACATCCTTAACAGTGACTATTATCCCCAGCATCCATGTTTTTTAACTATTGTGAATGAACATAGTCAGTACTTTAGGAATATTGATAATCTTTTACTGAAGTCTGTTTCTGAAGAGAGTTCGGATTCTGGTAAAACCAAGCAAGACTTGGTAAAACAAGAGGCAATTTAAATTGCAATGACTTGAAATGGTCATCTTTTCTTTGTATTTTGGGTTTATCATCTGTTTTAGGTAGAAATATACATACTTACTACCCTGATTGTGGTGAGGAAAGGTATAAAGTGCTTTTAAATGGCCCTAAGTGCTTTTAAATGAGACATTTTCCTCTGCTGCAGCCTCTCAGGCCAGTACCTCTAAGGCTATTGAACCTGCTAAATCTTTGCCTGCAGAGATTGTAGACATAAACCTAAAAGTTAATAATTGTGAATTTGATGTTTCTTTGTATAGAGAGAAGGTCAAAGACATAAATACAGCTCAAATTAGTAATTAAATTAAGAATGTTTTCAAGCCAGACAAACAATTTCCTTTACTAAAACTAGTGGTAGAAGTTTTAGATAAAGAAAGGTTAAAGATGGGCTGAAAACTGAGCACTTTCATGCCCATGAAATGTCCCATACAGTCATGCATTTTCTATCTAAACTCCTTTTCCCATTTGGAAAAGGTGTGAGTGCAAGTCCTGGCACATTAAAACCAGTTGCATAGGCCTTTCATTGCATAAGACTGTCCATGTCGGAAACAACAACATATTTGATATCTTGATATATGTTATCAAGTTATCAACATGTTTCCTGGGCATGCTGAAGAGCTCTGAGATAGAGCAAAACAGCTACGCTTTGTGAATCAAAAAACTTTGTAATACAGCAGATGAGTAGCAATGCAATTTGTTATAAAAATGGCGTAAAGTTAAAAACAATAAACAGCGTCGGTTATCTCGGAGCCACGCCCCCTCCCCCTCCCCCGAGGAAGCCACGCCCCCGGATATTTTTAGCTTTGACCAACGTACGAAAAATCCTAGATCCGCGCCTGGCTGAAGAGTATGTTAATTTCGTCGCAGAGATGGCCATTCCAAGAACAATTCAGTTATCCGAAATTCAAGAAGCTACAATGAAGGATGAAGAGTTACAGCTGGTCCAACGAGCACTCGAAACGGGTAGATGGGATGACAAATCCATATCGGCATATGTAGCAGTGAGAGAGGAAATAACAACAGTAAACGGTGTATTATTAAGAGGACAAAGGCTAATTATACCGTATTCGCTGAGAAGCAGAACTATAGCACTTGCCCACAGGGGACATCTGGGAATCGTCAAGACCAAACAAAATTTACGAACCAAAGTATGGTGGCCTAAAGTAGACAAACAAGCAGAACATGTGAAAGAGTGTTTGACGTGCCAAATATCTGGTAATCCTGAACCGCCTCCGCCTTTAGCAGTTGTATCACCTCCAATAGAACCATGGTCGTGTGTTCATGTGGATTTCTATGGACCAACACCCACAGGGGAGCATATTTTGGTCATGTTAGACGAAACCACTGGATTTCCAGAAGTGGAGATCATGACGAAGACCACTGCTTTTCTTACTATCAGAGCGTTTGACAAAGTGTTTGCGCGACATGGATTACCACGCACACTAAAGAGTGACAATGGGCCGCCTTTTCAATCACAGGAAGTTAAAGATTATCTGGCCGCGTATGACATGCACCATCACCGAGTTACACCCTTATGGCCACAGGCCAATGGAAAGGTCGAAGGCTTTATGAAACCTATGGGTAAAGCTATTCGAGGGGCGTGGGCAGAGGGTCGTGACAGGCAGAGAGAGCTCTTTGCCTTTTTGCTGAATTATCGCACCACGCCGCACTCCTCTACAGGTGTCGCCCCAGCCGAAATGTTGTTCAAGAGAGTGAGTCGGTCTACAGTTCCATCGTTGCATCAAGATCCTAAGAATACGGTTGATGAACGAGTTTTGGAAAAAAAAGAGAAGGTAAAGCAATATGTTGATGCACGGAGACATGCACGAAATTCAACCATAAAGGCAGGAGATACAGTGTTGGTCAAGCAGAAAAAGAAAAGTAAATATACTACCATGTTTCGCTCTCAACCGTATAAAGTTATCGAGGTGCGCCATTCCCGAGTAACAGCACAGAGGGATGATCATGTGATTACAAGGAACATTTCACATTTCAAGAAATATAGCGGAGTGAATGGAGACACAACTGTTTCGGGGCACGAGTCAGAAGATGACGTCACATTGACTGAACCACAAGTGGAAAGGAACAATGATCAGAATAATGGCCAGAACATAATTGAACATAGATATCCTTTAAGAATAAACAGAGGCCGGCGTACCGCCAATTTTTTATGGACGGTAAAACGGTTTTTTATTTCTAGTTGGGTTGCTACACCCATTTATTTAAGAACAGTCGCATGGACGACATACTTAGTTTAGTTTCATATTATTACTAACAAACTGTCTATTTTGAGGAAAAGGGGAGATGTTGTGTTAGTGTTACATGAAGTACTTCGATGGTAGAAGGCGGGAGAATGCCAATGGCGGAATACAGAGATAATTAATACATTGCGAAAGAGTTTAAATAAATGCCGTATTTTCGATACATAACAGGCCTGTACGGAGGCAACACGTAACACTGACCGCCTCTCGCTCATCCGAAGTGTGACAACAACACTACCTTTCTACCTCCTCAAACTTCACGTATTTTGTAAACGACCCCTAACTGAAGTTTCGAAGTCAGGTTTTAGTGGACTTCTTTCAACGGGCAATTCTCATTCAATTTTGAGCTAAGCAAGAACAAAATCCACCAACACAACTTACTAGAAAGAGTATCTTAAAATTATAAAAATTGCAATGAATTCAGTTCGGTCGAGAAACTTGTAAAACGCATGCAACTTGCGAAAATACAGCATCGCGACGTTTGCAAGTTATTTGAATGTAAATTTTGCAAGTAAGCACGAAGCAGAGGGAACAAAGCGACAATTTTGAAGGGTACACAGTCCAGGAACATGTACAACCCCCAGGGGACCCTCAGATTTATGATAAAAATTCATTTTATACATACCTGACAACATTAAAAAGTCCAGGTTGGATAAGCTACTTGCTTTTTGTTTCATAGCATTCAGCAATTGATGAAGTAATTCTAATGGTGAGTCACAACCGATTCTTCCATACGTGGCATTGTAGGTGCTTGGCTTACTCTCATTTCTACAAAAACTATTTTTTCCTGCCGCTGCCCCATATTTGTAAAATGGATCAAGGTGGACATCAGAGAATAAGAGAAAGGATATCAATTTGCTTGACTCCGTAGAGTTATCATCGTCATCACGACATTGTAATTGCTTTAAATAAGTCACAGCAATGAAAATTACTAGAACAACCACAATGATCATTAATACCAATGACAATATAGTACTCCAAGAACACTTGCTATTCTTCATTTTCATCTTCAAAAAAATATAAGACAAATTGCTCTTTAATTCATAATTTAGAATTTTTCAATTTTCCTGTTCAGAGTATTTAACAGCATGAATTCTTTGAATAACCATTTTGCAATTTCACATATGAATTTCACACCAACACACACCCATTCTAAATCTTTGAGATGATGGGAAACCAGTTGGTCTCTCATTTTGTATATTTAATTGTTAAATACTAAATATAGTACATCTTATTATATGGAGATGGGTTGAGGAGCAAGGGATATAGAGAGGGGGCAAATTTCTCTAGTTTTTCTAGTCCAAATGATAGACTAATGGCTTTGATTGGCTGCTACATGGCTCGTTGAGGAAGAAAAAAAGTTATCCCACAGTGGCCTTAACTTATCCCGACAATGCATGTCCGAGGACTTTAAAATTGCCTCTGGAGAAGCTACTGACAACAAACTTAATTATATAATTTGAGAATGGGAGGAAGTTCATGCAGGAATTTATGCACAGTGAGAAATTCATGTGAAATTACTAATTCAATTTATGTTAAGAAGAAGCTCAATTATCAACATTGTCCACAGACTATCTCTCCCCCTCCTCCGAAAGACCCACAGACTATCTCTTCCCTCTCCCCCCCCCCCCAAAGATAGCCTTGTTAAAGTAATTCTAATAGCCAATTAAGGGACAATCCATTTATAAATATTAACCCAGGTGGATGAAGTTTTCTGAGAGGTTGCTCGAAAGCAATTTCTGAGGGTTATGATTGTTGGATTCCTTCGATCTTTGCATTTCTTCTTAGTGGTCAGGTGAAAAATTTTCAAAGCTCAGCCACAGAAGGGTGGATATAAAAGGGATGAGCCTAGTAAGTACCTTTATAACTTTAGAATGACTCCTGGCAAGTGGCTACATAGTTCTACAATAGTTCTACACTGCATTCAATAATTTATTGTTTAGATAGCTTTATGTTCTGACTACCGCAATATCACAATACCTGATCCATATTATTCCATTCATACAGCTTATGGTCGGGACTATCTGCCATTAGCGCTTATTATTAGAGGAATTTCACGATTTCATAAATTGCCTAAGCCTAAAATTATGTTAGAAAAATCTGGCAACTGAGAGCCGATTTTCGGTATAATTTTCAGCTTGTATTTCGCACAAACTCGCGTTACAAACAGAGCGGTATAAACAGGTAATATACTAAACTACATCCTCTTCCTAATCCTGCCACAGGCGGCCCAAACGCGCGCTAGACTGTAACAATTATTGTATATTTGATATATAGAAAAATATATCACTAAAATATATTTTAAAATGAAATTTACTTGCCTATTTGATTGTGTGTACTGCTTTTGTTGTTATTTTGCTGTTATAATATTTTTTAAACGCTTTACAGTCGATGGTTGCGACGAGACACTTGTGTACATATAATAAGTAAAAGGCTGCAGACTCCCGCCCGTCGATCCGTCGACGCGAGAACTTTGAGTAAAAAATTCGCCCACTTAAATAACTCCATTCTCAAAAAAAAAGTCGTCAGCATGTAGATCAGATGCCGTTCTTCGAAAATACTACGATACTTTGCCGAGATCCACACGATTTCGACAATTATTCAACGATGAAAATCAAAATCGCTTTTATGTCGAACTTGGAAAGACCGATCACTGCTACGGCGGCGGCTTGGCAGCCAGGCCTTCTTGACCGTTGGGATTTACAGGGGGGGGGGGAAGACGGCGCCAGCGCTCAGCATGCAAACACCAAGCAAATATTTCCGTTTAATTTTCTTTTTTTCGACAGCATATCGAGTTCATAGTATTAGTTTAAAAAGTTTCGAAGATCAGATTTCAAATTATGTAAACAGTCTCTAGCTCCGTAGCCATTGGCTGTCTGTTACCGGAAATATTTGCTTGGTATTTGCATGCTGCGCGCTGGCGCTGTCTGCCCCCCCTGTAAATCCCAACGGTCAAGAAGGCCTGGCTGCCAAGCCGCCGCCGTAGCAGTGATCGGTCTTTCCAAGTTCGACATAAAAGCGATTTTGATTTTCATCGTTGAATAATTGTCGAAATCGTGTGGATCTCGGCAAAGTATCGTAGTATTTTCGAAGAACGGCATCTGATCTACATGCTGACGACTTTTTTTTTGAGAATGGAGTTATTTAAGTGGGCGAATTTTTGACTCAAAGTTCTCGCGTCGACGGACCGACGTGCGGGAGTCTGCAGCCTTTTACTTATTATATGTACACAAGTGACTCGTCGCAACCATCGACTGTAAAGCGTTTAAAAAATATTATAACAGCAAAATAACAACAAAAGCAGTACACACAATCAAATAGGCAAGTAAATTTCATTTTAAAATATATTTTAGTGATATATTTTTCTATATATCAAATATACAATAATTGTTACAGTCTAGCGCGCGTTTGGGCCGCCTGTGATCCTGCACGCTTTTTGAAAAACTGTGTAGAATCTGAATTCCTTAAATTTTTGAAAAAAATTCATCAAATATGTTGTCCATACTTCCACTCAATTAAGGAAAATAACAAAATTCTACCTGACGTTTTGCATATTATATTTTATATTTATCGGTTAGGCTACAAAATCTTGATAAACTCAAAAGATAAGTCTTGAGGAAATGCGGAATCCGAGTTTGGAGTCGAATTCGATCGAGTTAGAACCAAGTTGGAACGAAGTTGGAAATTGCGTTCGAATTTCGACATTTCATTCAATTTTTCAACTCGGGTTAGAGACAATTTTGCCCGCGACTTTCCTAAATTTACAGACAACCTCGATACTAACTGCCCAAAATATTATATGGCTTTGAAGAATCCTGCATTCTGATTGGTCGACGTGCGGCCCGTAAAAACCCGTAACAGCTTTTTCCCAGTGTTTTTGATCGCACTTTTTACTGCTTGCAATTAATGAAACTAATGTTTTGCTGTTTTTTGAAACGAATGTGCTGATATGTTTGAAAATTTTATGTCTAAAAAATGTCATGTTCAACTTTTTTGTATACTAATTAACGAAACCACGATCGACGTCATTTAAATACAAAATGTCACACTAACTCTGAAAATGACTGCGAGCCATACAATATAAAAACAGTTTACGACCTCACTTGTTCGGTCTGTACCGTGAAATATCGGACTTCGGTTTTTTACCTCAGTCCGATATTTCACGGTACAGATCGCCCGCTCGGTGAATAAACCAAATTAGGATATTAAATACCCGTAATCGCGATGCAGATACGGAATACCTCAAATAAAATACCCAACATACTGAAATACCCAAAATGCCTGGCCGGGCCTTACTCTTGTGAGGTAATTTAATATATTTCTGATCACACGGCTATGTAGATCAATTAGTTATCCCGTATTCCTCGTCCTTTAAAATATTGTCTTAAGCTCATCGGACCACCGCATCACAACTATCTAATTGACCTGTATTCCCCCGCTCTTAAATTCAAAGCATAAAATTAACCACATAATTATATTACCTCTTACCCAATACCCACGTCTGCACCATCGTCATCTGACATGCTGCCGACCGGAATTCGAAGTGGCTGTTTGCTGTTGGGTTACATATTACATTCTACGTATATTTGTCATATACCTTTCATATTTGTCTATTCTCGTCTATTTTCAACTTTTCAAGTGAATTTTTTGGTTTTGAACTAATCAACTTGGCCTCCATCTCGGTTCTAACTAGAACTCGGATTCCAACTCGGCAATATGTTACTGTCGGGAAGATGAAATAAGACACTCTTGCTAGTGTCCTTCGACATAAGACATGCACGTGATGATGCGTCTCCATTACGTAAGATTATATACCAGTAGTCGATCACAAGTGACTATATACATATAAAAGACCTCTTGGACTTACTTACGTTTACTGCTGTTGTCTTAAAAACCTTTAGCTTGTAACTACTTCTAGGATGCTTAGAATGATTAAAAATAGCGCAATCCTTATTGGCTGATTGATGACTATTGATCATCAGCCTATTGACAATCTCGATCCCCGAGCCCGCGATCCTTCTACGCAAAGGCACCAAAGGCTCTGGAAGCTCTGGTATAATCCGTAACCAGAAGCTCAGAATTTGAGCATTGCTTGTGAGGCCAAGTTGGGGAGGGGGGGGGGTGGGTTAATTCTGAATAATCTATAATCCTACGTAAATATTAAAAGTAATCCGTATTATTGTTTCATAGAAAAAGCTGTTTGATTGACAGGTTTTAATTAGTACGTTTTAAATGCACCTTTATTTGAAACGTGAACAAGCATTGTAAAAGGATAAGTTAAGATAAAAAGTTAAGATATTGTGAAAGATAAACACAAGTTTGCAATTGCCTTTGCACCCTGTCTGCACGTTGTAACCCAATAAGATTTTTGTATCCAATGAATTATTGGGATTGTTACGGTCAGAGTTATGGTTAGGGTTTGGGTCAGACTTCATTTTACACGCATGAAATCACAATTCCTATAAGTTTGGAATTGTTAAACCTTTTTTTCACCAATGATCTTAGTGGATTACGACGTGCGGACCGGCTGGCTTTTCATGCATGTGCAGGCACAATGCAAGCACTGCCCAGATTCTGGGCTTCCGGTTATGGATTATCCCAACGGAAGAGGAACGAGTCCTTCGCGTAGAAGAATCGCGGGCTCAGGGAACGAGATTGGCCTATTGGCTGATTGATCAATCACGCCGATTGATCATTGAGCCAATACATAGGATTGCGCTATTTTCAATATTCCAAGCGTCCTAATTAGAAGCTAGGGCACTTTATGTTTCGCTTAGTGCATGTTTAAAAATAATGCAGTTTTATGAACCAGTGGAGAAAAGTAAAATTTAGAATCCCGTTTTATTCTTTTAAGAATATATGAGAATCAGAACTGCTGAAACCCAGCACAGATTTTTGCAAGATATAATTAAATTGAAAAGGAAAGTGAAAACATTTTGTTGAAAGCATTTTAAAAAAATTCCTGTTTTTAAGGATAAACAATCACAGCACAACCCACAATTTTATAAACACACGATGGCTACCGACGGAAACTATGTCGCTGTTGATGTGGGTACGAGCAGCGTGCGTGCTGCAGTTGTTGACAGGGGAGGAAGAATTCTTTCATTTGCTTCAGAGGAAATACGCGTTTGGCAACCATCTACTGACATGTATGAACAATCATCTGAAGATATCTGGACATGTTTATGTGCTGCAGTCAGGGTATGCAGGCTTAATATACATTGTCATTTTGTGTTATATTAAAATTACATTGTTAAATGTTGTAATTAATTCATTTATACAGCAATTTAGCTTTTTTTACATTTGCATTTATTTATGGCATTGTCTTTTTCCACTATATGTGACGTCAATCAAGTCATAAATATAACGCATATGGCTATTTGAGGCATTTAATGGTGCACAAATGACTATCATGTTCAATGTAGACTCCGTCACTGTCGACTGCTGTAATGATGTGTAATGATTTGAGAATAGTATTAAAATACGTCATAATGTCAACATCACACACCTGCCCTGGTGTGGATCAAATGCAATGACAAACTGCAGCCAAGATCCTAGTTCCAAAATGCACATTGCAGATTTTCTTATAGTCGTGATTTCACTCTAACATTTTTGGCAGGACTACCCAGACAATTTTTATAGTGCAGAGCAAAACTTTCAGTCCCCTCCCCCGAATGTAAAGGTACTCTCTTTTAAATTATTTGTACAGTGTTTAGTATTATTTTTTGTTTCTATTGTGCTTTTGGGGGCCCACTAGCCTGAAACTGGGGCAAATTTCCCCCTTTGTCCCCTCTCTGGGCAGCCCTAATTTTAGGTGGCTATACGTACTGGAAAATAATTTTCAACATCACCATGTCAGCTGTTTTACAATTATATTAACCAAGTTTGCTAATTATTCAAAACAGTTAAAATCTGTTAAAATGTATCATTGAATATGATGCCTGCTTCAGTAGGCATAAAATGGGAAGACGTGATATCTGATCAGTATCATGAAAATCGAAGTTCGACAGAAAACACTGACTCTAAAATAAAACCCGAATTCTCATTTCATGGTTTGGATATATTCTTACTTATTTCCCTATACTGTGAATAGTTATACAATTTTGATTAATCAGCAATATTTGGATCTATGGATAATTCTTAATATTCTTATGACAGTGCCACTGTGACAACACATATCCATTATTAATATTAAATTTGCTGAGTTTTCAATAAATTTGTGGTATAAATTATATGACTGTCCACAGTAACTATATCATTTTAGTATACACTCGACAATTGGACTATTACAAATCCAGAGTTTTGATTGGCTTCTCAACCATGGACTATTCGTAATGGTTGAGAAAAACAACAAAATAAAGCTTTAAAATGGCGTCAAATCATCGGTTGGCCGAAATCCCTGATGAATTTTTAGAGAATTTGATACTTAGATAATTTTATTCCCGAAAAAACGAAAAAAAGTGATTTCTATGAAAATAAAATGTAATATAACTATGTAAAGGGAATAGTATCCAATCCCCAAAACGTGTGGAATTGACATTGTTTACAAAATCCAAGCCCCCGTTTTCTCTATATGGGATTATTTTTCATACTGGATTAATTTTTACAAAAAAAATTTGTGGGTATTTTATACACTGTACCTGTTCACTCTACAGTGAGCTCATCAGTATTGTCAGGTATGTTTTTTTTGTAGTAGATTTAATAAGCAAGATAAACGAGACAATGCATAATAATATCGAACAAAATACAACAGTATTTTTTCAAACATACACATCTATAAGGATTTTCAACTAGAGCATACCCCATTGCTCTTTTTACTCTGCTTTGGCACATTAGCTTTCGTATCGGCTGTGATTGTTATTACCGGATTACACAGCAAAAAACGCACAATCTGTTCTGGCCTGATGAAAACAGCATTGAACAATGTTGTGCTGCCCACATTGTTCAAGGTTGTCAACAATATTGTTCAACATTGTTACACCTGATTGCAGGCTAATTCAGGCTCATCAACTTGTTCAGTATTGTTGACAACCTTGAACAATGTGGGCAGCACAACATTGTTCAATGCTGTTTTCATCAGGCCAGAACAGATTGTGCGTTTTTTGCTGTGTACTGTGGCGTAGTGTAAACAGCAGCTGAATCCGGTATGAAAATCGCTACGATCCACTGTAATCCGGTATCATTCTCCGGTATAGTGTAAACCGGCCTTAAGATTGCGGATAGTTAGCGATAAAATCCTCAGTTCTTTTATCCCGGTCATCCGGTTTTTATCCCCCAAGACCTCCGGTCTTGCCTTTCATTTGCCGATCCGCCTTTCATCTGCCGATCCGCCTTTTACCCTCCGATCTGCTTTTTATGCCCCGATCTGCCTTTTATGCCCCGATCTGCCTTTTATGCCCCGATCCGCCTTTTATGCCCCGATCCGCCTTTTATCCACTGAGCTTTACTAATATATCTGGAGGAGCGGCTCGGCATGAAAAAGTGTCGCCAAAAACATGGCGGATTTTGGCCTTTGCTGACGCCATATGGTTCCTCAGCCTACAGGTATTTACCACTGACCAACCGCGATCCCGAGCTTTTAAGAAGAACTTCGCCCCCCTGTTTTTTGCAAAAAACTTTTATGGCTTGGTTGTTTTCGGGAAAAAAATCAAAGATAAAATAGGCTGTTTTTCGCTCGTGGACGCAAGGATTTGTAAAAATAATGTGGAAATGTTTCTTCTAGCAGGTAAGAATCTCGAAACTTTCAATTTTATACCGTTTTACTGGCTAAGTTCGCATTTTGATTCCTGAAGTTTACAGAAGTGCGTAAAATTTTTTTTGGAAATTTTACAGTTTACCGTACCGTAGTCAGTACTCTAGGAATTACGAAATACATACGCCATCAAAACATTACTGTAATAAACATTCGATTTATTCGCCATATTTTTTGTTACATTAATTTCAAGGGTGTGGTTAGTTATTAGTAATGTCAACGTATTAGAGTTTCCGGTTAGTGATATATACAAAACAATTTATTACACTGCCCGAGGTTGATCACCCTGGGTGATCAAAGTTCCAAATTCCCTAATTTTCAATATGAATCACCGTCCCATAATAAATTTAATGATTGTTATAACCCAACAAAGTTATTTGACATTTGAATATCTTCTTCTTGCTTCTCCAACGATGGCACTTATTCGCCTAGGTAGACTATTTTGTTCTTCTTCGTCGTCGTTCCCCGTCCTGTCGATGTTCCTTTTACTGGAGTCATCAGCGATTTGGTTTTCGTTGTATCGTACCTCGATTGGAATAAGTTGCTGTATGACTCTTTTTAACAAAACTGGTTTTCTTGTGTCGCTACCGACTTTCACAACAGCTGATCGTATTGCTCCATCTCTTCCAGGTAATAGTTCTACTATTTTCGCCAATTTCCAAAAATTTCTCGAAGTTGAATCGTTTTTGAGTATAACGATGTCACCAACAGATATGTCTGGTTTCTTATCTTGTCTTGACTTTGTCTTATGACTCTCTCGTAAACTTAAAAGATAGTCTCGTCTCCATCTTTCAAGAAATTGTTGCAACAAATGTCGATGATGACGCGATCGTCTTGTGAGCGTTTGATTTGTACTTACGACATCGTAATGTCGACAGTTTGGAACCGTCGAGATTGACCTTCCATTAATTAAATGGGAAGGAGTTAAGGCATAACTTACAGCTTCTTTGTCATCATAAACATACGTTATGGGACGCGAATTGATAACTCTTTCTACTTCAACTAACAATGTGTTCATTTCATCATAGTTGAGCGTTGATCTGCCTAACATTTTCTTAAGAGTTTGTTTCACCATCTTTACCATTCGTTCCCAGTATCCTCCCCACCAAGGAGCTTTAGGAGGAATGAATTGCCACGATATTCGATGATTAATCATATAATTATGCAGTACATTGGATCTGGTAAATCGTTGAAGCTCTTTGGCCGCCCGTTTAAACGTCTGGGCATTGTCAGTCCGAATGGTCGAGGGCAGTCCTCTTCTCGCAGTAAATCGACGAAATGCCAGGAAGAAAGCGTCCACGTTCAAGCTCGTTGTTAATTCCAAGTGTATCCCACGCGTTGAAGCACAGGTAAACAAGCAAATATATGCTTTGTAAGTGGTTTCTTGTGGATTCTCTTTACGTATGAAAAGTGGGCCAGCAAAGTCAATCCCCGTATGGGAGAACGGAGGATCTTCGGATACTCGCGTTTCAGGGAGGTCGGGTATACTTCTCGGGTTGTAGGGAACACCTTCGATCTTTTTGCATAGAACACATGCATGTAGGACGCGTTTTACTGTTTCACGTCCACGTATAATCCAATATTTTTCTCTCAGCGAAGAAAGAGTGATGTTAATCCCACTGTGAAATGTTCGTTCATGATTGTCTATGACGACAAGATCTGTAAAGTGATGTTTTGTTGGCAGGATAATTGGATTTTTTGAACTGTTCGACAAAGGGGCGTTGTTTAGTCGTCCTTTACATCGTAGTATTCCACAGCTGTCTAAATATAATCCAAATTGCGTTACGTAGATAGGTGGAGCTGTTCTCTTGTTTTCCTTTAAGAATTCCATTTCTTTACTAAAGACTTTTGCTTGGATGCTCTTAAGGAAACGGTTCTCTGCTTCATCAATTTCACAGGAGGTCAATTCGTTCACTGTTTTTTCCGTTTTCTGAATTGAACATCGTAAATTTTTAACGAATCGTAAAACGTACGCCGTTATTCGTAACACTTTGCTCAGGTTGTTGTGACGACAACAATCGATGACTTGATCGAGGTCTGTTGTAGCGTAATTTCTGTTGGCATTTACAAGTGAATGACTGACGTTGGGTGGTTCCTTTACGATTTCAACAAATGCTTCTTTGTCGCACGTGACACCTTCGGGAAAGATTGGCCATTCGTTTTTGGCACCGTATAAGAACTTTGGACCATTCCACCAGACTTTACTTTCGAGTAACTCTCGTCCTTTTAAACCGCGAGATGGCAAGTCAGCCGGATTAAGTTTTCCAGGGCAAAATCTCCATTCGTCTTTTGATGATAACAGGAGGATTTCTTCCACTCTATGTCGAACATACTGTTTCCACACTTTGTTATTTTTGATCCAAAACAAAGTTGTCAACGAATCAGTCCAGTATACAGTTTCAATCTCTTTCGTAGATGGCAATGCATTTTTGACAGAGTTGACTAGTCGTACAAGGATTGTGGCTCCTAAAAGTTCCAATCTTGGAATGCTTTGTTGTTTGGTTGGCGCAACTTTCGTTTTAGACGAAATAAGTCGAACCTCAATACTTCCATCATCGTAAATAGATCTCATATACACCACTGCCGCGTAGGCTCGTTTAGAAGCGTCACTAAATCCGTGTAATTGTATCTTTATTGGTTGCTTCTCTACGCTGAAATAACATCTCGGTACTTGAATTTGACTTAAACATTCCAACTGCTCTAGGAATGAAAGCCACTTAAGATGTGCATCTCCACTCAATGTTTCGTCCCAATCGACTTTTTCATTGCATAAATCTTTGAAAAGGATCTTCATCGTGATTGTAAACGGACTCAAAAGTCCCAAGGGATCATATACTTTCGCTGTGATTTTTAAAAGTGATCTTTTTGTTGCCGGAAGTGTTCTGGCGTACTGCAGCAGATCGTCAAAGTTGAAATAAAGTTTGTCTGTTTCAGCGTTCCATCGTGATCCTAAAACTTTAACTTGGACTTCATCATCGGGTGTTGTTGGACCAAATGATGTTTTCACGTAAGACTGGTTTTCTTCGACGACATTCTTTTCAATACTTATATCATTAGTGTCCTGAGATGTATCAACTTCGCAGTTCTGGATCTTCTTCAGGACGGTTTTGGAATTTGAGTTCCATTTTCTGAGATTGAAACCTCCTTTACTCATGATATTCTTCGTATCTTGATACATTTTGAATGCTTTCTCTTCGCACTCTTGTCCCGACAGGAAGTCGTCAACGTACAATGAATTCTTTATAATATCGACTATTTCGCTCGCCTCTGGGTGAGTTTCTTTCAATTTATCAAGGTGGTAAGTGATCGTCGCTCCGAGTATCGCTGGTGAGGGCCGCAAACCAAACACAAGACGACAAAAACGCATTTCTAATATCTCTGAGTTTAAGTCCCCCGGATCTTTCAGCCAAAGAAAGCGTAACATATCTCTGTTCGATGGATCAATTGAAATCATAAGGAAAGCTTTCTCTATATCTGCTGTTAACGCGATGGGGTTCCATCGGAATTTCAACAAAACGTCAAAAAGGTGAGGAATGAAATTCGGTCCCGTCAGCAAGGAATCGTTAAGTGAAATCTTAGCGTCGTCTGGTTTCGCGGACCCATCATAAACTACTCTTAGTTTCGTTGTTTTCCGGTCAGTGCGAATAACACAATGATGAGGCATATAATGAACTCCCACGTCTTCTTTGTTGTTTCCCATGCACTCTTCGATCGGTATCTCCTCTACAATACCACTTCGTTTCTGTTCGTTAATAATATTCCCGTATTCTCGCAATAATTCGGGCTCTTTTATCAATTTCTTCTGTATTGATTTAAGTCTGTTGCGACAAAGTTCGTAATGATTCGATTCTGGCCGACATCCATCTTTCCAAGGTAATCCTACTTCGTATCGCGTTCCATCAAACTTTATGTCTTCTAAAAAATGGTCTTGTTGTGTATCACCGTTTAGCTCGGGATCAAAAATACCGATTGATTCTGTTGTCCAAAACTGCTTTAGACATTCTACCAAGGCATCGTTTTCGTTTGCAGTAAGAAAGTTGTCACTTTCACCCGCGATAATCAGATTTGATGTGATTTTGCCTTCATCTGAAACATATCCATCTGTGGGACCCGATAAAAGCCAGCCAAATTTGCTTCGAACGGCGACAGGACCAGTCTCTCCACGAATTGTATCTCCACTAACCATGTGCCAATAAAAGTCGGAACCGATTAAAATGTCAATATGTGATTCATTATCTTCGTCTATGGGGTCAGCAAGTTCCAGTCCTTCCAAATGAGAATAGTCTATGTTTACTGCGGATGGTAAAGGAGAACAGATCACCGGTACACTTAGCGCAGTCAAATGTATTCGCTCACCACTGGAATTCTCAAGGAGGAGTTCAACATTGTTGCACGTTTGCCTTTTAAACTTGTTGTCTCCAAATGTGTTGAGTTGTATCGATTCGGATTTCTTAGGCTTTAACCGTAGTCTACGTTGCAAATTGTTCGTTATATAAGTTCTCTGACTTCCGCTATCAAACAGAATTCTTACTTTTGCACTTGTAGATCCATCTTCGCTGTATGCTTGTGCTTTCGCCGTCTGTAGTAATACCTTTCCTTTATTTCGATACATTGATGTTGTTGTAACAGTCGGTTTGATCTCTGATTTATCATCGTTCCGTTTTCGTTGAGCATCTTCACCCCCCGATTTATCTTCCTTTGCACTGTCACGAACAGAGAAACAGATTGATTGATGATGTCTTTTGTTACAGTGACGGCAGTTTTTATTTACTGTACAATCCTTAACCTGATGTCCCTTTCGGATACAGTTGAAACATCTATCGTTCTGTCGTAAAATATCTTTCCGCTCACGAGCATCCTTTACTATATCGCATGAAGCAGAATAGTGTTCTCCTTTGCAATACACACATTGTAACTTAAAAGACTCGTTGCTTCTGGCTGTCAAGGCACTTGCTGATCCAGAATTAGGTCTGTTATATGGAGGCGATTTGTTGTCATTAGTCTTGATCCTTTCGCTAGCTTCTCGGACTTCGATTTCTCGTTTTATAGCTTGTAATAACTCATCTATTTTCCACGTTTCGTCGTTCACTTTGCGAGTAATCTGAATGCGAATATCGTTGGGAAGTTTCGACATAATTATTGGAATTAATAGGCTGCCATATTGCTCGGACGACACGCCCAAAGATTGTAAACCTCTAACATGAACACTCACTTTATCATAAAATAATCGCAACGAGTTGACTCGATCATTGCATACTTGTAATTTCAAAAGTTCGTCCATATGTGCAGATATTATAGCTTGTGGTTTAGAAAATCGATCCTTTAAAATCTCTATAGCCGCATGATAATTTAACTCAGTTAAAGGCAGTCCGTGTATTGCTCGTGCTGCGTTTCCTTCCAGTAAGGAATTCAAATAATTGAATTTGTCAATTGTAGATATGTCGTTGTTTTCGTGAATTGAAGCGTTAAAACTGTCCCAAAAACTATTCCATTTCGTTAGCTCACCTTTAAATCGTGGCATCGTCAGTTTTGGTAGTCGAACTTTCGCATATCCTTGCCCTCCTTCACTTTGAGACGTACTTTGCGTTTCTTGAGCGGTCACTTCGACTTGATTGTTTACATTTACTGTAGGCGATTGTTGCATTTGCTGTCTTCGCTTTGCTTCTTTAATTTTTCGTTGACAATCGATAATTTGTGCCACAATCTCTTCTGATTCCTTAACTTCATTGTTTATAGCTGTCAGTTCGCATATATTTAAGATTTCCTGATCGATTTCTTTCAAGGATTTTAGTTTATTTTCCAGTAGAGTATTTATAACTTCGATTCGTCCGCTTTGAATTTCGCTTAAACTGTCCACACAAGTGAGTTCGTTCGCTTCTCCTAATAAATCGTCCACAACGCCTCTGTGACTAATTCGAATCGCTTTTAATCGTTTAAATTTTTTTGCCTCGGCCATATTATATCGTTTCAAGAGTCGAAAAGGGCCCCACGTTGGGCGCCATGTAATAAACATTCGATTTATTCGCCATATTTTTTGTTACATTAATTTCAAGGGTGTGGTTAGTTATTAGTAATGTCAACGTATTAGAGTTTCCGGTTAGTGATATATACAAAACAATTTATTACAATTACAAAGAACGAGAAACTGATCACGTCATCGGACACTGACGTTATTTGGGTACGGTAAAGTGTAAAGTACCCTTTTTTTTGTCAAACGCTGATGCAAAGTCTGTTTATTTATTGGGTATATCGGTATAAACATTTCTGTCTTCAGCATCAGGCACTGACTTTTACTTTAATAGAGCTGTTTTTGATATTGTTTATGTAGACAACAAGTTTTCCTTGATGAATGCTTATGGTCATGTATCCATGATTTAATATTTGCCCATTTGCAGTTTGATACTAAAGTAAATTATATCACTAGACAGTGTGGAACAATCTCTCTGTGCCTGATAAAAACATCTATGCCTCTGTGACCTCTGTTTGCATAGTAATAATTGTAGATTGAAGTGTAGATAAACAGGCAATTAACTAAGCTTGTTTTTGAAATGCAATGTAGTGTCAGTGGTGCATAAGATAACATTTTGGGTCATGCCTCTAAACCCCATAAAATTTACATTTTACTGTTTTTTTTTACTCTTTTTTGAGTAATGTGTTTGGTAAGGTGCATTATGAACCTCATTTCTTATTTTACTGTCCAACACCTGATGGTTATTCATCATGGGGACTGCTGCACGCACAGTGGTTTTAATTATTGCCTTGCATGTTTCTATACATCAATTAAACACAAACAAGGTGGTAAATTTGTTTCTCATTTTATTGCAGATTTTAATGAAATGTACCAAGAACTAGAGCAAAACACTCCCACCCTAACCTATTATGTGTTCTACCATGTACTGTCAACATGGATATATGTTATATTATGTGTAATATTTTGTGCAGTACAACTGTTTTCTTCAAATGTTGCACGAACAATCTGTTATCAATACCACATCAAAATTTAGAAGAGATCAGAAAAGCCCATTTGGACAACACACTAGTGATAGTTATGTCATAATCATAATAGTATACAATGTAGTTTTAGGAATTATTGTAATTTCAGAAAACATCTGCACCACCAATGCAGAGATGGGAGATTCATGTCATCCTCTCAACCATCAGATGATTTAGCATTTTTACGATAGTATCAGCATAATATAATATCCTCATGCCACTACAGGGAGCATACATTGCTCAAGTGGAGTTAGGATTACTCTTGCTAAATGTGGAGTTGGTGTTTTCCTTCAATGACTCATTGTTCGTTTAATAATTACTAAACCTTGAATTTTTTCACTTTAAATATAAACTTTAATATAACTAAGAAGTGTATCACTGCAGATTAGTTTTGTAGTAAACAAGAATACATTATTTAATAAGTTGTTAACAAAATTCAAAATCAGTAGAAATCATAAGGAGAAAAGGAGGGGGAATGCACAAGATGGATAATGGAGAAATGAGAGCTTCATCCTTTCCACCCAATTGGGAATTTAGATTAGGCATCTTAATACTGTACTTTTATTGTCAGCAGTCAATTCCCTCACTCCATATCATACATATTACAGGTAGTACTCATTTCTTGTGTGGAGTATTTATCTCTGTGGAGTGTTGGTAGTGAAAAATTATAGCTACCTTAGTTAATTCAAATAGTTTAAACAAATAATACATCTTTCAGCTGTATTGTTGTGGAATGGTTTTGAGGTAAACAAGTATAATAGTCAGATTATATACTGGTTATTCAAGAAAACACAAGCTTAAACATAGGGGTAAAAGAGAGAGAAAGCTTAACTCAAGCAAGCATACTTTATTTGCAAAAAATACTATAGGAGACTCAAAAACGTGTATGTAAATTGCAAAATATTTGTAAAATGCAAGACTTTCAGTTCTACTATCTACAGTAAACTATAAACATTCAAGACAGTTAAGAAACAAAAAGCCTTGATTTATACAACGTTCACATCAAAACAAGATGCCGAAGGCATGTAAGCAATTTCAAAAACATTAAAGCATGATTGTAAAAACCAGGTATACAAACATAACCATATAACAAATGTTGATGTACAACAAAGCGGACTTAAAAGACAAAAATACTCGTTGCTAAAAATACGTTATACTCAACAAGTTTAGCTGGAAATATTTTGTTTTTTGCTCGTGAATGAGAACTGCAAATTTTTCGGTTTTATACCAATCCAATTGTCCCTTGAAATATTGTTTTTACCAATATATTTCGAGGTTTTTTGTCCTTCCCTGTCCGCGATAACTTGTAAAACTTGCGCATAAGTTTTTCAAAAGTTGGTGAAGCGTCCAGCAAACGTGAAAAAAGCTTTTAAAACCCCCAAAATTTACAGCGAAAACTAAAAGACAAAAAAAAATTTTGAAAAAAAACAAAATTAAAGGGGGGAGTGAAAGATGAGCCTGCTTTACAATTGAGCCCAGTCAGTGGCAAATACCTTTAGGCTGAGGAACCATATGGCGTGGATCTGGCGTCAGCAGAGGCCGAAATCCGCCATGTTTTTGGCGACACTCCGATTACTGAAGCAAGTATAGGAGCCGCTTCTCCAGATATATTAGTAAAGCTCAGTGCTTTTATCCCCCGATCCGCCTTTTATCTCCCGATCCGCCTTTTATCTCCCGATCCGCCTTTTATCTCCCGATCCGCCTTTTATCTCCCGATCCACCTTTTATCTCCCGATCCGCCTTTTATCTCTAGATCCGCCTTTTATCCCCCGATCCGTCTTTTATCCCCCGATCCGCCGCTTTTATCCCCGATCCGCCTTTAATTTTATTCCCCGACCCGCCTTTTATCCCCTCATCCCTATCCGTATCCGCCGCCCTTTTTCACAACCCCTTGTCAACCCCTTGTGTTTTTTTAGTAACAGCAAAATTGATAAAAAAAAAAGGGTACCCTTTTCCGTCTTCGCCACAAGAAAAAATTGATAAAAACGGTACCGTTTTCATGTTTTACAAAGAAATGTAAACGCTCGTTAATGCGACCCTTTTTTTGCAGTTTGCGGAGCAAGTTTCATATGCAGAAAAGCATTGATAAATCAGGCTTTGACATTGCAAACAGGCTTGATATTGACTAAAATGGTGACGAATCAGGGGATCATCGTTGGCAACCATTGAAAAAAGTAAAAACAGAAAAAAGGACAAAGCTTTTTGAATTGTCTAAATTAGCTACTTATGAGATGAAAAATGGTATGCTTTTTTGTCTTTCCTATACCTTTCTTATAAGGAGACAAAAAGACGAATCTGCTAAGCATTTCAGTTTCTACTTCGAAGAATTTTCTGATTTTAGAATTGCTGGAACCGTCCACTGATTTTTGCTCTGGCATAGTTCATTTCGTGATTGCAAAAGACTTGAGGAGATGTTGCACTGTCGAATTATTTTGCCATATTCTGAGGATATTCTGCTGTATTTCAAGTCTTCGCTCACCAGTCGTGTTGCTGAATTCTTGTTTTCGCTTCTGATTTGCGATTTTTTGAGATTTTTCTACATCTCGGTCGGTTGTTCAAAACGAGTTAATGTTTAAACCATGTTTTACTTTCTGTACTTCTACACATCCATGCATTTCAAACTTCAAAAACTAAAACTGCTATTGATCCGGACAAGATTTCCGTAAAAATACTTCGACCGCGATTACAAAGGAAGTTAACCGGGGGTTTAAAACCAAGCTTTGAACAACTGGCTCCTGAAGTGCAAAGTGTGATGGGGATAGGACACAAAAATATCCGATTATCAATAAACTAGCCTGAAATTGCTAAAAATAGCGTTTTAAAGACCCTTTAAAATTAAAGAATTCTTTGAGAGGCCGGAGCATGCCTCCCATAGAAATCTCGCTCCTTCGACGCTCGTTCGCCCCCCCCCCCCAGTTTTATCACCCTGGCGACGGCACTGATTGACTCAAGTAAAATTCAAATCTTCAAACTGTATAATAATTATCATGTATTAATTAAGCTCATTAGTACTTGGTATTGCTCCGTTAGTAAAATCTAATTAGTATCTCTTTCAGTTTCAATTGTAAAGTAATAGATTATTTGTCCTCTCTCTCCTAAAGTAGAAAGCGTGCAGCCAGGTGAAGAAAGGCAACATACGTGGCATTGGATTTGATGCAACTTGTTCTTTAGTTATTATTGACCAGAGTGGCAATCCTGTGTCCGTATCACCAGACCAGGCAGAGAAAAGGAATATTATCCTATGGCTTGATCATAGAGCAGTGAATGAAGCAGAGATCATTAATGCTACAGGACATGATGTACTTAAATATGTTGGAGGGAAAATTTCTCCTGAAATGCAGGCGCCCAAAATTTTATGGTTAAAGAAGAACCTAGACAATGAAAGATGGAACAGTATTTCTGCCTTTCTTGACCTACCTGAATTTTTAACATTTAAAGCCACTGGGCATGTTACAAGGTAGTTGAATTGTAGCGTAAACACTGTGTATACAGAAAAAAATTTATTTAATATACTATACAAAGTTTTACTGAGAAATGTTAATAAGAAACGAAAGAAACAACACGCTTTTAATGGTTGATATTTTTTCTTAATCATTACTCCAAATTCTTATTATTTTTTTTTGGGGGGGGGGGGTTAAATGTAAATTATACAAATGTTTTTGTAGTATAGCTTACGGTAGGAGGGATTTATGTCATGTATAAAGGACCCAAAGATGCGCACCGTGCGATTGCTTTATATGACACGAATCCCAATTTTCCAGGTATTTAACTAACTTAATTTGTTTTTGAGAAGGCTTTTCAGCAGAATCATTCGACTTTAAACAATTTAAGTCGACATTCGTCAACATTTTCCCACAAGTTTCATCTAATTATTTATTCAAGGTAAATACCTGGATATAGCCCGTGATACATCAAAGAAACCCCACTAAAAAATAAACTAATCAGCAGTAACTACCGTATATAATATTGATATGACATATTTATATGTTATAGAAATTAAAGTGATTGCGTTGTTTTAGGTCTTTATGTTCAGTTGTGTGTAAATTTACCTACATGGGACATTCCTCACAGAATATGAATGGTAACTAAAATAATTTCTGTATTGTCCCAACCATAGTATAGCGAATAATGAGTAGGGCCACTCTGCAGTGCAACATGTTTCCCTATTTTTATGCAATTAACTTGCCAGAATAATGGCAGAACAGCCAGTAGTTCAGCATTTCTTTTACCCAGAAAAGGCAATTGACTTGCCAGAACCTGCATAATGAACATGCGTAATGCGACATGCGTGGGGACACAAACTTCAAAGGTTCCGACTCGAGTGGTCCCAACTTGAAAAGCACTTGGTTAGAATTGAAGACAACATTTTATTTATATGCCGTATGCACGATGCTTTAGGTGATTCAGGCTGGATTCCCTCGTTTTGGCGTGATATTGGTTTATCCGAATTTGTGGACGATAACTTTGAAAGATTGGGTAGGAGATTGGAAGATAAATGATTAGCTGAAAGATTAGGCCGGTGTTATGCTTTTATTCATTCATGTGACACAAAGTATCAAAACTTTAAAAGTGTAAACGACCTTACTAAAGAATAAGGTATTGGTGAAGGATATTACAATTCTGCATTATTTTTTTAAGGTGGCACCTCAGTTTACGCTCCTGGAACAAAACTTGCTCACGGTTTATATACAAAAGCTGCACTCGATCTTGATCTTCCAACTGGGTTACCAGTGGCTACATCGATAATTGATGCTCACGCCGGTGGACTGGGTATGATATGCTCATTTCACATTAACGTAGTCTTCCATGTCTTGATTGTATTACTCCATTTTGAAAAAGTGAAATCGATTTTAACAAAATTATGGAACTTTTCAGCAGCTGCCATTCATCTTAACTTTTCAAAAAAACGCGTTTTAAGCATTGCATGAAACGAAAGCTCGATAATTAGTGTTTAGAAATACAGTATATGTTCCGTAAAAGTATTAGTTAGAAAAATAGTTCACTTTTCCATTGATGAAAATGATGCTTACAATAATTTAGGGGTAATTGGCGCAACTGTTAAGGACAAATTGTCGTGTGAGTCAATCACGTCGAGATTAGCGATAGTATCTGGAACTTCAAGCTGTCATATGGCGGTATGTTGTTTCCAACTTTAATACTCAGGTTAATAGGGGTTTTAAGTGAAGCGTGATGCAAAAAACTGTCCTACCACTGGGAACGAAATTGCACCAAAATGACGTCATAATGACTTTAGTGGTTTTACCCAGAGTTAAATTGAGTCAATGAGCGTAAAATACATCTCATCAGTGACGTCATTTTGGTGCAATTTCGTTCCCAGTCATAGGACAGTTTTTTGCCTCACCGCCACGTATTAAAACGGTCAAATAATTCCCTTGGCATCATGTTTTTTAAAAACTAAAATACTCTGCGATAATCGCCGCAGAAAGAAGTCTGTAATTCTAAAATATAAAATTTCGTGTCATATGCACTTTAAAGAATCTGCAACTAGTGCAAGCGAGAGTAGTTGAGTCCTCGTTTGGAAAACGTCTGAAATATTAACAATTTTTTTCCAGTCTGTTCACGTTTTCACATCTGACTTTACACCGGACGTTTCCCAAATTCGTTAGCAAATTCCTAGTGTTTGCATTTAAAATATATAATCACCTCCACGGATGAGCCTCGAGAATTTTTCGTTGTCGACATAGAGTTATATAACAACACGATACTCAGTCAATGAGCGTTCAGAATTTACGAATGCTACATTATAATCCATATTGTGAACTTGGGCAGTTGATCAGTGACGACGACCAGCATTTAAAAATATGTAGTTGAAATAAACAAACTTTGCATGTATTTATCACGCATAAGGGACTGCGGAAGATCGGTGATTGGAAGGGCGTTCAGATTCCGCCTTATTATTGCGGGAATTAGTAGAGTGTCTATTCCGGAAGTAAAAAAGACGGTTCGTTAGTAAAGCAAAAAAACGTTCAAGTTATGTGACGTCACAGTAAAGGTATGTACCGTGGCGTGGTCATGTTGCGCATCTGAATGAATGGCTTCCATTTTAACGACAAACGTCACGACTACAAACGTAAACAGACGCGTGAAAATATATTTGCGGTTGTCTAAATGCCTTTGACAAAGATTCACGATCGATTATAATATTATGTATTTGCGTTCAAGCGGAAACCGCAAATATGTTTTCACGCGTTTCTTTAGGTTTAGAGTCGAGACATTTGCCGTTTGAAATGGAAGCCATTCAGATGAGAAACATGCCCACGTCGCGCTACATTCTTTTAGTGTGACGTCACATAACTGGAACGTTTTCCGCTTTACTAATTGTTTTTTTTGCTCTTGGAAAAGACACTCAAATGATTTTGGTAATAATTTCTTTTCAAATTGTTTGTTTTTTTTTTCGTTTTGTGATTCCGAATATATGAAAATGCCCCCCCCCCTTAAGTACGGATCTTCCGTAGTCCCTGGTGATATAAATTGAGACTCCTTCACGGCCATGATTTCCTTTGTGTTTTCCTCAAGAGTTATTAATGTGTTTCTTATATAAACTTTACAATTATGGACGAACTTTCTGAGAGAATTTAAATGTTTTAAAAATTATGTACTTGACAAAATTTCTGGTTTAAAGCCGAAACGTTAAAACATTTGTTCGCGCTCATACATACACAAATCGGTATACAAGTCACATAAATCAATTAGGAAGTTTTTAATTTGTTTTAAACTAGGGATATTGGCAAATATGTTTTCTTTTTGTTTTATCGATAAGAACTTTTTAACTTACTGTAATATCCAATGCTAATGCTGCATGTGTTTCTGAAATATTGAAGGAAAAATGAGACTAACTGTCCCCCATCTTGTTTTATAATTGGGTGTATTTTGGTCTCGTTACAAGTAAGGTATATACACCTATATATATTATAAAACGTACTGTCAATTAGTTAGATCCCAATCAAATTTTCTTGAATACTTTGTAATCTACTTACTAAAAAATATAACATACAAAACTAGATGTAATGTTAACATCAATCCAAGATGGCGAATTGGCAGTGTACTTGGTCTTCTGTTTCTTGCATTGAATTGTTTTCTTCATTGAATTAAGCATGTTATCAGAAATTTAACAGCAGATATTACATTTTAGTACAAAGGCTCTTATCAATGAGCCAAAAAGAGAATACATTGCCATATCTTTTTATTATACTTACAATGTTACGTTTTATAATTTATCGATTGCTGTCCAATTACGCTGCTGTCCAACCGGCATTGACATTCACCAATTTTGTCATGCAGTTCTCAAGATCGTGAACAATATTACGAAGTTGATTACGATCAATTATTTGCCAATCAAATTAAGCCAAACTTGGAACGTAGTTGCTAACGAACTTACGAACCATTCAGTAAAAAAAAAGAAATTAGCAGAAAGACTGGTATTATGCTCGGACTTACACTTGATGTTTCTTTTCCCCTGACATACTGCAGATAAGTGAAGAGCCTTTGTTTGTACCTGGAGTGTGGGGTCCCTACTTTTCAGCCATGATCCCAGACTTATGGTTAAATGAAGGTGGTCAAAGTGCCACAGGAAAATTAGTAAGTATACCATAGATCAACCTTAACAATTGTTGTCTGGCCTTGAAGATATCATGCTTAATTGAAGTACATCTCAATCTTAGATTTTGTTAAAGGCACATCCATTTACTAACTTTTAGCTTCATAAGCTTTATTGCTTATTTTGGGTAAAACATGACCGCACGAAACGTGCGCGAGGCTGCGCATGCATATATTGTGGGAGCGTGAAGCTGCGCACCCTCATTAAAATACTGTGCTCTGATTGGTCGATTATAGCCGTGCTTTGATTGGTCGATTATGGCCGTGCTTTGATTGGTCGAGCAACTATATGCAACTATGCTTGTGACGTCATGCATCGACAGTTACAACCAAATGGAAATTAGGTTTGCTAAATGTCTTATTCATGCAGGGTGTAGGCCAGAAAACCAAAGTTAAGTCCATATTGGCTAAATTGGAAGGTAATGTTGTCTGAGTGCAACAACACATGCAAATATAAAGGAGTGTGAAGACATTGACGTTTTGACTGATACACAAGATGTACTTGATGTACTTAAGAAAGGGCATGCCCGAAACATTGGAAATAAATTGAAAAATACCATAATGAGAATATATTGTTGTTTTGAATATATTCCAGTATATTACTGCAGTTAATACCTGTTTCTCTAGCGACACTATGAGCTCACTGCGGAATGAACCGGTATATAGTGTAAACACAAAGAATTTTTTGATCGGAATGAAAATTAGATTAATCCAGTATGAAAAGTAATCCGGTATATTGTAAACGAGGCCTGAGTACATCAACAATACAGTACACTAATTAAATATAACGTTAAATTGACAAAAAATATTTCAATTTGATATCTTAATAATATTCTTTATAGCAACCACCTTTGTCTTTGGCATTTCAATTTGCCTGTCTAACAATCAACGCACACCGAGCATTAATCCTTTTGGTTAGAAAATTACATAGTGTCTCATTTATTTTAAAAATCGATATGCCGGTTAAGTGCCCTAAATTGAAATCTCTATGCGATTTCTTTGTCGGTGTTCGTCTATACTCCATTAAACTCGCTTTGCGTGCGAATGATGCGCTCTCACATATGGTACATAAAAAGTTCATCACGCTGTACATAAAATCACGTTCGCGAGTTGAAATCTCGATTGACTATTTAACCACTCTAGTGATTTCGATAATATTAGATGATAGGTCTACCACCTGAACATTCGTTTTGGATGAAACAGACTGTAGTGGTAAGTTTTATTAGGTATTTTGCACGATTATAGATTTCGCTCTTTCTATATCAGTATATGTCATTGAACACTCTTTTGTATTTCGCAATTAACACGTCTAATTGTTTTAGTATAAATTTCCAGGTGTTTACAAATAATAATCAATACAACTTCATAAAACTCATTTCAAATTTATTTAGCGCTGCTCTTATGGACAACAAACTAGTAGTAGTAATTTCAGTCTTTCTTTCGTGCTGAGACGTATAACTTGGAAAATGGTGTAGTAAGTTCAGCTTGCTTGTGAAACCACTATTAAATAAACGAACTTTTTGTGTTTATTTTCGCTATAAATAATTTGTTTACCTAATGTAAATTTCAGACCAGGCATTGTGTCGCATTGCGACGAAGCCAGTTTTTTTTCCAAATAAAAGCACGTAAAGTTTAACATTTACCCTGAATATTTTTAAACCATATTTGGTTGCCTTTTTTGTCTTTTCCGGAATACTATTTTCTTTCATTTTCGAAATTCTTCTTCTGTTACTACGGCAAAATGAGAAACCATTTTGAAAAAAGCAAAAAGCTATAGTCACTGACCTGTGACTATCACTTCATAGACAGTGAATCTTGACCAATCAGAATGCAGGAAAATCAATAGTCACTTGGAAATTTATACGAACACGTTTATATTTTAAAAAATATATGCATGTTATCATAGATCGACCATGTTCTTGAAACTCATCCTGGCCTGAGCGAAATTGTAGAAAAAGCAAAACTAAGGTTTGCATAAACAATTGTTTGCGTAATAAGATTTATTTTCGTTTATAAATATAATTATTGTTCCCCGCGCTAAATCTTTAATAGGCTGAATAGCCTGATATTTCGTATAATTTTTTTTTGACCTTGTTGTTAAAGTGGGTGTACGCTATATGAAGAAATGCACAGTATTCTTGAAGAAATCGCCCAGAGTAGAGGGGAACATTATGCTTTTGTTACTAAAGACTTCCATGTGTATCCCGATTTCCATGGCAACAGATCACCAATTGCCGATCCTTCAATGAAAGGCATGGTAAGTTGGAATATACTGGTAGCTATTATAATTATATGATGTATAAATATATTAAGACATCGGACATCTTTTTAAAAATAAATTAATGAATTGTCATGTAGGGGTAGAAGATCAAATAAGTTAGATAACCAAGTTTGTAAAAGAACACAAAACAACAAATTTGTGGCATGTACAGTACTGTGGGCAAGGAAGTGCTCGCAACGTGTGGTGGCTCTCGCTAACCTAAGTTTTTGTAGAGGAACAGGCAGACCCCTAGAGTCAGAGGAATACGCATTTCTCTGCATGATGTCAGTGAATTGAGTCCAGATGGTCTAGGAACCACCCTTGGTGTACCATACTGAGACTCAAAACTTGAAAGAGCGTGCAAAAACTGTAGGTTTCATGTGGACCCCTAGATAACGGGGGAACACGCGAACCCCAATAAGGCTCGTGATCTCGTCGATGCTTCAATGACTATAAAAAGGTGTTTATTTCAGCTAAAATACCGTGAGTCGGTAACATTTGTTTCTTTTGAATTATATATATATATATATATATATATATATATATATATATATATATATATATATATATATATATATATATATATATATATATATATATATATATATATATATATATATATATATATATAACAATAGTTTGTGTTGGGTTATAAAAACCAATTATAAAGTGCTCAATGGATTTCCAGAGCATAATCAATCCCCAAGAATTAATTATTAATCAATAATTAATAATTAAAAATTAATACTAATTAATATTAATTCTTAATTCTTAATTAATATTAAGAATTCGATCCCCAAGAATTGCCTGACCGAGTCTATTGTGTACCAAGCCACAGTGACCACATCTGATAATCGACCTCCCGAAACATATGTAGGACTAACAGAAAACAAATTCAAATTACGATACGCCAATCATAAAACATCATTTCGCAGCATTCTAAAGCAGAACTGCACAGAACTAAGTAAGCACATCTGGGATCTGAAGCAAAGGGGTATTGAGTATTCAATCAGATGGAGAATCCTTAAGCGAGCGAAATCGTACAGTAATATATCTAAAAGATGCAACTTATGTCTATGGGAGAAATTTTTCATTATCTGTAAACCGGACATGGCTACACTTAACCGACGAAATGAACTTGTCTCTACATGCAGACATGCTAATAAATTCCTACTAAAGAACTTTAGGTCTTAATTACGAATATCCCACTTGAGGTGTAAATTGATATGTAAAGATAATAATCGTTTAACCGTTTGTACATAATTTAAAAGTTCGTTACTCTATAGATCATATAACTTAGGCTATTTGTCTGAAGAGTGCTATACTAAGTGTAGTACGAAACTAAATAGTAATGAATATGCCTTACACAACTTGCTAAGTCTTTGTGTCTTATTTGTATATATATACATATATATATATATATATATATATATATATATATATATATATATATATATATATATATATATATAACTATATATATATATATATATATATATATATATATATATATATATATATATATATATGTATATATATATATATGTATATATATATATATATATATATATATATATATATATATGTATATATATATATATATATATATATATATATATATATAATTTATTTATACGACTCAACAAATTCCACTAGGCATCTTTATTACTAACTAGTTTCGTACCACAAGATGTGGCACTCATCAGATAAAATAGCCTAATAACTATTCGTTAAAACTTACAATATTTATGTACAAATGGTTAAGACTTTAAAATTTTAATCCTATTTACAGAGCACGCAAAACAATTAGTATGGTATTTGATAATCTGACAGGACGCGGAAATATCAACAACATTATAATAAAGCGCAGACAGGTCAACATTGCGCGGAATATTCAAATATATTGTTATTTAAATGTCTTTTAAAAGAAATTTCTTATAATGTCTGCACGATGAGACCAGTTCGTTTCGTTTGTTCAGAGTAGCCATAGTCGGTTCACATATGATAAAGTATTTCTCCCACAAGCACAGGTTACATCTATCTGAAGCTGGGTTATAAGATCTAGCACGTTTGAGGACGGCTATTTACCGAGTTAGGATTCGAGTTGGGATTCGAGTTAGGATTCGAGTTGGGATTCGAGTTGGGATTCGAGTTGGGATTCGAGTTGGGATTTGAGTTAGGATTCGAGTTGGGATTCGAGTTAGGATTCGAGTTGGGATTCGAGTTAGGATTCGAGTTGGGATTCGAGTTAGGATTCGAGTTGGGATTCGAGTTGGGATTTGAGTTAGGATTCGAGTTGGGATTCGAGTTAGGATTCGAGTTGGGATTCGAGTTAGGATTCGAGTTGGGATTCGAGTTGGGATTCGAGTTGGGATTCGAGTTGGGACTCGATGACATTTTATAAAATATGCCGGTATATCGAAGTAAATACTGTGTTTTTGTATCGAGAATAACCTCTAAAGTAATTCCTAATGGCCAGATGCAAAAAAGCGTAAAGGCTGTGATTGGAACGTGTTAGGTTGCAAAGCTTTAATCTTTCACTCTCATATACATATACATATACATATACATATACATATACATATACATATACATATACATATACATATACATATACATTGTTGGGTTACGGGTGTTGAAAGAAGTGTTATTGGGTAGTTAATATCATTAGCCATAGTATTGTTTTTATTGGTTGGATTGTTACGTATTGTCTTAAGTTGAAGGTATATAGTAGGGATTTCAATGTGTCGGTTAATTGTATTGGCGTCTATACTGTACCATGCCTCTTTGAATTCACGTGCGTGTTTTGTTTGTGCTCGTCCAAGTAGTTGGGTTTCTGTCCAGTTGAAGGTATGACAGTTGTCATATGTGTGTGCTGCAGGTAGTGATAAATGGTCGTGTCGTTTTATGGCGTTTTTGTGTTTCGTTATCCGTGTTTCAATTTTCTTCGAGGTTTGACCTATGTATCGTTGTGGACTGTCTCGGCAAGGTATCATGTATATCGCATTTTTCGTTTGTTTTGTCGTTGTTTTGTCTTTGTGTTTTGTGAAATATGACCTGAGTTTATGTGTCGGTTTGTGAGCTATGTCAATGTTGAAAGGTCGTAATAATCTGGCGGTCATTTCAGATGTATTGTTTATGTAAGGTAGAGTTATTCTTGTTCGTGATTACTTAGGTTGTTCGTTTGGTATATTATTGTGTGGTTTGTTCCGTATCTTGGTTAGTGTCTTGTTAATGAAGTTTCTAGGGTAGTTATTTTTCATGAAAGTTGAATACAGGTATTTTCGTTCTGTTCGTTTAGCTTGTTCTGTGTTGCAGTGTGTATCTATTCGGTTAAATAAGCTGCGTATGCAACTTATTTTGTGTTGAGTAGGATGGTTGCTGTTAAAATTCAGTATTTGGTCAGTGTGCGTTTTCTTACGCTAGACCTGTGTGTTAATCGTGCCCTCATCAGTTCTTGTCAACAAAACGTCAAGGAAAGCAAGTTGGCTGTTTTCTTCCTCTTCCTTTGTGAATTTTATGTTCTCTATAGTGTTGTTTATAGTATGTAAAATGCCATCAGTCTTGTCTTTCTTAAAGGAGCAGTGTCACATTTCACGCATATTTTATTCAGTTCTTTATTTTCTCGCTATTTTACAAATTTCTTGAAGATTCAGTTCGATTAAAGCACATAAATAGCATTATTTTTACCTTCTTCTGTATTCAAGAGACAACAGATGTGCGGCGAAATCACTGCAATTCCAACGGTTACATCCCGCCTCGATTTTTGCATTCTCCATGCTTTAAATACATTGTATACCAAATAAATTATTTTGCGTTTATTGTCGCATAATTTCCTTCGACCTTTGTCATTCTGTTGCTTTTTATCATCCGGAAATATCGAATTTCAGACCATGCTCGCCCTCCTTTAAGGACGCCATCTTGGATTCCGAACTTGAAAACGTTGGCCGAACGCTTTCAAGTTTATTATGCACAGAAGCATATGCGTAAAGTATGACACTGCTCCTTTAACTGCAGCAAGGATGTCGTCTACGTATCTGTTCCATGTTTTGATGTCGTTGTTGTTAGTAACGGATCTCGTTTCTAGATCTTGCATGACTGCTTCAGCAAGAAAACTAGAAAGAGGAGATCCCATAGGTGTACCTGAAATTTGTCTGTAGTAACAGTTTTGGAATGAAAATTCAGTGGAGAGACATAGGTCGAGTAGCTCAAGAATGTCGTGTTTGTCTAGTTTGGTTCTGGTTTGCGATGATTCGTCGTTAGTGAGTAGTTCATTTGTGATGCGTTTGGCTGTGTCTAGTGGTATTGATGTGAACAGAGAAACGACGTCAAAAGATATCAAAATTTCGTCAGATACAAGTTTAAGATCTTTATTATTAGTAAGGAAGGAATTAGTGTTGTTAATAGTGTGAGGTGATGTTTTGACAAGAGGCTGAAGGATCATAGCAAGATATTTTGATAACTCGTATGAAGGTGATCCTGGGAGGGAGACAATAGGTCGTAGAGGAATGTTTTCTTTATGGATTTTCGGTAGTCCGTAAAATTTAGTAGTGGATGCTTTGTTAGGTCGAATTAAACTTAAACTTGAACCTGACGAAATTTTGATATCTTTTGATGTCGTTTCTCTATTCACATCAATATCGCTAGACACAGCCAAACGCATCACAAACGAACTACTCACTAACGACGAGTCATGGCAAACCAGAACCAAAGGAAAATTCACAAAGGAAGAGGAAGAAAACAGCCAACTTGCTTTCATTGACGTTTGTTGACAAGAACTGATGACGGCTAAATAACACTCATTCTGCACAAACGTTTTCGCTTTTATTAGAAGCTCCTCAGGTGCTGAATACTTAGTTAGAAGTGTTTATATATATATATATATATATATATATATATATATATATATATATATATATATATATATATATGTATATTAAAAATATATATATATATATATTAAATATATATATATATATATATATATATATATATATATATATATATATATATATATATATATTAAAAGAAACAAATGTTACCGACTCACGGTATTTTAGCTGAAATACACACCTTTTTATAGTTATTCTGAATCCATATGCGCCGTTTTGTTGCTCGCCTCGTTCAAGATAACTAACAGTTATCCTACGAACTCGAGTCGTATATGAGCTGATAACCGACGAGGTGCGCAGCAGCGAGCTATCGCTCGTATAGCTACGATGAGAGTGGGTAGGATAACTAACGTTTATATTTTTTAAGAGTTTAAATCTTTTGGAAAAATTTGTTTGAAACATAATTTTAAGTAACGATGAGTAGTGTTTTGTGCAGAAGATGAAGAAGAAGAAGTTGTTTACATTGCTAAACTGACTAATAAGTATATTTATTAAAATGTAACTGCATTATATACTAAATATTTAAAATGTTTTTAGATAACTGGTGTATCGTTATCAAAAGATATCAAAAGTTTGGCAGTTTTGTACCTAGCTACAATACAAGCATTGTCGGTAGGTACTATATAAAATTTTTTGGGTGGAGGGCTTTTCTGTCATGATCACAAGTGATAAGTTTACCTGTGCATTCATTTCTAAAAGTCACGTGTCTATAAAAACGTTGAATCTTCAATGAATCTTCAATGAATGTTTGGTCGTAAGTTTAGAAGGCAGCTGATAGACCTAGTAGAGAATCTAATATGATAAATATAGATACATATGAAGTCTATATACATATGAAAGCTAGAGATTTGAGCACGCGGGTGCCTTAAAAATAGGATTAGATGTTTCGGGTTCGTTCACACGCAGCCTATTCCTTGTATGGCTTTTGCATGCGAATAGTGCATTCGATACCTGCGTACATGCGAGGGAAAACGTTAGAAATAGAAGTTTTGAAATCAAATTTACGTGCGGCTATCCGAGTACTATCCGATGGATAAGCGAAGGCGGAACGGTAGGATAGCCGTTGTCAAAAGAACAGACGCCCAAAACAAAAAAAATTGATTTCAAAACTTCCATTTCGAACACGTCCCCTTTAGAAAATTGTAATCTAATAATTGTAATCTGAAAACATCATATAAATATTGTTTTCCGATATTTTAATTAACAAGGATTTTATAATATTTTCAGTGTGGGACGAAGCAAATTATAGAGCATTTAAATTCATCTGGTCATGATATCAAAGCAATGTTTATCTGTGGTGGGCTTTCAAAGAATTCCCTTTTCGTTCAGTGCCATGCTGATCTCACAGGTATAGTAGAATAAGAATAGATTATAATTGTTGAATTGAAAACAAGTTCATGTACAAACAAGTTGCTTTACTTTAACCTTAAATCTTCTACCGATCTCAAAGGTCTTCCTTTAGTCCTACCTCGCGAAACAGATTCGGTACTGGTAGGATCCGCAATTCTAGCAGCGTATGCTGCCGGTGATTTCAAAACTATGAAGGTACGTGCATATGTGTGTATCTACTTATCCTAGTATGTACTCTATCGAGCCGACAACGACTGTTTTGGTTTATATATGCAGGGCTGTACGATGCTCATACTTATAATTCAATCAGCCTTTGTATTTGTTTTTCATTTATTTCTACCTGACTGTTTTTCAACTTCAAGTTTCCGTTAACCGTATATCATTTGAATCTCGTCCAATCTGGGACAGGTCTTGCTTGTATAGTAAAGCTTTTAGTATTGAAGCATGCAGTCAAAGCTGTTGGATTTTGTTGCTTTCTTATTAAATAGCGTTCACTTGATAGAAACAATAATTAGTTTTAAACGAGAAAAGAAAATAGGTATATTGATTCAGGCTACGTATCATGTGTTTCCTCAGACGATTTGTATAATCAAATATTAGATACATTGTGGGATAAATTTATAATATTATTCCGTGATAAATAACATAATTATAGTTAATTATTCCATTGTACGTTTATGTCAAGCAATGAAAATTTACGAAAGTAATTAATTGATTGGTTGTTCATATACGAACGAAGAATTTGATTATGTAGTATTGTGAATGTATCTTTCTAGGAAGCAATGGCTGTCATGAGCTCTGCTGGTAAAGTCATTCATCCTAATTGCAAATTGAAGAGGTAAAAATAATAAAATATAAAGTCTGAGTAAAAAAAATTATTATACAGGATTCAGTTAATAAGTACTGTTTTTAAAATAATTTTGTAAATAAGCTATAACAAGGTTTGAACTATCAAAAAGCTAAACACCATCGTCGGGTTGAAATATTATTTTCCAACCAAAATTATTATAATCACAATAAATTAATGTGAATTGTAAATGTTTCAGATTTTATGAAAGAAAATATCAAGTATTTAAGAAGATGAGCGAGGATCAACTTCAGTACCGTACGATCATGACATTATAGTTTACTGCATGGGCAGTATGCCAACCCAACCTTAATCGCAATCAAACTTTTGATTATATGGCATTGATTAGTTTTGCATATGTGTTAGTATACCCATGCTGCAATTGCTGCTGAATGACTATCCGTTAGACATTTATGATCTGGCCATGTGAATTTTGAAGTGTTATAATTTGAAGTGTGCATATGGTGTTTCCTCGTAAATTGATTATAAATTTTCCAGGTTCAGAGTTGCAAAAAAGCCACGAGTATGCGGGTATTACCCGTGTGGAAGATTTGCAAAATGGCAGTCACTGAGGAAGGTTTTATGTCAACACACTGTACGTAATGTAACCTAGACACTAAGTAAGCAAAAATTAATAGATGATGATCTATTCCACAAATCATGCCTTCTTTTTGAAAAAAAATAGTAATCAAGCCTGGAGGAAGGTTTAACGCATTTTCAACGCATTTCATTGAAAAAATCGATATTGTTAAAGAAAATGGTCGTCGTCCGGGGATAGTTCAAAGTTTTTTAAGTCACAATGTGGCCAGTTTCTAGTAACGTGCATGGTAGCTATTTTCAAAATTTGCCACAGAACTAAGCACAAGATTAGCAAAGAGATTCTTGCCAAAGCGAGAAGATTTAGATGGAATGTCTGCCAAGACACAAGTTGCAAAAGGAAACTATACAGTATGAACAAACTATTAAGAAGTTACAAAGTAAAATTACCACACAAAAGGAATTATATGCATACTGATGAAACACTGTACCAAAAAGAACAAGTCATCATCTCTGAAGGAAGAAATACAAATACCGAGCATGACAAACAAGTCTGCCGTAGCACATGAAAGAGATTCATTGATATTAGCTTTTTTGATAATCGGTAAAGAAAATTTGAGAAGCCATGACCAAGATCTTGAATGCGGTGAAACCTGAACCAATTGTGGAATCCACTGCAAGGTATGTCAGCAATCCTAGTTGTGTTTGTCGAAACTGTTTCTCTGTTCCGGGAGATAGCTCATTAAATCCTGATAATGAGACTAATGGAAGCAATTGCATTGAAAATAGAAAAAGCCCATAAATTATATGAGTCAAAGCATGATGAAGCAAGATGAAAATAGAATGACAAAAAAGACAAAGGAGTCGAGAAATCATTAAAAAACCGGGCAAGAAAGTGAAGAAAATATGCATGGAGACATAGCGCAGATCTGTTATAGTAAGTGATTCTATTGTGAAAGGGTTGATCAATACAAGCTGAGCAGAGCCTCAAAACAGAATATTGGAGTACGGCGTTTTCCTGGAGCTGCAGTTCGTAATACATAAAGGATTGCATAAAACCAGTTCTAAGACGAAACCTAGACAGCATAGTTTTACATGTTGCAAATAATGATGCGATAGGTAATGTAAAGTCATGGATGATATTGACTCTTTGTGCTAAGGAGTCAAAGAAAAAAATCCAGAGCCAGAGGTTGAAATTGTGCTGCCTGAGCTAACAACAATGGATATAGAGGATGATCCTCATGCCAAAGAGATTGTAACTGAAGTAAATACCCTCATAGCAACAAACATGTATATAATCAACCATCAAAATATTATTAGTCGATCACTGAACAAATCCAATTTGCACTTGAGCAAATTTGTCTCAGAAAGTTTTGTGTATTCGAGTTCTGGCATTTAGCGACAGTTTTAGTAACAATGGCGTGCTGGTATCAGTGGAAGGTTTTCCACATTGTAATTCCGTACAAATTTTGGGAAATAATATTTCTAGTTCTGACTTAAACGTTTTGAAGGTTCTTAAATGTTTCAAAGTCGGTCGTCTTAATATAACGTCGCTTATTAGCTATAAATGTGCCGATGAACTGAGAGTGTATATGAGAGATGAACCATTTGATATATTAAGTATAAATGGAAGTCGTCTGGACGGAAATGTATGACTACATGAGTGACCACAGTTTAATTTATGTTTGCACAAAAGTGTCTTCTGTTAGGAAAGAAATAAAATCGAAAGTTTAAGCCACAACATTTTACTAGTGATCTAAAGAAAAAAGCGGTTAAGAACAATTCTCAGTGGTATCTATTCTCTATATTAAAGGGAAACAGCAATAATTATATATTTTTATGGGCTTATAAAAAATATCCGAAAAAGAGTTGACACATAGCTCAGACAAGCAAGTATCCCTGTTAAACAAGAGAATTGGTATCAATTCCTTTGAACTGTCGGATATGAAGCTCCTTAACCGTAAAGTTTGGCTTTGGAAAATACAATTTACACTGAATGGTTATATGACCAGATAGAGCCTAGTAGATCAGATAGATTTTAGTCACTTACCACATCCTTAATTGATCTAGATATAACACGATCTAAGGTATGTAAACTTCATCAAAGAACAAACCCATCGGGCATGAGGGCAGTCGATATACTGCAATCAACTTCAATATATGCTTGATTTTGAATCGTTCCATTCCACTTAGCAAATTCAAAAGACTTAAACTGATTAGCATGAGTTAGCTTAATACTAAGCAGGTCTTTGTACATTATTGCTTCACCTTCTCTGGGTGAATTTTCAAAATAAAAACCTTCACAAGATAGACCTGCAAATTTTTCAAACTACTTTTTCAAATTTTTCAAGTGCTTGTGTATCAACTACGGTGTTTTTTGCAAAATCCAAAAAAAATATTTTGAAAACTCAACAGAAAGAAAGTGCAAGAACCCTTAATCAAACGACACAATTAGCAATGCTCACCTTTTGTGAGCAGGTCGTAAAAGTTGCAAGTTTGGGTAAAAAATCATTGAATTTTCATGACATGATTGACTGTTACTTATTAATGCGACGTTTCAACACCGAAATGCATATTTTTGGTGAGTATTTATGTAGAAAAATTTCACAATGTAATCCGAATTTTCAACCAATCACGTTTAAAATTTCATCTTCTCTTTTGATAAAGATAATCGTCAAAAACTTGCCACCAAATCTGCCGGTTTTGTGAGAAATTATAAGGTTATAAATGAACGTTAGATACCGTTGACTGTCAGTAATTATTTCAGAACTTTAACTTATATGACAAGTACGAACACGATAATATAAGATCGTATTGAGAATTTGAAATGCATACGATCTCATATGCACAGATAATTGTCCTTGTTTTGCAGGCTATTTTAGCACAACTGAAAAAAAAGATTAGAATCGTGTTACTATTTTGTTTGTATATTGCCTGGTTTTAGCCGATTATCAGATACGTCAGTAAAGTTAGCACACCATGGTCTTGACTGCCTACAATGAAGCCAAACAGGTGTGAGAGTGCACGTGTGAAACATTATTTAGGTGTGACCAATTCCCTTTTTGAATACGACCAATGTTACTATTACGGGTAGCAATAGATCTTAAATGGGAAAACCTGGCTATCTTGCTGAGCTTAGAGTATTACTTTAATTTTATTTAAGCCTAGATGCGGGCAGTACATATATATAAATATTCTCTTATCAAAAGATACAATAATGTACAATATACAACTGAAGAATGTGTTGAATTATATTGTATAATAAAGGTGTAGATATTTGAATGTCGGGAACATTTGTGAACTATCAAAAATGCTCGAAAACTATAAGCTGGCTTATTTGTTCAATGTTGCATTGAAATAATTTGGTGTTTTTGAGGAATGGTACAATTTAAGGTGTAACAAATAAAGCTAGCTAAAAGAAATGTCGCAATCTTCCATTCATATTATCCTTCTAGAACTCAGTTCAGCTATTACTTTAAAAAGAGGTAATCTTTCAGAGTGCTCTAGCGTGTTCATTTTTCAAGCCACAAAAATAATAAAGGATTATCGACCGAGCGTGAGGTCTGCACGTGCCGTGAAATATCGGACTGAGGTTTTTTAGTAAAAAAACGAAGTCCGATGTTTCACGGTACAGACTGAAGCAGTATATTGCAAGCAGTAAAAAGTGCGATTAAAAACGCTGGGAAAACGCCCGGTCCGAATACGGAAATTTACGGACCACGGTCCGAATACGGGTTTTTACGGACCGCACGTCGACCAACCAGAATGCAGGATTCTTCAAAGCCATATAATAAGATGCATTCATTTTGCTACCTAAACTAAAATTTCTCAATTTTAATTTCCAAATTGCGTTAGATTTCAAAGGAATATTCAATAAATTTCTGTTTTTTATCATCTGTCATAGGAAAAAATGTCTGACGATCAACAAAGGAAACGTGTCACACTTTGTGTGAGCTTCATTTGAGCCAAATTTTCAAAGAAAAAAATACACTCATGAACGTTAAAATTTAATTTTGATTAAATCGTACAAAAGTGTAATGAAAACCGAATTCCCGCTTCTCTTTAGATGATGATCACATATATCAGATACATGGCTGGTCGCCTGCAGCGAAGCAAACAGGTGTGAAACATGACTTAATGTAATCAATTCATGTTATCAAATCAAGAAAAATAAAAAAGAAGTAAAATCACTCTTTGGAGAGAAGTAAATTTACGTCACTAGCTTGATAAATAGGTGGGTGATCATTGTCGATATCCAGCATGATGTTATGGCTTAATTTTACGGAGATTATGCTGGGCCAGCATTGACTTTTATCATTATAAATTCACGTTACTCCCGGCTAAATAATTCTTGACTGAGAATCCTGGTTATCCTGCTGAGCTTAGAGTATTAGTTAAATGTTATTTTGAGCTTTCTCGTGTAGTTCGTGAAAATCTTCTTCTGGAACTGAAGAATACAATCACGATCAGCTGAACATTACTCATTAGATAGCAAAGTCAAACAAACTTCAATCTCACAAAGGGTAAGAGTATATCGACGTTTTTCTATCAGTTGGAACGTTAACAATTTGAGTTATTAACATTATTATTTATACTTAATTTTAAGCAATAGCTTTAAAGACATTCAGTAATCAAAGACTGTAATCAATATTGTTTATAGGGACCTGGCTGTTCCTAGTCTCCTTTTAAAAAACTTTTTAGCCTTAAGTGCCTTTTAAACGCCTTTTAATAAATAAAACAGGAGCAGAAGATTTGACCAAAATTTATTTGAAATGTTTAATGAAAGTGGATATAGCAGAGTCCTGAAGGGGGTTTTCTATTTCCCTTTTCCAGCACAAATTTTGACTAGATTCCAGTACCCAAGTGCACATGTTCCTAGTGGCTGCTTTGCTGAAATCTTAATATAATCCCATTCCCATTTTCTATTGTTTTTTAGCCAATGAATTCCAGTCCCAGTGCATGGAATCTCCCTTTTCCTAGCACAAAATGGGAAATTCCCAGCTCCCATGCATTTTACCCTTTGAGGACCTTCATATAGCGACCATCATTAATAACAGCGTATATAGGAGCATTATAGAAATGATCGACTCGTGACAGGAGCATTGTAGAAATCATCGTATTAGCTATTCAATAATCTATACATGTATTACTTCTTATTCTATTAATTAACCTTGTTTAGTTAACGTACTGCATAAGCCACTGGATGCGTTTACTGCACTTATACCAGATATTTGTCCGCCGGTATATAGTATATGCGCCAATCGTAGAATTGGTCTTCAAGTGGCAATTCAATGGACCACTTCAGACGACGCCATTTCGAATTGCGTTGTTTGTATGACGTATAAATTCATGTCGCCTTGATCAACATCACATCGGCTCATCATAGGCCGCCGAGATAATTCGTGCGGTCCAGGACAAAATTATATCTGCGACTCCTATGACGTCATTATTTTCTAACAACAAGACTATAAAAACAGGCGTGCAGTATTCTAAAACGTCGAGAATACCTTTAAACGGCACCCTTAATGCCTTACACTCGGTCTGATTTTAGGAAGCTGTGCTCAATTTTAGGCTAATTCTGAAATTGGGAGGCTTCAGTAGGTCGGGGCCCAAGACAATTTGCCCCCTTTCTGCTCCCACTGTCGGCGGCCCTGATCACATGTGACACAATCAATCAAGGAAATATGGCTTAATTTAAGAGCATTTCATGCAAGACATAAACTACACTGTTGATTATGTTGACGAGTAACACTGTTGTTTAGGTTGTTGACTACACTATTATTTACACCCCTAAAATTTCTAAAATTTTCTCAGGAAATCGACAGAAAATGTGTGTTAAATTGGAATTCTGTTGTGTATTATTGGCCCTCATATTGATGGGACCTGGTGCCCATCCTGCGCCGAAAGTAAGAGGCAGTTTATTTTTTGTCATTTTACACTGTATGTACTCGTTGTAAGCGTGGAAACAAGAATTTGTAAAATATTATCTTTTGAGTTCTTAATGCTGTCACACTATATTATTAATATGTTTTTATGGCAACTTTCCAGACCTAAAAATATGTTATTGATTGTTAGTGTTGCTATTGTTGCTTATGGCTAACTTTAAGCAATTGAAGAGAAATACTTTTAAGAGATTTAATGACAGAAACGTGGGACAACTTTTTTATTTATCACTCTAGGCACGCAACATCGATAAGATTGGAAATTTCTAACCACTGGACCACTTTAAAAACGATCCATTTTATACGCATCTTTTGAGTTAGTATATTTACAAAAAATTTTCGAAAAGGGTTTTTTTTCTCAACCTTGTTTCCAGGGTTCCAAAGAAAGACCCTGGGAACGAGGTTCATGTTTAAAGGCGAAAAAATCAAGGCTTAAATTTCATGCAAGCACACATGAAACTATCATGATTACTTAAAACCACTAGCTGCAACAGTTTAAGCCTGCGTAGCAGCCGGTCAATTTTTAGAGGGCGAAGGGAAAGACCACCTGCCAGGTTTCCTTATGTTTTTGAATTGCCAGTCCACTGGTGGACTGGAAATTCGTGATTGGCTAAAAAGCAAATTAGCTGTCACCGGAAGTCATCAGTCGAAATTCAGTTGTAATTGTAAATTACATGAAAATACACAAGTAATGCAAGGCATAATAGCTTCATTAATTCTATTCAACGCAATACTATTAACTGCACATTTTGAAAAGAACTATAAATTGATACAAGAAAGGAATACTGGAAATTAACAAGAGATATTTATACCAATTTGCGTTTGTAGTATACTAGTGTACAAGTACAACGGAAGCTTTTCACACGAGAGAAAGTCGCTACGGCTACACTAAATCGCTAATTGCCGATACCAAATTTTCATCGTGGGCCGTCTTTTTGAGCTTTTTGGCCGCCTTATCAATTTCGGCAAAGCTTTCTTTAGAGTCTTTCTTTAAAGCTTTCTCAGGTGCGCTAATATAGCATAAAATAAAATTTACATTCAGCATTAAGTGTGATTCACTTGTTTACACTACACCGGATGTCAATTTAATTTTATGCTGTTCAGTAAGGTATTTATAATCTCTCTTCTAATTGGCTGTCTCAATAACTTCAAAAAAGGGGCGGTATTAAAAAACATAAGGAAACCTAGCAGACGGTCTTTCCCTTCGCCCTCTAAAAATTGACCGGCTGCTACGCAGGCTACAACAGTTTCGATTTCCTGGCTTTGTATTTTCCTTATAATTGTTAACATCTATGCAATAACATTCTATACCGAAACATTGTATTTAATTCATAAAAAATAAAATCTTTGTGAATCTCTTCTAATTTTTGATAGGATAAAATCGTCACTAAAGATGATTTCCAGGTGAGCAAATGCAAATACAGTATACATTATGTTCAGAATTTCTATTAATGATAGAAATTATAAGTGAATTGAGAGTATTGTTGCTAACGTAAGTCAAGTCTGAAGGAGAGTATTTTCAGTAAGTTTCAGTATTGTCAATTATGTGATCTCAAAACACGAAAAAGTACTGTCACTAGTTTTCAAAAAAAATCTTTTTTTCGAGCTAAATTATTAAATTCCTCCTAAAATAATTATAATTTCTTAATAGTTTGCACCTTTCTAGCTGGTAGACGTTTTGGTCTTTTTGATACTTTACTAAAATGATTAATAAGCTCTGATACGTTTCATAAAAGAAACTCGTATGATATAAAAAATGCCAATTTACGCTAAAGAATAACATATTATGAAAAAGTCAGCGATTATTGCTCGACGTTGCCCCAACGTACTGAACGCGTATATAGTATATTCTTATTATACTAAATTTAGAATTTCGAAGTAATGTTTTTATCTTTTATGAAAGGAACGAGTATTGGATTTTAATGCAGACGAACATGATTTAATTGGAAGCAGCGCTGTTTTACCAAATGGTCCGAATAATTTGACACTTTCAAAGTTGACACTTCCAAATGGTGTTCAAGTTCAATTTGGTAAAATAGTGGCGTTAGCTGGTGATTTTTATGGTGTGCCCGATAAACCAATTATCAATACTGCCGCGAAAGTCAAGACCGAAACGGAAAGGCGGCAAGAACAGAAAAACCGTCGCAAAAGATTCTTGGCAGCATATCGAACATTTGATTCTCAAAAAGAAGTGAACAAGCTCGTGAAGATGATTGAAGAAGACCATGTTGCAAGGAATTCTAACAAAACACTTCATTCGAACGCCGAGTGGGATGAAGCTACTGGTGGTTTCTGGGTCGGTGGATTTCCCTGGGTGAATGGTAGAATGCTGAATCTGGCGATACAAAATTTTGATCATTTTCAACCACAGGCGGTGGAAGCTTATCTCGTAGGCCATCAGTTGGCGATAGAAAAAGCTCGAGAAGCAGCAGGAGAGACAAGTCCTAAAAATAAGACAAGGAAATTGATGGAAGCATTCTCTATAGATGCTTTTGCTTGTCACTTCCTTACTGACAGCTTCTCTGCCGGTCATATCAGGTTTGAATTATCTAGTAGTAGTGAACATATTACAAACATGTTAAAAATATATTTTATATTTGACGTCCATTCAAGAAGCTTTTAATAAAACTGGAAAACTGATTTTTCTCTGAAAAGCATTTCTGTAAGTTTCTAGGTAGGCAGTCATTTACAACAGCCGTCCGTCAAAATAGACAGATCTCCCAGTCCCACTTCCGTCATAGATTTTATAGTTTTGAGGCCAAATTATGCACTTTTTTGTGTTCTTTTTACACTCAGGACTCCAAGGGTAGAATTGCATAACAAGGTAACTCCATCTAAAGTTGGTGACTATCTCAGCAAATTTATGCACGATGAAGACTGTGAATATGGCGTGCGTGTTAAGAATAAGAAAGGAGATAAATGGATTGCTTATGGTGACGCATACCTGTTGTCAAAAGGAAATAAAGATAATTACAAATTAGCTAAGGAGGCTGTGCAAGCATCTGTTGCACAAGTGGGAAAAGCATACGACAATACTACTGCAAAAATAGATCCAAAACCAATAACCGATCTCATTCCTTTCGTTGATCCTGACGCAGTGAACAACAAACCATTGTTTAAAGTGAGAAATGGCGCGTTGCTTCGTCGTGACAACGTGACGAATCTTCAAGATCCAAATGTAGAAGCGAATTGGTGGGGAGTAACTACTGTCACCCAACTCCGAGGAGCTAAAAAGACAAACTCTGGTTTACCGGCTCCAGCATATATAATTTAAATATTTCAAAACTTGTATATCTGGTGTAATGTTACGGAAATAAATATTAATTAAACTACAACAAACATAAACTGGCTTAATTTCAATATAAGCTAATTTACATAGAACAAATTTTAGTCAATGACCGATGCTTTCCGCTATTAGTACTGTGACAAATTCCAATCTCTGACACTGATAATATTGATTTGAAGTTTCCGCATAATGATACAAGGTCATAGACCTAAAGCTATTATGTATACTGAATTATCAAAGGTCACCTGATAGGGGCACACAGTACACGTGCTCAGTTCATGACAAACTAATTTTGAGTCCATAAAATTCGATGCTTGCCACGTAAAATAGAAACCAAGCACAATTCATTGAAGCGAGTAAATGGACTAAGTTAGAGTTAAGTACCGAGAAGGAGGGATGTATATCATATACAGCCCCCTATCTAAGACGCGCAGCGTCCGAGGGTTGCGTCCGAGGGCTGTATATGACATACATCCCGACTTTCGAGGTATTTAACTAACTTAATTCATTTTTGAAGAGGTTTTCTAACAGAGTATTTTGACTTTAAACAATTTAAGTCGAGATTCGTCGAGATTTTTCCACAACTTTGATCTAATTATTTATTCAAGGTAAATAACCTATATACAACCCGCGGTACATCAAAGAAAACCGACTATTTGATCATTTCTTGCGGGAATTTTCGTTCTTTGTTCCCAAACCAAAAATTAGTCTTTAGCGCAAGTTTTCCATTGTTCAGTCCGAATTTTATATAGTTTTAAAAAGGAAAAAAACAAAGCGGATGAGGAGCAAGGTATTTTACGCCTTTGACTCATAGCTTCCATGATGCAACTTTCCATTGAGCATTTTGTTTTGTCTTCACAACTATAGTATATTAAACAAATTGAAAGAAAAGTTTGTATAGCGCTGGAGAAATGCTGATGAAAACCTGCAAATAGGAAAAAAAGTGTGGGTTTGAAATGGACTTTCTACATCGGGTACCACGAAAATGATAATGGATGTGTTCGGGTTTATTGAAAAGAGGATGAATTCGTTCAAGGTGTTCTATAATAATAAATTATAATCTATATAATAGATATATAATTGTATCAAGATTTTAAGTTGGTTCTAGCATTGTTCTTTGTATTAAATATATATCTTTACCACTTCAAGAAGAAAACGATAATAATGAAGAGTGCATTGCGCCATCTGGTAATGAAATGTAATACGTCTAGCCTTAATTACTATAACATACTTATTTTCGCAAGACTACTTTTTGTCATTAGATTTAAGGATTTTAACTCAATTTGTAATTAAGCTATAAACAATCTCGATTTCACAGGGAGGAGCAAATTTTGTCAGGGTGGCTTTGCTTTCTGAAATGAATGGATGTTTAGAAATACAGAAACTAACAGAGTGGGTTAGATTTCAGCCCAGGGTTAGGCTAACCCATCTTTGAACAACCGGTCCTGGACGGGTAAAAGTTTAGATCCTGGAGCAGCATAGGTCCTTGGCAGAGGTTATGGTTTTCAAACATGATAGACAATTCCACGAATTTTTTTTATTTTATGCCATTCCCAATGTTTTGTTGCACAAAGTCTACGGAAGAGATTACGGAAGACGTACACGAAGAAGAGTTACTTCATGAAATAGGTTAGTGACTAGTCTCATTAAGCTACCACGATGTAGCTTTTAAAATTCAGCTTTTAAAAACAATAAATAAATTTTTATGTTTTAGACACAAATGGCTCCAAGCGGCCGAAACAAAAGAAAAAAGCAATTTTGAAAAAGGAATTGAAATGGTTTGTTCCAACTTTACACTGCAGCAGAAAAAGATTGGTGATCATTTTAATAACCGATTTTTTTAGAGTTTACTTAAAGATTAAAATTAACGTTTATAGGATCTCAAATCCACGTAAGGTTAAAATTAGCTTATAAGGTATTGCTGTTTAGGTTTATGAAGGTTGAGGAGACAAGACATAAAAGAGAGATGGAGTGCCACCTGAAGATATAAGAAATGGAGAATCAAAGGAAGAGCAAGAAAGAGAGCACAAGCTAAAATTGGTCAAACTGCTGTTGAAGCAACAGCCCAGCTCCAACCAGCATTATCAATCAATGTTGCCACTAAGTATGACAACATCAAGTCCTTAACCTTTTCAACAAGGCTTTCAATATGGATAGGGTGAACAGAGTAATGACTTGTGTCAACCAATGCATCTTTTTCAAGTAGCAGCAACCTTTATTCCAACCAAAAGGCTGAATATACATCTCTCTAAAGCCGGCGTTTCACAAAAATCACTTTTATAGCAAACAGTTTTATAAATTAGTTGAGTCACACATTCATTGTTTACATGTGATGAAGTTATGTTGGAACAGAATAAAACATTTCTATTGTATGGACAGTTGTATCAATCACCTAATAAAACATTGAGGTTGTTACATATGTTGGGAATTAGTAGATGTTTAAAACATTATAACCAAAGTATTACAAAAGCTATGCAAACTGAAGGCCACAAACGAGACCAAATAAGTCGCAACTTGCACAAATATGCAACTTACATAATATGATAAACAATAGTCTTGGGTAAGCCACGTTCTTATATTAAATGGTCTAGCTCAAATCTTATGTATGTCACGATCTATTTTGTTTTCTATAAATAGCCGGTCCCGAAACAAATAATTACTGTCAACGACAGCTTGCATGATAATCCTATGAAATTTCTTTCTGTTCACATTATCGGCAGGATATTTTTTGGAGCAACTATTGGAATGTGTGTGCCTCCGATCGCTCCACAACACATTGGAAAACCTCATTTTTCACTGTAGGATTTAAATACTTCACCAAGCTCATCACTTATTGGTAAAAACAAGAATGACGATTTTAATATCTTGATAATTGTTTGGCAGACTTCCTTTACGCATTTACAGACGGATGCAGTCGATACTCCAAACAAATTTGCGACTGTGCGATATTTCGATGTACATTCTAAAAAATACAAAGTTATTGCTAATCTACATCTTGCGACACTGACTCGCGTAGCCTTGTGCGTTTAAAAGTTATTTCATTCTCAATAGAATCTAGCTGATATTGGAATGTTCTTCGCGAAATCCCCCAAAATTTGCATACAATCTTTTCTCATCAAACGATGTATCATGCAGCCATAACAAACGAGGCACCGCTCTTAGGAAGCATCGATATATTACGTTGGAACGTTTTCCTCTTTCTTGCAATGCGTTTTAAAAGAAATATAAATGAATTTTAATAGTCTGTTTGCCCTATAAATTTTAGGACTTTGCCTCTGTGATTTCTTTCTTTTATGTAATATTTTGTTATGGAACAAAAAAAACGTAGGTTGAATAACTATCCCCGCCATGTTTTAGAAAAAGAAGAAAGCAAAAAACGACCGTATCCAAGTAATTATTGCCCGATCTCCTTGACATCTATGGCTAGTTAAGTTTTAGAGCATATTATTCACGCGCCATATTATGAAATTTTTTGACAAACATCGTATTCAGACAGACATGCAACACGGTTTTAGAGCAAAACAATCCACAGTAACTCAACTGATTTTTAAAATCAATGAATTCCTTTATGATGGTACAAGTTTTCATGCTGTAATACTTGATTTTGAGAAAGTATTCGACAATGTCCTGGGAAAGCTGCTACGAAAACGTCCAAGTTTTGGTATCCAGGATTCTCTTTTGATATACAGGGGGAGGACCGAAAAAAGTGGCCCCCTATGAAGATAGGGTTTTTAGACTATAATTTTGTAAAGCGTGCGGAAAACGTAGAGAAATTCATAAACAGGACTGTACGATTACCAAACATGACCGAAGGACTAACACTTTTGAACCTCAAGTGTAATTTTCATCACACAAGCAGATAAATAATAGTATGTTTTGTGATTAAATTGAATAGTTCAAATGGCTTCCCATCAACCGTTGCTGCAGTTGTTTGGCGGTATTAAAAACGTTTTCACGTAATGAACACGTTAACAACTCAACATTACGTCACATTTGTACAATTTACAATGCCATTGTCACATTAACTTAATTTCTCGTTATCGTGTTGTGTCTTATTTTCAGTACTTTGTTGGCATTCCCTTCGATTTAATAACAGCTTTGCATCTACTACCCATGCACTCCACAAGTTTTTTCAAGTATTCGTCATTTATTTCGTTCCATGCAGTTTTAAGAATTTGGAAAAGTTCAACGATCGCAACGATCCCAAACACACAAGTGGAGTTGTTTCCAAATATCTTGCAAATAAGAAGATTGATGTCATGCGATGGCCAGCTCAGTCACCAGATTTAAACCCTATTGAAAATTTATGGTCTGAATTGAATCGTAAGACCAAAAATAGAAAACCAAAGAATGAAGATGAACTTTTCCAAATTCTTAAAACTGCATGGAACAAAATAAATGACGAATACTTGAAAAAATTTGTGGAGAGCATGGGTAGTAGATGCAAAGCTGTTATTAAATCGAAGGGAATGCCAACAAAGTACTGAAAATAAGACACAACACGATAACGAGAAATTAAGTTAATGTGACAATGGCATTGTAAATTGTACAAATGTGACGTAATGTTGAGTTGTTAACGTGTTCATTACGTGAAAACGTTTTTAATACCGCCAAACAACTGCAGCAACGGTTGATGGGAAGCCATTTGAAGTATTCAATTTAATCACAAAACATACTATTATTTATCTGTTTGTGTGATGAAAATTACACTTGAGGTTCAAAAGTGTTAGTCCTTCGGTCATGTTTGGTATATGTACAGTCCTGTTTATGAATTTCTCTACGTTTTCCGCACGCTTTACACAATTATAGTCTAAAAACCCTATCTTCATAGGGGGCCACTTTTTTCGGTCCTCCCCCTGTAGTTAAAATCATTTCTTACCAGACGATTCCAAACGGTGGTTTGTGAAAGTGAAGCATCAGAACCAATGAATGTAACATCTGGAGTACCCCAGGGAACGGTTCTGGGCCCTTACGTACTATTCCTAACTTACATAAAAGATTTGCCGGAATTGCTTAGTTCTTCAGTGCGATCGGTTTGCTGATGAAGCCTTACTTTATGGAGTAATTACAGACCAATTGATCTCTACATATTACTGAAACCACGATCACAATTGGGCTACCTAGGGTAAAACTCTGGGAATGGAAAAACGTAGTTTCTGGAACTGTCCTAAAAATGTTAAAGAGACGGTCTATAGTACAATAATACGACCCAGGTTAGGATATGCCTATAAAGTTTAGGATCCGTATTATAAATAAGATATAAAGATGTTTAAGAGAGAGTTCAGTGAAAAGCAGCGCTAGCACGCTTTTGTTTGCAGAATTACACATTAACGGCCAGTGTAACAGAGATGTTGAAAGACATTGGCTCGAAAACACTAGAACAAAAGCTCATAATCTTATAGATTTTGATACTGATAACTTTTTAATATACCTCATACAGAAACTGGGACTAGTCACTGTTTTAAATTCCAAATTTCAGAAGTAAATAAAGATATTTTTAAGTTTTCGTACTTTCCACGGACTATAAAAGAATGGAACGAATTACCTGAACATATAGTTAACTTTACAGTTCACTAGATATTTTTAAAAGTAAATTAGTTGACCACGTTTAATATTGTATTAAGTATACCTAGTAGTTTTGTGTATTGGAATATGTAGCATTTTATAGCTGTAAATAGGTATTGAAAGTAGGAGTGATCGCAAAAAGAGTTACCGACCTAATAAATTCAGATTCAGAAATAATAGGGTGTTTAAAAGCTGTTCAGTCTCATCCGTACCGAAAGCGCCCGTTTGCCAAAGCGTTTCCTCTTCATCGTGAGGAAACGGTTCAGCCTTTCTCACGTGAACGCCGATCCTTCAGACGTTGATTTCTTTACCTGGCTCTTCAGACTGTCGCGAACTTTCTTATATACATTATTGCTGAATATGTTCAAATGACTGTATCCATTTTCACGACGATAATTTGCATCAGATTATTATGCATGTATAACCCCCAGTTTTCTAATACGTATTTCGACCACAAATTTACTTAACCAATACGCCCTTTCTTCGTGCGAAAAGTTTGTATTTTCAAATTCACTGCAGACCCTCTTGTACAGATCGTTTGTCTGAATTTTCCGTTCTGTGATCCCAGTCCTAGACATTTCTACCATTTTAAAAATTATTTTAATTGAAAAAATTAAATAATTGGCGAAGATGTTTGTTCAAATTTTGGGCATGAGATAAATCTTGTGTGTCAGCAACCGCGGACTCCGCTACGTTTTAAAGAGTACATTAAAAAGAAAGGGTATGAAAGGCCCACTACTAAGAAAAGCTGATACATATGTGTTCAAAACATTAGAAAACGAAGAAAACAGATTAAAAAGGATTAAGAAGACGAATTTGGATTAAGTATTTTCCAGCATAAATATACCAAGCACTATAAACAAGTAAGTTATCCATGGCAATGTTCCCTCGTGCCTTGTGAGACTAGAAAGAGACATGTTTGCCCCCAGAATTATTTAAAATGGTCGTTGAAACCAGGAGACTGTTTTGGACACTGGCTACGGACGTGCATGGTAGCCATGATGAATCATATCAAAAAATGACTAATCATCAATGATAATAATACTTTTTAGTTTATAAATATACCAGGTGACTGTTGATTTTCTTGCATTCTCATTGGTCAAGATTTACTGTTTCTAAACCTAATACGTCTTTTTAATCCTTTTTCATCACATTTAAGCAACCGTTGATTTTTCTTCATTTTTTATTGTTTTCAAACGCAGATGTATCAGCTTTTAACGGAACTGGGCCGTTATACCCTTCTTCTCAAAGTACTATTTAAAACTTCGCGGAGCACGCGGTTTTAATGGGAGTAGGGGATTTATTCCCTGACACACTTGATCCACAATTCTTGTAAAAATTTGAACACAACGTCTTTGTCAGTTATTTGAATTATTTAAAATAATTTTTAAAATGGTCGAAAAATTAATTTCCTGCATTCATTTTGTTCGTTACCTCAAGAAAAGTTATGTAAGTCGACATCATTACGACTGTTCTAAAATGTGGGTGCAATTTTGTATGCGTGTATTACAATTTATATCCATGCATAAGAATTTGTATGCGTGTATTAGAAATTGTATGCGTGTATTAGAATTTGTATGCGTGTATTAGAATTTGTATGCGTGTATAAGAATTTGTATGCCTGTATTAGAAATCGTATGCGTGTGTGTGAATCTGCCATGCGTGTATTAGAATTTGTACGCGTGTATTAGAATTTGTATGCGTGTAGCTATAAGAATTTGTATTGCGTGTATTAGAATTTGTATGCGTGTATTAGAAATCGTATGCGTGAGTGTGAATCTGCCATGCGTGTATTAGAAATTGCATGCGTGTATTAGAATTTGTATGCGTGTATTGGAATTTGTATGCGTGTATTAGAATTTGCATGCGTGTATGAGAATTTGTATGCGTGTATTGGAATTTGTATGCGTGTATTAGAATTTATGCGTGTATAATAATTTGTATGCGTATATTAGAAATTGTACGCGTGTATTTGAATTTGTATGCTTGTATTCGAATTTGTATGCGTGTATTGGAATTTGTATGCGTGTACAAGAATTTGTAGCTTAGGCCTAATTTGTGGTTTGACGCGCTAGCTTACGTGCGGTACGGTGGCCCAGAAGTGCAAACACACGCACAAATTGAAATACACGCGCACAAATTGAAGTAAACACGCACAAATTGAAATACACGCACAAATTGAAATACGCACGCACAAATAAAAAACACACGCACAAATAAAAAAACACACGCACAAATTGATATACACACGCACAAATCAAAAACACACGCAGGAATCGAAAACACATGCACAAAGTGACATAAAACGCAGTTTCCACAATATCCGAAAATATCTTTGGCCTCGTGGTGTTATTACTTTTACCGTCCATTAGTGACTGACTCGAATCGTCAACTTTAAATGAACGGTAAGTATGAAAAGACTTAATAAAAGATGAAAGACTTAATAACATTTATCAGCTTCAACAACATATTGACAAACCAAGCAGGATAACCAATAGTTCTCAAACTCTTTTAGATATTATACTTACTAAAATTGAAGACACGAAAACGATTGATTCTGGGGTCATTGAATTGGGGATCAGCGATCATAGCTGATTCAAATTGCTGATAAACATGCACCATTGCGATTAAGAAAAGTAAAGAGCGAATATACGCCATGGCTAACTAACGAAATAAAGAGCATGAGTTATCACAGAGATTATTTAAAAAAGAAAGCAGTAAGCCTTAATTCTCCAGCTTATCACAATGCGTACAAAAAATGTAGAAATGAAGTCAATCGTCGCATTAAAGATGCTAAAATTAACTATTACAAAACAAGTTTGGAAAATGGTACTAATGGTAAGGATAGCTGGAACATCATAAATGAGTTACTGAACAAGAAATCTAAGACTATTTCAATAAAGTAGCTCATAATTGACCATAATACGACAACTGATGATAAAGACATTGCAAATGAGTTCAATAACTTTTTCTGTAAGATTGGACCTCAACTTGCTGAAAATATACCACGATCAGATCTTGATCCCTTATATTATGTGACCCCGGAAGAAAACGTTTTCGAATTTAGAAATGTAACAAGTGCGGAATTGGTGAGTGTGCTTATAAGAAGATGAAGGTGCCTAAGTCATCGGGACTTGATAAAATTTCCAGTAAATTACTTAAAGCAGCTGGGAACTCCATAATTGAATCACTCACGCATTTATTTAATCTTGTCTTGGATACCGGTATTTTTCCAGATGATATGAAACTTGCTAAAGTTACTCCTATCTACAAATCTGGATCAAAGACCGATTGTGGTAATTACAGACCCATTTCAGTAATATCAGCTGTTGCAAAAATTTTGGAGAAAATTATTCATGATCAATTATTTGACTTTCTAAAACAAAATTCAATCTTAGCAAACCAACAATCAGGCTTTCGTCCTCTTCACTCAACCGAAACCACACTTCTACATTCTGTCAATCAATGCCTTGTTAATATGGACAAAGGCTTGATCAATGGCTTTTTATTTCTGGATTTAAAAAAAGCTTTCGACACTGTCGATCATAAAATTCTAAGCTCAAAGCTCGAAAAATACGGAATTAGAGGAAAAGCTAAGTCTGATTACGGCCATCAAGTTAATGCAAGATGATAATAATTCCGCATCATTAAACAATAGACATTCAACATATGGTGCGTGGCAGGTACCAAAGTCCAATGTACGTTCTAGATCACGTACACGCCGCGAAACTTTCGATCACAGACGAAACAAAACGTTTGCATCTACCGAGATAAACGACCAAATGCAGAAAACAACAACATTTAATAAATTTGATGTATTATTGCATAGTTTAGAAAACGATGGAATATCTAACACTGCCCATGAAAGTTCAAATGAGTCAGATAGTCCATCCATATTACAACAACAAATGTGTAATCAATCAAGAAAATCTCGACAAACGCGAACGGATAAAGCAAAGTTTAAAAATAAAAATCCTGCAGATTATAAAACAAGTGCCCATAAGTCAAGTAAACTAGCATTTATTGCCGGAGATTCTATCGTGCAGAACGTGAATGGCTGGCAACTGTCCAACTCTGAGCAACGTGTATCAGTTAGATCCTTGTCAGGAAGCAAAACAGAAGACATGAAAGATTATATAGAGCCTTTGATACGCAAAAAGCCTGACACAATAATATTACATTTTGGTACTAATGATATTAAAGACCATACTAAATCAGCAGAGGTAGTTGCTGCGGAAATATTGAATTTAGGTTTTCAAGTTAAAGATAATTTACCAGACACAAAAATATGCATATCTGGCATTACTGTCAGAAAAGACAAAGCCGTTATTCAAAACAAGATAAAAGAAGTCAATGATATTCTCAGGCGTGTTTGTGGTTTAAATAATTGGACTTATATTGAAAATATAATAGTGATATACATTATAGTTGTTTGAATAGGAGTGGGCTGCACCTAAATAAAAAGGGTAGCAATATTTTAAGTAGAAATTATAATAATTATTTAAATAACTATTGAGATACAGCCAGGCCAGGTGTTGATAAATATTTGTCAATAAATCCATATTTCCCCAACGTTAAAGGCTTTAAAATGAGTATGCTCAATTTAGCTAGCTTACCTAAACATATCGACGAAATAAGAGTGCTGCTGGCCGATCAATGTTTTGATATACAACGAGATTGGGCAATAATATTACCAATCTAGATATGCATGTAGACAATTATAGTCTAATTAGGTCGGATCGCTCTAGAAAAGGGGGAGGCGTCTGTATATATGTTAAAACTCTATTACGTTTTCTGAACGAAAGGATTTAATCAAAGATAATGTTGAATCTGTTTTTATTGAAATTCACCAACCTTCTAGTGCATCTTTTATTGTTGGAACAATTTACAGACCTCCAAATGCTTCAGTTGACTCATTTTCCGCAATCGAACAATTGGTGAAATTGATAGACAACGAATATAAGGAATTCTATTTACTTGGGGACTTGAATGTTAACATACTAGACAATTCGAACAATGATACAATGCACTTGTTCTCAATAATGGAACAATATCAATTAACTCAAACAATAACTTTGCCCACTCGTATGATCATTACTTCTTCTTTATTACTAGATGTTTGTATCACCTCTACTCCTGAGAGGTTGATTGTATCCAGAGTGGTACCGATAGCAATAAGTGACCATTATATGATCGTCGTTGTTCGTAAAATAAATGCCTACTCTAAACAAAACCGGCATAAGAAAACTGAGTTTCGTAATTTTAAATATTTCAATGCTAACCATTTTCAGACTGATTTGCTAACTCAAGAATGGGAACTGTTAGATAACCAAGCTTCGGTTGATAAGATGTGGCACGTATGAAAAACTCTTTTTATGTCAGTACTTGACAAACATGCTCCAATTAGAGAGAAACGAGTGAAAAATAAAGCAAGTATACCTTGGTTAACTAGTGCAATTAAAAAAGAAATCAGAGAATGAGATCGCCTTAAACATCTTGCTATAAAACATAAATCCGATAACTATTGGAATGGAATGCATACAAATTACTGAGAAATCGTATAACGGCTGCAATGCGCGAAGCAAAAACGGCTTATTATAAGTTGGAGCTTGAAAAAGTGAAACACGATCCAAAACAAGCATGGAACACGGTTAATAAGATCTTAAACCGGAAAAAGAATTCTCCAGATATAAATTGCGTTAAAACTCAAATTGGAGATATAAATAATCCAAGTGAGTTAGCGGACTGTTTCAATGATTATTTTACTAATATCGGTTCAGATATTGCCAAAAGTATTCCTAGCAGTGACGGAAATTTTACGGATTACTTAAGTAAGGCAACTAGTAAATTTAAGTTTCAAGCTGTGTCTGTGTCCAAAGTGCATGGACTTCTCTTATCCTTAAATCCTTGTAAAGCTACTGGTATTGATAAAATACCAGCAAAAATTATTCGTGTTGCTTCGCCAATAATTGCAGATTCTTTGACAAAGATTTTCAATAAGGCAATTAGAAATGAGTGTGTTCCACATGATTGGAAAATAGCAAGAGTCATACCCTTGCATAAGAAGAGCCCTCGAAATCTGCTAAACAATTACCGCCCTATATCTATCCTTCCAATTGCAAGTAAAGTTTTCGAGAAGGTATTATATGAGCAATTATATAATTATCTTATCGCAAATAATTTACTTTCGAATTAACAATTTGGCTTTAGACGTTTTCACTCGACAACATCTGATATTTTGGACAGCACAAATGAGTGGTTTGTTAATATGGATCGTGGTCTACTTAATATAGCAGTCTTTCTTGATTTACAAAAAGCATTTGACACGATAAACCACGATGTATTATTAAAAAAACTTGATCTCTATGGCCTAGAAACATCAGCCACAAGTCTTTTAAAATCATATTTAGAGAACAGAAGACAAATATGTAGTGTTAATGGTGCACTATCTCGAGAAAAAAAAATAACATGTGGAATCCCCCAGGGTTCAATCCTTGGTCCACTTTTATTTTTAGTTTATATCAATGACTTACCGAACAGTTTGAAGTATTCGTCGTCAAGAAAGTTTGCTGACGATATGACATTAACCGTATCTGGTAAATCAGGTTCTGATGTAGAAATAGCCATAAATTATGACCTTGTTCAGGTTAAGGGCTGGCTTTCTGCGAATAAACTGTCCCTTAACGTAATTAAAACTGAATACTTGCTAATTGGTTCACGACATAACGTTAACAATCTATCTGCTGTTCCAAAAGTATTTGTTGGCGATGTACCAATAAAAAGGGTGAGACAAACGAAAGCGCTTGGAGTCTGTATCGATGAATTTTTATCATGGAATGAACATATTAATAAAATTTCCAAAAGGTTTCATCCGGAATTGGGGTGATCAGAAGGTTTAAGCCATGTGTGGACCATCATACATACTATGTGCCTATAACGCACTCATTTTACCACACTTCGACTATTGCTGCGAAGTATGGGACACTATTGGCTAAGATTGACGTTTGTGGCTGACCGGTAACCGCCAACGGCAAACTTCAAGTCGGATTTTCAGGTGAAGTGTTAGCTGTTCGAAGCTAGAACAATTTGTGCATTATTATTGAAGAATGGATTGACTAAAAACTTGTCGAAACCTTCAAAAACTTGTAGAACTTACCTTCAAATGCGAATTGAAGTTTGCCGTTTGCGGTTACCGGTCTGCCATAAACGTCAATCTTAACCTCTCTAATATGTTTCAGAAGACGCCTTCCTCTCAGCGTTATAATTTACGAGGCTCTACCACAAAGCTCAATCTACCTAAACCTAAGATTGAATATCTTAAAAAAAGTCTTAGCTATAGGGGAGCAAAATTGTGGAATAGTCTCCCAGAAGAATTAAGAAATCAGCAATCTCTAAGGCAATTTAATTTAAATGTAAGGAACCTGGCCAGGCCCAGTTAGTCAATTTTACGCGTAGCTATATAACTCTTGTAACGTATTATAACTTTGTTAGTCTTACTTGAGTTTGTAGTCAGTGTGTTAGTGTGTTTATTTGTAATTTGTCCTGTCTGTAATTTATTTTGTATGTAAATTTTGAACTACGCCCCTCTTGGAAACCAGCTGTGCTGTAGGGGCTAGCGTAGTTGAATAAAGTTTTTACTTTACTTTACTTTACTTTACTTTACTTTACTTTACTTTACTTTACTTTACTTTACTTTACTTTACTTTACTTTACTTTACTTTACTTTACTTTACTTTACTTTACTTTACTTTACTTTACTTTACTTTACTTTACTTTACTTTACTTTACTTTACTTTACTTTACTTTACTTTACTTTACTTTACTTTACTTTACTTTACTTTACTTTACTTTACTTTACTTTACTTTACTTTACTTTACTTTACTTTACTTTACTTTACTTTACTTTACTTTACTTTACTTTACTTTACTTTACTTTACTTTACTTTACTTTACTTTACTTTACTTTACTTTACTTTACTTTACTTTACTTTACTTTACTTTACTTTACTTTACTTTACTTTACTTTACTTTACTTTACTTTACTTTACTTTACTTTACTTTACTTTACTTTACTTTACTTAGCTTTACATCTATTTCAATGTTACCTTTCCGAAAGAAAACAAATCTGCAAACTTCAAAATACAATGTCTGAAGTAGTAAATTTAACCTGCGGTGTTCCCCAGGGATCAAACCTTGGCCCATTACTCTTTTTATTATATATTAATGACCTTCCTAACTGCTTGGAAAAACCCAAGCTTCCATGTTTGCGGACGATACTAACCTATCTTGTCATGGTAAATCGTCCAGCGAAGTTGAAAACATGATTAATACTGACTTAGAGAATGCGCATAAATGGCTAATTGCCAACAAATTGACCTTGAATGAAGAAAAAAACTGAGTGTATGTTAGTAGGCTCTAGACAGAGACTTCAACATTCTCTAAATAATTCTGAGATAGCTATGGGTAATCATATTATACAGCAGGTATCCAGTAAGAAAGTACTTGGGGTCATTATTGATGAGCAATTAAAGTGGAAAGAACACAATGATGCACAATGTAAGAAAATTTCACAGTCTATTGCCCTGTTGAGAAAAGCAAAACAGTTTGTTAATCAAGATACACTACTCAACATGTTTAATGCACTTGTTCTACCTCACTTCACATATTGTTCAAATGTATGGAGTGATGGTAGTTGTTCGCACATTGAAAAATTAAAGAAACTGCAAAAGCGAGCTGCTCGTGTGATAACGGGTTCAACTTTTGAAATACGATCAACCGAGATATTTCAAAAACTGGGATGGGAAAGGATTGAAATTATTCTTAAAAAACGTGTTCAAAACGTGAACATACTATGGCTTTTAAAGCATTACGTGGTGACACCCCTAGGTATTTGTCAGACTTGTTTGTTCCTAGTCATAATGACATGTATCAATTAAGAAGTAATGACCGAAAACTTCATACGGAAAAACCCAATACAAACTTCTTGAAAAAAAGTTTTTCATACCGCGGAGCTGTATCCTGGAATAGCCTTCCTAGTGAGATTGTCGATGTACACGATCAACTCTCCTTGTCTTCTTTTAAAACCTTAATAAATCATTACTATAAGGACTTGGAGACGAATACTTCGACAATTTAAGTTTATTCTTATTCTGAGATAAATGCGTTGTAATAATTTGAATATTGTAGTTCTGTTGTGAGTGTTGTTTGATTTGTAAATCGTTTGTATTTTTATAGTAATACTTTGTATGTATTATAAACGGCCCCTTGAAAATCAGCTCATCGCTGAAGGGCTACCGTTTTTAAATAATTTTAAATAATAATAATAATAATAATAATAATAATAATAATAATAATAATAATAATAATAATAATAATAATAATAATAATAATAATAATAATAATAATAATAATAATAATAATAATAATAATAATAATAATAATAATAAAGATACAGATGTTTATCATATGTGTGTGAATATGTTTCAGGCGTTGTTTAAATTTTTAGATGGAACTTTTTTACAATTTTAGTCTCAGTGACAGGGTCTTAGCTAAGATTACCGGGTTTAAAGTCTCTGGTGGGGGCGGGGGGGTTGAGGCGGAAAATTTTTAAAATTCGAGTTTAATAATAATAAACCAACAGAGCTTTATATAAAAAGTTTTTTTTTCATTTTTGGCCATGAGGGCACAGCCAACACGGCACGTAGTTGTTGGCACAGCCAACAACTACGAGAATGTCGTGAATGTGGATGGGTACTTTTGTACCCAGACTTTGACTTAGTACTGACACTTCCAGGAAAATCAGAGCCATTTTCAGTGGGACATTACAAAGAATCAATAGGCAGACCATACTCACGACTTAATCTCTACTTGTGCAAATTATCAGATTATGAAAGTAAAAATTTTTATATTAAATACAGCATTTTAATAGCTTCAATTTGATATACAGCCCAATTTTTGGTGTCAAGTGTTTCACCTCAAAACTCAGAAAACTGAATCAAGCTGGCTTCAATCTCCACTTGAGTTATTATTCCAATTTAGTGGTAACAATTATGACAATTATTCAAACAGTTACATATTTCAGCAATATTACTTAGGGACACAAACATGGACACAGGGGGTAATTACCAATTTTCCTACATCTTGTAGATGAATGGGATTGCTGTAATTAAGTTGGTTTAAAACAGTAAATAACCCAGGCATGTATTCTGTACAATCATATATAGTAAGTAACTAATGGTATAATTGCGATTCCCTGTGGTAGGTGCAAATGATGTAAACAGCGATCATGATTGTGATATGAGCGAGACTACTATAGCTGGTGTTGCGAGTGAAGAAATACAGACTAAGCCGAACTTGGATTCGTCTACGAATGTCATTACACAGATAACGCCAGTAATAACAACGTTCCTGTTGGTATCGCACAGGTAGAAGTTGAAAGTAAGTTGAAAAGTAAATCTCATGCCATCTTCTTAACTTAACACTTGTGATTTGCTGTAGTTGAACGTTGGTTTGTCTGTGTCTCTAAGCTGCCGTTAAAATCATTAAATTAAGTTCTGTTTCCCACTTGAATCGTATCGTAACAAAACGTAGTGAAAAATTATTGTACTTCTATCCGAGTGTTCAGCTAGGATACAAAGATATACTACACTGCACATTTCGCTACAGTATGGTTCGATTGGAAAACAGTTTTAGTCCATGCATGTTAATTGTTTTTTAGATGATTCTTTTGGTCGGAAAGTGAACAATGACGATGAGATAATATTAATGCAAGTTCCTGCCGAAAAAAGTCCCACTGATTATCACGACACCATTGATGTGGAACGCAATTCTTTTCCTACAAACATTTTTGAAGGTACGAAGTTTAAACGTCCTTATTTTTGACATTTTCATTGTGCCTAACACAAAATCATATTTTAAACACTTTATTTCCTGCTATTTTAGATGAGAATGTTGCCAGCGGTGTAAACAGCTTTGCAAGCGAAGCATTACCAATGAAGAGAGAGTTATTAGTTATTCTATGGTTATTCATAGGTGTAATGTTAAATGCGATTTATTAAACCATTTTGTAGATGATACTAATTTGCATAAGGTTGTGGATGTCAAGAGGCGTAGAAGAAAAAGGTGAAGGCGTTGGCGTCGCGAGAGATGCATTTTCGCTCTTTTGGCGTGATGTGTATAATAGTTATATGCTAGGTGAGGACGAGAGAGTTCCTAGTATACGCCATGATGTTTCCCGGGAAAAGTGGCAAGCAACTGCAAATGCCAGAATTCTTTTGAAAGGTTACACACAAGAGCGCTATTTTCCCATCAAAATTTCCAGTCTTTTTGTGCTCTTGCCTCTTTGGCGAGGAAACTGTCACGGGAGATATGTACTTTGATTCTTTTATGAAGTACGTTTCAAAAACCGGGGCGCATTTGATAGAAAGAATACTCTCCGACTCTCTTAGTCTTGACGATGAGGAAGTGGTGGATTTTTTGTCGGCATTTGAATGCAAAAGATTAGTAACTAAGGAAAATTTTAGAGACGTAATTATCGAGATTGCCCACAAGCAGCTTGTGCAGAAACCTAGGTATGCATCTGATTGTTGGTTGGATGTATTGTATCCCTTTAAATCTTTTCTTACCTCTATTGATGATCTTTTTCAGATATATAAATCACTTTATTATATAGTTGACAGTAAGATACTGAAAATACATCGCAATAAGATATTTTCCATATCTTCACTAGTGAAGACATCGATCACGTGATCATTTCCCGCCAATAATTTTGTATTTTCAAAATGGCGATGTTTGTAAGAGCAGCGAACCAATTTTCACCTTTGTTTAAAAAAAAACCCACATGTTTGTGCCGAAAAAATGGAAATAATACAAGAAAACACTAAAATGATGAACAGATATTGTTTTAGTTTAAATAATATTGAAATAAAGCCATGTTTTTAGCATTATTGATCGAAAATTAATATTACTGACTCTGGTCTTAAATTGTTTACGTAATATATAATAAACGAGAGAGCGTTTATTACCTGGACCTGATGTTGGTATTGAGCATGTTGCTGTTGTTGTTGCTGTTGTTGTTGCTGCTGCTGCAGTTGTTGTTGTTGTTGTTGTTGCTGTTGTTGTTGTTGCAGTTGTTGTTGTTGTTGTTGTTGTTGTTGTTGTTGTTGTTGTTGTTGTTGTTGTTGTTGTTGTTGTTGTTGTTGTTGTTGTTGCTGTTGTTGTTGTTGTTGTTGTTGTTGTTGTTGTTGTTGTTGTTGTTGTTGTTGTTGTTGTTGTTGTTGTTGTTGTTGTTGTTGTTGTTGCTGTGCGAGTAGTATGAATTATTTCTTAGCCGATTTTGAGTTCTCGATGCTTTAAAATAAAGAAAAGTGCTTGCACTAATTTATGCTAATACATTAGCTACTATTCTGCCAACATTAAGCTCCTTTAACTCACAATTCGCTCACAAATTCATACCTTAAATGTACGTACTTTTTTGCAAACTGTCTAATCAAGTAGTTCATTTTTATGTACATTAAACTTGAAATTTCTATGACGCTAAAATCAGAGTTGCCAACAAATACAATCTTGTTCACCAAAGTTTAACGACTATAAGAAAATGCTAGTTGGCAGGTTGTAACAAAAATGCCATAAGAGAGCAACTTTCAGAGCAAACTTGTGCGAGGCTGGATTTTTTTAAACAATGTGCCTATAACTTAGGAAAAGAGTGTTGCCAATCTATTTGGTATATATACCTGTCTCAAATATTTCCCCTTGCCGTTTTCCAAATAAATCATTCATAAACGTCTGCTGGGCTTTCTCTGGAACATTTCACTCCCTAAGCATTGATTTGCAATTATCGCGAAAGTGACCAAAGCAGCGGAGGTGAATGGCGTGGTTCATACTGTTCTTCATAGCCTCAATCAACGCTTCTTCCCCGTCGGTTCCTATTGCAAGAACGTCCTTTAAACTTCTATTTAACGATGCTAATTTTCCAAAACATAGTTATAGTTTTCCGATGTCTTCGTTTGACTAATTAGTAGTGGTCCAATCATAACAGGGTGGTGACCTTCTCTGCGTGTCACTACTTTTAAATGGCGGTAGGTTGTTAAGGTGAGGTTGAAGTTTCCCAAATTAAATGTTGGATCAGCAGCAAAAATTGTGAAGTTCCGTGGATCAGTGCAAAACTGTTCTATTTCTTTAAGCTGCCAATCAAAACTGAGGACACAACGAAGTTCAGGGGCTGCGCTGACATCTCTTATAAATGGATCTTCTCCAAGTGTCATTTGCTGTCTTTTGCATTCTTGCAAAAGAATGGCGAGGGAATCAGAGCTTTTAAAGCTTTTTTTAAGGCCTGGCGTTTTTGATCTGTAGTTCTTAGCTTGTCCACGATTACGTGGTAAGTCACTAGCAGCATACGCTTGCAAATATCCACCTTTCTCTTCTATAAAAATACAAGTATTGCAACTTCAACCTTATAAATTATTGTATAGTATACTGTAAAAAAAATCGTATACGTAACTGCATCATTATTAGTTGTATACAATAACGATAAAAATTCATTAATTCACGAAGAAATGCGAAATGTGACTTCCTTATGAGTCATGTCTACTTAATTACATATGTCAGACTATAAATGAATGCATATGGGTAACGTCCTGTTTCTATGTGGTCGTAATGGCGGCAACGGCCGAATCAGGAAAGCACAAGCAAATCATAAGTATTCTCCACTTACAATTTCCCTACTTTAATTTTTCAGTTCTAATTCTAAGTTGTGTTATTCTTAGTACCAGATCGTGGCTTTTGTTACGACCGTTACAACCATAGAAATATGCTTTAACGCGTTCAGCGTTTAAATAGGCACTTGCCTTCGACACAAACTTTCTCAGGTCTGGGGAAGTTTTATTTTTGTAATACATTCGCACTAGCGTGTAAGCATCACCCGCTTCAACTTTCCTTTTTTGAGCTGCTTCGATTATGCCATTCTTATGGTAGAACATATGTTTTTTTGTTCCGTTGTTTCTCCACGCTCCCATATCATCGCACTTCCAATCATCCCATGATTTACAAGTGGAGACGTCTACAATGAAAGTGAGATTTTGCGACACGTTGGTGGGTATAATTTGGCACACTCTCTCGGGAGGATGTGGTCTCAAAAGAGCTTTGGCTTTCTTTATCATTGGTGGAATATCGGTTCCAGCTTTGAAGATCGGGAGTGAGATGTTATTCTTGTAGTACCCTTTGAAGACTCTAAAGAAAAGTTCATGGAATAATGTAAGAGAATCAATGAATTACCTTACATGAACTGCAAAAGTTCGTGTCGGTACCCAAATTGCAATGGTCAGATAAATCATTCCCGATTAAAGCAAGTATACAATACAAAAACGTATACAGGCTTCATTTTAAACTTTACTTTGAATCTACGTACAGTAGTTTTCTTCTGGCCAGTTCATATAAGCTGACTGACCCACTATACAAGTATTTCTTAACTCATAGGCAGTGTTGTAACGAGATACCCATGGCTCATCTTAGCTGTGATCGTGCACAGGTCGTGTCACGAGTCGAGTCACTTAACTTTCTGATCGAGTCAATGGCTTCACTCGAGTCAAGTCAATGATCCATTCGAGTCGAGTCAATGACTCCACCCAAGTTAAGTCAACTCGAGTCAATGGCTTCAGTCGAGTCAAGTCAATAGCTAAACTTAGCGTTGGGTGAGGAAAATTCATCCAGTCCAAACAATTAACATTTTCTTTAATTGTCGGAGACCTCTAGGCCTAGCTTGTAACCTGCTGAAATCAGAAATGAAATTCTCTTTTAAATTTGACTAGACTCGTTGGTCGTCATAGAACACTGGTCGTATGAAACGGCTTGCGATTGTTGCTAGTATATACTTAAATACTGTGAAATTGCTTACTCTTCGTCGCTTTCGCTGCAACTTGAATACTCTGAATCTGAGGAACAAGAGCTTTCGTCCATGATAGTCTCGAGCTTTGTACAAGCGAGCTACAAGTAATAATATAATAATATTTTGTTTTTGGTTTAATATTTTAATTCCCAAATGGAAATAAATCATTTCTACGGTAATTATATTACAACATTCAAGACTTTCGAATACTAAATCGTCAAAATTTTCAAGAGGTTTGTAGATTGCGGAGAAGATTATACCAATATACAGGCTTATGTCAATTTATTATACCTTTTGTTTCCCCCTGCAATCCATCTTTTGATCGGTAGGTTTTTCCAATTTTCTGTACAAAAATATGAAAGAGGTCAGCGTCACTGGAAATCGAGTTTATATAACTTTATTTTTTATGGACCCTTTTTAAATATATTACGAGCAAGAAAATTTAATATAATTTTACCTTAGAACCCGCCCATGCAGCTACTTAATAAATCATAATATAATTTTCAAAATGACCTTTTTTTCGGTGAATGTTCATCCTCCGAAGCCGAGTTAAGAACAATAGGGCAACTTTTAGAAATAGCATGATCCTTCAAGGACATGCAGAAAAAACGACAACATGACGTTCAGTTGCGGCATAAAAATGGGATGTATATTAGATGTGTATTATAGCTTATAAATAACAAATGATAGTCAATAGTCTTCAATAGTCTTCAATAGGACAATAGTCTTCTTCATTCCAAGAATCCATGGTTTCAGATGTTTTCTGCCGTGTCAAATGAAGACATATATACATATCAAACTCATTGATAGATCTATATAAATCAATCACGCGAAGAGAATGGCCTGATGTGAAATTGCCTGGGTTGTAAATGTATATTATTGAGGTATCGATACGATAAAATATGATTCGTCTGTGTGGAACTCATAGCGAAATTTGCAAAGATATTTCGAATAGTTTATTTTCTATTTTACATGCATGCCATCAGTATAGAGAGGTCAAACCCAATGCAGCTGGATTCTGCATGATTTCAACATCTCACCTTATTTAGAAAAGGTAATTTTGGTGCTCTTTCTAAAGCACCATAGTGGTCACCACTGTGTCCAAAATATAAGGTTCCTGTCGATTTGTCCTTGGGAACATCAATTATCTTGATAAAATTATCCTCCTGTCATCAATAAAACACGACATTACTAAATGAGATGGTATTCAATGGACAATTTGCATGTCAGACTAAATTTTGATCCAAAGTTTGCGAATTTTGTATATATTTGTGTTACATGCGGAAAAATCGGCTCAATTGCGGTAACTTTTTGCGAACGTAATACAACTGTGGTAAATTTTTAAATGGGACATTTTGTTATCATCAGTCACAGGCTATATTAGCATAAAGTTATTTCGTGAAGCGTGATATGAATGCATAACTCAAATTTTACAGCTAGGCAGTTACTAAATTGCCTTTGATCACATGACTTCAATTGTTTTTGGTCATACCATTTCAAATCAAGCTGAATTTTTTTTGCTATCAAAATAACTTGACATAAATTAATTTACGCCAGTCATAAATTAAACAAATAACTTTTTTCTGCCCATTACCCTTTTACCGCGGTTTACCCTTCCAATTCCGCGTTTTACCACCACGTGTTAACTGACCTATTTTGATATTTTACTGTGTAAACCTGTTAATTCAATGAATCAATATATAGTAAAACGTTATATCCCATGAACTGTGACTATCATGATGTCCTTTCTGACCACTTCAGCAACAGCTGTTATAACCAGTGAATTGGCGAAGTTTTGCCTGATCTGAGTAAATCCAACGCGGCTGTCCATGAAGAGGGGACCTTCGTTTGTAAATCGACTTCACATAAAAACGATAACCGGCAATTGCCTTCGGACTGAAAATGAAAACGGTAAAAGCTAACAATATGTATGGACATCAGAATCCGAGCACACAATATCTATATATGTATATACTTACCTGGTTCTAATTTCTGAATTATATATATATATATATATACATATATATATATATATATATATATATATATATATATATATATATATATATATATATATATATATATATATATATATATATATATATATATATATATATTTATATATAATATTTATGAAATCTAATAATATTCAAAATACTTACGTCAAACTGATTACTCTCCAGATGTTGAAAAATATTTGTTTTCAGTGTGTCCCATGCAATGCCAACTTGAAACGCAGCTGCCCGATAAAAACAGTTACCATCTGCTTCAGGCGGATTATAAGTTACATCAAAGCCTGCATCCATATCCGAAACAATAGCTTTTCATCCATTCTGTAACGTTCCGAGCGAGTACAACTCAATTTTAATTTATTTTCGTTTTCGGCATACTACGAAACCCGAACCGGACTCGGACCGGTAGAAAACCCGGACTCGATAAAAACCCGGACCCGACAATAGGACTTACCTTTAGAAAAAACCGGACCGGCTTTTACAAAACCCGGACTCATTAAAAACTTTGCCCGTCAGTCGGCAGAAAGTTGAAACAATTTGACCATGTTCTCTTAAATTATGATGAAATGTAAAATACGTGAAATTACTAGACATTACTTTCTAAAATCTTTCCTTCAACAGTATAAAAATAATTCCCTCTTGATGCTCGCAGCGAAATAGGAGAATATAATGACGCAAAGTCTAATCACATCTGTGTTATTGATAGCATCTCAAAAGTTTGATCAAAGCAATTTAAGGATACATGTCCTGTTCAGTTAAACTTGTCCAGTCAGGTGTTAAAATCTTAGTTTTACACTATAACTTAGAAAGGAAGAAGAGGTATTTAGCTAAATATAAAACATTTTCCGTTATTGTATTATTATTATTATTGAACTTTATTTATACACGGCACTATTTCACAAATTGCATACATAAGAAAGATATTAACACCTGGGTCCATCAGAGCACAGAATAAGACATACAGAGGTTTATCTCAGCAAAAAAGCAAAAAAAACCTAAGTATTATTAATATTAGTTAATTAACAGCACGGACATCATGTAAATTCTGATGAGTCCACCGTGTTTAAATAAAGTTCAGTTCAGTTGTTGTGAGTGAAATTCATGGTTATTTTGCGCTGTTATTGTGATTTATTGTGAAGAAATCCTTTGTGTGCCGATTAAATCTCGGTTACTATAAGAACAGCTTAAAACGTAAATAAAACTCCTGGAAAAGCTGGCCCCCAATTTCTGAAATGTTCATTTTAATTGCGCTTAAAAAAAGCCACGTGCGCCATTTCCATCTCGTCGAATTCTCCGCGTTTCACCGTCCCCGGCCCACCGTCCGCCGTCAGCGGTCCGCCGTGCACCGTACGCGGTCCGCCATCCGCCGTCCGGCTTATATCCACACCCGTTTTCCAAAACAGAGTTGAGATCATTGATAAAGCTTGAGTATTGCTCTTTTTCATTTTGCTTCGTGAGTGGTCAGGAGGATTCGTAAAAAGACTCTTTGGGCACGCATTCAAAGTAATTGCATGAATCTTGTTGAGCACAGAATAAACGATCTTTGTCGATAGTTTCTTTTTTGAGTTTACGAACTACGCATGTATCCTTTGTAAAAGTACGCGGAATCATCTGTTTTGTATTCTTTGCACCAAAATCCCACATGTCATCATTTCCTTGGCATTAATGTGGTAAGTAAAGTTATTCCCTTGGCGAACAGCAGGCACTTCTAAACGTGCGAATGTTTCTAGATTTAGTCTTTTTACAGCACGACTTTCATCGCATCGAGAAACTTGCCCATGATGTCATAATCTTCTGAAATATAACCATGACGAACGCATGCGTACCAAACTTTTTCGATAAACCCTTGATCAGTATATATTTGATCATCACCATCAAAATCGAAAATCCATTTCTTTTGGTCTTCTTTTGGTAACTCGCAGCTGTGCAAATTTGAAAAACACATATTGACAAGAAGCACGAGCTTATTTTTAGCCATAAACAGTATATCGACAGTCATCTTGCAAGCGATCGAGCGAATATGATCGGAAACGAAATAAACAACGCTTTTAAGAGAGTGGTGACGGAAATTCCACTCTCAAATGTTACAATAGTTTAAAAGTCTCGTGTTTCAGACGTCCGGGTTGCGAGACCATTTCATTTTATAGGATAACTGGAAGCCAATCAGATTTCAACAAGACATATCCTCGCAGACGTCCGGGTCACGCGACCTTACGTAGCATTACATCACCGTAGCGCTACACTTATGGCGTCAGCATGCCTTATGTGCGCCACATCACCGTAGCATTACATCACCGTAGCACCACACTTATGGCGCCAGCATGCCTCATGTGCGCCACATCACCGTAGCGCCACACTTATGACGTCATACCACCACATATGACATTACGCGAGAAAATAACTGCTGACGTCATTTGGCGGGAAATTTCCGCTATATGGGGGGGGGGGGTTAATCTACTAAGCTATCTTAAGCGATGGATCAAAGGCCTAGATGAGAATGTTCTAGCAAAATTCTTGCGATTTTCTACCAGCTCTGATGTTATTTTGTGCGAGGCAATCGCAGTTACTTTCACTTCACTTGTCGGTAAAGGTCGTCGACCAATCTTTCATACATGTGGTTCGGTCATAGAGTTACCTGCAACTTACGAAGATTTTTGTGATTTTAGAGAAGAATGGTGTGGTCTAATGTAGACATCGAAATGGGCATTGCTTGAGTGTATTGTACCTAATATTTTAATATTTGAATTAGGTACATTATGTTATACAAGAAATGGACATTGCTTGAATATGCATGGTATCTAATGTTCTAATATTAGAATTAGTTTGCGTTGCGTTACGGTTTGCGTTACGTTATTATTCCATGTACTTGCTTAAGTTTGTACAATGCATGTGGTGAAAACAAAAGAAATATTTTAAGTCTTTTTAAGCATAGAAATATTAACTGAAAGAGAAATAGCAATAAAATCTAGTTCGGAATGGAACAAATTGAACATATGATTAAAAGGAAATGGTAATAAAGAACTATTTGACCCCATTCACACTTCACACGGGACTGGATCCGTATGGTCACCATATCAATTTGACAAGTTTCAAGACGAGCATGACTCGACAGAACTTAATTAAAGCGTTCTTAGAAAAAGTGATAAGAGTAAATATGACCGTAAAGTGACCGAACTAGATGTCGAGACCACACGGATCCGGTCCCGTGTGAACGGGGTCTTAGTTTGTCGTTGTGTTGTCGTCTTGTGTTTGTAATGGAGAGATCTTTTAAAATTATACACAGAAGCAGGTTTTATACCTTGCTTATATATCGAATTATTTGGACTGAAATTAACGGGATATTCGCCATCTTGGATCAATTTTAACCTCATTATCAATTCGGATAATTTTAATAAATAAGCAAGATATAAAAAACTGTAAAAAAGCTTCTTAAATAATTATGTAATTAATTAAGATCTTTTGTTGCTATTTCTATCCAACTGATTATTAGTGTTACAAAATATAAGATCTTTTGAAATACGATGTGTACCAAGAATAACAGAATTTGTATAGCATCATTTTTACTGGTGTTAACGTTTATAACAGCATTTGAACAGTATATATGTTATGCAAAGAGAAAACATTATGTTTAATATGTCAACGAGCAAAATATCAAAAAGTTACATTGAAAAAAATGAGTGTATTTCCATCCTTGGATATGTCAACGAGCAAAATATCAACAGTTACGTTGAAAAAAATGAGTGTATTTCCATCCTTGGATAACTAATAGTATAACCCAACGATAACGATGACATAAAGGCCGCTACTCCTTTACCAGCATTATTGCATTTAATTCTATTCCTCGGCTACCTCAATCAAACGTCGAAACATTGCCAGGGAGTCTCTCCATGTATTTGGCTCCTGAAATCCTAACATGGCGGAACAGTATTCAAAATACTCTTGGTAGATTGGATCGGATTCATCTTCATTTTCTGTATTGATATGACGTTCAATTTCATCAATGTCAGCTTGATCACATCTTTTCTGATAATTCTCGGCACCAACAGATTCGGGTAGAAAGAAAAGTTGATCAGGAATCCCATGAGCGGTATAATACCTCGACTTTCTTACGCAATGGGTGTTCCAAGATTCTTTTATAGCATTCAGGGCCTTCTTCATAACTTTTACAAAACAAAACCAGAGACATTCCAGATGTAGTGTACTACTTGTGTCAAGAACGCCTGTGGTTACTAAATCCTTGAAAAAGTTAATCCACCAAGGTGACCACAAAAGGCGCAGCATGGCCCACCATGCTTCAATCCGTTGATTGGTATGGGATGACCCATAACGATGGGCGCTTACACTTCGTCGGCTATCTGCGTGATGACGACGCAAGAAACATTGAGCCGAAGCCATTATCCCGTTTTCGGTCCCCCTATCCGTTCTTAATACGGCTGGACAGCCCAGTGGGACAGCCTCGTTGTTCTTTTATACAATCCAGGAACAATTCTCCTATTACGTGTGGATTGTTGTTTGTTTTTACAATCTCAAGCCACATGATTTTCCTGCTAAAACCATCGATGATCCATGTATGGGAAAACCAAATGGCTTTAGTTTATCATAGCCGTCAGCATGCCAACAAAAGTTCGGACCTGGATTTAGGTATTCCCTTCGCTGCAGTCGATGGGCTTTTCTCAGTCTTGAACCTTCAGGATCAAGCTCACGGAGAAGAGTTTGGACAGTTAAACGACGCACATATATCCCGTAGTGTGACTGAAGTTTTCTCCACATTGCCCGGTAGCCCAGAAGCCTTCCGTTTCCATCAAGCTCTTGTTGAATGCAATTTCTTACCTGGTCGTCATTAGCGTTGTACCTTCTGCGGCCTAATCCATATTCTTTAAGCTTGTTAAGAAGGGTTCTTATTGAAATTTTTATGCTATGAAACTTCTCCAAACAATCCAGTATAGCTTGGTACCTGTATTTTTTTCAAAATAGTATCGAATCAATTCTTCCATAACTTTTATATACAATCTACATTTAAAGCACGTGTATTTTATCATCAACTAAATATTGAATCAAAGGCATTCGTGATTGTTCATATTGCGCGTGTTTTCGATTTAATTTAATTTAATTTAATTGCTTTCCATCAAGTACACTACACAATGTACACAACAAACACACATACACAGAAGTACACAAACATATATGACAAAGACATCAACAAACTTGATGGTTGGGTGACCGCAACAGCTTAAACCAATTACTGCGGGCCCAACGACTGACAAAGATACAAATTATTAATAAGACAAATAACATATAAACTATCACTAAAAACAACAGTTTACCGAGACCGTTAAAGTTCTTGCCCTATTACATCTCGGACAAATGGTTTTAAAAGTTCGTGCATCGTCACAATCGTATGTGTTCTTCAATGCAGTGTTGTAATATTCCCTCATTACAGACTTGAACGTGTTGATGTTCTTCATGTTCAGGTCAAGTACGTCTGTCAATGCGTTCCATGTTCTGATAGATCTTATCCAGAACGATCTTTGGTGGGTTGTTGTTTTGCACCTCGGGACTTCGTATTTTACACCTTTCGTGTTACTGGACGATCTCGTACATTTAGTGGTCTTTATATGCAAGCGAAAGGACGAGCTGATGAGGCCATTGACTGCTTTAAAGAAATGCATCATATCAAGAAATTCATGCCAATAACATATTGGTAGTAGGTGGAGTGTCTGCAATCTCGATTTATAGCATACTGAATTGGTGAACGGGAGGTTGAGAATGTACTTTGTTGCACGTCTTTGAGGTTTTTCTAGTTTGAGCAGAAGTTCGGTAGATTGAGGTGACCAGACTTGCGTTGCATAACCAAGATGTGATCGCACCAGTGTCAAGTAAATGGTTCTTCTTGTTTTAATACTGTTAATTGTTCGTGTATTTCTCCTGATGTAGCTAAGCATTTTATTTGCTTGTGCACACTGCTCGTTGGTATGTTTGTTGAAGGTTAGATCTGACGATATCCACACACCAAGGTCACGTTCGTGTTTAACTGATGATAATGCAAAGTCTTTCATGGAATAGGTGATAGCGATTGAATTGATCTTACGGGTAATTGATTGTGCTTTGCACTTGGTTTCGTTAAATTGTAATATTTGTGCGTGTGTATATCAATTTGTGCGTGTGTGTTTTATTTGTGCGTGGGTATTCCAATTTGTGCGTGTATTTCAATTTGTGCGTGTGTATTTCAATTTGTGCGCGTGTATTTTAATTTGTGCGTGTGTATTTCAATTGTACTGCGTGATGTTCCTGCATTTAAAACGAAAATGTGGCATTTGTATATCGGGTTATTTTCACATTTGATTTCTTTCACATTTGAAAGTTTGGGGGGTGCAGCATTTCTGCTTTTATTAGGTCTTAATTAATGGCGATTGTTTATAACGTTATCAAATATAAAGCAGAATGTAAACCAGACTTGGGATTTGTTAGTATGAATGCGCCTAAATGTTTGTAGTAATGCAATTTGCGAGACAGATGCATAGTGTAACAGCGCCTTGTGTCACTAGTGACGACCTTGAGTCATCTCGTTCACTATTAATTTTTTGAATTTATTGAAAGCATGATGATGCGGCTTTTTAAACCATAAATTGTTTATATAATTAACTTAGCAACTGAATGTAGCCATATCTATAGGATCTTATAGCTATGCGCAGTCATGTCCTGTTTGTTAAGTCCAAAATGCGAGCTAATAGACTGTCATAAACAAGGCCTAGGATCGGTGATGTTATTCTGTCGTAATTCATACTGATTATATATACTGAACAATTATGTATTTATTGTATAGAGAACCCATCTTCTCTTCGTATTTTAAATTGACCACCAACGAAAAATGTTTACGCTTGCGAGTATAACCGCAACTTATTCACCAGATTAATCGACTTATATATAAAGCATAATTTTATAAGTCCCGCTTTTACATGAAACGCACAGAGGACACCCAATTTATTCAGGATCAAGCCTGTTAAGACAAAATCAACAAGCAACAGCCGCTAAATATTTTGCTAAAGCATGCAAATACAACAACGCCAACCAGCAAGTATTAGTGATGTAATATATGAACAACGAGAGCGAGTGTTTCACCGGGATATCCAAACACGAGAAAATAATGGTGAATCACACTAGCATGGGTGCTTGGAAGCTGACGTGTTGACAGACTCAAGTGGATTAAGCCCAAGCAAGTACGACTTAAAGCGCAAGTGTGACCGCGACCAAAGGCTTAGGTGCGAGGGTACTAATTCCGCACGGCTATTTACACCAGGGAAAAGGAAAGCATTAGCGAAGTCTAAAGTTCCAGGCGCATATATGGCCGCCATGGCTGACCAACGAAAGGTGGTCATTTCTGATCTCAAGAATATGGCGGACTATCAGGAGTAGCAAACACTTATGGCATCCAAAAAGGCGAGAACTGAGACGAAAACGACTGCCACAAGACTCTTGAAGAGAGATTAATTCTGGTAAAATACAGAGAAGCGCCAAGAATTGACTATGGCGTGAAACACAAGGCAAGTTTGTTGATAATGCGTATTTATACTTGTGTTTTAATAAAGGCCGGCGTAGCCGTACTCTTCCAGTCTATTCACTGTTTAAATTCCAGAGTAAGTTTATGTTTTGTAAATGCAAGACTGTCTTCTTATTACTGTACTTCAAAATATTGACGAACTTTACATGTGAAAGAATATGAACAAAGGTGCAAAATTGGCTTGAAACGGTTTTATTTCAAACTTAAAGTTTATGTAGATAAAAATTTAGTTTCATAAAAATTTCAAAACGTCTAATGTAATTAATAGGTCGTATTTTATACAATTCAATTCAAAAACATTTATTTAAACACGATATGAAAAATAGCCGGTAATTGCTGATGTGGTCGTGTGTTTACCAGTATAGTAAAATCTATTTACATATGCTATGTTAATATATATAGTTTATATATAAATTAAATATCGTAAGAATAATAATACTAAGAATATATATAAGAATATGACTAGAAAAATTTAGAAATAGATATACAGTGGGGGTCATAAGTCTGAGTCCACTCCAATTTTTGTGAGCCACTTAGAAATATTGTCATACCTCCAAAATTTTTACGAATTGAAAAATGCACATTGGTGTACATTAGATACTCAGACATGCATATTATGTTTGCAAGTGCTTCGAACATTTTTTTGCTTTAATTTTATTGCAACGTTTCCCAATTTTGGCAATGTTAGTTTTTGCTGTCTCAAAGCAAAAGGAGAGGAGAAGAGGAGGAAAGAGGAATCGAGTTAGAGGAAAATGGTTACCCTGAATCTTTAATCTTTAATCTTTAATACAATTATTTAAACACGGTAGCCTATTCAGTAAAATATTTACAATCTGATTTTCAAAGGGCCGTGTAACTACACTATAATAAAAATACAATAATAATGGAAGTAGATATTAGATTCGTCGCTTGAACGCAGATAAGGAAAGTTCGTCAAAGTTCTCAGTTATGCTATTTGGTAATTCGTTCCACCCTTGTGCTGCCCTATACGAAAAGCTTCTTTTGAGAAAGTTAGTTTTTGGCTTTGGCAGAGCTAATTTAGAGTTATTACTCCTAAGGTGATAATTGTCATTATTGCATTTAATAAATAATTCTTGAAGATAAGTAGGAAGCCTATCTGTTAGAGCTTTAAATGACATAATAATCTCCCTTCTTTTTAAAGTGTCTTCAATAGGTATCCATGAGAGATCGGCAAGTATTTGGGTGGAACGAACATCATACGTTTGACCAGTAATTACTCGTGCTGCTCTGCTTTGCAATTTTGAGAATTTACTAAGGATGGTACTAGAACCATCATTCCACACGGTTGAGCAATATGTAAAGTAAGGTAATACTAACGCATTATACATCTTAACAAGAATATGCTGGGGAACAAATGGTTTAGCTCTTCTTAATAGTGCAATACTTTTCGAGATTTTTTTACTTTGCGCCTCTATGTGCATTTTCCAGTTTAACTGGCAGTCAAGAATGACTCCTAGTGACTTTTTACTGGTCACACGCTTAATGTTGTGTTCGCCTAACTTAATTTCAAGATTATCTTCAAGATTAGCTAGCCGGTACCTGGAACCTATTATCATAAATTCAGTTTTACTGTTGTTTAATGTAAGTTTATTAGCCGAAAGCCACTTGTCAACACTCACAAGATCTGTATTAAGTTTTGCCTCAATCTCTCGAGAGGTCAGTCCGTCACATTAAAGATTTGTGTCATCGGCGAACAACTTTGACTTGTGACTGTTGTTTTTAGACAATGCGGTAAATCATTTATGTACAAGAGGAATAGCATAGGGCCAAGGTTACTTCCTTGTGGTACCCCACACTTTATTTCTCTTTGTCGTGATATTGTGCCATTAACTGAGCAAGCTTGTTTTCTATTTCTAAGGTACGATCTAAACCAATCAAGACTATTACCCTTGATACCATATAGTTCAAGTTTCGATAACAGTATGTCATGATTGACAGTATCAAAGGCTTTTTTAAGATCCAAAAATAGGACTCCGTTTACAAAACCTTTATCCATATTAAGCAACCACGCATTGGTCGAGCTAATGAGTGCTGTTTCAGTTGAGTGTTTTGGGCGGAAACCTGATTGTTGATCTATCAGAATATTATTTGCCGCTATGAATGATCTCAATTGGTGGTATACTATCCCCTCAAACAGCTTAGCAACAGTAGAGATTACAGAAATTGGTGTGTAATTTCCGCATTCATTTTTAGTACCATCTTTAAAAATTGGTGAAATTTTCGCGAATTTCCAATCGTCTGGGAAAATTGCTGTCCGAAGAGATAGATTAAAGATATTGGCAAGTGGCTCGGTAATAACGTCAATAGTATCCCTTAATAGTCTAATACTTATGCCATCTATTCCAGGCGCCTTTTTTGGGTTTAGTTGACTTAGTGCCTCTATCACTTCCTCAGTTGTGATTGGACTAAAGTTAAATGTATTGGCCACAGGAGTCACAAAGCTTAGGGGATCAGTACCATCGTCTCTAATATTATAAGACAGCTTACATCCAATTGATGAAAAATATTGATTGAAAGAATTTGCAATATCTTCATTGTTTGTAATTATTTTGTCATCTTCAATGATTTGATTTACCCGAGTAGGTTTGGGTTTTCTGTTTAAGAGTTCATTAACAGCTTGCCAACTTTCTTTACTATTACTAGAGTTGGTCAGCCTTTTTTTAAAGCAGTCTTTCTTAGTAGACTCAATCAATTTGTTCACTCTATTTTTGCACCTTTTATAGGCTGCGTGATAATCAGTAGACGATACCCGAACAGATTGCCTTTTAAGATAATCTCTGTGAAAAATCAGTTGTTTAATTTCATTTGTAAGCCAAGGTTTATGCTCATGTTTTACTCTGCGTTGCCTAAGTGGTGCATGCTTCTGAGCAATTGCCAAGAAGTTGGTCTTAAAATTGTTCCATAGTACATTAGGATCATCAGATGTTACGTATGAACTGAGATAGTAACTTAGTTCTTGTTTTAACAAGCTAGCCTGGTAATTTTTGAATTGCCTCGTGAAGATTATTCTTGGAGGCTCCTTAGGGATGCTAATCTTACGACACAGATATACAAGACTATGGTCACTGATTCCCAGCTGAATAGCCCCAGTTTCCAATGTTTTACTATCCCCAATTTGGGTGATTATCACATCAATTAATGACGAGGTTGTGGGTGTAATTCTGGTTGGTGTTTGTATGTGTTGCTGCAGTTGGAAAATATCCATAACATCGAGCAACCTAGAAGTTACTTGACTTCTAGTTTGTTCGAGAAGGTTGCAGTTGAGGTCCCCAGTTATGATAATCTCCTTATTTTCATCATCAACTAGCTGTAAGAATTTCTCAAAATCACTAAATAATTCAAAACTTGAATTTGGTGGCCTATACCACGTTGCAATTAGCAGTGGTTTACTTTTAGGTTTTTTGACCTCGATACAAATTAGTTCAATATTTTCAACTGCAAGGTCTTCACGATTGCTATAAGGTATATTTTTCCTAATGTACATTGAAACTCCCCCTCCATTTCTGTTACGATCACGCCGTAAAATATCATAGCCTGGGATCTCAACCTCGCAGTCCAACACACTATCATCCAACCGGGTTTCATTCAATGTTAAAATATCAAAAGGTTTATTCTGCATATATACTAAAAGTTCGTTGTGATGCCTCATTAAACTAGCAATATTGAGATGGGCTATTTTAAAGCCTCTAAGCTTAGAAAAAGGAGAATCATTAAATTGATTCGATGATGTACAAGAATTATTGTTGCTATCCTTTGTTGGATTGATACTTGGAAGTAGTTAATCACTCTTTAGAAAATTTATAAAGTTTTTTGCTAAGTAGGAGGATCCTTGTTTGTTTAGATGTAGTCCATAAGAGTTGAGATGGACTGGTAATATGTTTTTATGTGTAATAAAGTTCCAATTGTTGTTCGCACATACCTGCGCCAAGTTCTTGTTGAGGTCACTAATTTTGACATTTAAGCTAGGATCATCATTTCTAATGATAACTTCAGATTTAGCAAGATTCGTATTTGGCACTTCCTTCCTGATTTCTTCACCAAGGAAAGATATCGAGGATGAAATTTCCGATGGTGAGCTGTTTTTTAGGTCATTCGTTCCAATATGCATTATCAAGCAATCAGGAGTGCGGGATAGTGTAGGCTTGATATAATGTTTCATGTCACTAACCTTGGCTCCTGGGAAGGTTTTAACTTGGACATTACATTTAGTGCTTTTGCGTAGCTTTGAGGGATTAATGTACTTTAGCATGGAATCACCAACAATAGCTACATTGGGTTTTTCCTTGCGGATATTGGATCTTTGTTGATGGAGATTGAATCTTGATTTATTGGGGTTATGTATCTGTTGATGGGTACTTCGACTTTGCTTTTGGTCATTGCCACTTTGTTGATGAACAGGAAAACTTTGTTGTTGGTTGTTAGTCGAATTGATTTCCGATCGATTCGTCCTTGGTGTTTCACCATCGTCATCTTTCGAATCACTGTCATCCAGAACATCGAATCGGTTTTTAGTTTCAACTATCAACACGGAGTCATCAAACAGAGATTTCGATGTCGTTGTAGGACTTTGCCTGTTGGCTTCCATAAAATTCTGTTTTCGTTCTTTTGTTTTTCCTTCCACATCATTTTGTAGCAGTTTTGTCGCTGCTATTAAGTTGTCGTTTTGATTCTGGAGCTCAGCATTTCTCTTGTTTGATAACACATTATCTTGTTGGATTAGCTTTAGTGCAGTCATAAGACTAGACTTTTCATTTTCGAGATTCATTGCCCTTGTTCTTAAGTCTGATGCAGTTTGAAGTAGATTAGTATATTTCTCTCTCATGTCTTCATTCATCCTAATGAGATCTGCTTTTTCCTTCTTTAATTCACTGACGACATCTTCTAGCACCAAAATTGAATAGGGTTTATTTTCTTTGATAGTTGTTATTTCATCTGCGAGGGTTTCTAGTTTGGCATTGATATGCGAGACAAAGCTGTCTAGTTTGGTGTTAATATCCCGAATTTGAGAAATATTGTTGATATGTTCAGTATCTGAGCAAATAGGAGATGTATCTTTATTTAAACTGTAGCTTCGTGATTCAGTATGCAAATCGTTCTTTGTCTGGTCCAAATCGATATGCAAATTTTCATACTTTGAGCTTTCAATTACATTAGAGTCGCTGTCCATTTCGGCCAGATTTGCAATGTTTAAGATTTTAGCTTTTATTTGGCTAGCCATATCCCCTTTCAAATTTAGGGAACCACTATTCCAGTACCAACGAATTGTAATTTGACTATTTTGAAACAGCTTACTATTTCCTCCCGGAGTTGTCCATTTTCCAGGTTGTAGGCCTAGATCATTTACAAATTGACAAAGATCTTTAAAATCTCGAAGCCATTTTAAGTTTCCTTTACTCGTGACGGAAATACTGTCTGTATATAAACTGTCTATTTCTTTCTCACTATCAGAATCGATATGATCAGCAAACGGTGCCCCTTTGCCACTAGTTTCAGATTGTCGAGAGACTTCGAATTCAGTGTTGTCAAGTGTTTTTAGGAATGAAGTGTTTTTAAGAATTGAGATGACAATTTCTAGTCGCCAAATAATTATAATTTTGTCGTCAAAATAAGCATAGCATTGTAATTGAGCCCACAAGAACAGAAAATTTGATTAAGACAGAGTGAGAGATTGTGGTGTCAAATCAACATTGAAACGTAATTTTAGCAAGAACAGTCTGGACAGATGTTTTAATGATCAGTTCGTGATATTTAAATGGAAATCAGTATTCCTAAACATCATCACATTCACCAAAGGTGTGCTGTACTGCGCGAAAATGGCTGTGTGGAAGATGATTTATAAACGCTGCTCTAATTTGTGTAAACTGCATTTAACAAAGACATGAAAAGCAAGTTGATTTAGTGCTCATTTGCTTCAGCCTTAATCTCCTTTCCTTAATCTAATTGAAAACTTATGGTGTAAGAAAAAAATGAAGTAGACAGCCAGCAGCCAGGACAAGTTTTGAGATAAAATCATTCCTTGTTAAAAACAAATTAATTACACCTGTTTTAATCCATAGTCTACGATGAAATAAATGAAAAAACAGCACAAATTTTAAAAGCAATGATTTAGGACAGAAAATAGTAAAATTATAGTTTACTTAACTTGATTCCATAGAAAGAAGATTTCTAGCTTTTTGCAGAGCCATAATGTTGAAAAAATGACAAAAATGGGTAAATATCAACTGGACTCAGACTTTTGACCCCCACTGTAGTTCAGATCATTATTATTTGCGTAGGAGGTAAAATCCATTGCCTCAAGCTTACATTAGGCATAATAACATGCCGATGACAAATGTTGTGCCATTTAAAAAAATTGTCAATAAAACAAGGATTAAAAACTAATATTTTGTCATTTTGAAAAAAATACGCAGAAAGAATACACAGCAAAAAATGAACAACCTGTTCTGGGCTGATGAAAACAGCATTGAACATGTTTTTCTGCCCACATTGTTCAATGTTGTCAACAATATTGTTCAGTATTATTCAGCGTGAACTATGTTGAACAATATTGTTGACAACATTGAACAATGTGGGCAGCAAAACATTGTTCAATGCTGTTTTCAACAGCCCAGAACGAAGTGTTCATTTTTAGCTGTGTAACAATTGCCGTGTCGCTATGACCACAACTTATGCAAGTACTTCATGTAATTCCGAAAATATAGTTGCATGCTTAGTTAGTGGCGAGGGGTTGCTGCATGCATGTATTTCTAGTTATAATAGATGATTAGTCATTTTTTTATATGATTCATCATGCCTGCCATGTCCGTAGCAATGTCCAAGACAGTCTCCTGGTTTCAAAGACAATTTTAAATACTCTTGGGGGCTAACATGTCTCTTTCTAGTCTCACGAAGCACGAGGATACATAAACATTGCCCTGGATAACTTACTTGTTTCAATTGCTTAGCATATTTATGCTGGAAAATACTTATATATATACTTATATATTTTACGGTCACGAATTCGTCTTTCTAATCCTTTTTAATCTGTTTTCTTCGTTTTCTAATGCATGTTCAAAACACAGATGTATCAGCTTTCTAAGTAGTGAGCCTTTTATACCCTTTCTTCTCAATGTACTCTTTAAAAAGTAGCGAAGTTCGCGGTTGCTGACACACAATATTCCTCTCATGCCCACAATTTGAACAAACATCTTCGTCAATTATTTAATTTTTGTTAATTTAAATAATTTTCAAAATGGTAGAAATGTCGAAAAATTAATCGCATGCATGCTTTTTGTTCGTTACCTTCCCAAAACGAATTTAAGACTCGGATCAACGAGCGGAAAAGTCGTGATCGTAAGCGTAACATGAAAGAATAGATATACAGATAGTTTAATAAAAATGAACACTTAGCAGCTATCGTATTGCTACCACGTGATGAGGTGATTTCGCCAGGTATCTCACTTTAAAAGTGAGATATACAATACACAATACAATAATACAATACAATAAAAATTTATTTAAACACGGTAAAATCGTTCAGTACACAAAAAAAAACTAAATCTAATTTACAAGATTGCCGTGTGGGAGTCACTATCAATATCGATAAGGATAATAATCATTTATAGCTTTTTTAGAGTGAGGAAATAATGTAAGACTACGTATCTTCTCGGGTAAGCGATTCCATAATAGAGCCCCATCGTAAGAAAGGCTCCGTTTTAAGTAATTTGTTCGTGGTTTTGGTAAATTAAGTTTAAATTGGTTATTTCTTAAATTATACTCAGTGTTACGAATAGAAAAGAGTGTTCGTAGATTCACGAAGGTATGTTCAATTTGAAGAACTTAAAAGTTATTCTTACGGGAGGTTTTTATTTTCGGTATAATATATCATTTTAGACCCTCCGCTTGCGATCGGGGGATTCGGCGAAATATTTCACCGAATGCCCCTCGCTCTGGGTCTAAAAATGATAAATATTACAACTGAATTACGTGTTACATGCACATAGAAACTATAATATATTTTAACGTCGGTAGTGATAGGCCGTTCGCCGTCGTTCGAAAATGTGGCTAGAAAACAAATTTCATTAAGCATGTCGTGGAACTGAGGTAACTTTGCAGAACATAACTTTTTCAAACACGGGGAGTTCGAATCTGAAAAGTTGCCGCTCCTCTGACCCGCAGTTTTTTCATAAAATCCATTTTAATTCTCACTCTTTCAACACGCTTCAAATAATCTCCCGCCATTTTGAATTCCTCAATATTCCGTTTGCAATCGCTCAGAATGGTGATTATTCTGTCCCAGATCCCTCAACTCGCGGTAAATTGTCATTCTAACCGATGGAATTGCTAAAATCATTCACTTTGTAAACACATGGCTTCTTACAAAGCTGCTAGTCATGTTTGTGTTGTGAAGTCCATTTCCACGGCAAATGTAGAAATAAAAGAGCTACCAAAAGGGATATATTAGCAAAAATTATTGAGACATAAGAAAACAGTGCTTAAACCTATTTTTATCATATAAAAAACTCACAGAAGTCGACGATTCAGGTAATATAAGTAAGCTTGAGAGACCTAAAACCACCCTTGCCAATGCTGGTCGAAAACGTTTGTCAGAGGAAAGCATCGGACAACCAGGAAAGTATAACTAATAATAAGTTATCAGCAATGTTGTGCTTAAGAGCCAAGTAAAACTGCAGCAAAAATGTTGCCTTTGGCTTTGACCAAAAATAGGTAAAATCAATAATAGTCCACCTTCATCATGCATTCATTAACTGTACATAACCTCCCAGGATAAATAATTAGTTGACAATTTTTAAATATCAGAGAGTTTTGCAACAATTGTTTTCATGTATTCATTAAGCGTTAACGCTTGAAACTTCTGTTTTAAATGTTTTGTTCCTCACTTTCCAATAATATTATTAGAACTACAAATAAAATATATATTGTCTTCAATGTGTCCAGTTACTTCAGTGCACAAGAAACATGAGGTCTGAAACACTAACAGTAACATGCACTAAAACACTTATCAACCTAAGTTGAAAATAAACCGACAGAACAATCTTCAATAAAGGGGGTTTTCAACCAAACCTCCCATAAAAGAGACTCAATTTATAGCTAATTAAGTGTCCATTAATTTCACTAAGAGGCTGCTCAATATATATAAACAATCCCTGTTCAATGTATATAAACAAGGTGACAAAATAGTGCACCGAATATCGTTTTTACAATGGAGTGTTATTGCAGCAGTTGCGATATCACTGATGGGGTAATACCCCCCAGTTACAAGTTGCAAGAGGGATATCTCTCAAGCCAATGCCTAATTAAATTTTCCTGGAAGGTATCTAGAAGTGAGAAATGTTTCCAACATGTTTCCAACCTATGTGTTACATTAGAATCACATATACAATTGACCCTAATAACAACTGATTTTAAAAGGGAATTGTTGGTGTCCCTTGTGCACATTTTCTTCTACTCTTGGCAGGCGAAGTGAAAGCTCTAGCAGGCGTCTTGTTCCTGTTTACCAAAATAATCGAGTTTTTTTTTGCATCAGAAAAAACCAGTAGCAGCTCTACAGTTCTATGCTTTCTATGACAAGCATGCTATTGTTATACTTTTATCATTACATTATCTCCGAAATCAGAAATCGCTTTTAATAGTTACAGTCTGAGATACTATGTTGCATTGTGACAACTTCCATTCAAGGTAACCCAGATTGAAAAAAGCCAGATGGAAATGTCATATCTGTGATGTCTAAAGCCCAGGCTGTTTACAGATTGAGCAAATTTAGGGAAAAACATTTGAAGATGGATAAGGACAATTAATCTATTACCTTTTTCAGAACTGGAAATAGAATGAATTTGTCCGTTTCTTTCCTATTACAAACGTTTTCGTCCAGCATTGGCAAGGATGGCTTTAGCTCTCTCTTTAAAGTTTACTTGTAATAATAGTAAACTTGTCTGAATAGTAGACTTTTGCGAGTTCTGTTTATGATAAAGACGTATGTAAGCACTGCTTTATTATGTCTCAAAATTTTTTGCTAATATCTCTTCTAATTTCTCCATTTTTGCCGTGGAAATGGACTTCGCACACACAAACATGACTAGCACCTTTGTAGGGAGCCATGTGTTTACAAAATTAATGATTTTAGCAATTCCATCGGTTAGAATGACAATTTACCGCGAGTTGAGGGATCTGGGACGAAATAATCAGCATTCTGAGCGATTGCAAACGGAATATTAAAGAATTCAAAATGGCGGGAGATTATTTGAAGCGTGTCGAAAGAGTGGAATTAAAATGGATTTTATGAAAAAACTGCGGGTCGGAGGAGCGGCAACTTTTCAGATTCGAACTCCCCGTGTTTGAAAAAGTTATGTTCTGTAAAGTTTCCTCAGTTCCACGACATGCTTAATGAAAGTGAACGATATCGGGTCACGGCGAACGGCCTATGAGGTATGTCCATCCATAGATAAAATATATATTGTACAACATTGAGAAAATGTTCGAATAATCTTTTAATTGCTATCTTTTCATTGCTAAAGACGATCTATGTAATGAGAAATTTATCTGGCATTATCGATCCGTTGATTTTAATGGCAAAAGCGTATGTTATTTGGTGGTGACAGAACGAATTCTGAGAGAGACGAGTGTGACATTCACTTGTGAGCGAAGATCTTCACATGCCGAGTTCGAGTAAATTTCAAAACTGGTGTAATGTGGACCTCTCCGCCTTCTAAGTGGTGGCCTTCTTAAAGGAAATTGTGGACGACCTGCTACAGGAAAAAAATTCGCATGAACACATCGAGTGCTTATTTTTTATTGAGAAATACAATGCACATTAAAAGAGCATGCAAAAGCATGCACATTAAAAGATCATGCAGTACTAACTTATGGTCTAAATTGACAATCAAAATGGAAAACTAGCTCTGATTATATTGTCTTCAAAGCACACGCCTAGAGTTCTATAGGTAAGGACATAAGAAATTAAAGCTGTTTTATAGCTTTGAAAAGTTCAAATCCCTTCAGTTGAGTAAGGAAAAGTTGAGCTGTCCAGATGCTTCTTGGGTTATTTGGATTGTAACATCGGGCACGCCCGCTTGCAGATGAAATGCAGTAGACTTTGCCGCTTGATTTGCTGCTTCAAAATCGGCGCCCTGAACCACTCCGTCAAGATTTGCAATGTAGATAACTGGCTTAACATTCAGATTGACAGCGTTACCAGGGACGACATCCTTGAAAGAGACCAATTTTCTGCCATTTTTGAACAAAGCCAATTCCAGTGACTTGATGTTGCCAGCGAGATTGGTGACTTTGATTTCTTTGTTCGGTTGGGCATCACCGCCGATGTTGATTTTTGGCGCGGCGGCAGCCCTTTTCTGTGTCACTTCTATTGTTTGGCCGAATTGAACGTCGATCGGCCCAGTCGTGCGAGAGTCCCCGTCAGGTGTCGTATCCAATACAGCAAACTGGACTTTTTCTGGTAAGTCTATTGGTCCCAGTTTTCCAGGGTATTGGATATCGTCAACTTTCCAGGCGGTCGAGTAACTGTTAGCGATGAGTGGATCTGGTTCGGTTTGGAAGAGCATCACGTTCACGTGTCTGCCCTTTACGTTAGGACTACCAGTGTTGTTCACCACAGAAATTTTAAAATCACCCATGGTCTCTCTTGAAGGATTGTACGTTTCTCGATTGCGCAGCACTTTACATAAGTTTAAGGTAGAAACTAAATTGCATTTCACCGCACCTCGTTATATGTACTCCCATCCCCAGACCAGCTGATTCCCCAATTGACCAATGGGGTAAGGCGGCACCATATAAGGTTATACAAGCTATCCTTCCTTTTCCAAGTTAAATATATCTTTAAGTAATAAAAAAACGGGCACCGACATAGTCAAGGGAATTGCTCGTCAGTTGGCACCAATTTGAATTACTTGGCAATTATTAATAACCACGTCGTCGTGTGTGCGTTCTCAATTTTGTTGATGGAATTACATATAATTGTAGTGTAATATTCTAACGACATCCTTTGTATCAGTTGGTTGTATAAATGTTTGAAGTACTTCACAAAAGAAAGAAATTGCATTGTGAAATTTACGTCAGTCTTATAATTGTTAATATATTTTTAAACAGAATAAAATCTTACAAAAGTAAAAGAATAGATATACAAGCACACTGTGTTGATGCATGCACACGATTTTACGAGCTCGCTTAAATTATAAAAAATACGCATTTACAGTCTTCCTAAATTATGATAGATACAAATAACGAATGTTTATGAGTTTTTCATGAGATGGAAGATGGATTGTTGCATTCAATGAGGCGATAGCCGATATTCTTACTATTACACGTCGAATAACAACATTCATTATTCGTTTTATATAATACCAGACTATTGTTTTACAAAAACAATTTATTCAACATTTAAAACAACACACATTTCAGTCATATTTTAGTATTTGAATTAAATCGCATTCACCTCAAAACTGAAAGGTAAACTACGAAAACCGTTTGAGAGCACTTCCATTTATGGATGCATTTATACTTGAAACAAAACCTTTGACGCAAACGGGCGTGACACGACTTGCAATTAAAAAAGGAAATTTTTCGCCCAAGAATGTTGTTTTCCACACGCGATTTTGAAAGTTGTAATTATGCGCTTCAGTATCAAATGGAAGAACGAGACAATTTAATTAGAGAAAGAACATTTGATAATGGCGACGAGGCTTTTACGAACATCATATCCCAGCTCCCTGACTTCCAAGCTCAGAATAAACCTCTACTCATTCAGTGAGAGCGTGCTTTTAGAGTATGGGCGTAAATCAGTGAATAGGATCTCTGCAGGGCTTATCTACGTCGCCAAACAAACAAAAATTATCTATCATACATACAAACCTAAGGTTGGATGCAGGTCAGCACAAATCTGACAATGCAAATGTTATCATATGAAATATAAACTGTGAAAATGTATACTCTGTTCATCCAAATGAAAAGTTAAATTGCATGGACTTCAAGAAAATTTAATGCTGGTAATAACGCAACCTGCACAAGGTTGTTTGTTCCCATAATCAAATCCAAGGAGAAATAGTAATTATAAAAAATATTTAGGGCTGATGGAATTTGAGAGCACTTTATATTTATGGATGCAATTACTTGGAACAGCAATTAAAAAAGGAAATTTTTTGCCTAAGAATGTTGTTTTGCACTTGCGATTTTAAAAGCTATAATTATGCTGATCAAATGGAAGAACGAGACAATTTAAAGAGAAAGAACATCTGATAATGGTGACGAGGCTTATGCGCATGCGTGCAAAATGTTGCACGCTAATTACAGTATCGATGCAAAAGCGTGTATCAGACGCAAACATGTACAGTTGTAGATGAATGTTGACTGACTATCTTAAATTGAACTTTTTGTTGAATGTTTTATGAAATGTTGATATGCTAATTTCCACACAATTTTCAACGTACATGATCGCAGCTCAAAACCTTGCATGAACATCATATCCTAGCTCCCTGATTCCCAAGCTCAGAATAAACCTCTACTCATTCAGCGAGAGTGTGCTTTTAGAGCATGGGCGCTAATCAGTGAATCGGATCTGTGGGCTCATCTACATCACCAAATAAACATTATATATCATACATGCAAACCTAAGGTTGACAAGCAAGTATTCACAAATATGCCGGTGCAAATGAGTCCACAGATTGTTACGTGAATAGCCCGACTGGGATCATTGTGAGCGCGCATACACTAAATACAAGATCAAGACAACAAACCAAAACGGTAAAGACAAGCTCTATTTTTACACCAGCAGGGCCAGACGTTATTCCGTTTATAATTGACTTCTATAAAGCTAAAACATCTGAAAAATTCAGTTCTCCCGAAGACTTTCGCGTTATTTTGATACAGACATCATTCAAATTGATTGTTCCATTCAACGAGGCGATAGCCGATATTCTTACTATTACACGAGTAACAACATTCATTATTTGTTTTATATAATACTAGACTATTGTTTTACAAAAACAATTTATTCAACATTTAAAACAACACACACTTAGTCATATTTTAGAATTTGAATTAGATCACATTCACCTCAAAACTGAAAGGTAAACTGCGAAAAATGTACGAAGAGCTTTTTGACGGATGGGAGGAGAGTGCAATGAAAAAAAGACGTAGAGTTACTATAGTACTATTGCATTCTTGAAAAATGAAACTTTTCATAAAAAAGAGTTAACAAAGCAGATCGAGTCAGATTGTTTACTTGAAATGGAATTTGAGAGCACTGCATTTATGTATGCAATTACTTGGAACCGAAGCTTTGACGCAAACGGGCGTCACACGACTTGCAATTAAAAAAGGAAGTTTTTTGCCCAAGAATGATGTTTTGCACGCGCGATTTTAAAAGATGTAATTGTGCGCTTATCAAACGGAAGAACGAGACATGCAATTTAAAGAGAAAGAACATTTGATAATGGCGACGAGGCTTATACGCACGCGTGCAAACTGTTGCACGCTATTTACAGTATTGATGGAAAAGCGTGAATTAGACGCAAACATGTGCAGTTGTAGATGCATGTTGACTGATTATCTTAAACTGAGCTTTTTGTTGAATGTTTTAAGAAATGTTCATATGCTAATTTCCACACAATTGTCACGGTACATGATCGCAGCTCACAACCTTGCATGAATATCATATATATCCTTGCTCCCTGATTCCCAAGCTCAGAATAAACCTCTACTCATTCAGCGAGAGTGTGCTTTTACAGCTTGGGCGTAAATCAGTTGATAGGATCTGCGGGCTCATCTACATCGCAAAATAAACATTATTTATCGTACATGCAAACCTGATGTTTACGTGCTGGTATTCACAAATATGAAATTGCAAATGAGTCCACAGATTGTTACGTGAATAGCCCGACTGGGATCATTGTGAGCGCGCATACACTAAATACAAGATCAAGACAACAAACCGAAACGGTAAAGACAAGCTCTATTTTTACACCAGCAGGGCCAGACGTTATTCCGTTTATACTGAATTGACTTCTATAAAGCTAAAACATCTGAAAAATTCAGTTCTCCCGAAGACTTTCGCGTTATTTTGATACAGGCATCATTCAAATTGATTGTTCCATTCAACGAGGCGATAGCCGATACTCTTACTATTAAACGAATAACAACATTCATTATTTGTTTTATATAATACCAGACTATTGTTTTACAAAAACAATTTATTCAACATTTAAAACAACACACACTTAGTCATATTTTAGTATTTGAATTAGATCGCATTCACCTCAAAACTGAAAGGTAAACTGCGAAAACTGTATACGAAGAGCTTTTTGACGGATGGGAGAATAATCATTTATAGCTTTTTTAAAGTGAGGAAATAATGTAAGACTACTTATCTCCTCGGGTAAGCGATTCCATAATAGAGCCCCATCGTAAGAAAGGCTCCGTTTTAAGTAATTTGTTCGTGGTTTTGGTAAATTAAGTTTAAATTGGTTATTTCTTAAATTATACTCAGTGTTACGAATAGAAAAGAGTGTTCGTAAATATGAAGGCATATTCCCTTTTAGTATTTTGAACATTAGCTGAGCCTTTAGTTTTCTACGTCGTACATAGAGATTATCCAACTGCAGGGCATTCAAAAGAACACTAGCATTTGTGTCATAGCTCGATTTAGTGATGACTCTAACCGCTCGGTTTTGTAGTTTCTGAATTTTCGTACTAAGAGTTTCGCCTAAACCGTCCCAAATAGAACAGCAATAATCAAAATGAGGCTGTATCAGAGAAAAGTACACCTCAACAGCTGTTTTAGTTGTTATAAAAGATCTAATGCGTTTTAAAGCGCCTATTGCTGAAGATATCTTCTTATATACTTTCTTGATATGCACTGACCATGTAAGGTGGCTATCAATATGTAACCCTAAAGATTTAGTCGAATATACCTTTTTAAATTCACGGTCATCAATCCTAATGTCTATGTTATCCTGGGAAGCGAAGATATGCCTATATCTCACTTTTAAAGTGAGTTATAATATAGCGTTTGTGAATCCTGAACACTGATTGGTTAAGAGCCGTGTTTACATTACTCAATGTAAACACGGAAAATTTCCCGCCACTTGTAAGCAAGGAAATTTTTCGTATCCTTCGGGCTTTTGACATTGCTATATTATAAAAAAATATAAAACATTTTTCCGTGTTGATATAGAGTTATATCAACACTCGTGGAAATTGGAAAAGCTCGAAATTGTGTGAAAACACTCCGCCCTTCGGTTTCCACACAATTTATCGTTTTTCCAGTTTCCACTCGTGTTGATATAACTGTATATCAACACGGAAAAATGTTTTATATTTCTTAAATATGCTACATATCTCACGCTGTCATGGCAACGCTTTTACACGCAAGCACAGATTGGCAAGTTTTCGTAAAACAAAAATGGGGTATGTGCGAAAAGTTTGATGAACTTCACGAAGAATTATAAAGTATTTTGGAGGGCAAGGACGTTGAAAACACAAATATTTAAAAAATTTAAAGGAATTTTCTGTACTTCTCGTTATAAAAATAAACAAAGATCTGGCTATTTTGTATTTTAGAGCATCGTATTCACGAAGGTATGTTCAATTTGAAGAACTTAAAAGTTATTCTTACGGGAGTTTTTTATTTTCGGTATAATATATCATTTTAGACCCTCCGCTCGCGATCGGGGGATTCGGCGAAATATTTCACCGAATGCCCCTCGCTCTGGGTCTAAAAATGATAAATATTACAACTGAATTACGTGTTACATGCACATAGAAATTATAATATATTTTAACGTCGGTAGAGAGGTATGTCCATCCATAGATAAAATATATATTGTACAACATTGAGAAAATGTTCGAATAATCTTTTAATTGCTATCTTTTCATTGCTAAAGGCGATCTATGTAATGAGAAATTTATCTGGCATTATCGATCCGTTGATTTTAATGGCAAAAGCGTATGTTATTTGGTGGTGACAGAACGAATTCTGAGAGAGACGAGTGTGACATTCACTTGTGAGCGAAGATCTTCACATGCCGAGTTCGAGTAAATTTCAAAACTGGTGTAATGTGGACCCCTCCGCCCTCTAAGTGGTGGCCTTCTTAAAGGAAATTGTGGACGACCTGCTACAGGAAAAAAATTCGCATGAACACATCGAGTGCTTATTTTTTATTGAGAAATACAATGCACATTAAAAGAGCATGCAAAAGCATGCACATTAAAAGAGCATGCAGTACTAACTTATGGTCTAAATTGACAATCAAAATGGAAAACTAGCTCTGATTATATTGTCTTCAAGGCACACGCCTAGAGTTCTATAGGTAAGGACATAAGAAATTAAAGCTGTTTTATAGCTTTGAAAAGTTCAAATCCCTTCAGTTGAGTAAGGAAAAGTTGAGCTGTCCAGATGCTTCTTGGGTTATTTGGATTGTAACATCGGGCACGCCCGCTTGCAGATGAAATGCAGTAGACTTTGCCGCTTGATTTGCTGCTTCAAAATCGGCGCCCTGAACCACTCCGTCAAGATTTGCAATGTAGATAACTGGCTTAACATTCAGATTGACAGCGTTACCAGGGACGACATCCTTGAAAGAGACCAATTTTCTGCCATTTTTGAACAAAGCCAATTCCAGTGACTTGATGTTGCCAGCGAGATTGGTGACTTTGATTTCTTTGTTCGGTTGGGCATCACCGCCGATGTTGATTTTTGGCGCGGCGGCAGCCCTTTTCTGTGTCACTTCTATTGTTTGGCCGAATTGAACGTCGATCGGCCCAGTCGTGCGAAAGTCCCCGTCAGGTGTCGTATCCAATACAGCAAACTGGACTTTTTCTGGTAAGTCTATTGGTCCCAGTTTTCCAGGGTACTGGATATCGTCAACTTTCCAGGCGGTCGAGTAACTGTTAGCGATGAGTGGATCTGGTTCGGTTTGGAAGAGCATCACGTTCACGTGTCTGCCCTTTACGTTAGGACTACCAGTGTTGTTCACCACAGAAATTTTGAAATCACCCATGGTCTCTCTTGAAGGATTGTACGTTTCTCGATTGCGCAGCACTTTATATACATAAGTTTAAGGTAGAAACTAAATTGCATTTCACCGCACCTCGTTATATGTACTCCCCTCCCCAGACCAGCTGATTCCCCAATTGACCAATGGGGTAAGGCGGTACCATATAAGGTTATACAAGCTATCCTTCCTTTTCCAAGTTAAATATATCTTTAAGTAATAAAAAAATAACGGGCACCGACATAGTCAAGGGAATTGCTTGTCAGTTGGCACCAATTTGAATTACTTGGCAATTATTAATAACCACGCCGTCGTGTGTGCGTTCTCAATTTTGTTGATGGAATTACAAATAATTGCAGTGTAATATTCTAACAACATCCTTTGTATCAGTTGGTTATATAAATGTTTGAAGTACTTCACAAAAGAAAGAAATTGCATTGTGAAATTTACGTCAGTCTTATAATTGTTAAGATATTTTTAAACAGAATAAAATCTTACAAAAGTAAAAGAATAGATATACAAGCTCATGTGTTGATGCATGCACACGATTTTACGAGCTCGCTTAAATTATAAAAAATACGCATTTACAGCATTCCTAAATTATGATAGATACAAATAACGAATGTTTATGAGTTTTTCATGAGATGGAAGATGGATTGTTGCATTCAATGAGGCGATAGCCGATATTCTTACTATTACACGTCGAATAACAACATTCATTATTCGTTTTATATAATACCAGACTATTGTTTTACAAAAACAATTTATTCAACATTTAAAACAACACACATTTCAGTCATATTTTAGTATTTGAATTAAATCGCATTCACCTCAAAACTGAAAGGTAAACTACGAAAACCGTTTGAGAGCACTTCATTTATGGATGCATTTATACTTGGAACAAAACCTTTGACGCAAACGGGCGTGACACGACTTGCAATTAAAATAGAAAATTTTTCGCCCAAGAATGTTGTTTCCACACGCGATTTTGAAAGTTGTAATTATGCGCTTCAGTATCAAATGGAAAAACGAGACAATTTAATTAGAGAAAGAACATTTGATAATGGCGACGAGGCTTTTACGAACATCATATCCCAGCTCCCTGATTTCCAAGCTCAGAGTAAACCTCTACTCATTCAGTGAGAGTGTGCTTTTAGAGTATGGGCGTAAATCAGTGAATAGGATCTCTGCAGGGCTTATCTACGTCGCCAAACAAACAAAAATTATCTATCATACATACAAACCTAAGGTTGGATGCAGGTCAGCACAAATCTGACAATGCAAATGTTATCATATGAAATATAAACTGTGAAAATGTATACTCTGTTAATCCAAATGAAAAGTTATATTGCATGGACTTCAAGAAAATTTAATGCTGGTAATAACGCAACCTGCACAAGGTTGTTTGTCCACATAATTAAATCCAAGGAGAAATAGTAATAATAATAAATATTTAGGGCTGATGGAATTTGAGAGCACTTTATATTTATGGATGCAATTACTTGGAACAGCAATTAAAAAAGGAAATTTTTTGCCTAAGAATGTTGTTTTGCACTCGCGATTTTAAAAGCTATAATTGTGCGCTTATCAAATGGAAGAACGAGACATGCAATTTAAAAAGAAAGAACATCTGATAATGGTGACGAGGCTTATGCGCATGCGTGCAAAATGTTGCACGCTAATTACAGTATCGATGCAAAAGCGTGTATCAGACGCAAACATGTACAGTTGTAGATGAATGTTGACTGACTATCTTAAATTGAACTTTTTGTTGAATGTTTTATGAAATGTTGATATGCTAATTTCCACACAATTTTCAACGTACATGATCGCAGCTCAAAACCTTGCATGAACATCATATCCTAGCTCCCTGATTCCCAAGCTCAGAATAAACCTCTACTCATTCAGCGAGAGTGTGCTTTTAGAGCATGGGCGTTAATCAGTGAATCGGATCTGTGGGCTCATCTACATCACCAAATAAACATTATATATCATACATGCAAACCTAAGGTTGACAAGCAAGTATTCACAAATATGCCGGTGCAAATGAGTCCACAGATTGTTACGTGAATAGCCCGACTGGGATCATTGTGAGCGCGCATACACTAAATACAAGATCAAGACAACAAACCGAAACGGTAAAGACAAGCTCTATTTTTACACCAGCAGAGCCAGACGTTATTCCGTTTATACTGAATTGACTTCTATAAAGATAAAGCATCTGAAAAATTCAGTTCTCCTGAAGACTTTCGCGTTATTTTGATACAGACATCATTCAAATTGATTGTTCCATTCAACGAGGCGATAGCCGATACTCTTACTATTAAACGAATAACAACATTCATTATTTGTTTTATATAATACCAGACTATTGTTTTACAAAAACAATTTATTCAACATTTAAAACAACACACACTTAGTCATATTTTAGAATTTGAATTAGATCGCATTCACCTCAAAACTGAAAGGTAAACTGCGAAAAATGTACGAAGAGCTTTTTGACGGATGGGAGGAGAGTGTAATAAAAAAGTTAGAAGTAGAGTTACTATATAGTACTGTTGCATTCTTGAAAAATGGAACTTTTTATAAAAAAGAGTTAACAAAGCAGATCGAGTCAGATTGTTTACGTGAAATGGAATTTGAGAGCACTTCCATTTATGTATGCAATTACTTGGAACAGAATCTTTGACGCAAACGGGCGTCACACGACTTGCAATTAAAAAAGGAAATTTTTTGCCGAAGAATGTTGTTTTGCACGCGAGATTTTAAAAGCTGTAATTGTGCACTCATCAAACGGAAGAACGAGACAATTTAAACAGAAAGAACATTTGATAATGGAGACAAGGCTTATACGCATGCGTGCAAACTGTTGCTGAAAAGCGTGAATTAGACGCAAACATGTGCAGTTGAAGATGCATGTTGACTGATTATCTTAAATTGAACTTTTTGTTGAATGTTTTAAGAAATGTTGATATGCTAATTTCTACACAATTGTCGCGGTACATAATCACAGTTCACAATCTTGCATGAACATCATATCCTAGCTCTCTTATTCCCAAGCTCAGAATAAACCTCTACTCATTCAGCGAGAGTGTGCTTTTACAGCTTGGGCGTAAATCAGTTAATAGGATCTGCGGGCGCATCTACATCACAAAATAGACATTATCTATCATACATGCAAACCTAATGTTTACATGCTAGTATTCACAAATATGAAAGTGCAAATGAGTCCACAGATTGTTACGTGAATAGCCCGACTGGAATCATTGTGAGCGCGCATACACTAAATACAGGATTAAGACAACAAACCGAAACGGTAAAGACAAGCTCTATTTTTACACCAGCAGGGCCAGGCGTTATTCCGTTTATAATTCACTTCTATAAAGCTAAAACATTGAAAACATTACAAAGTAATATGTTCTGCGTCCAGCTCTTTTTCTGAAAAATCCAGTTGTCCCGAAGATTTTCGCGTTATTTTGATACAGACATCAAGCTTATCTGAAGATAAACTAAACTTCGTCGCCTTCTGTATTTCATCGCTTGCCTTGAAGTCACATCCTTTAGTGATGTTCGCGCCATCTGTCACATAAACGATTTCAGGTTCAAGAAGGAAGGAAACGCTAGAGTTTGGCACGACATCCTTGTATGATACCAGCTTGTTACCATTTTTGTACAATGCCATTTCGAGCGACTGCACGTTTCCCTTGCTGTTTGTTGCCTTGATTGTGTTGTCTGGCTGTGGATCACCGTCAATCTTAATTTTAGCACCGTGTTCCAAATTCGTTTGAAATACGTTGGCATATTGACCAAATTCGACATCAACGGGTCCGGATAAACGCGGAATATCGTCTTCGGTCTTGTCTAGAACTCCAAACTTAGCTTTCTTCGGCAATTTTATCGGCCCCACTCGACCAGGGGAGGGGACGTTAACAAGGCACCAAGCACTGCAGTAGCTACTCGTGTCGTGGGCTGCTTGAAAGATCATCACCGACACGTCTTTGCCTGATTCCAGCTCATCGTTGACTTCGTTGAATAAAGTTATTTGCCAGTCTAAAGGAGTCCAAAATTTGAGGGCAGGACTTAAGGGCAGATCTTGAGCCAGAACTGGACTGGTTTTTTCGCTCATAGTTTTCAAAGCCTGCTAATCAACGTTTAGTTTAGCTTTAGAAGATTGACATACGCATATCCGAACTGTTAGCTGTAATGCCTTTTGACTGAAATGATGCGTGGCAAATTGAAGCTGACGAATATGAGTGATTGCTAATGGGAAAGAACGCTGACCGATGAAAACAAATCATAAACGCCCGCGGGCACAAGGCAAAAAATTATGAGTCTGCAGACAACAGGCTTTAACAATATTTTGCCGCCTACATTGTTCAAAGTTGCTAACAATACTGAACAAGATTGTTGAGACTATGGTGGAACAAAATTGTTCAATACCGTTTACAGCAAGGAACAATGTGGCAGCAAAACGTTGTTCAAACCTGTTTTGAGAAACATTGAAACGTGTTGTCAATCTTTTGTCTTGCAGCTCAAAATACATTAGCGAATGCAACTTTTCCAAACTCCAGGTACAAAGTAAGTCGGTTGGAGATGTCACTTGAATTGACGGGGATTGTGATGAATGAAAATGCAACACAGGCCTATGAAGGTATTTAAAGATCGTGGTAAAGTCAGCTGCTCTCTTGAAGACCGCGTGAGTATATTTGCCCAACGAGATTCTCTCGTACGTGTGCCCATGGTTTTACGGTGAGAATTTTCCTTGACTCCCTAAGATGAAGGTTTATTCAAATGGCACGTTCTTTACCATTGTGAAAGCTTGGTTTCCTTTTACAATTGTATGGTTTCCTTTACAATTTCTCTCATTTTCATTGACAGAAAATTAAATGGTAATTTTTACGAGTACAAATTATTGTTAATGGACGATACCTAACGCATTAGACTTGAAGGTTGTTATAGTCTAAATGATATCGTGTCGAACCAATCGGAAGCGTGCCAAAGCCGTAGGCTACTGCGCCTAGTATCGTTTATTAACTATTGTTCAAACTACTGTTGATCTATTCAAACCAACAATAAAGCTATATAGTTAAAGCCATCCGGAGATATCCGAGTTAGCTCCGTCTGCCTATCATTCTCACTTGGATTCTGACGAGTGAGGAGCGATTAAAACAGCCACCCACCAACCACCCCTTGCTCCAACCTTCCATGAAGACAAAGAGATGGTACTCGGAATTAACTACGGCTAGGGTCATGATTGATGCATGTGCTTCCTCGTCAGTTGCAGGATGGAAGAAACTGAAAGTCCCAGTCTGGTACAATCCCAGCGCTCCGCGGTTATACCTGAATCATCGAAACAGTGGCCTGATGTCTAACTTTATGACATCAAAGTTACATGAACATAAAAATAAACGGCTGCAAACATAAGCAGGATAAGTGCTCACATAGCAATGTTAATTCTTGTAACAAATGAATAAAGAATGAAGTGTTCGAGGCAATTGCTCTGGTATGAGGTCGAAATTTTACCATAGACCTCACGTTTTCTTTACGAAATTTGGCTTAAAGCAAAGTCCTATTCACAAAATCACTTTTATTCCAAGTGTACCCAAGCGTATCCAAGCGTAGCAACAGCGCGAAACTTAGATAATGTATACATGTAAATAATTTCAGTATTCTGAAGAAGACTCGAAGCACCGAGTCGAAAGCTTAATAAAAATATTATTCAATCCGGAGAACTTTGATTTATTATATGCCTGGATTACAAATCTTTAAACATATATATATATATATATATATATATATATATATATATATATATATATATATATATATATATATATATATATATATATATATATATATATATATATATATATACATATATATATATGTATATATATATATATATATATATTATATATATGTTATATATATATATATAATATATATATATATATATATATTTATTATAAATAAATAAATATATATTAATATAATTAATATATATTATATTAATAATATATATATATATATATATATATATATATATATATAATATTATTAATTATTTTTTTTATATATTTATATTTAATGTATATATATATATTTATTATATATATATATATATATATATATATATATGTATGTATATATATATATATATATATATATATATATATATATATATATATATATATATATATATATATGTATATATATATATATATATATATATATATATATATATATATATATATATATATATATATATATATATATAATTTATATATATATATATAATATGTTAAAAGAAGCGTCTTCAGACATTAAAAAATAATAATAAAGAACGTTTAAAAAAAACTTTATTAAAAACGTCCAGACGTTTCGCCGGTTAGGGCTTCTTCAGTGGACTGATCTTACAGTAATATTTCTTCCTTTGAACATGATTATTGAATAAATTAATGACTATTCACATAATTAAAAATAACTTAATTGAACTCTTGTATTGTTTATATTAAATGCTAATAACAAGTCCTACACAACCGTTCATCCCAGAGTGTTTTTGGATTTCCATCGCTTCAATACATTTTCTTTGTCTATGGTTTTGGATATTTCCATAAATTATTTTCCAAGTAATGTCGCTATAGCTGGCTTGTTATTTTTCTCTCTTATGGTTCATAATATATTTATACACAGTCTGTTTGTTCATTTTCAAATGTTCTTTTATTCGTGAGCCAATCGTCCTTCCCGTTTCACCAACATAAAGACTTCCACAATGAGAGCAGCATATTTCGTAGACGACATTCTTCTTGAAGCAATTGTTTAGATCTTTTGCACTTTTACAGGTTTCGCATTCTTCAGGGCAATTCATGCGGTCTTTAGGGGCCGAAAATAGTTTAGATAGTGGCTTTCCATTTAAAATATATAAATATATATTTTAATATACGTATATCCTATATCGTACATATATATATATATATATATATATATATATATATATATATATATATATATATATATATATATATATATATATATGTATATATATGTATATATATATATGTATAGGTTATCATATCAAAATTATTGTTTAAAATACGCTAAACAGGTAGAAATTACAAAAACTAGCCAAAAATAACTTATCTTCAAATAGCTGCAAATTTCTTTGTGTTATTTTCCAGTCGGACGCCATCTTTGTTTTGAGCGGGACAAAAAACGATATCACGGGACAAAAAACGATATCACGGGACAAAAAACGATATCACGGGACATATCGTTTTTATGTGACCGTGTTATCGCCCAGATAAAGGCACAAGTATGTGATATATATATATATATATATATATATATATATATATATATATATATATATATATATATATATATATATATATATATATATATATATATATACATACATATATATATATATATATATATATATATATATATATATATATATATATATATATATATATATATATATATATATATATATATATATATATATATATATATATATATATATATATATATATATACTGTGCAAAACTGTGCAAAATACCTCAAAAACTTACCACTACAGTCTGTTTCATCCAGAAGGAATCTTCAGGTGGTAGACAAATTTCGAAAATGTGCGAGCTTCTTCTATGCTCAAGTAGGAAACGTGGGCGCGTGGGTGATTGAATAGCATGCATTCCTTTCTTTGTTTAGGTTGTTTATCCTGCTTTTGTGTTGGCAGGCCGAAACTATTTCCGATCTTTTGTTGAGCAAGCAATTGTTTTCTTCTTTCAAAATACTAATTTTTTCCTCCAAACATAAATTACATTTTTTGGATCCTCCCGTGTAAGAAATAGTTACGTCTAGAAAGTTTACCACGTGTAAATTTGGTTCTGCTGTTATTTTTAGGCCAAACTGTTCGAAAACTTTATGGAGCTCTTTCCTGGTTTTGTCTGCCAAACGTGCTGATCGATCTGTTTTTAATAATCGCCAAACCGTCATCCCTATACAAGCCGATGTTTTTCTTGCCAAACTTTTTTCCTAAATGGTTTAAAAAGACCTACTAGTTCGCAAATTTCTGCCCCGTCATAGCTACCCATGGTAACATCAAACAAATTGCTATTGTTGTTTTTGATCCACGGTCTTCCGTGATTGAAAAGGAGTGATTTTCTAGCGTGTTTTATTATAGAAATGTCTTCGTCCGAAATGTCAGCCAAATTGGAGGCCCAAGATAATGCTTGATCCAGTAAATTTTCTCAGCGAAATTGACGGGTAAAAGTCGACTATGTCAAACGAAATGGAAGAATGCCTAGTTTTTTCCTCGATGCTGCCAAACCATTCCATGACCAGTTTTGCGTGTTTCTCCATTGGTTTACGTTCAAAATTGTCCGAAGTTTTGTGTTTAATCTGTCCAAAATTGATAAACCAATTTTTTCTGTTTTGTCGCATTGTCTGCATCTTCTGTATCACTTTCATTCGTATCATCCGCAAGGGTACCGGAGGGCGCCGCAAGCCTCCATAGGATGCCGCACTAATTAGTATGCGGGATTATGATTGGTTGAACCGCGTACGTATGCCCCGTGACGTATACACTGTGACGTACACCATAGCCGCGCTCTGATTGGTTAAAACAGCGTACGTATGCTCCGTGACGTACGCTATAGCCGCGCTCTGATTGGTTAATGGTTGGTGGCATAAAACTATATAAATTCGCCGTCGAGTCGAGCATGCATCAATGTTAGGATTACACTTAGTTTGGTGTCTTTGGTTCAGTCAAAAATCGATTATTATTCAAGACGCTAGAGAAGGAGTGGAACGCCTGATAAAAGCATTGGAGAATCGTCAGAATACAATGGAGTGTTTACACGGTTTATCAGCATCTTCAACAGTGACGCAAAAGGGGACGTTTTGGTTATGTGGTGAAAATCCGAGCTGTGAGTTCTTTTGCCCCGATCAAGATTGCTACATGTTTGGAAAAGCTGTGACGGCCTATCGTGAAAGTGGTTGTGTACATCCAAGGTGTTATGGACATGGGCGCCTGGCAAAGCTGCGAATGGTTAAAGATAAGAATAACCCGAACTATGGTAGACCGTTCTTTGTGTGTTCCGAAAGAGATAATCCCTGTTCCTTTTGGCAATGGGGTGATGTGCTCGAAGGTATCAAGCCCATTTGCCGACATGCTCTGATATGTCGCACCAAGAAAGTGAAGAAAGAGGGTCCTAATCAGGATCGTTTATTCTATTGTTGTCCTCATCCAAGAGAGAGTGCTTGTGACTTCTTTGAGTGGAAACCTGACGAAGACCCCCTTGAGCCAGGTTGTGTTTGTCTGTTTAGTATGCCACCATCTTACCGATATACAGTGAGAAAGACCAGGGAGATATTTACTAGCAAGGAAACGGATCGTAAGAAAGCGTATGACGAGTTCCTTCGCCAAAAGGAAGTCGATGAACTGATTCAGGACTTACAGATCTGCTAATGACTATAACAAAAGTGTAACTGTATATATAGTTAAATAAACATTATCTACATTTATATCGTGTTATTATGTTGTTGTTGTTCATTTGTGTCGACTTTCCTTTGAGTAAGCATGTCATGTTTAAAGGGTGGGTTGCCCTCTATAAAATTTAGAAGAATACGTTGCATGTTTGCCTGTTGCTCAGGAAAGATTGTGATTCAACAGTCGGAAATTGATGGCGGAGAAGTACCTCTACGACCTGTATTACAACCCCGAAAGTCCGGCAAGTTTTGGCGGGGTGGAGTCTGTTTACCGTGCCGCAAAAGAAGACGGCAAGTTCCAACTATCTCGTAATAAGATAAGGACATGGTCGAGACAATAAGACACATACATGTATACTTTACATAGACCAGTCCGTTACAGATTTAAGAGAAATAGAGTCATTGTCGGGGGTATAGATAAAGAATGGGAAGCCGATTTAGTTATTATGAATTCACTAAGCAAAGAAAACAATGGTTACAAGTATATTTTAACTGTTGTTGATGTATTGTCTAAGTATGCACGGGTAGAGCCCTTGAAGACAAAGTCCGGGAAAAATTTGGTTAAGGCGTTTGAAAAAATCCTGAAAAAAGGACGGAAACCTGAAAAAATACATTCCGACAAGGGAACAGAGTTTACAAATAGACTGTTTCAAACATTGCTAAAGAAAAAGAAGATTTCTTTCTTCACCACATATAACGAGACCAAAGCGTCAGGGGTTGAACGGTTTAACCGAACGTTGAAGAGGAAAATGTGGAAATATTTCACGGCGAATAATACGCTCAAGTATATTGACGTCTTACAGAAATTAGTACGTTCCTATAATCATTCGAGACATCGTAGCATTGGAATGCGACCAAGCGATGTCAATCTTAAAGACGAAAGTGTTGTGTGGGAAAGACTGTATGGTGATGAAGCAAATAAGCTTTTTAAGTACAGATTTAGCGTTGGAGACCAAGTTCGAATAAGTAAAGCAAGACGAACGTTTAAAAAGGGTTACCTACCCAGTTGGACCGAAGAGGTATTCACGATCACAAAGCGGATACGAAGAAAACCCCCTGTGTATAAAATTGCGGATTATCACGGAGACGAATTAGAAGGGACATCTTATGAACCTGAATTACAGAAAGTTATTAAGACAGATAGTGACTATTATAGAGTCGAGAGAGTAATTAAATCACGCATGCGTAATAAACAAAAGGAGCATTTTGTCAAGTGGTTAGGTTATCCAGATAGTTTTAATTCCTGCGTACCTGCGAGTAATGTAAAAAGTATTTCAAAATAAACGTATATAACCAATGACATTACGGGTGTTGTGTTCATTTGTCGTTCACTTATAGCCATGGCCAGTCAGTTTTACCTTACTCTTCCATCGAACAGTTCTATGAAATATTTTCCAGCCAATACGCTGACAAATTTTAAAACCAAACTAGCTCAACCTTTAGAACTGGCAGGAGAATGGGAAGTGGCACTCTCCGAGTTCCAGTACCCTCGTAGCTGGTACAATTTACGTAAAGGTTTCGACAGTCATATTTACGTCGATAGTGGTGGTCAGGGTTATTTCTTGACAAGTAGTGTCCCGCATGGGTACTACCGATCTGTTAAAGAGTTTGTTTCCGCTGTGAATAAAACGTTAAAGACTGACGCAAATGGGGATATCTGGCTGACATACAATCAATTAACTCGAAAAATGACTGTACATGTGAGAAACAAGGCGAGGTTGGTTTTGACTGGTCGGTTTGCAAGTATAGTTGGATTTGATAAAAAAGAATTGGAGATAGCAGAGAATACGGAAGCCCCTTTACCTGTAGATTTAGAGGTTGGATTTCATGCCATGTATTTGTACACGGATATTGTTGAGCCACAGTTAGTAGGTGATAGTAAAGTTTCCTTGGTCAAAGTTGTCAAGTGCAGTGGCGAGTTTGGGGATAATGTAAGCGTAAATTTTCCAAATCTTCAATACGTCCCAGTGAATGTAAAGTCGTTTGAGACGGTGGAGATAGATGTAAAGGATGATACACAGGAAAAAGTACCATTTGAGTTTGGGAAGGTGATCGTAACACTTCATTTCAGACAAAGAAGATCTCCTTTATTCATATAACTAGAAATACATGCATGCAGCAACCCCTCGCCACTAACTAAGAGCATGCAACTAAATTTTCGGAATTACATGAAGTACTACAATAGGTTGTTGTCATAGCAACACGGCAATTGTTATTCTTTCTGTATATTTTTTCAAAATGACAAAATATCAGTTTTTAATCCTTGTTTTATTGACAATTTTTTTAAATGGCACAACATTTGTCATCGGTATGTTATTACGCCTAATGTAAGCTTAAATTTGGTATAAAATACGACCTATTAATCACATTAATAATAAGAAGACAGTCTTGCATTTACAAAACATAAACTTACTCTGGAATTTAAACAGTGAATAGACTGGATGAGTACGGCTACGCCGGCCTTTATAAAGCATTAAAACACAAGTATAAATACGCATTATCAACAAACTTGCCTTGTGTTTCACGCCATAGTCAATTGTTGGCGCTTCTCTGTATTTTCCCCGAATTAATCTCTCTTCAATCTTCTTCGGCAGTCTCCTCCAGCCTTTGTCGTCGTCTACACCCGTTTCGCCTTGCTAAAGGTCGCTAAACGTTCTGCTTCCTCGTTTTCCTTTCGCTGCTTGCTTGACTCCATATTTGTTGACCTGATATAAATGCTTTTTATTTAATTTTTACAAAAATAAATTGTTGTTAAAGTTCCCAAAACTTTTTGCAAAAATACAAAATATTATAGTGCAAAAAGCTAACTAAAGCACAAGCGGCCCAAACGCGCGCTAGACTGTAACAATTATTGTATATTTGATATATAGAAAAATATATCACTAAAATATATTTTAAAATGAAATTTACTTGCCTATTTGATTGTGTGTACTGCTTTTGTTGTTATTTTGCTGTTATAATATTTTTTAAACGCTTTACAGTCGATGGTTGCGACGAGTCACTTGTGTACATATAATAAGTAAAAGGCTGCAGACTCCCGCCCGTCGATCCGTCGACGCGAGAACTTTGAGTCAAAAATTCGCCCACTTAAATAACTCCATTCTCAAAAAAAAGTCGTCAGCATGTAGATCAGATGCAGTTCTTCGAAAATACTACGATTCTTTGCCGAGATCCACACGATTTCGACAATTATTCAACGATGAAAATCAAAATCGCTTTTATGTCGAACTTGGAAAGACCGATCACTGCTACGGCGGCAGCTTGGCAGCCAGGCCTTCTTGACCGTTGGGATTTACAGGGGGGGGGGCAGACGGCGCCAGCGCGCAGCATACAAATACCAAGCAAATATTTCCGGTAACAGACAGCCAATCGCTACGGAGCTAGAGACTGTTTACATTTACTTACTTCATAATAACACAGACAAACAACCGCAACATTTTTTCGCATTTGATTCAGATTTTTAATACATTCTCTAACCACCACGCTCTTGCCAACACCAGCCTGACCCGTTATCAAAGCGTTGTGCCCAGCGAGCACGAACTTAAGAATATTTCTCTGACCACAATTAAGTTGAAACATACTTCCAGAAAGACTGAGAAAAGTACGGACAGTTAACGTCAAAGCACAAGTAAGTCGACAAGCTCGAAGTGAAATATGCGCTTATTATATATTACTACTCTGTGTTATTATGAAGTAAGTAAATGTAAACAGTCTCTAGCTCCGTAGCGATTGGCTGTCTGTTACCGGAAATATTTGCTTGGTATTTGCATGCTGCGCGCTGGCCCCGTCTGCCCCCCCCCCCCTGTAAATCCCAACGGTCAAGAAGGCCTGGCTGCCAAGCCGCCGCCGTAGCAGTGATCGGTCTTTCCAAGTTCGACATAAAAGCGATTTTGATTTTCATCGTTGAATAATTGTCGAAATCGTGTGGATCTCGGCAAAGGATCGTAGTATTTTCGAAGAACTGCATCTGATCTACATGCTGACGACTTTTTTTTGAGAGTGGAGTTATTTAAGTGGGCGAATTTTTGACTCAAAGTTCTCGCGTCGACGGATCGACGGGCGGGAGTCTGCAGCCTTTTACTTATTATATGTACACAAGTGACTCGTCGCAACCATCGACTGTAAAGCGTTTAAAAAATATTATAACAGCAAAATAACAACAAAAGCAGTACACACAATCAAATAGGCAAGTAAATTTCATTTTGAAATATATTTTAGTGATATATTTTTCTATATATCAAATATACAATAATTGTTACAGTCTAGCGCGCGTTTGGGCCGCTTGTGGTTTAACATAAAACTAAATATGTTTTTGTAAAAGTCCCGTGGAGGGACAAATTGTGTCCCGCAAGTCCCGCAAAGTGATATTAGGTTTTGCAAAAGTCCCGACGAGGAACACAAAGTCCCGTGGAGAGACAAATTAAGTCCCGCGAGTCCCGTTCCAGCAAAACTAACCGATGCTCGCTCACGAACTCGATTCTATTATTGTCCAAAACCACATATATCGTGTTATATGATCCCCCGTGTTGTCAACATTATTGATAGGTTTAATCGCCAAGGGGCAAAGTAAATAAGACACAAATGGTACTAACACGCACACATGTTAGTTGTTGAAAAGATAAATTCACAAAATAGCTATTTACAGATCAAATATCTAATGGAATGGTTGAAACACCGTCCTTCAAAACTTTACGTTTTGGATAAAAGTAACTAAAAGCGTTTTTAACATGAATATATGTACACATCTTATTGTTCATAACTCTAAATACTGTAGCCAGAGACGTGCCAGGCGGAAAACGTATTCTTATTATAAAGATCAATGCCCAACATAGTGCTTTGAGTAAGGCCATAAAAACAAGATTTAAAATAGAAATTATTTATTGTGACGTTTCGTCTTAACTTAAAGGTAGGTTACAGTCGCTTCTGCGCATGTGCGATAGGTTTGTTTTGAGGAGCCTCCTCATAACAAGTTTCCAGTCCCATGGGTAAATGAAAACACGCGCGGCCGTCTGAATCGTTCTCTGTTGTATTGCAAGGAGTGATGGCGCATCAAGTCCTGGCATAAAAATTGTTGCTTTGACAGTTTCAAGATCAAACAATTAATATTAGATTCTGGAAACGCGGCAAATCGCGTCGCCTAAAGGTTTAATCATTCGCATTCGGTAGCTTTTGCTTCAGATGCTGTGGGTTTCGTTCGAGACTTCGAGTCGCACTACAGAATATTCACGAGTCACGACATGCTCACAGGCTCTGTCATGCAATGTGGTAACAAAGATATTGTATTACGTTTACATAATAAGGAAATCTTAAGCTAGTTACCCTAGCTGAGTTCTACTAATAATATTCAGAATGTATTTAGAAGTTGACAAGTATGTTTAAAACATGAAACAGTGTAGAAAGGAACCTTACATCCAATCACAATTTTGACAGAGAACCAATTTTATCAAAAGAAAATTACGATACTGTATTCTGTATAACACTCAATGAGTATATTGTGCATGGATATGATCTATAACATAGCTAGCAATACATAGAGGATATTACACAGTGCATGGCGCGAAGATATTATCTACGAGTGGTGAAAACACGCTCAGGTTGGAGCTAGCGAACAGAGAACATATAAATCCCAGGGGAAAACACACGCGTTTTTCAAGCGTTACATATTTTTTCATGCCTTCACTAGTGAAAATATGGGAGATACGAGTGTTTTAGTTTACGGTGAAAAACCCATGAAGCCATAACCATATAATAAATGAGCTTATCCGATCGCTTACATAGATATTGAGTGCAGGCTTCAACCGCTTGTACAAGGTGTGAAATAAATTATACATTTTATATGCGCCCTGTAGAATATGCAATTAAATTGTCGTATTCTCAATCCATTAGCTCTATAGTAACTTTTACAATCCGTTTCCCAAACAAAGTAATGAGTGAATTCAAAGCCGCGAAGCGAGATGCAGAAATTGCGAGTTTGAATATCCGGTATTAAAATTGTCGGTGTATCTTAGGTGTTGATGTCTCTGGGAGTGTTAATTTTGTGTTTCAAGCGTAATAGCCTGGAATATATTTCAAACTGTTATACTGTATACACTTGAGTTTTTTACTACATATTATAATCTCAGATTCAATATAATGCAATATAAGCACCATATGTGCTCTCGTCGTGATATTATATCGTTTAAACATGTTATAATGCTCTCGTCTAGGTGCACGCCATAGATGTGATTTTGGTTGCTGGATCAAGAATTTAGCCTGATGTTTGACGTATTGCAGTAATTGTCACTCATTTTCTCTTCTGCTGAATCACTACAAAATACGCGTGTGCGAACTGCCCAATTATGTAAAAAATCCTGGCAAAATTTTCATGTATTTGCACCTGGATAATTTTATTATTTTATTTATTCTGAAACTTACAGGTAGTAGTTTCATACATTGAAATATAACACAAGTGTTATATAATATTATCGTACTAATCGTAGACCTTCTATACATGCTTTGAACGTTTATATACACATACACAGGCTATACACTTCTAAATGCTTATCAATTCCATTTTATAAACTAATTTTGTATAGTAGAAATCAAATAAATGTTGTTCATGAATTTTTCACGTGAGTTTTTGCTTTCATCACTGTGCTTTCAATTTCATTACTGTGTCTGTGTCTTCACCAACAACACATTCGCTGCCAGTTAATGTATCCTCATCATGATATATAAGTCTGGAATCGAGAATACGACAATTTAATTGCATATTCTACAGGGCGCATATACTGATGTATAATTTATTTCACACCTTGTACACTCGTAAATAATATCTTCGCGCCATGCACGGTGTAATATTATCTATGTATTGCTAGCTATGCTATAGATCATATCCACAATATACTCATTGAGTGGTATACAGACTAGCCTGTGAGCATGTCGTGACTCGTGAATATTCTGTAGGGCGACTCGAAGTCTCGAACGAAACCCACAGCATCTGAAGCAAAAGCTACCGAACGCGAATAATTAAACCTTTAGACGACGCGATTTGCCGCATTTTCAGAATCCAATATTAATTGTTTGATCTTGAAACTCTCAGTCAAAGCAACAATTTTTATGCCAGGACTTGATGCGCCATCACTCCTTGCAATACAACAGAGAACGATTCAGACGGCCGCGCGTGTTTTCATTTACCCATGGGACTGGAAACTTGTGATGAGGAGGCTCCTCAAAACAAACCTATAGCACATGCGCAGAAGCGACTGTAACCTACCTTTAAGACATCTTCAGACAAGTGGATAATATTACATACAAAGTTTAAATATATATCTATGCTAATAGTGTTGTTATATTTACAAGGTGTAAAATTACAAGGGTTAATTAAGGATATAGACGTGTGAAGGTGGATAGGACATTACAAACACACACAACATAAACGACAAATTAGAAGAGGTTAAGAGGAATAGAGTTGCCTTGAACGTTTAGATTAGGTTTGTATTTATTAATGAGGAGACTCTCGTGTATCATTAATTCGTATGAGTCTGAGGAGGAAGAAAGAATTTGAAAGTCGTCAAAGCTAGCAGGGTGCCCAGAGGCGTTTATATGGGACAGAATACTAGACATAGCTGGGTTGGTTGAATGTTTTCCCGTGATTGGAGAGATACCCAGATGTTCAGATATCCTAGTGTGTAGATGGCGCGTGGTTTGACCCACATACGACGCGGAACAGCATCGACACTTGAATAAGTATACCACACTGGATCTCAAGTATTTGGGAACTTTATCTTTGAAGGGAAAAAAGGAAGAGATTCGTCTGGAAGAACGAAAGACGAATCTAATGCCAAGATGAGGAAAAGCAGCGTTGCAGAGTCGGTTGATTTGAGTGCGTATCTGTATTCTGTCCCATATAAACGCCTCTGGGCACCCTGCTAGCTTTGACGACTTTCAAATTCTTTCTTCCTCCTCAGACTCATACGAATTAATGATACACGAGAGTCTCCTCATTAATAAATACAAACCTAATCTAAACGTTCAAGGCAACTCTATTCCTCTTAACCTCTTCTAATTTGTCGTTTATGTTGTGTGTGTTTGTAATGTCCTATCCACCTTCACACGTCTATATCCTTAATTAACCCTTGTAATTTTACACCTTGTAAATATAACAACACTATTAGCATAGATATATATTTAAACTTTGTATGTAATATTATCCACTTGTCTGAAGATGTCTTAAGTTAAGACGAAACGTCACAATAAATAATTTCTATTTTAAATCTTGTTTTTATGGCCTTACTCAAAGCACTATGTTGGGCATTGATCTTTATAATAAGAATAACTCTAAATCTCCTATTTACACCCGACCCACTACGTTTACTTAAAATTACATCTAAATATTTATCTTTATTAATAACATTATTCTTTTTGTTAACCCCTTTGCAACTAAATTTGTCTTTCCCATCCCCAAAACAGTAATACGTTTTAGGCCTGTTTTATACGTCGAATTTAACCCGTCGCATTTAATTGTCGAATTTTTTCGACGGAATTTCGACGGAAGTGATATGTTCAGTTTATGCGTCGAATCACAGTTAATAGAAATAGGATGGTTAGGCTAGCCGGCAAACTTCAAAGGGATTGCAAATATATGTCGGAGACCACTTTTTATTCTGTCACGTGACCAATAAGCGGTATCATGCTGCGAGCGCTTAATAAAAAACATATGAGTGAAATTTGATACAATCTTGTAATTCCGAAATATTTCCTGTGAAAGCAAGGAAAACCCACGACATGGAGAGCTGTAAGGAGGCTGATATTGAGGAGAACGTTGAATTACCTAAGGAAAGTCTTATAAAGTCCTGTGACGCTGTATTTACAGGAGATAGAATTTGTGAGTATAGGCAAACAGGATTCCGTGGTTGAATCGATTTTCGATCCGAAAGACAAAGAATACGATGCTTTTAATGTAGATGTTTCGCTCACACTCTTAGATACGCAAAATGACGAAGTAGACGCAGAGTTTCTCGAAGCCCTAACAGATATTGAAGGAAAAAAATCGTTTCCCTGCCCGAAATGCATTAAAATTTGCAAGTAGAAAGGAGGCTTGACCAGACACACAAATTCAAAACATCGTGAATCAGATCCTGAGTTGTCAACCGAATCGGGCAACAATCACAACTGTCTTTTGTTAGAACACATAGAAGATCTTGCGGGCATCGTGGAATCGATAAAAACAAATTTGATTATTGGAGATTTGTATGGACCAGTAATAAACACCGACATTAATACAAAACTTATATATAAAACTTGATCCCTCTGAACGTGGCCCTCTTCCCACATCGCAGGTTATGTAGTTTCAAAGCTTTACCAGAAGTCAAAAAATAATTCAGAGTTGCAAGCACTCTTACAAGCGTTGAAATCGACTGGACATGATAATGAATTTATATTAGTTCGAAGCAGAGGCGGACTTGTTGCTCCTAGCCGTCACCTAATGGCCATTGTAGAGGCAGCTGAGCTTTGTTTTAGAAAAAATGTCAGTGAGGGCAAACTTGTTTTGCGAAATATACCCACTGATACTATCTGCTGCGAGTCTACCTTAAGCTCTCCAATGGTCAAATCATTGTGGGAAACATTGTTCTGGAAGCAGGGGTAGAAGTTCGACCCAGAAGTTGTGCTAAGAGAACATTGTAAAGCTGTATTTACGAGTTCGTTCTTTTTCGTATGCCAGGCAGTATATAAGCAATTATAAAATAAGGGAAAACAGACAATGAGTAATTAAGTCTTTAATAATAAGAATGAACTAAAACGAAGCAAAGACAATTAAAGCAACTGATGTATTTATTTACATTATATTATTTGCATTGTTATAGCGCATTTTAAAATGCGTCACTTTTCGTTCATCTCCCTTACACAAAAAAAATTGTTATCAACCTTGAGTATCCATATGTCCTCACCATTGTTTTTAACATTAATATATAAGTAATAATCAACCCCAAGTATCCGCATGATTTCCTATAGCACTTGTGGTATTTGTCAAATAGGAAAACATGTGGATACTCAATGGTTGTACCATGGATACTTTCATTAACTATCCATGGTTGTACAATAAGAACAGAGGAAGAAAGTATTTAGAAACACACAAGTTTATACCTATATAATGCTAAGTGTCATGCAGGTGTCCATGTGTTAATGGGTTAACAAAGATTGTAATCCCACACAAAGTTTAGACTTTTCAATTCTTTGCAACAATTCAATTTATTAATAAGTCCACATATTGAACTGAACATTTCTGTTCTAAATGGATGGAACGATGGTCGGGCACTGGCCAGTTGAACGCAAACACAGTTGATGTCAGAGACGAATTCACAACAACAGTGTACTGTGTACATAGGAATACTGTGGGTATTTCATGAAACACAATTCGTGTTTCACCTTCGTACGATCCTTCTAGTTGCATGGTTGAACATTTTTCTTCTTCAGCTGCCTTGTGAAATCCTCAATATCGGAATATTGTGGCTCAGTTCAGATGACGCTGATGGCTTGTGAACAACAGGGGTGTCAGATTTCCTCACGAGCACGCGACGTTCTCGTTCGCGAGCTTCGTGGCTGTTCTCTGGCAGGTTTTCTGTTGGAACAATCCTATCAGAAATATCCAAATACAGTTCAGTTAATGCCCACTTCAACAAACAAATAATTGAATATTCATGAACAAAAATGTGCCTTGCATATGCTAAATTAATAGTTGAATGAACACGAAACAAACAAAAGACTACAACAGTTCAGCTTACCATGTTAAGACACAATCGGCCTTAAAATGCCGCTCACAGATAAAAATTCTGTTCTTCTCCATCCGCGTCTTCATGTCTGGCGTCATTTCTCGTGTCCGCACCGCAAGATTAGATTAGATTAGTTTTTTCGTATGTTCTCCCTCTGAATCGGATACAGTCGGGATTTTGAACAGCGATAGTTCATGCTTTGTACTGGTCGGACAGCCGAAAAAGGCGCAATTACCACCTCCTATATCTTCGCAACAACTCCTCGTAATTGATTTCGTAATACCAGCGCAATAAAGTAAGAGAAATACGAGCTATACACCTATACAACAGCTGGGCTCACTCTTGTGTGTAATATTTGTAATATGAGGTCTTGACGTCCATCCCGCTTATTGGTCACATGACCAAAATAAAAAGTGGACAATAACATATTTGGTCACGTGGTTAGCTAGCCTAACCATCCTATTTCTATTAACTGTGGTCGAATTAAAGTCGTCGGATTTAATTGCCGGCGCCGTGGCAGCCCAAATTTGAGGAGGACAAGCGGGCGAGCAGGCAGCAGATAAGGAAATGGCGGCCATAACGAAAGCTATCATATTGAGACAAATTTTGAGAAGAGAGAGTTTTACTCGACAAAATGTTTGTTACTTCGTCATCTTCTTCCTCATGATCACCTTCGAGTCGGTCAAGTGGCATTAGCCTATTGTAGCCCAAAATCAACTGTTGCAGAATGCAACACTTATATATTCTACCCAGCCGTCAGTTTCTTCGAATCAATAGATAAAAACTCACTTTATTAGAATCCACTGCTCAGTGAGTTTTTATCTACCATTCGTGTGAAAATTATGTAGTTTCACAAGGGGTGCAACGGAATGCGTTTTCTGAGCATCTTTTGGACGCTCATCCTACGGCCTAACATTGTTGTTGGTCTGCCATGTTGAAAATGACTAATTCGTGGGATCCACGAACAAGACAGCATTGTTTTGTGGGATTGAAAATGCCGTTATCATAATTTATGCATTTTGTTCGACGCGACGGAATTTCAACATATAAACTGCTGTCGCATTTCCGTCGAATTACGCGACAGAGTTCGTCGTAATTTACGACGTTGTCGCATCTAATGTGTCGCGTCGAAAAAAATCAATTTAGACGACGAGCTTCCGTCGCTCAAAATTCGTTTAATTATATGCGACGAATTAAATACGACGGAATTTCGACGTATAAACTAGGCCTTACTACATAGACTAATTATCCCATCCGCTTCCCACTCTACTTTAAATAATCCCGGCGTTCTCTTATCATACTTAGCATGCTCTACCGTGTCTGTTCGAGGAAACCAATTACATTTATCGTTTTCAAATTCATGCATCATTTCAGGTTTAACTAAATCTTCCAGACTCTCACCACTTATAGCAATATAGGCGCTGTCCGTATCCATCTCACAATACTCAAAATCGGATCTATATACATATTTATTTAAAAAGTCATAGTAAAATTGCAACATACGTAATTTGGCGTATTGGTACACAAAAAATCCAACTTGAAGAGGCAAGTCCAGTTTAATTTTTTTCTTGCTGCTTTGGACTTCGGACGTATCATCATCAATGGGGTTCAGTTCGCGGAAGAATGGGGAGTTTATTAGGTTAGGTACTTCGTCGTCGTCGCAGAATTTAACTTGTCGATGTCGTTCTTTGTTAGTAATGGTTTTTCCATAGGATGAATTGCCAACAAGTTTCATCGTGTCCGCGATAATGGCTTTCGAAGGGTCGGCGTCCCCAGCGCGGCGAGCATTGGACACAGCATCACCGAATGGTTTGAAACATGGTTTAGGCCGGTATACTCTATCACTTGATAGACACGCGTTACCTCTAAACCATGCTCCAAATACCACTTTAAGAGAGGAGTAGCCAACAAAATTTTTTCACCTATCATACTGCCACACTCGATGAATGTCACACTCGATGCAACCAAATAATGTCTCATTTTTCACAGCGCCGAGAATAGTCTGAAGTGTCATCGTTTTTACTTTATCCAAGGGTCGTCGAGGTCGAGTAGCAATGAACCGTTGCAAGTCCTTGTTTGCCTTTTTCATATCTCGCCATTCGCATTCCCAACACTCGACGAGGTTGAAACCCTGCTTGTGGATATACGAGCTGTTTCTCCGCGTCTCCTCGAGCAACTCTTTCATGGGTTTGTCCCGCGTCGTGTTGATTTCTTTCCCAGCATTTAGATGGCAGTCATGCCCATGCCAATAACAACCTAATAAGAGAAAACTGAAAATTAACAATTTGCGACAAACATGTACTACACTGACTATTTAGATTGCCGGTGGTCCCATAGTATCTTTATATAATTAATTGAGGTGTCCACAAGTATTGTATCTTACGCAAACGCATTAAATCACTCCCACGCAATGCAGCTATTAATGTTAAAACGTGAGCTTACCGTGAAATTGATACACAGTTTGTGTTTCGGAACAGAATCCGTCAACTGGAAGGCGACGAGGTCCAATTCTTTTCTCTGTGTTGCTGTACTGATGTCGGATCTTTATCTGTTGTTGATAGGCTTGCCATTCCAACCACTCAATCGCCATTTTACCGCTCCATTGCTTCTTGAATCCGTCGCTTTCCAGTCTTCGCGTATACTGCTACGTCGGCATATCCTGCATGATTGCCCAAAGGTACAATGCATTCGCATCATACCCGACCACTTTCTTGCACGGTTTAGGTTTTAAGTTCTTTCTTGTCATTTCTGCTTTACGTATTAAAGTCTTATCTTTCTCGTGGTATCTATTAAATATGATACTCGGACCGCCAACGTTATTGTCTTCATGGTATAGTATAAGTCTTTGTCCTTCTCCGTAAATAGCGAGAAATATGTATTGGGGACGTTCGAAAATAAATATTTCATGGTTAAACCAGGCACACTCACACCGTCCTTAAAGATGTCAATATTCCGCTCTTTCCAAAACTCGCTCATTTTTTCAATAGCTTCGAGAAATAGGACTACATCCAGATTATTATACCATACCAAAAAGTCGGGAAAAGTTTCCATATTATTATCATTCCACACGCGTTGGCAGAACTCGTACTGTTCCTCGGTAATGTCGGAACCAGACAGTGTAAAATGAAAAACTTCGGGAGGTGGTAAGCTAGAAAAGTCCAATTTCTCCAGGGAGTCGACCCATTCGTACGGAAAATAACCTTTGGTCTGTGTACACTCGTAAGCTTTGAGAAACTGGTCGTACGAGAATCCAGGAGCCAAGTAGTTTGTGATATCGAGAAACTTCAAGTGCATTGTCTAAAGACACATGTGATTGTTGTTTCTCTTTATCACAAACTTAACTTGCTCATGTTTCATGAGGTGGGCGAATAAAGGGTTCTTGGCAGCGTTGATATCATACTTTCCGAAATTGAAGCCAAGGACAGGTAGCTCCATCAGGTAGAGCTCGAGTTTTTCTTGCAATTTTTCTAATGGGTGAGCTTTTACATTTTCATCCCCACTTCCCTCATCCTCACTCGCCTGAAAAAATGGAGGGAAAAAATAATAATAAATACTACACATATATCACAAGCCCGGAAAGATAAGTAAGCCATAACTAGAATTTTAAACCTCTAAAATTATTTACCTCATGCACTTCGTCCTCGCTTGCTTGACTAGCGTCCGCTTCATCTTGGGTGTCCTGCAAAAATAATAAAGAGTAATAAGAACAAGAACTACGCAGATCTAGATAACCAACAATATAGTCTATACCTCGTTTAATATAAGAAGACATTGCACCATCTCTTCAATGTCATCGCCACTTTCAGCACACACCTAAATAGTCATAATAGTAATTAGCACACATTTCGACCATACTTGGGTGGTCAAACTTGAAAACGCTAGAGAGGGTTATATTTTAGACAGTGCGGTGAGAATTATTGGTCATAATTCATCATATCTATAATTTGGATCGGAGTTGAATTAAGCCATACGATTGATATGCTTATGGCATCAAAACTATTTGAAAAGTTATGTTTTGCATGGTCTGGCGACTACGAATCGTTGAAACAGTTCGTAAAGGACGACCTAAATCTTGAAGGAACATGGTCACAGCCGGGTGGGGACAGAAAACTTTTTACTCTTGGTGATTCTACTATATTATGGAAATAGAATAAGGATGTTTTACGTCTTGACGGAGCTAGAGCGAACGAGATCATGCAAAGTCTGTGCAAGCTGATGTGTTCTTTCGAAGCACCTATATCAGACGACCGGCAGCCAAGCATCCAATCGGCTGCCGTCTGTGATACTCTCGGAGCAGGGTTGCCAGATCACTGCATTTTTGAGGCCAAATCGTCATTAGTGTAGTCAAGTAAACAAAGAAAACAAAAGGCAAGTACAAAGAAAAACAAAGAGCATTGTTGAAGATTTGGCCTTAAAAATGCAGTGATCTGGCAACCCTGTCTCGGAGACCTCCAACGGGGCCAGTCGGTGAATTCAGAAGCGATCCAAGCTTTATCAGGAACGATCACCAGTTAATTATATAACTGGTTCTGAACATGGTAACCAAGAAGCCACCCATGGTGCAAGCAAAGCTGTTGATGTTAGCTCTCTTGCCCCTAACGAACAGACTGACCTTAGTGCGACTGAACGGTTAAAATCTAATAATAAAGTACTAAACGTTGAGCAAACCCCAACGCAAGGATATATGTTAACGTACGCAGATATAGTGTCATCTTGCGAGACTGTTACAAGCAATAAACACAAATCTATCTCTCAAAAATCACCATGCAAAACCAAGGAGATGTCTTGCGATCCAGACGGCTTTATTGGGGTGGAACGCAAGCGAAGAAAAACAAAGAAATTTTTTCTAACTGGCATCGCAGAAAATGTTAATGAAAACCAGATCCTTTCTTATCTAAATAAGAAAAACATAATTCCAACATATATATCTATTTTCCTCAGTCGTCGCAGAGGAGTACTCTCATCGAAGATTCATGTCCCTTCGGCTGCCGGTTCACTTGTGCAAGAAGAGAACTTCTGGCCTAAATATGTTACCTGTAAACCCTGGCGTGCAAAGGATGACATCAAGAACCCTTTGGTGAGGGAAATTAATCTGACCCATGATGGCTCACACAATTCCAGTCAGAATTTCTTACCGTAACCGTCGTCACAGACCTAAGCAAAATATGCGGAACGCATCTAACTTAATGCAAGTAAGACAGTGTAACCATGTTGAAACGAACAAGGTTACGAAATCCAGGCTCCCAAAATTGGCTTTAATAAACGCACGTTCCCTTTTACCCAAGGTTGATGAACTTATCGCAAATCAATCTGTGAACTCAGTAAATTTGGTGGCTGTGACGGAAACATGGTTGAACGACGATATAGAAGATAACCTTGTTTCAATTAGGGGTTATAACATTTTCCGACGGGATCGCCCTCATCGACGTGGAGGTGGGGTTTGTGTATATCTCTCTGAGCATATTCATGCTAAGCGTCGAATTGACCTTGAAAGCGACAATTTTGAGTGCTTGTGGCTTTGGCTACGCCCCACTACGCCGGCTAGACCCCTTTCAGGCATTGCAGTCTGTGTGGTCTACCACCCACCTGGGTTGCCCGAACATGAACATTACCTCCTAAACGAATATTTAACCAATAGCGCGAATACTCTATGCAACCAATATCCCAATTGCGGTCTTGTTATCCTAGGCGATTTTAACGATTTCCAAACAGCGAACCTTTTATCAAGACATAACTTAAAGCAATTGGTTCAGGCACCCACGAGAGGCTCGGTTATTCTAGATCTCATAATTACCAACTTATCAAATCTTTATGAAGCCCCCCAAGTTCTAGCCCCACTTGGATCCTCGGATCACAATATTGTCACATGGTCTTCCGACTTAACGAAGTCTAACCCAAGTTTGCACACCAAGTCTACTAAACGTTTGGTACGTCGATACCCTCGATCTTGTATTGACGCTTTTGGGAGATGGGCTACAAGCCATGATTGGTTCAGTGAACTTGGGCCTACAGCCACAGTTGACGATCTAGCAACATCTTTTACATCGCAATTTGTGCAAGCAATTGACCGTATATTTCCTCCTAAGTTGGTAAAATTGCACCATTCCGATAAACCTTGGGTAACACCAGCCATTAAAACCCTCATAAGAGACCGTCAGAAAGCATTCCATAGCAGGAACAATCCCCTTTGGCTCTCACTAAGATGCAAGGTCCAATACGAAATAAGGGAAAGAAAAAAGTCCTTTTATAAGAATAAAGTCCAGCATCTAAGAAACACTGACAGTCGTAGATGGTGGAAAATGGTCAACAAAATGTCCGGTAAACCTGAGAAAACAAAACATTTCTCTTTAGAAAGAAACGGGGAAACTCTGAACGACGATCAACTAGCAAGTGCCCTTAACGAATTTTACGTCTCTGTCAATGCGGATATTCCGACATTTGACGTAAATTTACTGCCCGCATTCTTACCGGCTAATGACGCCTTTTTATCCGTTCAACCTTACGAAGTCTGTCTAAAACTATTGGCCCTCCAACCTTATAAAGCAGCAGGACCTGATAATGTACCAAGTCGATTTCTAAAAGATTTCGCTCACGTGCTAGCCGATCCAGTTCCCACCATTTTTAATGCCTCCCTTTCCTCTAGCGTCGTCCCGAGAATTTGGAAAGAATCCAATATCATTCCAATCCCAAAGGTACAACAACCTGAATGTGAAGGAGATACCAGACCAATATCGTTGACCTCTTGCCTCTCCAAACTGCTGGAAGACTTTGTTGTAAGTTGGCTAATTGACGACGTCAAGGGAAAGATTGACCCCTGCCAATTTGGCTGTTTGAAAGGAACGTCGACCACCTATTGCCTCCTTGACATGCTCCACTCTTGGCTCTCCCGCTTGGATTCGGACTCCAATGGTAAATACATTCGTATTAGTTTCTTAGATTTCTCGAAGGCCTTCGACCGCATTGGATACAATATTCTCATTGAAAAACTGCTAGACCTGGGCATTAAGCGGTCTTTAATATCCTGGACTATAAACTTTCTTTGTGATCGAAGACAACGAGTTAAAATTGGAGAATCCCTTTCAAGTTGGCTCCCAGTGACAGCCGGGGTTCCTCAAGGGACTAAACTTGGTCCAATATTGTTCCTCATTATGATTAATGACTTAAGAGTAAATTCCCCAGGCACGAAAATGTGGAAATTTGTAGACGATGTCTCATCTTCTGAAAATCTTACATCGAACAGCTTCTCGGTCACTCAGTCAACTCTTGATTCTATCGATTCATGGGCAACTTACAATTGTATGAAATTGAATGCCAAAAAGTGCAAAGAACTCCGGGTTTCCTTTCTTAAAGAAACTCCGCAGCTACCATCTTTGACAATTGATGGTCACGTGGTAGAAACGGTACAATCGCACAAAGTGTTGGGTTTAATTATTCAAAATAATCTTAAATGGGACGAGCAAATTCGATCAATCATCACCAAGGCCTCCAAACGGTTATACGGTCTTCGGGTATTATGCCGCGGTGGTATCCCTCCTGCTGATCTTACCAACATATACTTCGCGCTTATACGTTCTATTCTGGAATACTGTTGTGAGGTATGAAATTACGCGATACCTCGCTATCTGTCTGACGAACTGGAAAGAGTACAAAAGCGTGCCATGCGCATTATCTTTCCTGGCCATTCGTACGACGAATTTCTCCAATTGGCTAATTGCACAAGACTTAGCGACAGGTGAAACGAAATCTGTATAAATACCTTAAAGAAGATTGCTAAACGAGCAGGTCCCCTCGTTGAACACGTGACACAATCCAGAGCTTGCGCTCAACAATATTGTATTAGAAACTGAAATAATCTGTCATTGTATAAACGCAGAACTGAACGCTTTAAAAACAGTTTCTTTCCAAGAGCAATTGTTGAACTGAATGCCATGTAATAGAAAAAGGAAAATACCTTAGATTAAATGATCAAATTTTAACAATATTCATAATTTACTATTCGATCTTAACTTATATATTAATAATATTTGTAACTTATTTTACCTTAAAGTTTATGACCGTGTAAATAACTATTAACTAAATTTCACTTTGAATGTAAACACATTGTAATTCATTGTTTATGCGAAAATGTGTAATTAAACTCCAAATGAAATGAAATGAAATGAAATGAAACTGTTCGCTATTCGTTGACTGATTTGGTCGAATACATCAGAGAAACGGTCTAACAATAGCGAATAGCTTTCCTGACTAATTTCCACCAAATAGTCGATAAATTGTTTAAGCATTCCTCTTGTATTACAAGAGGACACAAAACACTTTGGTTCATCATAGCCGGGGACATTGGAACAAACAGAGACACTCAACGGGACATGTTCAGCTTCCCATGTCAGCTTTGCTGTGTTTTGCAAGTTTTCTCGTGCCTATTAAGCACCCACGCTGTTTTCCATAATTTGTCGCACTTTGAACAACAGTAAGACTTCGAGTACATGTTCAGGTTTTTGATATAACTGAAGTGGCTTCCGTATAGGTTAAGATACATACTGTTGGCATAAGTACGGTGAGATCGTTGAATGAGTTGAGCTACAATATCCGTCTTGTCGTTATCCTCATCCTCATATTCCACAAGTCGGTATACATAAATGTTCAGTTCAAATAATTTTTTTAAGTCTGGAAGTTCTTCGAGTGTAACACCATCAAAATCCTCAAAATCGTCAGCGTAGCGTTCAAAATAATGTTGCGTGTCGCATTCTAAATTGTGTGCGTGACATCCACGGTGTAGAGCCAAACAACGGAAGAAACATAATTTGTCCTCGTACGGTAAACCAGTTTGTTTGTTACAGTCTAGTGAAACAACAGCGGGATTCTCCAACACATATTTGGGTAAGCGAGTACTACGACCAATAGGATGCTCGCGAAGTTTCGTAACATAAAACGTAGCATTCGTGATATCCACCACAACCCATTTAGAGTTCGGACGTTGTTGTCGAGCCCATTCAAATACATCCAAGTTCTCCAACGCCAAACGCACTTGTTGTAAATCCTCACGACTGCGAATCAGAAAGGGTGCCTCAAACACCCGGTTGCTATTGGCAGAGGAGTGATGGTACTGCATCTGTTCCGTATCGTTATTAAACAGTGCAAAGCCAAAAGAAAGGTTAAGTTTAAATACGGTCGTTTGGTCTTGAAATATACGTTCGACATCACCAACAAGTTCGCCCATATTCAACGAGTTTAAGCGGTAATTGTACCAATCCTGAACTCGATTGCCACGACTTTGTCTGGTTCGGATGGTGCGCCAATTGTCTCGATGAAGTGTGGAAGGAAGGTCAGCTGGTGGGTAGACATGATCTTGAGGAAATGGATTGGACGTCGAAGCCTCTAGAAAAAAAGAACATTGTTTTATAAACTTTTGGGATTTGCAAAATTGACATAAACTACACCCGATGTTGAAGTCCGTAGGAAGAGAAATATTTGAATATTATCAATTTTTATGCTCACCATCATTTACTCTCGCTCGTTTCGCTTGGGTCGATGTAGTTCCAGTTGCCTTGCGCTTACGACCACCAACTTGACCGTCCGATGCCCCTACAGGATAAAAGTTTCAAATTTCAAGTCTCGATCATTTGTTTAATTATAGCTGACACAACTTACCTTCGCTTACTCTTACTCGTTTTGGTCGGGTTATTGTAGGGTCCGTTCTCCTCCTTTCTCCAGCACCGACTTGATGTTTATCTCGCTGATGAGCTTGTAGCGGAAATATATTCCGAAACACCTCGCCACAAATGTTACATGTATATTCACGTTCGGCTCCCCGCCGCTCGTGCATCTTTAGATGGTCATTGAGCTTATCCTTGAAAATAGAAAATAATCCACGTTAGCAAACTCAAGTTCAAATAAATACCTTACGTCAGCTTTGACTCTAGAACAAAACTGCAACTAGAGCATACCTTTCGGCTAAATTTCTTATGACATTTTTGGCACCCGAAGGTTTTTTCTTGATGGATTTTTTCATGGCGTCTCATATTACTACATACTAGACGCAAAATCTTTATCACACAAACCACACGTGAATGGACGGTCGCTCGAATGAACTCTTTGAATATGTCGTTTCAAATCATGCGAGCGCGTGAACACTTTATTACATTGGTCGCACTTATAACCGGACTTTTTTGGTTCATTTTGCCAGTCGTTCCATTCCGCTAGAACTTGTTCTTGAATCTCTGGCGACCATGACTCAAACATATCGTCCACCGCCAACGCACACAGTTCACGATTCAACTCCTCATTCTCCAGCTCTTCCATAAACTGATCTCTCCTAAAACATAAAACCAAATTCATAAGACTGCTTTAAATCCAAAATTTAATACAACATATCAACTTACCTGATATTTTCTTGATGTTGTTGAGTCATATCTTCAAATTTTTCAAAAGGAACAGCTGTTGTAGCCTCTTGGACAAGAATAGATTCGCGAGTTAACCAAAGAGATCAAACCAAGTGTAATCCTAACATTAATGTATGCTCGACTCGACGGCGAATTTATATAGTTTTATGCCACCAACCATTAACCAATCAGAGCGCGACTATAGCGTACGTCACGGGGCATACGTACGCTGTTTTAACCAATCAGAGCACGACGTTCCCGCATACTAATTAGTGCGGCACCCTGTGGAGGCTTGCAGCGCCCTGCGGTACCCTTGCGGCACCCTATGGAGGCTTGAGGCGCCCTGCGGTACCCTTGCGGCGCCCTATGGAGGCTTGCGGCGCCCTGCGGTACACTTGCGGTGCTCTAAAAAAAGGCTCGAAAACCTCCTACTATACTACTTGTATCTTTCACGCGCCGTCTCTTTTCGTCAATAAAATGACGAACGGCAGGTCTTGGGTCGAATTTTGACAAGACTGGCATGTTGATGTTGACATAAAGATGATTACTTATCGTTTCGCGTTCAAGACGATTCCTTGAGTTCGTCTTTACGGTGTTGTAGGCAGAGACCAATCTTTCACAATCTGCTGAGTGTGGTTTACATACAAGGATCCGGGCCAGCATCTTTGTTAGCGTTTCAGTCTTGGAATTTGCACACAAGTTTTGCAATAAAGCTTTCGGGTTGCTTTTATGCATGGTGCTTTCCTGTACATCTTCATACTCTTGTGCCAGATATCGCAGGTCGAGATCCGGTGCCACTGAGGCATGAATCTCTCGGATATCTGCTTCACTTGCAGTAAACTTTACAAATGATGAAAAATTTTCTTTTGCCTGATCATCTATGTTGAGCCTTGTTTCCATAAAATTACGCAATGACTGTAATACCTCGAACTTTATCGCGGAGAACGCTCTGGTTTCGGAAACATAGAGATTTCTACGGGACGAGCGTCTTTCTTTCTGCCACAAAACTGTCCCAAAAAATGTTTCATTTTCCTCATCGTAGCTTTGCGAAAACCTGTCTTCCCATCCACCAAGTATTGGGCGTTGCTGTAATTTGTCGATTTTTGCGATGAACTTCTTTGTTTCTGGGACAATATCAACGATTGTTATGTCGTCTCCTTGTAACTTCTTCTGTAACATCTTCAGAAGGAAAAGAACATCGCCCAGTAAGCACATAAGCATTAAGTTGTCTTTGTTTGACAACAGTTTTGTAGGAAACTTTATAGGATTTTATGGTTATTGTTACTCGCGTGCGTCTCGCGCGTGTCCGAACTTTAGATCGGAGAGTTTCGGAATATACCGGTAGAGAGAAAAAAGGCTGCATGTTCATGTGTTAAACATAAAGTTTTAAGTCATTAAAAACATCAAAAACCAACTAATCTATCGTGAAGTGTTGGGGGGAAAACGTTGCGGAGGCAATCCCCAACAGTTTCCCGAAACCCTTCGCTTGCTCTTCCTCTGATCTTTCACAAAACACCATAATTGCCCTCCAAGAGGCGAGAACCGCATCGATCAAACCTGCTGTAAATTCCGTCCACCTGATCTCGTAATACTTTGGTAGGCGCCAAACATTGAGATCTTGTTCTTTTGCATACTTTTCAAGCTCTGCTGTACGTACTGCTGACGCATGGAAAAACAAAGAGATGCCAGAAACTTTTCGTATCAGAGTATCTACTTCTGAAACGTTCTTACACAGATCATGGTACGCTAATGCAGAAGAGTGAACTGCACAGACTGACTTCAACAGTGGAAAACTAGCTTCTTCTTTGGCTCTTTCATCATCAATCAATTTCCACAGCCCATTATGCTCACCAACATTCTTGTTTTCCCCATCCGTTGTCATATGGTTGGAAATGGTCAACACTTTGTTCAAACCTATTGTGTCAGCAGCGCCTTCCTTCAATGCTTCTAAGTGACCCTTGGCACCTCTATTTTTAACATGGCCAAGATCAACATACCGAAGTAGTTCGTTTCCATGCTTGTTAATAACATTTAACAACATGAACTCGTTATCTTTTTGGGTACGATCCATCGAAGCATCACAGCGGAAAGACGCTGCCAGACAGTCATCAATTTCTTCTTTAAATCTTGGTAAGTCTGCCTGCACGATAATTTTCAAAAGTTGCTGATGACTTGCTGGTGTGACCTATTATAAGTCAAATACCGACGCGTCATACTCTTCAAAAGGATTGTTGTAATCGAAATTTTGAGCAAATTCACTAGCTACGACTCTTGATAGCCAGGAAAAGGCGGAAATTGACAAATTTTTTGCATCATTGTACACCTGAATTATCAATTTACCGATTCGATTGGCGAGAAGGTGTGTTTGTACATTTGCTATCTTCAATAAGGGTATTGCTTGCATTTTTCCAGACGAAGATAACCCCTTGAACGGCCTCTTTATGAGCTTCACTTCTGAGATGGATTGCTATTGTTCCACTACGGGCCTCTGTTCCAGTTGGTGAGCATATTGGGGGAATTCGACCTCTGTTGCAAAACCTTTTAACTGCATCTGAATTTTCATTACAAGCTTTGCATCTTATTCTTTTTCTCTCTCCAGATTTGGTAGGCACCACTTCTATTTCTTTTGATGTAGTTTCGCAGAAAACAGAGTCACTTTGAGACGTCAGTTCACGTTCATGTTCACTCTCAGAACTATCGACTGAAACTGTTGAACTTAAAGTGAAGAACTTTCGGTATTTGTATTTGCTTCGTAGAGTTCGTTCCATTGATCTGACTGCTTGTACAGCAATTGTGAATTTAAACTATCATTCTTCAAGGGCGCTTGAGCTGGTTTGTTTGCTTCATTAGCATTTCTAGTTATAAAGAAATCTAGCTTTGACTGTTTTTTGGCCATCTTTCTAACCTATTGTATTCTGACAGCCGTTTAGTTGCTTTCCTGTTGATCAGCAAGTAAAGCTGACCAATCAGCTGCAATGCTGGTTTAAGTAAATATATTAGTAATATCAATGACTGGATAACAATAGACAAATTTATCTCCAAAATTTTAAAATAGGCGAAGAAGCGAAAATCTATGTCCACAGTTGAAAGGAACGCTCCAAAATTAGTATAACTGCGAAGTTTCATTGAGAAATATTGAAATATCAGGAAAATATGGCTATGGGAAATTTGTAGATTTCATATCATGTTATTACTGTGGCGATAGAACTGCCGGGCGGAAATCGAATTCGCAGAATAAATATCAAAGCCCAACATAGTGCTTTTAGTAGAGCCATAAATAGACCAGTTTCATAAGGTTATATATATTTATTAAAAGTGACGTTTCGTCTTATAGTAATAGTTTATTAGGACTCTCTTGCAGTTACAGACAACTGAATTAACGAGTGCTTTACAATGAATAAAAATATGTGATAAAATAGTACATAGATATGCTTTAGAATCTAAGCTATTTACAAGAATTAAATCATTAAGCATTTACCAAAATAGTAAATAGTGCATGCATAATTGGTCAGGACCAACATATTAAAAGTATTTAAATGTAAAAAAGGATTGAGCTTTAATTGTTCTACAATCAGTAACATTATTAAATAGATAAGATCGATCAGTGTTTTGTCTCAAATTAATGTTATGGTCAGGAACAACAGGGATTGGCAGTAAGGGATGGTTATCTCGCTTCATTCTGACCATGTATTTCTGACATATTTGCTCTCTTCTTGTGGATAAAGTTGGTAGTTGTGCAGAGTTCAGGGCCTCCGCATATGACTCGCTCTCCGAGAAAATTATCTTTAGTGCTCGTTTTTGAACCGACTCGATTTCCTTCGATAGATAATCCGGAATGTTTTGCCAAATAGGGACAGCGTACTCAAGTACTGGTCTTACTGTGCACAGGTACACTTTCAGTAAATTCTTTTGGTCAACCCCAGCTCTTCGCAGGACTCTTAAAGGGTATAGTTTTTTGTTAGCCTTCTTAACAATGTACTCGATATGGGGATTCCATTTTAGGTCACTACTCAAAATGACACCCAAAGATTTATACGTTGTCACACGCTCAATAACATTGTTACCAATTTGGATTGGTCGGAGTAAGAAATTGGGATTATGTAGGAAGTTTATAAGCATTTCCTTACACTTCTTAGGATTGAGCTTCATGTTATGTTCATTAGCAAATTCATGTATATCCGAGACTGCGAAATTAAGGAGGCTGATAGAGTTTCTCGGAATAATCTCAAGGGCTGAAGTATCATCCACGAATTTTGTACGGAGATGCCAGTTAGCCAGTAAGCTATTTGTCATGCCCATAAAAAGAACCACTCCGAGTTTAGTCCCTTGGGGTATTGAGAAAGGACACTACCAATTCTAACCGCCTGCCTACGATTGAATAGAAAGGCTGAGATCCAGGACAGCAAGGCAGGGTGGACCTGGAGCTTATACAGTTCTTGTATTAAAATAGAGTGGTCAATTAGGTCAAAACCTTTTGAGAAGTCTGCGAAAAAGATACGAGCACCAGCTTCGCCCCCGTCCAATGCCTCATGAATTGTTTGCATCATGTAGAGAAGGGCATCTGTTGTTGAGTGCCCTTTACGGGCATATTGGCGAGGGTCGATTTTTCCTTCCAAGTTCTTTAATAGTCTAGTGCAAGTAAAGCCTTCCATAACTTTTGCCATTGAAGAAGTAAGCGAGATTGGGCGGAGATCATTTTCAATTGTTTGTGGAGCTGATATCTTCGGAACTGGAATTACGATAGATGACTTAAGTGGTGATGGAATATTCGCTTCTTTCATTGACTGGTTGTAAATATTACAAATAACTGGAGCCAGTTCAGGAGCAAACTCTTTCAGGATTCTATTCGGGATATTATCAGGGCCAATCGCCTTACTAATTTGCAGTGATGCTAATGATTTAAACACCTCACTTTCCGTAACCAGGAATTCTTCCGGGATATGCATAGGTGGAGTTGGTTGGCTCAGAGGGGCGAAATGGTCTGTAAGGCTAACAAAGAAGTCGTTCACTGTATTAGCTAGGGATTCTATATCCATGTTGTTATCAAGGAACTGATGGTACCATTCCTGTCGGATATTTTGTCCTGATAGTTTTTTAATCTCTTTCCACCACTTGACAGGGCTAACTCTGTCAACATCTGCCACCTTACTATGAAAGTAATTAGATTTTGCTAACTGGATCGCACGTTGAACCTTATTCCTCCAAAAACTATAGTCTTTAGAATTTTTTCCTTGTTGCTGGAATACACATTGGCGTCTAGAAATCCACAGTTTTATCGTATTAGTAATCCACGGCCGATCTGTCGGATGCTTTTTAATCATTTTCTGTGGAAAGAAGGTATTAACTGCTTGGTCCAGCTCTGACATAAAGAGGTCAAATTTATCTTTGCTCGTACTTGCACTTAATACCGATGACCAGTTTTGTTTTGTTATCCATCGTCCAAAGGCACACCACGCAGAGTTCCGCATGTCCCGGATTTTAATTTTGGTAATAGTCTGTTTAGATGATATTGCTATATTTAGTTTTGCTAAGATCGTATAGTGGTCGGACGAACCAACCTTTGGCAATCTAGATACTTCAAACAACTTAGGTCTATTTGTTAACAGCCAATCCAATATGGCAGAATCTCTGGTTTTAAAAGATATAAGTTGTTTAAGATGGTTCACCTGTGTGATATATTTCATTTTAAAACCTGTAGACGTGGGATTAAAGTCACCTGTAAGTAGAACAAGAGCGTTAGGTTCCTTAAAGAGTAATGAGTCAAGGTTATTCTGCACATGGTCCCTAAGGACAACATTCTCAGGTTCTTTATTAGATGTTGAATGATATATTACTCCTAGAATAATAGATGTAATATCTCTTGGTAGTTTATGTGCTCTTAATGAAATCCAAATTGATTCTACATCAGATTGGTCGCATGAATCCAAACGGTTACAAGGTATTTTTTGATCCAAATATACACAGACCCCACCACCAGAGGATCCTATGCGATCCCTACGAAATAAATTGAATCCAGGGATAGATACGCAATGATCAGGAATGTCAGGTGATAGCCACGATTCAGTTATGCAAATAACACTTGCAGAGTTTAGCTCTGCAATTTGCTGGAGCTCATCAATTTTCTTTGGTAATGATCTAATATTAGTGGACAATATAGTCGGGATATCATAGGATTTTGGGGGATTCTTATTAGTAACAAGGGGAATTGAGATCAGGTTGTTAATATTTCGGGTCTTCCGGGTGTGATCTTTAATCAATACTTGGTTGTTCTCGTGGGTATATCCATTAGGGGTTGCAAGGTCGGTAAAGGTTGTATGAAAGGCTGCGCGTACAAATGGTTCATAAGTGGGTGAAATATCGCAGGTGGAAACAAAGGGCCGGGGTATGGACTCAGTTCCCGAAAAGGGGAAGGAAAACCTCTCGGGTCAAACTGCGGAGGTCGCTGGGAATTAATATAGTGGGAAAAATCGCCGGGGTATGGACTTGGAACTCGAAAAGAGGGAGTAGAACCACTCGGGCCAATCTGCAGAGGTCGGTGGGAATTAGTGGAGTGGGAAAAATCACATTTAGATCCCTTTACACAATGTCTCTTTCTACGTAGAAAGGGACAAGGCACTAAATGTTTCGGTGTTTGGGTATTTGGATATGATGATTTATTAAATCTGGTAGTAGGATTTGGGTTATTTTGGCTGGAGATCTCGCTTACACTAACGTTAGTGGAAATTAGATCATTGACACCATTAACTTCAATATCGACTTTTTTGGCTTCAGTGTTTAGTATTAGGGGAATAGGATCATTTGCTTGGTTGCTTCCCTTTGTATTATGAAAATCCTTAATGGTCGAGTGGGCAGCCAATGTGGTAACTTCATTATTAAACAACTGGTTTCCTCCTGAGAGAATTCTATTCTGTTTAGACGTATGTGTAGGGGTTTGCGGCCTTTTGTCTATGTTTGTTTTAGTTTTACGGGATTTAGTAACTTTTATAAGTCCCGCTCCTTCATTATCAAGCACAATAATCGGTTCGTCGCTCATTCCACTTTGAGAATGAGTTATATCGCTGTCTGTCTGGGTCATTACGGATTTAGTTTTATCCAAACAATTGTTAAGTGCGTCGACATTTGCATCCTTTTGTTTAGAGCAATACTCATAGTGCTGATGAATAGCTGTTAAGAGACTAGCTTTCTCATTTTCAGTAGCTGTAAGTTTCCCGTTTAGTTCTGTTAAAGCACTTCTCAGCCCAGCTAAATCAGATTCAAGAGCTCTATTCTGTTCTTTCAATAAAATATTTTCCTTAACAAGTTGATCGGTGTCTGCTGAAGCTTTCCGAATTTCACAAACATTTATAAGTTCAGTCAAAACAATAGACGACTCGGCTCGATGCTTTTCGAATTGTTGTGTCAGTGAATCCAGACGTTTTACTACATCGTTAAGTATAATCTTTTCGGAAAACAACGAAGCCCCTTCGCAGTCCAGCGCAATTTGATTTGTTATCTCATCGTTAGACAAGTTGATTGTTGAATTTCCGTAAAGTTCATCAGTCTTCGAGAGTTCCCCAGTTAACGACCTTGGATTGTCTACACATGGCGAGGAAAAATTCAGCATGAACTTATTAATATTCTCAAAGGAAGGCATGTGTGGGGGCGTTGAATCTTCAACATTGCCAACACCCAAATTCGATTCACTATCTGGCGAAATAGATGCGATCCTTTCCAGAATCTTTCTGTATCTTTCGGTGAGGGGGCCTTCAAGCAACACACTTTGATTTTCATACCACCGAATAGTTATTTCCTCCGTCTTTATCTGCTTACAACCACTACGTGGAACTGTCCATTTCCCCTCAATATTCAGTAAGTCTCGCACGAATTTTTGAAATAAAGGAAAATCACCTTGCCATTTAAGTTTACCACTGTTCAAAATAACTAGTGGATTTATCACAGTCTTATTTATCACAGTCTCAGTCCGTAGACTTTCGTTTGTTGTTGATAACATGATAGCTCTATGTTCTGCTGTGTTATTGCTAAAAGTGCAGTATTTCAGAATTGGGTGATGTGTCTTGTATTTAGTCTGAAGATGTCTTAACATAAGACATCTTCAGACTAAATACAAGATACATTAGCATGCAATATTTGAATATATAAGTTTAAGTGTTATGTTACAGAGTGTCAAATTACAAAGGACAATTAGATTTAACTAGGACAACATAGGACAGTGTGATACAATTAGGACAACAAGGACATTTACACACAAAGACAGTCGAACTAGAAAAGGTTAAGAGGAATCGAGCTGCCTTGGACATTAAGAGTAGGTTTGTATTTATTTATGAGGAGGCTCTCGTGTATCATTAACTCATACGAATCAGAACAACAAGAAATGATTTTGAAATCGTCAAGTCCACATTGTGACCAGAGGCACACGAGTGGGAAAGCACACTGGACTTAGTGGGGTTAGAGGTATGTTTTCCCGTAATAGGAGAGATACCCAGGTGCTCTGATATTCTAGTGTGTAAATGGCGTGTTGTTTGACCCACATACGACGCGGAACAGCATCGACACTTAAAAAGGTAAACAACACTAGATCTCAGGTATTTGGGAACTTTATCCTTAAAAGGGAAAAAAGAAGCGATTCGTCTGGAGGAGCGGAAAACAAATCTAGTATCGAGATGAGGGAAAGCGGCATTACAAAGGCGATTGATTTGGGTGCGGATTTGGAGAGAATGTATTCCTGTGAATGGAAGGCAGAAATAGATTATTTTCTTGGAAACGGTCTGGACTGAAGGTTTAGGATCGAAGATATTGTCCAAAAATCTACGAGTAATGCGTTCAAACATGTAAGAAGGGAAATCATTGAGTTTGAATAGATTTCTAGCAACCTCAAGTTGGATGTGGAAGTTTTCATAGCTCGAGCAGAGATTGAATATGCGATGAATAAGGCAAGATACTAAACATCGTTTGTACGTGAGTGGGATAAAGCTATGGAAGCTGGTGAAAAGACCGGTAAACGTGGGTTTGCGGTAAACAGATGTACTGAATTTACCCTGGGAAATGAAGTTTCCCCAGAAGGTTAGGCACTTATCTGAAGGGGAGACGTAGTTCTCCGAGGACCTTCGAAGACTGATAGGAGCAATACTGATGCAGATCCGCGGCCAGCAGCGGTCTGGAACCCACTAATTATAAATTTTTTGACATGCGCAAAACCCTTCCTCTTATTGAGTGTGTGCTGAGGTAATGATTACAATGGCCGGGTGGGGTGGATAAGACTAACCACAAGGCAGGGGATCAGTATTGCTCCTATCAGTCTTCGAAGGTCCTCGGAGAACTACGTCTCCCCTTCAGGTAAGTGCCTAACCTTCTGGGGAAACTTCATTTCTCCTTCGTACCTTCTCCGACTGATACTCGCAATACTGATGCAGATGTATAAAGGTGTCATTGAAATCATTTATGAAAACAATCGTTCTGATAAATTATGTATTGAATAATTGAACTTAATTATATTCAACAAAACTTCTAAGAATCTAATGTCAACACAGTACTTGCAAAATTGTTCTTTCCAATTTGCTTATGATAATGTTTTTCAAACGTGCGAGCAGAAGCCCAATCAGCCGCTTTTAACACTTCCTCAATGGGTAGTCCATGCTCGACAGCGGCTGATGTCGATGATGACCTTGTAGAGTGAGCCGTATAGGCGGAGTCGACTCCAGCTAACCCTAAGACAGAACAAATCCATCTAGCAATTGTTTGACTGCCAACTGGTTTGAATGGACGGATATACGATAAGAAAAGTTGCTGATACTGTCTGTGGCTTGCAGTACGGAGTGTATAATGTTCAAGACATCGTAAAACACATATAGATGGATTGTTTACGTATCTAGAAAGATATAGTCGTCGGTTTGGGTGGTTCGGTCTCGAATTTTTAACATGTGAAGTTAAAACAAATTCCCAACAGTCAGTCTTCTTGATAACAGAGCCACAATCCAAGGCTGCGATTTCATGCACCCTGGCGGCCGATGCCAAGGCCACAAGCATCGTTAGTTTGAAAGTTAAGTCCTTGATCGATAATTTCTCTAACGGTTCTAGCGATGAGAGATACTGCAAAACTGGGCCAACTGACCACGTCGAACAGGTCTTTGGAACAGCAGGTTTTAATTGGAACACGCCTTTCATGAAGCGAGAAACTATGGAAAGGTTCCCTAATTGTTGTCCCTCAACAGCATTATGGATTTGGGAAAAACATGCCTTGTATACACTTATGGTTCTGCATGCAAGGCCACGCATATTAAATTGTTCTGCTAAAAATGCCAAGACATCTACGACAGCTGCTGAAAATGGATCCAAGTTCCGTTGCAGACACCAGCTAGACCAGAGCTTCCATGGTCCTTCATAACGTTTCTGTGTGGTCTGTCGCCATGAGGACTGCAAGATTTTGCACACTTCATCCGAAAGGCCTGTTGCTTGCAGGCGACTCCGGCAAGCGGCCATACAGCTAGTCTCAGCGTTCGCCATAACGGATGGGTCGTCTGAGGGTCGAACGGGAGATAAATTGTCCTCTCTGTCATCGGCAGAAGAGTAGGATAATCTGTTAACAGTTCCAGTAGCACTGGGTACCAAGGTTGGCCTTTCCATGCTGGAGCTATCAACAATGAGGTTGCCTGATCGTTCCTTATCTTCTGTAAGATCCTTGGAAGCAGAACAACAGGAGGATGGATGAGTAGGGTCCATTTGTTCCAGTTCTGAAGGAACGCGTCCGTCGCAATCGACCCTGGATCGGGGTACCTGGCTATGTACTTTGGGAGTTGGTTGTTTATCCGCGACGCAAATAGATCCACTTCCGGACGATAATAACGCTGAGTGATATGTTGGAAGATCTTCCTGTCCAAAGTCCACTCCGTGTGATTGTGGAATTGGCGAGATGCACAGTCTGCGTCGACATTCTCTACTCCTGGAACATGCTTCGCTGTTATCCAGATATTGCGGTCTAGGCAAAAATTCCATATCTCTGTTGCTAGAGACACAAGTTGGGGAGAGCGAGTACCTCCTCTTTTGTTGACGTAACAAACCGCAGTGAAGTTGTCCATCAAGAGTAAGATGTGACGGGGCAGTGACTTCATGTCCTTTACAAATGATTGGATAGCTAGATAAGCTGCTTTCAGCTCGAGTACATTGATATGTGCTTTTTCTTCGTCCATCGCCCATTGACCCCCGGTCTTTCGATCCAGATAAGCTGCCCCCCACCCTTTTTTGGACGAATTCGTCCATATGGTCATGTCGAATGGTGAGAGAATTAATGACATTTGATTGTGTTGTACAAGTTGAGTTGATGACCACCACTCCAGTTCCTGCAATGCTTGCTTGTTCAGGGCCAGTTGACAATTCTTGGATGCTTTGAAACAGCCCGTCCTGGTCACACCCGTTATATACTGACGCTGAAGAGCACGGTAATACAATGGGCCTTTCCAGATCCCGATCAATGTGGCATGATTCAGTCGCCCCAATAAGGCTGCCAACTGTAAGACTGAGCAATGACGAGCTTTCAAAATGTTCTGGCATTCTGATTGAAGAAGATTGAATTTCTCTTGTGGAACTGAAACACTCATGTTGGTGGAATTTAGGCAGGCCCCAAGGAACACAACGACTTGGGTTGGGGCTGACGAGCATTTTTCCAGCTTGATCTGGAAACCCAAGTTCATGAGTAGAGTCATAACTATTTGAAACTGGTGTCGAAGTTCTGCACGATTCTGATGAAGAATTAGAAGATCGTCGAAGTAAATTACCACACGAAGTTCGCTCGAACGGAGTAACGACATCACGGGTTTCAGCAGCTTGGTAAAGGCCCGAGGTGCCGACGTGAGACCGAACGGGAGACACTGATATTCGAACAGTCTGTTGCCGAGTTGAAAACGAAGATATTTTCGATGACTGTTGGTGATGGGAACTGAGTAATACGCGTCGGTGAGGTCCAACTTCATGAAATAGTCGTTTGGCTGTATCATTGTCTTCACTTGATCCAGTCCTTCCAACTTGAGTTTCTCTTTCCTTATAAATTGGTTTAACGACTTGAGATTGAATATTGGTCGAGTTTTGGTCGACTGTTTGACCAAAAACACCGTTGACAGGAACTCGTCCTGTACTGGTAGTGTTTCTTTTATTGCACCTTTTGCGAGCAAATCGTCTATGGCCTCTAGAAACATGTTTCCCTCGCTGAGTTTGGGTTTTGTGATACGCTTTTTCCACTGATGTGGTCTTAAAATGAAAGGGATTTGATACCCTTGTACTGTTTCTAATATTGTTTTGTCCGAAGTTATTGTCTTCCAATTGTCTACAAAATATTTCAATCGACCTGCCACCTGGTTGTCTGGAGGATTGATGTGCTTCATTTGAGTCAGGATATAGTCAGCTGCGACTTGGCTCGGTGGAGCCTTTGGAAAATCGTTGAGACTTGGCTGGTGGCCCTCGGCTTGAAGGATGTTGGACTGTTGTGACAGGGGCTTGCAATGATCCGCGCCTGTCAGACCACTTGCGCTTTCCCCATTGACGTTAACCAGAATTGCCTGGTCGAAAATTGGAACGAAAGGGCTGTTTGGGACGATCTTTGCCATTTTGGGATTTGGGCTGAGAAAAAACTTTAAAATTCGTCTTGGAGTGATCGTGTTCACTCTGGACAGCCTCATGAAATTTGTCTGGAAAAAGATGCCGATCAGTAGGAATATCCTCTTTAAGAAGCCGTTTTCCAACATCAGTCAAATATTCTGCGAATCTTTTTTGTCGCCAGGCATTGAGACGGATATTGGCATTTCTTAGTAAGACCAAGGCATCTTCCAAATAGGATTTAATTTCATCTGGGTCGGGACCATCTGGAACATTTCCGTCATCCTCAACAGTTAAGGGCTCTTCCAAACGCTCCAAGGCAGCAGCAATTGGTCTGGCAACTGCCAAGAATGGGGTTTGCCTTTCAGCTAAACCTTCGTCGGTGGAGAAAACTTCCTTAGTTTTCTGGAAGCCGAACTTCTGTTTAATATGCTCTTTTGCTCCATTCTCCATGGTAGGAGCCACAAGAATGGTATCAGTCCCTTCAATTGGGGGATACTTTTGCATGATATTAGACCAGACTTCCTTAGAAAGACGCTTGGTAAAGGCTGTCTTTAGGAAGTTGGTAGTTTCATCTGATAAGGAAACTTGCTTGGTTTCAATACAATATTTACCAAGACGGTCACTGACGGGCAATTCATTAAGCGCATCAGGATTATGCAAGTCAGCATTTTGTAATTCGTTAACAGTAGTCTGTTCACGACTTTGTTGACATTCAATAGGCCGTGTCTGAAGGGCCTCTTTAAGTAAAGATGGCAATTTTTGTTGTAGAGTATGGGCTACCTGTTGTGCCACAATTTCATTTAGCTCATCTCTGGTTATGTTTTGTGTGTCAGAGTGGGTACCCTGGACAACACTATTCACCTCCTGCGAGGCTGGTACCTGCAGGTAGGATTAAGACAAGATTGTCTGAATATTGTATTCAACAATAATAAGGACTGCAAAGTTAGCAATTGCAGATAATTTCAGACATTGGAATTAAGTCTGATTGTTTAGTGATAATATACCTCCATAAGGTTGTGACCAGCAGAGTTATGCTCTGGCAAGGATAATTGCCCCAGTGGACAAAAATAATAATTTATTACTTCTATATTTATTTTTAAAACAAAAGATCTGATCTAGACGCAATAACACTTGTCTTCATTCAACCGCAAATTAAGCGTATTAATATCTCAAAACACTCAAGGAAGGGAGCTAATATGTACCTACCTTACTGGGCTCCATTACTTGATAATTTGTCCACAGGATTGGCACGAAATACGAAGGATAGCAAATATTATTTTTATCGAAAAATTAGTGTGTTCACCGAAGCTTGCCCACGAAAATAAGAGGAAGGGTTTTGCGCATGTCAAAAAATTTATAATTAGTGGGTTCCAGACCGCTGCTGGCCGCGGATCTGCATCAGTATTGCGAGTATCAGTCGGAGAAGGTACGAAGGAGAACGAGGTATGTCTATGTCAAGGAACGGCAGTTTCCCGTCACGCTCAACTTCAGTAGTGAACGTTATATTGGGGTGCTGTTGGTTGAGATATTTAAGGAAAAGAGGTACGTGGTTCAGGGATCGGAAAAGAAGAAAGCAGTCATCAACATATCGTCGGTAGAGTACAGACTTGAAAGGAGAAGGACAGTTCTGGAGCCAGATTTGTTCATGGAAGGACATGACATTGAAGAAACTCAAAGCTGCTAACTCCCTAAATGAAAAAACTTACAGTGACCTATATCCTACTGGCTATCGTATAGGTATACTATACGGTCTCCCTAAAATCCATAAATCCACCATTCCTCTTTGACCAATTCTTTCCTCGGTCAACCACTATTCATACAAGCTTGCCAAATTCTTTATTCCACTCTTAACTCCTCTTACCACTAGTTCCCTCATAATTACTGATTCTTTCTCCTTCGTCCAAGAGCTGTTGAATAGCGACATCGACTCAAGCAATGTAGTCATGGCTAGTTTTGATGTCACTTCCTTGTTCACCAATATTCCTGTGAATGAAACCATTGATATAATCTGCAATTCTTTGTTTTCTAATAGCCAGTTCTTTAATGGTCTTGATCGCTGTGAGTTTCACAAACTTCTGTCGCTATCTGTGATGAACTGCCACTTCATTTTAACGGTCGCTTATACCAACAAGTTGACGGCGTGGCAATGGGCAGTCCATTAGGTCCACTCTTTGCCAATGTATTCATGTCCTTCCATGAACAAATCTGGCTCCAGAACTGTCCTTCTCCTTTTAAGCCTGTACTCTACCGACGATATGTTGATGACTGCTTTCTTCTTTTCCGATCCCTGAACCACGTACCTCTTTTCCTTAAATATCTCAACCAACAGCACCCCAATATAACGTTCACTTCTGAAGTTGAGCGTGACGGGAAACTGCCGTTCCTTGACATAGACATATCTCGTTCCCAGAGTAAATTCAGTGCATCTGTTTACCGCAAACCCACGTTTACCGGTCTTTTCACCAACTTCCATAGCTTTATCTCACTCACGTACAAACGATGTTTAGTATCTTGCCTTATTCATCGCATATTCAATCTCTGCTCGAGCTATGAAAACTTCCACATCCAACTTGAGGTTGCTAGAAATCTATTCAAACTCAATGATTTCCTTCTCACATGTTTGAACGCATTACTCGTAGATTTTTGGACAATATCTTCGATCCTAAACCTTCAGTCCAGACCGTTCCCAAGAAAATAATCTATTTCTGCTTTCCATTCACAGGAATACATTCTCTCCAAATCCGCACCCAAATCAATCGCCTTTGTAATGTCGCTTTCCCTCATCCCGATACTAGATTTGTTTTCCGCTCCTCCAGACGAATCGCTTCTTTTTTCCCTTTTAAGGATAAAGTTCCCAAATACCTGAGATCTAGTGTTGTTTACCTTTTTAAGTGTCGATGCTGTTCCGCGTCGTATGTGAGTCAAACCACACGCCATTTACACACTAGAATATCAGAGCACCTGGGTATCTCTCCTATTACGGGAAAACATACCTCTAACCCCACTAAGTCCAGTGTGCTTTCCCACTCGTGCGCCTCTGGTCACAAAGTGGACTTTGACGATTTCAAAATCCTTTCTTGTTGTTCTGATTCGTATGAGTTAATGATACACGAGAGCCTCCTCATAAATAAATACAAACCTACTCTTAATGTCCAAGGCAGCTCGATTCCTCTTAACCTTTTCTAGTTCGACTGTCTTTGTGTGTAAATGTCCTTGTTGTCCTAATTGTATCACACTGTCCTATGTTGTCCTAGTTAAATCTAATTGTCCTTTGTAATTTGACACTCTGTAACATAACACTTAAACTTATATATTCAAATATTGCATGCTAATGTATCTTGTATTTAGTCTGAAGATGTCTTATGTTAAGACGAAACGTCACTTTTAATAAATATATATAACCTTATGAAACTGGTCTATTTATGGCTCTACTAAAAGCACTATGTTGGGCTTTGATATTTATTCTGCGAATTCATATGTTATTGTATTGTCAATTCTCACACGCTAAATTATACCCATTTCAAGCGGAAGTGAGCGTTAATTACTTCCGCCGTTACAACAGTAATTGTAATTTATAGTATTTGTACACAAAATTTTGCAGTTATGCTGATTTTGATGTCCTCTTTCCAACTGTGGTGTTAGATTTTCCCTTCCCATGCTTAAATTAGTAGGTCGATGGTTCATGCTGACAGGTGTTCTAAAAGTATTCTAAGAAGTGCTCTATTGCAAATTGCCAAGTATTCTACTGTTTACTTCAGCCTAGACCTAGGGTACAGAGCATACAGGGGTTAAACTTCTCATTAATTTTTCGTACCCTTGGCTTAGCCAGTGCGCTAAAGAGAGGCCTTCACCCCCCGTAAACTAATTAATATGGCTATTAAAAATAGTCGGGGGGGGGAAGGTCTCTCTTTAGCGGACTGGCTAAGCTATGTGAAGCCGAACCTCTGTATTCTTTGTGCCTAGGGCCTTTACTCGGCAGGTAGCAATTGCGTACTTGTAAATTTGTCCCTCTAAGACGTTCATTTATAATCTTATAGTAACTGTAATACAATATTGTGTAATGATATGTACTGTAGTGTATTCAATACTTCTTTTTACTTTTGACAATCTGTTGTGGTATGTGAAGTGTATTTTAAGACTTCTAGTAGTCAAACCCATGGACAAAATAGCCCTGCAGTAATTTTATTATCTCCAAAAGCGGTAAAAAGCAAGTATGCAAACACAAACATACATTGTGAGTACGCTCAGTACGGATACAGTACATGTGTATTATTGCGTAATTACCACATAGAATGATAGATTAGGTAAACGTTAAGTTGCAGAATCAGCATATGACCACATTTACTCATCCAATGCAGTCAGAGCTTTTTCTGAGACAAAGTTAAATTTCACCGGGTACCGTTTCTTACGCTTTGTGCAGTAATAAAATTTCCTTAGAATAATCCATGGCCGATAATTAAGTTAATCTATTAAAAAAGCTATAAACGGTAGTGAAGTAGTTGGAAATAAACTATATGCTACAGACGGTGTAAACGAAAAATGTAACCTGTAGATAAATGTACAGCGATGAAGTAGCTATAAATAAACTAAAAATTATGGATAAACGTACAAACAGCATAAACGAAGTAGGCAGAAATGAGAACTGGATATAAACAAACTTAAACGACGATTACTGAGAAATACACTGAACACTGTAAACATAAACTATATATAAATGATACCCAGCGAAATTGCGAAAAAAACTTTAGTTGTTATAAGCAAAACAGCCAGAAACGACAGTGGCGGATCCAGGGTAAGTCAAAATAAATTATAGCAGCGCAATTTCAAATTCAAAATAACTTTATAACAATGTCATAGGTTATGAATTTCAAAAGAATAAAATCTAACCAATGAAGTTGCTTTGAAGGTATTTTAAAATGTACATATACCCTAGAATGAGCTGTGGTAATTTATTTTGACTTACGCTAGATCCGCCACTGAGAAACGAAACACAAATCGTAGAAAAACAAACAGCGACCGTTTGATAATGTTAAACAAGCTTACATAAATTAACGCGAGTCTGAATAAATTAAGAAATGATGACGTCATGGGCAGAGCAAGGCGCTCCGCCTGCCGCAGAACCCGCACTCTCCTACTACGAACGCTAGAATCACTGTATACCTATCAAAGTGCCCCTACCTTGTCCGATGAAAACCAAGAAGCGTCTCTCCCACAAATTATACATATCTCTGGAAGCACATGGGCGTTTCTTTGCGGCAGGGTCTTAATCTTAGCTTCTGCGACTGATTGACGCGTGATTTTTGGCCCTGGTTCTATCATGGGCTCTACTTCCACAGGTGATACTTCGGTAGAAGTTGGGCCTCTAGAGCCTAGCACCTTTTTCCTCCTTTCTCTGTTATCTACGGATCTTCTCTTCATCACAAAATGTCTTCCAGCATTTCATATGATGGTACCATGCTAAATTAATGCTGATAGGATTCTTATGCATGTATGAAGTGAGAGATCCGCCATCGATGTTTTCATACGATTTTTTAGCTATTTCAGCTTGTTGACAATTAAGTTTGGCCCATTTGGACCTACACTTAAGAAATTTGTTAAGCCTTTTGCGTGTAACTTTGCAAAGTTGCTCCCTAACGCCATCAAAATGCATAAAGCATAAGGATATCCGAATATTATAAATATCTTCAGCCATGATTACTTTGCATAACGCAATTCGCACCTCGTGTGCGTTTGTGCGCGTGCTCAGTGAGAGTTTGGCTGATGTGCGCATGCGTATTTGTCACCAAAACAATGGCGGTTCGAATATTTCAAAGCGCGAAATTAACAAACTTTGGAAGGATTTTTTTCCTAATTGTGGACCTGTTTCACTTGGGGAGCAGCGGATTCTAATAAAGTCAGTTTTAATCTATCCATTCGTGTAAAAATTATGTAGTTCCACCAGGGGTGCATCAGAATGCGTTTTCTGAGCATCTTTTGGACACTCATCCTACATACGGCCCATTAAGATCCAACTTGGAATGTTATCAGGGCCTGATGATTTACCTTGTTTTAGGTTTGAGAGTTTGCAGACATTTTGCTCAGAGATGTGGTATTTCATTCGGTTAGGGTCCGTGGTTTGTATTTCAATATCTTCCAACTCGGGAAGAGGATGCATGAAATTTGTAACAGAAAGGAAACTGTGGTTAATGTGTGTTGCCAGCTGAGATCCATGGATCTCTTTTCCTGATACGATCATACTAGATACGGTTTTATTTATTGACCGCCCAGCGAGTCGATTAATAGACTTCCACCAAAGCGCTGAATTATCGCAGTTCCGAACTTTCTTATCAAAAAAGGAGCTTCCTAGACTGTTGTTTAGTTTATTTACTTTACTCCTTAATCGTCTGAATGTAGTTGGATCATTAGACATTGCTTGTTGACGTTGATTTATAAGCAGGAGTGATACAAGGCTTGTCAGTAGGGTGTTGCTTTTATTTACGTACGGAGAAGAAAGTATCAATAGCAAAAAGTAATAGCGAATTGAATGCACTTAGTTTTTCCTTACAGTTCGGCAACATTTCCAAAATTAACCAATCTGTAATTGAGAGTCATTTTCCGAAGCCAGCCTTCATACTTGGTTTAATCGTTCTTTTCACTACCTTCCAAGCTTTAAATTTTTAGCGGTTGTGAGGGGGCGTATAATTATGGAATTGTGGTCACTTAGTCCAATGCCAGGCAGAATTTCGGGCGTATTGTAATAACGCGAAAGGTTTGTAAAGATAAGGTCAAGGATTGCATTCCCACGGGTTGGATCTTGAACAATTTGTTGTAAATTGAAGTGGTGACAAAGAAATCGATGGTCTAGGCGGTTGAAATCACCAACCAACATAATTGCTGCGTTGGGGAACTGGGCCAGAGCCGAATCCAACGAGGAGATTAGGTATTCCATGAAAAGAGCATCATCTTCTTGTGGGGATGGTAAATAATCCCAATGATGATACAGGAAAAACCCCGCGGCAGTCTATGTGCATGGACGTGTGTAAGTAAGTAAGTAAAACCTTTATTTAACTACGCTAACCCCTACAGCACAGCTGGTTTCGAAGAGGGGCGTAGTTTAAAATTTACATACAAAATAAATTACAAACAGGACAAATTACAAAAAAGCACACTGACTACGAACTCACGTAAGACTGACAAAGTTTACGATACGTTACAAGAGTTATATATCTACGCGTAAAATTAACTAACTGGTCCTGGCCAGGTTCCTTACATTTAAATTAAATTGCCAGAGAGATTGCTGATTTCTTGATTCTTCTGGGAGACTGTTCCACAATTTTGCTCCCCTATAGCTAAGACTTTTTTAAAGATATTCAGTCTTAGGTTTAGGTAGATTGAGCTTTGTGGTAGAGCCTCGTAAATTATAACGCTGAGAGGAAGCCAGACACCTTCTGAAACATATTAATCGGTTGTCTGGGCGCTAGGTCGTGGGCTATTTTATACATGAGACTTGCTCCAAATTAGGTTCTACGTTGTTCTAATGTAACCCAATTTAGTTCATTAAGAGCAAGTTCAGATTGGCCGTGTTTGTTTTTACGACCTGTTATTACTCTAGCAGCCCTGTTTTGTAGCCTCTGAAGACGATCAGAATGCGTAATGCCAACAGTGTCCCATACTTTGCAGCAATAGTCGAAGTGTGGCAAAATGAGTGCGTTATAGGCACATAGTAATGTATGCTGGTCCACATGTGACTTAAGCCTTCTGATCACCCCAATTCCGGATGAAACCTTTTTGGAAATTTTATCTATATGTTCATTCCATGATAAAAATTTATCGATACAGACTCCAAGTGCTTTCGTTTGTCTCACCCTTTTTATTGGTACATCGCCAACAAATACATTTGGAACAGCAGATAGGTTGTTAACGTTATGTCGTGATCCAATTAGCAAGTATTCGGTTTTAATTACGTTAAGGGAAAGTTTATTCGCAGAAAGCCAGCCCTTAACCTGAACAAGGTCATAATTTATGGCTATTTCTACATCAGAAACTGATTTACCAGATTCGGTTAATGTCGTATCGTCAGCAAACATTCTTGACGACGAATACTTCAAACTGTTCGGTAAGTCATTGATATAAACTAAGAATAAAAGTGGACCAAGGATTGAACTCTGGGGGATTTCACATGCTATATATTTTTCTCGAGATAGTGCGCCATTAAAACTACATATTTGTGTTCTTTTCTCTAAATATGGTTTTAAAAGACTTGTGGCTGATGTTTCTGAGCCATAGAGATTAAGTTTTTTAAATAATACATCGTGGTTTATCGTGTCAAATGCTTTTTTTAAATCAAGAAAGACTGCTATATTAGCAGATTGTTTATTGTGATATGATATTGTTTGGCAGATTTCGAGGGCCCTTCTTATGCAAGGTTATGACTCTTGCTATTTTTCAATCATGTGGAACACACTCATTTCTAATTGCCTCATTGAAAATCTTTGTCAAAGAATCTGCAATTATTGGCGAAGCAACACGAATAATTTTTGCTGGTATTTTATCAATACCAGTAGCTTTACAAGGATTTAAGGATAAGAGAAGTCTATGCACTTTGGACTCAGACACAACTTGAAACTTAAAGTTACTACTTGCCTTACTTAAGTAATCCGTAAAATTTCCGTCACTGTTAGGAAACAGTCCGCTAACTCACTTGGATTATTTATTTCTCCAATTTGAGTTTCAATGCAATTTATATCTGGAGAATTCTTTTTCCGGTTTAAGATCTTATTAACGTGTTCCATGCTTGTTTTGGATCGTGTTTCACTTTTTCAAATACTTATTATAATAATCCGTTTTTGCTTCGCGCATTGCAGCCGTTATGCGATTTCTCAGTGATTTGTATGCATTCCAATAGTTATTGGATTTATGTTTTATAGCAAGATGTTTATGGCAATCTCGTTCTCTGATTTCTTTTTTTATTGCACTAGTTAACCAAGGTATACTTGGTTTATTTTTCACTCGTTTCTCTCTAATTGGAGCATGTTTGTCAAGTGCTGACATGAAAAGAGTTTTCCATACGTCCCACATCTCATCAACCGAAGCTTGGTTATCTAACAGTTCCCATTCTTAAGTTAGCAAATCAGTCTGAAAATTGTTAGCATTGAAGTATTTAAAATTACGAAACTCAGTTTTCTTATGCCATTTTTGTTTAGAGTAGGCATTTATTTTACGAACAATGACGATCATATAATGGTCACTTATTGCTATCGGTACCACTCTGGATACAATCAACCTCTCAGGAGTGGAGGTGATACAAATATCTAGTAATGAAGAAGAAGCAATGGTCATACGGGTGGGCGAAGTTATTGTTTGAGTTAATTGATATTGTTCCATTATTGAGAACAAGTGCATTGTATCATTGTTCGAATTGCCTGGTATGTTAGCATTCAAGTCCCCAAGTAAATAGAATTCCTTGTCTTCGTTGTCTATTAATTTCACCAATTGTTCGATTGCGGAAAATGAGTCAACTAAAGCACTTGGAGTTCTGTAAATTGTTCCAACAATAAAAGATGCACTAGAAGCTTGTGAATTTCAATAAAAACAGATTCAACATTATCTTTGATTAAATCCTTTCGTTCAGAAAACGTAATAGAGTTTTTAACATATATACGACGCCTCCCCCTTTTCTAGAGCGATCCGACCTAATTAGATTATAATTGTCTACATGCATATCTAGATTGGTAATATTATTGTCCACTTGTCTCGGTCAAAGCAAGTATATCAAAACATTGATCGGCCAGCAATACTCTTATTTCTTCGAGATGTTTAGGTAAGCTAGCTAAATTGTGCATACTCATTTTAAAGCCTTTAACGTTGGGGAAATATGGATTTATTGACAAGTATTTATCAACACCTGGCCTGGCTGTATCTCAAAAGTTATTTAGGTAATTATTATAATTTCTACTTAAAATATTGCTACCCTTTTTATTTAGGTGCAGCCCACTCCTATTCAAACAACTATAATCTATATCACTATTTTCAATATAAGTCCAATTATTTAAAGCTCAAACTAGCCTGAGAATATCATTGACTTCTTTTATCTTGTTTTGAATAACGGCCTTGTCTTGTCTGACAGTAATGCCAGATATGCATATTTTGTGTATGGTAAATTATCTTTAACTTGAAAACCTAAATTCAATATTTCCGCAGCAACTACCTCTGCTGATTTAGTATGTGTAACGCCTGATGGCCGGATTGAACCACGGATTCAAACAGATTTAACTCGGTAGTAGAACAATGTTTTTTATTTCCCTCTCTCAAGAACATAACCTCCGTCTTCCACAGACAACCCAATATAATACCTCCTGTACATAGGGAACCCAAACACTACATCTCTCCCCTTTTTAGTAAACTAGCTAAACGAAATTAATAATATCAACAACAACCCTCAGCAAGCAAAATAATGTCAGTCATAATCTGTTCGACTGTTTTATAGCTCGAAGTGAGCTTAAAAGTTTGTGACATAGTCATTATATTTTAGCGTGTTTTCTTGACCCTTGTGGGTCTTGTCGGTTCTTCAGGTGGTGTAAGTGGTGGGCTTGTCTTGATCTGGTGGCCTTCAGTTGTGGGAACGCATTTCTTGACGTGCGGGAGCTGTTCCTGGAGTACACGGCACCACCAGAAGATTGAAGGACAACATTACTGCCATTTTTACTAATGACAGTGTATGGATCAGGCTTGAAGGTCGTGGAGAATTTGTCGGACTTATATATATCTTGCTTCAGCAACACTTTGTCACCTACTTCGATACTAGAAACCTTTGCGTTACGTCGTTGGTCCGCGCAGCTCTTCATTTTTCTTTTCTGCTCCGCGTCTCTGTCTCATGTTTCCAAATCGTTTCTATGATAGGCCATGTTGGGGTCTGGTAGTTTCACCTTGATGCAACGGTTGAACATCAGCTCTGCTGGGCTTTTTCCCGTTGTTGTCTGAGGAAGTCCTCTGTACTTTGTAACGTACTTTTGCAATTCTTTCTTCCAGTCGAGACCTTCTGCCTGGGCAATCTTTATCCGCTTCTCCATGGATCGATTTTGCCTCTCCATCTCCCCATTGGCTTGTGCCCACTTTGGTGTGACTTTTACATGCGTGATCCAATTGGCGGTGCAATATGCGTTGAATTCTGCAGCCTTGAACTGTGGGCCATTATCGGTTTTGATTGTTAGGGGCAACCCGTGGCGACCGAACATTTCCGCCATGGCGTCAATGAATTTATCAGTGGTTGTGGGTCGTAGGATTTCATACTCGTAGAAGCGACTGTAGTAGCCTACGACGGGTCCCATTAGGTCGGCTGCTAAGTGTTGCCATGGCGCATCAGGGAGTGCTGTTGACCTGATTGGTTCTGGAGGGATGGGTTGTGCCACTAGTTGACAACCGTGACAAGACTTGCAATGTTTCTCTGCGGCTTTGTCCATACCAGGCCAGTAGACTTAGCTTCCCAAATTTTGTTTAGTACCAACGATACCCAGGTACCCTTCATGGGCAAGGGCTAAAGCTTGCGGACGAAGCTTGGATGGGAGCACAATTCTGGTGCCTCGAAGAACCAATTGGCCACTGATGCAAAGTACCCCAGCGACCGGCATATATGGTTTGCACTGCTCGAACCGGCCACTTCCAATTGCTTGTTTTACCTCTGTCAGTTCGTCGTCCTGTATTGTGGCCTCCTCCACCTCCCTGAGACTCGTTGCATTTGGAACAGATGCATGTGTTACAAACTGTACGTATTCATCAGCACTGTGGTGATATGGTTGGCGATTTGTTGCAAAATTCAACAACATGTACTTTCATTCAAAGTAAATTAACATTATATAATTCATTTCAACGTTGAATAATTATATTCAAGCAACATATTTCTCCAACTTCAACTAAAGAACACTTATAACACATAGTTATTCAATTCAAGTTTACAATTTGTTGTTCAAAAATCGAAAGAAATATTTATTCAACTTCAAGGAACCTATAAGTTTGTTCAAGCCTGATTATTTATTCAACTTAAACGTTGCAAATGTAAAGAGACTTTTAGTTCTCGGACATACTTTCTGGTATTTATTCAGTGAACTAAATAAGACTGGAACGATACCTTCAGGAAAATAGCCTGAGCTTTGGGTCACAGATCAGAGATATACAGATAGGGAACTCGCACTCAATAACCTCAATTTTTGTGTCCCCGTGCCACGTCATTTCCACGCGCCACGCAAATTGCTCTGGCAAGTGTCGTTCGTCGCGTTTTCAGTCAAAAGCATAGGAAAAACGCCGTTCGAAAGTACAAAAATAAATATTTTTGCGAAGTTGGTCCACCGATCTTCATTTTGGGATTCAAATTTAAAAGGTAGATAGTAAGTGGTTATTTTTATGTAAAAAGATGTACATTTATTGGCTAAATACGAAGAATAAAACAATATAAACTTTGTACCGCATGGCCATATTTTACAATCTCGGTGCTTGTGAAGTTCTGCCGCACAACCCAGGAGAACCGTATCGTATAAAAAAGCCATATCGGGATTTTTTGCTTTGTTGTTGCGACACCCAAGTCCCAAGCACCAAGTTGTCCCATTTTTTCGTGTTTTTTTTCGTGTACTTTCACATCAACGCTCGTGATATTGAAGAAAAAACCATGGACGTATTTAAATTAATCTTTGCACTCTGATTTTTTTGCAAGTTTTCCCCGAGTCAATGGATAAAATACGCAAGGATTTTGTTTACACCAACAGTCCAGGCAGGCAAGGATCTTGTGAAGACAAATTTTGTACATGCAATGCGAGATTAGTACATTTAAAAATGTATTATACAGATGCTACTGTACAGTGTAATTAAGGTTTAAAAATACAAAGTTTGTTTTGATAAATGTTTATTTATCCCACATTCATATAATATGTGTTCAATGTCAATGAACTATCAATTATTACATTCGCAACATCTAATATAAACTCATTATTATTAAATAAAAAAGCAGCCAATGATCCAATGTTTACTTTTACAGTTATCTGGGTATAAAATTTTAAGTACTATGGATAAATGCATTGTTCCTTTCTTTGATAAGAAATTTTCTATTTAAAGGGAGCCCTGTTAAAGTGCAAAACTCTTCCATGGGAAGCTGGGCTGCTTTTTCCAAACCTTTCATTAAACCAGCACAGTCTGAAAGCATGTTTATATAATCTTGTGTTTACTTCTTGAGCCACACTGGCAAGGTAAAATTATATAAACATAATACTATTGTAGCAACTGCCAGGCAAGTGTTTACACAGAAAAATTTTGAACTTATCTCACTCAGTAGCAAGTTTGCCAGATTGCATGCATAAATTAGCCAAACTTTTAACAATGCTCTTTATTTTTCATTGTATTTGCCACTTGTTTTCTTTGTTTTTTTGACAGCACTAATGATGGTTTGGCTTAATTATTCAAGAAATCTGGCAACCCTGCTCCATAGTGTGCCTAGTAGGTCCCACTCTCAGGGGGTGGAGCATCTCTATTAATGTTAGTAGAGATTATATACTAACGTAAAATTGGTAGGGATTCCAATAATTAACAATTAGTCGCCTAAGTCGAGGTGATTACAAGTCTATATTCTCTGAGCTGAAGGCGAAGTGAATATAGGCTTGTAATCACCTCGCCTTCGGCAACTAATTGTTTTAGTATAAATTTCCAGGCGGTTACAAATAATAATCAACACAACTCTGTAAAAATTCACTTCAAATTTATTACTCCATAAAACAGACAAAAAGCAAAAAGCTATAGTCACTGACCAGTGACTGTCACTTCAGAAACAGTAAATCTTGACAAATCAGAGTGCAGGAAAATCAACAGTTACTGGAAATTTATACTAAAATCAAATAGTTTTCCACAATCAAGTGAAAAAATTAAGCATAGTTGTATGATCCTGTGTCTAATTCACTGTAACTGAAAGAATAACAGGATTGATTGGCAATCTAGAAAAATAAAATATAAAACAGTTTAGGTTAATACTCATATTTACAGTAACTCTGCATGCTGCATCACAATCACCATTGACCAATGCACTGTTCTAAGCCTAGAGGAATCATATAAGTTAAATAAAGTATTAAAGTCTACATGACTTGCTCCATGGCACCGTTTGTGCATGTTGATGTTCATTTTGTTTTTGCACGTCCTTGACCTATAAAACTGTTTAAATACCCTTTGATACAACATTGCACTTCACAAAAATATATTGATAATTTCATATATATGAGCTGATGCAAAAAAAACTTACATTTTAAGTTGCCAAATTCCAACTTGTCTTGAGTTCAGAGCACTCAGCACTGAATCGAATCTTCAGTTGCCTGAGAATTCTCACTCCCGCGGGATGTCTTTTCTCATTTTCGCCGCTAAAAAGGGTATTCGTTGAATTCCTTCTGGCTAAGAACATGCAGTGTGCCATTTATCAGAAAAATTCGTCCAGAAAATAAAGATCGATCGGTTATTGCACCTAAAATCGCCGTTTAATTGCCAAAATTTTGCATTTCCCTATCTTTTTCCTAATAAAAAATGTGCATTACACTTGCCAGAGCATAGCGCATGCGTATTAAAAGTGGGGACATGATTTCCCGGTTCCTGGATCCCAGTTCCTGGATCCCCGGTTTCCCGGTTCCTGGATCCCCGGTCCTAGGATCATCTGATCTGTGTTTGGGTGAAGCCAAGATGGCGGAAATTGAAGGCCGTCTTGTAGGTATGAAACACGCGTGTTTTCTGCGTGGGCTTCACGGGAGCTGAAAAATGACTAAAGTTTTCCGATCAATGTTGTTCAATTTTTGCACTTAAATGCTGATTTTAACGGTAAATACCCTACCTAAAAGCTAAAAACTAAACGAAAAGGTAAGATTAATCCAACTGCAGTCCATATTATTCTGTGTTTTGTTCAAATCCCTCATAGGCGGTCGAGAAAAACAAAAGTTTGCTTGTGTTTCTCCACGGGGTTTTTTCTGAACTTGAATTTCATTCGCCAAATAACATTGCTTTTTATGATGAACTGTTTCTAAAATATGGTTATTCTAAAAGACCACTTGCTATAATTTCTAGAGCCATGGGAAAGCCGTACTAAAAAAAATAGTCGGCCGAAAATATGAAATTTTCACATGATATGATGCCGATTTTTCATACGGAATTCAGTAATATTTCCGCGCAGGGGCCTGGATCATACCTACAAGTCCTGTAAGAGTCATGAATTTAACTAATGGTTATGTATCCTTAAAGAAAGGGGCGGAGATAGCCTTGTGTGAAACAATTGGGTGTGTCAGGAATTTCGAACATCAATCTGTCGATGGAGACGTTAAAAATGATTTGCCGGCGAGTTACGAACTTCCTGAACACCTTGGTGATTTATATAGTCGTAGTAAAGCGTCTATTGGTGAAGAAAATGAAACGAAGTTGGCTCAATTGTTGGCAGAATTCCAAGACATAGATATTACAACGCACAGATATTACAACGCACAAGATCGACGTTGGCGAAGCCAAGCCCATTAAACAACACGCAAGAAGACTGCCAATAAAACAACGAGAAGAAGCAAACGCTTTGGTCGAAGAGATGCGACTCCAAGGTGTGATAGAGCCATCACATAGTACATGGACCTCTCCCGTAGTACTAGCCACAAAGAAAGATGGCAGTACAAGATTTTGCATCGACTACCGAAGGTTGAACAAAGTTACAAAACGTGATTCGTACCCCCTTCCACGGGTGGATACAACTTTGGATGCCATCAATGGTTCAAGTTGGTTTTCGACTTTGGACTTAAAGAGCGGGTATTGGCAAGTGAAAATGGAATCCGATGATAAAGAGAAAACAGCCTTTACGACTGGAGAAGGGTTGTGGCAGTTTATTGTGATGCCATTTGGTCTCTCGAATGCTCCGGCAACATTTGAACGGCTTATGGAACGTGTTCTTCAAGGATTACCTTGGACGATATGTTTAGTCTATCTGGGGCCGGTTGTATAAAGCTCTTAACTGCTTTTTAACTACCCAAAAAGTAGTTAAATAGTGGTTAACTTTAACCACGTAGTTAGGTCGGTTGTACAAAAAAGCAGTTAGCGTTAACTGCAGTTAAAAAGTAGTTAAAGTTAACTATCCTCAATGGCATAGTTAACTTCCCAAAACCTAGTTAAATATGGCGGCTGTATTAAGAGTGATCAACTCTCATGAGCGAGATAATACTGAAAGACAACGCTTACCTAGAGTTTTTAATTGTCATCTTCCCTAGGAAGATTTCTAAGTTGAAGAACTCCTAAAACGCTATAGATTTGGCGGAAAATCCTTGCTTTTTATAGCGCGACTCATCGACCGCGAAGTGAGACCACTAACAAGGCGAAACCAGGCTCATCACCTAAGACTTATAATTTTAGCAGACTAGCAGTGGTAGTGGTTGGTGGTCTTGCTGCAGGACGTCCACCTGTTTTCCTTTGAGACTGCATTATCCCAGAATTTGTTGGGGTTTTTTTGTCAATTTGGGCCATGCTTTGCTATTTTCCCGAATTTCTATTTGTGTACGTTTTTCATAGCTGTTAATCTGGGAAGTAAATAGTTTCCCACAACTTTTGCTTTTTGGCATTTGTTATTGTGCTCGAAAATTGGCCCCGTAATGTGTCTAAATTTTGTTCAACTACATTAACCAGTAGGTTGCATTCTTCTGAATTAAAATTTTGTTTTCTTTTCTTTTCTTCCCTTTTTTTGAGTAGTTGCTTTTTGGGCAGACATTTTGAATTTGTGTGTATATGTAATTGAGAAATTCAACTTAATGTAACTGAGTAACTCAAAATACCTGTAAGCTTGGCAACTGTGGTTACATGGGAAAATATGACCTCAGACATGATACAAATACATATAGTGTGACATGAGTTGTGTATTGACTTTTGTTACATATGACAACACATCAAATAAATATTGATTCTTGTGTATAACACAATATTGAAAAATATAGTGTACCATCTAATAGTGAATAAACTCATACAGATTGAAATATTTAAACTTTAACAACATTAGCCAAGTTGGTTTTAATCTAGGCCAACCCAGATTAGGTTTCATGATGAAAATGACTTGAGTTTATTTATAAATTTATCCACACTGCAGAATTTTCTACAAGATCTTGGGGGTGTAAAATCTAGGGGCAGGGGTGCAAAACAGTACAAGAGTAACCATGCAAATAGGTACTAAACACAGTAAAATTTAGAGATTTGGGGCAGATTTAAGTTTTAATTGCTTAAATAATGAAGCACTTCCCAGGGGTACTAAAAACTTTTCCCCAAAAAATCTTGGGGGCAACTCTGACCAACTGCAGTCTGGTAACCAAGGATAATACAATTCACAGGATGAAAAATCAGATTTACAATACATTTTCAACCCAGTGCCAAAGTGCAAATGCCATGCAGGCAACAAATTTGTTATTATATAGCGTAAATTTGTGTGCAAATTTGATCATTTGAAAACTCATATATTCTTCTTTTGGACAGATATTGCTTCAACAATTTGCCACACATTTGAATGATTTGTGCACATTTGATGCATTTGCAGTTTGGCACCCAGGTGCAAATTTTGTGTGAATCTGGTTTTTCATTTTATGTATGTGTTTCAAATTATCAAATTTGCACTATATAGCAAATGTGTTGCCTTCACAGAATTTGCATTTTGGCACTGGGTTGAACATGTATTGCAAATCTGATTTTTCATCCTGTGATTCTGTAAGGGCTAGTCATTATTCATGGTGGGGGTTTGCACCAAACAGAAACGTCTTCTCTTGCTAAAAACTTGCTGATTAAACCATTAAAATATTGAAGTAGTTTCTGTAACAAACTGCCACCTATAGCCAAAAACTTTACAAAAGGATACCATTAAGTTGTCACACATGTATTTCACCACTTCTATGACATGAGTTCGATAACTGCTTGTTTAATTAATAGGTGACAGTGTAAACCCCCACTATAAAAAATGACCAGTCCCCCAATATCTAGTAATCCATTTCCAGTACATGTCTTGACTTCGCTTTTCTTCATTAGCATATGTTTGAAAAATAAACATTTTAACATCTTTAGACAAATCTGCTTGGCACTCTCGATACAGTCAGTGAGTCAGACAAACAAATTACACAATTTAGCACATGTGACGTCCAGTGATCCAGACAAGTTTTGGCCAGTTTTAAGGTCGAAATTTACAAACCAACGAATTAGTACTTTCTTCGATAATGGTGAATGTTTGTATTTGTAAGAAAAAATATATAACGATTGCTTTTATCACAGATCCGGCACATTCTTCTGCAATTATTTGAATCGAATTTGTTAGCCATTTTTAAACAAACAATATTTAATTTATTTTAATTTATGTCAACTGCCCCACGCGAGCCACACGCAAGTTAACGCAGTTAAGTCGTGCAGTTAACTAACTACGGTTAGGGATTTAACTAGGGTAGTTAACGCTAACTGCAGTTAACTTTAACCACTTTTTTATACAACCGGCCCCTGGACGATATCATTGTTCATGCGAGAACGTTAGACTGTGAATTTGATAATCTTCGAGCAGTTTTCCAGAGACTACGACTAGCTGGACTTAAGTTAAACGCGAAGAAATGCAATCTTTTCCAGAGAAACGTACGTTATCTTGGACACATTGTTGGTGGAACGGGTAATGCAGTTGATCCGCTGAAAACAGATGCTGTTAGTGCGTGGCCAGAACCCCAAAACCAGAGCGAAGTCAGAAGTTTCCTTGGATTGTGTACGTATTACCGCAGGTTTGTTTCTCATTTCGCTGACGTTGCCCGACCCTTGCACCAGCTGACAGAAAAGAATTGTGAGTTTGCCTGGACTGACAAATGTCAAAGATCGTTTGAAAAGTTAAAGCAATTGTTAACGTCAACACCGATTTTGGCTTATCCAAACATAGAGGAAGAATTTTGCCTAGATACGGACGCATCTGACTGTGCGATCGGAGCTGTGTTGTCACAAAAACAGGGTGGTAAAGAAAAGGTGATAGCCTATTTTAGTAGAACACTGACCCGACCTGAGAAGAACTATTGTGTGACCAGGAAGGAACTTCTGGCTGTCGTAAAAGCAATTGAACATTTCCACTATTATTTATATGGTCAGAAATTTCGGGTACGAACGGATCATTCAGCATTGCAGTGGATGATGGAATTCCGCAATCCCCAAGGTCAACTTGCTCGATGGTTAGAAGAGCTCCAAACTTATAACTTGACAGTTGAACACCGACCGGGGTCGAGACACCAGAATGCTGATGCTTTGTCCAGACGCCCCTGCTATGAGGACAATTGCAACCAATGTGCAAGACTTGAAGAAAGGTTCCAGTTTAAAGCAGTTGGACGGGTAAGGAAGCATATCAATAGCCAAGTGGGACAGGGTAACCGTTCAGAAGAAGACGTGGAGACGCCTCCAGTTGACTCTGAAAAATGGAGAGAAGGACAAAGTAAAGATATTAATGTAGCTATATTGGCCAAAGCATTGAAAAATGGCAAGCCAAGACCGGAATGGTCTTCTATTGCGCCACAGAGTGAAGAAACAAAAACTTTGTGGGCACAGTGGGACAGTTTACGTTCGATTGATGGTATACTTTATCGGGTTTGGGAGGATTCCAGTGGTGAAAAGGAGAGCTTACAAGTTATAGTACCAAAAATTCTACGAAAGGAAATTTTTGTTTTCTTGCATGGTTCAAAAGTTGGAGGACATTTTGGTGTTAACAAAACTATTGGTAAAGTGAAAGAAAGATTCTACTAACCAAAGTTACGGGATGATATTAAAAGATGGTGCGCTCAGTGTGACTTGTGTGCATCAAGAAAGGGTACAACAAGAAGGATGAAAGCACCGTTGGCTACTTACCTGGTTGGAGCCCCAATGGAGAGAATTGCCATAGATGTATTGGGACCTTTACCGGTTTCAGAAGACGGTAACAAATATATTCTGATTGCAATGGATTATTTTACGAAGTGGCCCAAAGCTTACCCACTTCCGAATCAAGAGGCGGTAACAGTAGCAAAAGTTTTGGTTGAGCAATTTCTATCTCGGTTTGGAACGCCGATCGAATTACACTCTGATCAAGGGAGGAACTTTGAGTCTCGAGTATTTGCGGAGATGTGCAGCCTGCTGGGAATAAAGAAAACGAGAACGAGGCCCCTGCACCCACAGTCTGACGGCATGGTGGAACGGTATAATAGAACATTGGAAAACCAGTTGGCAATTTTTGTAAATGAAAATCAGAAAGACTGGGACCGACATATACCGCTGTTACTTATGGCATACCGAACGGCAACTCATGAATCGACAAGACTTACGCCAGCAAAAATGATGATGGGACGACAATTACGAATCCCACTGGATTTGGCACTTGGGCTTCCCCCGGAAGGAAGCAGGAACTCGGAATTATCGTATGTGAAAAAGTTAGAAGAGAGCATCAATATTGCGCATGACTTTGCTCGAAAGCGTTTAAAGATAACAGCAGATTGAATGAAAACGAGGTATGACCTAGATGCTACAGCAGAAAGGTTGACTGTTGGAACTGCTGTGTGGCTTCACAAACCCCAAAGAAAGAAAGGATTGTCTCCTAAATTGGCTAAACATTGGGCCGGTCCTTACGTAATTACGAAGCGAGTAAATGACCTAGTATATAGGATACAACTGTCAAACCGCAGCAAACCAATGGTGGTACACCGTAACAGATTAAGGAAATATGTTGGCGAATAAACATACCGCGGGTAGCACCAGTGGAGGAAAGAAGTGAAGAAAGAACCGAAGCAAATCGCGGGGACGTAAGTCAGTCAGGGGCACAACCGCTGAGACGAAGTACCAGAGTAAGAACAGCGCCTGTTCGTCTCAACTGAACATGTAATTAAGAGATTAATATTCGAAGTTATGACCGCTGTTGGGCGGCAAACCGGGACGGTTTGGACTCAAGGAGGGGAGTATGTTGCGGTGAACTATAAACATTGTATAATTTTAGCGTGAACTCTGAGTGCAATAACCGTGACTTGAACAATAGTATGCAAATTAGAGGCTTTAGAGGTGTGGAGATGGATATATATAAAAAGCCAGACAAGGCTGGTTGGGTTGTTGATTTTAAAAATTAGATCGCATGTAGAGAGGACTTTGTTTTTTTGGGCATTTGATTAAAAGGGACTTGGGTGCGTAACAATAATAATAATAATAATGCTAATAATAATAATAATAATAATAATAATAATAATAATAATAATAATAATAATATTAATAATAATAATAATAATAATAATAATAATAATAATAATAATAATAATAATAATAATAATAATAATAATAATAATAGTATGGTATGGTATGGAACACTTTATTTAACCACGCTGACCTCTACAGTTAAAACTGATTTCCAAGAGGGGCGTGGAAAAAAAAATAGAATACATAAATACACAATATACCTAAATTACAATATTACAATACAAGAGAGATTCGAAAGAAGACTACTATAAGACTATAACAGGCTAGTTGCATGTATGAGAGAGTTAAAATGTGCTAGGCTCTCAGCATTTTTAATCTCACTAGGGAGTTCATTCCATAGTTTAGCTCCATTGTAGCCTATACATTTTTTTAGATAATCAGTCTTTGGAAACGGAATATATAAATCATATTGGAATTTCGTAAATTGTGATCATGAGGTCTGATCACTGATGAGGTTGAAAATAATTCTATAAGCACTGTAGGAGCCATACCATGAGTAATTTTATACATGAGTCTGGATTTTGATTGCAGTCGGCGCTCCTTTAGAGTTTTCCACCCGAGCTCTGCCATAGCAGCATTCGATTGACCGTGCTCGTTTGGATAACCCATAATAATTCTTGCTGTCCTATTTTGTAGACTCTGCAGTTTATTTGATAATATATTGCCAATCGGATCCCAGACCTCACAGCAATAATCAAAATATGTTTGAACTAAAGAATTATAAGCAGATTTAAGGGTAATAATAATAATAATAATAATAATAATAATAATAATAATAATAATAATAATAATAATAATAATAATAATAATAATAATAATAATAATAATAATAATAATAATAATAATAATAGTAATAATAATAATAATAATAATAATAATAATAATAATAATAATAATAATAATAATAATAATAATAATAATAATATTAATAATAATAATAATAATAATAATAATAATAATAATAATAATAATAATAATAATAATAATAATAATAATAATAATAATAATAATAATAATAATAATAATAATAATAATAATAATAATAATAATAGTAATAATAATAATAATAATAATATTAATAATAATAATAATAATAATAATCATAATAATAATAATAATGAAAACTTTATTGAAATATACATTTTACTTATATATACAATTGTAAATCTCACTCTTATTAAGGTAATTTACAACTGGCTACATGAATCACATAAAACGACAGATACAAGTACTAATATTAGGAATAATGATTTAAATGGCTATACATGCAATGTTTTTAATACTAATACTTTAAGAGTTTGGGTTCAGCCCATTCTTTATTTCTACAGCAGAAAATATAGTAAGTTCCTCTGATGGCATAGGACATTATCTTCTTTATACAGTATCGCTGATGGTTTTTATCTAGTCCTAACGTGTCTAACATTTCTAAAAAGGTACGGCATTCTTTGTCAAATACACCCAGACAACTAATTGATAAGTTCACAAATTTAACAGACACATAATTATCCTTCATTTCCTTAATTGAATCCTCGTATTTAGCTTTCTTTCGTTCAACGTTGTTATGCAAGTTAGTTTCAAAGCCAACGGTGAGTTCAACAATATAGAGTTTATCATCTGGGGTAAATAAAAGTAAGTCAGGTCGATATGTGTCACCAGTGATGATTGAAGGGGTTCTAAAGCCAGGCAGATCAGCATAAATTTGTGCTGCGTATGTAGTCTGTAATGTTTTAAATTTCAGCTATGAAATTTAAAATCGAATCGTGTCTCCACGTAAAGCGTTGAAGGTACGACTGGCATCCAGCCACTACATGTAATAAAGTTTCAGGGCACAAACAGAAGGAACATTCTGGACTGAATGATAAACCCCATCTTGTAAGATTTTTACGGGTAGGTAATGAGCTATTTATATAGCGGACGGTAAAGTTGAAAATGTTCCTAGGTAGTTTTGATTGAGCAGTAGACCATAGTGAGTTTAACTGTAAAAGTGAAAACTTGAGAGTTATTAATGTAACGGATGGTAAAGTTATAGATGTTCTTTGGAAGGTTTGATTGAGATTTGGACCATAAACTGTTTAGTTTCTTCAATGAAAATTTAATAACGTTTGAGAAGAAAGAGCCCTGGACCACGAGGTGATTTTGAAGTTTATTCTCTTGTTGTGAGTTAAAGCTTTAAAGGACTTCCTTTGTCGTTGTGTAGACGTCGTATTGGATATTTTTGTTATCAGACGTTGCTTTCCAGAGATTCCTTATCGATTCATTTGGGGACGTTTTCAAGGCGTTCCGAGCAACTGTTTGACACTGTGCAAATTTTACAGATGGAGGGTAGATGTTGAGACCAAACTTGCTGGTGGTAAGGTATACGTTACTTAAAGTTCCTGACACTGGTATTTCAAGCCATTTCCGTACGTATTTATTCACTACTGAATCTATGTTTTCTGTGACCCAGGTTTTTGATAAGGTCGCTACAGTCAAGTGCCAAGAAAGTTTTGGGAGTAGATAACGACTATAAAGTAGAAGTTTGTTTTTTGGGTGGAGAGGTTTAAGGTCAATGTCTGACATGATATCTTCAAGGAGAGTTGTAAGTTCTTCTTTATGCTTTTTTTCCGACATATCAAAATCAAAGTATTTGCCTAAGTATCGAAATGACTCTCCAATTTCAGTGGTAGGTATCAATTTATTGCTAATTAGTAGTTTTGGTAAATACTGAACGGATTTTGTTAGAGTTTTTCTAATTCCAAATGTACTGCACTTGTCCACTCTGATGATCATGTCGGACCATTGGCACCAGATTGAAAAGCGGTTTAAAAGATGTTGATTTTCCGCGCTTTGAGAGGTTATCACCGCAGCATCATCGGCAAACTGAAGCCAATGGATAGGGTTTAAAAATTTTGTGATGAAACCAAATTGTCGATACTTGTCAGTTTTTATGTGTTGAATAAAAGTGTTGAAGCACATATTGAAAAGTAAAGGGCTGAGACAGTCACCTTGAAGCACGCCACGGCCAACTTGTATAAATGGAGTAGAGAAATCAGACGTTATAATTGCTGTATGCAGGTCGGTATACAAGCTCTTTATAATGTCACTAACGTGTTTGGGGATGTGATGATAGTCGAGGACGGATTGAATAAGATTATGATGCATTTCACCAAAGGCATTTCGAAGGTCAACAAGGGTGATGACAACGGAACGTTGTTTGATTCTCGCTTGATTAATAATATTTGTCATTTGAGCCGTGTGTTCCAAAGTGCCAGCCAGCTTAGAAGTAAACCCTTTTTGAATGTTATGTTAATAATAATAATAATAATAATAATAATAATAATAATAATAATAATAATAATAATAATAATAATAATAATAATAATAATAATAATAATAATAATAATAATAATAATAATAATAATAATAATAATAATAATAATAATAATAATAATAATAATAATAATAATAATAATAATAATAATAATAATAATAATAATAATAATAATAATAATAATAATAATAATAATAATAATAATAATAATAATGATAATAATAATAATAATAACAAATTAAATGTCTCATCCACTCGAGACTCCTTTGGACGACAGCGCGGTCCTTGTTATCAGTCTGGTAACATGGGCTAAATTGCCAGTGAATATAAGTGTCGACGGGCGAATTAGCGAATAAATATCGAGCAAAAATGTTGTCTGGCGCAACGGTTTCTTTAGTAAGCAGAGAATTGATCAATAGCCCTTTGAAGCCGTGCTCTTTCAAGGCGCGGGGATTGGCGGGGAGGGCATTCAGGTGCTGGGGATGAAAGATATTGGGGTTCGGCTCGAGAAAATGAGAATATCACATTAGTTTCTGTTCGTAGCGATGAGAAACTCTAGTATTTTAGGAGTCGATTTTTTAATCAGGAGGCATCATTTTGGACATCGCGGGCGGAAAGCTCTCCTGCCTGACCTACGGGTGAACCCCAGTTAGTTATTGAGACATCTGCTCCTAGTGTGAACAAGCTAAGCAAAACAGCAATACAACACCAGTAACGTTTTATACCTACTGACTCAAAAATCAAAATTACTTTTAAGTTCCCAGTTTCGTGTGCAAGCCATTTTTAATGTGTTCAAATAGGCTATACGCACCTCCCTAGTTGTAAACATTTAAATTTTAGAATTTTTTGTTCATTCTACTGAGTACACAAGCAATCTATATTTATAAAAAACTTCATATTTCAAGCCGCTTCGCGACGTTGAGAGCGATTTCAAATTCAGTTTTTTCAAGTTCAGTTTTTTATACACCTTGTATTACTTGCTCTTTTATCGCGCACTTTAATTATTTTCCTATGTGGCTCTGCGTTCCATCTTGTTGCTGTGAAAATAGTTATATGATTTGCAGGATGGACCAAACGGAGGTGGTTGATACATACAGCATGGTTGGAAGTTGGTAAGTAAGTATTGCTCAATCTCAACATATCCACGTGACACCAAAGTATGTGCTTTTAATTTGCAGCTTCTCAAAATCACTACGCTTGCGCTAGGACCTCAACGAATAGAAATGCTGTAATGCTTAGTTACAAGAAGGCATATCAGAATCTCAAACAAGCTAGCGCAAACAAGCTAGCGCAAATATTTCAACCCTTGTGATTAGACTTTTGAAACAAATTGTCGTCATTTTTTGTGATTCGCTTTTAGAAAACCAATTTTTATATCCCATTGTTGTAATCAAACAGTCACAAAGAGCAGCGACCCGTCAACCCCCAAGATGGATGAAGATTATTTCCTGTTGATTATCCAGCCTAAGAAAATAAATATAGATCCGAACGGATATAGGTTGGATATGATACGGAGTTGACAAAAATATCTTAAAAAATATAATCTCAAACGGTCGGTGCCATGTTTGGTAGAAACAACAATAAAAAGGCCAAGCTCTTCGACTGTCGATTTTTTTCAGGAGCTGCGCAAACGTTGATAAATCCACGGTTCTCAAATTCACAGTTCTGTTTCTACTGCCTTCAACATACGATGAATACCACTTCTTATAAATGTTGATTTTCATGTCACAGTGACACAGTCTTAGACACGGTAGTCAGGCTTTTTCGCTTATGCAAAAGGCTTATTTTCTGCTGATTTTGTTCATGGAACATCTACCGAAGGTTCTAATACTCGATTTGATAATGTCACTTTAACTAAACGTCAATGTATCAGTATGCCAAGTGGGATGCAAAATTTAAAAAAAAAACTACTTTATACACCACTTTATCATTATAATCATAAGCCAGCCCAATGGACGCTAATACTATATGCTAATCGCAATTATGACGTCATTTGTCACCATAACTCATGATTTGAATGCATGCTTTAATTGCTTTTAGTTTTCTTTTATCAAAACAAGCATAAGCGGCCATCGAAATTCTATGTAGTTGTCGCTTTGCATCATATGACGTGTCGTGAAAGTCTAAAAAACGTCGAAAACTCCAATAGTATAGGAAGCTTAAACTACTATTGCCAATGTCATGACATTTCAACGTTTGAAGTGTTTTCAGAAATAATTTGAGATGTCATATGTTTTACGTATGCATTTCATCTCTATGTCATCATTTAGTTTTTAACCCATCTGGCGAATCATTCATCTGATATCCATCGCAGGCTCAGTAACATATGTCATTTGGTTAACTAATGACCCTGTATCCCACTAAAGGACAATCAAAATTGACCCGAAGTTAGACAACACAAGCAGTGTTCAAAATCTTAATGTCGTGATTGAACTTTCGCCTATAATGATATAGCTACTGTAAAACTTGTAAGTACAGTTTACCATATTTGTACCACATCGTATAACCGACGATATTTACTTTACTATAGCTTTGTTTATGAAGTGTATATCGTTTCAAAGTTCTCTTGAATCAATGGTTTTGTTGTGAACACAATCACATAGTTAGACAATGGATGCAGCACATTCAGTAATTCAGTAAGTACGTGTAAAATTAGTGGTGCTGTAATGCCGGATACTATTACCTGTCTTATTTGTCTTTAAGTTAACCGAATTTTCATGCTATGTTGTTATATATGCGCTGCGAACACTAGATATGTCTTGAATTGTGTTTGTTTTCTGCTTAACTTGACGCGGTGTTCTGAAAACGTATTCGTCACGCAAAAACGTCATTATTAAGAACAAGGTTATAGCCTATCAGTAAACGACTGACAAGAAGTCTAGGTGCCATAAACAGTAGGACATTGAATCTTAGCCGGCGATGTTTGAAAGTTATTGATTCATCCGATGTACACATATATCTCTCATTATGCGTTTAAGCTTTGTCGTTCACGCTGTGCTGGAAATGGGATACATGACTGCGTAAATACGTTTCTCTGTCTAAGCCATGTTAGCAATGTCCTTATCTTATAACCGAAAATACCAATTCGATTTTATCTTTGCAAATTAATTGACGGTCATTAACTGCTCATAAATGCTTGTATATGCATGTGAAATCTAAATAGATGAATACTATCTGAAATTCATTTATCTTGCTTAATGGTCACAAATAATCCACTGTATAAAGAAAAGTCGGTTTATGGACGCGTAGTCCGCCTATGATCTAATAGTACGAAGATTTGAAGTGTCAAACGACAAACATCTATGAACGCCAGCCTGTGGTCAATTTAACATTGGATTTGCTCCAATTGTGATGTTTTAGTGGAAAATCATTCCCATTTTCTGCGTCTGTATGTACGAAACACTGAAGCGGTACAGGCAATTCAATGTGTTATATTTTATACCTTTTGACAGTGCGTACACTTATACTGATTTGTTCGAGGAGCTTTTAGTGGCATTATACATTGAGTCTTTTGTTTTACCGCAGCTAATCAAATGATTTAATTTATTTAAGTAAATAAACTCTTGACTTTGTGACGGTATGCATTGAAAGAATTTGAGTATAAAGTCTCGCTGCTGTTGAAGTCACAACTATAGGGATCTTTGTACTGATCTAAGAATAAATTAGTTCTGTATGTAGTTGTAGCAGCATAGGACATTTTATGGAGGCCGTTGGTATAAATTGCTTATTCCGTGTCAAATTAATGTCCGTGCTACTGATTCTGTTACCATAGCGATTTAGCTACAAAACGTCGAAATCAGCTATATCATCAATTCATTGTCAAACCTATCATATACAAAGTGAAGAGCTGCGTACAATAACCTCAAATACAACCATTAATATATTATTTTGCATTTTTACTATTACTCTGCGATGGGAACTATATATTGCGGTTAGTTGCATACTTGGAATCCCTAAACATCTATACATCTATATATGCATTATATATACCTTATATATTCCAATAACAAAAAATGAACTTGATACAAATCATGAGGAATATATTTTACACCGTCTAACCAGTCCACCTTTGTATATGTGTTAAAAACGAACTGGTGTTAGTTGTATCACTTGCATGGCAATTAATCCTCAGTTTGTCTATAACTACTTGTACAAGTACATAAACGTGCGTTCACGAAAAGTTTGAACCAAATATTTCGGCTAACCGGAAAATAAAAAGACTACATTTATTTCTAGAGTAACATTGCAAATAAATTGTTTTTATATTTTATTATTTGAAAGTCGTTTTAATTGAATTTTTTAATTTGCGTGACTTTGTTGGGCCGAGATTGGACCATGTGACAAAAATGTGTCGATGTGTCGTGATGTTTTTGGTTTTTCTGTCTGGACGAACGCGCTCAAACGTCCAGAATAGCTACAGGTGAAAGGACAAGTATCACAGGGCTATATATAACCACCATTGACCATGCATTGCTAAAACTAATGGCCAAAATATTGACCATTAGTTGACCATCAAGGTGAATATCAATTAATCCTTCCATGCGGCTTTTATGTCTCTGGATAATTTCTGCCAACATCTGTGCGGACACTGTAATTGGAATCCTCTAGCAGATGGCTTTGAAAATGAGTGGCGATTGCACTGTTCACTGTCAGATGTTATATGGTAATGATGAAACACCCAGGCGCGGATCTAGGGGGGGTCAAAGCGGTCATATGACCAACGTAGAATTTGCGTAACAGTCCAGTTACGTCGTGCATTGCGGTCAGTGGCCATAAATTTGTTGAAATCGCGGTCCAGCTGCAATATTCCGGTCAGACATTAAGAAAATTCCTGCTTTGTGGTGTGGGAATTTCGAAAATCCTATGAACGCACTGGACTACATAAGTGATTGTATAGATCAGTTTTGACCGACTCGGGTGGCGAATCTCAGTCACTTGATTGGTCAATTTGATTTTTGACCGACTTGTGGGGTGGACTGACCGGTTTGCCTTATCAGGGGCTCTAAAAGGATGCGATTGATTGGCTCATTCAAAAAAATTCTGCCATTTCATTGGCCAAGTTTTTTTGACCGACTTGGCTAATTCGCAGCTGGAAGCATTCGGCGGTCAGGGAATGTTTTATTGTGTTACGAAAGGTATGTTATGAAATCAGAGTTGGTTAGAAATGTCACTTGCTCCTTTGAGTATTTTCAAAGCTTTTTTAAGAATGTTTGACAGTGACGATACTTGTACAGGCGACGGCGAAGTAGAAAGTCTGCAACAGATTTATGAAGGTCTTTTGAACCGTGTGCGTGGGGCACGCAAGTGCTCGCTTGCAGAGCTGCTGTCTGCTATAAACAGCTCAGAGTTCACACTTAACGGAAATTTCTCGGTGGAGCATTTTGTTCCAAATTATGCCCGTGGACGGGAGAAGAAGTGTTTCACTGCGATAAGGTAAGCGTGAGTCTATTTAAATCATATTTAACCTTTATAAAACGCGTTTATAGTTTCGAATAGTATAAATATTCGATTTGCATATTTGTGCGTACAGTGAATCGGTCAAAGAAGGTCAAGTGCTTTATTCGATTTGCTGTATTGTAAATTTGTAATGCCATTCAGCCCATTGATTATTCGATTTAGACACTTCACCAGAAATGACTAATTTCTTTGAAATGTTCCAAATGTTGACTACACTTAAATTTTTGTGTTTATAAGTGTTATAAATATGAATACAAAGTATTATTAAATGTTTAGGCTCGTGTCACACTGCATGGCTTAGATATAACGTACTATACTACCGTATTCAATTATTAATGCAGTCTTTCTTCAGGATGTTAAAAATCTCCATATGAGCAGTTACTGCTGTTTGAATTTATGACTACTTAAAAACATGTGTGTACCTGTATATTTTTAAATATTGTTATTATTCTACAAATGCTCTTATGCTCACAGCCTCACACAGAGTTAAATGTATTATACTTTAATCATTTTAATGTGTTTTAATATTTCTTAATTCTTAGATTCGAGACTTCTGGTAACTGCCTGTACAGTTCTGTTTTCATAGTATTGGCAGGTAATAATAGTTTAGTACAAAACTTACGAATTTTGACATCCTTAACAGTGACTATTATCCCCAGCATCCATGTTTTTTAACTATTGTGAATGAACATAGTCAGTACTTTAGGAATATTGATAATCTTTTACTGAAGTCTGTTTCTGAAGAGAGTTCGGATTCTGGTAAAACCAAGCAAGACTTGGTAAAACAAGAGGCAATTTAAATTGCAATGACTTGAAATGGTCATCTTTTCTTTGTATTTTGGGTTTATCATCTGTTTTAGGTAGAAATATACATACTTACTACCCTGATTGTGGTGAGGAAAGGTATAAAGTGCTTTTAAATGGCCCTAAGTGCTTTTAAATGAGACATTTTCCTCTGCTGCAGCCTCTCAGGCCAGTACCTCTAAGGCTATTGAACCTGCTAAATCTTTGCCTGCAGAGATTGTAGACATAAACCTAAAAGTTAATAATTGTGAATTTGATGTTTCTTTGTATAGAGAGAAGGTCAAAGACATAAATACAGCTCAAATTAGTAATTAAATTAAGAATGTTTTCAAGCCAGACAAACAATTTCCTTTACTAAAACTAGTGGTAGAAGTTTTAGATAAAGAAAGGTTAAAGATGGGCTGAAAACTGAGCACTTTCATGCCCATGAAATGTCCCATACAGTCATGCATTTTCTATCTAAACTCCTTTTCCCATTTGGAAAAGGTGTGAGTGCAAGTCCTGGCACATTAAAACCAGTTGCATAGGCCTTTCATTGCATAAGACTGTCCATGTCGGAAACAACAACATATTTGATATCTTGATATATGTTATCAAGTTATCAACATGTTTCCTGGGCATGCTGAAGAGCTCTGAGATAGAGCAAAACAGCTACGCTTTGTGAATCAAAAAACTTTGTAATACAGCAGATGAGTAGCAATGCAATTTGTTATAAAAAGGGCGTAAAGTTAAAAACAATAAACAGCGTCGGTTATCTCGGAGCCACGCCCCCTCCCCCTCCCCCGAGGAAGCCACGCCCCCGGATATTTTTAGCTTTGACCAACGTACGAAAAATCCTAGATCCGCGCCTGGAAACACCCACCTAATTGGCCTGAGTAATGTAGTACAACAGTATACTGTAAAAAAGGATAATGTCTATTTTTGTGTGCACTTCAGATAAGATCAATTGTTGTTCTTCGTATGATTTATGTGTTGAGCTTTCATATATATTTAAAATATTTATAAGAAGTTGCTGAAGTACTTCACTGAAAAATAATCCCAACAAAAATGCATTAATCTTGCCATAAGGTCAAAGAGCGAAGTCAATATTTTTGTTTAATTCACATAATAACTTCGCCTCTCTTCTCCGCAGAGCCTTATATGAAATTGTAAGGGAGTGGTAAGCGTGCATTTAGCATGTAAGGTCAATATATATAGGCTTATTTTAAGCTTAAGGAGGCTTTGCGGAGGAAAAAGATAACTTCGCTATATGGTGTAAATATGCAATTCGATATGTTGCTATTGTTGTTATAAACTTGCTTGATATAACGATAAAATCAAAATAAACCATTTAAAAGAGTAGCGTTCAAAGGTCTTTGTCTGGCATATAAAGATAGTACAGTATTTAAAGTTAATTTTAGCCATCCACCCACACAGCACGAGTCCCTGGTTAAAACAGCCGGAGTCGAGTTTGATGCTATTTATACATTATTCTTAGCTTTAAAATTTATCTGAAGTAGTTTTTACGATATAACTGGTTACCATTTAGGAGAACGTAGATGAAATGTCATTCAAGATATATAATACTTATATCAGAATTTTAAACTTAATCTTTCCAATATCTTGGATATATTTATGAAGTGCATCACTAATAACATTCATTAATTGATTACTCGTGTGGAATCCAATTTGCTGTTTAAATCTACGTGTCCACAAGCTGCTACAGCGTTGATCTTTATAAACTAACACTAATTTGATAGTATATTGTGGTTAATTTTAGTATTTCTGGGCCTTTCTTAGACGATGCTTGAGTGATTTTCTGTATAAAGATATTTAACACCGTGACCAAGTATTTCAACCTTTGTGTTATTTCGTTTGTTAGCTCAATCAGCGATAATGGCGATGGAAACGTACTTTGACTTCGACGCTGAAACATTTCAAATAACTGAAAGAAAGAGACTTAGTACCTCATCTGGAGAAGCACCACTCACTCCCGGTATTTCAAGTCCTTATATCAAGAGCACATCCTCAGAAGATACTGGTTTTGAAACCAGCAGTGATCGTAGCTCTCAGGATGGAATCCCAATCCTTGAATCACCAAGAAGTCCCTGCCTTAAATCTTCAAACGGCTTGTCGTGTTTAACCGGTTCAAGAACTAGTCTTGATTCCTTGGTATCCAGGCCAATACGACGCTTTGGTTCCAAAGAAAGCATCAAATCTACATCTTCATTTTGGGATTCCAACGGTTTTTCAGCCGAGACCAAAGCTGTTCTCTCAAAAATTCGGGACCAGATGCGCTCTAGTTTAGAGAAAGTGAAAAAGCTGGAAGAAGAAGCAAAACAAATTTCTCTTTTACAAGTAAAGATATCTATTTTACAAGAAGAGAAACGACTTCTCATGGCCCAGCTCGAATCCAGAAATCTAAGAAAATCGCGTTCTCGGGGTAATAGTATGAGTTGCAGTCGATCATCTTCAATCGATGACTTGATTTATAATTTTCAGGATAAAGAAACACGTAGTATTGGCGTAAGCGAAGATTCTGTACACGACATTCTTTGTGAGAAATGTAAAGAAATTCAATGGAAGCTGCTCGGACATTCGTATAGTCTCGAAGAGCCATGTGCACGTGCCACAAAAGAACGCCATATAAGACCAAAAGAAGAGATACAAGACGATAGTATCAAAGTATTTCAAGATCGTTGCACTCAGACCAGGACAGCGGAATTCCAGCACAACTGTGTACAAGCAGTAGTGTTAACACGAGATTGTTCTACAAGTACAGACAATGGTGACAGTTCAAGCGTAGAGATCAAAGTTACCGCTAAAATGATAAAAGAATCTTCTTGTGATCCAATACCCGTTGAAACAAGGTCCGTTGGAGTTGGGCAAATGAAATCTTTTCTTAAAGATGCCTGTGTAGGAGAAGATAAAGAAATACCTAGCTATGCTGACAATAGTGTCCAAAATGTCGTAAACACGAGTGATATGAGTTGCGGAGAGCAAATTGTAACTGAAAATATTGGTGTCAGTGTGTGCTCTACTATGGTGTCTGTAGGCACAGGGTGTAGTTCAGATAACAGCATACCCAAATCTGAACAGCGATCCATTGCGTGTCAAACTGTAAAGGAAAATATCAATTTAGTATCTGTTGGTGTTGGCATGTTCTCAGTAGACGATTCTGATGTTTATGAATATTCAAAGTGTAGTTCAGAAATATCGTTAACCATTGATGAAATATTGGAGTCTAATAAAAAAATACGTCAAGAAAACACTAGCGTGGCTGTAGAAACCTCTACTTGGCCTGATTTAGAAAGACAAGTTCTTGTTGATTATCATGCATCAAGGTCAACAGCATCTACTGCCGTCGAAACAAAAATTGACAGTCGTACCGTCGGTTGCGGTGAACAAAGTGTTACGGATATCTCTTGTCAAAACTGTGCATCCAAGACAACTCGGTCCTTAGGTGTCAGCTGCTTACCAAAAATGTCTGACAAAGCAGTCGGCGACGGAGTACCCGAGACATGCTCAGTAGGAGTGGGCGAATGCTGCTTGAGTGATAACTATTGTGAAAGATGTTTTTCTTTGCAAACTCGAACAATTGGCGTTGGGAATGGTAGCGTGATAGATACTTTTCAAAATGATATCACAACCACACCAGTTCTCACAGATGTCTCATTGCAGCCACTTACTCCGCCCCATACTCCAAACGCGAAAACCCTTCGTGATATACCACGTGGAAAAAATGTGCCTTTACTTGCAAGAATGTTTAGTAACGAGTATGAAAGATTTGAAAGTGAACTCATCACAGACTGCACAGATGGAAAATCATGCAAAGATGAAAACAGGTACATGTAGTAAATAAATTATTGCTCAGGTGTAATGTGATATTTCGTAGGAGAGCAACAGATATTATAAAAATTTTTAATTACCATATTGAAGTAACCAAATTTTTGTTTGTTTTATATGTAGTTCCCATGAGGATATCTTGTTGACATGTAAACTTCTTCAAAGACATTTTATGAATAATGATGAGAATTTAGACGAAAGTAAATTGGTAAGTCGACTTTGTAGTTTATACTAGTGATAAATTAATAATACTCGTCATAAATAAATTAACTATTCAAAAGTGAAAAGACTGAAAATACGCGTACGGTCGCCCTGCAGTCGTCCGAGTCAAGGCTCATGTCAAAAAATAAAAATGTTTGACAATATAAACTTTAGAAGTTTGAAGTACTGACGTCACGCTGGTGTCGAACAATAGAAAATTGAGTGACGTAAGAACGTCCAAACTTTATCAGATTACAGGGTGAATCCCATATTTTAAATACATTATTCGATTTGAGCTCGGTTGATTTTGATGAAAACCAGAGTAGCCCGAGGAAAACTCTTTGTGCGTGTGCTGGATGATGTACACTAGTCTTTGAATTTTTAGTGCGGGGACACAGCTTCCCTATAATTACCACAACTTGATTTGGTGTAGTATTCATCACGTAACATTTACAGCAAAATCTGAAATTATGTCATTTAAAATTTCAGTTGCTTTGCATGAAGAACATCGAAGATTACTGGTTTATTTGTGTGACAGATGAACGACTTGAGAAGGAATCGTTGGCTGAATTAATCCGCGTCTTTGAACAACATTTGCCATATCTTTTGGATGGTATTATAAATTCACAGGATGAACATGTACGTTTTCGTAAGTTGTTCATGTATACACATCTCATTAAAACAAAAAAAAACAATATATACTATGTAGCAATAAAAATATTTGATTGAAAGTTCTGTATGTATGCATGATAAAGACTTGAATATAACTATTAACACCATTATGAAACTCAAATTATATTCAATTTTAATAGTAGGAATTTCCCAGGGAAAATCATTGGAATTCATCGTATTGATGAACTAACTAAAAATTAATACTGGAAAATACTAACCTACTACAAAATTAACAAGAAATGAAATTATCACAACTCTGTCAAAATTCCTTCTTATAAATCCGCTCTTTTACAAATACCCATAACAAGCAAATGAAACTTCATTCTTTAGCCAAATTTAAATGTTTATTAAAGGCATTAATTGACTGTCTTGACTCTAATCATGCATGGCCAATCGAACCCTTTCTTTTAAAATTTTAGGGCAATACGGCTTTGCATTATCTTGTAACGTACGGCAAATTTGACTGTGTCAACGAACTGTTGAAGACAAATCATTGTAATGTAATCATCACAAACAAGGTACTTACGTTTCGGTAGCTTTTCTGCATGATAATTTAGTGTCAGCACCAGCATACTCTGCTTTCAATTGCAACATATGTACCGAAGTATAAAATTGCTGGTTAGTAACTGATACTAAAATTTTGTATCTACAGGCTGGATATTCTGCAGTCATGTTAGGTTCTCTCAAAGAAGTCATCAGTCCAAAAGACACAGTAGTCCTAAAACGTCTATTCGAAAACGGGAACCTTAACTGCATTGCCCAAAGTGTAAGTTTAAATCAATCCCGACCTTTTAGTATGAAGAAAAAGGCAACATATATACACTGGGGGTAAAAAGTATGAGTACATTTTTGGCTTTAGGCCTAAATTATAAAATCTTATAAAATACGAGACACAGAATACACAATAGATTAACTTCATGACTCCGTTTAAGGTTATATACGGCTTGAGTTTTATGTAACATTTCTTCCGCATTTAATTAACGTCATTGTGAGATGGTCATGGAATTGCAGCAGTCGTTCGTTTTTTTTTTTATTTATGCGCTTTACAGAAACGTCGAAAGCAAAAAGTAATTATATAATTCTTTGTATTTATCAAACTTTAGACAGGGCAAACTGCTCTAATGTTAGCTGCTGGTACAGGAAACGTAGACACAGTTGATCTTCTTCTTCAATGTGGTGCAATACAGAGTATCAACACAAAAGATTTGGTAAGGATTGTTCAGCGCAGTCGAGCTTTATGTAATCACTTGTTTTTGTAACGTTCCTAGTAATATACAGTTTATTTTCGTATTTTTCTAAGGATGGTTCTACAGCACTGATGGGTGCATGTGAACATGGTTATGCCAAAGTTGTGAAGAGATTATTGGCAGTTGATGGCTGTGATGCAAGAATAGCTGATCATGTACGTTACAATCCCTCAACAACATATCAGCCAGTGAGTGTAATTATCATTAACATAGTAGAAGCAAAATTTTTGTCTTTTGTCTTTAAATACAGGACGGGAGCACATGTTTTTCAATTGCAATGGAACACAATCGAAAAGACATTGCTTTGATGATATATAATCATATTCAAGTACAAAATTCCAAAACGCCAAATAAAAAGGTAAGTTGTTTAATTGATTATTTTCTAAGAGCCGATTTATCAATCTCCCGTAGCGAATTGTTGAAAATAGAAGAAGCTAAATAGAGAGGACGCCTACAATAGTTGAGATATTAAAGTACATTATTCTTGTCACATGTAAAGTTGCCAAAAGGATTCAAAATTCTAAGTTAAGAAACTATAGTAATATGTTTTTAAATCTTTGGAAGAATCTGTTTTGAAGGCCTGTCGATTTTTGAGAAATATCATGGGGAAGCAGCTCTGAGGATATCCCAGTTTGCGGCTTAAACTAAATTAATAGCTAAATACTTTTATAAAAAGGCCCGACGCGGAAAATTTTGTTCCATTGACGTTCATTCATTCATTCTTCTCTTGTTGCATGTTATTATTGACCAGAAAGCCACGCACGTATCACTCGATAACGCTGTTTTAATACTAACCACTTCTTTGACTGGATTATAATTGTCAGTATTTTTTTACAGAATTAAGTCAAGTGCTGATGGAATGAATGAAAGGCTGTGACGACTGACTAGTAATTGGCCAAAACTTCTTGATGAAGAATATAAATCTTCAGTTGCGATAAATGATATTGTTATTTGTACCTAATATGGCTAAAATGTTAAGTGGACTTCTGTCCAGGTTCAAGAAACCTCTAAATTTATTCGAGTTGAAATAATATTTAACATTTATTTGCCAAAGGCTCAGTGATTATTGCTGAGTCTGAGTTGAATAATTGTTTTAGTATAATCACATGGTTGAAAATTTTAATGACAAAAATATGTTTCACATATTTAAATAGCATCTGTATCACATTGACATAACCACTGGTGGCCATTTTGAAAAAAATCGGTTAGATGATTATTGTGTCATTATACCCTCTGGGGAAACTAATCAGGGCAAAGAATTTTCATTTTCACCTATGTAGTTATGCTAGTAGTGTTAAATATAATGAAGAGTTGGGTGTGTAGATGTTGACAGTGAGCTGAGTATGATAACTTTGTTTTCCGATACGATCGAGTTTAATGTAATGTAAAAATAGATTTTCGTTGTACGTGGCAATATAGTACAAATACTGGCTATGGAAGATGAAAAATTGGTTCCTTTTAAATCTTGTTCATGCACCCACCTCCTCCTCCTAGTTCTAAGGTTCTTATTGCATCTTCATGTTATGACCGTGTTGACATTTTCTCACTTGTATAAGTCTATCCTCCCTCCACCTGTACAACCAGTATTGCGTATATCTAGTGTATAAAGTGAACAAATATAATTAAGTCTCGTTATCCTTTCGACAGTAAATGCATATAAGTGAATGCATATGAATATAGATCAAGGTTACTAGTATAATATGTGCAATCCAGGAACGGTCAACTATTCTAGGACGAATGAACCGAATGTCTACGATAGGGGTGGGATCTGTACCCCTTCACTACAGGAGTTGCAAAAACAGCACATCAAGTCGATCCAAGGGTACGGAATATTAGCTCGGAGACAACAGATTACCTTCTCGCCGGAAGCCATGGCAGACCTGGAATGGTCGACATTAACGAAGCTATGATCGATTAGGACTGAGTACAGAAAATGGAACAAATCCACAGTATCATAATCCAAACAGATGCAATCCATCTCTGCTAGACTGAGACAGTTTGTCAAGAGGAAAGGACTGGAAATCACTGGAGCACAGAAGAGCAACAAGCTCAGACCAATGTTCTAGAATTGAAGACAGCATATCTACAATCCTACACAAAATATATTGAGACTTTCATGTAATATATAATAAACGAGAGAGCGTTCATTACCGGCGTATAAAACACCGAAAAGTGTGTTGAAAAACGAGACGCTAGTCGAGTTTTTTACACACACTTTGAGGTGTTTTGGATGCCGGTAACAAACAATTTCGAGTTTATTATATTGCTTCTCAAACAAACCTGTATTTAGCGAGAAATTCAACGCGAAAGTTGAGCTAATTTATAGACGTTTATTACCGTGGTATCAAGACAACGGTATGGTGGTGATTTCCTTTGTGTTTTGATCATGAATTATTAATGAGTTTGAGAATTATATTTGAATAACCAGCAAATTTAAGCCATTGATTGATGCTTTTGCCCCCCCCCCCCTTCTCTACAAGTGATGTTGGTGTTTAAATGACCAAACATATAACATAATTGCAACTTCATTGCAACCAACATTGCTTTTTAGGGGGAAGGGGAGCCAATAGCATACTTTTATATGGGTAGTCTCGTAATTTTTGTGAAGGATAGTAGCTATCCAATCATATCGGAGCTTGATTGCCTAATATCTTTCAGGTTTAGAGGATGTGGAGGCAAATGCCGAATCACACCAAATGAATGCCAGGATAGACTGGACTCTTGCCAGACATTTGTTTGTGAAAATTCAAACACGTTATCACATCCCCCAGGTAGACATTTTTTCATCCATGCTAAATCGCCAAGTACCCTAGAATGTGGCACGTTGCGGGGCATTGGTGGTCGATGAGTTTACCTTGGATTGTCGTTGATGAACATCATTCATTCACCCTCTGATAGTTCTGTTGAACAGGGTCTTACTCAAAATTCGTCAAGACAAAGCGGCGGCTTTAATGATAGCACCAGCATGGGTTGGACAGGCGTGGTACCTGCCACTGTTGCAAATGTTGGTCGACTTCTGTTGCCAGCCTTCTGATAACACAGAAGACAATCTTCCTTCTGTTCGACCAGACAGCTGTTCACCCATTGTGGAAGACGTTAGCGATGACTGCATGGCCTCTTTCAGACAACGAATGCAAACAACAGGATTTTCATTGACGGTATGCAATATCCTCTTGGCATCTTGGAGAACAAGTACCGAAAAGAGGTATGCAGATCCATGGAAATGGATGCGTTTTCGCATTCCTTGCTAAGTGTAGTTAACCATACATAAAGGTTTGTTTGATAAAGTTAAAGTTGTTAAACAAGTTGCTAGTGATACTTGTAGTGTTGTAGTAAGGCTTTGTAGTCTGCACCGGTATTGCGAGTATCATGCATGCAGTCGGAGAAATTTCCCCCGAGAGTATACACCTGAAGATGTGCTTCTCCATGAGAGGATGTGGTGGATGACAGCGCACAGCTAAAAGTTATTGTGGTTACCAGACCACTGCTGCCGCGGCTCTGCACCAGTATTGTTCCTATCAGTCTTCGAAGCTACTCTGAGGATCACATCTGTCCTTCAGGTATGTACCCTCCGGGGAAATTTAATTTCCCTTAGTGTTCCCATGGGTGGCCCAGAAATCGGTGGTTTTTAACCTTAAATAAATCAATGTCGTGCATAATATTCCTTTTACAGCTTTCGGAAACTCGCGGAATGTCTTTTCTCGTACGGTAGTCGGTCAATTTCGCGCGACGCTCGTTTACTAAATGTATTTCAATTAAATTGTACTGTTTCAAATATTGTACGGATATTGTTTCCTTGATTGTTTACGCTTTATTTTCTCGTGCATGTATATCCAGGAAGTGAAATTATTTCCGTAGTCGTGCATATTTTGTTAAAAATATATCTTCTTTGTTGTTCCTGAGACATTTGTCCACTCTCGACAATTACTCTCGACTTTTTACTCTCGATGTTTACTCTCGACTCTCGACATTTACTCTCGACTCTCGACTTTTAGATACACTCGTAGTTTCCTGAAGGGGTGTGCTCGCTAATACGTAAGCAACTGATTGTACGATATGCCAACGTCATGCAAACCTGTACTATCAATTAATCTACTTCAACCAAATAAATTGTTCTTCACTCGGACTCTGTTGTGAGTATGTTGATCTAACAAGTAGAATGCTCGGCCCGTTACAAAAATATGACGAATTGGCCGATTGGGTGACCCCCAAGCATAGGTTTTGCAAAAAATATTTTTGCCGCCAAAAAAACCTTCAAAACTCTTGCTTTTGTCTCGTACTTTGAAAAGGATTTGGAACGGGAAAATTGGTAAGAATGTAGTAAAATTATCCGTGTTCAACATGCTGTAGTTTTTGTTTTGTTATTGCTCTTAGTTTCCATGATATTTGTATGTTTTTAAAGTTTTTGCATTAACGGCAGACAATTTATTTACATTTAGTTGCCAACCTCGGGAATATATTAAACCAATAACACTAAACGAACGTCGCGCGACATTGACCGACTATCGCCATAAGCAGCCCAAAAATCGGTGTAGGAAGCTTTATATTAATGATTGAACATATACTCGTCTCAATCCCCTGTAATTTAACGCGCGCCACATTGTTGTCATTGCGTAATCATATTTTAAGGATTTTTTCTTACTGGTAGATAGAACAAGCGTTGGTATTGAATGTGTTATAATTTTTTATCGCTTTTCATTTATCTACGCGAAGTATTTTACTGTTTATTTTCGTCGTACGATTAAATTTGATGCGAGAGTTGCCAACCTTATATTATATTATACTAATGTTGATATGATTACGTAATGACAACAATGTGGCGCGCGTTAAATTACAGGGGATTGAGACGAGTATATGCTCAATCATTGATATAAAGCTTTGTACACCGATTTTTGGGCTGCCTATGCCATCGCATGAGAAAAGACATTCCGCGAGTTTCCGACAGCTGTAAAAGGAATATTATGTACAAGATTGATTTATTTAAGGTTAAAAACCACCGATTTCTTGGCCACCTATGGTGTTCCTTCCAAAAATGCTAAATACATGATATCAGTTGTAACATGAAGTACACTGATTTTCATGACTAATGTCGCCAATGTTTTTCACAACGCAGTTTTCGAAATAATTCTTGGTAATTTTTGCTGACTTGTTGTTCATGTTTCACGAGGAAGTATGAAAATATGTTCGGAGGAGAATATAAATCAAAACCCAAGGTATCTCTTCGAGGGGCAAGCAAGAAGGTAAAAACGTAATAAATGCATCTTTGTCAGTCACGCCAACACAATTGTACATAACATCTCAACTTCATTTAATAATACTGCAGTTTATTTTATTTCAACTATTTGTGACTTTCCTGTCAATTTTTTGTTCGAAAAAAATTGACAGAAAGTAACAAATAGTTGAAATAGAATAAACTGCAGTATTATTACATGAAGTTGACATGTTATGTAAATTTTCTTGATAAAACTAGTTAAATCGTAACAGTAGAATGAGGCTGAGGGCTTGAGGAAAATTGCTGTTAAATTGACCTGGGGTCGGTTGTATAAAACTCTTAATCACTTTTTTAATCACTGTTTTGTAGTTAAATAGTGATTAAGCACAAATACGTTGCTCTGATTGGTTGACGTTTCCACTAATCATAGTTAACTTTAATCACTTTTTTATACAACCGGCCCCTGATGGCCAACTAAATTGCAGTATTGCTGACTGACCAACTAAATTAGTGCTTATGACATGGCATAATTAATTTGATATATATCCTAGGCAGCCCACTAATTGATGGCAAATATATTTTTGTTTTAATAAATACGTGTGTTTAATGGTGTTTATGTTTGTTTAATGATTATTACTTAGTGTACAACTGTATCACAAATTAAATAGATCTATATAGAAATAGATTAGCAATTTTTTTAGCTGATCACAAATTGCACACACAAGATAATACAATTGCTGTGGTGAAATGCACTACACACATCAAAGTGACACTTGCCAGCACTTGCTGCGCTGATGCGAGCATCTAATATGAGGGACACTTGCATGCACCAAAGAGTAAGGATATAAAGAGGGTTCACTCATGCCAAATTTGGTCACACGCATAGATTGGCTGTACTGCGCATGCGCAACATCCTAGCCAGTACCGTGAAAATTTTTATTAAGAAAACGATAGGGAAAACAGATTTTTTGTCATAAAAACAGCGATTTTAACGAAACCATCGGGGCGTTTCGCTGCTTCGTTTTAATATCACAAAAGGAGATTGGTCCGTAAAATTTTAACAAAAAATGGGGCAATAAAGATCATCTGAACGCCGCAAAAAGGGAAAACTATACTCGAAGGAGTGGAGTTCGAAAGGAACCAAGTGTTGACAAAGTCAAAAACAGATCAAAAAGTTATTCTACATGGGTAGAAATACTACATTGTGTCATCCTGCTGCGGGAAAACTCTGACGTTTTTGAAAATTGACAATCCGTTTTATTTGGTATTGTAATGCTGTGCTTTAAGTGTACTAGTAAGCGCGCAATTCACATTTCGTTAAATACACAGTACTGCCGAATGTAAACATAACCAAAAGTCTTGGGTCAAATGTCTTTAATCCTTTTGAGTACATTATGTGTGCTGTTATGTATTTTGGATTGTGAGGGTATCTGCTATTCTGCTTGAGAAGTCGAGTTTGTACTGAAATATATTCTGGCAAAAAGTTTTGTTCCTTAATTATGCGATAATCACAAGTCACAAAATAATATTTACATTTACTCAGCATGACATTTTTTAATATGCTCTGCTAGAAGGTAAAAAGCGCCGTTTTCTTAAAAATACCATTTTTCGCATTTCGAACTGCATTTTCCCTATAGTTTTGTATTGAAAATGCAGCGATGGTACTAGCTGCTGTATATTAAATTTTTTTTGGAATAATTAATGTTGTTTTTGATGGTGAGTCATGACGTCAGCATCGGGAATCCGTGTGACGTTGGATTTGTACTGAGTGAACCCTCTTTGTATGTAATAACGAATGCTCGAAGCGTGCAATCTCTCACTTGAACTTTTCTGACTGGTCCACTCGTTCCCCCCACACACATGAAAGTGACACTTGCCAGCACTGGCCAGCACTTGCTGCGCTGATGCGAGCATCTAATATGAGGGACACTTGCCAGCACTTGCTGTGCTGATGCGAGCAACTTAAAAATCGAGGACAAAAATTTTGCTTAGTGAGACAATTGGTCATTAGCTAATCTGTGACTGTATTGACTACATGCAGTCGGCTTGTGATGTGTCATGCTTACATCATCTATATACATATATTTTATCATCACAAGCTGACCTTGCATAAGCAATACAAGTGTAGACTGAGTAATAATCATTACACAAGCATGAATACTGTGAATAAATACCTATATTACACACATATGTACTCTACATTATAAATGCACATAAAAATATATTTGCCATCAATTAGTAGGCTGCAGTACCTAGGATATAATTTATATGTTTGTGTGCAATTAAAAGTGAAATCAATAATGTAGTTGGTCAATTTGAAATTGAACTAATGTACAGTAATTTAATAATTGATGGCTTTGCATCAATGTGCTAATTGGCTATTAATTTTCTTCTTTCAATTTTTATTCCAATGAAAATATTTTCTTTTGTATATGCTACAAATTTCAAAATTTTGTAATCTTTTCCATGCAATTATGCAAGGTGTTGCAGCTGTACTTGTAGCAGTCACTAACTGTCAGCAATTTGGTTAATTTCACAGGAGAAGAGATCATCTTTAATTCATAGAAATCAGGCAGAGAGAGAAAAGCGAGAGGTATGTACAGTGTACCCCAAGTGCAAATAAATGTACATTCAACAGCAGGTTAAGTTTTAATAAGGAAGGAATAGAAAATTGCGACTGTTTATAGCTACAATAACTTTGATGCTAGCATAATAAACAAAATATCCAGTCTGGAATATAATTATGCAATATCCATTCAGTACATATTTGCACGTGTGAAATATTTACCCAAAAGTCAAGGGACAATTAAAATGTTATTTAATAGTGATAAACTCATTGTTAGTTTTGCTTATTTCACATACAGGAACAAAGAAAACGAAATTTGAGCGCATTGACCATTCAGTCATTTCTTCGGGGATACTGGGTCCGGCAACAAGAGGTGCCAAAGGCTTTATGCTGCCTTTTATATTAGATTGTAAATTACAGTTATAGTTGTCAATTAATATTAAATTATATTATCACAAAGAGGCTCTTATCTCTTCCACTGGGAAGTTTTTCTAAAAGATGCAGTCAGTTGTAAAATATTTCGAGAACCACTAATAAAGGTATTTTTATAAAATATAAAACAATGGTAACTCCGAATATAAACATGTTTATTTATTGCATTGTTTTGTACAGTACTTTAATTTTATATACTGTATTTTTATATACTGTATTTTCAGGTTTTGTCTTTCAGCTGCTTTAATATTTTCTTGTAGTGTGCCTATGCATAATGCTATTTAGTTACTGAAATTAATAAATAAACCTTTATTCATGAATGAAATGATTCAAATTAAATGTTATTTCATAACTTTTAATTTAAGTATGATGCTCGAAGAAAGGATTTTGATGGGATTTTGGACAAACTTAAAGAAAGCCAACCTCCTGACATCAACACAATTCATTTATTGCTAAATAGTTTTCTCTTTTTCTACTCAAAAAGTAAAGACTCCAAACGACTGGTGAGTTACGTGTGTTTAGCACGGGAATCTGAAAAGATTTGTTACTATCATGTAAAAGGTTCTTTTCCATTCATCGCATGCAAAACGGATTTGCTAGCTCGCTTCAAGTGCTTGTAATAAAATAAACTGTTCGTCAAGCAGAGTGGTTAGTTGCAGTTCACTACGAACTGGCAAGTTAGCATTTAGGATTAGTGGGACAAAGCCTTTAGACTTTAGTCTGTTAATTCTATTCACGCTGATAACCCTATGTTCAAATCCATTGGTGTAAGTTCGTCTTTCACAATTTTTTAAGATATTTAAACATAATTAAAGTTAACACTTCTGTTTTTGAAATGTTCGGGGTTTTTTCAATGTAGGTAAGTATATGCCAGTTGCTGCTGAAGAATAGTAAAAATTTACGAGTTCGTGAGTATAAACGATGGACCCTCCAGATTAAACAGTTTTTGTGTCTTTGTTCCAGGTAATGTTTTGTTTTAGTTTGAAATTCGTTAATTACATGTAGACTGTGTGTAACAATCAAAGTTCGTATATTTTAGCGTTTTCGCATTACTTCTTGTTTGATAATAGGGAATTAAATGCTGCGGTCGAAACAAGACAACCATTTGCAATTCATTTACGGACACTGGAGGAATTCACTTCGCCTGGATGGTACGCTAAGATGACCCGTCCTAATAATGAAGAACAAGCCACAACTGTCGCCATGTATTTAGCCAAAAATGGTCAGTACTAAATTCTGGGTCACATGCACAATTCTATTTGTATTTTCATGTATCTGTAATTGTATTTTCGATTGCCTTTCCTTCTTGCGCTTTCGTTGAAAATCGGACGATATCAATCATGTGCGTGCAGTTACTTGCACTTTGCAGTATTGTAAATTCTACCCCCATTTTGCATATTCTTTTCCAAATGCACAAAGATTTTGTTCAAATAATACTGAAAAATTATTATTGATAGATAACTGAAAACTGCAAAGCATGTTTTTATTCAAAGCATACGTGTAGTCTGTCTGCCTGAACCTCACCGAATTGAGTGGGGATTTTTGCTAAATAAGCGTCAGTTTTACTGATTTAAGTCATTCTGAAATGCAAGCAGGGATTGTCAGTCGATTACTACTATTCTGTAGATTTAATTACTCAAACAGAAACGCAGTGGAATACGAAAGATTTCCAAAATTGAGTCCATTTTATTTTTTTTTTATATTTGCGGCAGGCAGTTACCCCTAACGGCAAATTTGAAACAGTATTTTCGACGTTAATTGTTCGAAGTGAGGATAATTTATGAAGTCAAGTTAAAATATAAAATAGCTGCGTAACTGTCTTAAACTCTCTTAATTATCATAACATTTAGTACGGAACAGAAATTATGAGTTTAATATAATAAATATTTAGTTTTATATATAATTGTTCTTCTCAAGTCAAATACCTTTAGCTGGTTTGTTTATACAACATGCAAACTTGTTTTATATTTTTGACTTATCCACCGTTTAAACTAAACGCTTTTGATACAACCGGCCCCAGACAGGTAAACGTCAGCTATAAACTATCTCTCAACTGTTGTAGGATATTTCAAACAATTACGTTTTGTTCTTGAGGAACGTATACCGTCATCCTTAGAGGCAGGATCATCAACCCATCTTGCTAATAGTCTTGTTGATCTCATTACAAGACCAGTGCGACAGATTTGCTCGTCTTCCAGAAAAAACGAAAGGTACAGCTGTATAATATTGTATTTTAGAAACATTTTAGAGGAGTTTGCCGTCATAAAGTCACATCTGTAAATTGAATAAGCTTGGTATTATTTGCAACATAGAGTATGCTTAAACTTACATACTTGTAGCAGAGGAGAGTGTGGGAGCCACAGTTCCAGTGACTCATAAAGTGACCAAAGGGGAATTAGCAGTAATTTTTAAGGGGGAATTTGCTGCTGTTTACTAAATTCAACCTACACGTATCTCACAAATTAAACTTTCCAACGACACTCACTAAAAACTAAATTTCTCGTCAACTACGTACGTGTTTAAATTTAGCGGATTAGCTATTGTTAAAAAGCTGCAAATGGTAGGGCTTTCAAGCGGTTTATGGTTTTCCGATTGCATGGCTATGCATGTGTGTGCTTTTTTTAATTTAAACTATTCGCACCAAGAATTTCGCTTTTTTATACACCCTGTACATCAAGTATACAAGTCACGGCCTTTTGTGCGTATGTGCAGTACCTGTATACGTCATTTATTATAAGGCATATTGCGTGATTGAGACGACTTTCCTCACATGACTGTGAACAAATCGTCCGACCAATCAGAGATCGCAGACGATTTTTCTCACATGTGAAGAAAAAGTATCGAATTTTCCCGCCAGCTTTTATTTTGCTCATTCGCTTCGAAATGGCTTCCCGTTTTGCAGACCGTAACATTTCTGTCGACGAATTCATCGAACAACAAGAAAATGAAAGCACTAAGAGAAAAACTGAACAAAACGTATCAGTACTAAATCATTTTTTCAGCCGCAAGAATGAGAAGAGAAGCATCGAAGACATTCCTTCTGCGGAATTAAACCTTTATCTGGGCGAGTTTATTATCAACGTTCGAACAAGACAAAATAAGGAAATTAGGAAGACGAACAAAATTCTTTGCCCGGTATGATAGCCAGCTTCAAAAAGCATTTAAAAAAAGATCTATGGTTTAAGTATCATAACAGATTTAAAGTTGCAACAGACTCGAAAAGCTTTGGTTTCAAAACAAAAGGATTTTAAGCGACAGGGGAAAGGAAGTAAACTGAATGCTTCTTCAGCACTTAGCGAAGACGACATAGCTGTTTTGTGTGAAAAAGATTTGTTGGGCACGCCCATTGCCGAAGCTTTACTGAACACTCTTTAGTTCAACAATAGAATGCACTTTGGATTACGTGGCTGTAAAGAGCATCACGATATGACTTGGGGTTACGTGAGATTTCACAACGAAAGGCAAACAAAAACACGCTCGGAGAAAAGCACCAGAGATGTGCGAAAATTAACTCTGAATATATTTGCCGTATCGGGAAATGGAAAAGATCCTATTGCGTGTATAAATTCATAGCAGAAAAACGTCCAGCAGAACTGAACAGCGAAGAAAGTCCTTTTTATCTCGCTTTAAGCAGTTTAAAGAAACTTGAATCCCTTTCAAATAAAGCTTGGTTTAAAAAAGCCCCAGCCGGTGTTAAACTAAATTCGATAATGAAGAACATGGCTGAGAAGGCTGGACTCACTACGAAATTTACTAACTGCAGCGAAAGGGAGACAATGATGCAGACCTTGGTGAACCAAAACTTTCCACCAACAGACATTATTCACAACTTTCACAACTCGTGGATAAAAGTCGTACGCACTCGTCAACCAACAAGCAGTAGTCTATATGTACAGGGAGTCCAACTTTTACGATTGATTGTTGAATGAAAACTTTATCATATAGAGCGACTATTTTTTAGTTTTATGGCTTGTTCATTTGCCCTTCAAACAAGGTATTCCTTGTCTTCTTGAAGCAAGTAATAAGGCCAAAGAAACAATTTTAGCGGAAGTGGTCAATTTGAGATGCTCGAAAAAAAAGCACATAATTTGGTGCCACATGGGTAGTTTGAGACTGACTAATGCTCACTTAATGTTCCACAGGAAAAGTAATTCTCCTTGTTGAAAATTAACAGAATTACTAAAAATATCGATAAAGAATATAAATGTTTTTTTCTGATCGAAATTAAAAGGATCTGATTGAAATTAAATGCATTCACCACATTTTATGGCTTAATACGCACATGAGACAGTGGTTAGTACTTTTTTGAGCTGTCTTGAGACAAAATTTACTGCACGTTGCCCCAAACGCACTTTTAGCTATTACAGAAAATCGACAAATCACGAAAAATAATTAAAAAATGAGATGAACGTTCAGCTTTCAGATATGAAATCCAGATAGCCACTTTGAATACAGATTGTGAACATGTGATGTAGTTAAAGCGTTATCTCAATTTTAAAAACTTCCAATTGCGATCGGTTAATGTAGCATGACTTGTGACTTACTCGCTCAAATTTCATAGACAGCATATCCAAAGAAAGTTGAATGAATACACTTCTAAACGAGAATAATCACTAGTTTCACTGCTTAATATAATTTTTAAAATTTAGACTTGAATGCAGAACCCCGCTTTTTTTGGGACACTGTGTATACATTCATGCTTATGTTTGTGTGAAAATTACTAAAAGCAACGTATAAGTTGAACTATGCGAGTTATCGAGTTTGCGTTTGAGCGCTTAATCACATTGCCGGAATTGTAAAGGCTTATTTACACAATACGACATGTTGCATGCAATGTCATTCTGACGCATGACAGCGACTGTAGCTAAATGCCACTTCATTGTTTTTATAGAGATCAGTGGCAATTAATGAATACCAAGCGCGCATCAGTTGGAGGCGAAATTTGAAATATCTAACCTTTATGAGCCTGTATTTATTTAGATACACCAGAGTAAGATTCTCATACGACTTAACACAGAGCCTGAAATAACAGCCGATGAATGATCGGCAAGAAATTGTTTATGATCGCTGAGGTGGCAAAGTTGTCGATCCCCAAAAATATACATCAACATTGCCTGAAAAATCTCTAAAGATAAAGGACAAAAAAGAACTCATTTACATGAACGAAAACGTTCAACGTCCTGTACCGATGTATAGTTTGTAACAAATTGATATTTCTTCTCATCGGGAAGGTTTAATTTGATCGACAGGAAGTGAAGTTAGCCGATCCTCATGACTGGGAATTTTAGCCATGTCACTTTAAGCCCTGTCGCGTGCCGTGTAAATGAGCCTTAAACTTTCTTTACAGCACTATACTGCAAGAATTTAAAAAATGATTTATTGGTCATACTAATGTGGTAAATTTTTCGTTTTAGATTCGCTCTACTACACTTATTTGCAGAAGCGTTTTTTGTTCCAAAATTATCCGAGCAGGTGAAATATTGTCTTCTGCCAAAACTTCAAGATCCTACAATATTTACATTTAAAGAGTTCCTTCAAAGCCTGAAAGATGCTCGTTTTACGTCAAGTATTTACTTCCTGTATTCAGTGTTAAAGCTAGCCCAGGGCAACACTGGTATGTATATAAAATCTACAGTCCGTTAGAAACGTGAAACATACTATTTGCAAAACGTTTAATTTTTTAAGGTAAAAATAATTTTTTTCCTCGACTTGAAATAATTATCCTAATTATGTGTTATATTTCTTTTAAACATCATGGTAGATGCTTTTGAAGGATCAGATATGCCACTTTATCTGGAGAGTATTTTACAGGTGTTGAAAAAACTTCCTGCCAGAGGTATTTCGTCTCCCTGTTTTGACTAGTAGCACATTTTCAGACATCCGTCGTCGGTCACTTAAAGCACAGTCGAGAATAATTCGATTCTTTTTATACAAGTTGAGAAAAGTAAAGTTGAAGAAGAATTTGAAGACTCCGATGATGAATCATTGTCAAGTTCTTCTCAGACGAAACAGGTACTCTATTTGTTGATTGTATCATTCTATGGGTATTTAATACTCTGACATGTTTTGTAAATAACTGTGATAATCTAATTTGTATGTATGTTATATAATAAGTACATGCACGGTATGTACATGTGAACTATTTATGACCAATATATCGTCAGTCTGTCAGGCGACTTCAGTCCAAATATTATCAAGCTTAGCGTATATTAAAGTTACTGATTACGGATTTAGAGGACGTAGGCGTGTATTAAACTGACTCAGCGTAGCTAGACCATTCTATATTTGAACCTTACCTAAAGATTCTTCCATTGGCTTTTTGAATTACTGCGAACATATCAACGTTCATAAATCTACCGACATCAACGTTGCTTTCCCCGATGACTTGTCCCTGCTCGGTATACATCCCAGTAAATTCGCTATGATTTTAACACCCTATATATCAGAAAATTAAAAACGAAGGATTTTCATTTGTTCACAGAATGTTGAGCTAATGGAATCACTCTTTCCTACACATAATCCAAAGTAATTGAATAGGCGATATTACTACTAGTAACACGAATGTCACTCTCTTCATGTGTGTTTTGGATTTGCAGGAAGATGATGACCTGGATGAAATTTGTGAAAGTTGTTTTGAAATGTTGAACACTCCATCTCATGTGAATCTATTATTACAACCTATAGAGTCAAGGTACGCTACAGGAATATCTTTTTCATCCTGGGTAATTATTAATCGGTATTTTGTTGAAAGAAGATAAAAATATTCTACTATACAATCTTCTATATTGTTAGAAGTTAGATTTAATAGATCTTTTCAACGTCAGTTTGGAAGCGTTGACATTGCCATTCTGGTCTTTAGATCACTTGGGGTAAAGGAGAATGAAGATTGCATCAGACTACTTTCTCTTATCGTTAACAGTTTGATATTTGATCAGAAATACCGTATCCACAAGTCGAGGTTGGTAAGAAAAGAATGTAAAAGTGTTGTTGGGATTTGTGATTTTATAAAAAAAGAATGTTAAGTTTTTATTATATTCGTGTGCATAAGTTGCATCAATGGTAATGTAGTGATTTAGATACGATCATATTTGTGTTTTTACGATTTCCACTTGACATGATTAAACAAAGTGAGTCTATATTAAGTTACTTAGTACATAACTTTGTAGTTTTGTGGAAACATCGCGTAAATTTGTTATTGCAAAGCTTTCGATCCATAAATTAACTTGGATCTTCATGAGTGCTAATACTGTACTTAGTTGTATTTAGTTGTTATTGTATTTTTCTTGCACAGGCTTTTGTTGAATCTGTCATTTAATGGACGTTTCTTTGAAAAGCTGTGGTACCTGATAAATCATGTTTCCATCCAGTCCAGCATGGGGTAAGTCGAATTTAATAAACTAGTGTTTCTTAGTAGTACAATTTATTGATGCTTGTCAAGCGCTGCTGCTTCCTATTTTCTTCACTTTGCGTGTACTTGGATTATGATATATGGATTGAAGTTTTACATACTGTAACTGTGAAGCAATGTCATTATAATGTTCTAATGATATACAAGGAAAGGTTTCTCGACTGTGATTGGTCAATTTCAGTGCTGTTAATCCTAAACAGGGGTGCTAAAATCTGTCTAACAACACTGCAAAAATCTGTAACAACAGAAGAACCAATAAAATTTGACGTTGGAAAACGGGAGAGCAAATTTTTCTTAACTAAACAAACAAACATGGCGGGTGAAATTTGGAAGCAATTGCGGTCAAATCTCGCTGGCTTTTAACGAAATCTATTTAAAAAAATGCATCACTATTAGGAGGCTTCGACTACTGTACACTTATTTATAACGACGTTATGAGCGTAAACTTAAAGTTTTTCAACTGAGGAAAAAGTAAAGGGGAGCGATCGCGATCTAATTACAGGTGTATTGCGTGTATTCTTGTCTCGAACTCGTGAGTTTTTTCATTCACACCAAATTGCACCAATTTTGGCGTCATTGAAAGATACACTCGTGCAGGTTATCTCCAAACTGCACTCGAAACCATGCTATTACCTGTACTTATAGGAAACAAATTTCCTTGCTGCAAATGGTGGTACATGGTAACAATTTGAGAAACTGGGAAGCAGAATGTATAGCTCCTCTTCTTGCCGTCTTTTGTTTTTTGCTAGCAAATCTTTTGTTTTCATTGCACGACATGGATTTTCATTCACAAGATTCAGGTACGGCTGATTCGGGGTGTTTATGGGAACATCGCTATTGACTTGTTTGTGTTAGATAACCAAAATTTTTCACGTTATTGAGGCCCAAAACGTAAAAGGTGGTACCCCTATTCGTGGCACTGAAGAAGTAACGTTTCAATGTATAATAGGGACGGATGTGGAGCTTTAATTCAGGGAGTGCGAATTCATAAGGTTCTGCCCGACTATAAGTTCTTTTGAAACAAGGTTGATTTCAAAAGAAACCATTCGAGCAGAACCCGAACATACGAATATACACGCCCCATCACAATGGACCATTCCCCTATTAGAAAAACTTTTAAATTCCAAAACAATTTTAGCACAGTTGGAAAGAGCTTCCTAAATTTAGTGAAATTGTGAAGTTTGGCTGTAAAATATTGTAAAATGTCGAAAATATAATGATGTAAATTTTTCGAATTTTGTATACTTTTGTATTATGCAGGAAAAAAGCGTTAACACATTTCCACATAGTGGTAAGGCTTTTCCGTGCGTAGTACTCAAGTATACAAAATTCGCAAACTTTACAGGACTATATTTTCCATATTTTACAATATTTTGCAACTAAACTTGACAATTGTATGAAATGTGGGATGCTCTTTCCGGCCATTTTCTGAATTCAAAAGTTTGTCTAATAGGGGAATGGTCCATTAACACTCTATATCGATCCGTCCCTGATGTTAATACGGTTTGCAAGAATTCACTTATCTTTAATATTGACGGATATAAACAAAAGCACAATTGGCATGTGCATGAAAAGTTCGTTGACTGTAGCATTCGGCACGTATTGACTGAAACCGAGGGAAACAGTATTTTTTGTGCAACCGAAACTGAAAATGGAACATTTTGAGATTCACTAAAAATTCGCGCGCTTTTCAAAAGTCGCGTCTCCACGTGATGCCGCACGTGATTTTTTCCCGTTATTCACCAGTAAATAACACGTCTCCCTCTCGCGCTGAGGCGAGGAACTCCCACGTGAAACGCACTCGATATGAAAAGGGGAACTTAAAATACTTTCAATTGGCGATTGGTATAATTATAATAATGTGTTTAGGTGCTGCGATCCCGTTTTCTCTGGAGCAACTGTCAAACATGGGCAAGACGTTGTGTGAGGTGACACTTGGCGTCATAAATATCATGAATCATGAAATAAGAACAACAACTGTGTCTAATTATGATCTCAGATCTAAAGCTCGTTTTGGGGAAACATTTAGTGAGAATGAGATGTACAGTAAAGATAAATGGAATGAAGTGTTAGAGGTGAAAATGAAATCTCTTTTCTTGCTTGTAAAAATATTTAACATCATCAAGAACTCGATATCCTAACTTAAAATATATCAGCGAACCAGGGAATTGTTGAGCAGTGTGAATATATGATGTGATGCCGCACATATAGAGATTTACCCGAGGTAAACGGGTGAATAAATTTTCACTGTGGAGAAGAGAACAACCGTTTTGATTGGCCCTACATTTTTTTACTTGTTAAAAATGATCGTATCCGCATTTTGATTGGCTATACGATTTTTCTCACTACAGTGCGAACCATGGTATTAGTTGTATAAGGTATTTATGCCGTACGTATTCAAGATGAGCAGTGTTATTCATTAAAACTTACGAACGTCAAAAAAAAGTTGTGAGAAGATCTGTGCGATGTTGATATTTGATGTTCGTCACATGACTAAAAAATATGGCGTTGTTCCATATTTGAGGCGGACCACGCTATTAGTTTCAAAAATATGATAACACTATAGGACGTCGTTTTTAACTTAATTGGAAGTGGAAACGACATTTTTTAACCAAAAACAGCACAGCTAACAACAAGAGACTGTTTTAGTTAAAAAATAAACGAACTTGGTGTCATAGTTGGAAGATTTTTCAAACAATACGTGGAACGGAGGAAAAGAGGGATTCTGGACTTCTAAAATGGATAAGAATGGGAGGTATTAGGCGTTTGAAGGAGAACTGTTCGTAAATTATCATGATCAACGTATGTCAACATTTTGAGAAAGTTTGCTTTGCCATATATCTTCAAAACTAGCAAAGATGGATTCCTGTTAAGCAATAATGATTCCAAAAATGTACCTTAACTACTGCCATGGAAGAAATGTTTGAAACTGGATTAAGCGAAAAGTGCATGAAAGCACAACGGAATTTTCATGTTTTTACAGACAAGTCAAGATCAACATGGTAGTAATGCCCTAATGCTGGGAAAAGGAACTTCTGCTGAATGGTTTTAGGTACCTGCCAAAGAAGTGGTAGAACGATTATTTAGATCCGTATTATTAGCGACCAACATGCCTTCATATGTGCCTAAATGTGCGAAAGAGACCTCTGATCCCTATTTCCGCTGTTACCATCGGAACTTTACCACTTTTTTGTTGACTCCTTAGCCTCGCCGGTCACATAACATAATTGAGTATCAATAATCTAAACCATGCATTCATTTTCCAAGCTTTATCATGCTGTTTTCGTCTGCCCGTCAAAACGACGAACTTCTGTTGCGCTCTCAAACATTTTTTTGCCTCAATCCAGTTCCAAACGTTTATTCCACGACACCATTCACGACAAATATCTCAAAATGTTGACATACGACACGACAAATATCTCAAAATGTCGACATACGTTGATCATGATAATTTACGAACAGTTTTTTTTCAAACGCCTAATACCTTCCATTCTTATTCATTTTAGAAGTCCAGAATCCCACTTTTCTTCCGTTCCACGTATTCTTTGAAAAATCCTCCAACTATGACACCAATTTTGTTTATTTTCTAACTAAAACAGTCTCTTGTTGTTACCTATGCTGTTTTTGGTTAAAAAATGTCGTTTCCACTTCCAATTAAGTTAAAACCGACGTCTTATAGTGTTACCATATTTTTGAAACTAATAGCGTGGTCCACCTCAAATATGGAACAACGCCATATATTTTCAGTCATGTGACTAACATCAAATATCAACATCGCCAGGATCTTCTCACAACTTTGTTATGATATTCGTAAGTTTTAATGAATAACACTGCTCGTTTTGAATACTTGCGGCATAAATATCTTATAAAACTAATACCATGGTTCGCACTGTAGTGAAGTCTCACTGTGCTCACAACATGACTGCCGTGTTGGCGAAGAAGCGAAAGGGTTATTTGGCTTTTATGTCTAAAACAAGAAGAGTTTTTTCCAATAAATAACATGAAACGGAAAGAAGAACATATAGTTAGGCCAAATAACGGAGAAACAAATGATGTGAATCTGTTTTGAGAGTTCAATATTTTGTTTCGATATTGTTCACCTTTGACAGGATTCCAGTGTCAAAATAATCTCTATATGTATGACATAAACAAATTACTGCATGGTTGGCTCGTTTATACGATTTTTGTTATACACTTGTTGTGAAATCGTGCATGCATAAAAATCGTACGCACTCGCCAACTATGTAGTAATCTCCATATATATATTTGCTATTGCTTTATAGGCGATGACACACGTGATCAAGCAATTACATTCACGTGACACGAGAACCCATTATTGTCCTCCTGGTCATTGGCTTTCATCCAAAGTTGAACTGCAAGTTGATTCGGTAAGAATAATATTATCAATCAAGAATAAGTGAATCATACTAGATTTCCTTACTTAATGAAAACCAGAATCTGCAATGCATTTTGAACTGCCTCGTTACAAATAACTCTAAAATTATTCTGTAATTTTATTCAATTAATCTATTACTGTTTATTATCTTTCTTCACTTTTTGTATTATATAGATTGATCTGGGTCTATTTTTTCAGGAAACTGAAGGTTGCTAAATTATGCTTAATGTATATGTTCAATTTAAATAACTAACACTAACAAATGACTAGACTCGCATGTTTTTTTCTTAACTTTTCTTTGTAGAAACGTTGGATCCTGCAGATTATTTACATGGAACGCCTGGAAAGACATTTTTTCATGTGGCTATTTTAGAATACATTCCCTTTGTCGTTCCATTTGTGGACCGTGTCAAGGTATATATTGACCATATTTTGGCGCTGTGATTTTATTCTGTGTCTTAGCTATATACTGTTGATTAAATTTGGTTTGTATGTGCCTTATTACCTGATATGATTGAATTGAGTTTAGTTAACATGCTCTACTGAATATTTTAACTAATATATTGTTTTTAATATGTATTTTTTACTATGCAGCTGTTTAAACGAATTCTAACTCGTGATAAGGCAAAAAATGGGGGAAGTATGCACAACTTTTTGATGGGACCATCTCTTGAAATACGAATAAGAAGAAGTTCTTTGTATCAGGATGCGTTTGACGAGTTGAGTGGTGATCAAGGTATGAATTTATTATGACCTAGCGAATGGCGATATATCCAGCAATCTTAGATTGTGGTAGTGGATACCCTAATATTAGACTGGGGTATAGAAGTGGATGTCAATATCAATAAGCGGTTTAGTTTGAGAAGGCTATTTATTTACACCAGATAAAGTAAAATAGCAAAGAGAACAAAATAATTAACTTTCCCTTACTGTCATTGTTTGTGTTACTACTAGATTTATGCGCAGAGCGTGCGAATTCCATTTCCTTGACTTATTTAATACAAGTTTCCAACCCCATTTTTTAAGAATTTTCTTATAATATTTCAGATCTAAAACAAAAGATTCATGTCAAACTTATAAACTTGCAAGGTCTGGAAGAAGCCGGTGTCGATGGTGGTGGTCTTTTCAGGTTGGTCGTTGTTTTAGTCGTCTAAGCTTATTTCAGGATTTTTATCAAATCTGTTTTTATTTACTGTCGAAGTTAATGCATAGCAACGTGCATACCACTGTGTACTCTTAAATTTCAGCATTTTATCTAAGAAAGATCACCCATAGCATTGAAACCTTGGTGCGTTTCGTGATGTCACGAGTAGTTGCGAATGTTGCAACGGTTTTTGGCATTTCTTTATTTTGCTATATTTTCCGATTTCAAACAGTAATATTGAAGCCTAAAATGGTCTTATTGTTTTACAAACATGCCTACGCCACGACAGAGTATTTCAGGTAAACGTTTCACGTCTGTCTTTTGGATTTTTTCTTTTGGTTGCTACGAAAATGGCGTCCCAAAAACTGCCGTTGATTGAACTGAAATTTGGTACGCAGTTCTTGAAATATTTGCCAAAATTGTCTAGTATATATGCTTAGATATTTCATAATGGAATGGCTTAGTCAAATTTATTGGTTTTTGAATTAAAATGTTCAGGTGTATTATTGCTAAAAACGCAGTTATTTGAGAACTTGGTGACCATGATAACATAATTTGCAACCAGGTTGTAGCGAAGGCGACCCAATTCACTGGGTAGTTTCATATAGAGATCAGTGCCCACATAACATACTTTGTAAGGTCTTACATATAATTCCCTGAGGTTGGCAACTAAATCAATTGCAAACATACACCCCAACGAAATAAAGCATAAATACACAAAGAAAACGTAACGAATTACAAAACAAACAAGTCCAGTGTGTGGCTGGATAAATTTACAACCCTTGTGGTGAGTTTTTGAACCCGTGCTAAAAAACACGGGTCAAAGATTTGTCAAATTTTACGGCAGACTATGCGGGATGCTTTCATCCTGCTAAAAGTGTGAAGAATGCGTGCGCAGCGATTGGCTCAACTATGAATTTAACTTTGACAAGCCGATGTTGGAAACTTAATGTTAGGATAGGTTAATTAAATAGAATAGGTTTGGGAATTAGAGTTAAAAAGCCACATGGGAGAGTCGAACGTGCGAGTGAGATGTATACGTGTTACATGAAATAAATTGTTGTTTTTTTTGTGAGGTGTGAGTTGGTTTAGAAAACGTTACCAACAAGATAACGTTCTCGACACCAATCGCTGCACGCACATTTTTAAGCGGTTTTCGAAACAAAAACTTAACACAAGGGTACTAAATTTATCCAGGCACACACTGGATTGTTTATTTTGGAATTCGTTATTTTTTCTTTGTGTACTGTATGTATGCTTTATTTCACGGGATGTATGTTCGTAATTGATTTAGTTGCCAACCCTGGGGAATTACATTTAAGAAGTTATGAAGTTTGTTTATTTGCACACTGATTTCTACACCTCTCTCTATTCCTATCCATCTCTTTAACTATCTATGCCCAAAGTACGCGTGATGCTTTCAGGATAGAAAAAATGCATTTTGTGTGTTGAGGAAATGTTCAATAAATTTACTTGTATAACGAGTTTCGGTTTGAAATCAGAGAAAAAAAAAGCCGGTCAAGAATTTATTAAACTGTTTTATTTTGTAGGGAATTTTTAATTGAGTGTCTAAAAGCTGGGTTCAATCAGAATATTGGATATTTCTCGGCCACAAATCAAGAATTACTTTATCCAAATCCCCAGGTACATACAATACATTTAGAGCTACTGTAAATGTTTACTCCCATCTTAGTTTTTTGTTTTCTCGTGCGGTCACCTAGCTCTGACGTAAAGAACAGCATGTAAATCAATTTAATCATGGTGAACGAGAAAATGTATGGTTTACATTCAACGAATAATTAAAAGCACCTCAAGAAAACTTCGACAAACTGTGTACCATTTCACAGTAATTTGATTTTACAGTAATTTGATAACAGGTCGCCCAGGCTTTGCTCGCATCCAGTCTGCCGTGCCAGGGGTTTGATTGCTAATCCCCGAAGCGCCGCTCTGGGCGTAAGCCCGGGGTGAGGGTTACTAATTCTGAGATGCAAAAGTCATCTGCCATTATTTGTCGATTTGGTTTAGTTTGGACGTTCGACCTTTTAGCTGACGTCATTAAATTCCGAGGTTGGATTGGTGACTATATAGGAACGTCCTGATTGGCTGAATTGATATATTTTGTTTTTGTATTAGTGACAACGCGAAATCTGAAAAGCAATTTTTAAACAGTTTAACTTTGCTGTAAGTCAAAAATCATCTGGGCAAATAGAAAGTGTTCCGATGGATGTAGTTGCGGAAGAGAATCAAGAAGAATGCCTGGGAAAAATTGAAACGGCGAGGGGTTTCTGCATGTAATGTATTTCTAGTTTTACGTTCATTGCTTCCGGGTTCAACTGTGAAGGTAAAACAGTTACCAACATGCCAGTAAAATTTACTCTTTTTGTACTTTACGGCGCTGTTTGCTATATGTCCCAGTAATTAAAATATGGCGTTTAAAAATATTATTCAAATTCAGTTAAAGTGTATGTGGCTAAAATGCGTAAAAACATAAATACGTAACAAATCAGTGACTTGCTTTGTTTTGACAAATCGTGTGAGAAACCTCAGAATAGTAATAATTTCTAACAATGAATTCTTCTCTTTAACTTTTTTATTAGTCAGCGGAAAGTCACGTAATTTACTAATATGACGTCTTAATATACACTGCATCACCCTGGGAGTTGTGGTGCTAAAAAAATTTTTACCATTGGGAGGAGAAAATAAGTAAAATCAATTGCATGATAAGGTAACTCCAGTCATGCTGTTTTTTATGCTCAGATTTTTCACTGGAAGACCATCTCGGATCAAAGATGGTGTGAAGATCGGCTCTCTGGGGCTATGAGTATTTTTAAACAAACATTTTCTACCATAGTGGAAAAAGCAACCTCTTTGTTTATGAAATATCCTTTTTTATGTACGATAAAGTTCTTTTAAACCCTCAAGATATACTAAACATTACGTAGTCAAACGTAGTATTATGAAGGAATTGTGAATGAATCACCTTATTCAGGAGATTTGAACCCAGTCATAAACCTACATGTGAACGATCATCAATATGTTCACGTAGTAACAGTAATTATGCATTTTTTATTTAGTTGATTGAGAATGAAATATGCTCTATTTGTTTTACGACAAGCTTGTTTATCAAAGCCATCAACACTGGTGCTTCACTCCCTAGATCTCGTTTTTTAACATTGTAAAGCCAAAACAACTGAAATTTTTCGCTCAAAATGCTCTCCGTGTGCTTCTATCTGTGTGATGTAAAAACCAGCAAAAACTATGATTCCGTAATATAAATCTGTAGTAAACTGGGGTAAATCTGTAGTAAACTTCAAATTGCCAAAAGCTTCAAATTCTTAAAAAAATATTAATGTTTTGGACGAAACAAGCGCTTGTTGACAGCAAAACTGAACACAATTTTTGGTATCATAGCAATTCAAAACAATTATAATCTTTTCCAGCTTTCGCCATTCCGGAGACTTATTCAGTATTAACTCGTAAAAACTTTATTTTATACTTGTTTAGATGACATTTAAATCAAGTACTAACCTTCAAAAACTTTATCTAGGTTTATAATTATGTTGTATTTATGGCCAAGAAAGGCTGGCAAAATACTCAAAACAAGATTTTTTGCGATCGAAAAACTTTCAGCCGCCGTCTTGGTTTCTCTACTAGTAGGATATGAGCTAATATTATACCTCAAACTCAAATTGTCCAATCAAAATATCGTTTCGCTACCACGTGATGAGGTGATTTTGCCAGGTATCTCACTTTAAAAGTGAGATATGCCTATATCTCACTTTTAAAGTGAGATATGCTACATATCTCACGCTGTCATGGCAACGCCTGTACACGCAAGCACAGATTAACAAGTTTTGGAAGGCAAAGACGTTGAAAACACAAATATTTAAAAAATTAAAAGGAATTTTTTGTACTTCTCGTTATAAAATAAACAAAGATCTGGCTATTCTGTATTTTAGAGCATCATATTCACGAAGGTGTGTTCAACTTGAAGAAGAAGTTTATTCTTACGGAAATTTTTTATTTTCGGTATAACATATCATTTGTAGACCCTCCGCTCGGGGGATTCGGCGAAATATTTCCTTCAGTGATGATATTTCTCAGGAAATATTTCACCGAACCCCGCTCGCTTCCGCCGAAAATGATAAATGGTAATAATTCCGTGTTCTCAGTACGCGAAATTAAATTTTAATCCTAGCCCTAAATCTAATCAAGTCTTTAATCCATCAAAGTTAAAACATGACGAATAAAACGCTGGTTAGGATTAGGGTTTGGATTAAGATTTATATGAGAACACGGAATTATTACCTGATAAATATCCTACTAGTAGAGGAGCCAATCAGAATACTTAATATCCGTTGGCAGTCTATATAATAAACCTTAATATCACCTTTTTTATTTTAAGGCATGTCTGCTGGAAAGAAACTTTTTGAAGCATTATTATTTCCTCGGGAAAATGCTGGGAAAGGTATGTTAATGATACTGCTTTTGATCTTTGACGAACGCTGACGGCAAAAATCTTTGACGAACGTTGATAGCACAACTCAAGATACTTGTTTTGCTATTGTAATCTGGTGGTGCCTGATTTTTACTTCATATATAGTATTAGTTTGAATATAGCCAATGGTTTGAGTGATGCATACCCTTGTTCCCTTGATAAACGCAGTTTCCAGGAAATACTGTAAAAAGTTTGGTTTTTGAAAATTTTTGTAGGCAATGTATGAAAATATGCTGGTTGAGCTTCCGTTTGCCAGTTTCTTTCTTTGTAAGTTGCTGAGTTTAACCAACACAGACGTTGATATTAATCATTTGGAATCACTGGATCCAGAAATGTATAGGTGCGCTTTAGATTCTAAACAAAATGTAGTGACTAGCCAGCATCGTCTCCGGCGCTTTAAAAGACGTACGATCGTGCGTGGAGGAGAGTAAAGACCTCCGCGGTCCCGCAACATGCTTGGAAACATACACGCGCCGAGGAGCGTAGGCAGTAAGAGGTGTTTCCACGCGTGTCGCGCGAGCGCGTTTGTCATTCAAAGCGCCGGGGAAGAGGCTGGTGACTAACTGTAGTTCCATGGTGCTTGAGGGTGCTACAAGATTTGTAAACTGTTAGCAAGTTCAAAATAGGGCGTCAAAGCCATAATAAATATAACCTGAGCATGCATGACTTGGAAAATACGAAACTCCTGATCCACTAGGATATTGATACTTCTTGTTTCTTATCAACCCATAAAATGTTAAAATTTTACTTTACATTTTTACTTTTCATCAAAAACGACATTGAAGTAGTATTTACAACACGAGTAGGATGCATGAATGCTTTATAGTGCGAGTTTTGAACGGATTCAAGAGCGACCCATTTTATATGCCCATCTTGTTAGTTGTTTAGTAAGAAATTTTCAATATAGTTGTTGTTTAAGCCGAGAAAATCAAGGCAAAAGTTTGGGTAAATCAACCTGCATGGATCTTGATCACGTAAGACTCCTCTTGATTTCCTTTGCATTTTTCTCCTGAATCATTGAGTTTTTAACTTACTTTCAAAGTTCTTCAAAGTCTTATATCGAATACAGTATTCCTGCCCGTATTCAAAATAGTATATAAACGTATTAACTAAAGATCTTGAACGCTTTTGTCTAATCTACATTGTCCAATGAAATTATATGATTTAAAAAAACTATATAACTTGTGAAGAATTGTTCTATACGTGTCTAACACTGTCTATGTTCTGGGATGCAGTCTGAGTACAAATCTGAAAACAAGTTTCAACACGACGCATTGTAACGATGTTATTTAAACCGTAAAACTTTTCTTTGCGTTAGGAACGTTTATGACTTGACGATAACATACATAAAACTCGTCTAAATATCGTAAAACAATATCTCAGAGTACGGCTCTACGTATTCTGCCCCTCACGTGATATTGTTTCTCGCGCGATTGCTGGAGACATTCACGCAGAATTTTAGTATGCTAATTCAATTTATGCTGAACTTCTTACCATCCTGATTTTTAAGACACCTCCTCAGTCTGAAAGATTGTCCCAATGTCGAAGATCTTGGACTTAATTTCACCGTTGTGAATAATAACCTGGGCGAATCTGAGGTATAGTAAGATTATTAGCGGCTGCGGGTAAATAGACCTAAGAAAAGAAAAAAAATTTAATGCAATGAAACATCGGCAAACGGTGGAAGACGAGATATATAAGATAAACGTGTATATTTAGAAACAAGCATTTTACCTGCATAGAAAGCTGCTCTTCATTTTCAAAAGGTTTGATGTCGTTAAACTTTCGTAACAGCTTTATCATTATAGAATAACTGATAAAGTTTAATGCGTTGGACGAAGTTGGACGCGTTTCATGCATAGATTGGTTTGGCAGCGTCTCTTCCATAGAAATGAAAACACATTGCCATAAAATGAAAAACCTGTGCCCGCCTTCAATAAACTAAATTAGTGAGTGAACTTTATTTAGCCACGGTGGACTCATCAGGATTTTACAAATATATAATAAAATTACATGGGAAATTACATAAGCACAAAGAAAGTATATATTACAAATACGTATTTACATAACTGTACCTGTTTTTCATGAGTGCCGTGCAGTTAGTAAAGATAAGCAAGTAAAATATTTAAAATTGTCAAAAGAAGTTACTACAGTCGTATCTAAATTTATTCAGAGTGTTAGCCTGTCGTAACTCGGCAGGAAGAAAGTTCCACAGAGCCGCACCGCTATAGCCAAAACTGTTTTTCAGGTAGTTAGTACGCGGTTGCGGCAAAGCTAATTTGCCACCGGTGTCTCTCAACGCATAATTTGTAATGCTACTGCGATCAACAAACATTTCAGAAAGGTAATCTGGTGCAAGACCATTCAAGGATTTATACACCATGACAGCCTTTGCCATCTTGCGCTGAGATGCCAGCTTTTTCCAACCAAGTTTGTCAAACAAATAATCAGCATTTGTATCGTAACTAGATTACGTCAGCACCCTGGCAGCACGATTTTGTAATTTTTGTAACTTATCCGCCAGAGTGCTACCGCAACTATCCCAGATAATGGAACAGTAGTCAAAATAAGGTTGGATTAAGCAATTATAAATAAGTTTCATAGTGGCAAAATGAACATAAGGCCTTATGCGTTTTATTGCACCTATTCCAGAAGCTACTTTTTTCACAATTTTTGGATATGAAGATTCCAAGATAAGTTCTCATCAATGTGTGTACCAAGTGATTTAGTATGAGAAACTTGTTTAACTGGAACATTATTAATTGTCAAAGCAGGAGCATCCTGAAAGGTGCTAATTCTTTGGCGGGAGCCAATCAACATAAATTCGTTTTACTCTGGTTTAAAGTAAGTTTATTTGCTGACAACCATTGACTGACATTGGCAAGATTTTCATTAAAGTTAAGGTTAATGTCATGTATGCTATTGCTTGCGTACGTCAGATTAGTGTCATCAGCAAACATACGTGCACGAGAATGCAAAAGACAATTTGGAAGGTCATTAATATAGATTAGAAATAAGAGCGGGCCTAATATAGTTCCTTGAGGAACCCCACATCGCAGTAATCGACTTTTCGAGAAACATCCATTAACAAAACATTTTTGATTACGTTCATTAAGGTATGATCTAAACCAACTACCCTCAATGCCCTTAATTCCATATGCATTTAGTTTGCTTAACAAAATTTCATGGTCTACAGTGTCAAACGCTTTCTTGAGGTCAAGAAACATAACAGCATTTACATTTCCATTATCAATATTATAAGCCCATTCATTAGTGTCCTCAAGAAGAGCGGTGACTGTTGAGTGCAGACCACGAAATCCTGACTGACAATTGGTTAACAGTCTATTTTCAGAAATAAATGAATGCACCTGATCTTAAATTATTCTTTCAAAAACCTTAGCAACAACAGGGACAATAGAAATCGGCCGATAGTTGTCAACGCAATTGCGTTTTCCTTGTTTGTGCATAGGAACCACTTTTGCACATTTCCATTCGTGTGGGAATATGCCTGTGGTAATAGAGCGATTAAAAATAAGGCAAAGGGATTCTGTAATTAAATCAGGGCACTCACGAAGCAGCCTGGAAGATATTTTGTCTAAACCTGTTGCTTTAGATCTGCTTAGCGTGGACAGAAGTGTAAAGACTGTTGAGAAATTAGTTTCTCTCAGTTGGAAAGTAGCATTATTGTTTAAATTAGGTAAATAATCGAGATAAGACCGGTTGCTATCGTTAAAATTTATTTCATCGGCTAGGTCAGGGCCAATGTTTGAAAAATAATGGTTAAACGCATCAGCAATTTCATTAGAGTCATTGATTAAATTACCATTCAAATCAACTTCACTAATGTGAGCACTTTTCCGATTCTTAGATGTAAGTTCGTTTATTGTATTACAAGTCATTTTAGGATTGTCTTTATTATCCCTAAATGTATTTTTAAAATAGACTTGTTTTGCGCGAAAGATTGCATGGTTAACAGAGTTGCGCATTTTCTTAAAGGAAAGCCAATCTTGTGGATCGTTAGAACGAATCGCTTTGATTTTTAGGACATCTTGCTCATGCATTTATCTTTCAAGACAGATGTAATCCAAGGCGATTTAGTAGCCTTAACGCGCTTTGTACGAAGAGGAGCGTGCTTATCTGCAACAGAATTGAATGTTGTTTTCCAAGCATACCACATATCATTGGGATTTTCGTACTCATTGATATGGTTCCAATTCTGTAGACTAACATCATTGCGAAATTTGATAGGATCGAAATTTTTAAACTTTCTGTAGTTTATTGTGGAGTGAATCCTTGTCGGTGTACCAACAGAAAGCTTACGAAAAGCATAAAAAAGACTGTGATCGCTTATGCTAACATGACAGACACCGGAGCAAACAACTTTATCCGGAGTGTTAGTAAAAATATGATCTATTAATGTAGAGGAGGAGTCTGTGATCCGAGTAGGTTCATTTATAAGCTGAGATAGATTATATAAATCAGCAATATCCATGAGTAGCCTCGAACCATGATCTAAAACTGTAGGGCTCAAATCACAATTGAGGTCACCCATAAGGTAATACTCGATATTTTCGGAATCGAGTTCACCTAGAAGTGTTTCAAAATAATTAAACTAAACTACAGGCGAATTTGGTGGCCTGTACCAAGTAGAAATAAGAAAAGGCTTGGCTCTAGGTTTATTAACTAAAATGCACAAATTTTCCAATTGCTCAAGGCATAGATCATGTTGAACCGAAAAATTAATGCAGCTACGAATATAGAAACAAACACCTCCACCAAATCTACCGTTGGAGTTTCGGTCACGCCGAACAATATCGTAGCCATGTATGTGCACTTCATTATCACCAACCGTAGAATCAAGCCTTGTCTCATTAAGAGCCAATACATCAATCGTATTATTGGATAAAAAGATTCTAAGCCCCTCAATATGCTTGACTAAGCTGTCTACATTAAGAGATGCAAGTTTAAAACCACTCTTTTTAGGCAAGAGCAGGTTATGGCCATTCGTGGAGATAGCTTGCATAGATTGCATATTATTAACTGTATTGGCAACTCTAAACGACGTCGTATCATGTCAATTTCTTAAATTGTTTATAAATTCACAAAAATTGTTTTGAAGGAATAAACTACCTTGTTTATTTAGATGAAGACCTCTACTGTTCAAGTGACTGATATTTATATTTCTGTTTCTAAGGAAAGGAATCTTGTTCATATGACAATAATCGTCTAAGATAAGATTGACTTGCTTAACCTTAGTGGCTAGCTTCGGACAGTCATTTCTGTCTAATAATGCAGATACACCTACCGTAGAGATAGGAGAATCCTCTTTTATCTGGGTAGCCAGGTTCAGAATTGAGTCGGCAATGACTTTCGGTGAGGAGTTTTTCAGGTCATTTGTGCCGACATGGAGGATAATTTTTTCTGGAGACTTACGACAGATAGGTTTGATATAATCCTCCAAGTCGGACACAGTAGCACCAGGGAACGATTTCACAACGTAGAAGTGATCAGCATCAAGCCTGCTCATAGATGTTCCAGGCACATTCTTTATTAATGAGTCACCAGCAATCACCACTACTTGTTTTTGTTTATCAGTTCTGCTTGATTGTGCTACGACATTATTTGCATTTCCTTTGGGGTCAGCACCAGCTTTGTCTTTATCTTCCTCACGAGACAAAGGATTATCTGACTGCGGTGCTAACTTATTTTCTTCTTTCTTCTTCTGCGACGCTAACCTATTTTCTTTCTTCTTCTTTTTTTTATTCTGTTTCTTTTCTTTGGGCAATGTTGAGGGCTCGTCCGCTACATTCATATGCTGCAGGTTTATATCCAAATCATTTGAAGAATTGTTGGAGTTTCCTTCTCTTTGATTTAAGAGTTGTTTACTTAGCATTTTGACTGTATTTATTAGAGTAGAGTTATCTCTTTGTAAGCGAGTAATTTGCATATTCATGCATGACTTATCAGGCTCTTTTCCTTCGAGAAAAACATATTTCTTGAGGCGGGCAATTTCTTCCTTTAGTTTGTCAATTTCCTGACTTTGCTTAACACAATCAACACAGCAACGACCACCGTTCGCAGTTACAGGGCCAATACTTGTCGTTTCCGAACCGAGTAAACCCCGATGAGCGAATCCTAGGTGTCCAAACTCGCTCTGCTCAATTACACTACGCTGTTCGTCTGTCTGCTGATTGTGAGTGGGTGATAATTTCTCGCCGACGCCGTCACATTCGTTCTCGTTGATATTTAGGCAGGATATATTACGGACTTGCAGTAAGGAAGTATATAATCTAGGCGTTTCGTCCGAACTCATGTTACTCGCTTCGAGGCTCGCATCTGCCATAAAGCATTCAATGGACTTGTTAAGCTCGCTATTTTGGTCTTTCTTCTGATCATGATAATCTGGTTTTGAAAGAACACGATGGATTTGTTCACATAAAACATTAGCGTTGGCACCATCAAAACATATGGTTCCGCTCTTCGAATACCATGTAACTTTGAGCTGTTCGCTATCAAAGCACCACTTTCCGCCACTAGGTGAATGCCAAGTTGTATTTTGAGCTGTACTCTCATCAATTATCGTCAGAACAAATGCTTTGAGGTCTTCTAGCGATCCAGACCATAATAATTTATTTTTCTTTTGGCCGAAGAAGCCATACAGGGTGTTAATAGCACTCGATGAATTCATTTTAGCGGAGCTCCAAAAAGCACGTCTAACCTTTGACTTGATAGTATCACAAATTACTAAATTACATGCAGTAAAACTAAACTAGAAGTAAACTAGGAGAGTAATTAAGAGGAAAATTCCTTATATTTCGCTTTTACCTTTTAAACGGTTTGAAATTTAATCAAATCATTCGAGCTGTTGGTGTATTTTTACTTGATGACCTTAATTTATGCATATTCGTTTGTATGTTCTGTATGTTAAAAGTTTAATTGGAGGTGTGCCTCGCATGGGATCTCGAGTCCTGTTTGCGCTCCTTCCTTTTGGTATATTTATCCAATAAAGTTTTAATAATAATACTTGTTGACATTTCGAATTTGAATATTCAAATCGAACGCGATGTCCGAAGACCAACCGGTAAAAGTCGAACAATTATAGTGTTATTGCAACTTATGGAACGCACACTTCCACTGTTCGTCGATGTTGTAAATAACCCTTTATATTTTTCTTTTCGCTCTCTTCTAGCCGCCCGCAAATATTTAATAGGAAAGCAACACGAAACAAACATATAGATAAACCCTTTGATTAGTTATATGATTGTGCAAAATAGACAAAAATAATAACAATTACCTGTTAAGCACATGCACAACAAAACATAATAACAATTACCCATTATAACCACATGCAAATTCCAAAAAAAGACGATACTGTAAAAGTGTAACATATACAAAATCAATGTGTAGATGCATGGACGTTAAATATTTTTTTAACAAATATTTGCAACAAAAGTTATTTTATTACTGTGCCTGCAGTGATGGAAATTTTGTCGAACTAAATTTGTAGCTTGCTAACAGTGCATTCAATAAATAAACTGGACAGGGAATACTGCTTCTGTATGTGGGTGTTAAATTTGCACCTTCGCAACTGCTCCCGCATACTTTATTTTCTGTTCTGCATTTTTTCTTTACCAGGTGATTGAGTTAAAACCTGGAGGTCATGATATTGCTGTCACTAACCAGAACAGAATTGAGTACATTCATCTCATGGCTGACTACAGATTAAACAAACAAGTTTGTAACTCAATATCAATAATTATATTTTCTAAATTATTGTGCGTGAAGCATGATTGTGCATGTTTTATTCGGAGCTGTGACTGCAACAGAACTACTATAATTTTCTGCTTATTCTTTTCCAGATTCGTCCACACTGTAATGCTTTTCGGTCTGGATTGTCCAGTGTCATCGATATTTCTTGGCTCCGTATGTTTGATCCCAATGAACTGCAGGTAAAATAAAGTGGGAATGTATTAATTGTAATTATGTATTGTTTTTGTTATAATGATAAAATATTACTCAGGATTCTAACTCAAAGGTTTTTATTAAACTTTTTATTCTTGCGTCGTTTCGGATAGTTTTACTATCCGTTTTCAAGCTTTTACTTATTTAAGTTTACAAAAATCACGACTAAAAAAGAATTAAGTTTTAGAAAAAGAGTTGTAATTATGGTAGTAGAGTTGTAGTAATATTTTTTATTTTCTCCAAGGTATTGATTTCTGGTGCACCAGTTCCAATTGATGTCGAAGATCTAAGAAGTCATACTTCATATACGGGTAGAACCTAAAAACAATTTTTAAAACAAAAATGTACAAACCATATTTAAAATATTGCTTACCATATACTTAGCATCCGCATGCACACTAACACAAGCAGGAAAATTTTTCCCGGTTGTGCGCAAAATTCAAACCTGGATAACACGGTGGTCAAGCATAACAAGCGGGAAAGTGTAGATAAATTGTATACAAAGGAGTTTAGACTGAACAAACTTTTTGCTCGTAATTTATTCACCCCTTTTCTCTAGAGCTTAATGAATGCGTCTAGAGGAATACTTTTCCCCAGTCTTTTCACAGCTGTTGGTCGTGGCTCAAACGCAAACTCACACAGGCGCGAACGCTTGACCGCTGTATTCGTCTGGGTTACTAGTTTCAGACACAGAATAATAAATAATCGGAAGGGTCGTTAGCAGTCCAACATAGGCCCCTCTATTTTTGTGCAGTTTGCCGGCCATGCAGAATAATGGTGGAACAGCCTGTTCAACTTTAGTATTGGAAACAAACTTCAAAGGTTCCGACTTGTTAATTTCCTATTCTGTGGAGATATTTCTTATTCTTACGAGTCCCGTCTAGACCAAACAAAATTTTAGTTTTCGTTCTTACATCGAATGATGCAGACATAAATTTTGAATCTCTCACACCAACTTGACTGCGTTGCTGTCGCATTGGACAGGTAACCCAAGTGTCACAGGTGTTCATCCTGCTGTAGCTAAATATAATTTCCCTGATTAGTGTGTTGTTCCTTGGCGTAGTAATATAGTAAAGTAATCTTCCTTTTCTAGGTGGTTATACCGAGGATCATGCGTGTATTCAAAATTTCTGGACTGTTGTGTCAAGTTTTAACGAGGATCAACGCCGTAAGCTTCTGAAGTTTGTCACCAGTTCTTTAAGACCTCCTCTTCTTGGTTTTAAGGTACGTGTGTATAAACCGTCGCTAACATCGTCGTTACTGGGTTCGGTTGTACGAATGCTGAATAGTGTTATCCACTGATAAAACCCATATTAAAGTTCAGAGTTAAAGTTCATCATTTTCGGTTTTTATCTTTTACGAGTGCAATATGCGTGGTGTCATTGTTTTTTATGCCTTTCTGCGGCAGTGGAAAAAGTCACTATGCGGTGGATAGCGCTATCTGCCGTACAACTGACCCCAGACATTGCCAGTTCCCAGATAGATAAAAATTTTTTCATCCTATATGACAAAGAGTGGAGAATATTATGCGACAAAAAATTACTATAAATATACGAATAAATACCTTAGCTGTGCTGCGCCCTCAGATCAGATAGATCATGGCTGCGGTGGTGAAGTGGTCAGATTCTCAGTAAGAAATTCTCAACCTGTGTCAAATGCGGTGTTTAAGAGTAAGGTGTCAACGTTCTGCCAAATGTGGTGTTTTTCTCCAGATACGTCTTTTTTCGCCCGCATGGAAAGTTGACAGAGTGAGTTATTAGGTGATACAATCATACAAATCCACAGAAATTGGTTTGTGCTGTTGTGGTGACCCTAATAAAAAATACCAGTTGCTCGCTGATAGTGTATATCGCCAGGTGCCAGAAATATTTGCCCAAATTTCATCTTTTCATGTTGGCCTTTCGTTCTCTGCCAAAGATAATTCACGTGACACTTTCTCTTGTATAGGATCTTTATCCTCCCTTCACGATACAGAAGGCTGGTACTGAAGACAGACTGCCTTCAGCAAGCACATGTGTTAACCTTCTCAAATTACCTGAGTATAGTGATATTGGCATTATGCGACAAAGATTATTGTACTCGATTGAGTCCGGTGCAGGATTTGAACTAAGTTAACATGAAATCAGTTTGTGCGAGTATTCAGGTTACCTCGCGAGTATGGCTGACGTCCATATATAGTTACTAACTTAGCGAACTAGACTATTAGGTCACAGGGCACAAGATTTTAAGTAAGATGTTAATAATTTGTGATATAGACCATGCAAAAATCAGATTCAGGTTGTTCAGATAAAAATAGACTTGAAATGTGTATAAATACTGTTAGCTTGCTGGGCAGCACGCGTATAAAATTGTATATTCATAGATATCATAAAATCCCCAGCAAATTGCGGTCGAAAATCTTTGTAGTAGTTTTAAGTTGGCATTAGAGTAAGATGGCTGATATAAATACAATACAGAGCAAAATTTGAGTAAGAGAATAATTACCGACAAAGAGCAAGTTAAGAAAAAATGTTTAAGTCAATGATAAAGGCAAGTTTAATTGGATCGGTCCCTTTGAATTCCTTAAAGAGTTGATGACCGATTTGACGAAGAATGAATCAAAATGGACGTCACCTAGCGGCCACCGTAAATTACTCGATGAAGAGGATATTACAGTAAGATGGTATTCCGATTGTGGTTCGCTAACAAATGGAAAGATGAGTGGAGATATTCACCACTTTGGGATATGGCTTGTCTAGTTTATGTATGCGTTAGTTTTGGTTTGAGCATAATCTATAATTATGCAAAATACCTCAAAAACTTACCACTACAGTCTGTGTCATCCAGAAGGAATCTTCAGGTGGGAGACAAATTTCAAAACCATGCGAGCTTCTTTTATGCTTAAGGAATTATGTTTTGCAGCTTTTGCTTCACTTTCGTGGTAACGCTCCTTGAGAAGCGCTTGTAAACTCTCTTCGTACTGTGCCCGGACGTTGGACGTATTCGATCATGTAGTCCAGGGATGGATATCCTCCTCAGAACTGTTGCTGATGCTCCTTTGTTCCTCTCCAGCACTGCTGCTTTCTTCACGTTCTTCTGTCGTAATGCTGTTATCGGCGTGGCTTTCCATAGAATTTTCGCCGTAGTCATCGCCTGTATGTACTGACGGCTTCCGCTGTGCGGACTGTTCATCGTAAAGTTCGTCTATCGAAAATAAGCGAATTGTTTGTCATACATGAACATGTTATACAAACATCCTAATTATTGTCGGAAGATGATCTTAGGAGCATGCCACAAACGTATGTTGAGCTCCACTTAGCCTCGAGAGAACCCTCACGCAACCCCGAGGGAACCCCCATGCAACCCGGAGGGAACCCTCACGCAACCCCGAGGGAACCCCCCATGCAACCCAGAGAGAATCCTCACGCAACCCCAAAGGAACCCACACGCAACGATAACGCAACCCCGAGGGAATCCCCACGCAAGCCCGAGGGAACGCCCACGAATGTTGTTATAACCACAGTGTGTCCCGGAGAAAAGGCTACCCTTTGATGTCAAGCATTAGCGCCGCACGTTCGAACTTGAATGTTTTAATTCTCTAATCGGGCCTTAGGAGGCCATTCTGTGTTATTTTGTCAGAAATATTCGATTAAATTGCAACGTAAGCATAAAAAATCCCTGTGTAGCAGAGAATTACGCATTTTTGGGCTCATTGGGGAGTTGAAACATTCAAATTGGAACGCTCGACACTAGGGTAGCCATTTTTCTGAGACACACTGTATAAACAAGCATGCCAATTCATTGGATCAAAAAGAAAATTAGACTTCTTCAAAGAAATATGATCTTCTCATAAATATGGTTCGTATCTATTCAAAACAAGGCTACGCATTCGTTTCTATATTTTTCTGTTTACTTATTTGGCAAGGCAATTTCCTGTGTCTAATCTTTAGTAGAATCAATTCTTTCACAATCAAGTGACAACATGCGAACAATAAATCATCGACTAAAAACATCTTCAACGTTCACCCTGCATGCACTGTCAATGAAAAATAGTTACTTAAGACACAAATGTCGTTTAGCCAAATCATGCAAGATGTTTCTGGAGAAAAGATGATATATGCAAATCATAAAAATCTAGAAACGTGGCAATAGCAAATGAATTAAACTCTTGTTTTGAACTATGATTGCTCCTCAAGCGAAATTACTTCCTTTACGGAGCAACACAGTATTTTGTTTTCTCACGAGTGTATAATTTGGCGCCACCTGGCTGCAATCCGAGTTTAATGAAGTTTAAAATTAACTTAATTATATTCTTAACATTTTTGGCAATGCACAAGAATCTTTATCTTCTGACACGCTTCTGATCTTCTTGCGTCCTAGAGACAATCTGATATTGTTTTTGAATGTATTTTTAACTTTTGATCGATTCATTGTTTGCGAAATATAGATGTACATACATGGCGTTTCTTTTCAATAATGGTTGCTGTGCCCATTTATAGACATGCCACGCCATTTTGACGCCATTTTCACGGCGTCATCGACGTCCCCGTCGCGTGATCTTAAGCTCGCTGATGTCGTTAAAACGGAACTTCCCTGCTGTTATTCATTACAGGAAGTTTTATAAAGTTTGCAGGAAGTTTACCAAACATAAATGTTTGCGTCTATCCTTTATAATTGCGCTGCATGTATCATCCTATGGAAGTCGAAACTACAGAACACATGATGCAAGACACGTAATTACAATGAAAATAATCAGCTTCGAGATATCCCAAATTCTGGCTGAAATGTGAAATTGTTGTGTGGTGTATATTAAGATCATATATTGAGCAAATTTATTAGTCAAGATTTTAGCAATTTAAATGTTCTGTACATTTAAAAACCTCCAATGTAGTTTATTTTTAGCAAGCATAGTACCCGTTATGCTTAAAAGGAAGTTTATTTGTTAAGGAGTCATCGCCTTCATGCACCTGTTACGTCAATGATCACAATATAAATACCCACAGTGTCTGACCTGTTATTTTGGATTCCTTTCGAGACTTGTGTTGCCATCATGATGAAAAATCACATTTTGTTTTGTGTTGTTTCCAGTGTCTTGTTTTGGCAGCACATTTTTGTTTCATATGCCGCTGAATGCAAGACACATTTGGATTGCAAGGGCTGGTTCAGGCAATGGTCTTGTTGTCTTGATAAGGCTATGCAGCGAGTGTGTGTGCGAGGTGCTAGTTGTCACAATCAGGAACATTGTTTGACTGACTATGACTGCGATCATCCAACATTTTGTTGCCGCTTTAATAGGTGTGTAAAAGATGGATGTTTAAGGTGCACTGTTGATTCGGATTGCTATCCTGGTCATGCATGCTGTAAGCAGTTTTTTAACGATACTGCTTGTTCTCATGATTGTGTTGGTAAAGACTGCAGTTCAAATAACGTTTGTGCTGGGGATGGAGAATGTTGTCGTTCTGGGAAATGTGTTAATAAAGGATGTGACAATAAGTGTAGCTCAAACTCTGAATGTGGTGTGGATGAATATTGTTGTAAGGGGAGAAATACTTGGCCTTGGCCTTTCGGAGGAGATGCTTGTGCTAAAAGTTGTGTAGGTGAACAATGTAACTCTGATGGTGACTGTGGACCTCCTGACGAATGTTGTGTTTCTGGGAAATGTGTAAAGGATGGCTGCCCAAGCCCGACTGGTAGTTCACGTCAGCAGTGTAGCGCAAAGAAAGATTCTGGCCAACATAGCAAGTGTGATTCTCCTCAAGTCATTTCTAGTAATAGCAATCAGCATGACCCTGATTCCCATCTTTTAGAATTCGATTTTAATCATTTGATCCATGCGCTAGGAAAACGAGGAATCTTTGACGTAGCTGGCTTAGAAAAAGGAAAATTGATGCCTCTTCTAGATTTAACTAAGTTCTTCGAACTGTTCAGTAATTTGGATTCTATATCGGATCAAGTTGGTTCGGAACTCGAAAATGATGCGATGGATCAACTTAGTAATGCCTGGAAAAAGGACGACCTGGAAAAGCTCATATCAGGAGATCCTTCAGCTTGTAAGTAGAGCAGAATAATTTTTATAGTTAAAATTATATGGAATGATTGATGTTAAAATTCAGCTCGAAATATAGCTAGAGTAAGCGATTATATTTACTTGGATACGTTTGGATGAATGAAAAAACTTATGTATGGTGATAATAACCTTAATTAAGTTCGTATGTCAATATGCAAGGTCGCCCAAAAAAAGGAGGGTGGTCCTAAGAAACAAATTTTTGTCCGTAAGGCTCCAAATGAGACCGCATCCTGGAGCATGCGCACCATAACTCCTGGTCATTTTCAATAAATTTTCTCAAATCTATACGGGCTCCTTTTGCCAGCTGACACCGCACTTCTGAAAATATTTCTAAAATCGCTAGTATTATTTCGCAAGCATTTAGATATGTAAGCTTAAAAAATTCATGATGTCGAACAAGTAGCATTATAGGCAGCCCAAAAATTGATCGGGAAGGTCTAATAGATGTTGATTGAAAACAAAACTCTCAAATGTGGCGAGTTTGGTTTTCAATCGATACTTCGAAGTTCTACATCATTGTTGGGTTGCCTTTTGTCAGTAGTATTTGTTATAAGTCAGTAATTATTGATGCACGCGTGCTGTCACTGGTAGTGGTGAAACCATTTAAAAAAGTATTGGGAGAAAATAGTGCAAGATTTAGCCGAAATGTTGAGTTCATATAAGAAGCTACGTATTAATGTTAAAGCTGACTTATGTAACTGAATTGTGACTTGTGTGCATAAAATGTTTATTTATAAACCTTCTCAGCAAACCGTACCTGAAATGACCTGGACAAGAAATAAATAGTCGCAAACCAGTGATCACAAATAGTGACTACCACTAACAGTAAGAAAACAATATGAAACACTAAGCACTGTATACCGTGCTGTATGCTGTGATCATCAGCCTGTAATGTTTTACTGCTTTTTGAGAAATGACGATATTTTCCATAGTAAATATTATTTTTGTTTTAGACTTGAAATTACGATCGTTGATGAATATGGATGTATTTCATGGGGTATTTTCCTTAGCTGGAAAAAGTGAAAGAAAAGGTAAGAATGAATAAGAAATAACAGTTAACAGCGAAATTTTTCGTCTGATATCTGTTCCAATTTCATGGTAACCGTGCACCAAGGTACGATTCCGGTTATTTTCAATGACCTCATAATTGTTAGAGAGGGGGTCGATTAAATATCTCTAGCATATGCTATTCAAGCTTAGTTTTGAGAACAAGTTAACTACATCATAATTTATTTTGTCTCATCCCTTGTAACCCAGTAAGATTATTATCAGATTATTGTATCCAATAAATTATTGGGATTATCACAGTTAGGCTGGGGGTTTGGGTCAAGGTTCATTTTTTATGCATGAAATGACAATTACAATAAATATTGGAATTATCAAACGTTGTTACCAGAAATTTTATTGGGTTACAACTTTTGGATCGGTTTAATATCGATAAGCTTTCGATTTTTAAGCTCGGATTTTTATCGTGAGTGCTAATTAGCATTGAAGAAGATCGAGCTTTTGGATCGAAAGCTTTGCGATACTAAATTTACGTGGTGTTTCTGCAAAGTTATACTGAAATTTATATTCACTAAGCAAACATGCAAGAAACTTACCACACTTTTGCCGGACGTAGACCTAAGAACTAAAGGGGAACGAAGCAGGGTGTGTCGAAGCATGGTGTGCCAAGCTCATTGGTAAAAACAGCTGCAACATAAAACGCCATAAAATTTAATGCTTTTTACTTTTTAAGAGCTTCAGAGGGTATAATAATCCTAAATAAAATATGGCATACAGTTATTTCAATTAAGATTGTCGTTCCAAAAGCGTAAAGTGTGAACTATGAGCGCGCAGTGGATGATGGATTATTGTTTATTTAGGCCCTGATACTCAGGAAATTGCCTTTGTAGCAAGCAGATTTACCGTCGTGAGTTTCCTATATGTATCAGTATGCCCTCGATGCTCTTTCAAAGAAATAATTCCGTTTTTAAAGGTAAAAATACGCATTAATCCGTCATCCATTGCGCGCTGATAGTTTACAGTTTACGCTTTTGAAAGGTCAACTTTTAGTGAATTAGCTGTATAAATATTTTCATATGTCGTAATTTCCATGACTTCTGCCTGTAAAGTTGTCATTACAAACTTTCAAGTATCTTGTAATCATGTAATGTGCATGTGTAATTTTGATTCATGTTTCTTTCAATATCAGACGATTGTCCAGTTGGTACAGTGTACACGTATTCGATGAGTGGTAAACTAAAGAAATGTTTCCATTTGGACATTGTGAAGATTGTGGCTAAACTTCTTTTATTCAAACTGACTTCACCGTCGGAACACCCGCCGGAATTCCCGACAAAAACAAACAATCTAGTCGAAGCACTAGCGACTCCCGTGCTAAATCAGCCTCCTGGTCTGGTTATTGTGAGCAGTTTGATTGACGGCTTGAAAACCTATGATATTAAAACCCCATTCACAGTGACTTGGCCATTTTTGTGGCTGGGCAACGCTATTCGGAATAAACAGATGGCATCGCAATACCTCGCACCAGGACGTATACCAAATTTGACTACTTACGATGGATATGCGACGTTTCTGGATAAATACAGAGAGAAACAAAAAGTAATTTTACTTCGTCTACATTCCATTAAATAATTCGTTCGGTTTACTAATTATTTTATTGGAAATAGCAGTTGGTAAATCTGTGCACCTCTTTGTTTATTTCAGAAATGAACATATGTATATCCTTCGACTGCAAACCATAATTAGATTTTGCAACTCTATGGGGCTAGTTGTATAAAAGTCTTTGTATAAAAATTAGTTGTATAGAACACTTTAATCACTGTTTTGTAGTTAAATAGTGATTAAGTACAAAATACATGAATCCTTGACCAGCTGATAGTTTCAGCAAATATAAAACTAGAGATATCCCGAATAAGGTGTGCAAAGTTGTAGTACACAATTTAATTTTAAACTGTATAATTTTCGAATCTATTTGATCATCTTCAGCAGTAAGCGTACAAGAATACGTTAAAGCGATTACGCGTACAAGAATACGTTAAAGCGATTACGCGTACAAGAATTTAAATTAGCGTTCGCATGCAAGTATTGCGTAAGTAACAATTAACAATCTTTTCTAATGTTCTTTTGTTCCTTTTAAACTAGATTATCTAAATAATTAAAATTCAATTCAAATATTTTTTACAAAATACATGGTTAGGCTTAATCAGAGTTATCACTTGGATCAATGTTTACAACCGGACCCTCTCAATTCCTTTCTCTTAATTTTAGGAGAAATTATTTGGGATATTTCCTATGAAAAAATTCATCCATTACCCGTTGGTAGAGAACCCAAATTTTGAAGACATCACCAAGTCAAACAGATGGCAAAGTGACGATGTGTTTACGCAGCAAAGATTGGCTGGACTTAACCCAATGTCACTGAGAAAGTTGTCCGTAGACGGTATGAAGATTAGCCATACAATGCACACAAGGGCGCATGCATGATAGTGTGAGCGGCAAATTACCATGCATACGTGTCATTGAATCTGATTTAAAGAATTGCGTTGATATATGAAAACGTTTGCTTTTGACGCTGTGTCGAGTAACAAAACGATACCCTACTGCAAAAAATGATAAAAAGTTTCCGCTCTTAGTCTCGAACATAGGCTAAAAGTTATATTTTTAATATGTTAAACATCATTAGTCTTTACGAATTTCCATTATTTTATTACAGATTCAATTTTCAATGATTATTTTAACCCAAACTTTAACTGGGACGAAGCAACAAGAAAAGTATCCGGCAAGTCGTACGAAGAGGTGAAAGTATAATAATTTTATGTTGCCATAGCAACTACTAGAAATAAAATCCCTGGTATGGAAATTGTATGGACTTGTAATAGAAGTTGAATCAATTTTTATTTCTTATTAAAATTGGTAGTATTTCCACACTATGGAAAATATCCGGCAATTGCATCACATACCTCTGAATTTGGCAAATCTATGGCATAGACGATATTTCCAGTGACGAAATTGAGAGTAATAAAGTTTTGTTATGTGTCTTGATACCACGACGTCTCTAGCTTTTCACGTAATATAAAAAACGCAAGTACTGCGCTATCAGATTATAAAACTCGAGCGTTTGATATCTGATAAAGCACGACTTGCGAGTATTTTAAATGGCTTCAAAAACGGGATCTATTTTATACCCATCTTGTCAGAATGTTTACGAAAGAATTTTCAATATAGATGTCAGTTGCATACGCCGACAAAATCGAGGCAAAAGTTTTTTGAAAGTCTACGTGTACTTTATCACTTACAAAGAATTATTAAAGAGTTTTTAAAGATCTTATGTGTTTTAAATTTTTTTTAATATATCTGTGGTGCATATATCTACTGCGACCAAAGACGAAATGCGAAATGCTCAGTTGAATTTGAGTTGATCTGACCTATAATTATCTGTAATATCATGATCCCTGTAGATGTTGTCAAATCAAAAATACAATTTCGAATTTTCGTGGAAATAGAAATATAATTTCTTAGTAAATTTCTGGCGGAAAATAATTATTAAATTATTCAATATGCTTCTACTTTACATTCGTGATGTCATCGGCTTTTTATTGCGAGGTTCAGTAAACACTGATCCATATTCTTCACTTATATTGTTATCCACTAATATTGACTTGCGTTACCCTTAGACAGTTAAAGATGGAAAAGCTTTCGTTCTGGATTATCCATTACTTCAGGGGATTAGCAATATTGAAGATATAGAGATTAATGATCCAAACCATAGACCTTTGAGAAAAACAGTGAGCCCGATTACATTGTTTGTCTCAGTACCTGGTGTCAATAAACTTACTAAAAAGAGTGAGAATACTTTAAAACCAGTGGCAATTCAGATGGACATGGATAAAGGTACGATCTAAAGTATTGTCTGTATTACTTCTTCCTTTACAGCTGGAGGCGGGAGAGAGTATAGAATTGCTTACTATAGCAAATTTTCTCGGGCTTAAATTTTTCGTGCAGTTTGAATAAAAGATAAAATTTAGGCAACCTTGATAACAGCATATATTGCAGTTTACTGTAATGACGGCATATCGGTGTAGTTAAAACATGTATTATGTTACTATTACTTGAATATCGTTGCTAGTAAAACTTCTGAAAACTATATTTTTACATTTCTTGAAGCTTTCTATATTTTGTACATTTTTGCAAATAACTTCGGAACTAAAAGAGATAGTCTATTAGTCGGTTTACTTTTTCGTGCTCTTTCACATAAAAAAATGAAAAAATTTGCTGCCAATGTTCTTCAAGCGTGATGATGTGAAAACAGGTCAAACTTGTTTTCCTTTAATTCCTTTTCTGGCAAACACTTTACCCATATGCATGCATGTCCATTTTAAAAAACAACGTTGCATTTAACAATCATTTCTTCAAAGACGTTTGCATTATTCCATCAAAGGACGGATGCATAATGGATTTCCTACTCCGAAGGGAATAAAAAACCAGCCAAGACATTCCAACTTCTACTCAAGAGATTTTTTAAGGAGAATTATTGTATCTATATTTCTATGTCTAAATAATTTTTGACTATTTTTCCTAATTCACTGTAATGCAGATGCTGCTGTTTTTACACCAAATGATGATAGTAAATGGTTAATGGCAAAAGAAGAAGTTCAGCGTGCAGACATTGTTTATGTGGAAGTTATAGAACATCTTTTAAAAACACATCTTCTGATGGAACCAATTTGCGTCATCATGCATCGTTCATTTTCCAAGTTGCATCCTTTGTATCAGTTGTTCCATCCACACTGTAAATACCTTCCTGTGACAAACAGTGTGGGTGTTCCTGCCCTGTTCGATCAAAATGAATTTCTCCATATTATCTTTTCAATTGGTAACACCGGCTCAATCAATCTCCTCAATAAAGGATACCAAACTATGACTTGGGAAGACACAAACTTTGAGGAAAATCTTAAGGTAAAAAATAAAATGACTCGACTAAACCAAATGATTTAGATAAATAGGCTATATTTACCTTTCCATCTTATTTTCGATGACATGATTTATTTGATAATTATATCTATACATTAAAATACCAGTTGTGCTGTTTGGTAACTATGTCAACGTATTATTAGGAAAAATTTGAAAATCCATAATATTGAAAATGTCTCCTATACTATGGATTTTGGTACAATCCATAGATGTGCCAGGAAATGTGCTATGGACCGGTGCACATTTTTAGTAAATTCCAATATCCCAGTGCACAAGTCCCACAGTCCTAGTAGCTGTCATACTTAAATTTTTAAGTTTAAATTCGTAAATTTTTAAACGTTTATTTTTTTACTTTTAAAACATTTATGTGGCCTTGAGCTCTGCTCCTAGCTACCCGTGTTTTAAGTTGTTGTCCACCATTGTTGTCGTTTTCTTCACAGAAACGAGGAGTAATGGACAATCAAACACTACCATACTTGCCCTACAGAGACGACGGATTACTGCTTTGGGAAAAAGTTGGAAAATTTGCTAAGGAATACGTAGACATGTAAGTTTACTATCTTCCAGCTCATACAATAATTTCAGAAAAATAATCAGAGGGATTAATTTTTTTAAATTTATTGTTTTAAAGGTATTATTCTTCAGTTCCTGAGTTCAATATATCTGTGAAATTTGGACCTTTTAAAAAGACACTATTCTCTGCTCCGGCTTCCATTATAACGGACATCGAGTTACAAAGCTTTGCCCTGCAGTTATCATCGGAAAAAATCGGAAAAATAGCTTGTGGAAGGGTATGGTAGCAATTGTTATTGTTTTCCCAGTGACTGCACATGACAGTAAAACAACAATATATATTTTATTGCGTAAATATCCTATAATAAATATAAAATGAAAATATCGGGTAAAATGACTGCTGATGGTCACAAGTAGGAAATTTTCGTGGGAACTGCGTCTAATTATAGTGTCTTCACGATCAAGTTTCTAGACTATCATTTGAGGCATCGTTGAATTACTTTATACAAAACCAAAACGGTCGTTAAATAAGTATCCTGTACACATTTTTACTTTCTTTAGCTAATTTTCCCCTCCCTTCCCCATCAACTGACCCTACATTATAGTTTGTTTGTTCATTACAAGTTAGACTTAATTAATTCCTTCTCACCTTGTTATCAGTTTAAAGATTTTCCAAAGATGATTACTTCTTATGAGCAGCTCGTTGATGTCGTGAAACGAATCCTGTTCATTCCCATTCAGCACAGTGCTATCAACTATCCAGTCTCTTACTATGGCGCGTTTACACCCAACATGCCGACGAAACTTTATGATCCAAAGACACAAGATTTCAGCATCAATAATTTGCCGTATTATAACATTGTTTCGGTACGTGAAATGATCGTATTAATCAACCTGCATGAAAGGAAACAAAAGTAAAAATTTACATCTTAGAAGTCAAAGTACCGACTGAACGTTTTACTTAGTAAAGAGAAAGTATTGCCTGAAAATGTTACCAAGTGCAAAAATAGCTGAATGTGGAATCTAATAGAACATTTATCTGGGCGGTGTAGTAAACCGGTGGTAACAACCCTAAACATTTTCTTAGCTGGCTGAGCCAATACCTATAGTCTGCTCATCCCTGAGTTTGCTTTAAGAACAGAATTTAAACTTTTTACTTCGCCAAAGTATGACAAAAATAACGAAGTAAAAAAACTAAGCATGAACGGAAAAGCAAACTTCGTTAAGTACAAGTTAAGTACAAGTGAATAGTATTTACTTAAGTATATAAAGTAAGTAAACGAAGTGAAATTACTTCATTACTGGCTAACACTGTCTTTCAAATCACAAATATAAAAATACTAAAAATGATAAATACTCAAAATTGACTTTTATTCGTGGGAAAGCATCATTTTAAATTAATCAATAAGAAATTTAGCAGCTTGTTCATGACTTGATTTATATCTAAGATATTTTGATTGAAACATTTGGGCTGTGTAGAGCACTCTTTAAAGGAAAAGGGTTGAGAAAAAGAGGGAAGAAATGAAATATGCGTTACTCACACAATGCAAAATTCCCATTGTTCGAAATCGATGTGTTCGCCAATCAAATCAGACATGTCCAGTAATACCATGCAGACTGCGAGCAGTACAATGTAAAGGAAACAAGTTTTTAGTATTATGTATCTGATTAGATTTACGACAAATCGACTTCGACCAGTGGAAATTTGTGAGTTTTTAATAAATTCTTAAACTCACTACATTACGTCACAAGTACGATAGTTCTTGCAATAAAGAAAGTGACAATGAAAACTTGGCCGAAATGCTTTAAACAAATGCTTGATATCGGGTAACAAGTAGAATAACGAGCTCCTGGTTCGTTTTGATCACTGCTTGTCAACATTAAAATGTTGCCTGTTCTCGCTTGTGATGTAACCATGCACTGTATAGGGAGGTAAAATGCATATTCTTGATAGCCCATAATAGCGGATGGCAAACATGTTTCGTCAGCAAAAGTCTGAACAATCAATCAAGCAAGATAGAAGCAAGATAGAACACGCTGCAGTTCTAATGTCCTCTAAATGTAATGATATTAATTCAGAATAACATCAAACATGGCAGGTCTTTTTTATTTGTAGTACCAACTTTCCATTGCAATGACACTGGGATCTATACGATATGACAAACTCTTCGACTACAGTGACATTTTGCAAGACGATCAAGCCAAAAACCTCGTGAAGAAATATTACGATGAACTTCATGGTGAGGTAAACAAGTTCATTCTTGAAAGAAACGAGAAGAGACATCTGGAGGGCAACTTCATCTACCCATACTTCATGCCACAATGGTTGACCAACAGCATCCAAACTTAAAATATGGATTTTTTAATCTTTCACTTTATCTTTTGTGTAATGCTAGAATTTAGGTCTTTTAATTTACAGTTTGATTTGGGATTTCAATAAAATGGTCCTATAAATAAAATATATAGCGCAGCTGGTAAAAGTGTCATGGTTCAGCTCAAAGAGTAAAATAATGTATCTGTTCTAAACTAGGGGTTATTCAACATCGAGCGACGTGACACAGGCTAAATGACTTACCTTCAGTATAATTAGCCAAACCATGCATAGGAACTGCCACTTGACTGTATAGACGACACGAACAACTCCTCCGTCATTGGATAAGTTAGTAATACTAACTTTACTCCCCACGTCGCGACGAAGCCCTACTTGACATTCGAGTGAAACGTCAATGTCTTGTTTGTATCACAAGGAAAGCTAAACTAAACTAACTTTATTTATACTGGATAGCTCCATCTGTTTTTAAACTGTTCTTCCTAGAAGTCGAGTAAGGATCACCTCTTAATCATTTAGCGTTACCACAAGAAGAGCTTAAACTGAAAGTAACTTTACTCATACCACTGGATAGCTTGTACCAGTTCAAAACTGTTCTTCCTGCATGGAGGTCCAGTAAGATTTAACTTAATTGATGCAGTGTTTTGAAAAATAAAAGAAACCAAAATTGATATTTCCTTTGTACAATTAGCAAAGCGGGAATTGCATGTTTTCATCCTTGCAACGGAATTATGCATCATTAGATGCAAACTACTTGTCTGAAGTGCAGAATGTAATTTTTCCTTTAGAATTAGTAAGTACATTTCTGCATGTCTTGCCAAAACGTTTTTTGTCGATATTGCTATAAAACTAGGATATCTGCAAGGTATAGATTCATGCAGACTTTAAAAACAAACACGTACAAAATGTAAGGCACATGACAAAACGATCCACAAGATTGCATATTGTTAAGGAATTTCAAACTTAAATATTACAGTACAATGAAAAATTTACAGTACACTATTACATTAAGTTTTGTTCATTATTTAGTTGATAGTTTCCATGAGACAGGCTAACACAACGTCGCAATCAGATCGAACTAATTAACAATCTGCCCAAGCAATCGATTTTAGCATGCGCAAGCTCTTAATCGAATGTATTCGTCTTACTGAGCTCACAGTAGCTTCCATGGTTAATAAAATTCCCATTATGGACTCGTTATACCATAGGCGTTAGGCATATTAAGAAACTACGAAGTGTGTTTATGTGCGCACTGATCTCTATATGAAACTACACACTGAATTGGGCCGCCTATGGTTATACAAGGATTCGAGGAAGCTTCCTGCAGGATCTTCTGGAAATTTAGTCTTGTAAATATCATACACTTGTTTGAGTTCATCTTCAGACAACTTCCAGTCTTTAAAAAAATGACGTTTGCAAACGCTGTTGACAGTTTATTAATGGAAAATGGCAACAAAATTTTTTACCGTATCATTTGAAAGAGACTCCAAAAATAATATATAGAAGACGTTTACAAAATTTTTATATCTGTTTTACTTTGGGAGATATTGTCACCTGAATAATGGACTGTCCGCCATCTTGGATTAATTCTTAACCTCACTAACAATGTTTTAGTGACGTCATAACAGGGATAAGCCATTCAAAGCTTCTCCTAAATACTTACCACCAGTAAAATATTTGTGAAATCTTTTCAGTCCGTGCTGAAATCCGAAACACTTACCATGTGTGTGGTTAATGAAGAAGATTAATCATTGTGCGGCAAGAAAAAAAAATTGCGTGACCCCAGTTGTGACGTATCATGCATATCTACAAATAAAAGGCAGTTATAAAAATTTTGTAATAGACCTCTTTATATTGTTTTGGAGTCTCTTTCAAATAAGACGATAAAAATTTTTTGTTGCCATTTCCCTTTAAATAATTATTGCACTCGCGTTTTGCCAGAGGTTTCGCACTATTACGAATCAATTTTGCCTTCAGCACTTCTTACAGTAGGGAAAAGCGTTGCACCGATAGAAGTTATTATACAGTATATCCACTTTTGCTTCAATGTTTTGCGATAATAAAAGTAACCGAAACATTGATACTGTCTTCAGAGTGATCGTCCAGTCACATACGGTTTTCCTTTCTACTATGTAGCCGGTGTCACAGGAAATCCTCCCCCCCCCCTAAAATATTTCATATATGTTTTTTTATAGGAATTTAAAGACAGTGTGTCATTTTATAATACACAGCACTGGCCCGATTTATAGTAGAAACCGATCATCCGTCAAGACGCACTACGCGAGCAAGTTCGTCTGAACAGACGAACTGCACAGATAGTTCGTTTTGACGGATGATCCGCCTGCTTGTCCGCGTTCGTATACAGACGAAACTTCTTTGCCCAAGTTCGTCTAGACGGATCATCCGTCTCTAGTATAAATCGGGCCATTTTCACACATATTAAATGTCCAATGAATGAGAAAAAATTTATGTACTTATTTGTAATCATAAACAAAGTTGTTTCTCATGAACGGAAATCTAATGTTGTCAAAATTAAAAAAATAGACATATAGACACCAAAATGATATTTAAGATCCTGAGGCTTCCTTCAGTATGCCGCTGATTTCGCTCTGTTAAGGTAGAAATTCTGGAACATATCGTGTGAACTAGCCGGCAACCGCTTTCAAGTTATCAACTAAACCATCCATAATAAACATCCTTTCCTAAATATATACGATCGATCGTAATTCGAAGTGTTAAAACTCCAATAATCCACGCAAACTTACTAAACCGGTCAAAATGTCCACTCCTTAAAATCTTTATCGGACGATTATTGTATGAAAATCAAGCCCACTCTTCTAATTTTTTCGTTCAAAACCTCTGCAATAGTGATCTATTTTCAAAAAAGTCCAGTTCAAAGGCATTCGCAGCAGTTAAACCGTCTAAAATGTCCAAAAACCTGCTTTTCGTAATATAACTCCTTAGTTTTTTGTCCGGTTGACGACGCCATCTTGGATTCATCACACATGTGACACCTGCGCTGGGTATGCATTGGCTATGTAGGGCCTACTATATCTATGGTCCTATACCTGTAGTGACAGTGTAGTGTCCTGTACTAATGTAGACCTGTACACGCACTCTCTTGTTAGCAATCCCAAGTATTTGTAAAATCTCGCATAGTTGTAAAATCTCGTATAGTTGTAAAATCTTGTGTACCAATATTTTTAGAACTCATGTCATGAATTTTGATTCTCGAATACTTTGTCCGATACTCGACATGAATTCTGATTCTCGAATAGTTTTATTCGATTATCGACGTAAATTCTGATTCTAGAATACTTTTATCTGATTATCGACATGAATTCTGATTCATTGTCGGATACTTTTATCCGATTCTTTTGTCCGAAACAGCGCGCCGTAGCCTTCGAGTAAAATTAGTTCCTTGACCTTGTTTATGAGATATCGTGCGGACGGATTGTTTCATCACAAACAGTATCTCTTGCAAGCTTACTCCTAGTTTCTGTAAATGCTTATGTACTCGCTTTCTGTATTTTATAAAACCCAATATTGTCTAAGACTTTGTCAGTCATGACTGTACAGTGCGATTCACGATATTAGTTTTATAAGATATTTATGCCGTACGTATTCAAAATGAGCATTGCCATTCATTAAAACTTACGAACATCAAAACAAAGTTGTGAGAAGATCTTTACTATGCTGATATTTGATGTTAGTCACATGACTGAAAAAATATGGCGTTGTTCCATATTTGAGGTGGACCACGCTATTAGTTTTAAAAATATGATAACACGATAAGACGTCGTTTTTAACTTAATTGGAAGTGGAAACGACATTCTTTAACCAAAAACAGCATAGGTAACAACAAGAGAATGTTTTAGTTAGAAAATAAACGAACTTGGTGTCGTAGTTGAAGGATTTTTCAATGAATACGTGGAACGGCGAAAAAAGAGGGATTCTGGATTTCTAAAATGGATAAGAATGGGAGGTATTAGGCGTTTGAAGGAGAACTGTTCGTAAATTATCATGATCAACGTCTATCAACATTTTGAAAAAGTTTGCTTTGCCATATATCTTCAAAACTAGCAATGATGGATTCCTGGTAAGCAATAATAATTCTAAAAGTACCTCCACTGGTGTCGTGGAATGAACGTTTGGCACTGGATTGAGACAAAAAAATGCTTGAGAGCACAACAAGTCGAGACAGACAAGACAGACAAGTCGAGATCAACATGATAATTCCCTAATGCTGGAAAAGGAACTTCTGATGAAAGGTTTTAGGTACCTGCCAAAGAAGTGGTAGAACGATCATTTAGATCCGTATTATTAGCAACCAACATGTCTTCATATGTGCCTAAATGTGCAAAAGAGACCTCTGATCCCTATTTCCGCTGTTACCAGCAGAACTCGTTTACTTTAGAACTTTCTTGTTGACTCCTTAGCCTCGCTGGTCACATACCATCACTGAATATCAATAATCTAACCCATGCATGCATTTTCCAAGCTTTATCATGCTGATTTCGTCTGCCCGTCAAAAGGAAAAACTTCTGTTGTGCTCTCAAGCATATTTTTGCCTCAATCCAGTGCCAAACGTTCATTCCACGACACCAGTGGAGGTACTTTTAGAATTATTATTGCTTACCAGGAATCCATCATTGCTAGTTTTGAAGATATATGGCAAATCAAACTTTCTCAAAATGTTGATAGACGTTTATCATGATAATTTACGAACAGTTCTCCTTCAAACGCCTAATACCTCCCACTCTTATCCATTTTAGAAATCCAGAATCCCTCTTTTCCACCGTTCCACGTAATCTTTGAAAAATCCTTCAACTATGCCACCAAGTTCGTTCATTTTCTAGCTAAAACATTCTCTTGTTGTTACCTATGCTGTTTTTGGTTAAAGAATGTCGTTTCCACTTCCAATCAAGTTAAAAACGACGTCTTATCGTGTTATCATATTTTTAAAACTAATAGCGTGGTCCGTCTGAAATATGGAACAGCGCCATATTTTCTCAGTCATGTGACTAACATCAACTATCAACATCGTGAAGATCTTCTCACAACTTTGTTTTGACGTTCGTAAGTTTTAATGAATGGCAATGCTCATTTTGAATACATGGGGCATAAATATCTCATACAAGTAATATCGTGAGTCGCACTGTATATAACATGAATGTATAATTTTTGAAACATCCTGTGGTGTAAGTTCTACACTCTCTGTAATGTATGTTTTTGATCGTGTCAGCTTTAAAGTATATAACAATTAACAACATGTGTGATCGTACCAGTGTTGGAATTGCTTTACCTGGAATACAAATAAGTCCGCAAAATTTGTTTTGGCGCATCATCTTAAATATAATACCGTTGTGTTTAGTTCTAATTAGCAAACACATGTATTTGTAACACTCAGGTACATTAATGCCTGGCTCTCCAGTCCTTTTGCCAATCCACGAAAATAGGCTGAAAATTATTTAAAAATTATTCGAGCCCCTCATGACCGCGGTTCAAGTGTTTTAACTTTTGTCCCAATAGTATCTTTAATTTACCATACAGTTAGTTGCCGTGGGAACGATCACGTGACATGTATGGCCAAAAATAGCATGTAAATTGAGCAACCTATTTCAACAGAGCTGCAGCAGTATAAATCGTTGTTTAAACTTGGCGAAATTGGTACAAAGAGATGCACTAGGTTTCGAGGATTATGAATGAAATGAATCAGGAAAATTGACACTTGACCTTGGTTAGAGTAATATTAGAATGAATATGAAGAGCTTTTGCTGATAAGAATCGTTCATCGGAGCATTAAGTAGTGTTCCCGATTACATTAAGATACTTCCAAGTCTCGTTTAAGCAATTCGGAATTAAAATAGTGCGAAAGCATACAATTTATGCTCCTGCAAATCGAACGTGTTTTTTGCGTGGAGAATATCCACAGGCCATATTGAAAACGTCTACCGTTTACTGTAAAGGGTATCATATTTCGAACAACAGCATTGCGTTTTCATCCAATAGATCAAACAGAAGCATGCTATTGTACAAATATCGAGCCTAATATTTGAGATATAGATTTTTGGGTCGATCCGTGTTTTTGTTCGAGGAAAGCTGACGACGAATCAACAATTAATGCTGAAACAGCACAGACGTTGCTCGCAATAACAAGCTTATTATTTATCAGAAGTTCAAAGATTAACTGTCTCACTCGGATATTATATATGCAATAAGTATTTCAAGTTAAGAACGAAATTTAACCCAAAAAACATCGTCCTGTTTATGTTATTCATTGTAGTTATTCATGTAGCCCTGATACGTTTTACTACTACTTGGCTCAAACGCCTGAACTGATTCAAATACCTAAATGTTCCAACGTGTTCTCAAATAGACGCATTTCCCAAAGATCACGCGTGAAACACTCGCGCATTATATCATGCAAACGTGGGCATTAAGTTGCCTGAGTAAACTCAAATAAACTCAAATATTTGTTTACATCGTGCTTGTTTTCTATAGGTCAATAGGTTCACAGGCGAAGTTTGATTGGCTAATATGAACAGGAAGTTGATCAATTTTCGAGGAACTTGATTAATCAACGTACATACATTGCAACTGTTGTCGTAAGTAATTAAAGTGCATGAGAGCTTTCCACTGGTTTGGACAGAACTTTTAATTTCAGTCGTTTGGACAAAATAATGTGAGTAACAAAGTTTTTCTTTAATAGATTTATGTATAAAGCCTCAATAACAGCTGTAAATTGTATAATTTGTTCGATTAGATTTACAGCTTCAGATTGTACAGTACTTATTGTATAATAAAACCAAACCACTTACTCTCAAGTTGGCGCCATTCGCGTGGTTGATACTTAAAGTGTCTATCACACAAGTCGGAATTTTTATTGCGTTGTTATTTGAAAAACAGTTTGAAAGTGTACTTCATTTCCTTGTACTTTTGTGCTACAATTTGTTGATGAGACACTTTAGTTTGAACATACATTCTAAATATACATTTATGTTGCAGCAATGGCTCGCAGTGAAATAAAACACACCGGAAATCGATTCTAAGGGTCAATTTACCCCATATAGCATGTATATATTTCGCGTGAAAGAAATATTTCATCACCAAATACATGTTCGTAGGAAAATTTCTGATAATATTAAATTTCTTGTAAATAAGCTTGTATTTCATGTATTGAATCGATAAACATTCGAGTACAAGCTTTATTGCTTCACCAACAACCATAGGAAGATGTGCGGCAGAATTCGTGGAATCTTGAAATCACACGAGTTAATGAGGGCAAGTCTAATTTTGAATAGAATTTAATACATTAATCTCAAGTGTGGTATATGACAATAATATCAACTCCTCATCTGAAAGCTTGTTTTATAAGGAATACCATGATGCTTGATTCATTTTTAGTTGCTAACACATTGACAAGTACAAAAAATTTAATTTTAACGGCGCGACTTCCCTTTAAGACAATTTGCGTACTTTCTGATCGCAGTCTTCGATGGTAACTACTGCCTCTTAAACAAAGTGAATTTGAAGCGGATAAACCATGGTATCAAGCAATTGTTGAGTACGCTACGTTGGCTTTGAAGGGTCATTAGTCTCACTTCTATTTTCTAGCCGCGCTTCCAGTTCAGTACCCGGCCACACTTCCAATTATGTCGCCACTTACGACACTACTTACGCCGCCACTTACTACGTTATAATAATTACGCAAATGATTGCAAAAACAGACTGATGCTTTAAGCAACAAGACGTACGGGTATATTGTGTTCTGCATTGTGTTTCACTCAACCATCGCTTCATGTACAACCACGCACTTTACTATAACTGTACTTCCGGGGTGGAAATGATCTCAGCCGAAACAAACTTATCGAAAGCTCGAAAACACATACATCCATTGCACTTTCTTCGAACGATCTTGACCAAACTACGAAGTTTTGGGACCCAATATTGTTCACGAATCGCAGCCGTGGTTAACCCCACTGCCCCTTGGAGCGCGTCATAATGCACCCTTTCGACTATTTCAGTTTCTCAGTGAACACTGCATTTCTTGGGAGAATACACCGGATGTTTCCCTTGAATTCGTCCATGACATACGTCCTTTATAAGGAATACCGTGGTGCTTGATTTATTTTTGGGACTAAAACATTGACAAGTATAGAAAATTTGATTTTAGCGGCGCGACTTCCCTTTAAGACAATTTGCAAACTTTCTGACCGCAATCTTCGTATCAATTAAGAAGTAACAATCACGTTCTTCGCTTCCCTAAACCCAACACGAACTTACCGCCCCTAATGCGCAGTTTTGTGTATAAAGGTGCTGCAGTCGTATAATATTGAGAACATAGAAAGTTTTAATTCTATAGTTCATTTGACTAATTTTTAAAATTCATGTTTGTTTTTAGTTTTTAACAAGTTTAACTTGTACATATATACCTTACTTATTTAATTAAAATCTGAAAATCAACCTTCTTATTTACCATATAATTTTTTTTTCATCGTTTTAGTTAAGCTAGGGGCAGGTTGAGATGTTACCGTGTCAAACTATTTGTAAATAATAATAATTGGCGTCGAGTTCGCCGTTTCATTTTTTTGTAATCTCTGCTATACCTTCTTTCGCTTCGATTTTGCTCTCTTCGACCGCTAACCTCAGCTCATTAAGGCTGTCCGTAATTGTTTTAAGAGCCGCATAGTGTCTTTCGATGTTTTCTTGTCGATTTAAGTCCAAAACACTCTTTCTTTTTGCCATTTTAATACGAAGTTATGTCAACTTGAACTCTAATTTCGCCGCCTTATTTACTGTTTTCGACCAGCAAATTATTCCTTAAATATCCCGTCGAAGGTGCGACTTGTGGGAAATTTCCCTGCCTCCTTGAGTAACTCGCACAATTTAACAAATTAAACTTTAATCTTTAAACTATCGCTTGAATTTCCGTCAACGTCCTAAGCAACGTGGTCTCAACTCTTTATAACAATAACAAACTCTACATTATTTTCCATCGCTCAGGTGGTGTCATTACCCGCACGCAGGCAAACGCAACAACAGGACGATGCATCAAAGAATAACAAACGATCATGAGGTTGTTCTGAAAAGAAATTTCGTTCACCACATCCTGAAAGTTGTTGATTTCAAAGGCGTAGAGTGGTAGAGGCTCGGTTCATCATCGTTAATAAGACAACGTCAATATTGTGCTAAACAATATTTGGCATACAGACGCGGGTTTAAGCCATTTGGCTTTTGTATTCAGGTTGTCATAGATGGTAATAGTTGTCGAATTTTATAGTCATCTCGACTTTTTTCGGCTTGAATTTTGACATGTGTAACATTTCCATTCGAATTAACACATATTTACCCCGTAGAAATTATTCCGTGAAGCGCTGCCACATAGTCATAAAATCGTATATAGTTTATCACCATTTTTCCAAGGCTCATGCATACTTTACGACAAAGCGCCTAAATTGGTGAGAAGATTCGGCCTCAATACCTCATGGTAGGTAGGCCATAAAATTCGAAGAAAATCTATGTTGATGTATGATACATATCTTTTGTATAATTTCAGGACAACTAGAACGAAGGATTCATGTGCGTTTACAAAGACCAACATAGAAGATGCATATGGACCAGAGGTGTCGTTGTTCTTGCACTGTCACTTGCGTGGTTATGACAAGAACGGCGAAGGAAAATATCAAGATCATGGTATGATTATAATAACCTGCGTGCAGTGACTGCAGCGTTGCAAAAAATTATAGACAAGGGGGCTGGCTGGCTAGCTGGTAGGCTGGCTGGCTGGCAGGCTAGCTGGCAGGCTGGCTGGTAGGCTGGCTGGCTGATCGGAAGGCAGGCAGTTAGGCAAGCTAGTAGAAAATGCGATTGAACGGAGATTTTATGTAGTATCTGTATTCGAAATCATGGAGTGTCTGGTTTAAGATGATTGGATATAAATCAGATGAAAAATAAGATCCTGAACAGCAACTGGGACTTCCGATCTCTAGCATGCGAAGATGAGCTTTTTTGACTAGTTATTGAAAAGGCCATTCTCTCTCGCTAATCGTATTTGTCGGGTTTTTAGATTACTACGACAAATATGGTGCTCCAGCAACCAGAGAGGACTCTTGGGAGGATGGATATCATGTTATCGAGAAAAAGCTAGCCGAGTACTACAACCATGTCAAGGACAATGGGCTTGATTTTCCCCTTATCGCAGGAATGGCGGGAGGGGTACATCTCTATAAACCATTGCATGGTCGCAAAGAGGACGAACCATGGAATATAACCGGCTGGATCCCGCGACAAAAGCGCTGGCTCAGTCAAGGAAAATTCTATACAAACAGGTTGATTCTCTTCTCTCAAATGTGTTTCTCGGTCAAATTTTTACTTACACCAATTAACTTAGCAAGAATTTGGAACTTTGTATATTGATAAAATGTAGAAGAGGACAAAATACGGGAGAATAAGGCGGGAGTTGGGCGGTAAGCGGATGCGAAGAATATAGGGAGAAGGGAGGCTGGAGAAGAATGAGAAATGTTAACCTTTTTAATGACTCTTCATTCCCTTCTCATGCAAACTATCAGAATCAAACAATAGTGACTATTTACTTTTTTAACTGGAATTAAACTTTATCATGACCGTCATCTGAGGTAGAAATGTAAATGACATTCGAGACTACAGATGGGATTTGCGAGATATGAACGAATAGCAACATCATATCATGTTTGTGAGTTTTCTTTTAAAAATTTCCATTTGGAGGTATGTAAATTATCTCTGATACGACCGCGACAAATCGTGGCAATGCTATACATAAATCATTAAATGTTCTTAAGACAAAGAAAAAGCTAAAAGACGTGCAATATTAGAAAATCAATAGGTTATAAAATTACAACAAAATTTCGCGGGAGGTAATTGGGGAACCAGAGACGTTGACGCTTCCGCCCCCTACTGACCCACCATAGTACTGCTGTTGGGAATTCCTCCAGTATGACTGTCGTCCATGCACGATGCAAGTCCGGAAATTATAATAAAATCATTGAATCCGTAATTTGTTGGGCATATAATTATTTTAAACGATCAAACTAGCTATTTTTTAAATATTTATTTTGCTTCATTCAATGCTTGTTGTGAGGAATTGAATGCTTCTTGTTGAATGCTTCTTGTCTCGATTCACCTAAATAATCAGTGAATCCTTAATGCTGCACTAAGTTTAATAGTCCTTACCACCCGCCTGCTCGCGTGCAAAGGGTGGATCAGCAACTAGAAATTAACTTGTAGTGGCCTTGGTATCATCTTAGCAAGCCGGACTCATACAGCTTTGGGCATCATTGTTTGTTTTAATTATATTCAGAAAATTTCTGGGAATTCGAGGCAATGAGATTCAGAATAATCTCTGGGACTATGATCCTTATGAAGAAGGAGATCACATGCCTGCGGACGAACTGGAGTACAGCCAATTGGAGCCGAATGACAGATATCGAGGGGGATATTGGTTCCATCGTCAACCCTTCGGTCGTTATCTTCACATCATTGCTCTCAAATCAGTTGACCCTGAGGTACATAAGCAAAAATCCAACAATTTCTAAGAAGCTATTTAAATAGAGGTACTGAAGTAACCCTTATCAGCAGTGGTGCTGGCAAGATATTTTTTAGGCCATTTTCCACTAGACGTAAATCGCGAAGGGACATTTTCATTGCGACTGAAAAAGTTGAACTGCTTTAAACTTTTGTGGCTCCACAATTTTGGCGAAAAACTTCGCTCCGCGCGCCTTTTATCTTAAGATCGATGAAAGTTTGCCGAAATTTTGATTCTTTAATTCGTTTTAAAAATACTTAGCACAATATAACACAAGGTTATCGAAATGACCCTGATACAGTGATTACATAACAATATTGATACATCTTTATGTTGTCAAGTGTAAATTATATTGACCTTGTTATAACAGTCCTGTTACATCAGTTGCTAGTCGTAAAACGTCTGATAATGCCATTAAAGCTTGTTACAAATTGTTAAAAATTAATCAATTACTTACAGTCGATTTACTTGGTACTACTACGTGGCGTAGTTACTACTACGCTACCATCAAAAATACTATCGTCAAATCTGAAACTTACTAAAATGAGGAAATAACAAGAGACAGAGTTGCGTGAAATATATCTCTCTCGTTTAGTCTAAATTCTTTATGACCTTTGCAACGAATTTGTGAAATTTTCATCCAGTTCAGAACATTTTTTCTATGTTTAGCAAGTCAATACCAGGAATTTAGGACATGGATGATCCCACTTTTTGAATAAATTAACTGTATATGTCATCATGCATGGTGCCGTAAAATTTATTATAAATTGCATAGCAGGGGCATTTAAAAGTCAAAACTTTTCGCCGTGCAAGCATATAACTATCTTGATGTGCCGACCTCATGTTGTGTAGAAATATTATTACTGGATAACTTGATATTTTATTCATCACAATAAGTAGTGTTTATTGGTCGCGAATTAAATTTTATCATATTTGCACGCCGTTTTTGGCAAAAAGTCTGTTCGTCAAAGTGACCGCTCGTCAAAATGTTTTTCGGGAAAATGTCTTTCGGGAAAATGTCTTTCGGCGAAATGCCCTTCGGTGTTAAAATGTTGCAATTCACAACAGAAACTGTCTCAATATTGTTGCATCATTATTGCAGTAACTTGTTTAATAATTGTTGTCAGAGTCGAAGTTGGTTAAAAGCTTGAAACTTATTGACAACTTGGGACATGTAATGCGAAAACAGCTTGGTCAAACGTGCACAATATAATGCAAAATAGATACAAATTTTGTTTGAATATTTCTATTATAACAAAGAAAATGTTTATTACAATCACTTTTCCGCATCGAATGCCTATCTGGCAGCAGCGGCTTTTAAATTTGATTGAAGATATTGTCGCCCTTGATAGAAATGGTTTTTCTTGACAGACTGAAGAATGTAAACGGTACAACTACATTGTCCATCCCCTGGCTTACAGATCATCAATCGACACCATCCCAGACAACAGCGTTGATGCGATGCAATGGTGCATTATTAACATGCCCGAAGAACAACATTTCGGTGAAGGGGAGCCATGGGGTGACAAATGTCATGGCTTGGAAATATTCAACGATTTCACGTATGTCATTTGTTCTATTTTGCTTCTTATGCATGCTCGATTCCTTTTTTATATTTATATATTTTATATAAATGAAATTGTGGCGTGTACTACAACCCGAAACGTCGAAACGAAACCACCGAAACGAAACGAACGAAATGAAACGACTGAAACGAAAGAGCGAACGTTTACGTTTACTAAGATAGATAGTGTTTCTTCGCCTGGTGTTATATAAATGGTTAGTTTTAGGTAAATTAAAATCGGTATCTATCAGGTTATTTTCCAACTTAAAAATGCTTGACATTCGATGAAGATAGCGACGGTGGTAAGGGGACACCAGTTGAAGCGGGCTTCGGTGGAGGCGCATCAAGGGTGATCTTCGCAGCTTTGTTTTAAAGGATTTGTGGTAGTTCCATCACTGAATTATTATTCTCGTCACCTTTATTATGTTCGTATAGTCGACAACTGGGAGGATAAGACCATTGTACATGGCAAGGTGAGCATTGAATGGGGTAAACTCTTTTTAGTAATCCAATACCGTGGTTAATTTTCGTCCATATGTTATGTAGATGGTCAGTCCAAGTAAGGTTTTGTGAAAAGATTGTTCCTAAATACTTAAAACATTGCTCTCGAGCGAGTTTATGGTCGTTCACAAATAAAGAATGTTGATAAAGTACGCTTTCAAGCCACTGCTGCTGCCAAAAAGGAGGAACTTGGATGTCTCCCAGTTCAATGTCAGAATTAAGATTGTCATCTGGCCATCAGCAAATTAAATCAAGATCATGATTAACCAATTTCTCAATTTCGGCGACGGAATGGCTGGAGTGATATAGGAGCGTATCATCAGCATATATTAGCATATATTTTGCAGTATTTGACAATGTTGGGCATATCGTTGAAATAAATAATGGAAAGTAATGAATCCAATATGCTGCCTTGTTACCCACCGACTGACACAGGTAGTGAAATCGACAATGTATTATTAATTGATACCTTTTGCTGACGTTCACCAAGGTATGACTCAAGCCAATTGAAGAGAGTTGTAATCCAGACCATAGACAATCAAAAGAATGGACTGGAAACGCAAGCTAAAGCGTCAATGTTGCTGACGCGAGATCCGTGATACGGCCTGATATGCTATACTTTGGAACCCTGTAACTTCACTTTAAATATACTTCAGGACTTTCTATTTACATATTTTAAACAAGAACGGCAATGTCTATGGAACTATTGGATATATGGATATAACAAAGCTAAAACCCAACGCTGAATGTTTGCGTTCTTTTTGACTACAGAAATATTGCCATAATTGATTGTTGTTGAAAAAGGTTCATGGAAACATTAAATGGTGATTTTCCGCCTTGTTTATCTCTCTGAATAGTTTTAAAAGTCCATAGTTGCATTCACATTTCCGTTCTTGTTTAAAATATGTAAATACGAAGTCCTGAAATGTATTTAGAGTGAAGTTATAGGGTTCCAAAGTAAAGCGTATCACGGATGTCGCGTAAACTTTAGCTGGCGTTTCCAGTCCATTCCTTAGATTGTCTATGTCCAGACCGACTTATTTCAGTTTCCGTAAACAAAAAATATGTGGTCAGCCGTGTCGAACGGTCAGCAGTGTCCAGAATTTTACTCAAGATTGGTCTGTAATTTGACATGTTTGTGCGGTCTTCTGATTTACAAATGGTTTTACTTTTCCGTCTTTCTGAATCTTGGGGAAAATGGAGGATTTTAGCGACTGATTGAGAATTTGTGTTGAGTGGGGGCTATGATTTCGACAGCATCTTTTAGTAGTCTGGCACAATTACCATCAAGGCCAGTAGATTTATTAGTTTTAAAGATGAGGTAGCTGATTTGGGACCGACAAAACTTCAATTTTTTAGAGTTTAAAGATGGAAGAAACTTCAGGTTTTTGATCTGAGGAAAAGGCCAAACTGTTTGAAGTGATAACATTATTTTTCCAAGCAATCGTGGACTTAAAGTTGCGCATCTAAATGTAAGAAGCGTTGCCAGTAAGATAGATTCACTCCGTTTTCTTTTGAAAGACAATCCTTTCGACGTGCTGACAATCTCTGAAACCTGGTTGACTAATAAAATATCTGACTCCGGATTAGCAATTCAAGGATATTCGTTTGCCAGAAATGACCGTAAAAGACCGGTGGTGGATGCATGATATTTGTTCGTGACGGTTTACCCTATCACACACGACCTGACTTACAAGATAACAATATAGAATCTTGTGTCCTTGAAATTAATCGGCCAAAATGTAAAAATTTGTTCATCTGGTCAATCTATCGCGCTCCTGATTCACCATTACCGAATTTGATCGATACTTTAAATTCAAATATTACACAAGTTCCCCAGGATGCTGAACTAATTTTACTTGGTGATTTTAATGTTGACGTCCTTGCCAAAAAAAGTACTCCCGCTTATCACCCTAAACAAAAACTACTTTGTTGGCAAGTACAAACAATTTAACCCAACTTATTGACACTCCCACACGAATAAATGAAGTTTCATCAACAGCAACTGATCTTCTATTTGTTAATAACAAACATCGCATTGTATCAAGTGACGTATTACCAGCACACATCAGCGACCATTCTCTTGTTTATTGTGTTGTCAAGTCTGGAGTAACAAAATACCCTGGGAGGACAATTCAATATACATCCTACAAACATTACTCTAAAGATGCATTTCTAACAGATCTCAGAAACGTAGATTGGAACATAATCGATGAAATTCCTGATATTAACAATGCAGTTAATTATTGGAACAAAATGTTTACTGATGTTGCTGAATGTCATGCTCCTACGAAAAGAACTAGGATAAAACGATGTCATGTGCCTTGGATGACTTCTGAATTGAAAACATCCATGCAGGAACGTGACCGTTGTTTTCGGAAAGCTGCCAAATCTAATTCTCCATCTGACTGGTCCAAATATAAAAGCTTAAAGTCTCACGTAAATAGTCAAGTAAAGAAAAGTAAATCTGAATTCTACCTTAATCTTATTGAAAAGTCCAAAAACGATCCTAACACTCTCTGGAAACTCCGAAATGAAATCACATCACGTAAACCAAATACGAACATTTCATGTATTGAAGTTGATGGAATTGCGCACACAGAAACCAAACAGATCTCAGAAATTCTCAATAACCATTTTTCAACAATTGGCTTAACACTGGTTAACAAATTCTGCTCATCTATTTCTACGATTTGTTCATCTCTGCACAATGAACATCCTCAATCTGAAGTAAAATTTTCCTTTAATGAAATTGACGAGCGCTATGTTAAATCAAAACTAAAAAGTCTTAAGACAAAACAAGGCGATTGGTTTGGATAATATAAGTGCCAGATTGTTGAATTCGAAGGATTCTGCAGACGTTATCTCGACCAGCCTCACTAAAATTTACAACCGTTCATTAGCTACCTCTATCTTTCCTACGGTGTGGAAGTGCGGCAAAGTAAAAGCACTATTTAAATCTGGAGACCGTTGTAATGCCAATAGTTATAGACCAATAACGATTTCACCAATTGCCAACAAGATTCTTGAAAGAGCAGTTCACAGTCAAGTATATAACTACCGACTTCAAGAAAATATCCTGACACCGAAACAATTTGGTTTCCGTCCAAAATTGTCTACGGCAATTGCACTTACTTACTTCACTGACGCAATTCTAGATAATTTAGACAAAGGTTCAATCGCTGGAGCATTTTCTTAGACTTGTCTAAGGCGTTTGACACGGTTAGCAATTTAAATATCTTGGCATAACCTTAAGTCACACATTATCATGGTCAGATCATGTTGAAGCAATCTCTAACAAAATCTATCAATGTCTTGGTGCCATTCGAAGAGTTAAACACCTTCTAACGCTGAAATCCCGCCTTACTTTAGTCAACAGCCTTGTCATGCCAATCTTTGACTACGCTGATTTTGTATGGAGTGATAAAAACAACTCTGTGCTCATGGACCAGCTTCAAGTCCTTCACAACAAAGCAGCAAAAATCATTCTTGACGCCCATCCACTTTCGTCAGCCTCGGAACCTCTACAATTGTTAAAATGGCAACCATTATCGACACGTAGACACTTCCACCGCTGCCTTATGATGTATAGGTGTTTAAACAATATCGTCGACTTTAAACTTAACTTCCAGTACTTATCTGACATCCATAGCTACAACACTCGAAACAAACAGAACTTACATTTGGATCACGTCAAGAGAAACTGCATGGGGGAAACAGGCTTTCACCTACCATGCAGCAAACGACTGGAATAGTCTGCCTGTGGAACTCCGAAAAATAGAACTATTTACATCGTTTAAAATTAAACTTAAAAAACATTTGACACAATAAGACACTCATGATAACTGAAATGATGAACTCGTAAATTAGAACACTGATTTATCACTGATATATTCATATTATTATTATTATTTTTTTTTGCTCAGGACTCCACTGAAAATCACTTTTGTGAGTGGACCTCCTGATTAAATATAGTTATTAGTATTATTATTATTATTATTATTAAGTGCAGTAGTTTAATCGAAAATGAACTGATCCTTCCCTCCGTAGGGACAGAAAAAGGACTGAGCAAAAAACGGAAAACAGCGTGTTCTTTTAGAGTTGTTTTTCTTGTACAAATATTTTGTTGTGGCTCTTTTAAGCTATTGTGAGAAAAATAAATAACGTCGAAGCACTCTCAACGTAAAGAAAAGATTGTTATAATTTTTATTGTGGCAGGGAATGCTATAGAAGTATGTTTTTGTTTTATCGCGTTTGCCAAGAGTTCGCCCAATACTCGTATAGAAATTATTGAAAAGTGATGCTATGGATTTCGAACATGTGTGTCGCAAAATGTTAGTTCATTTAGAGTTTTCCATAGGAGAAAGGGATAGTTCTTGTTCTCTTTTATTAAAGTCTCGTAGTATTTGGACTTCCATTCTCGTACTTTTGTACTTACAAAGCAACGTAACTTACGGTATGTATGAGGTCCGCGTATTTTTGCGCCTTGTTAAGGTGTTAATCGCAATCTTGCATTGCTCGAATTAAGTCAGGAGTTATCCATGGAATATCAACTCCTTTAACTTTTATCTTTTTAATTGGTGCAAGCTGATCTCCTACATGTGTCAGTAAAACGTCGACATGTACCAGTTGCTTACAGTGTTATCAATATCATTTTCATGTACCACAGTGGACCAATTTACATCCCTGCGATTTAGCTGGGAGGAATTTTTAGGAAATTTTGGGAAGGTATTGTTTAAAAAATTTGTATTCAATTGTCCGTGGTGGAGCTTTTGGAACCGACTTTAAACATACAAAACATCAGAGGTCGAGTGTTCACTTAATGATTCGCTTCGTTTCGGTCGTTTCGTTTAGACGTTTCGTATTTTAGAGCTTGCCTGAAAAGAACGCAAGATACGCTTCAAAACAAGACGCAGGTTGAAGCCATAAATTTTCGACTTTGTTTTAAAATCGTCATCAAACAGAATGATGTGTCTGATCTGATCTAACAATGTTTATATTACAACAATGTTTTGCATCACAAAAGAAGGGTCCGACAAGTAGAAGAACGTTAGAATGGTTAGGTGAAAAGTTGCAGTTCTTTACTGGCCTTACGTTCAGTGTTGAGAAGAGGTTTGCTGTGTTTAATAATTGTAGTGCTTTAAGAAAAACAAGAATGTTTTAGTAATTTGACAGCTCTAATTGCTTTGACATTCTTTCCAACTGTGCTAAAATTGTTTTCGAATTTAAAAGTTTGCCTAATTGGGGAATGGTCCATTGACCATGTTGCAATTGTATCATTTACACCCTTTTTCAAGCTTACGCGACCGAGCCGTAAATAGCTGACATGTGAGTTACATTTTGTCGTTCAATATCAACATATATATGCTTTGTTTGCGTTATAAAGAAATGTTTTGAATATTTGAGTAAAGTTCTAGCCGTGAGATTCCGGCCTTCGTGCAATTAAGTCCAAGAAGACGCCTTTCCATCATTTGTTGGAAAACATGTTGGCCAGTGAGTCCCAGGTTTATCTACCACATTTTGTATTAATGATAAATCCTCTAGGTCTCGTTTGCATTCGAAATACTGTACGTCTTTAAATACGGTGAAGGCATCACTCTTGATTTGAGTATGTTTAAAATCTCCAGTGAGTATATATTTTGTTGTTGATATCACAGACCATGTTTCGGTGCTGGATTCCTGTATCATAGTTTCCTGTATCATACTTTGGATTATAAGGGACTGGTCATAAAGTATAGAGGTGGGGGCTATGGAAATTCAGAGGGGTTGGTCATGAATTTTTCAAGTCGCAGATAGAGGTGGGTCATGAAAATTTCAAGGATATACTGGGGGATATTTAAGGATTTCTAGTGTCAAATAGGGGGTTGGTCATATATATTTTGTAGGAAAATCAGGGGTGGGCCACACCGAAAATTAGCCTTTTAATAATTAAATTTTTATAGCCTACTCCCCCCCCTATACTTTATGACCAGCCCCTAATTATAAAGTTTTGAGTTTCTTAGACGGAAACACATTTTTTTCCTGGCCCAGATCTTTTCAGTCTCTTTCTACGGAATAAAGTACTAGGAGGTCAGCGAGATCGTTAATAACAGTGAGGATTACTGGATTAAACTGGATTAAGTTCACCAAAAGTGACAGTACGGAAGAAAGACCGGACAGAAGCTACTACAGCTTGCTATCGCGCGACTACTGCATATATAATTGTGTACTTGTTGCACAAGCACAAACACATTGGTCCATTTTTGGGCGAGTATTAAAGTCGCTACAGACTCAGGATATCTTTCACAAGTTTGTGAGAGACACGCCACGTACCATTATTCAGGACGGCATAACGACTGCCATCTCGAACATGAGAACGGCAATAAAAAACACAAACATTGTACTCAATATGGCAATCTCACCTAGTATAATACTAATCCTGTCCAACATGATCATACTTGAGCAAAAACTGTCGGGGTATAACAATGTCCTTACGTTAGCAACTAAGGATATGAAATTCGGTATTAACGAATTCTTAACCCTTCGCATAACGAGGAAATGAAATACATACTTGCTAGCGCACTCGTAACAAGATTTATGATATCTCGATACATAGTTTAAATAATAAAAAAGGCTATTAAGAGCTTTAATTATGTCTCAAAAAATGTGTACAATAAAAAGAAGCGTCAGTTGCTAGCGGCACTAAGATTATCGTCCAGGGAACGAATTAATTGTCACCGGAACAATTGTTGGAGGAGTAACACTTAATCTCATAGTACTTGGACCCATATCCGGTCTTGGGGTACTACTCAGGGAAAGTTAGCATATACAGCAGCTGGGAAATTTGTCTGAGCATGCGCCAGATAAGCCTGCGTGAACGCGTGGAAATTGCGTGATTTACGCGTGATATTTAAAAATCATATAACAAACATGGATCACAAGCATTTTCAGTGGACTAAACGACCTTTTAGCGTAATTTTTAAGAGCATGCTAACAAATCAGGTGAGTAGATATAAACATGAAGGCCAAGTTCCAGCTAAAATCATGTTGGAGCAAAAGGCTGATTTTTTAAAATTCAGCTCAAACTAGTCAACGCTCGTACTCGAACAACAATACAAAAATGTCACTGAAATCGATCGACTAAACGCATTAGTCAATTGAAAAATATCTTTACCATTTGTACGAAAACAATTTATACAGTATCAAAGACATCATTGCACTGACGGCCCACGTGATTGTGGATATTTTATCTCTTTCACGACCATTTCAACAACAACCGTAATTTAAAGTACTTTTCCGGTAGCGAGTTTCACAACAAACCATTGGCCATGAGCGGAATTTATAAAACAAAAAAATTGGTTTTGAAAGGAACATAAACATATTGGAAGTAACAGGAAACAAATATCTTTTTGGAGCAAAAGCTAAATTTTTCAGTATTAAGTCAAACGTAAATTCAACATCGTGCTTAATTCTTGGCGACCCACTCACATGTCAAAGTTTGGAAATTTGCTTCAACAGACGATACCATCACTTCAAAATATGATTAACTGACAGCTATATCAGTCCTTTACTGAAATCAATGAAAAATTGTGAACAAAATTATAACTGGCTCGTCAAAGAAACTAAATTCCGAGCACCTCTGAAACTAATCTGTATTTCGCAAATAATATGCTAATTACATTTTGTGTTCAGCCGCCGACAATATTTTTGCACAGCGGTGGCAAATTTCCCAGCTGCTAGCATATACCAGATTCTGAAAGAGTTAAGAGGTTATCTCAATGGAATACATTAGGATGAGACAAAGTGTTCTCAAGAGGTTTGGGATAATTGAATATTAGGAGTAACCCCACAGTTTTATTCAAGCTGTACAGGGTGAGTAAAAAAAAACTGATGCCCTTTCAAATTCAAATTAGCTGCAAATTTCATTACGGTGTATTCCCATGGGTATGCAGAGAACAGATCGTGATTTAGTACACAGTACGTAAACCAATTCTGACAATTCTTGCACGGCTAAAATTATGCATTTTAACTTTCACTGGGAATTAGATTTTGTTTTATATCAACGTCTGTCAAATTGCAAGAATGAAATGCTGCTAGTTTGAATTTCAATAGCATCAGTTTTTACACTCATCCTGTACTGTGTACTTAGTCACGATCTGTTCTCTGTATACCTATGGGAATACTTAAAGTTCCGTAATGAAATTCGCGGCTAATTTGAATTTGAAAGGGCATCAGTTTTGTTTTACTCACCCTGTAGTTGACGCCGTTAACAATGCCCTTTGTTTTTCTTTGTGCTTGCCTTTTGTTCTTCTTGTTTTGTTGTAGACACTAATTACAGTTTGGCTAATATCTATTCATAAATCTACTAACCGTAGTTTGCAGCGGAGTTGGTATTGATGAATTGTCAGGCCAAACTTTTGAAAATACTCCTTGTTTTTCTTGGTAAAGGCCTTTTGTTTTCTTTGTTTTCTTGACGGTACTAATGATATAGTTCGCTTAGTTATTCATAAATACTAGCAACTTGGTTTGCAGGCTTGTTTTTGTTAGCGGTTTTGAACATGTGGTCAGAGAAGCCGGATGAGGAAATTTATATCACTCAGCCGACGTTTCGCCAGGAATCGAATTTGGACGACGTCAATGACTGGTGTGTTAAGATTCGTTGAGTGAAGACATGTGTGAGTTTAAGATTCAAGAGCTTGTAAAGAGTTTGAATTCAAAGTTCAAGACCCAGTCAGCGTCCTAAATTTTGAATTCAAAACCTCAAGTGAGTGTTTTCTCAGCCCCGCTATCCCCTGTAGAAATCAAAAACCGCCCCTGCTTTCTGAATCAGGTCTTTGGGGAAAATGTAAAACCGATTGAGAACAAAAGAAAATTGGTGTGATAAATTTTTAAGCAAAGATGAGTAAGAGGTGAGTAAAAGTTAAGTAAATTCAAGTTAATTGTGGGTTTACTTGTAAGCTACTGTAAGTTTACGTAAAATTTATTCAAAGTTTACTGTTAGCAAAATTAAATAAAACTTAAGTAAATTCAAAAGTATCTTAAACAATCTGTTTCTATAACATAAATGGAAGAAAATAAAATAAAATTATCATAAATTGATAAAACTATCATCGACAAACTCATCATACCGGTGGCCATACCAGGAAGATTTCGTATTGGGCGAGTAACCTGCAGTAGAAATACAACAACGAAGACGGAAAAGAAATATATTACTTTACCAAGCGAACACCAAGAGGACAGCTCGTACTGGCGGTAAGATACCTAACGAGAAAAAAAAAACAAGCCGAAAGATTGCTAGATAATGATGTAATAAAACAACGGGAAAAACGCAAAGAAGAATTTAAAACAATACCCTAAGACCAAAAGAAGAAAAGAGCTGATAAAGCTACGAAATTACATTATGGAAAACCAACTTAACAGTGCAGAGTTCAATAAATTACTATCTAATGTTGTATTAGAGGTCGGTAATGCAAGAGAGAAGTGTCGACAGAAAATGACAAAGCTAAAATATTACATTAAAGAAAAATAACTTGACAGTACAAAAGATTACTAAAGGATGCAACGATAGAGCAAAAAATATATTGATATGCATTGCCACAAAATTTAAGTAAACTCTGAGTTTACTTAAAAGTTAATATAAGCAGTCCATACGTATAACATATACAGAAGAGGAAAAGATTACCAAAACGGAGAAAATACAAAAAAATAAAGATCCTAGAAGGTTGGAAGTCGGAAAAAACTTCCTGCAATATCAAAGAAAGCCAAGGAGAAGAAGACAAGGGAAAGACCCAATGCCGAGCTTTCTACTAACGACGAATCCTCAAAGCAACCATCTACATAACAGCCATCGTCACACTAGGAGGGCTCTGCTACAAGGGTTATTACACCTACAGCAAAAAGACAGCAAACACAGACACCAACATTGATACTAACGTTGACACAGAGTCACAATTCAAAAGAGCCGCACCAAAGCTAGAAGACAATTTTGATTTATAAAATTTTTTTTGCTATAGTATGAATAAAATGACTCTTACGAAAACGGATTTAATGAACGAACTTTAAGATGCTGAACTTAGCACACTTGGAGCAGTCGCCGCATCAATGGTGAGCAAGAAACTGAAACGAGATGGCTTGGGAGTTCCAAGCACACCACAAGGAAGACGGTAGTTGAGTAGTTAATAAACATAATGGCGAGTGTTGTAGCCGGACGATTGTTTAACGCCATAGCATTCGCAGGAGCCGGATTCTTGTTCAGCAAGTTAAGCCGCAGAGGTTACGAAGAAGAAATGGGAGACACAACAAGGCAGTTGAGGGCTTAGGAGTCGCAAAGAAAAAATAGGGTGAAAGAAAGGTAAAGGTAAAGAATAGAGAGTAGAATTACTGAGACAGAAGCTAAACGATACAAACAAAGACGTAAACAAAGCATTCTCTATTGAAGGAGAAAGACTTAGACTTCGTAAACACAACATTCAGTTCTACCATTGAAGACAAAAGAAGCTCTTTATCACTCGTTTGCTCTTCCCTACTTTAACTACTGTAGCCAAGTTGACCAACATTGTGGTGCTTTATCAATCCCAAAGGTGAATACAACCAAAAAAGGTTTAAAGTCCTGGAGGTATTTTGCCCCCAGACAATGGAAGACTTTAGACAATAGTATTAGATTTCAAGCTGGAACTACTGATATTGTTAGAACTATTCGTAACGAAATATTTGAACATAGTATCTAGTGTTGTTAGGGCTGCTTAAAATTATGGTATATTAATTCGTAAACATTCTTACTTTATTAGTTAGGTTGCAACTGTATCAGAAACTGTAAACTAGCTGATAGCTAAGTATTTTATCCACAATAAATAAAGTATTGTATTTTATGCCATACATATAGAGATTTACGCGAGGTAAAAGGGTGAAATAAAAATCGTATTCTCACTGTGGAGAAGCCAATAAGCGTTTTCATTGGCCGTACGATTTTTTTCACTAGTGAAAATTTATCGTATCGTATCTTTTCGGTTTTTCTCACTAGCGAAGAAAATCGTATTGTTATTTTGCTCACAACATGGCCGCCGTGTTGGGGAAGGAGCGAAAGGGTATTTGGCTTTTATGTCTAAAAGAAGAAGAGTTTCCCCAATAAAAAACATGAGACGGAAAGAAGAACAGCTTTGACTCACTATTTAGGCCAAAATAACGGAGAAACAAATGGTTGTATGATTCTGTTTTGAGATTCAATATTTTGTTTCGACATTGTTCGCCTTTGACAGGTTTCCAGTTTTAAAATAATCTCTATATGTTTGGCATAAACAAATTGCTGCATGGTTGGTTCGTTTGTACGATTTTTATTATGCACTTGTCGTGAAAGCCGTCGAAAAGACGCACTCGCCAACCATGCAGTAATCTCTCTATGTATTGCATTGCATTGCATGATCTAACAGTAGCAAACGAAGAATTACTGGAAGACAAAGAACCACCTTAGGCAGACAATACGGACCATCAGACGAGATGGAGTACCAGAACATTGCAGTAGGTATACTAGGATTAGGAACTGGTTATGTGATTACGAAGTTACTGTAAATTCTCAACCTGCAGGATTGTGAATTAAATGAAGGAGTAGTGTCCTAAAGCAAGCGCTCGATGTTCAGGGTCATTTGGTATAATGTACATCTTATCATCGTTGGCTGAAAGTGAAAAATTAGAACTTACGACTTGTGTACCGACTGTTAAAGCATGCCCCAAAGGAAGAGGCCCTAAAATCGGACTCACAATAAACCTAAGAAGAAACGGCCAAAGGGGCGTTACAACCGATAAAATACACGATTCTGATTCGGACCAACTTTCTTGACTTTTCGTTCACAACACGGCATACCCTGTAAGCACAACGGTCTTGGGTTTTTAAATATATCACCCCATTGCCATTTTCAAGGATTTTCTCGCTCAGAACACACAAGAAAAAGTCGTTCGTAACTTTGCTTCCTCCTCTCTTTCACAACACACAGCTTGGTATATGTTTGATGTGCAGGGCAAACTAGATGTAAGCAACCACTATCACGAAAAGCAGCCACAGCTTTCGTGTACATGTAACAAGCTTGATTCACAGCTTTATGTCCACAAGACTAAAATGTACCATTCTTTGTAGTTAAAGAGAACGCAGATTTTCCCTGTAGACCCTCTGTCGTTGAGTTAGCGAAATGATCTCAAACAGACGCGATTCAAATTTAAAGCCATGTATATATTATCACGCCATGCGTGCTCATCGTTCTTTATAGACATTCTCACTCCGCTTCTTTTTCTCCACCTGAAAACCCCAATCTCATTCCATCCCATTCCCTTTATATCGGGCCTTCATCTTCCTCTATCTGCCCCCCCCCCCCCCGCATTTAATTCTATAAATTTTGTGTAATCGTTGTGTTAGCGAAATGATACTCAAACACACGCTTCTCTGCCCCTACCTGAAAGACCCCAATTTTACTCCACCCAACTCCCCTCCACTTAGCCTCCGCCTGGGAAAAAAAGGGATCGAGCTACCTGTATATTACTTCTAACATCAGACCATAATGAGACTGGTAACACTGAAGTGTTGAATATTATTCGATCTGGCTTTCAGTATAACCAAATATTCTCTATTTAATTAAGGTTTTTCTATTCTTACCAACCAATTGAAGAAAACGGACCAAACAATGGTGAATTAGGCACGGATAAGCGCAACCGCAGAATCAATGGAGACGACACGTATTACTATATTTTTGACACCTACCCTCTTGAGTACGGAGAATTTTTGCTTGACTCTGCTTTGGCCAGGGGAGTATACTTTCACACCATGGCAGCAAATGACGCTTTCTTTGAACGGAATAGTACGTGTCATTATTCTTGATATGAATTATGAAACATACTTCAAATAAAACTTTCATCTTGAGCTCGATATTTAAAAAAAGACATCGATTTATGATGATCCTAAATTGTAGGATCAATTTAATTAAGAACGAACATACATCATTCTATGTGCATCTAAAAAACATACAACAATGTACAATTATTGTGGCGCAAAGAAATGGTCCTACAATTAAGGACTATCATTAATCGAAGGCGGATGTCCTGTTTAATATTAACATAAATTGTAGGAAGGAAAGATGTTGAACAGTAATATTTCGAGTCCCAGATAGTCCTAGGTACAAGGCAGATCGCAAAGTTGCATGCAAAGTTGTTATAAATTTATTACAATAATTCTATTCTAACACTAGCTTTAATTTGGAGAAATGAACAACATATTTTGTGTTTTAATGAAATTACAGAATACACAGGTGGAAGAATTTTAAAGTGGATTTAGCTGTTAAACAAAAACCGCAAACTATAGGAATTTCTGAGACGCGAGAACAGCTAGGAAGTGTATTTAATTGATGTCACTCCGATGCTAATTGGGGCATAATGGTTTTTTTCAAATATCTTATTGCAGCGAAAGAAATTAAATGTTCGGATCCAAAGGGTTGTCTTTACGAGTACAACAAGAAATGTAGTGTAAAGGAAGATCCCAGAGTTGGTGTAAGGAAAGCTGATCCCTCCATGCAAAGAAAAACAGGTATATAAGACAAGCGGTTCTCCTTAATTGAGATCCAATAGGATCCTATTTTTTTCGATTGAGACTTTTTCGAATGTATGTAACGATGTTTGCTGTAGTTTGTGAAATACTAATGAAGAGAGCTCAATCACATCAATAAAGCGAGCTTAAAAACTTACCACTACAGTCTGTTTATCCAGGAGGAATAATGAGGTGAGGTGATGGAGTACTCCCACCTGGAAGATTTCTTCACGATCAAACAGACTTAGTGTTAAGTTTTATGTTCAACACTCCCAATGAATATCATATGGAAATAGATCTTGTATTTTCGTGCACCATGTATTATTCTCAAATAAAGACTTTTTTACCCCGATCCTGATATGATGTGATTAACATTAAGTAATACAACAAAACGCGCTTATATTCAAATTCACCTGATGGTGAAGGTAATATTTCATGTTTGCTATACTCTTATTTGCTAAAATATCTTATTGAGCACAGTGACAGATTCACAAATTGTGCACCAGTTGTCCTGTATATACACTCGTGGTGAAATTCTTATCTTTGCACCACCGTCTATTACTAACATCCTCTTTTTACATAAATATATACATATATGTATACATACATATGTTGTCCAGAGTTGTAAATTTTGAGCGCGCATGCAAGGGACGGTGGGTACTTTTCAGTTACAACCGTAAACAGGTTATTGATTTAAATAAAATTTTATAACATGGAATGTGTTATATGCATGCAAAGAACCAGCGAGTCAACCGAGTCAATTGATTTCAAGGGACCTTTAGTTAAAGATTAAAGTCTTCTTTTTCTCAGCTGCTTACCACAGCTCTTGGAAAAAACTACGACGAACGTTTTTCATTATCAAGTATATCTTATCATGTTGGAATTGCATTACGCTCGAAAGGCTGTTAAATTTTAGCAATTGTGTTAATGCTCATAATGTTTATATTGTTGCATGTATTCAAAATGTTGGGAATATATAGCTTACCTGAGCTTTAAAAAAACAAAAATGTCCGAAACCCCTTCAGATGGCCGGCTTGCACCTTTGCTAATCGACTCGGCAGACCTCAACGTACCTGTTATGAGTGTTCTTCTATTACACAATTAATTTTTTGTCGCTTTATTTAAGCAGAAAATAAATCTTGACCATCGATAAATTGTGATCACACATGTGCTCTCCTATATAGAGGAAGACAAAAAGGCAGAAAAGAAAGTCAAAGAAATTGCTGAGTTCTTGGAAACACTACCGTACAAAAAGAGAACAGTGTTTGGTTTTGTCTCCTTGTTCGACCCTCGACTCTGCATCAAGGACGTTGTTTTCACAAATAAATCAGGCATTCCATGCATGGGCGTGGACGCAGCAGAAAAAATCGTGCTGGACTACTTGTTAAAGGGAAGATATTACGCCAACACAGGTACAATATTTAAACATTTTATTATTGTGAGGTTTCTGTAAAATATATACATAACCACGTTAATTGCCAATCAAACACTGTGATGAAGTCTTGTCCTTTGGTAAGAGTCTGACCATATTTGAAGGAACATTTCACAACTGACTAAACTGTGGAAGTAAACGACGGTGTAAATACAATATGGCTTTTGACAATAATTAATGTTTTTTCTTGGCTTTCAAATATTTTAACTATTGAACTACTATAGCTTTGGTAATCTGGGCACTTTTAATTAATTATTTTTAATATAGATTGCAGTTTTACAAAAACTCTGTAATTGTACTTATACATATATAATTGATTTCGTTTCTCTTTTTCATGTAAATCACCTAACAATTTAGCTGTCTAAGCTACTTAATGTGTGTATTTTTAATAATAATAATAATAATAATAATAATAATAATAATAATAATAATAATAATAATAATAATAATAATAATAATAATAATAATAATAATAATAATAATAATAATAATAATAATAATAATTTTTTTAAAACTCTGAAAATCTCAATTTATTATGACAAAAAATAAATTACATGTCACAATGATCTTCAATTATCTAAACTACGAGTAACAGTTCACTGTAATGCTCAGGTCCATTCTCTATCACACCAAACGATAGCAGTTAATAGAAATTTAATAACGCTAGATCGTTCCATTGCTTATTCCTTCTACAGTAAATAAAAAACGTAGCCCTAAGAGCTACCTCCATGCATTTAGCTATAATACGATTATCATTAACTTTTAAATATTTCAATAACCTACGAAATTTTGCAACGTTCTTAGATACAAAACCTGGAGTGGTCACTTCTAAAGTAATGACATCAAAAGAATCACAGTTAATCATCAACTCTTCTTTAAGGTTACGGTATCTCTCCTCTTTTCTGCGCTTCGCTATTAAGCAATTGGTCTCATATGGTACTGTTAATTCAATGACGTATACTTCCGATCTATAAATCAAAACAACATCCGGTCTTAAGGATCGAAACAGAGCCGATGTACAATTCAAACCCGAATCAGGACAGTCAGCGTATAATTGAATGTCGGGTCCAACCAGGACCTTCAAATGATGAATAATAGTTACTAGTATCGAATTATGACGCCAAGTATAGCGATGTTGTTTCAAGGCTATTGAGCAAAATGAAAAAACATGAAGTTGAGTCTGAATTCTATTGCAAAGATCACAATTTGGCGATTCTCGAATATTCCATCGTTTTAGATTCGAATTGTTACCAAGACTTAATATTAAGGCTCTTCTAGCAAAGCATGTAATGCTGGTAGGCATCTCCGTCACAATTTTTTGCCATAATTTGATAATCTTTTTATGACAAGTCTCCATCAACCGAGTAATAAGAGTATTTTGTTCTTTTAAAGAAATAGAGCTTGACCACGTCTTTACAAAATTACGGTGAGCCAACTCTTTATCTGTGGTCGTCTTTAATGCAATTGATAATAATAATAATAATAATAATAATAATAATAATAATAATAATAATAATAATAATAATAATAATAATAATAATAATAATAATAATAATAATAATAATAATAATAATAATAATAATAATAATAATAATAATAATAATAATAATAATAATAATAATAATAATAATAATAATAATAATAATAATAATAATAATAATAATAATAATAATAATAATAACAATAATAATAATAATAATAATAATAATAATAATAATAATAATAATAATAATAATAATAATAATAATAATAATAAAGATCACCGCCTGTTACTGTCTGTTGGACTTCGGGAAGAAGTATAGTTTCATGTATGTTTCATCTTCAGTAACACTGAGTTAATGCCAGATTATCCTTCCTGGGCTTAGCTGTAATGTTGCACTATAAACGTTCTTTCTAATATGTCCATTTTAGGAATTTGGGAATTATTCGCCTATGATGGTCATTCTTTGCCATACACAATATCCTATCAGCCAAATCCGGATGAAATATGCCACGACATATTGGGTGAAAACATGCAGCTCGTGTTTACGTTTCTTCCGATCGTGGAAAAGAACGACGATCTGGTTTGGAGGTGAGAAGTATTTTATATACTGTAAAGTATCATGTTTCACCACTGGCATTCTATCAATTCAATTCTTTACCTTGAAATTAAACATATGAGCCATAAAGACTAAATTAATTATTGACAGACGTTAAAAATTGACCTATAGTAGGCTGTTACCTACTGAGTTGACAGTGACGTCGCCAGAGATGAGAATGGGTGGGTGTTGGAAGTGCGCCTCAGTTATTTAAGTAATAGATTTTGAGCTTTTTCTCAATCTGAAATGAAAAGTGTGCACAGCCGGTACAAGCACAAAAATCACCGATGTGTGGCTTTTAGATTGTCTATAAACCTACCTGAAAATGCTAAAAATAACGTTTCAGTAGAAAAAATTCTTGCGGAAGCATGCTCCCCAAAAGAATCACGTGCCGTAGGCGCTCGTTCTGCCCCCTGTTTGTTCACCCTAACGACTGACTGAGCAGAGCTGCCTGTGGCTTCTGTCACAACTCAGGTTATTTTTAAGTAAGTACAAAGCCTGATTAAACTACATTCATTTGAAATATACGCGTGCCAAAGCGTGTATGTGAAAATTTTACATCACTAGATACACTATTATGGTTGACGTTCTTGATCCAACAACGAACGAGGTTACCGGGGTGGAAACCACTCATGGCTACTTTAAATTGCATCAGCACTCAAAAACAACACTTGATCTGAGAAGTTATGAAAAGTCTCGAGTAAAATGGCTGTACTTTACTGCTATCAAACCTCAGTGCCCTCTGCGTAGAGCATGGCTCCATGCCATCCGGGGACCCGCATTTGGCACTCCTCGACTCCATGGTAAGTTAAACACCCTCGCTAAACATAAATATATTTAGCGTTTGTTTACATGAACCACACTAGGATAAATGAGTATTTTTCCGTATTTGAAGCCGCATCGCGAATGTTCTTTCTTATCAGGAGACTTTTAATCCATGGAGTTTTCACTTGACGATGGCAAAACAAAATGGATGAAAAAAATCCTTTGAAGGAATTTCATGATTATCCAATGATGTCTCTGGTCGTTGATAATTATAGTTATATTGTTTATATGTTTCTAGCCAGGATACCGCCTCTCAAACATAGGATCGAAACAACAGTTAGAACCGAGAACACAGTCACTCCCAATACAGTAATAACCCCTACAGAAGTAGATCTCGAAGGCTTAGACTTTGCGCTTGGAAGAACCAGCAATGTACGTGATCTATATGTCTATTCCATGCAAGTATGCCCACATCAACAAGATCTTATAACTGACCCAGTCAACGACAAGATTAAAGAGTCTTCTGACGACATCCCACCAATGATCTTACAAAATGTACATGGTTATTTCAACCTCAGACCCGACCACCCAACCAGATTGAATCTGTCGGCCTCATGGGACCGTGAGACTGTAAGTTTATTTCAAGTACCTGGTAAATTTATAGTGATTAGTATAGGAATTACACGGCCCGAGAAGTATTAATGAAAAATCACACGCGTATTTTTAATCGGCACACTATGCCGATTAATGATTAATCGACACAGTTCTTAGCCAATCAGAATTGAGTAAACAAAGAAAAATGATATCAATACAGTAAGTTATATGTAATATTCATGATGTGATATGGCCAAAGTGCATGGCTGTATTCTATACATTTATAACCAAAATCACTTGCAAGTCATTACTGAATCTTAAGGCAAAGGAACACTTCTTGAGCCATTGATAATTTCAGATAAAAAAACCGAATTTCAGTAACAACTGTCAATTGTTGAAATACCTGTCGGTATAGAGAATACCTAATCGACCAAAGTTTTGCTTGAAACACTGAAATAAGATACAATTGTATTTTTAGAAACTAAACTCTGACGTAAATAATTAATAATGTACCCTTTAATATTGTTTCTAGGTTCAAGGCCCAGTTCTGTTTTACATTGTTGATGGTGAAACAGGTGTACCAAGGGCTTTTGGAAGCTCCGAAAAAGTCGCTTTGTTCGGAGATCAAACACGTGCGGTAGCAAGAACAAAAATTAAGGGTTTGGCTGAAAAGAAAAAATCAAAGGATGTTGTGGTGGAACCAGGTTTTGCTGAGGAGCAAAGATCAAGGAAAAATCCCATTGAACAGATCGATGGGCGACAACCGTATGTACGTAGAAGTCGACCTCGACGATGGGTAAACTATCTCGTTGAAAAAGTTCAACATGGACGAAAATAGCTGAATTTCCATCAGTTATGCAATTTTTTTTAAATTTACTTGTTTCTAGATATTTGTGATGTAATTTTGTTTTGTATTCAATCTTAATTAACACTTCAAAAAAACCTTTTGTCTGGCAGGGCACACAATTAGTACACTTTTAATGTTGACCTGTTAATTTATATCATGGTCTTTAAAGTTGGCAAATTTCAAAAATTTATTGTATTTTAGAATATTTTAAAGAATTTCTTGTCATTAAAATCTTCATTGTCAAAAATTTGTTTACTGTCAAAGTTACGGGGCAAAAAAATTCGAAAAAAATTCGAAATTCCCGCCCAAAAGTAAGTACTTTAACTATTTGATTAAATTTGATTGCAATTTGATTGTTTAAAATGAACCCAAGGAAACTAGCTTCTTGATAGGGACATTTAGAAGTACATGTGACTAACAAAGAAATGCATGAGACCAACTAACAGAACTAGAAGTACAACCAATTGGAGTACAGAAGACAATGCGATAGATGTGTAGCACAGCATTCTATGATTTATTTCTGGTAAATCTAAGTTGCCTGAATGATTACTACCATTAGGTTCACTGTATGGTAGGTTGCATATAGACCACTTTCTCAGCTTCACTGCATTTGATAGAAGTATAACTGGGAGAGACTAAAAAGTCATACAAAACAAACGAAATGCCAAGTGTCAAAGTAAAATGAAAACATGGCAATACATAGTACATGCTAGAATACCTATTGTATGTATTTTATTTTATTGTATTGTACTTATTGTATTTGTGGACTTGTGCAAAAAACATTGTTAAAGTGTTAGTTGACACATAAGGCATAATTAAGCAGGTATTCCAGTCCTACTCAAAATTACTTTTTTTACTGTTAGATTTGACATAATTTTAATAGCCCTTCTATATTTTCGACTATTCTATTTTTCCGCATGTTTGAAACACGAATGCTACAAACAAATGTCTTACCTTACCTTTTGTTCAAACCATTTGATGTCAGTTTATATTCTGCCAGAGCACTGTAGTATTCAGATTAGTGAATATGCAATCGTCAAAGACCAGTTACTGAAGAGAGTTTAGCGAAAATAGACAGCGAATTACACCAGTCATGCGCCAGCTTGGATATTCAAAAAGCCCATGACGTCACAAACTGGATAATATACAATAACCAAGTATGTTGAATGTTGAAATTCAATTGAATTTATATGTATGATATACTTCCTACGCCAAATGCGAAGAAGTGTTCAAGAAAATGTTGTTGAAACTGAAATAATTTACAGCAAGTTTTAATATACTGTCTACTCTGGTTGTGACGTCACTAAAATAGACCTAGTTATAAAACAAGATGGCATGACGGAAGGCTAATGTCATTTGTCCTTCAATATTTCAGAAACTAAGTATGTTACCAAAAAGTAACAACAGATATTACATTTACTTCAAAGCTTTTTATAAATAAGCTGATGCAAAAATATATTGGCATTTTGCTTTAAGCTTGAATTTTGGATGTAGAGGAAGAGAAAGGATAGTAGCTGTGTGTGTTCTGCTTTATCCATCGGGAAGTTGTAAAATCAATGTATATTTTTGGGAATTAAGTACTGTTTTGCTAACAATTTGTTTTATGCCGAACGTACTGTACGACCTTCATTTATTCACTCTCAATGTCATTTTCCCCAAAAAACCGACTTTAAGACCGAGTTGACAATACTGTTCGGATTTAATAACATATTGAATTGGGTTAGACCCTGCAGCACTCCTTTGTTCGTCATTAAAAAGGGTGTTTGATTTTCTCTTATTAGTAACCACTGAGATATAACCGGTACTCGCTGTACAGGTTATTCCAACGCATTTCTGAAAATGCTCAGGGATTTGATGGCATTGTAAAATCGTTCAAATAAGCTCTGTTGCGGTGCACGGGTGCACTTCACCAAATGCACAAATGAACCGTGTGTCCAGACATTCCTGGAGTAAAGCTCCTTTGAATCCTATTTTCAATATAATTGTTTTTGAAAGAAACTCATACATCGCATTCCGAATTGTTGATGTGAAAATTATTACTGCTTGTAGAGTAACAGGTCTAAAATTTTAAGGATAATTCGTCGATACGTTTTATGGATTAAAATAGATGCAGTCAGGAGTTTGATCGGATTTCCATACCGTTTGAATAATTGAAACTTGGTCGAGCAAGCTCGGTGAACCGTTTTACTTTATACGTTTGATAATATATGTAGCTATAATTTTAGCATACGTCGGGAGCACATAGTCAAATTCATGCGTATATATAGGTGCTAATGGTCTATTTTTTAAAGTAATTTGTACAAATTATATGCCAAGTCAAACGTTGGTAACAAACAGCCAGCGATATCTAAATAAGATTTAACATAAGCCCCAGAGGAGGTTGGACAGCTGTCACGTGAATTTTTCGACCTGAGATTTTTATTTTCAAAACTGACACAGGACGGGAAAAAGCCTCTGAGAACGTTCATAAATATTAAAATGAAAATTGTGGACGTGGTATTACAAAGAAAGCGGTGTTATCAACGAGAATATTCTTGGTAACCTTTTATTTAAGGTAGTCATTCCCCTTTAAAATGTAATTTTTGAAAAAAAAATCAAATTTTTAAAATTTATATATTTAGGTACTTTAAGTATTATACTTTAAGATAACATGGCTTGTTTTGTTGAAAAAATGCATATTTGTGAGAAAATAGGTGTTTAAGAAGCCCTATTTAAAAAATTTCCCCATAGCAACGCCATAGCAACGCGTTTTCCTTCCAAATTTGCTTGATTATTTCACTGACAAAGCGTATTTTTTTGAATTAAACTTTTGATGTATGTTATTTAAAGCTATGCCAGTAGATCTCTTTGTGATTGGTTCATTTTCGTAGGCATAGCAACGCGCTGACTTCTCAAACTCGAGGTCGATTTGTGGCGAGCTGTGTAAAAAATTGTGTCAGAAAATTGCTGTTTTTTTCGCGTTTATAAGTTGAAATATTGTTGTTACAGTGTAGAATTACATTCCTAAGGTTGTTCTGAGTGTAATTCAGAGTGAATAGATGGGGAACTCGAAAAATAGAGCAAGAAAAAAGAAGAAGATTCCACCGTCAAGGAAGAAGAATATAATCCAAGATGGCGGACCAAGCTACAAAGATCGTGGACCTTCTGCGAAAAAAATCAGCCAGAATACAGAATTGCTTCGTGGTATGACGGAAAACATTGATAGTACTGTAAAAGAAGGAACTATTTTAATGGACTTATCCATACTATGCAATGTATTTGACAATGTTTTGAAGTGCCCTGATTGTGGATGTGATATAAAGTCACATGCTGACATGAAAAAGAAATGTGGATATTCCAATTACCTCGTGTTACAATGTGAAAGTATGGAGTGTGATTGGGAGTATTCTTTTAATACTTCAAAGAAACAAGGTCATTCTTATGAAGTGAATGTAAGAACAGTCTTAGCTTTCAGGGAAATTGGCAAAGGGCATAATGCCATGACTACCTTCAACAAGGTCATGAACATGCCTCCTCCACTAACCCGTCGTGTCTTCACAAAGATCCAAAATGAAAAGGTTTTGCCTGCTGTAAAGAAGTTGGCTTCTGATAGTATGATCAACAATGCCTATCAAGTCAGAGATGAAATAGCAAATGATGATGGTGAATGTGGAGTGTCGATCGACGGTACTTGGCAGAAGCGAGGATATTCGTCCCATAATGGGATTGTTACTGTGATCTCCTTGGATACGAAGAAATGCCTGGATGTGGAAGTGTTGTCAGACAAGTGCCAAGAATGCCAAAAGTGGGGGGAAAAGATTAATGACCCAGGCTACAATGCATGGAAAGCATCCCATGAATGTAAGATCAATCATGAAGGAAGCGCTGGCAGTATGGAGACAACTGGTGCCGTTCGGATTTTTAAAAGGTCGGTGGCTACGAGAGGGCTGAAATATATGGACATGCTTGGAGATGGGGACTCCTCAACCTATAACAGTATTGTTGAAAGCCAGCCATATGGAGAGGATTCTATTCCAAACAAATTAGAGTGTATCGGCCATGTTCAAAAAAGGGTTGGAAGTCGTCTACGCAAACTGAAGAGTTCGAACAAAGGAGTGAAATTGGCTGATGGGAAAGGTTTGGCTGGTAAAGGTAGGCTGACTGACAGTAAAATTGATGTGTTGCAAAACTATTATGGCTTGGCAATCAGGGAAAACCTTGATGATGTTGGTAAAATGGCCAAGTCCATAGAAGCGTCTCTTTACCATGTTGCATCAACTGCCGAGAATCCACAGCATCATCTCTGCCCAGAAGGAAAGGACAGTTGGTGTGGATATAAGAGAGACAAGGAAGAATATAAACATAAAAATGGAATACCAAGCTGTATTGTTGATATGATCAAGCCAGTATACAAAGACCTTAGCAAATCTGAACTGCTAAGTAAATGTACTCATGGCTTGACACAAAATGTTAACGAGTGTCTGAACAGGCTCATCTGGGACAGATGCCCTAAGTCTACTTATGTTGAGCAAGAAACTGTGGCTCTTGCCACCTACCTGGCTATTCTTAAGTTTAATGATGGTGACATTTCCTTCTTGAAGTTATTTCAGGACCTTGATGTAACTCCTGGTATTTTCACTGGTAAAGCCTCGGAGGAATGTGACAACTCGAGGATAAAACTGTCGGCAAAAAAGAGCTCAGAACAAGTGAAGAAGAGAAGAAAGATACTGAGGCACCAAAGAAAACACTATATAGACACTACAGAAGACCAAGAAGGTGTTACCTATGAAGCAGGTGCTTTCTAGAGACTATATAAACCAGAACAAAACATTAAAGTACTATTTTCTCAATTTCACAGTTTTCTCATTTCAGTTAATCTTTGTGACAGCATATCTTTCTGAATATTTAGTGTAAAAGGTTGAAACTTGGTATGTTTATGGCTTTTAACATTATCTAGTAACTGACCATTTTTAATTTTTCATATTTTTCATTAGTAATGTATAAATGAGGTTTAATTACCTAATTAGCTGTAAAAAATCCCTGTTTTTTCCTAATGTGCAGATTTTTTACCAAATTTTTTGCAAAAATGTTTTAAAGTGAAAATAAAGATGGTCAGTTACTAGATCATGTTATAAGCTTTCAAAATATATGTCATTTATGTTCTTCTGATTAACGGTGTGTGTGGTATCATGTTTCATGCGACGCCATTTTTTGGCTAATTAGCGGGCGGCCATATTGGATAATTAGTGTAATTAATGAGTAACCTAAAAATTTTTTTTAGATTTTGATTTTTATCACTGTGCCCCTTAAAAAAATGTTTTTGCTGAGTCTGTACCTTGTAAAATAAAAAAAAATGCTTTAAAGGGGAATGACCACCTTAAATGATTGAAGTTTAGGCTTTGAATTGGCGAATTTGATCCTATGTTTGGAAGGAAGTTATCTTTCTTGTGCCTAATTAAGCGAATTGCCTTGCCACGGAATTCCTTATGGGCATCACAAGAAAACTATTTTAATCTGTGTGCAAATTTACGTATATTGATATTTAAATTTACGTACACAACAGCAGTTAGGTCTCATTACCGATTGCCCATTCATGGCGCAGGCACAAGAAACGATGGTAAGTTTTTTTTTTATGAATTTTACTATAAATTTCTGACCACATTTTAGACAATATGGGTGTAACAATGCTGCCTTAGGAACGTTGTTTACAACTGTAGGTTGTCACTGAATAATATTGGCTGCAAAACATTGTTGAAGTGTTTTCAATAAAAAGTGTAAATTTAAGGTGATGATTTCAATGTATAAGCATTTACATGTCAAACAATCCACAGCCTTTCCCGAATTGATGTGGGCAGACTTGAACAAGGTTGTGGTGGTGGTGCCAATAGCAATGTTTTCATATCTGTAGCCAGGCTCAACATTACCGTGAATACTATAACACTACACGAACGTCGCATGCGAGTTAGTACAGACTATAGCGTGACAAAATATTGGAAATAACAATGCAGCATTTTGTTTCTTGTATGATTTCATTGCGTATTTCCTCACTATATATTGGGTACATAATAAAAAATTTAGGAAGTTTTTCGTGTGTGCGGTTATACACTCAACAAAATACCCAAATTAAAGCATTAAACAGCATGATATTGTTTCATCCGAAACCTCAGTGCAATTTGCATATTTTTCAAATATTTTTGAACAAACGATTTTTAGTGTTAGAGATGTTGCAGATGACATTATTTCATGACAATTAAATTTTCATTATGTTGCACTTAAAGAACTTTTGGAGCAGTATTTTAGTGTTTTGTACTTTAATTTGTGTTTACAATTTGTTGATGAAATATTAATTTTTAGTTTGAATTTTTTGCATAATGTTTTGATGTTGAATCAGTTATTTATGTTTTGAGTGAAAAAATTTTTTGAAATAATTTGTATGGTCGTTTCTTCAGAGGAAAACTGCTTTACAATTCTGAAAATATATTATAATGGCGACTTAATTCAGAATTTAGTGTAAACTTCACAGGGCTATATTTTTCGATATGTACTAAAACCCGAAATTAAACTACAGAAACGGATAGGATGCAATAAGATAGTATTTATTATGTATACCAAAGTATATTTAACAATTAGATTACGAGCTCGAGATCTCTTTTGTGATCTATCATTATATAGAAATCGATCGCGAGTAATTTAGAATCAGAGATCAAACATGACATATTCAACAAGGAAATTGATTTTTAAACATTTCTTTTAAAAAAAAATCACGACGAAAATTATTCATTCGCGACACGCTATTTATTGATGAATAGATGGCGAGTGGCCAATTGGAATTGCCCCAGCGGGTTATAGATCATTACAAGCAAACTATTGTCTGGAGGTTTTTTATATTGACGTATCTTAATAATTAAATTTACGCAGTTAGGTGACATTAGCAATTAGTCATTCAATTTAAACGTTACGTTAAACAATATTAAATGATTAATATTCATCGCGCAAGCACACTAACATAAGATAAAATAATATAATTTAACATAACATATTTATTAAGTTGTACTCAGCATTTTCAGATCGAAGAAAAAAGTTGCAATAATTTATCACAATCACAATTGAAATTAAGTATTAATGTGAAGCAACTATTTGTTTTTTAAATTTTTTAAAGATATTAAAGATTAACAATACTGTGAACACTATAAGGCGTCCGCACGAGCGTTGCACGCGACCATCGGGTGACAAAATACATATTGGAATGAACAACAATGCATTGATGAGAAGATTGATTTAAAAACGACTGATTTATGGACAGCCTGTGATTAAATGGCAGTTTAGAATGGTACTTCACCTTACACTTATACAATAAAATTAAGCAAAATTTCCCATCTAGATCTGTTCTGAAGCACCGTTACCAAAAATTGGACTCAATAACATCAGCTCTCATTCACTATTAAATCACGAAATCACTTCAGTGACCCAAAGCATTTTGCTTCTTGCCTTAATTCATGCGTATTTGCTCACTATATAGGTAAATAATCCAACTTAAAAATTCAGAAATTTTTTTAAAATATTCTCGTACGTGCGTGCATACACTCATGAAAATGGCCAAATTATAACAGCATGCTATTGCATTCATAACATTTCGACACACAAGGTTTCTCCTGAAACCTTCAATTGGCATATTTTTCAAATATTTTTGAACAAACGATTTTTAGTGCTGGAGGTGTTGTGGCTATTTATTATGTTATACTTAAGGAACTTTTGAATTGTATTTTATTGTTTTTGTACTTTAACAATTTTTGTTTACAATTTGTTGATGATGAGTTGTTCTTCTGAAACTTTCTCTTCTGTTTTTGGTTATTATATTTTTGTTTTTATTATTCAAGGATTACCACCTCAAGAAGTTTTAAAATAACTTATTTTGCAACGTTTCGAGTAGTTTAACTACGAACACTGACGTATACAACAATTGAACGACCTTTTGTCATGAGTCAATTTTGAATTAAACCACACGTGCACATGCATTTACATTATTTTTATCAAATTGTTTGTCTAATATTGGTCTCCACGTTATCAGTGATTCAAAACTGTGCAATACTTTCTTTTTGTTATGAAATCTTCTAAGTGACTCAATTCCTTCCCTGACTTTCCTTTGTCTTAATCTGTTTTCAACCCCTATAACTCGTGTGTTTTCCCAGTCTATTCCTTCCTTACAGTCCACAGCTATGTCTCGCTAAACCTCCATCTTCTTTCCCCATTCGTTCTAAAGATATACTTTGATAGTATATACTTTGATAGCTTTTTTATAGTTTGCTAAGGGTTTTTTGAAAGAACGAGGTCAACATATAAAAATATACATAACTTGTTTCACTTCATCGTTTCAGTCGTTTCATTACGGTGGTTTTGTTTCGCCTTTTCGTGTTTTAGTATATGCCTGAAATTGATACCAGACCCCGGACACCGCAATCACTCTAAGTTATGCAGTGTGTTCGAACTCTTTTAAGTTCAAATTAACTATAGCGTACTGTAGTAATTTGACAGCTCTAATTGCTTTGACCGAATGGTTCCGTAAGAACACAAGGTCTTGCATTCATGGGACAAAACTGTGTGAAAGCACATGTGAGTTGTGTCTTAATTTGCGCTGGTTAATATGACGAGAGATTAAAGCTATCAATTACTGCTACAATACGTTACATCCCATTTGAATTTGAAAGGTTCGTTCTTTCCGTCGTTTCGTTTCGAAGTTTCTGGTTTTACCACATACCGATGGTGCTTTGTCTATATTAAACTGGAATAACTAAAATAGTGTTTCGTTCTTCGAGTTAAGCCCTTTTTTGATAAAGGAAGGACACAAGGGCGTGGTGAAGGGCAAACTCGAATATGGATACGGACACGTCTCATTAATACAAGTGTTATCACACTGAAGGGATCACCGTGTTTAAGTAAAATTATATCTAACTATCTATAAGGAGACGGTTGACAAGAGCAAGCGTAATTTATGTGTATTTACATGTGATGTTTGCAAATAGATATTCAGGGTAATTGTGAGGCTTTACAGTATACTGTACCTATATAGTTTATGCGTTGCTCATGTCAACTAGTTCATTAATTTTCTCAACTATCCCCGGCTTGAATTTCAACATGTTTAAGATTTCCACTCGAATTAACACACAGTTACCCTATAGATATCATTCAAGATCGAGTGAAGTGCCACAAAATCATAAGATCATCTATAGTTCATTCTCAGCAGGGGTTCTCATGCATGCTTAACGTCAAGTTCCAAAGTGAGTGAGGAGATTTGCCTGATTTGCCCTCACTGACACCATCAAGGTTGGGCTTTTATCACATTCATCTTATGTAGATGTTTTCAAGAAGTGATTCGTGTGCGTTTACAAAGACCAACATAGAAGACGCGTTTGGACCAGAGGTGTCGTTGTTCTTGCACTGTCACTTGCGTGGTTATGACAAGAACGGCGAAGGGGAATATCCAGATCAAGGTATGTGTATAGTAGCTCGCGTTTTAAGAAAACAAACAAACAAACGGCCGAGCAAACAAACAAGCAACTAAACAATCGGATGAAAAATACGATCCTGCTCAGCGACTGGGACTTCCGATCTCCAGCATGCCAACTATAACTATAATATATATAGCTTTGGACTATAAATCATTCTCTCTTGCTAATCGTATTTGTCGGGTTTTTAGATTACTACGACAAATATGGTGCTCCAGCAATCAGAGAGGACTCTTGGGAGGAGGGATATCATGTTATCGAGAAAAAGCTAGCCGAGTACTACAACCATGTCAAGGACAATGGGCTTGATTTTCCCCTTATCGCAGGAATGGCGGGAGGGGTACATCTCTATAAACCATTGCATGGTCGCAAAGGAGACGAACCCTGGAATATAACCGGCTGGATCCCGCGACAAAAGCGCTGGCTCAGCCAAGGAGAATTCTATACCAACAGGTTGACTTACTTCTCTCAAATGTATTTCCCGGTTAAGCAGACTGATTTTCACTTTCAGTCTCGCTTTATGGCCATTTTTCACTTCAATTGTATCATATACCGAAACGTATCAAGCAAAATTTTAAATTTAAAAATTTCGCCGTCCGCTTCCTTTTTGCAAAATGGATTTTTGGCCTTAGCCTTATCTTAGCACGCCGGACTCGTACAGCTAATATTTGTTTTGATTATATTCAGAAAATTTCTGGGAATTCGAGGCAATGAGATTCAGAATAATCTCTGGGACTATCATCCCCATGACGAAGGGGATCACGTCACTCCCGACGAACTGGAGTACAGCCAATTGGAGCCGAATGACAGATATCGAGGGGGATATTGGTTTCATCGTCAACCCTTCGGTCGCTACCTGCATATCATTGCTCTCAAATCAGTTGACCCTGAGGTACATACACAAAAATCTAACAATTTCTAAAGAGCTATTTATCTGGATGTAATAAAGTAACCCTACCAGCCTAACCCAACACTGCGGTCAAACGTTACACGCATGCGCGAAAAACAAAGGCAAATTGAATACAAAGGAGTGAAAAGCTAAGAAAAGCGAAGAATACAAGACAACGGCTGAACATATAAGGTAGCGAAATTTTGAGTATGTTCCTTATGTTAAAAGAAAGTTTTTCTGAGTTTACCCCCTCGTAATTTTATTTACCCTTTTTTCTGGAGCTTCATAAACGTGCCGACGGCGATACTCCTGCTAAATATCCTTACTGCTGAGCCCGAAGGGCGAGTAATGATTGTCGTGCTACGCGCCCCCTCTTTAGCTAAATTTGGTGAGGTAGATACAGTCGCAGTGAGTGAGAATAGTTTTAATATAGCAAAACAGTACGCTTAGCCAAAGCCTGAAAGTCGTCGGGCGCAAAAGGCGGCAATATTATAAGACCTTTGTTTGGCCGTGTGAAATTAACGAAAGTACTGGAACCGATCTGCTTCAAGGTATCTGAAATAGCCTTCACCCTTCTGCTTCTTCGCCGGACAACTCGCGCATGCGCAAACGTTTGACCGCGGTGTTGTCTAACCCTACGAGCCGCGGAGCTGGCAAGATACTCTTAGAGGGGCAAAAATCAGCACTGAGTAGTGAGGGGAAAATAATTAACACTTATTGACTGAGACCGAGGAAAACAGTATATATTACCTTTTACCTGACATGGCTCCGTGAGGCTCTGTGGATTTGTTATTTACCGGTGAATAAAAGTAATGTCCACCGCTTAGCTACGTTGCCAGGGAGACAGTAGAATTTCTCCACTATCACGTGATACGTTTTTAACCAATAAGAAACAGGAATAAATGAACTTTGACATTCAGTATATAATAATGTTATTTATTGACTAGTTTTTTGTTCTTGGACGCATAATACTAATATTACGCCTACTACACACTAGGAAATATTCAAGAAAAATTGTTTTTTTTAAAAACATTGTCCCTCCCCTCCCACTTGTGGACGCCACTATCTACCCGGCGGGTCACCGGTTAGGGCCGTAAGGGAGAATACAGATATACTGTAATTACGTACCCTATTTAAATAAAGTGTACATACATACATACATACATACATACATACATACATACATACATACATACATACATACATACATACATACCGTGGCAAGCTAGTCACAACTAAATAATGTGAAATAAGATAACCTTACTCCTAAAGCTATGCATGTTGCGTGATGGAATAACACTACACGCAGTATTCATAATCGATAGATCGCCACGGCGTCTGTATTAGAATAACGCTGAAACGTGAGGTTCTTTAACGTTTGCTGGCCTAGACTTTTATCTTCAGTAAGATTATCCAAATGACCCTGATACAGTAATGACAATTGATAGAGGTTTGTGTTGTCACACTTGTTCTAACAGACGTTAGGACAACGTTAATCTTGTATAAAGTCGTTATTGTAATTACTGTCATAGTTAACTCTCTGCTTAATATTAGTCATACCCCTTATTTCAAGCGAACTTGCTGTTAGCAACTTGTAACAAGCTTGATGTTGCAATGATGACAACCAAAGTGTATCTATATATTGTTGCATCATTATTGCAGTAACATGTCTGACAATCTTGTCAGAATCTATAATTTGTTAGTAGAATCATACTAGCATACTAATGCAAATGCTGTAACAACTCCACTCGCTATACTTATTCCTCGATTTGTTACTCTACTCGTTATCGATTCCTTTCTACTTGTTTTGTGAGTAGCCAAACAACAATTTTCCTGGCGTATTTTTTTCAATTCAAGGACAATATGTAGTATTATTTTTAACAAAATGGTTTATGGATCAATTATTTATCTTAGATCATACTAAAACAGTTAGATTACTCGCTTCAATTTCTATTACCTATCACCGCAGCTATCAACTATCACCGCATAGAAATCTTGAGCTCGTAATCTAATTGTTAATTAACAGCATGGTCCAAACATTTTGAGAACTTAAAACAAGCAATGCGAAAACAGCTTAGTCAAACGTGCACAATTATGAAATTTGGCTGAGAATCTCTTTAACAAAAAATGTTTATTACCGACTTACTTTCCGCATAGTATATTCATCTGACATCGGCGGCTTTTAAATTGGTTTCGAAATGTCGTCATCTTTTGATAAAAATGATTTTTCTTGACAGACTAAAGAATGTCAACGGTACAACTACATTGTCCATCCCCTGGCTTACAGGTCATCAATCGATACTATCCCAGACAACAGCGTTGATGCGATGCAATGGTGTATTATTAACATGCCCGAAGAACAACATTTCGGTGAAGGGGAGCCATGGGGTGACAAATGTCATGGCTTGGAAATATTCAATGATTTCACGTACGTTACTGTATTCATTTTCGGACTGTACATTGCCGTATTAGAGAGGTGACATTATATCATTTGAAAGGTGTCGCAATTAGTGAGGATGTTCAATCAGAGAGTGTTTTAGTGAGATACCTAATTACCTATGTTAGAGATATAAGAAAAAACGTAATCCGAATACATTTTTTAATGTCATCTTATAAACTCGAGATATATAAGCTATTTAAATAGATTGTAGTGATGATCTTTCGACTCTATCATTTACATTGACTCTCACATAATTTACGTCATTATTGTTCTATTTGAAAACTCATAACTTGTGTTTACAGGATGACAGCCTTATTGGGGGTATATATAACAACGTTTTCCTTGTATTTCGTAAAGTTTTATGCATGCTGCTGAAAAATGTTGGAACAGATGTGTGAATCAGAGAGATGTCTGTATTAGGAAAGTGTTTGAATTAGTGAGATGCTGGTATTAGATGCGAGTCTGTATTAAAGCGATGTTTGTGTACGTTAGAGAGAGATGTTCAGCGAGGTAGAGAAATGTTTGAATTGGAGAGACGTCTGTATTAGAAAGGTGTCTAAATTAGAAAGATGCATGTATTTGAGATATGGCTGTGTAAGAGCGGTGTTTGCATTAGAGAGATGTCTGTATTAGAGTCACAAGTGATGTGTTGATGTCGAAACGCGGCTTCATGTTCAGTACTTGACGGATTAGCAACTTTAGATCACCTCTAATAAAGCACTAGACTTAGTAGAAACGTTGTGCCATCAATGCATTTGAAGTGATCACATCACCCATTGTAGACTAGGCTGCAGTGTTGGATATTTAGTGATTGCTCTTCCACCAGGCTTTCGGTGCAATGAAATATTTGCTTTTTGATTAAGGTTTTTCCATTCTTACCAACCAATTGAAGAAGACGGACCAAACAATGGTGAATTAGGCACGGATAAGTGCAACCGCAGAATCAATGGAGACGATACGTATTACTACATTTTTGACACCTACCCTCTTGAGTACGGAGAATTTTTGCTTGACTCTGCTTTGGCCAGGGGAGTATACTTTCACACCATGGCAGCAAATGACGCTTTCTTTGAACGGAATAGTACGTGCCATTATTCTTGAATTAAAGAATAAAACAAACTGCAAATAAAACTTTTATCTTGAACTCGAGATTTAAAAAAAGTTTGTTAATTGAACAGTTAGCAATACTTTTGAGGAATTTAAAATGAAAACTGAGTGTCGTGTTTTTTTTTAATTATTTCAAAATACGCATATCGAGAATGTTGTGTTTTTACTCCGTGCACGCCAAGTCCCTCCTTCGCCCTCCAACACACAAGCTTAGGTTTAAAACAGACATGTATGTCTCAAAAGCTTTCTGGCTGCCTGTCCGCGTTGCCTTTATTCAGAAAACCCAGGATACGGTCGAGGTTGATTTCAAAGGTTTTTTAGTTCAAATCATTATAATAAATCCGAAAGATTACTGCTGAACTTTGTCCCCTCTTGGTTTCTCTTAAATGTTCAATTCAAGATTGAAGTCCTATTCACAATATATATTATATTTTATTTGATTATACTCTTACACTAGCTTTAATTAGGAGAAATTAATAATATACTCTGTGTTTCAAATGAAGTTACTGAATTATCACTTTTTTAATTACGAAAATATAAGACCTTCCAAAAAATGCAAACAGCTGGGAAGTGTATTAGATTGATGTCACTCCAATGCAAACCCTGTATGGTATAATTGAGCCATAATTTTGTGCAAATGTTTTATTGCAGTGAAAGACATTAAATGTTCGGATCCAAAGGGTTGTCTTTACGAGTACAACAAGAGATGTAGAGTAAAGGAAGATCCCAGAGTTGGTGTAAGGAAAGCTGATCCCTCCAAGCAAAAAAAAACAGGTATATAAGATGCAAGCAGACCTCCTAAGCTGAGAACTAAGACAATTCCGAATATATAACGAGTTATAGTTTTGGTTTGCGAAATAGAAAACAGTGATCACTGACATACATATAAAGCCTCTGATATAGAGCGAAGCGTATACAGTATTTCAATTAAAGTTGTCTTTCGAAAAGCGTAAACTGTGAACCATGAACGCGCAAGAGATGCGAATTATTGTTTATTGTGGACCTGATACCGATACTCAGGGTATTATCTTTATACAAAGGAAGATTGGATCTAAATTAATAAGTTTATAGAATCTCTAAATCTAAAAACAACACCCTACAGGAAGAAAAATAAAGAGAAAAACTTTGTTAGATAGAATTTGAAAAAATATTTAGTTCACAGTGGCGGATCCAGGGTAAGTCAAAATAAATTATAGCAGCTCAATTTTAAATTCAAAATAACTTTATAACAATGTCATAGGCTATGAATTTCAAAAGAATAAAATCTAACCAATGAAGTTGCTTTGAAGGTATTTAAAAATGTAAATATATCCTAGAATGAGCTGTGGTAATTTATTTTGACTTACGCTAGATCCGCCACTGTTAGTTCATAAGCCTGAAAACAATACAACGAAACTCTTATTAAAATTCACCTCATGGGTGTACCTCACAGTGCATTCAAAACAGGTTGCCTGATATGAATTATAAATTTTTGAAACTGAGCGCGCAAGGTACAATGGGTACTTGCTTAATTACAACAGTAGCTCAACAAATTTAATTCTAACATGGAGTGTGTTGTAGGGTGTTTTACTGCTATTTTCTTGTTTAAAACATAAAATACATCTTGTCGATCGATAAATTATGTATGTATTCGCCTTTATAGAGGAAGACATAAACGCAGAAAAGAAAATCAAGGAAATCGCTGATTTCTTGGAAACTTTACCGTACAAGGAAAGAACAGTTTTTGGTTTTGTCACCTTCTTCGACCCTCGACGCTGTATCAAGGACGCAGTTTTCACAAATGATTTGGGCATTCCATACATGGGTATAGACGCAGCAGAAAAAGTCGTGATGGACTACTTGTTAAAGGGAAGATATTACGCCGACACAGGTACAATACTTAAACATTCAATAATTGTGGAACCTTCCTCAGAGATATGAAAAATTAGAATCATATTAATTTGACACTGGAGAGAACAACGAAAAATTCGTTGTCTTGAGCGGGATTCGAACTCGCATTTTTGGGTTTCTAGGCCGTCCTCAAAGACAAGCGTTAAGTCGTTACGAAAATATTTCGTGCACTTAAATTGAATTTACCAGTCCCAGTTGGCTCGATAGCTCAATTGGTTGAGAGGTGGTTTAGAAATCCAAAAATGCGAGTTCGAATCCCGCTCTAGACAACGAATTTTTCGTTGTTCTCTTCAGTGCCAGATTAATATGAATCTAGTTTTTCAATAATTGTTGGGTTTTTGTATGTATTCATGACGGCATTAATTAACAATCAAACGCTTTGGTGAAGTTGTTCTTTGCTAACACTAGAACATCTGATCATAATTATTTGGAAGAACATTTCACAATTTTATACAGTACTAGTTGGTTTAAGATGTAGAATTAAACGAAGATGACCAGCTGTTGCTGTACTGCATGCTAAATTTTGGGGAAGACAATTAACAATTTTAGTCTCAAGAACTGACTTAGAACTGACGGGTTTAACTTTAACTGATACACGAGATTATCCTAGGAATTTGGGAATTATTCGTTAATGATGGTCACTCTTTGCCATACACAATATCCTATCAGTCAAATGCCGATGAAATATGCCACGATATTGGTGAAAATACGCAGCTCGTGTTTACCTTCCTTCCAGTCGTGGAAAAAAACGACGATCTGGTTTGGAGGTGAGAAGTAAATTATATACTGTAAAGTATCATGTTTCGCCACTGGCATTCTATTAATGCACGTTGGTTAGTTACATTACGTCATTGTTGAATCTCTGTCTATAGTATACACCAACAACTTTTTGACTCACACAGTGCAATTTTTCTTGCAACTTGCAAGGCAATTCTACTCTTGGGGAATGTAAAACTGACAAATACATGTTACCATCTCAGTTTGCTAATATATTCTTAACATACCAAACGTTTGTCACAAATTTACATCTCTTAAGAGTAGAATTGCGTTGCAAGTTGCAAGAAAAATTACATCGTGTGACGGGGACTTAACACACGTTCAGGGCTGCAGCTAGAACGTTAATAGTGAGTGTTTTCTTCAATAAATTTTAAAAGAAACTAGTCGTGCAGAACGTGAACATATAAATAAACACGCACCCTCCCCCCCCCTTAACATTTTAGCTAAGGCCATGCATACATAAGCTCAACCGCTTTAAAAACATGACTAAACAACGCGAGTGCTAAAAAATGGGATAATTTGTCTAAGCTCACTTGTTTTTCTGGTATATTTTAACAAAAAAGGTTTCTTCACGTCACGATCGGAAAATCATGTTGAATTGATTTTGTCCAAAAAATTTTGATTGTAACGTGCTTTAGCAAACTGGCTTTTGTCGGAATTTATACATACTCAACACACTGCAGTCATAATACACACTCAACACACTGCAGTCAACAGGGCCGCTCAGAGAAAGAGGCAAAAGGGGCAATTTGCCCCGGACCTCAGACTTAAGAGTGGAATATGTCTATATATAGGGAATCTCCAAAGTTGATTTTTGCCGCTGGACCCCTAAATTTCTCTGAGCGGCTCTGACAGTCAATAATAATAAAAAAAGCTGATTGGTTTTTCTCGATTATGACGTTTGACGTCAAATATTTTGCATTTCACCCATGCGAAAAATGATTTTGATCGAGTAGCTTTAAACTTTTCAACCCCAAAACAACCTATAATTTAAGAAAATTATCAAAGGTCTTTTTTTGTCCATTTCTTTCAGGAGTCGGGTTGTTTTTGTTGCTTGCAGTGGGCAAATTTATGCTCTGTGTAAATATTACTTATCGATCAAAAAGTCACTAGTTCTAGACACTTATTTAAAATGACGTATATAGTGAACAACCAACTGAGTAGAGCTACCAGTGGTTTCATTCACTACTCTGGCTATTCTAAAGTGAATACAAAACCCAATTAAAATGCATTCAAATGCAAGTGTGTCAGAGGGTGTGTGTGAAAATTTTTTGTCGCTAGGTACACTATTATGGTTGACGTTCTTGATCCAACAACGAATAAGGTCACCGGAGTAGAAACCACTCACGGCTACTTTAAGTTGGATCAGGACTCGAAAACAACTCTTGATCTGAGAAGTTATGAAAAGTCTCGAGTAAAATGGCTGTACTTTACTGCTATCAAACCTCAGTACCCTCAGCGTAGAACATGGCTTCATGCCATCCGGGGACCCGCATTTGGCACACCTCGACTCAATGGTAAGCTTAAAACTTTATGGTGCAAGCCGTATTGGGATAACCCCCTCCCCAGAACAAAAATTTAGTTAAGTGCTTGTTTGCAGGCACAAGATCGGGATAGATAAGTAGTTTAGTTAAGCACGTTGTGTTGATTTTTACGGAGGACATCCAAATTACAAATAGACCGCATTCAAAAGAATGGAAATATTTTGCATTCCTTATCAACAGACTTTCAATCGAGTGTTCATTTAACGAAATCAAAAAGGAATAGAAACATCCTTGATATGAAGGGAATTTCATGATTATTTAATGAAATGCTTCTTGTTGTTATGAAATATTTTTATATGTAATTCCGTTTCTAGCCAGGATACCGCCTCTCAAACACAGAATCGAAACAACAGTTAGAACAGGGAACACAGTGACTCCCAATACAGTAATAACCCCTACAGAAGCAAAAAATCTCGAAAGCCTAGATTTTGGGTTTGGGCCAACTAGTAATGTACGTGACCTCTATGTCTATTCCATGCAAGTATGCCCACATCAACAAGATCTTATAACTGAGCCAGTCAACGACAAGATTAAAGAGTCTTCCGACTACATTCCACCAAGAATCTTACAAAATGTACATGGCTATTTCAACCTGAGACCCGACCACCCAACCAGATTGAATCTGTCGGCCTCATGGGATAGTGAGACTGTAAGTTTATTTCAAATATGTATAGCAATTGTAGATGAATAAATTAATCATCGAGCACTGTTTGCCAGTGTCAGTATTATAATAGAGAGTAATAGTAATTCTTTGCCGAATAAGGAGTTCCTTTACCTGAGAAATACAAGTGTATCTTCAACGTTTCGAGAAAAGTTTTGTTGAAACGTTGAAGATTTTCATTAGACGAGAAATATTTAAATGGCTCAGTCACAAATAAACTGTTACAATGTCTTCTTCAATATTCTTTCTAGGTTCAAGGTCCAGTTCTGTTTTACATTGTTGATGGTGAAACAGGTGTACCAAGGGCTTTTGGTACCTCAGACAAATTCTGTTTGTTTGGAGATCAAAAACGACAACAGAACGGTGGGCGATCACGACGTCAACCTCCCCGAAGACGTAAACAGTTGAATGTTGTACTTTGATATGTGTTGTATACATAGTTTTGATTTACGAAAAATAGTTATGCTAGGAATCTAGATGAACTACGAAGAATTGTACTACAAGTAATTAGGTATGATAACCAAACGTAGAAGTGTTTAATAAATCTTGATATTCCATTTGTTTAAGCATTGTATTTTTGTGCATGTTTATTAGGCACACAAGGGATTATCTTGCGATAATTGATTGAGCATTCTATTACCCAACTCAGCACACAAGGGATTAAGGGGAAGGCTTTCTGACCTACGATTTTGCTATAATTAAAAAATGTACTTAATTATCGAAAGAAAACATTATTTATACCATACATGTAAAGATTTACGCTAGGTAAACGAGCGAGTGAAATAAAAATCGTATTTTCATTGTTGAGAAGCGAATAAGCATTTTCACCAGTCAAAAATTATCGTATCAGCATTTTGATTGGCTATACGGTTTTTCTCACTAGTGAAGAAAATCGTGTTGTCATTTTGCTCACAACATGGCCGCCGTGTTGGGGGAATGTGCGAAAGAGTTATTTGGCTTTTATGTCAAAAAGAAGAAGAGTTCCTCGAGTAAAGAAGAACAGCTTCGACTCACTATTTAGGCCAAATAACGAAGAAATAACAGTATGAATCTGTTTTGAGGGTTCTCATATATATATATATATCATTGGAGGGTTCTTATATATATATATATATATATATATATATATATATATATATATATATATATATATATATATATATATATATATATATATATATATATATATATACTGTATATATATACTGTATATATATATATATATATATATATATATATATATATATATATATATATATATATATATATATATATATATATATATATATATAATAACAATAACAATAACTTTTGAAAGTATTCAAGACTGAAGAGTGCTCGATATTAGTTTTAATAGAGCAATTCAAATAGTTTATTTAAAACAATTAGTTACAAATTTCGCTACACAGTGTTTCACGCCAGAAGGCGATCATCAGGCGAATGAATACTCGTATACTATATCGTTAGACGGTTTGTGTGACTGACTGCCTGACTGCTAGGGTTGTTTACAAAGCAGAAATTACACCTACAGACACTCAAGAATCGAAGGTTTACATCGGTATCACGGCAGGCCCATTTAAAGAGCGGTATAACAACCACAAAAAATCGTTGACGAACGCAAAGTACGCAAAAGAAACAGAGCTGTCGAAGTACGCCTGGAACTTGAGAGAGAACGGTAGATCATTCAGCATTAAATGGTCTATTATCAAACGTGTCCCTGCATACACTGCCGGCGGAAGATCATGCGACCTATGCTTAGAAGAAAAGATTTTTATCCTGAAATCGAATAAGGACAAAACGTTGAACAAGACTTCAAGCGCGCGCTCGCTCGTGCAAATACATAATTCAAATTTAAATTGTTAGCGCAAGCGATATGACGAGCGTCATCACACAAACCGTCTAACGATATAGTATACGAGTATTCATTCGCCTGATGATCGCCTTCTGGCGTGAAACACTGTGTAGCGAAATTTGTAACTAATTGTTTTAAATAAACTATATATATATATATATATATATATATATATATATATATATATATATATATATATATATATATATATATATATATATATATATATATATATATATATATATATATATATATATATATATATTATATATATATATATATATATATGGCATAAACAAATACTGTATGGTTGCGCTGGTTTGTACAATTTTTAGTATGTACTTGTTGTGAAAGATTGCTAAACTCACTCATTCGCTGCGCTCACTCGCTTAGACGCTCTCTTGGTTCGCTGCGCTTTAACTTAGCAATCTCACAATTCGTGCATAAAATCGTACGCACTCGCCAACCATCGGCAGTAATCTCTATACCGTAGATAGTTAAATGCCAAGTGGATTTTTGTAAGGTTTAATTAATTATTATTTGTAAACACCTGGAAATTTATACTAAAACAATTAGTCGCCTCAGGATCGGTGATTACAAGCCTATGCTCCCGTCGACTTCGGCTCAGTGAATATAGGCTTGTAATCACCTAGCCTTCGGCGACTAATTGTTAAATAGCTCTCCAACCCACCCAATTGATCGAGTTTGCTACGCCACTGTTATCAGAGCACTTGCTTTATTTCCGAATCTCACCTCTCCACTGCTCGAGGTCAATCTTCGGAATAGCGCTGCACGCTACTTGTCGAACACCGTTTTCCAGTGCATGGAAAACATTTTCTTGCAACCACAGTCTTTTGCCACTTTTTAAATTGTCACATATGATACGACTTAATGTAATCTTTCTTATTTCTTTTAGCTGAGATTTCGTGAAAACCTTTCCCCTCCTATAAAAGAATCTATCTCCATCTCTGAGACGAGAAAACTGTTCTTTAATCAAACACGAGAATGTGGGGCCAAGTTGCGAACCTGGCGAAGGTGTTTCTGCAACTCCTGCCACAAACAGATCCGCGATCGTTGGATCATCATTGTATAATTCAGCTAAGATCTTTCTATTCTCAGACGAGATTTCGTTCGCCGTGTCATCGAATGTTCTGGCATCAGTGAGTTTACAATATCTCCTGAAGTCATTGTATCCAGGCAAACCGTGGTCTCTTCCTCTTTGAATATTTAAAGCAATCAAGTTTAGTCCCGGTGAGTGTTTGCGTTCAAACAAATGATGCATGATGCCAGTCGAAAAACTACGGTCGACTTTTTCTGCTCCAAACACACACAGACCAAGTAACAAAGAATCTATTCCATGTCGGTTGATGTATGTATTATTGAAAAACACGTGTTTTAGCGGTATCGGTGCCCCTACTTTCTGAAAATTTTCATCTAAAAGATCAAAAGATGGCCGAATGGTGCTGTGTCCGAATCTATAAGCTGCAGCAGCAACTGAATTGATGACCCCAGGATTGACCCAATATTTGTATCCAGTATATCGTGGTATAGGGTAAACACCAAGTAATTCAGGAAGATAATCTTCATATGTAATTTTCTGTAATATTCCACCAACAATCTTTCTTGTTTCTTCAAAAACGGTGTTTCCACTCCAGTGTGGGTTGATTTGGTTTAATTTTTTTGCGATACGGTTATGTTCTCTAACAAATAATGTATGCAAACTAGCTAATGCCATCTGCTCACTTGATCTGATATCTCCAGCTAAGAAGCAACCACCTGTTTCATGACACAGGCCATTCGGAAACATTATTTCTGAGGTGTCCAGCGGCATTAGGTCTCCATGCGGAAACTGACGAACTTTCAAAAGGCCTTTGTTGGCTGCAAGAAGAAAATAGAATATATACTTGGTGCAAAATCTTCAATGTTATAATATGCGATCGCTGTTTTTTCAGTCACTATAAATTTAACTGGTTTTTTTTGTCTGAAGATCCAGATCATTTAAGATGTAGTAACTGTGACACATCAAAAAAGTCGGACATTGTCATATTATGAAGAGGTTCATAAACTGAAGAAATAGGAAGGGTAAAAAGTAAAGAAACTGTATTAAACAGTACCTTAGAGCGGCTTTTACAAGAGTAAATGTGGATACATTTAATTAATAGCGTATTAAAATAAGATTTTTGCTAAGATGAACAACTCGTAGCTTTCAATAAGAGATTTTATATAAATTCACCTCAGAATCGTTAGATTATATATAAATTCACTTCAGAAATGTTAGACTTTCATGATGATAGGATAAAAGATTAACGAAGATTTATAATCTTCGTATTATATTTAAAAAGACTTACGTGAAAGATCTCTTAAGTTTTTTGCTAACTCCAATGTTGACCCATAGATTTGTGATCCATCAATAAAAGCTGTGTTTGCATTCAACTGATTTCTTGTTCCCAGTTTCAGCTTGTATGGATTACATACTGCAGCTGTCCTTGTGAAATGGATACATCTGGATGATTTATATGGCAGGATTGGGAAGCAAGGTGGATAGAATGCTTTTGAAAATTGGTGACAGCTAAAGAAGATGATAGAACGGCATAATGAAGTAAAAAACGGAATAACATTGGAAAGGAAAGAAAGTTTTATTGAGCTTTTAACTGTCTGTAGGACCAGACTAACAGTAATTTATGTCATGTTTGAATTATTACAAAAATTAGTATGCCTTGCAGAGGTGCGTGAAAATAGTTCTGCTAAATGAAGTGGATTTGCCATTCGCTTTTCTTCTGAAGAAATTTTAGGCCAAATTTTGTCCTGGTCACGCGACTATCGCGGCCCCAAAGCGATTAAATTCCTAATAAAAGTAAATTGTGATTTACCATTGATTTCAGAAGAAGTTAATGGCAATGCCTGCGTCTGTGTTCCTCAGCGTCGAGAGATTACCTGAACAAATCCCCTGTTGTGCATGAACAATTTTTTTACACGACCTTGTAAATTAGATGGCGTAAACCCATCAAATTTCCTAAAACTTCCTAATTTCCACAAAAATGTCTTTTACGTTGTTTTTGAGTTTTGCAACCGCTACGTATAATATATATTATTTGGTAAAAATAAAATAAAAGGTCGTATTAGGGTCAATCATTTTCGATCATTTCAGTTTTCTATTTTTTGTTTACCTTTGACGACGGCACCTATCAGCATCTTCGCTCTCTGGTGCCAAAGTAAAATCGTGATCTAAAAATTGCCCCCACTGCATGAAAAAATGCGAGTGGGTTTTTCCTTCTGGCAATGGCTGTTTTTGGGCAATCAAGAACTTCTTTGTAATCTCAATAGGGTGGGGTACGTCAGGAGCATTTGGTAAGTCAGGAGATCCTAAGGGATCTTTCATGCCATCAGGATCATAATATTTAGCTGGTAGAACTCGTATAAAGGCGATTGATGATGAACCATAGAGTGGACTCCTTATATTATTACATGTACCGTCTATAGAGCGATATTTCGCACGTCTTCTGCAAAATGAACGGTCGATATCTCTCCGCGGACATTGGGACAGAAAAAGCAACTTTCGAATGATCGTTGGGGAGAGTAAGTGTTCGACAGAAGCACTGACTATCACTGATGGATAACGCTCTACAATGAAAAGATGTGGAGACCATCAGTATCAATTTCAGGATGAAAAGTTGATTTAATACATTATCCCACAGCAAATAACAAACTCAAGTTTAATTTCTACATACTTTTAAAGTGAGCTTTAATTGCCCAAGCAAGTTGGGTACATGCGTTGTCTAGCCTTGCTTTCGCTGACGAGATCTTGGTAGAAAGTGAGTTGATTTTTGGCGATATCCAACGAACCACACGATAAAGACTATCTGCTGAAACAACTCTTGGCAAACGATTTACTTTTACCATGGTAGTAAGCCTCTTCTGCAGTGACTGTATGATCTCATCTCCAAAATAGAGAGGAAGGGCAATAATACGCACCCAGGTGTTATGTTGACATCGTCTGCACCACCGTAATCTGCAACGATTATTTGGAAGTGGTGTACTTGCTCCAACTCGAAATGTCGTTTCTTGTCTGCGTCCGGAAAAATATTTTGTCTTTTGGGAACGTCTGTAGCTGATTTCAATAGAACCATCGTTTTGGTCAATCTTAACAAAAGGATGATGAGAGAGGAGCCTGTAGGTGATACGTTTGCCAGATTTTGAACTTGCTTTGATCTTGCCTATTGTACCAAATGTACGGCCGTTTACAACAACAAAAGTGTAAGAATGTTTCAGGAACACAACATCTGTAACATAAAAGAAATAATAACTGAATTTTATCAAGTGTTTTAAAATCATTAGCTATAAAATCATCACCGTCAAACAGGAAAAGATATCTATTCTTTAATTATGTAACTAGAATATATACGTCACGATCCCATCGCAGATTATTTTAACCGACTTTAGGAACTTTTCCAAGTAAAAATATTATAACTTCTATAATTATTCATTTTACTACGGTATATTCCTGTATTCTCATTGGTTAAGAGTACGGATAATTGTGCGTATTTCGGCGCAGACAAAATAAATATGGTATTTGCATGTCCATACGGTGTCCGCGTACTTTTTCAGCGGTGTCTCACATGAATTTCAAAAATGCCGTTATTTTTTTTAAAAAGCAGAAAAAAAGTTAAAAAAACTAATTTGTTTTTATTTGTACTCGCATCACCGATTTTTTATGGGGGATGAATAATAAAAGAATTATTGAATTCGGCTTTCGCAGAATATCAGAATTATTCAGACCTCGGTCAGCGTTACTGCCTCAGCTTCGATTCGGCAGATAAAGCTGACCTCGGTCTGAATAATTCTGAGTATCCTGCTCAGCCTCATCCAATAATTCTTAATTATTTCAAACACTTTAAATTTCCTTCAGTTATACCGCCACCTTAATGCGCCTACAAAATTTGACATTTATTTGTGGCTAGGCTATACTTATGAAAAGATCAATCATGATCTAAAAATAGTTATTCATTTTTACTATCCTCCATGGCTGTGTATGAATAAGAGAACTGTTTCTAAGCAGCATTGCCTATATTTATGAGCGTCTGCTCTATTTTGCTCCGAGTATAAGGCTCATTTGTTCATTCTTGTTATGAGCACCGCATACTCATCGTTTCGCTCTCATTTGGCTTATTTGACTAAAAATTATTTACAATAGTACATGTCCCGTAGAATCATACCGATGTCTTCGAATTCCCTTATTATATATAGCCTACTGCTCCTGGTCTCTTCAAAACTGTTGTGCTTGTGAACATAGTGCTAAATTTGTAGATGGGCATTGTGGATAGTTCTCAGAGCAAAAAATGAGCATAGTGCTACACATAACAAAATGAGGAGCTGGGTATATAATGATCATATCGAACAGAAAAGTGCAACAAAAAAGAACAATATGCCAACGCTCATAGATGGCTTTTTTGTTCCAAACAACGCAATTGTGCAAAAACGGTGTGGGAGGAATGAAATGTAAATTGTGCGGGGGAATCAAGCATGAATTTATAAACGTTTGTCCTTTATTGGGACACTTTATGGAGCTGGAGCAGTCAGTTAATCAAAACGTCTTTGTGAGTTAGCAGTATGCAAGAGACTCTAGCTTACAGTATAACAGTGAATAAAAGCCTTCTATTTTCACTGTGACTAATCTTAACATACTAAATTTCATAAGACATCATGATGGCTTCGATAAACACCGCACTTGTAATAACTAAGGTTATAAAATCATAACATTGTTGACGTAATGCGGTTTTGAAGGGACCACCTGCACCCTCCATCGTGGACCTCTCCTTTCAAATGTCCACCAATTTTTATATTGCTTGAGTTAGTACTATCTTTATTTCCACAAAAAGTAAAAAGTTATGTAGAAGGGTTTGAAAAATATTACCATGCATTTATATAACCGACGCAATTACTGCTGACAATGCAGGTATGAATAAAGTACATTCTAAACTGGCACCCTTCGCTGCAATAAGTATTCAGGGAGGGTTAGCGATGCAGGGGGGCCACTGGGTGATTTCCCGGAAGGTCTCAGTTTTTGGGCCATTCTTAAGCCCGTTTTCTACTTTGATTGGTATCGTAGCGGAACGTATCGTATTTAAAGTGCATATATGAAAGAATTTTCATTTTTCACTAAATTTTTTCGAATGACGTATATCATTCTTTGATAGGATAAAAACTTCTAGTGATATTTAGCTTTAAACACGCCAAAAAATAGTTGTTTTTTTCAAATCAGGCGTGGAGAAAAGAAGCTGGGTACGAATTGTGGTTTGTGACGTGAATCAGGAACAGAAGTAATTTGAACTCTTGTCTATTCTGTAGTGTGTTGTATAAACAAGGCAAAAGTCGAGGTAAAAGGTAAAAAAATTCGAGGAAAATTTGTTTGATTTACAAGATTTATACTGATATGAGTAGTTTAAAGTTATACTCCGATGAAACCTTTTCATCTGCTGAATCAGAGTCGGATTATGTTGATGACTGTGAAGTTGAAGTGGAACACTTTGATGTAGACTCTACTTCACCATCGTCGCGAACGTCTTGCGAGTAATATCCTACAGAGAGTTTTCTCAACTTGTGTAAGGAGCTCTGGGCAGGCTTCGAATACTTTACCAACATGCGTGTACTAAACAATACAAACTAAATTGGTGGAAAATTCAGATGCATTGGCAGGTTTTGAAAAACAATTGACTCTGAATAATAATGAACTTGTGGAACTATTTTACAAATACAAATTGAAATAGACATCATACTGTTTTTGCACGTTTCTCCAAAACTAATTTAAAAAGTGACGACCAGGCAGGGGACGCATATTCAGTTCTGGATGTAATGAAGGAGACATAGACTTGTACAATATCTGATGAAAGAAGACTAGCGTTCTTTAACAAGCGCAATTCATTTAGACAAGAGTTTGCCTTTTTTTAAAATTATGAAACACCGAATCCGAATTCCTTTTTTAGCCACGGTACGTAAGTCATTTCTAGCATATATGCACACATGTCGCATTACGCATGTTCATTATGCAAGTTCTGGCCAGTGAATTGCATTCATTTTCTGGCCAATAGAAACTTTAAACTGGCTACTTAGCCATTATTCTGGCCAGTTAATTATACAAAAATAGGAAGCATGTCGCGCTGCTAAGCGGCCCTACTGTTTATTACCTATACTGCGACTGCAGTTAGCCTCTGTGTTGTTTTCTGAACACTCAGACAGAACAAATGATATGGACGCAACAGAATACGCTACGTTTCGCTACGGTGTGATTGAAGTTGAAAACGGGCTTCACGCAGTTCAAGGATTATATTCGTTTCCGTAACAGACTGATCACATAATATCTAAATACGAAGAGCATATAGTTCTATAACAATATCAAAGTTCCAATTTCCCCTTTTTCTTACCAATAATAATTTCGCCGGAAAAACAGTTAAAAAGCACAAGTTAGGGGGGGGGGGACTTAAGCGTGCAATCCCGAGCCCACTCACATTGCTACTCCACCCCTCACTACTTATAGAGTTCCATCGGAAGCTCAGCCAAATATTATATGATGAAATGCAAGATATGATTTCTCTGGGAGAAAATGTCCTCAACTGGTACAATTGGCCCAGCATGTCGTAATCGGGATATTTTATATGTTTTGTTGACGTTGGAGATTGAACTCCTTATAATAATTATATTAGTAACTTAGATGACGTAGTCGGTCACATGACCTTTAGGGCACAAACTTAATATATATATATAGGTGTTGTAATGTAAAAATTGATTTAGTATTGTCTGTGTGTTTAAATTATATGATCAAAAAGAGACGAGGTTTGTATGCTTTATAAAATGGCGCCCAACGTGGGGCACTATATCAAATAGATGTAGTGTTTTATCGAACTATGTACGAAACAATTCGAGCGATTTTCATCTAACTGTACGAAAGGTAACCGAGCGATATATATCATATCAGTGAATGAAAGTCTGCAGCGTTTACGTGCAATTCGTGGCGATCAACGAAATTACTGGTATACTAGGCGATGGCACGTATCGAAGATAGATAAGTATAACTACTTAAATTCTCTATTAGAAGGCCCAGCTGCGAGAGCAATTCAAGGTCTTGCACTTACCGAAGCGAACTACGATAACGCAATTGAGTTGTTACAAGCGAGGTTTGGAAAGCCACAACAAGTCATAAGCGCACATATGGACAAACTTCTGCGCCTTCCAAGTTGTGCTGGCGAAAAGTCGTCGTCGCTTCGGTATGTGTACGATAAAATAAGCGTACACGTTCGTGGTTTAGAAGCGCTAGGAGTATCATCTAAGGAATACGGCAGTTTATTGATTCCAATTTTAATGTCCAAATTGCTGAACGATTTGCGAATGAGAATTGCGAGAGAGTCGAAGGGTGAAGTGTGGAAAATCGACGAACTGATAGAAACTTTGCACGAACAGGAAACATGTTCTTCTTCAGACAGCGCGCGCCATAGCAACCAATGTAGACGGCTCGAACACGTCAGCAGTTCGAATACTATTTGACAGCGGCAGTCAAAGATCCTATATTACCGATGATTTAAGACGAAAATTGCGCCTTAACGCGATTAAAACGGAAACATTGCATTTAAACACTTTTGGCGATAACAAACACCAAAGAAAATCCTGTCAAGTATTTGATTTAGTTCTACGCGGCCTGCTAATGGTGAGACCCAGATTTCCGTCCGTAATTTCCCAGTTATTTGTTCACCCTTGCCAGCCAGTGTTGATACAGACTGGATTACCCACACATCCCTGAGTTAGATTTAGCCGATTTTGTTGAAGGTCAAGGGTCCCAGCACAACACCATCGATGTTCTAATTGGCTCTGATTACTATTGGAACTTTGTCACCGGAGAAACGGTCCGTGGAGATTCGGGTCCGGTAGCAATCAACAGCGTTTTCGGTTGGATGCTTTCTGGAAAGGCTGAATTAACCAAGAGCAGGGGAGCCAGAAGTGAAACCACGACACAGAATCTAGTTATTTCCAGCAATGAAGATTTCATTATGAGCGACAACAATCAGCGAGACGATCAATTGGTTGGAGTGTTGAAAGGATTTTGGGAACTCAAGACAATAGGAATCAAGGGACCTTCCCAAGTCGACGATTGTACTGCAAACGAAGGGTTTATCGAAGATATCGCTTTTGATGGAAAAAATTACGAAGTCGCTCTGCCCTGGAAGGGAGGTCGTTTCCCCGAGTCTGATGGCTATAAGACGTGTTACAATCGTCTCCAGTATCTTCATCGAAAGTTGCGGGCAGACCCGGCACTTTTAAAGGATATACGGAGTACGACAAAATAATTCGCCAACAACTCGAAGGAGGCATTATTGAACAGGTGCGATCTACAAAGCAACCCGCTGAAAGTGGCAACCGAGTGAACTATTTACCTCATCACCCTGTGATTCGAGATGACAAGGACACTACGAAGGTTCGTGTCGTGTACGACGGCTCAGCAAAGAATTCGAAGGAAGAAAAATCTTTGAACGATTGCCTCGAGATCGGTCCTAATTATACACCGCATGTTTTCGACACCCTGGTTAAATTTCGATGGAATTCAATTGGTGTTACCGCTGACATTGAGAAAGCATTTCTTATGATTGGCATTAAAAGTTCAGATAGAGATGCGTTACGTTTCTTGTGGTTCCACGATCCGAACGAGTGCCATCCTGAATTGACGGTGTACCGATTTAAGCGATTGGTATTTGGTTTGAGACCATCCCCGGCTATTCTTGGATTCACAATTTCCCATCACCTAGACCAATATTTGCAGTCTGATTCAAAGCTCGTGTCGCTTTTAAGGGAATCATTCTACGTCGACGATCTCGTGACGGGCGAGGAAAGCGTAGAGCAATCATTCTACATCTACAAAAGATCGAAGGAAATTATGGAAGACGGGGGGTTTAACCTACGCAAATGGAACACCAATTCACAAGCACTTCGTGACAAAATTGAAGTACATGAACTTTCGCATGAGGCAACTACCTACGACAAATCAACTCAAGAACATGTTAGTCATTCAATTGTTCCCGCTCATACTTCCGAAGAAGACGAATCGTACGCGAAATTGACTACTGGTAACAATGCGACTGATCCTTCCAACAACAGCGTTGCGGTGCTTGGATCGAACTGGGATACTAAAACTGACGAACTGTTTTTCAATTTCGACAAGTGGAAGAAGGACGCCTCTGCCGTTCTTGCTACGAATCGATCGTTGCTCAGGCTTACTGCTAAGATATTTGACCCTCACCCCTCACCATTTCCATGAAAGTCGTTTTCCAAATTTTATGCACGACCAAGGTTGATTGGGACGAAGCCCTCACCGGCGATCTACTATCGAAGTTCCAGAGTATTATACGAGAGATCTCATATCTTCATTCAGTACGCGTACCAAGATGTTTCTTTGAGCTGAATTCTAAACCCATCGAAACCGAGCTCCGTGGTTTCAGCGCTGCTTCGTCACAGGCGTATGCAGCTGCCGTCTATATCCGATCGGTTTACGAGAATGGTGGCGTGAGAGTTCAACTGGTGGCCTGTAAGACAAGAGTGGCTCCGTTAAAGAGACAATCTATCCCTCGCCTGGAACTACTTGGAGCCGTTTTACTTGCAAGACTTTGCGATAAAATCACGAAGAAAGTTAGGGAGCTGGTAACAACGTATTGGGTAGATTCCATGACAACTCTTTGCTGGATTAGAAACGATAAACATTGGAAACAGTACGTTCAGCACAGAGTAAACGAAGTACGCAAACTGAGGTCCACTTCCGCTTGGCGCTACTGTCCAGGACCTCAAAATCCGGCAGATTTATTCTCTCGAGGACTAAGCGCGAAAGATCTTGCTGAAAGTGATGTTTGGTGGAACGGTCCCGAATTTTTGCTTAAATCGCAAAACGAATGGCCATCGGAAAATCCATCCACCGGAAATGGTCACGATGCTGACGAAGAGGCAATCAAATCCCCGCCTAATGTAACTCACATCATGGTTAATAAGGAAACGACACGGGTGACGGCGAGAGTGGACGAAATAATACTAGTCGAGCGATACAGTAGTCTGCATAAACTGTTGAGAGTTACAGCGAAGGTGTTGTGCTTCATCCGGAAGGTAAAGTCGAAGACTTCCGGAACAACGCGAGAGAAAATGGCCAGCAATGATGTCGATGATTTAAAGGCAGCCGAAGTGTTATGGATTCAGGCAACCCAAAGAAATAGCTTTCCTGAAGAACTCAAGCTATTGTTCGAATTGGGAACCGACGGCGTGACCAATCCGAAGTCCAAAATCAAGCAGTTTGGACTATATATTGATGACGAAGGCGTGATGCGATCTCGTGGAAGAATTAATGCGTCCTCACTGCCCCCCAAATAGCAAGAATCCAATTTTCTTGCCAAGCAAGCATCCGTTTGTGGAACTGTTGATCCTTTATACCCACAACCAAATTAAGCATAGTGGTGTCAGGGACACTTTAACCACGTTGAGAGAGAAATTCTGGATTCTACGCGGTCGAGAAGCAATCAAGAAGATCATTCGACACTGCGTTGTCTGCTGTAAATTCGAAGGCGGTCCCTTTCAATCGCAACCAGCCCCAGACCTACCTGCGATCCGAGTTTCCGACGATCCGCCATTTACTCATACTGGTTTGGACTTCGCTGGGCCGTTGTTTATTAAACCTAAGCCAAATGATAGTAATTGTCTCAGCACCAAAGTGTACGTGTTGCTTCTGACTTGTGCATCGACGAGAGCTGTTCATCTGGAACTAACTCAGAAAGTTGGCGTCCAAGACTTCTTGCTTGCGTTCAGAAGGTTCGCTAGTCGTAGAGAGTTGCCAGCTACAATTACATCCGATAACGCGAAGGCCTTTAAGTCATCCAGCAAGGAAATTTGCAAAATAATCCGATCACAAGAGGTATGGAGGTTCCTGGTGGACCGACGAGTCAAATGGCAGTTTATTGTTGAACGTGCCTCTTGGTGGGGCGACTTCTGGGAGAGGCTGGCGAAGCGTCAAGAGGCCTTTAAAACGCGTAGTTGCTCGCTCAACTCTATCTGACGATGAACTGAACACCCTACTGATTGAAATCGAAACGGTCATTAATGCAAGACCCCTTACATATGTTTATGACGACAAAGAGTCGAATTACGAACCATTGACTCCTTCGCATCTCATTTATGGTCGACGCATCACTGCAACCCCAAACAGTTCCCACCACGAAGTTGTAAGCACTAATCGGTCGCTAACACGACGAGCTCGACACCACAAGCTCTTACTGGAGCAATTCATAAAGCGATGGCGGACAGAGTACCTGACCGGTTTACGTGAGCAAACATCGGCGACGGCCAGCGTTAGAGGCTCGGGTTCCTCCATATCTGAAGGAGACATTGTAATCGTCAAGGGTGATTCGACCCCAAGAGCGTTTTGGAGACTGGCACGAGTTGAACAATTACTCCCTGGAAAGGACTGCAAGACAAGATCAGCCATTATTAAGTTAGGAGGCGGCAATTCAGGTTCCACAAGACGACCTATTGAGCTACTAATACCGATCGAAGTAAAGTCAAATTTGTCGGACAATTCGCGAACCAAAAAAGAGTTAGCTGGTCAGGAGCATGCAACATCGGATAAAGTAACAGAAGGAAGAAGTCGAATAACTGCCGCAGTTGTAGGAGAATTTAAGCGAAGAGACGGAGTATTGCAGTAACAGTAATAGTTTTATATTTAGTCATTCTTCTTAGTAGTATGCATTGCGTAAAGTTTATCACTTCATTGATTCAGTGAATAAACATTGGGGAGTGTCGTAATCGGGATATTTTATATGTTTTGTTGACGTTGGAGATTGAACTCCTTATAATAATTATATTAGTAACTTAGATGACGTAGTCAGTCACATGACCTTTAGGGCACAAACTTAATATATATATATATAGGTGTTGTAATGTAAAAATTGATTTAGTATTGTCTGTGTGTTTAAATTATATGGTCAAAAGAGCCGAGGTTAATTGTATGCTTTATAAAACAGCAGATAAGGATAAAATTTGCCAAACAGTTAATACCTTATTTAGCTGTAGGGACATTGCAGGTTTACATCTGCTTGTCAAAATATCAAGTTTTTTCACCTTTATCTACTATACGTTGTGAAAAGGAGAAATTTCTAGTTCAACTCGAGTAAAAACGACCAACATCAACAAAAGAAAAACCACATAATTAATTATAAAACAATTAAGCCATTCAATGAGATATTTACGCTCAAACCGTTGAAAAATGCCGCAAAATACGCCAAAGGGCTGTTTTATAGCGACTTTAACCTCCTGCACCTCGAAAACAGATTCAAATACCGTAATAAAATTTAGTTTTTCCGGATGTTCTATAGATCATAGTGGTTTTCGCTAATAATCAACGGAAATTTCGCTTTCTTTAATGGAATAGTAATTGAATATATCATTAGTAATAAAACTCAATTTTCATGCGTCTGTGGCCCTAAAGCAAAAATGCTTTTCCCAAATACGTTGTAAACATGCCAAGTTGTGTGCTTGTATCACTAAAAGCACAATTGTTTCATGATTTTTACACCAATCGGCTGGACTAAATTAGTAGTTAAGATTACACAACTTGTATATAATTGCTTTGCCACTGCGAGCAAGGAAAATTGAAATGGGTGTGATAAAGAACATTTTCTCCAAATGTTAAAAAATTGTGGGTTTAAAAGACTACTTGCACAACTTATATATATACACAAGGAGATCTTTGATTTCTTCTGGTGGTACGTGGGTTATACAAATCGGCTGCATGGGACTTGCTTCTATCTTAGTTTCCGGAAATCACCTGGGATACATCCGAGTTTCGATTAGGAATGTTCTTAGCGGAAAACTGCGACGACGAGCGTGCAACTAATCCGACATCCGAGACAAATGAAGGTTCGTATTATTTTCGACAACGGACTGGCTACGCTGTACATTCAAAATATTTCATATTTGCTCACTCTTCATTTCGCCGTTATTATTATTTTTTTAACTCCTTCTTGACGAGCCCTACCAAAGTCCGTCACCGGTGTTAATTAAAGTCTTGTCATTTTTTATTATTATTCTAAAGATAAAAGACGAAAGTTTTGAACTATAATTTCTTTTTAAGTTAAAAAAACGACGGGACGGTCATGCTGGCACCAAGATAAGAATGTTGTTACATCAGGTTCTACACTCAACTATAGCTCCAAGAGATTAATAAAAATTTTCTCGTTTCTACAAGGAATTAAGAGGCAATATGTGTGAAGTTGAGCACCAAGCGTTGCCCTATGTAAAAGCATGGGATGAAACCCACCTATATCTTCTGCATGTATCGCAAACATTCAACCCTATCCTAATCATACTTCCTATAACAGCTCTTATAAAAATTGTAATTGCAGTACGTGATAATCTGTTCCACTCATTGGAGTCATTATTATATTACTACCCCCAACTCGGATGTATTTCACAACCATGTATGTCAATATAGATTTAATGCAGTATATTGTGGACCATATTTTCTTGACAGTTAAAGAAAACACGGAAATACAATGCGGTTGCGACAGACAAAATACTCGACGTGTAATTATTTGATTCAAACTGATCGCGTGATTACGAACCGCATGGCTTAATTGATATTGGAAGGTAGTTACGTTGCAGGAAACAACCTATACAGAAGCACTCGGGCAATCCAGATTTTTTAAACTTCAATATCCTAATTTTTTGTACACGCTTTAACACTTCGATTTAAAAGTTTGGTTTCGGTCGCTCATGTGTCAGGTATTATAGTTAAAGGAATGTACATGGGTATGCCAGTTAAGTTTCTCTCTTTGCCAACTGATTGAGTCTTGGCTTTCCTCTGAATACTTCTATATATTTCTCATACATCAATGTCAACATGCGCAAGAAAGTTCACGTGCAGAGTAGGCTGGAATTTACATTGTTCTAAAGAACATAATGATCGACATTCTTTTATATAAAGATAGAAATAGTCATGTAGCTTGGTAGTTAGGTAAACATTATATATACTTGATGTAAAACTTATTTCCTCTGCGATATGTTTATACTATACGCATATAAAAATTAATTTGAACCAGTACCAGCAATCTCAACGACCACATATTTATACTAAATATAAAGTATTATACTTTATATATAGCATAAGGTATGCCGTTTAAAAGGATGAAATCTTTATCCAATTAAAAATTTAAAATAACAACATATAAAAATGCATATAAATATAATCATGCTTGTCAAATATATATAATAAAGAAACAATATCTACAAATGTTTTTCACGAGTTTAAGAATAGAAAGCATGGTTCAACACTATAAACATTTTCTTCATGTCAAGTTTTATCACCGGGTTTCATTTAGATTTACTTACCAGAACACCGTCGATAGCTGGTAAAAAGTCTCGAAGGTTTTGTTTGGTCAAAGTCCTTCTGATTAAAGTTGTTGTTTTCAAACATAATTTCTTGTACGCTCCATGTTATCAAGTTAACTAACGCAAAATACAAAATCCTTCTGAAATTTGACATTTTAACGGAACATATAAACTTTCCTGAGTCTGATACTCGGACGAAAAAGTAGATTACTAAATAATGATTATTTTAGTTGACTTCATGAAGATTATATAAGCATTTAAACAAAGAGTTAAGTGGTATATTCGACGATAAAAGAGTTATTTTTAAAAGAAGTGCATTAATATTGTTTCATGAAGCCGGTAATCAGGTTTTTAAACACAATAAACTAGGACGGAATTCAACAATATCTCCCCAGGAAGAAATCCGGATGTAAAGAAGATAAGGACTAGGGAAATAACATTTCTCAATTAGTTTCTCGAACGGCCAAAGTTGCTTAAAGTATATGTAATTTAGTTACATTGCGACCTTGTTGATGTGATAATGTAGAGAGAGACATTTGCAAAAGAACACTAATCTCACAATATCAAACTAGTTATCTTATATACATGCATGTACAATATTGATGGCTGTGAAACAGTGGCTCTGAAAATTACGCTGTAGTAGCTCATAATTGCATGCTTGGGAATGAAGAACAGTCATAATTAACAATTAGATTACGAGCTCGAGGTTTCGATCAATGCATAAAAATTGAGAGTGAGTAATCTAATTGTTTTAGTAGAAACTGAGATAAATAATTGATTTTTAAGTCATTTTGCTAAAAAATGTTACAAATATTCTTTAAATTGAAAAGTACACAAGAAAAATTGTGGTTATGATACTCACTCTCTATCGAGCAATAGATAGCGCGTAGAGTAGCCAATCAAATTACAGCGTTTGTACTAGTATGCTAGATTTTACTAACCATAATTTTTACCTTAAATTAACTAATAGAAAATTTATTTATTAACACCACACTTTCGTTGTTAACTCTAACCAATGCTTCAAGTCGAAAAATATTTTTGTTGCCTTCGACCACATGAAGTATAATGGCGAAAATATAAAATATATCGCATGGTTAATCCTCAAATCGGTCAGACTGAAAATTATTGCAATTTGATATTTCAACATCAAAATAGCCAATAAGTACAATAAGTACTAAAAGTTATTATCATGTGCATTTTAATATTTAAATAGTTGATCGATCGATTATATTAGCTGTGTGAGTTTTTGCCCACTTGCACAAGTGATTCTTCTTAAGCAGACGGACCTAGTGTTGGACCTGACGAAAATAAAGCTGTAAAAATGGACATTTGGATAGCCATTTACATTCACTCGCGTACGCTGCTCCCTTCGTTATTTTATCACGTGACAAAACACACCCTTTCTATGTCCTACCTATATTAGAGTGCTGTACAATTACAATAATTTTAACCAATTCTTATCAAATAACGTTTTGTAACGATGTGGTGCCATCACACGGCAGGGAGACATTCGATACAAATAACGTAAACTCAAATAAATGCTACGTTGTCGTTAAAATGAACTAAAACATGTAGTGGTGGCGGCCAGTTTGTATATGATAATTAATTTGGTGGCGTATGCACACTCCATGATTGTCATGTGTCGAACCCAGTCTAATTAGACTAAGTATTTAAGTTTGCCTGCCTCTTATATTCCGCTCTTCCATCCCCAATTTCTATAATCAATTTCCTTTTTGATACATTTTTCCTAAAAGAAACAAGAAACGAGCATTGTTTGCATGCTTTGTGAAACATTCACGCTACCAAGGGCAATGGTTGCCACGGAATCTTATGGCAATTTCTTAAAAAGAAGATTTCTTTATAAATTGTTATTTCTGTATACTTAAAATTTCACTTAATATAGAATTTTTTTCTTTATTATGCAAGCTCTTTAATTTTTTTGTAGAACCTTCGTGCAGTTTCTCCTTCTTTGTATACCCGCATATACCTACATGTCAGTGTTTAGAATCATTCTCAAGTCATTTTATTATATGTTTAATTTATTTTACACTTTTACCTTAAATTATCGATTGGAAACCACAACATCCCAAGCCAATTACTGCGATACCATTACAATAATCCACCCGTACAACAAACAATTGAGATAGACATACATGTAACGAACAATAGACATAGACATTCTGCCCACATTTAGGACAAACATTTAGCAAACACATCGAAGGCAACAGGAAGAAACGGTCAAAAGGATAATAAATTTTGCAATACTGACCAAACAGTCTGTCAGTCACTGTAGCTATTAAACGAATATACGGCAATAACGTCGTATACTATCGATAAATATTTGACCCGAAAGTTCTTTTGGCTGTTGAAGGGAGGGGCGTCACTTAAGTTTTGCTAAACATTAATGGGATGTGGATGGATATGTTTTGCTTCAAAATTATGAGAGGACCGTGCATGGTTCCGCATATTCACCCCACCCTTCTTAAAATCCTCAAAAAATTGGTAAAAAACCATCAAATTTGTTTTGCCATATATGAACTTATCTTTTTTTAGAATTCCCAGAGATTCGCCGATGAAGCTGTGTCGAGATTTTTTGTCGAGACACTTCAACTACACACCCAAATTTTGAGGACATTCCCTTGCATCATGATGAAATGAGCTATATATTCGTGTCATTGTTTCTATGGTTGGTATAAATAAATGTTTATACCTGGTCTAGAAATCATTTCCGGGCAACTTTTTGTTGGCTATTGTTGGGTCAAGGGTCAGAGTTAAACTCAATTTGTATGTAGTGAAAATTGAATCCCACTAAATTACTGGAATTGTCAAAGGTTTTCACCAATAATCTTACTGAGTTACAGGATCGGCTCAGCTATAGTTGCTATTTGCGGTGAGTGGGAAGCCTAAGGGATGCTACATGACAAGATGTTCACTTAGACAAACCAAATATCAATTTAATGAAAAAGAGCTTTTCATATCATAGAGCAACCAAATGGAACAACTTCTCGACTGTTATTACCGGCAGGTATGCGCAACTTTTCAGAAACAGCTTTAAATTTCAAAACCGTACTTTAAAGGAAATGGCAACAAGAAATTTTATTGTCTCATTTGAAAGAGACTCTAAAACAATATGTAGAAGTCTATTGCAAAATTTTTATATCTGTTTTACTTCAGGAGATATTCTCACCTAAATCAACGAATTGTCCGCCATCTTGGATTAATTTTTTACCTCATTAACAATGTTTTGGTGACGTCACAACAGGGATGAGCCTGTCGAAAATCCTCCTAAATACCCACCAACAATCAAATATTGTTTGAAATCCTCTCAGTCCGTGCTGAAATCCGAAACACTTGCCGTACATGCGGTATATTAACCATTGTGTCGTAAGAAAAAATAATTGCGTGATCCTAGTGGTGACGTATCGTGCATATCTACAAATGTCCAAGATGGCGCACAACTAAAGATTTCAAGTCAAAATATCTCACCAAACAAGGCAGATATAAAAATTCTGTAATAGACTTCAATATGTTGTTTTGGAGTCTCTTTCAAATAAGACTATAAAAAATTTTGTTGCCATTTCCCTTTAACAATTAACTTCTTTATACATGGAAACTTGTAAAATACTAATTCCGTTGTTTTGTGATTCCGTGGAATGGTCTATAGTTCCGGTCATTAGTATGATTTTTTGAAATAAATTTTGCATGTGGTTTTTGACCAATCAGCATATTTACATAGATTTTTGTTCTGAGCCAATAGAATGTATTTTATGCCATTTTCGGTGTAAACATGCATAAATTTTGATCGAGAAGAATTACAGTGTGTCCCATAAAAAACGGAAGCTATTTAACCTATTCTAAGAATTTGAATGCGCTGGCACTAGCTAATAAAATTGGAATACTTCGTTACTTGTAAAGTGCACGATTTGGTGCCCTTGGGAATTTAAAATTAACTAGTTAGTGCTAGGCCATTCAAATTCTAACTAAACGTGATTTCAATAGCGTTCTCGTTTTTTGGAACACTCTGTATAAAGTATTAAAAGATTGGTGTGTTTATAACAATTGACGAACAGCGTAGCTATACAGGGTGAGTCAGAAAAAACTGATGCCCTTTCAAATTCAAATTGAGCCGCGAATTACGGTTCATTGAATTCCCATGGGTCTGTAGTGTTGTCTTGTTTCTGATTTTGTCTTGTTTCTGACAAATCTTGTACGGCTAGAGCTATGCACTTTAACTTCCACAGGGAATGATGCTAGTTTGAATTTCAATAGCACCAGTTTTTTACTCATCCTGTGTTGTTTACTAAGTCACATCTGTTCTCTGGGAATAAACCGTAATGAATTCGTGGCTAATTTGAATTTGAAAGGGCATCAGTTTTTTCTGATTCACCCTGTAAAGCCCGACAATTTAGTCCCACTATTCATTATAATTATTCATTATTTAGAAATTGATTGTTTTCACAGCCAATAAACACGAAAATATTTGCATAGCAGGATTTTGAAATCGTCGGCCGGGCTGCATGGCTGCGAAAAAAATGTATTAATTTGAGTTGTATCATAAAATACCCAAATCTCAGCGAGAATTTTAATAAAATTATAATAATTTTACAATTTCCTACACAAGGAGTTACTGTCAGTGGATTATGTATATTTTATTCATTTACAAATTCAAATTAGTATTCGTTATACTAAGAGGAACAAACATACCGGAAAAGTTGTTCTTAAAGCTTCGAAAAGGTTTAAATCCTTAACCGTTTTTTGTAACTTTAGAAAATTTCGCTTTGTATAAAGCTTTTGTACATATTCTAATACCTTTATTGCTCTGAAGATGTTGCAAGTATAGCAACAAAACGTTAGCTCGATTAGATATTTTTTAAAATTTGTTCTGTTTAGTATGTTATGGCTCTATCTAAAGCCCGCCGCACACGAGTGCACTTGTCGCACGTACTTGTTATTCGTGACCAGTTGGATCGACAAAGTTTCCTCGTGTGCGGGCAACATTTACGGCATTTTCGTCATTCGTGACATGTAAACCAAATATCAAACATGTTTGATATTTTTCGTCATTCGTGACAAAAAAATCCTTGTGTGCGGCGACCAAACGACAAGTGTGCTTGAACAGGACAATGTGGGCATGCGTGCAACTAGCAGAACAATTAAAACAACATGGCGGATCAAAACCAAACTCACGAGCTCGTTTCTGATGTGTTATTTAAAGATCAACTTGTCGATATGTGGCCTCAGCGTCCATGCTTGTATGACGTACGCTCGAGTGATTTTAAAAATAGAGATTCTAGAGAAAAGGCTTTGGAAGAAATAGCAGAAAAGTTGGAGCCCTAGCTGCCCTTAAACGCCTCCGACGTCTTCGCAAAAGAAGGACTAAAAGCAATATTTTTTCGTCTTCAGAATCGTCTTCGTGATTTTGATCAGTGTTTTGATCCGCCATGTTGTTTTTAATTATTTTGCTAGCTGCACGCATGCGCACATTGTCCTGTTCAAGCGCACTTGTCGTTTGGTCGCCGCGCACGAGGATTTTTTTGTCACGAATGACAAAAAATATCAAACATGTTTGATATTTGGTTTACATGTCACGAATGACGAAAATGCCGTAAATGTTGCCCGCACACGAGGAAACTTTGTTGGAAATTATGGTCTTCCCTTAATTAAGACAGATCGCTTTAAAAACTCCTTCGTACCCAGTAAAGCATCTAAGGTAATGTTGTAATTTTGAGAGTACCAGAGGTTAAGGTGCTATGATAAATCTTTGTTTTCAAAGTAGTATACACTTACAACTATAAGAAAATAGTACAATTTTATTTTAACATTAATATATTAGTATAACAGGATACATTATCAAGTATATGGTTTTTTAGCATTTCACTGAGTCTTTAAATTGTTTTATGCAACATGATTATATGTAAAAGTTGATCATGGTGGGGTGATTTTTAGGTACATGGATCTTGAAAGGGACGCCATGCCCTATTACCCTTTACCTGCTCTGCTTGGAGCAAATTATTTAAATAAATAAATAAATAACAAATTTTTTTAGCATTAATACGTTAGTATAATAGGATATGTTATCAAGTATTATAGTTAATCATTTTTAATTCAGCTATTTTTAGCTGGGATATTTGATTATTAAACTATATCTATTTATTTATCTTTCTATCTCATTCACATACGCGAGAAGGAGAAGATCCCCGTTCTCTATTTTACCAGACGAAATTGTTCGCGCGAAGCGAAGCGCAACTACACCGATTGAGCGACGTGATTGGTTGGTAAAAAAATCGCGACCACGAAACAGGAGGAAGCGTTCTAACTTTTTGGTTAATAGATTCGCCGAGTCAAAAATAGGTATTATACATATGAGGTCAATAAATAGTAATATTTACAAATTACAAAACAATAAACTACACTTTTACATGGCAAATTTGTGAACAAGCACAATTGATCGATTTGAAGGCAATTATTCTATGATTATTTCAAGAGATTATTTCAAAACGTGTCTTCAGAGTCACTCCCATCGCCACATCACATAATTCCTATTGTGTTTGCTATTGTGCTTTTGTCAACAATAAACTACACATCGTCGAAGATGGCGTCAAAAACTTCTACATTGGCATGATACATTATTTTCTTTTTATGGCGATATAATTGTTCGTTATCCACGCTTAAACGTATAGCCATCTCCAACCATGCAGTTTCCTCGAATGAAATTAAATGAGATCAGTGACTGATGATCCTTCTGACTGCTAACGTGCGCTTGTCCAAGTAGTTGTATGATTTTATCTTTATTATAACGAGTGTCGCAATATATTTTGCGGCCTTGTAATATGCGGTTAATATATCCCCTAACTATATGAGTCAAGGTGACATGATCCATATGAATATCACCAACATAGCGACTGTATAGTTTCCCCAAACGAGGGCAATAATAAATGTTAGTACCGTAATTGATATAGCAATAAATGCACCAATGATCACATCAGTCGGTTTTGATTTTAGAATGTTCTCGATAGTGTCCATAAGAAAGAATTCTTGTGCTTTACGTCTTAACGAGTTAGCATTATGTTGTGACGAAACTCGACGATTATCTTTCATTTTAAACTTTTTAAGCCTTTAGAGTAACAAATCTTGTAAGTCGTAATTGTCTGTTCGTTTGATACTAGACTATTGAACTGATCGCTCATATACACACATTCATTATCTCCCGTGAGGGACGCTTGCCAATATCTTTTGCTTCTCATATTTACATGATAATGAAAACAAATTAAAATGCTAATATGTTGTATACATGCATATTCTTAAAATAGACTAGAGGAAATTGAAAATAAAATGGCTCAACATTTTCAGATGGGAATATTATTTTTTCGAGCGTTCTTAAGACAAGCACGGTGAGTATAAACTATACTTCGTCTCAAGTTATAGCATAAAAATATTTTGCGCTACGCGAGTAAAAACGTAGGCAAGCAGTGTAAGTCTATGAAATAAAAATTTAACGTCAGATAACTTTTAACGAATAATGTACACAAGTTGTTGAGAAGTCTGTTCGCACTGCATATGTTCCAAAATTTTGGCATACCTTTGAAATAAGCTGTTCATTGTCTAACAACATGCAAGAAGATTGATAAAACTACTTAACGATTAGTTGCCGAAGGCGGGGTGATTACAAGCCTATATTCACTGAGCTTCGGCGACTAATTGCTTCAGTATAAATTTCCAGAAGGTTACGACTAATAATCAACCCAAGTTTATACAAAATCACTTCAACTGAATCTATTACTGTATAAAAAAGACAAAACCAAAAAGCTATATTCACTGACCAGTGTATATCTTGTTATACACGATAATAAAACGTTGTTACAGTCCTGTGTGGTCAATGTTTTGCAGCGCCTTAAAATCACGTCAGAATGTCGGGGAAAAACCTGCAGAAGGTCGGATATTCCGGTCAAGTTCGTTGAGTTATAATTTTATCTTGAGTTATAGATTCATACCTCTTTCTTATCTGGTATTTGGTCAGCGGTTTACTAAATTTCAACGAATTTCACGTTCATGTTCACACCATATAAAAATCGGACAAGACTTCTTCTGGTCACGTGAGAAAGAGAAAATCCCTGATTCTTGTGAACTAGGCTTAAAACTCAACATCGAGCTTTACTACCCAATCCAAGGAGGGAGCCAAGAGGTGAACATGCATTCATATCTTCTTGTTCTGATCAAATGACCAACAAGGAGAATATAATAGTCAGATAGTACTAGAATATATGAATAGAGACCCCTGCCCCAATTAAGGCTAGTCTAGTTACGGCTTTGGGTTTAAACATTGACAAGGGGGGATGGGGCATGAAAAATCCAGTTTTTTAATAGTGGTTTATACTTTATATGTAAGGGTGGATCATAGTGGGGTGATTTTTTAGCTTCCTAAACAGTAAGGTAAAATTTTTTGGCGCAAAACAGATGGGGTTGGAGAAATGTTTGGTTTTTAAACATTTTCTCTTCAGCTTCCAAATATTTAGTTTTATACATAATTGTTTTGGTCAGGTTAGAAATATTTAGTTTGTGTGTTCGTGCAATATTCAACACTTATTGACTCAGACCGAGGGAAACAGTATGTTTTGTGGACCATCGACAGTCGAGGGTCCACAAAACATACTGCTTTCCTGAGGACTCAGTCAATAAGTATTTTATTATATACTGAGTGTCAAAAGAAAAGAAAAGTACCACAAATCAATCAAACATGTATAAAAAGGATTACCTTTTACCTGACATGGCTCCGTGAGGCTCTGTGGATTTGTTATTTACCGGTGAATTATTTATCATTTATATACCCGGAGCGAGGGGGTTCAGTGAAATATTTCCTGAAGTGATGATATTTCCCGAGGGCTTTAGCCCGAGGGAAATATCATCACTGAGGGAAATATTTCACTGAATCCCCCGAGCGGAGGGTCTATAAATGATATATTATACCGAAAGTCAAAAACTTCCGTAAGAATAAACTCTTAAGTTTTTCAAGTTGAACATACCTTCGTGAATATGATGCTCTAAAATACAAAATAGCCAGTTCTTTGTTTATTTTTATAACGAGAAGTACAGAAAACTCCTTTTAATTTTTGAAATATTTGTGTTTTCAACGTCCTTGTCCTCCAAAACACTTTATAATTCTTCGTGAAGTTCATCAAACTTTTCGCACATTCCGCCATTTTTGTTTACGAAAACTTGCCAATCTGTGCTTGCGTGTACAAACGTTGCCATGACAGCGTGAGATATTTATTGAATCGGACCCAATGATCGGACCCCGTTCACACGATACCGGCAGAGTTTGAAAACGGTATGAAATTCTTGCGTTTAGGGGTTGCGTTCACACGATGCCGGTATGAAATTGTGTGAAACCGTAACGGCAACCGCAAGAGTTTGAAAACGGTATACGTACCGTAAGACTTTGAAAACGGAACGAAATTCAACCGTCAGACTACCGTGAGAACGCCTAACCGTAAGAGTTTTATTACGGTTATGCAAAACATTTTAGCGTGCGAATTTCAATAATGAAGTGAACAAAAGTTGTAACAAGTATAACTCTACCGGTACCGTGTGAATAGTTGAAAACGTAATGATTTTTAACCGGCAGAGTTTCATACCGGTATCGTGTGAACGGGGTCTCAGTGGTATCTCACTTTAAAAGTGAGATTCAGTGAGAAATCACCTCATCACGTGGTAGCAATACGATATTTTGATTGGACAATTTGAATTTGAGGTATAATATAAAAAGTAATGTCCACCGCTTAGCTACGTTGCCAGGGAGACAGTAGAATTTCTCCACTATCACGTGATACGTTCTTAACCAATAAGAAACAGGAATAAATGAACTTTGACACTCAGTATATAATAAACAATCTTGTTTTATATTTTTTCAACTTATAGAGACTTCCCGAATTTGCTTGAGTGCACACGAAACAATAGCTTGAAATCGAGGCGGGGTATGAAGCCTATTGAAAAGAAGTGTTTTTTATGCCCACATAATAAATTCGGGAAGTGTCTATTCACTGTGTTATCGCTAAAAATTTATCGCTAAATAAATGCTTTTCATACAACGGCACTATAATCCACTTACATGACGTACCTCATTCAGCATTATTGCTTATTGGGAGTGAAATATGGCGACTTCAAGCAATGTTCCTCTCAAGAACTGGCCAAATAATCCGAACGATTACGAACTTGGCGAAGTCATAGGTATTAAACTTCAAACATTTTCTTTGTGTTCGCCATGTAAGTCAAAAACTGATTGTGTTTATATTTTGTAGGTTATGGAGCAACTGCTGTAGTGCAAGCAGCATTATGTACACCACGAAATGAGAGAGTAGCCGTTAAGAGAATAGATTTAGAAAAATGCGGAGCAAGTATTGATGAGATGCAGGTATGAAAATCTTCTGAGTATTTCTAAAATGTGCTTGATGTCGTGTTTGATGTCGTTTTTAGATCATGATTTTTGGTTTTATAAATTAAATAAATAAACTACATTAATTATACCTAACTATTAAGTTACGTGCATACTAATGTTGGTCTAATTTGTAATATAATGATACTAGATTTGAGGACAGTTTTACCCCTGCTCAAGGCCTACATAGTCTATTAGACATTGGGATTGGCCAGACTGTAGTCCAAGCCCTCTCACTACAGAAATGTGATGGGAAATTGCCTTGCAACCCCCCCTCCCTCCTGCCAGACTGCAGAGTTTGTCAACAGCGCACCCGAGAATTTTTGAACGAGAAAATCTTGGTGCACCTAGGTGGAATTTATGGCAAATTTTACACCCTATTTTGTCCCAAAACGTTGTATTTACACTGTATTTTGCAAGGTTTTTACCATTTTTCTTTCTTTGGCTGGCTTTTCAAGCGCACCTACAAGTATTTTTGCGCACCTGCACCTCAATGTTTTGCTTTTGTGCACCCGAGATCTCGCAAAAAGTGCCATACTCTGTAGTCTGGCTCTCCTGCAGAGCATTTTTGGCAGATATATTTTTACACTACTGTTGATTACCAAGGTTGCCACATTCATTTTCCAAAAATTTTCAGCTTTGAAGAAACTTGGCAATGTAATTTGTATCTGCTTGTAGACTTTTTAATTGTTTCAAATTGCAAGTGAGAATATCTGGCAAAAAAATACAGTTCTAATGCAGTCTGGAGTGGATTTGCAGCTACTTGTCTGTTGCCTGTAGGTGGTAGACCTGCCTCCAAGGCTGCAACCAAGGGTGATATTTCTGTATACTATACATATGCCTATATACTGCCAAGTAAAAACCATTAAAGTCTATATCCAAGATGTGGACGTCTTGTGTCTTCTGACCGGTAGTGTAGCAAGCCCAGCAAGTGAGCTTGTCAACTGTCAAATGACAGTTCACTGGGTGTGCAATGAAAATAATCATTTGAAATTTGCATCGATTGATAGCATGTCTGGCTTGCTAAGACACTACACATAGATCTTGAAATGATGCTGTGAGTGCCTGCAGGTGCATCCAATTGGTGTGTACTCTTTGTTGAAGGCTTATCCATTTTGTGGATGGCTGCAAACTGGGTACTGGTATACTATAGTGTAATCAGCTAAACAATATTTAGTATTTGATATGTATATTTATGGATGAAATGAATCACAAAGACATCAAATGATCGAAGAGTGTGAGTTTTTATGTGGTTCAAGTTTAATAATGTTGACATATTGTGAACTATTTCAGAAAGAGATTGGTGCTATGTGTCAGTGTAATCATGAAAACGTTGTCAATTATTATACTTCGTTTATTGTGAAACAAGAACTCTGGATAGTGATGCGCTTACTGGATGGAGGTTTTTTGAAATTTATGTATATTTTCTTTACATTATAACATTATGGCAATTCAAAAGTAAAAATAATTTTAGGTAAAGAGTGCAACTGTAGTAATAAAACTTCAACTGCACTATATATATTCTTAATTGTAGATAAACTTAATATATAACATTTCAGGTTCTATGTTGGATGTGGTGAGATATCAAATAAAGTTAGGAAAAGGACAAGGAGGAGTCCTAGATGAAGTAATCATTGCAACTGTTTTAAAGGAAGTGTTGAAAGGATTAGAGTATTTTCACAGTAATGGTTTAATACACAGGTACTGTGCGAGTATACTCAGAGTATTTGTATAGCTCAGCTATAATGCTTTTAACAAATGCACATGCTCAAACTATTATTTAATTACACACAGTTATTTGTAGGTAAATTTACCAATCAGAATTGAGAATGCATATGAAGAGGATAATGATATTAAATGAATAGACAAGTTGTACCAGTACTTCATGGTTTTACTAATGTCTACATATTGAAATGTTTAGAGACATTAAGGCTGGGAATATTCTTCTTGGTACTGATGGAACAGTTCAAGTTGCAGGTACATACGTGACTTACATAGTGATAAATGAGCTCAATATTACTAGAATACAGTCACAACGTTTTCAGCAGGTTCATAGTTTCTGTCAGATAATAGAACACAATAATTTCTTTTCTTTAAATTTCTTCAGACCTTGGTTCAGGTTTTCTACTATTTTAAATTGTTTGCAGCCATTGTTTAACATCTTAGCAAACTGGTGTAAGTTACGTACACTTGCGTGGAACAAGTTAGTTAAAAATATTGCCAGCAAGTAGATGTATGTAGTCTGGGTCACCAGTCCAGCTGGAAAAAGAGTATTTGCCAGAAAGGGACATTTGTCTCACAGCTGCATCACTACATATATTCCCCCCCTCCCCAGTTACATGGAGTGAAATTATGTAAAAATGTTGCCAGGTAGAAATAGGTTCATTGCAAAACGAACTGGTATTTGTGAAATTACCCTCAGTGATCATTAGAAAGAAAACTAACTTGTAGAGCTGTGTTGTTCCGGAAATTTCATATCACTTCCGGTTTAGGTTTTTGGGAGCTGAAAGGACCTTGGTTCAGCGTCAGTTCTTTTAAAACAGAAATATTCATTGACAAGTTATTTACTTGACAAATGCGAAAACTTACTGACGTATATGGTAATCAAGTCTAAAGTTCCAAAAAACTGAATTAGTCTACATTTTTTAATAAAACTATAATTTCGTCGTCGCACACTGTCTTCTTATGTACATCTCCCTTGATTTTGTTCACTTTATTGTAAACTTACTGCACAGCCTAGAGATAAAGTAGCAATACGTGAAACTGCCGAGTGGTTTACGCAACTCGCTTGGGCGAAATTTTCGGCTAACGGCGCAGCTGTGCTACCTTATCATGATCACTGGCAAGTGTTAACGAAAGTATACAATGTATATGCTGTTATGTTTTGTATATTTTGTGGTCACAAAAATGAAATTTGTTGCAAAATGGCTTCTTGGTCTTGATACAATTTTGTTGTGGGGTTATTTTGTATCTTCAGATTTTGGTGTCAGCTCTGCGCTCTACTCGTATGGTGACAGAACGAGACCAGAGAAAAGAACCACGTTTGTTGGTACGCCATGTTGGATGGCGCCCGAGGTTATGGAGCAGGTAATGTATGTACTTGTTACATTAGTAGTGTTGTTCAAATAATTAGTATTCATCTCAAAAGCGAAGGTTACATGAGCTAGCATGTTTTGACGATGGTATTTAAAACTAATGCATTAGAAACATCGTATAAGTGTGAAGGAGTGGCTTCAAAACTGCCATAATCATTTCTACAAGCATGCTCTTGAACGGGATTGGAAAGTCTTTGTTAGAAACCTTTAGATTGGCGTTTACGGCAAACGGCAAACCTGAGACACGACCTGTGAGATAAAACTAGTGACCGTGAAATGTTTTACCCATACGAATTATTAATAAGAGTAAATACACCGCACATAGACAAGTCGTTCAATCACAGACACTTGCTGACTGACGTCAATGAATATTCTGCTTACATGGCTTCACGTTTGAATTGTGGCGTTTGATGTTTGAATTTTACAATTGAACTGCTAGACATGCTCATAGCGGCTCACTACAAACGTCAAACGTCAACTCGAACGTCAAGCGATTGAAGTCCTAAACTAGTATTATCCGTCAGTGAAACCTTTCGGTGGTCATAGAAATACATCGTAGATCAGTATTTTTGATTTTTTTAATAAATCGTATAGTTTGAGCACTTCACGGTTCATCATGATTTCGATTTTATAAGAATGAACATGCTTGAGGTTTGCCGTTTGCCGTAAACGCCAATCTAAAGGTCTCTAATCTTGTACAATTATTGTGCACTTAATGTCCTTATTGGTAAGTGTAAGCTTACTATAAGACCCCGTTCACACGATACCGGTATGAAACTCTGCCGGTTAAAAATCATTACGTTTTCAACTATTCACACGGTACCGGTAGAGTTATAGTTGTTACAACTTTTGTTCATTTCATTATTGAAATTCGCACGCTAAAATGTTTTGCATAACCGTAATAAAACTCTTACGGTTAGGCGTTCTCACGGTTGAATTTCGTTCCGTTTTCAAAGTCTTACGGTACGTATACCGATTTCAAACTCTTACGGTTAGCGTTACGGTTTCACACAATTTCATACCGCCATCGTGTGAACGCAATTCCTAAACGTAAGAATTTCATACCGTTTTCAAACTCTGCCGGTATCGTGTGAACGGGGTCTAAGTCATTCCTTAAATTTCCATGATGTATCAAAAGTCATATGGTGTATCTTGATAGAAAGGCAATTGCATAAAGGAGCATTTGGTTCTCGAAAGAAGCTAATAATTGTATTGTAATCAGTATGAAGATGAAATTGAAATAGCGATGGTTGCTATAATTATGTCATGATGCCTGTACAGTAGTGCATCTGTCATAATAAATGTACAATACTACTGCATGGTTAATCTGTAATTACAGTTTAATGATGAGTTATTTCCATGCACGCTTACAGTATACTGATGCCTGAATAATTATTAAAAAATTAAACTGTAATTAAAAATAGGAGTTAATAATAAATACACACATGCAAGATATTATTTAGTTACTGTAATACAGAATGGATGGTGGATATCAAATGCGACTCATAATTTTAATACGCACAACAGATGTTGCAAAAATTGGTATCGCAGATTAGAAAATTTATTCAAATTGACGTACAGTACTGTTCAGAAATAACCTAACAGAAAACGCGTTCGGAACGCGTCCGGAACGCGTTCGAAAATGCGTTCCATTCGCGTTCCATTTGCGTTCCATTCGCGTTCCATTTGCGTTCCATTCGCGTTCCATTTGCGTTCCATTCGCGTTCCATTCGCGTTCCATTTGCGTTCCATTCGCGTTCCACAGCGTTCCAATTTGCGTTCCACTTTTACTGGAACGCGTTCAGGAACGCGTTCCTGTGACACTCGTAATAAGATCGGATATTATCGGTCATTATCGCGATTCGCCGAGTAATATAATCTATTTGAAAAGCCGCTAAAGAGTAAACTTGTAGAGTGATAAACTAAAGTGAGCTTCAAGACCAAATTTTTTTATAATATTATTATTGTCGGCTTACTCGATTCTAATTGAGTAAGAACTGTGATGATAATCATTAATCATTTAAAACACGTCGCCAACACACGAGCTGTTGAGCTTACGTTAACGAACGGTATTATTGTTATATTTCGCCAAAAAGCGCGCGATTTTTCATTACTTCTCGAACCGTATAATTTCCTATACTAATTGCCTGTAATACCTAACCTCATTACCTCAACAAACGCATATAGTTGTGCGAGGAAAAAATTGAGACAATTAAACGAATACACTGCTATTTTCATCTTGTGTTTTGCTATTTCCTTAATGGCTCTTAATGACTGACTGACACATTGTTTCGGCTTTTGTAGGGATTAACGGTGGTAGTAGACACATTTTGACACTCTTTTGTGTATAAAGGATATAAAATATGACACTCCAACTCATTTTTTCTCTACTGCTCTTGTCCAAGCTAGTTTATTGAGATATAGGTAAGCAAAATCAGTGTGGTATGAATTAACTTAGGCTTATTACGTTCCACTCAGCGATAGTGTTGTTTTTCTTGTTTCGCGTAGCGATTTTTACTTGCTATAAGTCAGTACCCAAGTGCGTCATTTATTCACTTGCGATCAGCTAAATGTGTGTAATCGATGCATAATTATGGCCCATTTTCAATATAACGACTCAGATAAACCTCTCTTTCAAATGTAGCATGTATGTCTGAAACATTTTTAGCTGGCATACACTTGTGCGACTAGCATCTATTATAATTTAAAACACTACAGGGCCTCACAACAGCTCAGGTTTCACTCGGTGTCGGGATCTTCCGACGTCAGAACATGATATCTCACCACAAAAGAGAACGCGTTCCCACGTTTCCACTGGAACGCTTTGGAACGCATTTTGGAACGCGTTCGGAACGCAAATGGAACGCGTTCGGAACGCAAATGGAACGCGTTCGGAACGAAAATGGAACGCGTTCCGAACGCAAATGGAACGCGAACGCAGTGTTAGGTTATTTCTGAGCAGTACTGTAAATTAGATAGTCATAATTAACACAAGGCTAGTTCTATGTGACGTCAATGACAATGTTTAATCATTGAATATAAAACTTTTAATAGCGAACAGTGAACTCACTGTTGTACAATTATTGCTTGTGTTAATTATTATTCCAGTAATTTATAAATTGTTCTGTGAAATAGCTTTTTATTAAATGTAGTATGTATGTCAATGTTATGTATATTCCATAAGTTTTATGCACGACCACATCAGCTCAACAGCTGCAAATTTCCATCGTGTTTAAATAAATGCTTATTATTATTATTGTCTTTACTCATTTTAATTCACAGGCAACAGCTTACAACAATAAAGCGGATATCTGGAGCTTTGGAATCACAGCTATCGAACTCGCAACTGGAACGGCGCCATATGCGAAATTTCCAGCTATGAAGGTAACCGCAACAATGTTATGTATTACTGTTTTTTGAAATAGATAGTGGAACAAAAGTCTTCTTGGGAGTAAAAGTCTTGCCTGGGAATAAAAGCCTTTTTTCCATTGCATGAATTAAAAAAGCATCTTTTTGCGACACAAAAGATTGGCCGCGATCATCGTTGGATTTCTTGCGGTTACCATCTGATCATTATTTTGGCAGATTTACTGTAAACCTACATACTGCACAAATCTATGAAACAGCAATATTTCACATTTTATGTTACATTTTTTTTACTAAAGGTTCTCATGTTAACGCTACAAAATGACCCACCGACGTTGGAAACAGTTTCTGACAGCAAGAAGGATGATTATAGAAGATATTCGCGGCCGTTTAGGCAAATGATCAGTCTGTGTCTTCAAAAGGAACCTCGCCAAAGGTGCATATTACACATTTTGTACACAATATTGAAATGAATAAGATATTTGCGTCATGCTACCCTCTTCCCAGCGGGCTAAAGGCTTTACTCATTCCGGATGTGCAACTTTTCTGCGCTGGTTTAAAATAGGCGTGCCTGACAATCAACAGCTTCTGGGAATACTAACTGAAGTAAATCGCGAATGCATTAAGCCTGTTTGTGTTTCTTGTTCTGTAACAATTTACACTAACAATTTAATCACCATTTTTATTGATCAGTCAATCAGATCTCTACTTTTGCTCATCATTCCCTATCTCTTACCCGTACCCATGCGACCCTAACGGCATTAGCTCTGGCGAAATAAAAAGCCACAACCCTTACATGCCTAGCTGTTCTAGGCATGCTCAAAAGCCCACGGAGCAGACTCCAGCGTAGTATTAATTGGTAAACTGTCGTAGTACAATAGTAATGTTTTTCTAACATTGAATAAGCCGGATCTGCTGTTTAAATCTTGAACAGTCAGCAGTTTGTTTGAGAATAGATATGGTCTATAGTTGCTAGAGTTTGTTATTTTTATTCCCGTATTAATTTCTTCATGATATGAACAGGTGAGACTAGAGTCACAAGAAGTCGTAACTCATATGACTTTCATGTTGGCAAATTTATGAGCCCAACTGGATTATCAAAGACAAAGTTGCTTTGAAGATATTACTTATTCTTTTAGCGTGCTGCCATTTTCGATGAAAACTATTCATTAACGTTAAACAAGTCGCAGTATACTTGAGAAATTTTATCCCCCAAGGTCTATGCCGTCCATCTCCCGCACACACACATTACTCTGCATGGTACGATATTTCATCAATCATTTTTAATCAGCTTTATACAAGCTTGTAATAAAAGTGACATCATGTTATTAAAGTGGTGTATCACAATATACATAGTACATGTACCCCAAATTTTACTCAGTGTCAAAACTTTCATTTTTCTAATAGACCTGATGCATTCGCACTTTTGAGAAACTCTTTTTTTAAGAAAGCAAGGGTAAGAAAGAAAAAAATACTTTTGTGAAAATTAGTTTCTTTATTAAATATCAGATTAATGCTGAAATTGATAGGTCAGGCTGATCATGCCTAGTTTAGTTGTAGTACTTTTTTTGTAAAAAAAAATGTATGAAATTTCATTTTTAGAATAAAGAATATCTTAAGGAGGTTTTACTTCCTCTTGCTCCGCCTCTTGGTGAACGTTCACAGAAGGTTTGTATTGAACTAAATACCTGTACCATTGAAAATAAAATATTTCACTTAAGTAACGATTATTTTGTTAGTTTACCAATCGGGAAACGGAATTTCCGTATTTCCTTGTTTATTATGGCAAGATTTAGATTCTGTTAAGCTTTACTTTTTGTAACAGGTGAAAAGAGTACCAGGTTCAAGTGGTCGTCTTCATAAGAATTCTGATGGTTCCTGGGAATGGTCAGACGAAGAAACAGAAGAACGACCTGAAAAAGTGGTATGGTAAAACTTTATAATTCTTTACCTGATGGCTCTAAAATAAGAACCACTCGTACTGTTGTGTTTGGCTTGTTTCTTTTTAGGCAGAAAGAAAAACGGAAGTATGTGAACCTAAAAAGGATGAATCGTCGGGTAAAATTTCGTAATTAAAGCTCTAATGTTTATTATTATTTATTAATAATTGTTATTTTGCATTTGAAATTGCCGTGTTGCTTGGTTATGGCTGAAGGACAGTAGCTTCATTCTAAATAGTCTACTAGCATATCCCATCTGCCTTTTATTAGACACATCTTTTTGCATTTTACCGGCACAGCGACTGTACCTGTATGTAAACATAATTCAGTTATATGATTTATCCATGTTTATTTTTGTCTTCCTTTTTTTCTCTATTTTGTCAGCACCATCCCCTGTTGTCGAAAACAAAGAACCTTCAATATCATCGCCACCTAAAAGTCTCACTGAACCATCCAGTGAAGAGAATGTAACTGAAGTTCCCACTACGACGGATACTGAGGAACCTTCAGAATCCCAACCTGCGCTTAATCTAACCTTGCGTTTGAGGTATACCAGTATATCCGTGTAGCAGTGGCGTAGGAACAGGGGGGGGGGCTGGAGGGCTTGAGCCCCCCCAAAATTTTTTGAGGAGGGGCTAAACCCCCCAAAAAAAATCCGTCCCGCGTGATTTTAATCACGCGAATGTTGTGTTAGATAGTGTGTTAGAATGGTTAGAATGTTAGATTGGTTCCCAGATTGGTTCTTAGAGCTATTTAGAGCCTAAAAATTTACATTTTCCCTGGAAGAATACACCAAGATTAACCAGATAGTTTCACAATTTCCCTGTTCTCGTGTCAATATCTAATTACATTGTTATAGGACCCATAAAATCAGTATTTGACTTCAATAAGCATTTAGGATAGATACCAGAAATTCACAGACATTCACTAATCAATATCCAAACCTCAACTGATGCATTTTTTCTTGAAATCGTTATACATTATTCACATTTTTTGTAAAAAATGTGCCAAATTTAGCTCATTTTTGCAATCAAAATAAACTCCAAATTAAGTGCCCAAATCGCCGGAAATGGCATTTCCGGGGTTCTAGTTTTCAAAATTTCCCGGGGGAGGATGCCCCCGGACCCCTCTACAGAGCTCGCGCCTTCGGCGCTCGTATGTTCAGCCCCCCCCCCCAACTTTTAAATCGTTCCTACGCCTCTGCCGTGTAGTATGGTATAGTTTTCCTAACAGATATTAGATGAACTGCTACAGTATTTTTTGCAAACATTGTTTGGATTCGCAAACTTTGAATCCATTCGAAAGACAAATGTCGTCGTACCTTATTCTATTCAACCTATGCGTTATTTGTTACTTAACACCAATCTTTTGAAAAAAAACAAGAACTGAAAAATTTTTTAACAATTCTTTTTAGAAATGCGAAGAATGAACTAAACGATATTCGATTTGATTTCAAACATGGCGAAGGTTGGTATAGTTGTAGACAGCTAAAGGTTTTTCAAATCTTGGATTTAGGTACAGATACGAAAATACATGTTTTGTCACTACTTGAAACGATAGAAACAGAATTAGACGTTTTGTGCTTTATACTGTACACCGCATTACCGAATCTGACACAACGCGACGCTGAATTCCGTCAGACGTTATCAATTCCGCACAAATTCGCCGGAGTTTTTGCATTTAGTCACGTCTCTATCATGTGTGAACGCCCAAATGCATGGTGTTGAGTTTTCTGTAAAAACTCTGTTTTGTATTATTTAAGTTGGTTTACAAAATTCCAAACAAATCAAGAATGACTTAGGACAGAAATATTAGCAAGCCGCCGATATGTAAAAAGTGCAATGTGCGTGATTGTACAGGGGGTTGTTAAATAGCGTCAACCTCATGATTTCCCTAAATCAAGGAAATATGTGTGTATACCTTGAATAAATGCTGCAAATATTAAATTTTCCCTGTGGAATGAGAAGTTTCAAGAGTCCCATTGTATGGTCAGAATGTTTTGTCTGACTTTACCATTTTTGTTTAGATACTCCAGAAGGAGTTGCGCAGGAATTAGTTAGTGCAGGTCTAATTAACGGCGTTGATATGATTCTAGGTAAGAGTATATCAATGTAAAATTAAGACCATCACATCTATTGACTTCCATCTTTTTCTGCTTGATTCCTGTCCTTGAACTCCGTTTTTGAGACACAAGTAGATGTACTTTTATTTCTTGCATAGTCGCTGCAAACCTTGAAAAGGCTCTTGAAAACCCGGCTGCATATCGTCATCCAGCATTCATGGTGTTTCAGTTGGTAGGGAAATGTTTTCATTTTGTTATTGTTAATACTTCACGCTTGAGATGTACCAAGACACTATTGATCATTGACACTATTGGCTATTGACACTATTGATCATTGACAGTGTTGATCATTGACAGTATTGATCATTGACACTACTGGTCATTGACATCATCGTCCAAAGCATTCAGGCGTTATTTTTAACGTGCATGCACATATACCGGAAATGAAGCCTTTTTATTACGTACAATACATAAAAAAATTGCCTACAATTGACCGTGATTTCTTGTAATTGTTGAGTGTTTTCGCATTATGAGAGAACGACGTTACCTGGGCAGTTTAAGGATTTTGAACACAATCCAAGCACACACATTAAAATTTTAGTGATGTATATGAATATTTTGCATTGCAGAAAACTCCAGTTCCCGGCGGCCAGGCCAAGGACGAGAAAACGCTTCTCGGGTTTGCACAATTATCTATTAATGAAACTTGAATGCCGTGATAAATTATAAAGATTTTGTACAATGAAATGGAAGCTTCTCCATATTAGATGATATTTGAGAAATTTTTGTTGACGTGAGGTAACAGAAAATTATTCGAACATCTTTTGGAATTGCAAGCTAGATAACAGTATTTTTATTAATACGTGTAAAATTTTTACGGTGTACACGCAAAAATGTATACTAATTGAATTGATGTATATTTAATAAATAGAACTTCACAGAAAAAAAGCTAGATATTCATTAAATGATCCTCTTCGGTGTCTTCTTGTCTTCAGCATGAATGGACGCCAGAGGTTAACCTCGTTAGGATGCATGAGATACGTCAATCTGGCATTCCGACCTTGTTCCATTTCTTGTCCTGGTCATTCCCTCTCCATTTCTTTTTGACCATGAACCCCTTCATTTTTCACACAGTCTTGCTTGGAGGTCTTTTGTTCGCCCCATCATTTCTTTTGTCTGTAATCCCCCACTCATTGAACTTTTTTATGTGGCTCCTTCTTTAATTTCAAACGCAAATGGCGTTTTAGGTACTTCTGAACAACTTATATAACATAAAAAGCTACTAAATCCATTGACATTTTTGCGTGTACATGCACCATTCATAATATGTAGGTGGCTCTAGACTGCCAGTTACGTTAAGTTTCTTTCTTTATTGTATTGTATTTTGGCTGCAAGTTCAAGTGCGTTTTCTTTTCTGTCTGAGATGAGTTCTGAAACACTCGAACTTCGATCATTAAAACATCAAAAATCTCGGTTAGCCGACCCAATTAAATTTAAGCAGTTTCTGATTTTAAAGGTTTCATAATTATTGAATACCTATAACAATACGACCCTTTCATGGTTGTTGGTTGTGTAGATAATTTGCTGGTATACAACGTATATGTGAAATGTTTTGAATGAATTATGTATGCATGTATGTTTGCGTTGTTTTCACTGGATATTTCCCAGAAGCTTGCCGAAAATATTTGACCAATTTTTTTTGCTCAAGTTTAGCAGTGTCTCTGATCAGTTCCTTCCGTTATTCCTCAAAGTTTTGAAAAATCCTGTTTAGGGGCTTCGGTGGTGTAGTGGTCAGACCACTCGCCTTTCACCTCTAGGGTTCCGAGTTCGATCCCCTGTGAGGTAGACTCGAACCCAGTCCTCATGTGAAAAGAGTATAGTCAACGCTCTGCCGAAAGTCGTGGGTTTCCTCCGGGTACTCCGGTTTCCTCCCACAGGGAATGTTGACAGGGTGGGATAGGTTATACGAGCCCACAGTAATTGGCTCATGCTGTTGTGGTGACCCCGCCCTTGTGGCGAAGTTGATAAATTAATCAGAATTCTCACGAACAAGCCAAGTAACAGGAAGTTGTGAGTCTTTCAAGGCACTGCTTCAAAATTTTGAGGAATTGATCTGGGGAACTCCTAAACTTGAGAAAATGACTTGGTGAAATATTTTCAGAACGCTTCTATTGCCGCGACTATAATATTGCAAGCATATCATTTAGTAATTGCATATCATTACTACTATTGTCATCAGGAGCCCAATGTAAGCGCTTACATTTTTTGCAGTCAGTCAAAGTACCTGTTTAGGCGTCAATTATTAATGATGCAAAAATAATTGAATTTTCTTTAAATAGCATGCATGCATTTATACGAGACTTCTCATTACTAAGCTGTTGATAAAAGCTAGATCAAGAATATAGATATTGAAGATTTTAAGATTCATAGCATTTATGCATGTTGTTCGCTTAGGTGTTTTATATTTTAAACGCTTCCTTTCTATTTCATGCATCAATATACTGTCTTATTTTTATATATATATATATATATATATATATATATATATATATATATATATATATATATATATATATATATATATATATATATATATATATATATATATATATATATATATATATATATATATACCTATGCATTGTAAACTGCGTCCATTGCTGCCACATGTTGCTTTTATACACTGTCCCACATCACATACTGTACCAAATCATCACCGGATATTTTATTCACGTATAAAAACTTTAAAAGAATCAACCATAACATATACATTTTGTAGTAAGAACAAAATATCCACAAGTATTTTGCTTGTTAATAATTTATAAAATAACAAGTTTAAAATATTCTATAGCTATATTATGTTATCATGTCACAAGTCCGTCTATATGCTAGATTTATTTACATTGACTGTTTATTCTGAACTTTAAATTACATCCGATGGAACAGAACGATCCTAACCAATTTAGATTTGTCGAAGAGGGAGAAGATGAGATAAAAATGACGATGAAAGATATAATAAAACGCCATGGCATCAGTTTAGATGAGAAAAACAAGGAGCAAGAAGGAGAAGCGTTAAGTTACATTGGGCTCTCGTATCACAAATTGGGAAAATATGAAAAAGCTTTGGACTATCATCAACAACATTTAGAACTCTCTGAACAAACTGAAAACTCGAAAGGAAAGCGACGAGCGAATTGTAACATTGGTTGTGTATACAAAATGATGGGAAACCTGCCAGTGGCTTTATATCACTTTGAAAGAGCGTACGACATTAGCAAGGAGCGAGGCGATAGGAAAGCGCATGCAAGAACGTGCAATAATATGGCTAATATTTACGAAATGTTGATGGATGTAGACAAAGCCATAGAACTCCATAAGGAACGATATGATTTAGCAACTGATATGGAAGATTTACATGGTCAAGGAAAAGCATGCGTTAGTCTTGGTGCTATGTATTTACTGAAAGAAGACCTTGATCAAAGCCTCTCCTTCTATGAGAAATTACTCGATATTCTCCGAGCAAAACTAAGTACGTATGCTTATTTTGCTGAAGTCAATTCACGAAGTTCCACACTCCTGTATTAGCGTTTAAATATGCAGTATAATCTAACATTACATTGTTTATTATTTCCACTTCACTCTATACCTAGACAAGTGGCTTAGTCTTTGGCAGGCCAAGCCTGTATGTGTAATTATGTACATATAGGTAAATTATTCTTGCTATAAGTATTGTCCTGCCATTTTCCCATGTTGGTATAGGTGCTTGGTCTAAACTTACTTCATGCACTTTAATAATATTTACGAAGTCTTGATTGCGATTATGTACTGTATATCCACAGTATATTTTGTGACAGTGTTTGTGTGAAATCTGTATGTAATAAGAAGGAAACTGAACTTTTCTTATTGTTATGTTTAGGAATACAAGATACATTGGCTGATGATCTGTCTGATGAAGACGACGATGGTTTTATTGACTTTGATAATCTTGGTACAAATAACTTTGAGTAAGCAGTAATTGAATATTTCATGTAACAATAGTTTGAAAATGATCCTGTTGCATACTGTGGTGCATTAAATATAACTCAGATTGAGATGGATTCAAATAATATATTTAGTTAATTTCATCTGTCGCCATTTTAGCCGAAATGGAAATATAACCCTTCCCGAGCTCTAGAAGACCTGGTTATATATCTAACTATATACTAAATTCCATACACCAAGAGTAGCTAAACTGGATACACTACAGATCCTGGAGCCTTCTGCTACATATTACGCGTCCTCGAGGGCTTTATATGACATAAATTTCTTCTCGGTATTTAATTCTAATTTAGATAGACGGCATACTTAACCTGACGTAATCTTGTTCCCATCACGTTTTAGCGATGATGAGGATGCGCAAGAAGACGGCGGGAAAGAGAAGAAAGGGAAAGGAAAACTTACTAAATCACCTTTTAAGAAAAAGAAAAATAAAGATAAGAAAAAAGACAAAGAGAAGAAATGATTACCTCAATCTTAAAAGATGGGAAAATGTCTTGGGGAATGTTAGAAGAAGAAAAATGTTTTCCCATCATGTCTCACTATTTATTAGAAACAGGTTGACAAACATGACAGAAAATGACGATACAACTATTAAAATACAGCAGGTGAAGAGGAAATGGACTAGGAAAGAAGTTCCTGAAGAGAAAAAATGGAGGATGTATATTAATATAACTAGACAGAAAGGCAAAAGGAAAAGAACTTTACAGAAACCATTCAAGACGATTCATCCCCATTCTAATATGTTGTACATAGGAAGTGTTCGGGAGTGAGCATCCTAAAGCGAAGATATATTATCAGTACCACCTCACAGGTTTTCTTAGCATGAAGTATAGACAAATATGATCCATGTAATTGATATAATATAGCTCTCGAATATAGTTTTTAATAGTATATTGTTAATTTTAACGTATCACTAATACACATTTCACATTTTAACATGGTACATTAACAGATTATTTCATACATATAAATATAGTTCAAGCATGATTTGTATTATTTAAAGTTCCCGTATGATTGTATAGTGATTACCAATCAAAGTATAACCACGTAAATTCATTTTGCTATTCTAATTACATCGAAGGATATGGTTTCAGGAGGCTGGCGGAGTTGAATTGGAGACGAACGCAAGTATATTCACGCATGGAGGACCATGCAGTGGTGTTTAGAATACGTGGTGAGGTCGAGGGCTGATGGTGGAAGCGGTGCTGGATGCCATGCGCTTGCAGGGCTGCTAGAGTACTTTTTGCCGTTTCGATGATGGCATGTTGTGGCTCTCGTTGGTGGGTGGTTTTGAAAACCGAAGCGCCATCTCCTTGTATACGTCTTATTGGTTTATTCTCACATCGCTTGATGCCGTTAGTAAGAAACGAAAGATGCGAAAGTAAGAAACTCTACTGTTGACCTCATTATATGACACAATGACGTTTTCTCTACAGTGTGTCAAAATAACCAATAAAATCACAGTTAACTGATGAAACATGAAGTTGGCAATATTGCTGCCCCCCCTCCCCCCCCCCCCCCCGCACCTTGTAAATATTTATGCCGACATGTTTTATTGTATTATTTTGTCATAAAATGTCGAGAATGCGCGTTTGCGGTTTTGTATATAACTGAACGAGGGAAGAAAGATGTGCAGAGTAACTGATATTTGTATTATGAATACCTCAATTTCTAATATATGAAAAAACTAACATGAATGTGTATCGTAAAAATCCATATAAATCCCGACACAGCAGATCCTTATTCAAAACACTCTATTTACGGGTAGCGTTCATATATAATTTCCATATTTATGAAATATTACTTTGTCTCATTTAGAATGCAGGCATCCACTTCTGCTCGATATTGCAACATACATCTGATGTGCAATAATTTTGTTTAGATTTAATAATTTGTCGAAGATATATTCTCGGTGCATGATGGTTTAAACTTAATTTGGGTAATCACAACAGTTAATTAATCTTTAATGAATTTTACTGTGGTCACCCGTTGCTGTGCTATATAAGTTTACCAGAGTTTCTATACACACTTGTATTAAAGTATAAATAAAGATCTTACAACATGTAGTTGAAAAGTACGAAAGACGAATTCAATGGCTAACAAGTCCGGTATGGAGTGGATGTCTCGTGTAATGCAAGCTTCAGCCCTAGGCATGGCTCCACTAGCAAGAAGGAGACTCTCACGGCTTCAGTCCGCATCTCCATCTAACAAACGGGTTGTGATTAATGTTTCTGGACGACGCTACGAAACATGGGAGGCCACACTTTCTCGACATCCACATTCTCTCTTAGGGAGTAAAGAACGAGAATATTTCCTGGATGAAAAAACCGGAGAATACGTTTTTGATCGAGATCCAAATATTTTCAGGCATATTTTAAATTATTATAGAACAGGCAGATTGCATTTCTCTTATTACGATTGCAGTAAGACGTTTGAAGAAGAATTTCGATTTTTTGGTATTCCGTTCGATGGGTTCGATTCATGCTGTTGGAACGAGGTAAATGACTCTTATGAGGCTGCAACTCTAATTGCGACTACAATGACGAACCTTAGACAACGCGTTAGTCGAACTGACTTTGATACTATACGTGAAGCAATATGGGACACTTTTGAAAATCCGCAACGAACACGCGCAAGTAGAACCGTGTACAACATCATCGTCGTTGCCGTCGCGTTGAGTTTGTTGGTAACTACAGGACAAACAATTCGATGCCCTGGAGGTGAAACCTGTGGCGACGAGTTTCATGATTTATTTCTCTACACTGACGGAGCTTGTGCATTAATATTCACCGCAGAATACGTTGTTAAACTCTATGCGGTGCCAAACCGAAAAGCTTTTGTGAAAAGTCTCGAAAGCTTTATTGATATCCTTGCAATTTTACCATTTTATTTTGATTTATTGGAAGTTTATGCACCCGAGTTGAAATCTTTATCTATTTTGAGAGTTTTTCGTGTGTTTAGAGTATTTAAACTTCTCAAAAATTCAAAACGACTGAAGACCTTGCTGATAACTTTTCGCAATGCAGCACCTGAGCTTGGCGTGCTTTGTTTTATTTTCGCAATGGGAACAATCATGTTTGCAGCCTGTGTGTACTACTTGGAAAAAAACATCCCAAATACAACTTTTACTCATATACCGCTGGCTATTTGGTACGCTATCATCACAGGCACAACATTAGGGTAAGTGTTGGCTAATTATTGACATGAATATATTGTTGTATACGTCTCATGGCGACTTCAAAACGCGGATGCGAGATGTTACATGAATTTTGAAACATTGATTTTTCCGCATTTGACGTCACTATGAGAAAGGTCCATTAAGAAATATTTTTCTTAACATTTCGAAAAAAAATGTTAGCTTATGTGATTGATAATAACTATTTGAATGCAACTGTCCATGAAGACTATATCGTTGATAGAATTAAGAAGCAAACCCATATTGTTCCAAATTTCTAATAATTGTTGTGTTGTATTTGAACACTTTAGGACGGCGGAGTAGTAAACCACTTTACCTTCGTTTCATCTTTGTTTTCCAGTAGATGGAATTTTCGCGCGGAACTGAGCTCTCCGGCAGAAATGAACAATGAAAAAAATGCGTTCTTCTTGTGAAATTCCATCTAGTGAAGCTTAAGGGAAAAATTGGCGAGGTGGTTTAGGCAATACGTACCCACAGTAATTGCGTACCTTATGCTGTTGTCGTGACTAAGCCCTAGTGGCGAAGCTAAATAAAACAAATGATAACACGTATACTAAAAGTACAACTGTCCGTTTGATGTACCAAAACTAGTCAACTTTCCTATTGCCAATTGCTAATGATAATGTTAATCTCCCTTAACAGCTATGGAGATATGGTTCCTTCTAGTATTGGTGGCAAACTCATTTCAGCTGTCTTCCTGACCTTAGCTGTGTTTATCGTCTCGCTTCCTGTTCCATTCATCGAAGGCAAACTACTGCATCAACAACATCTTCAATTAACTGAAGATCGTTTAGAGATGAGATTGAAAAGGATGCTGAAAGCAAAACAATGTTCCCATGGCAGTCTTCAATCGAAATGGCCACGTCGTGGTACGGCCAGTAATATCCATGCTGCGACCAACTGAATGCTTTTTAAACTTTTTTTCTTCTTTAGTCTCGTTTACAAGAGGCATGTTGAATCTTAATGAAACGCAATCAACAATGTAATGCTTGCGTTTGTTTAGTTCAGAGTTGGTAGAGTATCGAATAAATAAGCCTAATATTTTTACTCTTACTCTTTATATTTGTTTTTTTGGTTGTTTTTGCTGTTTTCTTGACGGCACTGATGCTTGGCTCATTTATTTAAACAATCTACCAACCCTCGTTTACGTAGACAACCCTCGTATACAGCTAGCCATTTACGCGACTTAAATAAATGACGACAGCTATCGTGAAAGCACTTTAAAATGTAGATGAGCACGTGAGTTATGTTAAACTGAAAATCTTACGTTCGACGGAGAGTTTTAAGGCCCAGTAATTTAGAGTAAAGTATTTTAGCAAAATCTTGAAAGAGTCTTGAACTATACATGTTAAAAAGAAGCTTTTTCATTCACTGAAACGCGAAAAAAGCGCGATAATATTTTTTTGAAACAAAATTTTTTGTGCAAATTGTATCTTATAAAGGCATTTTTCGTGCTCAATCGAGTTATTAAGCCCTCGGCTAGCGCCTCGACCAGCTCTATGCGCTTTTTTCGTGCTCTCTCAACCTCCCGCGTGTTCAATAACTCGATATCACTAGTATTAACCATTGAACAATGTTGACTGGTGTTAACTTAGTAATGTTAATGCAGTAATGCGAAAATTTAATTAAAATTACATTATCATTTCCTCAAGCAATTAAAAAAATTCATGGGAACTTAAACGTAAAAAAATTCAAACTCTTAATAAGCTCATTAATCCTGTATACATGACGTCAAATGTGACGTAAGCCTTAATATCTCTTCACTTATAATAAAGTAAATAACAAAATTGGGCCAAATTAATAATGCTTTGATTTAAAATTATAGCATATAGAAGTGGGTCTTTATATATTTCATACTGCACTGTTTGCTTGTCAGCATAAAACTGTTGAACAACCTCACCTGTGACGTAGCGTACATATCCTTAATAATTCCAAATTATGGCGGACAGCTATCAAAATATCCGTTACATTTTCAGAATTAATTTTTGGCCTAGCGTGTGAGATGGGTTATGCCTCGCAAACGAGTCCAAAGCGTATCTAGTGTGTGACATGGCAAACTTCATTTACATGCCCAGTTAATTTCAAGCAAAACGAATGTCTATCAGTATTTAGCGATATGCAAACCTGATTTTATTGAGTTGAAAAAATGCATTACAAGTCTAGTTATTAAGTTACAAGACTAGAAAGAATTGTCTATGGTCTTGTGTATGAGCTCCTCAGATGGCGCATTGTACATTCCTATAAAACTAGAAAATAAAATGGTCATCAATTATTTTCTACGATATTTCTCCCCTATTATATTTCTCCCCTAGACTATTTTTGGTCGTTTATGCACTAGTTAATTGACCCCAACCCCCCCCCCCCCTTCAATGCCCGGGCGTACACGGGCATTTAAGATAATTTGCTGTGGCATTAATGGAAATTAGCCAATAAGGAGATAAAAATCTGTTTATCTCCAATTAAATTACCCGCTTGCGCCCGGGGGTTAAGAAATGTAATTAAATTTCATTTTTTTCTTACTATAATCTGCGCTGTTATCATATTACATTTTAAAGAAATGATGGTTGCCAGTTAACCTTTTGTGGTTATAGTGACAAAAGTAATTGAAACAATGAAATTATTTTACGGCTAGATCATTTGATGGATCCTCATCAGTGTTATAGCAGAAGTCATTTGATTCAACTTGTAAAAACCAAAAAGAGATGTTACTAAGAAAAAGGACTAGTACTTTTGATCATAGAAATAATAGATATAAAGTTTGTACTCGGTTACGAATCATGTCTCCACCATTGATCTGAATAATACTGGATCACGCATACATATGCCTCAAGTGAAGCCAGCAGAAATGACGAATTTGGAGTACCAAGATGGCGGACAATCAGAATTTTCAATAGATAAATAAACTTCCTTATTTTAAGGAAATTTACGGAAATTGAAAACGCTGCTTAAAAGATTACTCTTACACCCGCAAAGAACACTGGACCTGGAGTATTAAGATGGCGGCGATGGCTTCAAAATTTATTATGTATGCGTGATCCAGTATTATTCAGATCAATGGTCTCCACTCATTACTGATGAGCGTGCCTTTGGAAATCCTCATTTTATTGCGGCGAGTGCAACGAGCTCTTGAGCGCACGAAATTTCTTGTTCCCCACAGGATTTTGGGACGAACCAAAATGCCCTTAGAAATTCGCCATTTTTTTGGCACAATTTTTCTTCCGACAAAAGACAGAAGTACGCCTTCTATGTCCACTATTTTGAATACGCAGTCGTGGCGCCAGAAATTTTCCGACGGGGGGGCTATGTTCCCCGACGGGGGGGGGGGCTGTATTTTTTTTCATGGTTAGGCACGGTAGGGCCAATTTTTGTCAGTTTTCCCCGATAAATGTATAGTGGGCTAGCACTTCCCAACAAGGGGACTGTAGCCCAGCCCCTCTTTGGCGCCACCACTGTGAATACGTCCATTATTTTTGATACGCTTTTAATGAACAAAACAAACGCGGTTGCAGCGATTGACCATAGAGACCTTAAGATGTAGGACGGAAACGCGGCGACGACGTCAAATGCGAAATGACTCAAATAAATTGCTGCATAAATTTAAAAGCTTGTCGTTTGTTATTGATTATGTGGAATAACGTTTGAGATGATAAAATCGATGTTTAATTGTTAAGAAAATTTCCAGTGTAGTTTCTTGCTAATTTACTTATAGTCTAGCATTCTCGCGGCTTGAAATGCCGACGCTGTGGACACGGCTTAAAACTACATGTTTTGGCGTTGTAACTTGAGCAAAGACGGCGTCTTCATCTCTCCTGGGAGTTTAAATATTCACACCCTTTCTTAACTTATTTTAAGTTCATTGTACTTCTAGCCGCCGTTGTCACGTTGCCGTGCTTGCATCTTAAGGTCCCTCATGATGTAAGATACTTCGTCAAAATGGTAATTTTCTGATATCTCGAATGGTAGATATTGTTAACTAGAGAATGTTTAGTCAGACCATTGCTTCAGTAATGATAACTTTTAACAGAGGCCTCGATATCTGTAAGGCTTTTGGGAGGAGCGGGGGGGGGGGGTATTTTCGTGTATCAGTTGATTTTAGTGCCTGAAATGTTATTTGTTCTATATGCCCGTGAGACGTGATTCTGAATACAAGTGCTCAGTTAAATAAGAATAATTAGTTATAGATGTCAGTCTCGTGTGTTTAAACAAGAGTAAAAATATCTTCGGAGGCCTTTTGGAGGTCGATACATATTTAAAGTTTTACATATATTCAAAGAAATAAGATCTAAACGAACGTGATAGATGCGTGAGACAAACTCTAATAGAGTAATGTAAGTGAAACGTGAAGCTGATTTATCATCACTATATATTCCTCCACTGAAATTTCATCAAACGCTATATACAAACCTTTAATTTTTCATTGGTAAAGATATAACTTTAGCGATTATACTTGGACCTTTAAATTGATCCATTCGTACCTATACGGGGTTAATTGGAAAATGATGAATATTGCTTTTATTTATGAATTGTTTTTAGCTATGATAATTGTTCGGTCATTGCTTTCGTCGACTATTTAACAATTAGTCGCCGAAGTGGAATATAGGCTTGTAATCACCGAGCCTGGGCCCGCAGCCTGGGAAGACTGATTGTTTTAGCATAAATTTTCAGCTGTTTAAAAAGAAATAATCAACAAAACTTGATAACAATTCACTTTAAGCACTGTGAATCTTCACCAATCACAATGCAGGAAAATCAACAGTCACCTGAAAATTTATACTAATACTGCATATTAGAAATATTGAGCTCGTAACTAATTGTTAAATGGGAATGCTCAACGCAGCTGCTAATCGACAACAGTGCTGGTTACAACTCGTGTACAAAATTCCTCAAAAGTGCAAAATTCGTCAAAAGTGTTGCTTCGTTCTTAAACTTGTCGTAAATTTATCATATGAGTAAATTTAGAGGCTTTTAGGAATTTACTGATACAGTAAATTCAGATGAGGAGCTTATGCTGTGTTTTTTTTGGCCATTTGCTTGTAGGCCTGTTTTGGACCTCGCATGTTTGTGGAATTTAATCCGTCAATTTAGTATCTTTTTAACGAAAATTTCGCATCTAAATAAATCCCTTTAAATTTTGAAACAACATTAATGACTTTTAGTCCCGGGTTTTGCTTTGAATTTCCAATAACTAAACACAAATTAATTCTAAATTCAACGGAAATTCGACGTTTAAAAGAGGCCTTAGCTGACAATGTTAGCGTGGATATATTTGTCATCGTGCATGCAGTAAAAGTTTATAATATAATAAAAAAAACAGAAACAGGGCGAATTTAAAACTCCGCCTCGCCTGCGGCAGGCGGAGTAATTAATTAATGCAAGGTCGACGTCGTGCATTACTGCCATAGACATAGTATAGGTCTAGATTGCTGGCTCATCATCCATCGGAGGCGTGACCTGTATGATAAATCCAAGATGGCGCGGGAACCGGGCAAAAAACTATAAGACTCTGCAGGGAAATCCATGTTTTTCGCGATTTAAAACGTCTTGTTGCTTGGAACCGCTTCGAATCAACATTTTTTGGAAACAACTAGTTATTGCGGAAGTTTTGAGCACTATTTGTGTAATTTCTGCTGAATTCCTCGTGAAAATCTCGCTCGTGAAATGTGTTGTGAATTGGTCACTTGGTCAGTTCGAGACATTTGTTGTCCAAAATATGTATTTTTGACCGGCTTTGGCCTCTTGGGTGTTATTGTGACCTACAGCTATCCTAAATCAAACATTTACAAAACGATGGAGCAAGATGTTCGCGTACAAATCGATTATCCGCTTGATTTGTGTGGTGTGTGATACCTGATACGTTAGTAATATTTACTACATAGATACGACTTAGAGCCAACGTACTGTTTTCGAACTTCAAAGACGGATAGGTTATCAAGTAAATATTGTCTGAATTATGTAATATGCATTACCAAAATATAATCGAAAACTCGTGCTACAGCTGCTAGTTTCGTTCGTGTGAATCGTGTGTGAAATGTTGGTAGAACTGAACAATCCACAGTTTAATGACCGAAATGTTTTTATTTGAATTTAAACTATATGTTTACTTTAAAATTAACATAATGGTAAACTTTCGCATACTTTTGCATACACTGTACATAGAATGCAACATGCACCTGCTTGCTAGCTTGTGCAACATTGGAGCAAAGTCTGCAAACATGCGAGTATGGTAAAGCAATATTCTAATGCCCATTTGCTATATTCCAATGAACAATTAGTCGTGATTATAACATCATTAATAATTCATGAAGAAATCTGCACAAATCATCAGAAAATCTAGGCTAACCTGCCAACTGTGCTCAATATTGATAAATTGATGATGATAAATTTATTTACTGAGTCTGAGGGTCATCAACCAAACTGAACCCAGACCACCTGATTAGACTCTAGAAGTTTTCTGCATTTCTGCGCAAAATTCTCTGGTGAAAAGGATCTTTTATGCGCAAAATAAAACTTTTCAGTCTGGGTAGTTTGCACACACTCAACACAAATTTAACCCAATTAGGCCTAATTAAGCCTGAAAGACATTGTATGAAGTGAACACAAATACCGTTAGAATAATTTTCAAATTGGCAACGTCAAAAAATGCATTACAGTATACATGATTCATTGTAAATGAAAATAACACACCACACAAATCAAGCGAATAATCGATTTGCACGCGAACATTTTGCTCCATCGTTTTGTAAATGTTTGATTTAGGATAGCTGTAGGTCACAATAACACCCAAGAGGCCAAAGCCAGTCAAAATACATATTTTGGACAACAAATGTCTCGAACTGACCAAGTGACCAATTCACAACACATTTCACGAGCGAGATTTTCACGAGGAATTCAACAGAAATTATACAAATTGTGCTCAAAACTTCCGCAATAATTAGTTGTTTCCAAAAAATATTGATTCGAAGCGATTCCAAGCAACGAGACGTTTTAAACCGCGAAAAACATGGATTTCCCTGTAGAGTCTCATAGTTTTTTGCCCGGTTCCCGCGCCATCTTGGATTTATCATACAGGTCACGCCTACGCAGTAGTAATTATACTATGAGTCAGCAATTTAGACCTACTATATCTATGATTACTGCATCTACTTACTTCCGTCGTAGCTTCCAATTTCCCAGGTCCAGTGTAGCCAATCAGAGAGTATGATGTACGGTACTCTGTTTTAGGGTTCTGACCTCCAATTGCCTTAAGGCCTTCTATAAGTTCATCTGTCATAGGAAAGGCACTGTCGTCAACAGCTACAAGAACTATTCTCCTGCAAAATTAAAACAAGGGCGGCACAATATAATTTCGAAAAAGTGGAACAGATTAATCCGAGTATTCTAGGTCGATCAAGTACTGATGATATTTTGACGCGGCATTAGGTGGCTTATTTTGCTGTCTCTTATTATATTATATACCTAAGTCTCACCTTTTTTCAATTCTTTTTAAATATTTCGTCATTTCTTTGCATTGATCCTCATTTTCATGAGTATCAAATACTGTACTGTCGGTAACAAAACCTGTTAAATGGAACAGACAATTTAAATATTGCGTTAATCAGGGAATAAAAATTAAGTTAAAAATTTCCAGCAATTATTTTTATCTTCAATATTAAATAACATTCTGCTGACAAGCTATGTTACTTTGCAAAGTTTTTTTTTAATTTTCTCGCACCGGAAAACTAGTGAAATAAGTTTCCTGATTTTGAGCTCGGGATTGTCAAATTCATTCTGTTTTACTTTAGAGTGAAAAATTATCTTTCTCATAGGGGAGACGACCGTTTTACCACTAAAGTATGGAAAATTAAAGACGTTTGATTCTTAAAAGACTTATCCCTAGTATAACATCTTTCCTTATAGAAAGTGGATTGGACGTTTTTATCCATATTGGATGTATAGTTCACAAGGATGATGATAAAGTCCATAAAATTTTCCAAGAAGCTTTTCCGAAAAAAACTTTTAGTGAATTTATTTTTGTGCGAAGATATATTATATGCCCGTAACCATTGTTTTCAACACATTTTTAATCAATGTGCTAAGAGAAAATTCGTGAACAACAGTTGCCTATGTATGATTGAGCTACAAGAATGTCACGTGCAGTATCGAGCGTGCGTGAAGACAACGTGTAGAACGTCACTAAAGTTACATCACTTCCTGTAGCAAAACTCAAGTAACAATTAATGACAAAAAGTAGTTGTGTATATTTATATAGCTAGTTTGGGTTTTATATAGGTAATAATACTCATTTATTATATGGCAAGCTTGACTTCCGGTGAAATGACGCACGCTGATTGCCTGAGAAGCACTTTCGCCGGTTACCTTCCTGTATTGGACCGGCGGTCCATTACGGAAAAAACAAACAATTAAACAACAATTAAGACATTTTAAAACGACAAAACTTAAAAATTTAAGCCATGTACGAGAGCGAACTGCCAGTTCCAAAAATTTCATGGGCCTGTCAAGATTGTTCAAGAAACACAAAAGCGTAGAATCGTTATTGATAGCAGCGATGAAGACTGTTGACATGAGGGATGCCGAAAAGGAAATGTTATATTTTAGTATTTTTACAATCGTTTTGACCTCAAGCCTTATTTCTAGAGTACGTCACTTCATCAATTTGACTGCTTTGAATTTAATTTATTATGCATGCACTAGTCTATCCATATCTAATTTATGGCAACCTAATGTGGGAAAACACATATAAAACAAGAATACAAAAACTGATGCAAATCCAAAAGAAAATAGTCCGTTTGATAACATTCAAATCATATTCTGACCATACTGAAATGATTCTTAAGAATTTAGAAATTCTGAACGTTTATCAAATCAATGACTACTTAACCAGCATATTCATGTCATATATCATTGTTATGTTGGGCCAAGTCATGCATGCATGCGGCCCGTTTTAATTCACAGTGAATATTCTTTGTTCGTTTCAATTTTGCAATTCTTTGTTTGTTTCAGTTCTAAATGCTAAACGCCATATGATAAACTTTTTATTAATCGATAAAACTTGATATTATATCGGACCTCGTTCTTTTCGTACAGAAAAACACCTCGGTCTGACATTTCTCTGTACAGACCTCGCCTCGGTTAATACGCATGCGTGTGACGACCAAAAGTTTACCACACTTGCTTTATTGCTTTTTGTGGTAAAACTGGACGGCGGCCACATCAAACAACCGTTTGTTAGCTCGCAGTCCAGCGGTTTCTCTTTTCCATCCGAAACTCAGCCGTTACATTATTGATATGATGTTTATATACCTGTGTCAGGGTCAACAACGACAATGTTATGTCCGCGTGTTTGCTTGGAATATTCTTTACCATTGACTTGAATATTGGCATTAGCACGAGAGCAATCACTGATCTTAGGTTCATCATCACATCCCACACTTTTGATGTACACAGACAATAATCTCATTCCTTTTATACCTTTGATTTTAGGACATAAAAGAAGGTCATAAAAAATGTTATCCTATATATATGGCATTTATAAATGTATATAATTGAAAACTCCAATTAATGCTGCTATACGAATCAATAAAATAAGTAAACACGCTCATGTGTACATACTTTTCAGTGCATTCTGAATGTTTTTAAGATCGTTATTAATCCTGTCCAATTCACTATTGACCTTCAAGAGAAGAAGTATGTACACAATTTAAAACCCTGTATATAAAGCAATATTTGTATTATTTCTCTTGCTTCATAAATAAACGGGATTTGAAGAACTAAAACCACAAGTGCAATACTCCAATAGCCTTAATGCACAAATGTAAGGTCTATAACACACAAAATATTTAAAATTTCAGGATTTTCAAAAAAGTTTTGGTTTTGGAGGGCTTTTTAAAGACCATGTCTAATATATAGTTTTCACACAAATTGTTATCAAATTAAACTTATTAAATCTTAAAGAAATAGAAACAACACCCAAACACATAATTTATGTACTGGGTGAGCCATGCAAAAATTATTGAGGAGGTGAAGTATATGTTGTTTGCGTAATATGAAATTTGCCAAAGTGTCCAACATTCTCTCAATAGCTTCATTTCTTTTTGTGCACGCACTCGCCAACAAAAAAATAATCAACACTGTATGTAAAGTTTTCTAACATTCCAACTTGATGATATAACTAACCTTGTCAGCCTGTGCAACTTTGGTGTATGAACTATTCGCACGCAAAAACAACACACCATTCTTTATGTAAGCCGCTGGTTCTGGTGGCATGATCAGTTCGTTCTGAATCATGTAAAATTAAGAATACAGTTGGCAAAATACGTACTTTCAAGAGGGTTAAGTTATTATGTCAAAACAATTTTAACAAACAAAAATTAATATTTTGTCGTTTTTTTATTTATGTTGTTGTTTCAAGTCTACAAACAAGTTTGCTCACAATTAATGGACCATTCCACTTTTAGAAAAGCTTTTGAATTAGAAGTATTTATTAGTACAGCTGAAGTATTCTAATTTTAGTAAAATTGTCGAATTGGTTGCAAAATATTGTGAAATGTGAAAAATATAGCCCTGTGAAGTTTGCAAAATTTGTATATTTTAGTATTATGCGCGGAACGTGTAATCACATTTTGAATGTGAAAATTAAAAAGTGTAATCACATTTTACACGAGTAGCAACGAAACGTCAGCTTCAATAAAATTTTTGTTCAATCTATAGTGTCTATAGTGGCTCTATTTAAAATAGTTTTCTGCGCTATAATATTTCTAACAAAATATTTTATATATATTTTATACAATATTTTTAACATAATATAATTTTTTTTTCCGCCCGGAATACCGATAGCTACAGTTTTGACTACACTTTTCGTCGCACAATACAAAAGTATATACAAAATTCGAAAATTTCACAATACTATATTTTCGAGATTTTACAATGTTTTACTAATTTTCGAATGCTCTTTTTAGCTGTGCTGATGAATATTCCTAATTCCAACGTTTGTCTAAAAGGGAAATAGTGCGATAACGGTTGCCAAGAAGTTGTGTTTGCACTGCTTATTCATAGTTGCTAACAAATTATAACTCGCTTGGTGGCATTATCACACTTGCTACCTGCTTGTACAGTGTTGATGTAACAAGATTGTTACAAATAACAACGTTGTTAGATCATGCTTGAATCAGAACCTTGTAACAAGTCTGATAATATCGAAAAGGTTGTTACAAATAGAAAAAGCTTGTTCCAAATTTGTTGACAACATGGCAAAGCGTTGGGAACACAATTAGCTTGTTGACGGCTTGTTTGCACACTTGCTGCAAGTTGTGAGATTTTTAGGTGTGTATAAGTACTTACGGATTTAAGAGATTTCAATATATAAGAGTAGATTGACTGTGTAAACAACTACAGACCTTTTAAGGAAACCGTAATTTAACTGACAGCTCAAAATGCTTCAAGCAAAAGACAACCATATACAGTATGTGCGTGTTCGGATTTCCAGTACCCAAAGTTTGAGGGGGCATTTCAGTAATAATATAATTATTATACAATCTTTTCAAGCGTTCTAAGTGCGGCCTACCCTTGGTTCTAATTAATCCCCGCCTCACCCTCTAAATCACATGCATGCGATGCAAATAAACTCTGAGAGCGTACTTGTTTCAATTCAATTACTCGCTGACATTGAGTTTGCCATTGAAACAATTTATCATTCATATTTTATGGCCTGCATATCTTACCTTGGTCTTCATTAAACCTTTGAATTCACTCTCAAGGTAACCTGGCCAAGTAGTGCCATTACTTGGATACGCATCGAATGCTTTGTTCAGCGATGAACTGTCTCGAAGATCGAGTTTTGCAATTACGTCGTTAAAAACAAGATATCTTTTAAAAACTTTGTCGTATAAACTACCAAGATCTTTTTCTCCTTTGACCGTTAACAATGGATTTTGACCAGTGAACTGTTTAATTAAATCCATTGTAGTTATCAGGTCAAGGTACCGTTCATTTACTTCGTCTAAACTTGTTTCTGTGATCTTTTTTTCAAGAGAGGCAAGTTTTGGATTTTGCGTACCCAGTGTAAAAAGCGGCGTTAAGTGAGCTTGGATGGGAACACCTCGCCCTCCAGTTGATTCTTCAACCTACAGATGCATACCATGTAAGTGATTAAGCCATCGATTTCGATTAAACGGTCTTGGTATAGCCAGCAACGAAGTAAATTTTCTTTGCTACGAAGTAAATTTTCTTCGCTGCTTTCTAAGTATTTATTGTGACGGAGTAAACTTTTTATGAATTACGTTTGTAACGAAGTACAATTTTTGGCTAATATTTACTTTTTCAATTCATATTTTGCAAAGTAGCAGAGTTAGGGCAAACTTAAAAGTAATTGGCTTGGCCTGACTATAACTCAGGGCTGCTATTTATAATTGAGGAATAGTTTACTACCGCGCAAATATATGATTCGTCAAAATCTAATCCTATATAGTTCAGTAATATTTCCACTTAGTATATTTTTCCAATATTTTTTACTAGAGCAGAATTTTCAGAATGTAATGTTTAGTTTTAGACAATATACTTTTACTTTTAATCAAATGAAACTTTCAGGCAGTACAATGACAGACTTTTACTCAAGCAAAAATTGAAGCATTACTTTTTAATATTACTTTTTACGGTTTTGGTCAAATTTTGATAGAATATTGCCTAACATTGTATGTTCAATATGATTAATATCAACCATAATTGTTGCAGAATACATTGTTGCAGAATATATTGGAATAAATATCACTTCAGTATTTTGAATACAGGACATTTTTGGTAAAAAGTAGAATGACACGGCCCTTTTAGGTAAAAAAAAAGTGAGTATTAAGTTTGCTGAGCAAGAATCAATATAGATTCAAAATATTAACATTCAATTTTGCAAAATTATTATTAATTAATTAAGCATTGCATACGAATAGTACAAAAAAATCACAATGCCAAACTGGAATAGGACAAAGATCATAACAAAATGAATTGACAGAATATATTATCTTACTAGTTTTGGGAAGTCTTCAATTGCTTGAACCAAGGAGGCAATGTCTGTTGGTACACTTTTCAAAGGCGCTGTTGCGGTGTAGGAAATTGATAAACTGGATATATCTTTAACAGCATTCGATAAAATCTTTAAATTTGCTTCCAAGCCAACCGAACTACCCCCCTTATTGAATTCTGCGCTAAGTTTTGCTTCAACGTCCTCCCTTTCTTTTTCGCTTTTAGCTTCAAACTTTAAGGAAGCGATAAGATAGCCACCATACGATATGCCCGAAACGTAATGTTGGCCAACTGGATTATCATCCCAACCAGATCTCGTTGTAGGTTGCTCATTTATTGTTTTAGTTTCCTAAATATGATAATAATCAGACTGGGATTGGATATAGTTATTTACCTCAAAATTTGAAATATTATATCAAGCCTATTATAGTTTCGAAAATAGACATCTTGTATTCCTGATGTTCAAGAAAGAACAAGAAAACGACGGAGTCGATGATATTTCGTCTTTATTCCAAAGACATTGTCAAACCAAATGGTTTGGTTTGACAATGTCTTTGGAATAAAGACGAAATATCACCGACTCCGTCGTTTTCTTGTTCTTTCTTGAATATCAGGAATACAAGATGTCTATTTTCGGAATTTGTTTTATTTTGTATTTCCTTAAGTTGTCTGCTTGTTGTGGTTTCTATTATAGTTTGTCAAGTTTGGTAGTACATATAGTACATTTGATAATTTAATACATTATCATATTAACTTTTGTTGTATAGATAGGGATCAAGTAGAGAATCTAATGTTAAACATCAAAAGCAAAAAATCATGCGGACACGATCAAATATCATCACGCTTAATAAAAGACTCTGCATCAATATTAGCTGAGCCAATTGCGAAAATAATAAATAGCTCAATTACACTAGGCCAATATCCTACTTCTTGGAAAATGGGCCAAGTGACGCCTTTATTCAAGAAAGATAACGAGTTGAATAAAAAGAACTATAGACCAGTATCCATTTTACCCTCCTTTAACAATGTTTTTGAGAAAATCCTTGCTAACCAATTTGAAGATTTTTATGAGAATATATTGTCGGATAATATTTCTGCGTATAGGAAAAATTATAGTTGTGAAACATCTTTGTTGAAGCTAACTGAAGACTGGCGTCAATCTTTAGATAACAAAGAAATTGTCGCAGTTATATCGTTGGATTTGTCTAAAGCTTTCGACTGTATACCTCATAATTTGCTCTTGGCAAAGCTTAAGGCATATGGTGTTAGCGAACATTCTGTAAGTTTATTTAAAAGCTATTTGTCTAATCGTATGCAACGTGTGAAAATTGGTGATACATATTCAAGTTGGGAATGCGTAACTAGGGGAGTTCCACAAGGCAGTGTCTTGGGGCCAAGATTGTTCAATATTCACATTAATGACTTATTTTATAATGTAAATCTTGGAACACTTCATGCTTATGCAGATGATGAGCAATTATACAATTCTGATCGTGATCCTGCAGTTTTGGAGAGAAAACTTCAATATGAAATGGACTAAGTGAATACATGGTACAGCAATAATGGCATGATTGTGAATCCTGAAAAACATCAAGCAATGATTCTTGGCAATTGCAATCACAAATTTGCATTTCCTGTAAATAAATTGATCGAATTATTGGGAGTAACATTAGATGATGAACTGAAGTTTAATTGCCACATTACAACAATTTGCGACAAAGTTAACAATCAGTTTAGTGTAATTAAGAGGTTTGGAAGCCTCTTTAGAAAAAAATTATTATTAAAACTTTATAAAGTATTTGTTTTACCACATTTTCGCTATTGCTCTCTGATATGGCATTTTTGTGGAAAAAGAAATTCTTACAAATTAAAATCTCTAAATAGGCGTATATTAAGATATATTTTTCAGGATAAGGGATCTAATTATCGTGACTTATTATCTCAAGCAAATACTAGTACATTATATAATGCTAGAATGCATAGTATGTTATCTATGGTGTATAAGAGCCTTTTGCATCCTAAGTATCCTAATTATATAAAAAGATTATTTAAAGCTAGAACGTCTAAATACATGCTTAGAGGCCAAAATATATTAGCGTTAACGAAACCAAAAACGACTAAGTATGGATTGGAATCCATTAAATATTTAGCGGCAAAGAGTTGGAACTCGCTTACAGACGATCTTAGGACGGCAATGGATATTAATAAATTTAAAACCGCAATTAGAACGTTAGATTTTTCTATTCCTTTTTAAGATATAAATTGCATATTTAGATTTAGATTTATGCTCGAAGATATTAGCTCATTAGTTTAAGCTACTCTGTAAATTCGAGTTTAAATAAAGTGTATGTATGTATGTATGTAGTGCACAGCAGTGTGTATATGATCACTATTGCATAGATTTTGCAACTATAAGAGCCCTTCTGCAAGCAAATGTTTCAGTATACACTTTAAAATGTGTGTTTTACGACAAATGAGTTTAACTAGTGAGTGAATGGTTTAAATGATTTTAAACGAGTACAAACGATGTCAAATCTTTTGCGGTTGGATCTGTCCATTTGTCGCTTTAAAGCGTTTTAGAATGTTTACAGTAAGAACCTTCCTGTGAAATTTGTATTTTGTTGAGATATTGCAAATGCTTAAGCGCTCATGCGCGATAGTCCATGGAACATTGGACATTAAAAACAGAAAAGGCGGATTAGAACTCTGCCATACCAGCTACTGCTCGTTTCTTACCGTTTCAAAAGAAACTTTTGCAAGTACTTCCACAAAGCTTGTGCCACGGGTTGTCTCTTTTAAATATTTCCCCTCTCCTTTAATTTTTACTAGTCCTGCCATAACCTGTAATGACAACTGACCAGACACATCGAGAACGTCGCGCACCTGCTCTTGTGTCTTTACCACTTTGTACTCAATATTTGTTGATTCGCGCTTCGTCGTATCCAACACGATTGTATCTTGTTCAAAAATATCGTTACCAATCAAAGATCTTGATAAATCGAATGTTCGACCAATGATCATCGGTTTAATGTAGGGTAGAGTGACAGACTGACTACCACCAACGGAGTTCAAGCTAAATTAAAATTAAAAGTCATAATTAATTTTCACTATCTTCTGGCTAACTGTGGCTAAACTATACGATCCTGAAAAACGGATTTTAAAAAGATGACGTCACGTTTACGTTTAGAAAGATGACGTCACGAATGTTGCTACTGTAGCGTCAATAAGATTTTATTTTTGAATGCAAACCCCGCGTTCTTTTTATTCAAAAAACCTAGGTTATTAAATAAATCGACTATATCAGTTCAAAGAGTGATTCGGCAAAATATCAACCCAAAGTGTTGATAGCCCGAGGGAAAAATCATCACTGAGATAAATTTATTTTCACTGGGATAAATTTGTGAGATAAATTTAACATCACAGTGTGATAATAAATTTAATATCACACCCTCTGCTCGAAAAACGGGGACTGAACATGCACGACACCACAAAATATCACATTGTCACGTGGTACAAATAGAGTTTTTGATTGGACAATTTGAATTTGATGTATAATATAAGATTTTTGCACATGTAACTGTTATTTTCGCAATTGATTTTCGTGTGAAACGGCTTAATTACTTACCTCACCAGAATATGACCGAATACAACTAATGCGATATATTTCAACTCCATTCTGGAACATAGATCAATGATTCTCTTGCTGGTTGACTTTTTCTTGCTTTGACTATACAATGGTGGAATTTTAGTTCACCGACTATTACCGTTGACCGGAAATTACAGAATTATGCTAGAGAGGGTAAAATCACTTAAGCAAATTTGAAGTATCTTAAGGGAGAGAGTTTAAATTTGGGAAGGTTTTATTTGCTTCCCAAAATTCATAAAAGCTTAGTTCAGGTGCCGGGTAGGCCAGCTGTGTCTAATTGTGGAACGCCTACAGAAAGAATTTCTGAATTTTTGGATTGTCATATTAATCCGATTGTAAAAGTTTTGCCTACTGTTTTAGGGGATACTTCGGATTTCCAGAGGAGATTGAAGGGATTAGGTCATACACCGGAAGTAGCTATGTTTGGTACCATAGATGTGGTTGGTTTATATCCACATATACCTCACGAGGATGGTTTGGAGAGTATGAGAAAAGTTTTGAGTGAATTTAAGGAGATAGTTAATGTTAGTGAGTGGTATGTGGATGGGATGGATTTAATTGAAATGGCTACCATAATTTTAGAAAATAACTATTTTGAGTTTGATGGGGATATATATTGGCAAAAGCAGGGGACAGCTATTGGTATTAAGTTTGCCCCGGCTTATGCCAATATATTTATGTATGTTTTGGAGATAAGAATGTTGAAAGAGTGTGAATTTAAACCATGGGTATGGTGGAGATTTTTGGATGATATATTTTTAATTTGGTTGCATGGTATTGAAAGGTTGCAAGAGTTTTTAAAGTTTATTGATTCGTTTCATGAAACAATAAGCTATACTTGGGATTACTCGGAGAATCAAGTGTCGTTTCTTGATGTTACAATCTGTAGGGAAGTGGGAGGTGGTGTTTCTACTGATGTGTTTTCTAAGCCGACGGACACACATCGGTATTTGGATTATAGATCATGTCATTCTAAGCATGTAAAGCAGGCTATTCCATATGGGCAGGCACTCAGATTGAGACGTATTTGTAGTTTGGAAAGTAAATTTTATCAACGGATAGAGGAATTTAAAGGCTATTTGCATAAAAGAGGTTTTCAAAAGACACAAATATTGTCTCAATGTGAAAAGGTTAGGAATAAGGAAAGAAGGTTGTTGTTGTTTCAAGATAAGGAAAGATTTGTGGATAATAACGCAATACATTTAGTTTTGAATTTCCATCCAGCATTGTCGGGGATAAGTCAGAAAGTTAAATCTTTATGGCCTGTGCTGCATGCGTCGGATGAGATGAATGAAGTTTTTAAGGATATAAAACCTTTGATTTCGTTTAGAAGGCCTCAAAATTTGGCTGACAATTTAGTAAGATCTAAAATAAAGGAGGCCTCTAATACACGTAAAGATAAAGGAATGAAAAAGTGTGGAAAATCTAGATGTCAGATATGTAGTTATGTAGAAGAGGATGAAGAATTTGAGTATGGTAATAAGCAGTATTGGATAAATTATCCTTTTGATTGCGATTCAGAAGGTGTAATTTATGTAATAAGATGTATTAGTTGTTCCAAAATTTATGTGGGGAGTACTATAACTACATTTAGGAAGAGGTTTAATAATCATAAGAGCTCTATGAGGAAGTATGAACAAGTGGGTAAAAAAATGGCTGCGGAGCATTTGTACGCACATTTTTTTAGCCCTGGGCATAAAGGGTTGTGTGATGTTAGGTTTATCATTATTCATAAAACTAATGTTGATAGACCAACACAAAGGGAGGCTTTTTGGGTATACAAATTAGATACGTTTGTACCAAGGGGATTAAATGTAAGGGATTTTGATTAACATGTATGGTAATTATGTTAGTAATTGATATCTAAGGAACCTTAGGCCATTGATTCTGTATATTCATCCTTGACGAAGGGGCATGCCCCGAAACGTTGGGATGTGAATAAAATAAAAAATTTTTGAATTTACAAAGTTTAGTTTGTGATCTATTTATATTGATAATGCTGTTAAACTTATTTGGAGAGGGTTTGTGATATACTTACATATATATATATATATATATATATATATATATATATATATATATATATATATATATATATATATATATATATATATATATATATATATATATATGCAATGTAATTCTAGATGTAATGTTAATGTTAACGCTATATAGTTCATAATAGTCTAGTTTGTAAGCTTGGTATATGATGAATATGTTCTAAAGCTTCATTACTCAGAAAATATTCTGAATCCCCCCCCCCCCAGTGGGGATCGAACCCGCGTCCTTTTAGTTTCTGCAGGATAATGCGCTCGGTGATTCAAGACGCGTGACTTGAGCCGCGGGGCTAGCCGCGGTATTAAAACGGCGAAGACGCGCCGTAATATAATTATAATAGATCCATCTTTTAATCTTTTAACATGCAGGTTTAGTGTTTTATAGGGTTTTTGAAAAAGAACTTTCAGACTACAAAAAATAAAGAACTCATTTCCATATATAGGCCTACTCAACCTTGTGAAAATGTTGCAACATATAATAGACAAATAAACACACTGGTATTTGCATTTAGGTGTAACCTGCATTGACACAAGATATTTTACCTTTATAAATCCTTTGCCTCAAGTCCTTGTTCTAAACTTCAGACTGCTCTTTCCCTCTTGAGCCCTACAGGTCAAATGAAAACAGTTAAATAATCGATCTTTTTTTCTAAAATTCCGGTTGTTTATGTACGTCACAGAAATTATCATTTATAATAAGCATTTCTTAACATATTTATTTTTATCTTAATTATTTCCCCTGCTTGTATTGTTTGAGCGTATCCAATGAACTTTAAAATATTCCTGCAGAACATGATTTTACAACGGTTATGTTACAAATCAGCACTGTGCAAGATGCCTGGTTTTGTCTGCCCGGCCCAGTTGGGTCGATATGGACATTTATACATGTAGCGTAGACATTTGTGATTATGACTGTATATATCCCACATTTTTTACAGGCAGTTTACCTGTACTCTAGATATTGTTTTTCAATCCAACTAAGTTTAGAGGGGATCTTTATGCAACGATAAATTACTCATTATTGTTTAACTATGTTCAAATAATTATATACGATAATTAGCGGGAAAATTGAGGCATTCAGCAGTGAATGCAATGAGTTACCAGCTTTTAATTAATAAATTCATGACCGTTCTGGTTTATTAAGTTCACATCCCCTCTCATGCACACTACACAACATACAGGCTTATAAGCCTGGTTCACACCTGTCGTAAAAATCGAAGATTTTCTCCTCTCCTGGTTAAATATGCGAACAACTGAACCAAAGTATGGGACAATAATTTCAGATTGCTTTTACAATGATATAGAATTAACTTAACCACATTATATATATATATATTTATCACATACTTGTGCCTTTATCCGGGCGATAACACGGTGACATAAAAACGATATGTCCCGTGATATCGTTTTTTGTCCCGCGATATCGTTTTTTGTCCCGCTCAAAACAAAGATGGCGTTCGACTGAAGGATCGATAGAGAGATAAGAATAAAAATATTAAATAATACAAGGAAAATAACACAAAGAAATTTGCAGCTATTAAAAGATAAGTTATTTTTGGTTTGTTTTTTTTAATTTTTACCTGTTTAGCGTATTTTCAGCAATCATTTTGAATTCATTTTGAATTCATTTTGAAATGTACTCGAAGTGTAAATAATTTGAAAATATAATCTGGTTTTTGCTCTAGATAAAGGCACAAGTATGTGATAAATAGGTTATCATATTCGAGACTCGGTAATATCAGTTTTATCGCTCTCGTTACGATATCATATTTTGTCCCTCGTTCGCTGCGCTCACTCGTGACAAAATATGATATCGTCTCTCGAGCGATAAAACTGATATCACCTCGCCTCTCATATGATAACCTATACATATATATATATATATATATATCAGAGTTCATTTACTACATTTTCATACTGTTTCCAGTTAAAATAAATATTATTGATATTAATTGTATATACATTTATCAGTCAGATACTTTGGGTGACCTAATAACAAAATGTAGCGGCATGCTCTACAAAGTTAACATCCCCTAGCTTTCATGAGTAGCGGCACGCACAGTCTGCCAAATATAAAAATATCGATAATAGCTAGTTTATTTGAAAAAAACGGATGCACGTTTTTGTCTACTTTGTTGTAGAGGATGTGAACACATGTCTGCCTGAATCAAATATAACTTTTGAAAGAGTGCTCAATAGATCTTCAGAAAATAGCTAATTAATTTATTCATACAACGACTCAACAAATTGCACCAGGATCACATCTTTATTGCTAACTAGTTTCGAACCACGAGGTGTGGCACTCGTCTTTAGGCTATTTTATCTGTTGAGTGATTAGCAGGGAACTGTAATACAACTGGAACGCTAACTCAATACAAAAGTTCAGTTAATGGCTGAAGCCAAGTTAGTTTTTCTGAGTTTTGAGACGAAATACTTAACGCCAAAGATCAGACTGCATATCAAATTGAAGCTATTAAAAAGTTACATTTAATATAAAGAATTCAAGACTTTATGCAAAAAAGAAATGCCTTAAAAGATACGAAAACAACGGCAATTTTGCAAAATACAGCAAATTTCCCTTCAAAGTTTAAAGTGTTTTTCTTTAACCTAAAGCCTCAAAATTTTTACATCAAATACAACTTTTTAACAGCTTTCATTTGATATACAACCCATTTTGTGATGTTTAGTATTTCAACTCAAAACTCAGAAAAACTGAATCAAATTGGTTTCAATTCCCCCCCCCCCCTGACTTATCGTTCCAGTTTACTTATAGTTCAATGGTGACTGGTTAGTAATAAAGATGCCTAGCTGAATTTGTTGAGTCATTGTATGAAAAAATTATCTATAATGTGTGTGCGTGTGCGTGTGTGTCAGGTACGTGCTAAAAAGAGTTTAAGTTAGTACAGTGAGAAAGTGATTTACATAATGCTTAGCTCGACATAAGCACTCAAAAATATCCACGCATTGTTTAACTGACATCCCCTCAGTAGCTCACGTGTACAAAGACTGTCTAATGACTATATTCACACCGTTCGCATGCGTAACGCTGTGCGGGTTAACACCAATGTCTTACCGACGTCTCCTAAAATCTTGCCAAATCAATTCTGATCATAAATCATAATCCCAGGTAAACATATTGAAAATTATATAAATTATCATATGCCAAATTTCGTTATTTGATCATGATCATGAATCCTGTTGAACGCAACGCTCCAATTGGCGGCTTATAGTTAATAATTATATAGAATATGCATGGTAGACAGTTACGCCACACTGACAGCCAATTGTAGCAGTAAAGCTATATTAGATACGATATTACATTTTAGTAGGTAGTTTTGGAAACTATAAACAAGAAATAAAATGTTAATATAATGACTATAATATGACCATGCAGAAACACGTAGCTACACAATTGATCAAATGATTACATAAAATTTAATTTTTTTATTATCATACGACATTATCTTTTATCAGCACTCCTAACCAATTTATTTTTTACAGGAATGTTTGCTATATTTTTCAAAACAAGAGACATGAGTATTGTTTGGATTTTACTCTTTTATCTGATATCTTCCTTCAAAACCGATGCATTTAATGTGACAACCAGAATAGCTGAATGGGACTCTGAGTACCGATATGGTGATCCAGTGAAACGACTTTTGAAATTTTACTCACGGGGCGGGAACGTAACAATGGTTGAACATGATGCATTTGAGTTGGAAAAACGAGAGGCACAGATTGAGAAAACCATTCGACGAAGTAAGCTAAAATTAATGATGTGGTTTGTCTTTATTTTTTAATTTAAATGGGTGTGATGTTTAATGTTTGAAATTTTGGATATGTTTAGAGAACGCCGTTAACAATATTTTGTAAAATTTTTGAAAATCGATGAATTTTGAAATTATTTATTATTGGACCCCCTTATTAATAATCATTCAATAGTATATATAATTGCTGATGCTAACGTTTCTAGCTAGTTACAATTTGGTAGGTATGAATGTTAACGTTCTTGCTTCTATAGGTGTTAGAGTTGATGCCAGTTCGTACATAACGCAGAAAGGCTTGGCGTCTCTTGGAAAATGCACAGAAGGCCAACACAAATACATTGGTGAGGAGAAATACACACCGTTTCATAGAACCGTTTACAATTATTTGCACAAGTCGGGTCGTTTTAAATCGCGTCAATTCACTGATGTCATGGGTGGTGTTGGTATAAGTGTGTTTGGTGGTCTCTTTGGTGCCTCAGCAAAAGCACACGTCGTGAAGAGTGTTGAGCGAGACAGCAAAAGCTTACTTATTTACAGTCATTTTGTGATTCACAAAGGAATGATCTCATTGGTTAACTCGCGCGTTGGAACACACTGGCAAGATTGTACAGAGCAATCTTCGCATTACTACCTGCGAGATATTTTGACTGGTCTCGATGACTACTTGATGGTGCAACTACGTTTTTCCAGTGAGGCAAAACGCAAGGAGATAGAGGTCAAAATTAAGGTACTATATGAAAGTACATTATTTATTAAACAATCTAAGAGACAATGAATAATTTATGAATCAGAAAATGGCACTACCCAGTTACATATTGTCATGGAAACATGAAAACTTTTGCAAAACCATGTTTGCAAAACCATGATCATTCCACTGAAATGTCCCTCTTGTGCTAAAACAAAAAATACTAAAGCAAATTAATTTAATTGATCTTTAGGTCAAACTTCTGTTCTTCTCTATCACCAAAACAATAAGTCGAGTAAAGAAATCCTTGACGTCAGACTTTGAACTCAGCATCTACCACAGCAAAACATTTCCAAAACGCCAACAAAAAAAAATTGAATTTAAAGGAACAAATTTAGAAGATGGAATCAAACTTGTAAAAGAATATGAAAACAGCAGAGCTCAGTTCCAAAAAGCTATCAACGATGCAAGTTATAATAGTGAGAATATACACCTTGAGTATTTTTTCGTCCCATGCTCGATTAAACCTATAGCTGAAGCATTCACCAGGGCCAACGACTTTCTTCTGACTGAGTTAATTGAACGTACCACTGAACTAGACTCCGTTTTGGAAGACGTCAAAAGTAATGAAGTTGAGATAAATGATGAACGCAAATCTGATTTAGAGGCTTTCGAGAAAGAAATTAAATTTCGTCTTAGTAAAATTGGACAATGGAAAGAGAAAAGTGAATTGTCGCACGACTACGTTGTAGAACTTCTGGAGCTGTATGGAAAAAATAGGGCACCATACTATTACGAGAGACAACTTAGAAAGATTTTGAATAAATCGCAACGTTAAACGTGTTTTAAGAATGCGAATGTGTTTAATAATTGAAATGATTATATCAAGTATAGCAATGCATGAATTAATTTTTTCATAAGAAAATTTTAAAATGATTTCATGTGTGTATCCTTTTTTCATAGCGCGCGTTCGATTAAATGATTAAATCATTTCACATCATTCATTATCGACATTAAATCCAAAATTAAGCGGGTCTAATTATAGTAAGATTCATATCTCATTTCATAAAACATGTTCGCACCTGCATGTGTTGCAAAATATACGATTTCAATAATTATACCTTATATGAATCCTGAAATGCTGTTTTTGCTATGTACAAATTATTTACAAAGTATCTTTCAGTTAGAGCTCAAACTGGTGTGCTTATGTAATTATGATGCAAATACATATTTTGTTTCCTAAATTGGGAAAACTCTAAATTTTAGGTCAATATAGTGAAAAATTCTAGTAAATCCATTTTATGAACAGCGTAACGTTGACTCATGCTGTGTTTAGCTGTGGTTAAAATGCATACAGTTTTCCTGCATTATACTCTTGCAGTCTTGCTCAATCCTTCTTTTCAATTCAACAAACTACGTTGAGGAACTAATGACCAATTACCCTGAATGCATGCAATGAACGAGAACATCATTTATTTTCTTATTTGATATTTTTTGATTTTCTGCAGTCTGACTGGTTACAACAGCGAGCGGCTTTTTACGATATCGATATCTTGACCAAAAGTGTCATTTTTTTAAAGCAAACCAAGAAGTGTAGCTATTATAAATTGTCCAACATTAATTAATATAAAAGCGTGCAAACGTTGACACAAAACCATTCTAACGACCTTAAGGCTTAACGAAATTCACATCCCCTATCATTCATGCCACACAATAGTACATGTTTTCCACTTTCATGTAGCCATAATTCATTCTGATTACTTGTCAGTAACCCTCATTGTCTCCGTAATTAAAACTCTACACATACAATTATTTGTTGCTAGTTTTCCGTTTAGAATGGAGGAAATAACTTTCATTTACATCCAGAAAGCAAGAACGTATCGATCGCGAGATATTTCAATACCTGCAAGCAAACCTACATGTATAGGATCTATACGTATATGCCATATAATGCATTTTCAGGATCAAGTTCTTAGTAACATGCAAAATATACAATGACGTTATTTTACACATGAACACTCAATTATCCCACAAATTATGAACGAAACACAGGTACTATAGTGCAAAAGAAAATACACCTTGACAAAAAAAAATCTTCAAGGCTACAGAGTTAATTCTGAATTAAGGTTACCGGGCTCATTCTGAATTGAGGATATTGGGTTCATTCTGAATTCAGGCTACGGGGTTCATTATGATCTATGAACAGCTGTGTTTTTACACTTTTAATGGCATTTTTCCTGAACATCTGCTATAGAGTTCATTACGAGTTTATTTACTGCATTTTCATATTGTTTCCAGCTAAGATAAATACTGTTGATATTAAATTTTTAATATTCGCCAGTGTTACCAGTCAGATACTTTGGGTAACTTAATGATAAAATGTAGTTGCATGCTCTGCGAAGTTAACATCCCCTAGCTTTCATGAGTCGCAGCACGCACTGTCTGTCTATTTTAGTAGACAAAATTATTAAATATAGCTAAGTAGTTCATTTATTTGAAAAGAGCGGATGTTTTTGTCTACTCTATTATTTCTAAATACCTTGATAGGGGATGTGAACGCATGCCCGCCTAAAATAAAATACTCATTATATTGTGCCAAAATAGCGACTGTTACGTAAGTAATTCTTTAAGGCATGACGCCTAACAAGCATGCACTTCAAGTGAGTTGAGTAGCGGTAAAACAAAGCGGCAGATCAGTTAAGGGGCAAACGTTGAAAGGAAGAAATCAAGAATCGAAGTTCACCTGCCAGGTACTGATAGTTCGATTTGTTAATCAAATGTTTTATTTTTTACATGCATGTTGAGCTATGTACCTTGGTGTAGTTATTATGTAGCCTGCGATATCAAACATGACAATACTGTTGTGCAAGACAGCTATAGTTTTAGCTAAAATGCCTCCGCAAACTTGCAAGAGAACATGATCAGAAAACGAAAAGAATATTCATATTTCTATAAGCATTGATGTAACTTAATTTGTCATTGAATTAAGAAAATACTTTGATAAAAGCTCTGACATTTTTTTGCTTTTTTATCCAACCGAAACTTCGATAGCTTAAGGATGTCAATGCTAACGTTTTATAGACAAACAAATTAATATAATAGTATTATACTGCACACAATTATACTTGCGTTAATAAATACCCTATTAATTTCAAGGAGTAATTCATCTCGACATTTATCTCATTTGATCCTGTTTGATCTTTAGCATATGCTAATTAATCGCAATCTATGCGATCCTAAGCGATTACATTTCTAAAGTTAGGATTTTAACTTTTGCGTAATATTTACAATATATACGAGCCGCCTTAAAGTGAATTTACCGAGCAAAAGGCGAGCATTTGCATTTTTAGTACAACAGGCTACTTATGCTAAGCAAACATCACACACTTCCACTCTGCAAAGGCTTTTGAGCATAGATATCACATACACACTAGATAGCTCATCTGTATATCAAAAAGTGAAGCAAAAAATCTCACTGGTATCCCCTCATAACAATAGGCGGCGGCCATATTAATCGTTCCCACTCATCAAAAAAATGCTGCAGAAAACACTAAACTTTTCTGCATTTGTGTATTTTAATACTAAAGTATTTAAAAATACTTTTTAGCTGCTTGTCAACTTTGTGCATTTCCGCAATACAAAATACACAAATTATCATGCTCCGTGTCAACTCCGTGGGAACGACCAGCGCCTTGTGCGATCTGGCTTCAATTTTCGCCAGCCCAAAGTGTGGGATGCACCATCTTATGTATATGAGATATCTATGCTTTTGAGCTTTCTGGTTGGACAAGTGAGCTATTTTAGCAAGTTGCTGGCGGAAAGAGAAAGATTTGGGGCGGACGGGTGGACAGGCGGGCGAGCACAAAAAAGTCATACTGAAACTCTTAACTCTGGAAAGATATTTACTCCACCTGCCGTAGGCGAGGCGGAGTTTTAAATTCGCCCGTTTCTGGTTTTTTTTTTGGTGTCGCAAAGTTGGCGCAGCGCTCATGGGTGATACCGCTGGCACAAGCAGCGTGAGCCGACCTAAACACGGCGTTTAAACTCAATTTCTAGCGGAATATGTCAACAAAACACGCATTTAAACATGTATGCTAGAACATCTAAACCGCAAGAAGGTTTTACGTGCAAAGATTCTCATGCAAAATGTTTTAAAACGAAAAATTCCACCGCAAAACTTTACCGGGGAGTGATGTATCGCAGTGAAGTTTTTAAAGCGTGTTTCCGTCGTTTTCTGTTGTGTTTCCACTTTTTAGGAAATTTAGAGATTTCTACACAAGAATCAAGCGCAAATTCTACTGAAATGTCTGTATACAAAACACAATTTTTAACATGTAATAGTTAACAAAAAGGGACAGGAAGGTTCTTTATCAAAATATTGCTCCAGAAATGTTTTAAAACGGCAAATTTTGATAGACTCCATCATTCCATGATCAAGGAGTGAGTCTAGGAAATGTGTTCCTAATTCTAATCATGAAGTATTCGTTGTGATTTCTTTCCTTGGTTTTCTATGCCTATGTTGAGATGCTGATATTTTGTGCAAAATGATTTACTACATGCTTGTGGGATCTCATACATTTATAAAAGGTAAGAGACATTTAACATTCCAATTGCAGAAATACATATGTTAGTCCAAAGTTCCCAACAAATTATATCGTAGAGACTTTAGGCAGTGTGCTACAGAATTAATTTAAATGATGCTATCAGATTAATATATTTATGTGTTGTATACACTTTTAGTAAATGATGCTATCAGGTTAATATACTTATGTATTGTATACACTTTTATGTATTGTATACACTTTTAGTTTAAAATGCCTGGCAAGTCACTCAGACATTGATTTTTGGTTATCTTACTTATTACATAAGATGTGCTAGCAATGTCTTAAAATGCCTTTAAAGGTACCCTAATAATAACAGATTTAAAAAGAAATTCGTTGGGAAGAACAGAAATAAGGGAATATACCACACCCCCAATGAACGCTCTAGTTACAGCCCTGCCTGGCCTTGCGATCATTTTCGTTTTGGCAGGCGGAGTGAACGCCTTAGCAGGCGTCTTGTTTCTATTAAAAATGTGATACACTGATACATAGCAAATCCAGCCTAGAATAGTCCCTGAAATAAGATCATATGTATAAATCAACATGCGGTTACATGTGGAAACATAACTGAACTCTGTATCTTGCCATGTTGATTTGCGTGTTGCACTCTGAATCAAACTACACGGCTATAACCATGCAACTGTTCTAGTTAGTAGACCTAAAAACTTGCTTCATCATATATACTTATACTCTTTTACTTCTTGCTTTAATATAGAATGGAATTCAGACATTGTGCGATCGTTTTGTTATCATATACATGTTTTATTGTGCCCAGGTTAGTGTACAACTGTGTATGCCAGGGGATTAGAGGGGCTAAATCACTGAGCTCAATACTATGGTCCGCAAGAGCATTTCCGTTACTTTTATTAAATAGCTTAAAGAGGGGTTACAGTCCGTAATGTAAGCAAACGCTTTGTTTACATTTTCAAATTCCATATTTTAAAATATAATTTACTAACTGAATATTTGACACGGTTCTGATTTGTTATGCTTGTAACTGAATATAAACCAGAGTTTTGATCCAAAAAGAGTTCGAAAAATACGAAATTTGGACAATGTTTATATTTGGTAGCCCCCCCCCCCCCACTTTGTTATGAGCAGAACGGATGCGCAGAACGGACTGTAACCCCTCTTTAAGATTTAAGCCCAGCATACGATAAAAAGCTATCGGCTTAGCAGAATTGTATTCGTGATTGTTGGCGTAGGTATGTTCTCCCAGTGTGCCGTGACGTTTTCAGACTTTTCTTCAGGCGTGCCATCTGCACCGGATTTTCAACATCTGGAATAATTATTCAGTGCAGATGACATGCGGGAAGAAAAACTCTGAAAGCGTCACCGCACACTGGGGTAACTTACTTACGCTAACAGTCACAATTAAAATGAATCTGGTGTGTGCCGGGCTTCAACATATCACGTTCATTCAGCAACGGGAATACACGCTTTGACGCGAAAAGCGTTTTTAGTTTATAACAGACAGTATCTTCTTTGGGCGAACAAAACTGTTTGCAAGTAACTAAAATAAGCTTCAAAGAGTTATTACAGTTATAAAATTCTAAAAAGATTTTCTTAATATTCAAATACATTAACACCACGTCATCTTACTTATGCTCCCTAACAGTGTAAAGCATGCACGCTTATTTCAAATTGTTCCATCAATTGTAATTTTGGCCAAAGTCTGCTAAACAAAATACGTAGTTTCAGGGAAAATAGGAATCATGCCTTAATTTTGTCAAGTCGTTATCAACCTCATCCCCATGCTCTTTTACCTACACCCGGCGCTTCAACGAAAGACCCCGTGTACGAGGTTGAGATCTAATTTGGTTTTATTCCTAGCGACGTAACTATACAGTGCGAACCATGGTATTAGTTTTATAAGATATTTGAATATCCATAATCTAACCCATGCATGCATTTTCCAAGCTTTATCATTCTGATTTCGTCTGCCTGTCAAAAGGACAAACTTCCGTTGTGATTTCAAGCATTTTTCGCGTCAATCCAGTTCCAAACGTTTATTCCACGACACCAGTGGAGGTACTTTTAGAATTAGTATTTCTTACCAGGAATCCATCATTGCTAGTTTTGAAGATATAGGGCAAAGCAAACTTTCTCAAAATGTTCACAGACGTTGATCATGACAATTTACGAACAGTTCTCCTTCAAACGCCTAATACCTCCCATTCTTATTCATTTTAGAAGTCCAGAATCCCACTTTTCTTCCGTTCCACATATTCCTTGAAAAATCCTCCAAGTATGACACCAAGTTTGTTTATTTTCTAACTAAAACATTCTGTTCATGTTACCTATGCTGTTTTTGGTTAAAAATGTCGTTTCCAATACAAATTAAATTAAAAACGACGTCTTATAGTGTCATCATATTTTTGAAACTAATAGCGTGGTCCACCTCAAATATGGAACAACGCCATATTTTTTTAGTCATGTGACTAACATCAAATATCAAATCGCGCAGATCTTCTCACAACTTTGTTTTGATGTTCGTAAGTTTTAATGAATAACACTGCTCATTTTTAATACGTACGGCATAAATATCTTATAAAACTAATACCATGGTTCGCACTGTAAAGCGTTAATTGGATATATGTATTCATATATTCGTGTTCTTTTCCAATTTCGTTTGTCATTGGAGTTGATTTCGAAAGAAATTCGATCGTCGGGCAGAACGCGAGTATACCCCCCCTCCCACATTCCCACCCACCCCTGCAATTAAACAGTCTAGTTACGCGCCTGTTTATACAGTTTGCATCAGAATAAAAGTAGATGAAAATTTCTGCTCAATTCGTGAATGAGACCATCCGATCACTACGAACAAACTATTAACTATGATCATTAAGAAGTGCATTATTTTTTTTTTATTTTTAAGCTTGGTCACTGGGAACACAAATGTTGTTCCTGTTACTTCACAACTAACGAAACTCGGTACAACATTCGATTATTCTAAATCTATTATCGGTGACAGGGTAATTTTTAAAAACGACGATTTGAAAAAGCATACTAAGACGGTTAAACACTATCTCACAACATCAAACTTCAAAGTGGTGAAAACCAATGAAGATGTTCGTGACGTGCTGGACATATCTGGAAAATTGTCATTGCAGATTATGTCTGGTGCAGTAAAGATTGCGGGGGAAGGAAAGTACCTAAAAGAGTCCAGTACCAGCACCAGTTTTGTTGAAGTCCTGGCAAAAGTGACTTATCAGACGGTGAGCTAATCAAATGAAACGAATACCGTTTATCCGAACAGTTTGATTTATTATTTTGAACAAAAAAAGCTTACAACATGGATATAATTTGACATTTAGGCTACATACTATTCAAACATATTTATTTAGCTTAGTGACTTTGCTTGTCTCATGTATTATAATGCTCATTGAGCCAATAGTAACTGTAAGTTAGACATTTAAAATTAATTAATGCAGCGATGAATCACATGATTGCATCAGTGTGATATTTTATAGGAATTGCTCATACTAAAGAATTACTACATCATCACTTATCTTTATATAATCTCATTGATTTGTCTGGAAATAAAGCTGACAAAATATTGTGAGAAAATTTGCATTGCATGATTTAGATCAATTCAATTGCTTCCAGTCTTGAAAATATGCACATCATGTTTACTTGCAGGTCATCTGAAAACACGCGCGCTGATGACAAAAATGATTTTTTAATCCAAACTACTAAATTCCTTAAGAAATTCAATTAGTTTCATTTAATTAGTTTAGAAATTTAATTAGTTTAATTTAATTAGTTTAGAAATTTAATTAGTTTGATTTAATTAGTTTTTAAATTTCTGTTGGCGGACTTATAATTTTTTTATAATTTATTAAGTTCAAACAAGTTTCATAGAGGAAAATAAAATATATAAGTGATTTTGCAACTAGGCCTTTTACACACGATCAGATTAGCTGTACATTGTATGCAGTATAACTGTAGAACTTAAGAGATACATATTATTTAAGCCAGTTATGTTGTTCATAGTAAGTTCCAGAATTTTATTTGTGCAGTGATACGAAAATCAGTGATAGGCAAAGAGACATTGAATATAGTGACGAATTTCCACGAATTCGTACAGCCGTTCCCTTTATATAATTATATTTACATTCAAGGGCAGCTTAGTTCGTACCCAGGTGCTTTTTAATTTGTTTGAAAAAGTTCTTATTATCACTAGTCTAGTGTCATATGTATACAGATCAGTTAGATTAAGCAAGGGCGCAGGCGAGCTTGAGAAGGATAGGTACAGTGGAAGATGCAGAACGCTCAATGAATCCACAACTGATTTGCATATGTGACACTGATTTAAATGGTAATATCTTTGAATTAAAAAGCACCTGGTTATACAACACGGCCGTTTATCAGTTTATGTTGTAAATATTTTGCACTTAAAAACTAAACGCATATATGTTTTTCTAATATTTGTTTGAAGGAAAATGGCAACATATTTTTATCGACTTATGTATAGAAAACCTTGAAAATGTAACATCCGTCGTTAATTTTTTGGTAACATACTTGGTTTCGGAAATATTAAAGGCATTAGCCATCCGCCATCCGCCATCTTGTTTTATAATTAGGTCTATTCTAACGACGTCGCAGCCTGGGTAGACTGTATAAAACTTGCTGTGAATTAGTTAAATCTCAATGAAATTTTCTTCGCAATTTTGCAATTTACGTAAGAAGTATTTACATAGAAATTCACTTACAGTGCGAACCATGGTATTAGTTTTATAAGGTATTTATGCCGTACGTATTCAAAATGAGCTTTGCTGTTCATTAAAACTTATGAACATCAAAACAAAGTTGTGAGAAGATCTTTGCGATGTTGATATTTGATGTTAGTCACATGACTGAAAAAATATGGCGCTGTTCCATATTTGAGGTGGACCACGCTATTAGTTTCAAAAATATGATAACACGATAGGACGTCGTTTTTAACTTTATTGGAAGTGGAAGCGACATTCTTTAACCAAAAACAGCATAGATAACATCAAGAGAACGTTTTAGTTAAAAAATAAACAAACTTGGTGTCATAGTGGGAGGATTTCTCAAAGAATTTGTGGAACGGCGGAAAAGAGGAATTCTGGACTTCTAAAATGGATAAGAATGGGAGGTATTAGGCGTTTGAAGGAGAACCGTTGGTAAATTATCATGATCAACGTCTGTGAACATTTTGAGAAAGTTTGCTTTGCCATATATCTTCAAAACTAGCAATGATGGATTCCTGGTATGCAATAATGATTCAAAAAATATACCTTAATACTGTCATGGAAGAAACGTTTGAAACTGAATTAAGCGAAAAGTACATGAAGGCACAACGAAATTTTCATGTTTTGACAGACAAGTCGAGATCCACATGATAATATGCCCTAATGCCGGGAAAAAGAACTGCTGAATGGTTTTAGGTACCAGCCAAAGAAGTGGTAGAACGATTATTGAGATGCGTATCATTAGCGACCGTCATGTCCTCATATGTGACTAAATGGGCAAAAGAGACCTCTGATCCCTATTTCCGCTGTTACCAGCAGAACTCGTTTACTTTACCACTTTTTTGTTGACTCCTTAGCCTCACCGGTCACGTAACATCATTAAGTATCTATAATCTAACCCATGCATGCACTTTCTAAGCTTTATCATGCTGATTTTGTCTGCCTGTCAAAACGACAAACTTCCGTTGTGCTTTCAAGCATTTTTTGCCTCAATCCAGTTCCAAACATTTATTCCACGACACCAGTGAATATACTTTTAGAATTATTATTGCTTACCAGGAATCCATCATTGCTAGTTTTGAAGATATATGGCAAAGCAAACTTTCTCAAAATGTTGACAGACGTTTATCATGATAATTTGCGAACAGTTCTCTTTCAAACGCCTAATTTAGAAGTCCAGAATCCCTCTTTTCCACCGTTCCATCGTTTTTCTTTGAAAAATCCTCCCACTATGACACCAAGTTCGTTAATTTTCTAACTAAAACGTTCTTTTGATGTTACCTATGCTGTTTTTGGTTAAAGAACTGATGTCCTTTCTACTTCCAATAAAGTTAAAAAACGACGTCCTATCGTGTTATCATATTTTTGAAACTAATAGCGTGGTCCACCTCAACGCCATATTTTTTTAGTCGTGTGACTAACATCAAACATCAACATCGCAAAGATCTTCTCACAACTTTGTTTTGATGTTTGTAAGTTTTAATGAACAGCACTGTTCGTTTTGAGTACGTACGGCATAAATATCTTATAAAACTAATACCATGGTTCGCACTGTACTTGTCAATTGCTTCTTCAAGAGAGAAAACCAATTTAGATTGTAACCTCATGGACTTTTTGAATATCCAAGAGGGCAGATGACCTTGTCCTTCTTTGACCTTCAATATTTCAGAAACTGAGCATGTTATCAAAAAGTTAACAACAGATGTTACGGATTTTTCAAAGGTTCTGATCAATAAGCTGAAAAAATAATCTAAATGCAAATATGTATAAAGGCTGATAATATGTTATATTATATCACATCAGTTGATCTTTCTCATTTGTCTAGGAAACAAAGACTATTGTAGGTACTCCTACACCAAAACCTCACTGGAAGCGTTTAAGCACTGGCAAACATTACATAAGAAGCTTAACCTACGGTGGCTTTCTTATTGCTTCTTTGAGATTTCAAGCTAAGAACAAAAAAGACAAAGAGTTGGTTGAAGCCAAGATTTCAGCTAACGTCCAGGCTGGTAGTGGTAAAGTTGATGCCAAGGCACAATTTAACAAATTAGCTGAAGCTGCTAGTGATATATCGACTTTATCAATTTCATACTTTGGAACAGCAACTCTCCCTGCAATACCCACAGATATTAAATCTCTCATCAAGGCAGTTGAAGATTTTCCAAAAGTTGTAAGTTCATTTCCATAAACATTCATTAGTAAATAGAATTAAAGTGCCTATGAAACGAAATTTTCTCCGACAATTTTCTTATTGTATTAGAAAGATCAGTTAAAATCATTGTATAACTTCTTTAATAGAATTTTTGTAATTGCCTTACTTTTCGAGATATTCAATTTTATTTGATTTGAAAATGACACAACCAGTGACGTCATACTGCATAATGACGACTGTTAGATTGCTTATTTTGTAGCGTATAATAGTGGAAAATAACTAAAACTACACTTACATGTGTGTAGGCAATGTTTAACATCCAGACCTGGGTATTTAGGTGTTATATCTTGAGTACTTTTTAAATTAATTCAGTTTTTTTGAAAAGTGATTATGCAGTATGACGTCACTGGTTGTGTCATTTTCAAATCAAATGAAATTGAATATCTCGAAAAATAAGGCGGTTACAAAAATTCTATCAAATAAGTTATACAGTGATTTTAACTGCTCTTTCCAAGGCAATAAGAAAATTGTTGGAGAAAATTTCGTTTGATAGGCACTTTAATTTGTCTAATTTTTGCTTACTTTATATCGTCTCGACGATTTTGATAAACGAGTAGATGCGTGCACCTAAATAACGATAGAGTAAATTATAGCTACTACACGCTTACTAACTTCGGACAGTGCGCTATATACAGACACCAGAATATATCCTAGCTACAGGCCTAGGTATAAACTAAAGTGTTGTATACTAAAGCTTCTTTCGTCAAAGTGGCGGACGAATTTTTAAAAAACTTCTCTTTTTTTTGTTAATCTTTACCTAATTCTTTTGCGATAAAAAATAATCACATTGTCAGTTCGATCATGGATTATAAAGATCGGTTAATAAATCAGATAAATTTACTAAGTAATAAACGTGAAAATATTTCGGAAGCTATTAACATAATTTCATCTTATTTTTATTTTACAGATGTCTTCTAGTTATGCAATTGAAGCTGAAATCAGACCACTGACTGAGTTGGAGCCCCAAACCGAGAAACTCAAGTTCCTACTGAATAGTGCTGCTGTGATAAGTCTAAACACATTAAGCTCGCAGTACTTTGATGTTATAACTGCCAAGGACAAAGCAAACAAATATTTGAGAGAGCATGGATCAGTTCATGATGTAGAACGTTTTTATAGTGATGTTTTCAATGTTAAAAAGGTTTTCGATAAAATGATCAGTAGTGTTGATCTTGAAAAGAGTGAGTTACAGTTTCAGCCAGCTTATGATGAGTACGCAGATAAAGGAAAAGGAAATAAATTGCCTGGAAAATTCATGAGAGAGTTTAATACGCTCATCGCTAAAGACGTAAGTACAATTTTTCTTGCAATACGAGGTTAATCTCATTAGGACGTTTGCAAGCCCCAAATGAGACAACTCATAAATATACCAGCCGGTATCGCCGGTAATAATATTACACGTGAGTATGCAAACGTATGTATATTGATGATCTTTGGGGTGTTCCTTAGCTATGTTACCGTGAGAGCACGTTTCATCAATCTGCCGCTCTGGGACATTTATGAGAGAATTTCACACTGAAAAGAAAGCTTCAATCTTTTCCTGATTATACGTTGTCAACAATATAGAAAGATGTAGAGAAATATTGTTGGTAGCGTTGAACGTTACAATTACGTAGTCAGCAAATTATGTACGTTGAAAAATTTGGCAAAACAAAGTTAAATTAAATACTTTTAACGATATCCTTACCACTACGTACAGTGTCTTTCATCCAGAAAGAATCTTCATGAGGTGGTAGTTATACATTTTGCTCTGTCATTGGGCATTTTTGTATTTCGCAAACTAAAACTAATACGTTCATATACGAGATCTTTTTCTTGAAAAAAAGCAGCTGCGTACAGAGGGCCTAAATAGACAATGATCAAACATCCCTTGATCAAGCATCCTTTCCGCTTTTAGAAAGACAACCTTAATTGAATAAACGATATAATAGCAAATCAGCCCCAACATAGTGTAAAAATTAGTGAAATTCTCTTAAACAATGCATGTAGGAGCAGAATTTTGGTAATCCCTACATGGATACCAGAGCATGGATACCAATTCTAACGTAAGGACCTTCAAGCAATGATAAACAATTATTTTCTTGTATACATCTTTGGACGACTAATACTGATCGGACATTTCTTTCTCTACATATTTCCTCAATTAAAGTTCAAAACAACAACTGCGTCAATTTTTTTATGTGAAGGCATAAACAGGGAGCATAAAAAAACGTAATAGAACTTTGGTGTGCTCTAGCGCGTTTAGTGATGTACAAAAATCTTTCTTTCAAATCGCAAACTACCAATTATCGATTATCACTATATCGATTATCACTTATTATTACTATTTTCCACTATATTACTTTTTTTATGCACCCTATATATGACAATGTACGCTACTCTCTTTAGTGTGGACACTAAATCGCATACCAGCCGGTATCGCCGGTAATAAATTACACGTGAGCATGCATGCGAACGTATATTGTGATCTCTGGGTTGTCCTTAGCTAAGTTACCATGAGAAAGCCAAAGCACGGTTCATCACTCTACTGCTTTGGATCATTTGTGAGAGAATTTCACGCAGAAAAATAAAGCTTCAATCTTTTCCTGATTATACGTTGCCAACAATATAGAAAGATGTTGAAAAATATTGTTGGTAGCGTAGAACGTTACAATGTTGTCAGCAAATTATATACGTTGAACAATTTGGCAAAACAAAGTTGAATTAAATAGTGTCGACACTAAATCGAGTGGCATAGACATGCAGTCTAACCTATGTAATTACAGTCCTCCGACCTCCTAGGAAAATATTTCTGCGTTCAATGACTGTGACTGAAACAAAAAATTGAAAGAAATGAGTAAGGTCGAAACTGGCATAGCCAGATTAAATTGTTAGGCTTGCTACGCCACAGACTAAAGTGTCGTCTCACTTTTGTTACATTCGCACAATTAACATAACAACTTATATCGATGTATATTTCGCACACTGTACTTTTTTCTTTTGTCTTTTTTAGCTAATTCTTGTAATTATGTCGCTAGGGAAAACCAGACTTACATCACATCACGGGTATTTTTATTTTAAATTCAGAAAATCCAACGTTACGCTACTATGTTACCACCAAGCCCTTTGGGATATGAGAAGAATGGTATACTGTACTTGGGTGCGAATAATTCCTATTCAGCTGTAGCCCAAGAGAATGAGGTTAGTATACAATGCTGATTTTTCAAAGACGGAGATTGGGTCAGCAGTAGCACAGCAGAAAATAGGGCCTTAACGGCATAGTATATTTGCATTTTGTTGCCTTTTGTAAAGCTAAAGTTACACGTGCGATATTTTCCATGCGCCGGCAATACAACGGGTCGAATTTCATTGCATTGCTGCCGCGAGAGATAAAAATGAACGTGTGTCATGTTCTGCGCGACAACGCAATTGTAATTTAATCTCTTTGGCAACGTTGCTGAAAGTTAACACATTTTAACTTTTACAAATATTGCAGAAAATATCATGTTATAGGATACAGGAGAGCATAGCCAATGAGATCCACCAAACCATCAGCTAATGAAATTCGAGTACTCAAATAGTGCAGGCTAAAAACTGTTCTTCGGGACGCGTGTTGCGTGTTTTCGCAACATTATTTAAGACATCACAAACAGTGTTCGCAGTCACTGAGAAAATAATGCCTGAAGATTTGATTTTTTAATCTCATTCTACAAAAAGAATCCTGTGTTGTGAATCAATCTCATCTACAATACAGAAACCATGTATTTAAAAAACAAAGTAAGGGAAAAACTCGCAATAAAGGCACTTGGCCAGAGATATATAATCTAGATTCTCGCGAAGAAACTTCACAGCCTCAGAACGTCAATGCATCGTAAGATTAAATGAAGCTTGGTAATAGACGGTAGTGTGCTAATGAAAAAGAGGACTAAGGACTAGTTTGATTGATATGCGCTCAAAAACTTCCATTGCACGTGTTGCCATTTCAGTCGCGCCGGCAATGCGATGATATTGGACCTCGCACTATGTATTTGTCAGGTTTAACAGGGTTTTTTTCCCTTGAAAGGTAAATCCTCGATTGCAAAAAGCTAAAATGGAAGCAAAAAGTGTAATGAGGCAAAAGACCTTGACAAGTATGTATTCTTGATCTGTATATATATATATACTAATTTCACATATCGTTAGTGACACGGCATGGGCATCTGGAGCACAAAAATATTTCTTGTATAAATTTCCAAATAATTTTAATTTTGAAATATTAACTATCGCAGAACTATTAGTTCGTTTGTTGTTTTATAAGCCAAATAGGTCTTTTGTATGCCCATTGTTGCTGGGCGGTTACTGAGCCAAGCTGAGTGCATTATGGTGAAAAATGGATGAATGTGGTCTATTAGGAATGAAAAGATAAAAAGTAGCATGCATGTAGACTACCGAGATAACTATTGACTGTATGAGTATTTATAAGAACAAAACAGATTTTTAACTGCTGAACTAAGATTCAACCTGCATTCATGAGGTAGTGTTTTTGTTACCTTTATATTGTTTATAACGTAATAAAACACTGTTTTAAGTTATTTAACGTGTTTTTTTAAACTTTAACAGGATATACGTTTTTCTCAGTGTATATCAAAAGTGTGGGATGTAATGATAAAGGCAAGGATACAGGTAGTTGTGACTATGCGCATGCATATATTCAGGTGAATGGTGAAGAATATTCCAAGAAAAAAAGAGGACACAACATTGTCATTGTTGACCCTGACACAGGTATTATCTCGCTATTTTCATCACTGGTGTACCCTGAAAAGTTGCTTTAACCCAAAAAGGAATATTCGTAAACGTGTACAACGTACTAAGCCATGCAAACTTGTGATTTTTTCAAGATATTTCCACTAAAAACAATCGACATTTCAGTCTTCAGTCAAACATTTTCATGTTTGGATGAGCTTGGATGACCTAGGATGGAAGCGCTCATACGCGCAATTTTTCACTTAGGGTTTTTCACTGACTGTCTCCAAACCTTTTTTTTGCCACTTTGGTAACTCGGCCGGTCCGCTTACATGATTGCGGGCTCAATGACCGGAATAGTTAGCAGTGTCGTATACAATAGTCTATTTCACTGGTCTATTCTAGTCCAACCTGTGGTAGTAAGTTGGAAACTTTATTTTTAAACAGACGGCGTAAATCACTCTTGATTTTGCAACCAAGCTTGCAACTATGTGTTTCCATGTATTTTGCACCTGAATTATAATGGTCTTCATGTGACTACTATACTATTGTACATGTGTAGCTATACTACTTTTTCTATAATCCCATCGTGACTCCTTAGTTCGCCTGACTGCCATGTGTCAAAACACAAAGTGATTGACTATAGTGAATTATAAGAATGAAACTTCCGGACCAAATGACGTACTTATCGAAACTGAAAAGGTGCATGCACAATTAACTTTAGCAAATAATCAGTGAAGGTACGTGAAATAAAAAAACCAGTCATTTTTTATTTGTTCAGAAAGGTTCATAAATTGAAACTCTTTCCCATAACTTTATCTTCAGGTATGGTGCTCGAATCAAAAGTTTTTGATACCCACCATGGTAGTTCATCTAAAGATATGAAGGACTACTTGAATAAATTACCACAAAGGTATAGAATCACCCAAATTCCCGCGTGCATGCTTAAAAGCTCAGTTAAGTCGCACGGGTTGACGCATGAAAATCATATAATTACCTAATCTATGATTTTTTATTAAATGCAGGTTATTGTATACAGATAGTCCACTTTGCTAATCTCTAAAATATTTCGTTCTTTTATCAAACAAATCCTTATCGAAAAGTCGTGTTTAAGCACGCCCTTCGGACAATCAGAAACGCTCTCATGCATATTACATATTTTATGAAAATAATGAATATTTATGTGTGCAATGGAGGTGGAATAAACCAGATGATAAATAAAAACATCCATTATTTGTTTCACAAAATACCAAAATACGCCATTGCTTTTCAATTACAGTTTATTGGCGGTTTGTTTAGCGTTTTCACAGTTCGGATTAACGTATAGTTGCACAGCAGCCCAGCGTGGCATTACGGTCACAAAAAAATTTTAATGTAATTTTATGAATTTAGTAAATATGTTGAAATGTATTCTTATATTTTATATAATTATGTATTTATAGGAGAATAGTTCTCGTAGCAATTCAAGACGATGGTGGTTCTATATCAGATGAAGCAGTTGCAAGCCTAAAGAAACTTGGTGCACATAGTGTTCTGAAGGCATATCGTTCCTCGTATGGCCTGATTGGCTGGACTGGACCAGGTCATTTCGGAGCGTCTGTGCAAGTGAGGACCTTCCTTCGAATTTCCGTTCACTATTTTAAATTCTGATTGGCTATATCACGGGGATTATACCAAAATTACTACAACAAATGCATTCAAAGGATCAGACATGTTAAGTTTCTGTGTTTCTAAAACCGTTTTTGAAGCATAAAATCTTAACATGTATCTATAGACCTTTAATTATGTGCGCACGTTTTATATGATAGCAATATTGTAATTCTTGTAGTTTTGCAATTTTTAGGTTTCGCAAGGGCTATGAATTTATCTGTAACCCTCTTTTAAAGAGAACCTATAATACTAATACATCCACAAAGTTTTAATTAGCATCTATAAAAGGAGTTAATTTAGCACCTGCAAATTAACATTGCCACACAAAGTGTATAATACATGCACGATCTCGCTTAACATGCATCACAAGAACAACTAGATCATAACTATGACAATAATAGAACGCAGATATGGGTCGGACATTCTGTCTCATACATAATGTAATGCGATAGAATTATAGAAAAGGATTGTTGCTAACTGACTATCTATTATCTTCTGTTATTATCCATATACAGGTACAAAAGAAGGCAGGTGAAGGACCAAGCATCATTTCCGAACTCATTCCATTGCCTATGAAGATCTAATATGGTATTTTCGATACAACAATCCAAATTTTATCTTATCTAGCATTAAGTTCAATAATTCATTAATATTACCAATACAGTTGCTGCAGATTTAAAAACGTTGTTCTGTCTATGAAGTGTTGAATATTTCGTTCTTCCAATAGCAATGGATTCACAATAGAGTTCATTCCTTATTTTGATGCCAATACAATATTTCAAATTTGATGAATTACAGGGGCAGTGTAGAGAGGAAAGCATTTGGTTTACAAATTTAAATCAATGGTAGCTAGATTGAAATTTAGAGTAAAAAATACGACCAGTGTTAATGGTTAATTTAAGATATTGGTATAAGGTACGCAGAAATGCAGCTAATTGATACACATATACATATCTGCCCACAATGCATTTATACGCGTTTACATGCCTTCACCAATTAGTGCCAGATACACGCTATATAAATTTTAGAGTCATCCAATATTAACGCTGCCGAATTCTATCTTCAGTTGTTTCAGATCTTCACTTCTCTCAGATCTTCAGGTCTCTAGTTCACTCAGATCTCCGGTTCACTGAAATCTTCAGTCTCTCAGGTCTTCATGCAGTTGTTTGAGATCTTCAGTTCACTCAGATCTTGAATTCTCTTAGGTCTTCATGCAGTTGTCTCAGGTCTTCAGTTCTCGTTGGACTTTGGTTAGCCTTTAATTCTCTTACGACTATATTATAGGAAAGATTTCCGCCGAATACGAATTACACTCAACTGATAAAAATTGTAACGTTTTGTATTTGGTGTAACTATACAGGGTGTTTAAAAAACTGAACAAGTCTGAAATCGCTTAATTTCTGCTTCGTGAGGCACCTCAATGTCGGAATTTTTAATGAAATAGATTGTTTGGATGCTCATGGAAATAATTCCGTGTTCTCAGTGCGCGAAATTAATCTTCAATCCATCAAAGTTAAAACATGACAAATAAAATGCTGGTTAGGATTAGGGTTTGGATTAGGGCTTGGATTAAGATTTATATTAGAACACGGAATTATTACCATGCTCATGATGTAGAATAAATTGCTTTACACCCCCCCCCCCCGCACGACAGAAGACGTTGTGCGAGACAAATGAAATATTTGTTAAGGCTGCAAATGTATTTCAATTGTTTGGGGGCAGTTTTCTTAATTTTCAGATTACATTCCTCGCCCAACCACCTACACTGGTTAAGTTAACACAGTTCATCTTTGGTTTGATGTACTGTATTGTGATTGCTGTTAGTTAACAGCTGGAAAAGTTCTAAGCGAGAATCCGGGGGACTACTAGCATCGTTCGGTTCGTGTGCTCCACGCGAGAGGTCCTTCCACTTATGTCAATTTTAACAGTTTTCGAAATTATATTGCTACGACGACAATGAGGATGTATGATTTATCAGGACACTTCTAATAATTAGTATTGATGTATTACAATTTTTCTTTATATTTAGCATTTGATTGCAATTATTGAATATTAGCAATGCAATTTTTACAACCTCAACTGGAATATTAATTCTAGAACCTCGTTCCCATGTCCTTTTAGAGGGAAAGAAAAGGCCCAGGCATCGGCTGGCTTTTAAAACGATTCGTGGTTTTGAATAAATTAGTGGGATAACTGCATGTGCGAAATATTTTTTCAAAATGACCGACACATCGAAGGGTTTAGTCTTTCACTTCAATACAAACCAAACCTCCAGCAATATACTCACCAATAGAACTAACGAAAGAAGTCATTGGGAACATTATTATTGGGAAAATTTTCGACGCAAAGTATGTGTTTGTGCGGATCAAGTGCGAAGTCAGCAAGCAGTCTATATTATATTATGACAAGTAGACGCTCAAAGCGCCCGTCAACAAATGAGAAATAGGAAGAGAAAACACAAACTGGTTATTAGACAAGTAATTTTTAGAATTATGCATTTTATGCAGGGTGAGTAAAAAAAACTGATGTCCCTTCAAATTCAAATTAGCCCCGAATTTCAGTACGGTTTATTCCCATGGGTCTACAGAGAACAGATCATGACTTACTGCACAGTAAAGGATGAGTAAAAAAACTGATACTATTGAAATTCAAACTAGCATCATTGCATTCTTGCAATTTGACAGACGTTGATGTAAAACAAAATCTAATTTCCAGTGGAATTTAAAATGCATAATTCTAGCCGTGTAAAATTTGTCAAAAACAAGACAAAGTCAAAAACAAGACAACAATACAGACCCATGAGAATAAACCGTAACGAAATTCGCGGCTAACTTGAATTTGAAAAAGCATCAGTTTTTTTTACTTACCCTGTATACAGCGCACGCCTGCGCCGCCTGTGATTGGTTACATTACCAAGCCGACCAGCTAATCGACTTGCTTACCGTTCAAATATTCGGAAGATAGAAACTTTATTTAAAAAGACGTTAGCCTACTCGTGAACGGTGTTTATTTTCACGAGGGATGTCCAAATTACAAATTATGAGTTTTACAATACAACGGACAAATCGATACTACAAACATAAATGACGTTCAGAACGAATTTCAGAACATCGTATAAGCATTCCGAACTTACAAACGAACATTCAAAGTATTTTTTCAAAAGTAAATTGGAATCAAGAGTAACCCTTCTCTACATTTTCTATTGTATTGAGGAATTAATCCTAGTTCGAGCCCATTTTCCCAGCCAAAAATGGGCAACTCCGCCCCCCCCCCTCTCCCCCTTGAGACATATGTATACACTTCCTTAATCAAACCCCCTAATATCACTAGGAGCGTAACTCCTGGGGAATGAAGGGGGTCTGACCCTCCCCCCTTCCCAAGTTCACAAATGACGCTTTTGTCGTGCAAATATCGATGACTAGTCAGGCGACTAGTACAGGAAAACCTAAAAATAAGGTATAAGAGGATCCTGAAAGTGCTATTTCAAGTCACCTAAGGTTCCAAATTTTCAAAAGTTTTCTCACTCGGCACCAACTACACAACAACGCACAACCTGTTCTGGCCTGATGAAAACAGCATTGAACAATGTTGTGCTGCCCACATTGTTTAATGTTGTCAACAATATTGTTTAGTATTGTTGAGCCTGAATTAGCCTGCAATCAGGTGTAACAATGTTGAACAATATTGTTGACAACCTTGAACAATGTGGGCAGCAAAACATTGTTCAATACTGTTTTCATTAGGCCAGAACAGGTTGTGCGATTTTTGCTGTGTACAGTATAGTGGCGCCAGGTGGGCAAGGATATCATTTATTGGCTTCGTAGCAATGTAGATCACACACCATAAATTTTTACCCTGCACATCGTCAGGCAAAAATAAGTATCACTCCACTAAAGCTTGTACCCTAGTTACGCCCCTGAATATAACCGCTCCACTTAGCAAATAGCAATATATTTCACGATTGCGTGTCACGTCCATGGCGCGAACCTGGCAACACTTCCGGTCAGCGTCACGCACAACGGCGCGCACGCGAGGTTATTATGAGCATGGCACGAGTGGTCAACAGAAGTACGAAAGTTTTTGTTTGCGAGTAGTTCGCATTTGAGTGCGAGTTTTGGCTGCTCTACCAATTCGATTCCATTGGTATGGACTTTTTTAAATTTGCATGGTTTATATGCGTTGAAACGTATGGCCGAAGGCAGCGAAATTAGGCCGGATAGGCAGTCGTCTGCACTCGATGTTGTTGAAGAAGACACCGACACAGATGTGCAAGACGATCCGTGCCCGTACGAGAGCGACACTGAAGAAGTAGATCTTGACAGTTTTGTTAAGAGTATACCACAAGATATCAATGATTGGGAAATATATGACGCAGACTGTTTTACCTTGGAGAAAATAGGAAATGGCTTCTTTGGTGATATATACAAGGTAGCAATTAGACTATATACAATCCTAATATGTCTCGAACAGTTCTTGCAACATCGTGGTTGTATTAAATTGTCATGTTTCAGCTAGTACAGTGCTAATAGTGTAGTTTAAACAGTGGACATGAATGCAGAATGCTGCGACTTAGTACAATGATTGATTAAAGTATATTTGAATAGCATGCAACAAATAGTTAAGCATGAATAGAATCGTAGATTATCCTGCTTGAATTTTCCTGCTTGCAGTAAATATTAAAGTACGTGTACAAGTTTTGAATGATATGTTAGGAAAATCATTGCGTTTTAACTACTATGCTGTGCTAATGTTAAAATAAGACTTTATTTCTCACATTCATTTTGTATGAAATAAAGGAGCATTTCAGACAGGTCTGTCTTCTAGTTGTGTGGTGACAAAGTGTCATTACGGACAGCTGAACGTTAATATAGACGGGGTTTTATATTGCCTTACTGCTGAGACGCTATGAAGTTTAACTTTCTGTATTGTATATACGTTTGCATTTATTTGTTTGTTTCTATAGCTGTAAAATTGCTGGCCTTTAAAATCATCATATCGTATTATAGGGTACGGATTCAAAAAGTGGCAAAGTGTTTGTGATGAAGACCATGAAGAAAGTGACAAAGATGAAACTGATGTGTGCGGAAATAAGGCTCATGGCTCGACTGAAACACCCCAATATATTGAGGCATGTGTGAAGTTTTCATTTTCTTAATTTTGTTTTGTGAGTTTGTGGCTAGCATTGTCTAAATGCTACATCTCTGCAGGAGCTCGAGTTTCCAAGACAATGCGTGCTTTTGCATATACAGCAATTTTAGTAAATGTGTTTTTATAATAGATTTCTTGGCGTATGTCTCGACGCTTCTGGAATTCACTTGCTTACGGAGGTAAGATTGAACGTTATTTGCATGATAATTCGTAATTAATGATTTTTTAAGAAAATCGATTTGAATAACTCGAGTTGTTTTGCTGACTGTGTCTTTAAGTAAACACGGAAGATTTTCAATTTTATGAATGTTTGCAGTATATGGAAATTGGCAATTTGGAAGAAGTTGTGGCAGACGACAGAGAGCCATTACCATGGACTCTGCGTATGAAGCTTGCTCATGACATCTCAAAAGGCATGGCCTATTTGCACAGTGCTGGAGTAATCCATCGCGATTTAGCTTCCAAGGTTTGTCTTTAGATTTCTCTACACTGCGTGAAATTAAACGCATTCCTTTGTTTCCGCCTCTTAAAAGATAAACATTCAAACAAACATTGGTGTTTGTAATGTAAATTTGAAAATGAATTTCGTTTGTTCCAATTTTATGTCTAGAATGTGCTAATTTCAAATGCGAGCAATAGTTACACTGCAGTTGTTGCAGACTTTGGTCTAGCTGCCAAAATTCCACCAAGGTAATAAATCTTATATCCATTATTATTTAGTTTATAACATTATTAGCTGTTAGATTAGTCAAGTATAGGTACAGTATATTCCAAAGCTAAAATAAAAAACTAAATAAATTTATTGTAACCAATATCAATAGTAAAATAGTAAAATAATTGGTTGATAAACTATGTAGTTAATAATAGTACAGCTGGTTTGGAAACTCATTAGAACATCAATATCACATTTTGTTGGTCAATGTTTGTGTGCAAAAATGTGGTTCTTTTTTGTCTTGTTTCTACTGTATTCATGCCAAATTTTTGAATTACTCAATTGTTCATGTTGCTGATGGCTAACTTCCGTTGGTTGGGTAAGAATATGTTTGATGCAATGATGAGTGTTCTTATTCCTCCAAGTATAATGTGTTGAATCTGAAAAGCTCGAAGCCATTTCTTGTGTATGAACTGTGGTTAAAGAGCAACCGCAGATCTTGTCTAGGAAGTTTGTTAGTTACGGTATATCATCTAACATTAGTTCATAGACATTCAACTTTTGCAGACTTTAATGCAACCCAAACCTAAATTTTATAGTGATGCATTTATCATTCCTGTGTTATTAGGTAACAGCCAGTACTGTAAGCAGTTGTTTGTGTGTTTGTTTATTTATGGCTACAAAAAATAAGTGTCTTCAACTCGGTTGGTTTACAAAACAGCTTTCATCATACGGTAAACATCTTTTAATTTGATTAGTTCTGTGCAGTGTGGAATGCATGAATTATATCTAATTGTTGCAACTGCTTAATGCAATACCAGGATTCCCATTGGGAAGTATGCCTGCACCAGTTGTTTTAGTTATGCTTGCAACTTTTTTCAACTAGCTTTTTTTAACAGAACAATAGAGGCCTTATATTTAATACTGCACCAGCTTTTTACAGTGCTTCTTATGTAACCCTGGTTACCTTTGCAATACCTTCTAAATTACACCAAGTCTAAACATCATTTTACATTAACTAATTTCTTCCATTACAGGCTTAATTCTTATTTACAACTATTGAGCTATTACATTTTTGCTTGTTATTAACCCTTGTTGAGTAGAGAACTAGCATGAGTAGCACTAGCATCAGAAAGGTGGACTCTTTAATAAATCTTACAGCATAGTGGGAAATGATTTACTGCTCACATTTTGTTTTTGCGGCATGGAAAACAATTCTATATGCTTGTAGATACTTGTTATGACCTCCAAGCATGAGAGCCTGATCTTGACCTGGTAGATCAATCTGCACTTTGGGTATTATGTGCCATGGTGGCTAAATGTTTATGATCTCAGTGACATGTGGGTTTAAAATACACTAAACTTGTACATTATACAAAGATTTTCCTTTCAAACACAACCTGGAAACCTTCCTATAAACCATGTAGATCTCAATTTATGTTAACGAGTTTCGAATTATTTAAAAAATATTATAGAAAATATAAATATAGAACTACGCACTAAGTATAAACATAATATTTCCCGTTTTATATGCGCCTTGTTAGTTGTTTTCGAACTTTTCAAGCACGTTTCAGTCAACAAAAACTTAGTTTCCAACGCTGTTTTTATACCTGCAATGGTCATAATCAAGCAGTCCTCGTAAGTCTTAATGGGAAGATATAGTTCTCCAATTCAATAGTGTTTTGTTTATGGTTACTTGAGGCGTAGGCGGTCAGCTAGGTAGTAAATTAAAAATGCAACAATGAGAAATTCGGTAATAATCAAACTGCATACATAAGCCGTTTCTTTTTTTATTCTCGTGCTTTCATTCTCAAAACGCTGTATGAAACGTACTAGAAAAATCAAAATATGATTACTGATTGAGTTCCAATACTAGGAGTACGCCTCATTTTTGCTTTGCCACTGGCACTGAGCACACATGCATAACAAAAATATAGTCCAATGGGTTGACGTTATTTAATACGTATTTTTCAAAAGTCTTAAGGTGCGCATTTTTTTCGATACTAAGACATTTTCAAGCTTAAGATATTTAACGCTATTATTTAGCTTTCTAAAGAGCAGTGTCAGACAGGTCACGCATTTGGTCAGGCAGTCACAGGTGTCTTCTTTTCACGCACGTTTAAGAAGTTTGACATTTTACAATGACAGATGGACTCGAAATAATGCTTTAAAAATGACAAACAACAGCCTGACCCGTAATTCCAGGGGGTCCCTCACTTGTCTTTTGTTGCCGTAGATATCTTTCATTTATTCGTGTCTTGAGGGACGAGAATAAAACTTTGATATAATTGTGGTCTGTGAAGTTTATGCTAAAAAGTGAGTTACTGTAGATATAACAACACGGTATGCAGTTCGGCCGTATTGTGTCGCAAATGTAGCTGGTAGTCTGATGGGTTTTTTTACGTTGGCTGTATTATGGTAACCGGCAAAGTGTTGTGTCTCGCGAAACTAAGACGTGTATAGTACGTCTGTAGTGAGTGGCCCAGCTGCACTCCTGTAGATTTGTTTATTAGGACATGTATAATAGCACCAGCCGTCTATATGTTGGGAAGATAACCTTGCGGTTATCCATTTCTCTTATCCGTACAAATTCTCAAGGTTTTTAAGACTTGTGTACTCAACAAAATGTCTAGGGCCGATAATATGTTTATTTTAAACATTTTTATTATGTGTCAGACGAATGATTTAAAATATTCTCACGGTTTCCTGTCTTGATGCAAATACTTTGTAAGACTTTAAACGCATGACGATGTGAGGATTTATATACTTTTGTACAGGCATGCATATTAATATGAAGTGTATTTGTCATTCCTGTCTGATTGATAACATGCAGCTTCGAATTTCATAAACAAGGGTATAATATGTCGATAATTATGACTTTATCGCATTGTGCCACCGTCTGGCAAATACCTTGTCCTTGATTTGAGTATTAAGGGGCTGTTCATATGAGCCGGGCTAGCCCGGCTAACCGGGCTGATTTAAGTCACGAAAATCTTTACTTTTCAACAACATAACGTTTTATTTAGCTTGCTGGCAAGGTTTCATGTTGCTTAAGACGGCTATGCCTTTTAATCTTAGTTCTCCTGAGTATTTAAGCCACCATAGGACGCGAAATAATCGAGTCAGCCCGGTTAGCCGGGCTAGCCCGGCTCATATGAACAGCCCCTAAATCTTGAATAGCATTTGCGAAATGCTTTTTTGAGCAAAAATACCAATCAGCATTGATGTTATGATCCCCTGCGGCCCTGCCCTTCATGAGTTCAAAACTCGCAGACAATGTAATAAAATGTATTACGTCATAGATCTAATGAGCCAGATGTGTGTGTCAGTGCACGGCTGCATGCATCTACCAGTATGATGAAAGTGGAAACTTTTTCCGTTGGCAAGTTCCCTGACTTGCTCCATGTACGAATCCGTTTGTCGACTCAACCGTTCGTAGACGAAGCAAGCCTTTTATAATCATGGCAATAGCACATATGCAGGTTTTCCCTAAGCCTATTGTGCTTACCACCAAGCCTCGCATTGACGCAATACGTTCTCTGCACATCTAAGCGAGGCTTGGTGGTGAGACTGTAGCCTTAGGGAAAACCCGCATAAGTGCTATTGAAGCTTTTAAATCAACTGGTTTGAGATAGTTGACATATAAGGCAGTGTATGTGGTTTATTCCAACCACCTTCGTCGCCTAGTCACTAATTGGTCAACTGTATCGAAACCGAATGAGATTAGTGCACACAATAGGAAGGTCATCAATTATACAGAAGATGACAATATACAGACATAAATGTCTCCAATATACTTAGAAACACTTGTATATCACCACGATTGTGTAGATATACAATCAATCTTGTGTAGTTTGTTATCTTTGTTAAAAAGGTCACAACAATCAGTTGAGGGTGTAAGTTAATTATGATTTTGATGTCAGGGGAGTGGCCACGGGAAGGAAGAAGCTTGTAATTCGTCCAAAACCAGATAGAAAGGATTTGTTTCTCACAAATTAATCATCATCGCTATCTCCTAGAAAGATCATTCAAAGATCATTCAAAGATTATTGTTTAGGGATGGATACGCCTCTGCTCGATGTTGACTAGGGTAAAGGGTAAATTTCTAGGTGCGAGAATAGGTGTGAAAAATTAATCAAATATATAGGTCTTCCGACAGAAGAAAAAAGCGAACCAATTTTTCTTTTAATCACTGAGCAGACTGATTAGCGTCCATGCAAATTTGTCCGATTAGCGACCATGCAAAAAAAGTCGTTTTGAGCATGCATGCATCAGCCAATCATTTTTCATCCCGTAATTATAGCAGAGAACAAATAACATGATGTCATAACAGACGGAAAGATGAATTAAGCAGGACTTTCAGATTTTAAATATTAGACTCGAAAGAGAAGTGACATTCGACTGTTCCTGTGTATAAATATGTAATAAAAATAATAGACAAAGTTTCTTTTTCTCGGACAAATGTGTGGCATGTGCATAATGTTTACAGCAGGCGTTTGTTTTTCGAATATATATTCTCATTTTCTCATTTAACAGAAAAAAGAAACTAAATGTTGTTGGATCTCCTTATTGGATGGCGCCGGAAGTCTTGAGACATGACCAATATAATGAAACTGTAAGTAGCTAGACCAGGAATGGATGACTGCAGTCAACTATATTGAATATTGGCAAAAGTTAACCTTACTCTGTCGCTTATATTCCTGGGTTGTCGTTTATAAATCATTTACAAATCCGTGAACATGCACATATGATTGTCGACGTAATGATATATTTCCTTATTTATGATTAAAAAAGAAACCTTTTTTTATTTATGATATTACTTATCATTACAAAGTGGTCGGCAGACGGTTTTAAAAGCTAATATTGGATGGTGTCAGCGCAGAGTATTCTTGAAATTAGCCCAGTGTTCTGGTGTTTTTGTCGCTACATCGCAAAGTAGGCCGACCCTGGAAGAAAACAGCATAACTTCATGATGCTCATGCGAAGAGAAATAGTCTCGCTCTAATTTTTGGAGAATGTTTGGAATACAATTGCCCTCGATTTATGGTCACTTGTTCAGGGTGACATTGTCATTGATTTTTATGCGTGTAGAATACTACCTCAAGAACCCTAGGAAACAATTTTCATCTCGTCAATAACGATTGCAAGTGTTTGGAATAATTTGTAATGTTAGAATTCTAGAATCACCTGACATAGTGCTTGAAATTGACCATTCATATTTGAATAATTTTTGAGTCTGAATTAACCACGCAGTCAGGTGTCACAATGTTCAACAATTTGTTGATAGCATTGAACAATGTGGGCAACAAAACATTGTAAATTCTCTTTCAACCCTCAAAACAAGTTGTGCGACTTTAGGCTTGTGATTACTTTTGGTGCAATTGGAGCAAGTGACAAGGATTCGTATCAGATACACGGAATTTCACGGTCTTGCGTCTAATCATGGATAGAAAACTATCTCTTCAACTATCCATGGTCTAGTTAACATTTAGATTACAAGTGATTGAAATCCAGAGCGAGTAAGCTAATTTTTAAGTAGAATCAGGGCTGCAACATCGCGTATTCAACAAGAAAATTGTTTTTTAAGCAATTTTTTGTAAAAAATCTCAACGAAAATATTGTTTTGCTACTCGATATCTATTAAGGAATAGGTAGTGACTAGAGTAGCCAATCAAATTACAACATTTGCAATAGTATGCTAGTATGATTCTACTAAAATGAGTTAGCAAATGAATGGTCTAATATTCAGGAACGCTTCTATTAACATGTTTTTCATTCGTAGGTTGACATCTTTTCCTATGGTATCATATTATGTGAGATCATTGGCCGCGTACATTCAAGCCCCGAAGAAATTCCAAGAACAAACGTATGTAAATAAAGTCGTGTTAGAACTACATTATTTTATCCTCACACATTCTAAAATACTTGTTTTATTCATCAATTAATTTATATTCCGTTCTTCCTCCCACTTTAGCACTTCGGTCTTGATGTGGACAAATTTCGCGAGCTAGTGGAAGGCTGTCCCCCGGAATTTCTCCAGTTAGCAGTGTGTTGTTGTCAGGTATGTTTTATCGTGTAATACAGTACTAACAGTTGCATGTAGAGAAGATAACACTTTTTAATGACAGTTCTGTTAGAAAAAAATAATAATGACCAATTGTGAAGGATGTTTGTGGGCTACGACAACGGGCCAGCGGAAAAATATGCCTGGCGACGGTGGGAATTGAACTTACGACATTGGTCCAATGCTCTGTAATTAGACCGGTTGAAATATGTGATGTTTGGAAACTGGATTTAGTTCATTTTAAAAATATACAACGTAATTATAAATGCAGTCAGGATTAATTAATGTGTAGCGCGTACCTCATTTGCTGGAGCATTGCACTGGCATTCCAAATGCCGTATGTTCGATTGCTACCGTGGCCAGATCAATCTACTTCTTTAGTAAATGTTAAATCCTATGAGCTTACAAGTCGATGCCTCTTCCCCAAGATTCCGAGCCAGCATCATTCGTTTTGATTCTTGCAATTGACGTGCGAGGAAGTGGTGTATACTGCATTTTGAATGTTTTCTTTTTTTAGCTTGATCCGCAGTCAAGGCCTCCGTTTGAACTCACGGCAAAATTCCTGGAATATATCCGGCAGTTAGAGATTGTCGTTGGCTCAACGACCATGTTGGTGCAAGACACTCGTAATGGTAGTCAACGTATGTCTGCCAACATTGAAGACTGGATCACTGATTCGAAGAAATGTCTTGAAACACCCGTCAAAAGTTTCCCTCCTTTCGATGAAGATTGTGTCTGTGAAAACGGTACGTCACCAATCACGAACGGATCAACAGACGGTGGTAAATCAACAGAAGAAGAAAAATCACAATTAGATGTAACGCCTTGTCGCAGAGCTGGACATTCTAATAGACGTCATTCATTCTTTGCTGGCATCAGGTATAAATATTTCAAACCACATGTCGACACTGAAGATCTCGTGAAAAGTACACCAAGTAGACTAGCCGGATTCTTTAATAGGGTCTTGCACGTGCAGAAGAAACATAAATTTGATGGATGGAAGAAACGTCGGTCAAAAGCGACATGCGAATTCGTAGATGACAAACCTAGGTTGCGTTCATTTCGTTTGTTTTCCGTGCACAGAGAACCAAGTATAGGCCACGCGCATGACACAAACACAGTTGATCTGTCCGGGAAAACTGTTCATGAACAAGACAATTCGTCTCCTGCTACAACGCCTCGGAGTAAGGCGAGTACAAGCACAGCTAGTTCGTGTAGAAGTTCGTTTGACGATGGGAAATCATCGCAAACTGCTTATTCTGGATTTACTACGGGTGATTATTATTATCACAAAGATAACCCAAGCAGTTGTGAACACGATGATCCGTATGCCCACACTTGGTCTGAATCCTCATTCAAGAAAGAAAGTGAAATTTCAAAAAGTACAGATATGAATAGATTTTATGATGCACCAATGCCAATTCCACGATGTTTTTCTGAGTCGGATGTCGAATCTTTGAGAGTGACCACGAACAATAAAACAAGAACGTTCACTCCTCGACATTCACCTCAGAAAACAAAACACAAAAAGAATTGGAATATTTTCAGTTTTTTCAACAGACGTGGAAAGGAAAAACATAAAACGTAGTCATAATTGTACGTTCTTTGCACAAAGTAAGTAGCTATGAAGTTTTGCTTGTACTTAAAATTAAAATATATCTCGCTATACGTACGTTACAACAGCCTAGCTATGAAAAATATTCATTTGTACAATCCATAATTGTAAATAGATGCCCATATAGATTATGCGGTAAGTACGATTTTTGGCGTCACCAGTTCGATCAACTGATCAATAGAATTGCTGTTTGTTCTCTGGTGATGCGCCGAGACTTTCTGTATACTAGTGGTACAACAATCGATCCACCCAAAAAGCTTTTATACACATGTTTCTGTCACTTGCAAACTGAAATGCGTAATGTACAATATAATTATTTAATTTAATTGCGCATCGACATAACATGTCTAATATTCTGGGCTGTCAATGCAATCGGCAACATCGCTCTCGCACAATCCCATATTTTTAGGGGTTACGTAATAGCATTCATCGCTGTTCAAAGACGACAGCTTTTCAGTAGTTTGAAATGTTTTGAATATGACTATAAGTCATTGTAGATCGGTTTTCAGGCGTGAGCTGCACTTTACTTTTCAAAACGGACAATTATTGACATTCACGTTGAGGAATTTTTCTCTCCAATTACAAGGCCGGCATACCGATAATATCCGTGTAAATTTCCCGGTGTGTCAATACCGAAAATTTCTCATACCGAACATCCCTGACCTAGTGTCGCCAAGGTCACCATGTTTTTTGTTATCAATATTGGGCCTGGATCGGGTGTGGCAATGCTGAAGAATATTGCCGACAATTGTGAACAATCTGGGCAACAAATCCAAACAACCTGTTCTCATCATATTGGAACAACTTGTCCTTTGTAATTGTATCAACAAACGCCCAAATAATTTTAAGCCCTAATCATGACGTTTTTTATCGTTTTAGAATTCTCGTCAATTGTGGTTGTCGCAAAGGCTATATATACAAGGAGCGAATCACCAAAAATCCTGCATCAAATACAAGCAGTTGCGTTAAATTATCAACATGCACTTTATTAATTAGTAACAAGTGGTACAACTTTAACTTGTGTTCTAGAAAAAAGAATGGTACAAATAAATTATGATATATATATACGTTCAGGCTGACGTGCTGTGAGGAATCTCTCGGGTATTGTAGCACTTGCTTGGAAGATTTCGGTCAATAGACTTACTGTTCATTGTTGTTCACCCTGTGGCCTCGTTTTTATATGTTTGCTCTATTTTGTCAAGCATTTTTAAATGTTATATTACGGGGGCAGGGGAAATCGTTTTTCCCTCCGTTTGAGCTCTATTACATTCTCTGCCCTATTGGGAACGATCGGGAAATAGCCAGGTAAAAACAAAGCCATTCGGTGAAATTCAAGAAGGTGAAGTTCTAAAGAATGAAGCCTTCTCATTGGTCAAATACAAAGGCAAAAGCCAATAAAAACACTCCTCCAAGCAGGTGCTACACCATCACAGTAATGGAATTTCAATCAATGCTTTTTCATAAGGCAACGTTTTGTGCATGGTCAACATTACACATATTGCGGCGCTGTGCCATATTGTGCAAGCAAGCAAGGTTAATACGGTCAATACCAATTATGTATACTTAACTCGATTCGTCAATTGGGTTTCCATTTGGAGTAAAACGTATCACGTGACTGAAACCCACCCATAGGGATTAGACAGTAGGGCCACTCAAATAAATTTTGTGTGTACGCGCATGTTTCATTCGCTTGTTATTATCATTATCTTTGCAGCCATTGGCCTGCCCAACTGGAACGCTGATCAGGCAAAAATAGGGTGCACCGTTGCACTGCTGCTGAGTGACCCTTAGTTTCAATTCGCTATACTGTGACATTGTACGCCCAGTCCTTTTATATGAAACCATGATCTTACACAGCCACTGTGGTGATTAAATTGCTTGGCTTTGTACCCTCTTTGCAACATGCAGTAGAAAATTGAAACAAAAGCTGAACCAAGCAACTGATACAAATATGTGTAAATAAATCTGATATGATAAACATGATTTGAGTTTATGCAGTTTTGTGGGAAAAAATGTTTATTCCTCTTATTTGCATGATTATTCCTTGAGATAACTCAACAACAATTTATCATGGAGTAAAGATCGAACAATTGTATAATTTTACAATACAATGTAACAACGAGATTAAAAATCTTAAATTATATTGAAGATTTATTTTAGGAGTTACAGTACCATTGTTTTGTGTAAAATACCCAGCAGTATTCGCAATTTCATAATTGCACGAATAAATACTATAACATGGTCCATTTCAGACATCGGCCATCCACTGTGGAATGTGTTCCAAGTGAAAGAACCAAATTCTGTAATTGTGTTGTCTTGATTGTGCAGAGTGTTCACAAAGAATATTCGACGTCTGATTAAGACCGAGGTCATAACAGGGTGTCCCAAAAAAAGCCCCTTGCCAAAGTTTGCGGTTTATTTTTTGAAACACAGTCTATAAATTGTTCCTATCTGGCAAATGTCTATTACGATATTTGTTCTCCTGCAAATTTTAGGATGAAAATATTGAAACGTGTGATTTCTGTGGCAATCCAAAGAAGCAAAACCAAAATTCTGAATTGTCCAAGTTTTGCATAATACTGTGTATTAACTTTAATTTTCGTCATAAAAATGTTTTACTTAACACAGTTACGTCTCCATCATGAATGCCTACCGCAATATCCACACCTTGCCCACCAAATATTTTTTGTTGGGATAGATCAGAGGCCGAGCTTACCAAACACCATTCCACCAGCGAACGCTGACGAGCTAAACAGTAGCTAACTTGTGTAATCACTGGTGAGTTTGTGGCACTGGGAAGAACAAGGATAGTGAGGCGAACTATGTGAGGCATGACTCAGTCATGAGAAACAGAGCATGATTAGAATGTCAAAGAACACCCTAAAGGAAGAAAATCAGTGTTGCAACGATATTCAAACTTGTTCTAGTTCTGTTATTGTTATTTTAAAAATAAAATGTTGCTATGCAAAACTTGGACATCTCACAATTTTAGTTCTTCTCCTTGGATTGCTACGAAAATAACACAGTTCAACATTTTAATGTGAAAATTCGCACTAGGGAAGATATGAAGTTAGTCTTTCCCCAGAGTTTAACAATTTATAATGTGAGCTTTTGCTTAAATAAGTATATGCTAAAGTTTAATGGGGGCATTTTTTGCGACACCCTGTATAATTCACTAATTCCGTAACAGTATATTAAATTAGAAAATAAATGTTGTAAAATAGAAATTGTATTTATGAATAGATAATTGCCATGATAGACTAAATTGTCATCTAGCAATACGAACAAAATCCTTCATCACAGCTGAAAAGAGCATCTTAAAATTGCTAAAGTTTGGTGGCGACATTTTGTAGGTGCCAACAAGTATTTTCATGTAGTAATAACTATTTCCGTATTTTACAACATTTCGCCACCATACTTTGCAATATTTTACAAATTTCAAGCTTTACTCCGCTGTTGTGATATATCTTATATCAAAGTTTAGCCTAGCATGGGAAATGTCTATTGCTACTGCGCGGCAGTAAGAATGTATATTACGAAAACTGATAAATTGCGACAAAAATAAAAAAGCCAAAAATTGTGCAAAATTGATTTTATGTTTCCACATCATTAATTGACCGGTGGTAAAACAAGGAAACAAACTGAATATAATCGGGTTTGTATAACCTTGATCGCCCAAATTTCAGGCAGGTGGCTCTTTACCCACTGGTTTGTCTATGCGGGGATTACAGTGTAAATGAGATCTACCGACAACAGTGAGTGAGAACAATGGGTGACGATTTTAATGTAATAACGTCGATGATGATTATTTACTGCGCAGTACAATTTAAACCTGTCTGTAATTTGGTTGTGATTGTCGTAGCAAAGTCGTCTTCGACCATGCGATATAGTTTTGTGAGTCGAATTTAAATCGGTCATTATTGCATGGTTGTAGATCTCATGTACAACACAGAACTGACAGAAGGTCGCCCTTGTACACAGCTATTTCAAAAAAAGGTTGTCTTTTGGAAAGACAAAACGTCAAACATAAAACTATGAGCGTGCAATGCATGTTGGGAACGCAGGGCCCTTTTTGCATAAATTAACTATTGCAAGACAAGGAGTGAAGGAAATATCAGTATGCCGCGTGCGTATAGCCAAGACCTACGATGGAGAGCAATTTGGTTGACTGAAATCTTGGGCTTTGAAATCGACGAAGTAAGCCTTTTATTGCAAATATCAACGAAAACAATTTCTCGGTATGTTCGAAAGTTTCGCATGCTAGGTCATGTAGACACGGCTGTAATCGGCAGGCCATATGGATACTTGCATAGCGATGCACCCGCGCGAGGAGCTCGTTATCCTGGAGGTTTTGCTACAACACCCAGAGAAAACACTCTCCGAAGTACTGCACGAGGTGTATGAAGAAACAGGCTCAGAATATGCGTGTTCAACGCTTTTTTACTATTTGAAACGCAACAGCATTACGCGAAAGAAGGTTGGTATTTTACAGCAACGTTCATGTTCCATTCATATGTTGAATTATTATTAAGATATCGTGTATAGATGTACTAGATGTGAATTAATGGGAATCTAACATATTTAGCTTGGTAAAATTGCTCGTCAAAGATGTGATGATGCAAGGGTTGAATTTAGAGCGGCAACGGGATTTTTCTCACAAGATATGTTCGTTTTTTTGGACGAGAGAGGATATGTAAGTTATTGGCATGCGTATGCATGAAACGATTGAAATACTCAGTGTTACCGTAATTGCTGTTGTAAGTAATTTTACCTTTCTAAACGTGTGCTACATTTAAGTTAGTGATGTAAGAGTCGATCGAGCAACAAATGACATTCGTTCACTCATTTCATATGTTTTGCAGGATAAGAGAATTTTAAGATCGCATGGGTACAGCTTGAAAGGACAACGAGCGAAAGTCAAAAGACGTTATTCTCCTTGGGGACCACGTATAACCGCGATTCCCGTAATAAGTTATAACGAAGGCTTGTTAGATGTCGGATTGTATGAAGGGCATGTCAACGGTGAAACTTTCCTTGATTTTGTTAATGATGTACTGACCCCATGTTTGCTTCCTTTTAATGGCTATAATCCACGTTCAATTGTTATTCTCGGTAAAGTATCTTTCCAGCAGACTTTTCAACAATTACCTACTGTCCCACACAGACTCTACTTGATATTTAATTTTCCTACGATTCTTGCAGATAATGCAGCTATTCACCACACTCGAGAAGTTGTTGATGCGATAAATGCTACAGGAGCTCTGCTTATATTTTTGCCACCCTATTCACCCGACTTGATGCCTTGCGAGAAGCTGTTTTCACAGTCAAAAAACTATATACGACAGAACGACATTGCTTGGCAAGATTCACCGGATCCAGAATTGATGGTCCTCGATTCATTTCTTCAAGTGACAGATGAAAACATTCGAAACTATATTCGACACGCCGAATACGCATAACAATGTTAACAATAATGAATAACAAATAATAATTTATTTTAACATTTATGTACAATACAGTTATTTTACAGATTTGACATTTCTGTCAACAGATTTTTCTTCTGTTCTTCAAACTGTTCTGTTGTAAGAACCCCACATTCTTCTAAACCTTTCAGGTCTTTCAGTTGTTGAATAATTCCAGAACGCAATTTTAACTTAAAAAAATATAAAATTAACGGTTTTTATACCTTTGAAAATAGGATACAATTATGCAAATTTAACTTGCTTTAAACATTACTCATATCCCCATAAATATCATGCGCGAGACTACCATGCATGCCCAGTAATTATAGACACGTTCACTTGCCCGTACCTTTCTTTGCATGTCATCATCTTTCCCATGCTGAATCGTTTGTGGAGCTGTTTCCACCGTTTCACTGCACGTTGTTGCTGCAGCCGTTTGTCGCTGTGTGCTTTTTGATTTGTTGCCCGTAAAAAACGGGATTTTCGGTGGCATGTCTTCACTAGTGTGGGTCCCGTTGGCCTTACAAAATTATAGAACAAACGTATAGAATTAGTTGTGGTGAAAATGATATAGGTTATCAGGAAAATGTATGTGACGGTAATATTGCAATAAATACGTTACCAGCATTTTTGCCCAGACTCTCAGTTTAAATTCTGGAGTATCTTCTGCGTGCTTTTCTTTTAAATTTTGTAGTCTTATTTGAAACTCTGATCGGGGTTGAGTAGGTGTATCTATAATATTGTGTTTTATTAAAACAATGTAAACTAAGTTGAAACATTAATGTTCATTAAAATAGACCGGAAATAATTGAATACGTGTACCTTCATCGTTTGAATCGAGCTCAACGTCAGGTCGTTTTCGTTTGCGACCTCTGGACGACGTGGGATTGTTTTGGATCATTTCTGCCCATAAAATGATGCAACCATCTTTCGCAGTCGTGTATGCATCGTCGAGGTTAGAGCTGTTGCTTATTGTAAATCGTTGATTTCTGCCGGTGATGTAGCCAATACGAAATGAGTTTTTGTCAACGGGCGAGGAAAGCTCCTCGCGAAAATGTTCCAGCAGAAATTTCCTCAGATCATGCACGCTGTCAAATATCGGAACATTTTGGTGCCTGTATGTGTCAAACCTTGATTTATTACCCGGTTGAACAACCTTAAATATCACGTTCACAGTATCTCCTTCCATTTTAGCATTAACTTGTTTCCTTTGTACAAATATGACAATTATTGTTTCCCAAGTGCGTTCGATTTGGACTTTCGTGCAATTGCAAGTGAGTGCGATTGTCGTGTATTCACATGGGAATTCCTGGGAAGCATTAGAACTGATTTCAATTTAATACCAAACGAGTAATTTACTGGCAAATGTTGGTGTCCCAGTGGGAATTCTTCGAAGAAGCTATTGTAGAACAGAAGGAAATTCAAAAGAACACTCTCTCTGCTCTGTCTTCGTGAACCTCCGAGGAAATCTAACCTTTGTTAATATGTTGCTCAAGCTTATGTGAGTACTAGTTAGGACCAGACTGTCAAGTAGCGCTGCAGTATTGGGCGGTAATTTTCGAAGAATTCCCACTGGGACACCAACTGTACTGTATTCTAAACTAAAATGCACGAGATCGAATTTGCCAGTAAATTACTCGTTTGGTATTAAATTGAAATCAGTTCTAGTGCTTCCCAGGAATTCCCATGTGAATACACAACAATCGCACTCACTTGCAATTGCACGAAAGTCCAAATCGAACGCACTTGGGAAACAATAATTGTCATATTTGTACAAAGGAAACAAGTTAATGCTAAAATGGAAGGAGATACTGTGAACGTGATATTTAAGGTTGTTCAACCGGGTAATAAATCAAGGTTTGACACATACAGGCACCAAAATGTTCCGATATTTGACAGCGTGAATGATCTGAGGAAATTTCTGCTGGAACATTTTCGCGAGGAGCTTTCCTCGCCCGTTGACGAAAACTCATTTCGTATTGGCTACATCACCGGCAGAAATCAACGATTTACAATAAGCAACAGCTCTAACCTCGACGATGCATACACGACTGCGAAAGATGGTTGCATCATTTTATGGGCAGAAATGATCCAAAACAATCCCACGTCGTCTAGAGGTCGCAAACGAAAACGACCTGACGTTGAGCTCGATTCAAACGATGAAGGTACACGTATTCAATAGTTTTTCCGGTCTATTTTAATGAACATTAATGTTTCAACTTAGTTTACATTCTTTTAATAAAACACAATATTATAGATACACCTACTCAACCCCGATCAGAGTTTCGAATAAGACTACAAAATTTAAAAGAAAAGCACGCAGAAGATACTCCAGAATTTAAACTGTGAGTCTGGGCAAAAATGCTGGTAACGTATTGCAATATTACCGTCACATACATTTTCCTGATAACCTATATCATTTTCACCACAACTAATTCTATACGTTTGTTCTATAATTTTTTAAGGCCAACGGGAGCCACTCTAGTGAAGACATGCCACCGAAAATTCCCGTTTTTTACGGGCAACAAATCAAAAAGCACACAGCGACAAACGGCTGCAGCAACAACGTGCAGTGAAACGGTGGAAACAGCTCCACAAACGATTCAGCATGGGAAAGATGATGACATGCAAAGAAAGGTACGGGCAAGTGAACGTGTCTATAATTACTGGGCATGCATGGTAGTCTCGCGCATGATATTTATGGAGATATGAGTAATGTTTAAAGCAAGTTAAATTTGCATAATTGTATCCTATTTTCAAAGGTATAAAAACCGTTAATTTTATATTTTTTTAAGTTAAAATTGCGTTCTGGAATTATTCAACAACTGAAAGACCTGAAAGGTTTAGAAGAATGTGGGGTTCTTACAACAGAACAGTTTGAAGAACAGAAGAAAAATCTGTTGACAGAAATGTCAAATCTGTAAAATAACTGTATTGTACATAAATGTTAAAATAAATTATTATTTGTTATTCATTATTGTTAACATTGTTATGCGTATTCGGCGTGTCGAATATAGTTTCGAATGTTTTCATCTGTCACTTGAAGAAATGAATCGAGGACCATCAATTCTGGATCCGGTGAATCTTGCCAAGCAATGTCGTTCTGTCGTATATAGTTTTTTGACTGTGAAAACAGCTCCTCGCAAGGCATCAAGTCGGGTGAATAGGGTGGCAAAAATATAAGCAGAGCTCCTGTAGCATTTATCGCATCAACAACTTCTCGAGTGTGGTGAATAGCTGCATTATCTGCAAGAATCGTAGGAAAATTAAATATCAAGTAGAGTCTGTGTGGGACAGTAGGTAATTGTTGAAAAGTCTGCTGGAAAGATACTTTACCGAGAATAACAATTGAACGTGGATTATAGCCATTAAAAGGAAGCAAACATGGGGTCAGTACATCATTAACAAAATCAAGGAAAGTTTCACCGTTGACATGCCCTTTATACAATCCGACATCTAACAAGCCTTCGTTATAACTTATTACGGGAATCGCGGTTATACGTGGTCCCCAAGGAGAATAACGTCTTTTGACTTTCGCTCGTTGTCCTTTCAAGCTGTACCCATGCGATCTTAAAATTCTCTTATCCTGCAAAACATATGAAATGAGTGAACGAATGTCATTTGTTGCTCGATCGACTCTTACATCACTAACTTAAATGTAGTACACGTTTAGAAAGGTAAAATTACTTACAACAGCAATTACGGTAACACTGAGTATTTCAATCGTTTCATGCATACGCATGCCAATAACTTACATATCCTCTCTCGTCCAAAAAAACGAACATATCTTGTGAGAAAAATTCCGTTGCCGCTCTAAATTCAACCCTTGCATCATCACATCTTTGACGAGCAATTTTACCAAGCTAAATATGTTAGATTCCCATTAATTCACATCTAGTACATCTATACACGATATCTTAATAATAATTCAACATATGAATGGAACATGAACGTTGCTGTAAAATACCAACCTTCTTTCGCGTAATGCTGTTGCGTTTCAAATAGTAAAAAAGCGTTGAACACGCATATTCTGAGCCTGTTTCTTCATACACCTCGTGCAGTACTTCGGAGAGTGTTTTCTCTGGGTGTTGTAGCAAAACCTCCAGGATAACGAGCTCCTCGCGCGGGTGCATCGCTATGCAAGTATCCATATGGCCTGCCGATTACAGCCGTGTCTACATGACCTAGCATGCGAAACTTTCGAACATACCGAGAAATTGTTTTCGTTGATATTTGCAATAAAAGGCTTACTTCGTCGATTTCAAAGCCCAAGATTTCGGTCAACCAAATTGCTCTCCATCGTAGGTCTTGGCTATACGCACGCGCCATACTGATATTTCCTTCACTCCTTGTCTTGCAATAGTTAATTTATGCAAAAAGGGCCCTGCGTTCCCAACATGCATTGCACGCTCATAGTTTTATGTTTGACGTTTTGTCTTTCCAAAAGACAACCTTTTTTGAAATAGCTGTATGCAATGGCATTCAACATTCATATTCCTATACGTTTAGATTTACGCAAGAGACAATTTCATATTTTTGTTTGTTAAACATTTAGTTTAACATGCAATTTGTCCATTTTCTGTCACCAAAACAAACCATTATATCTACAATCATGGAATAATTAGTTTGGGACAAACTATTGTAGAACATAGTTGTTCTATACTAAGTAAAAATTAAGGTCAAAAATTAAAAATATCGCTATATTTTCTCCCCTCCCCTTCCCCCACCTGCCAATGTTGCCTCTGGAACGACATCACATACACAAATGTATCTATATTGTTTTCAGGCCAAAAAAACTGTACATGACCAACATTGGTCGGTGGGGCAAGGGGGACGGGAAAGGGTAAAATTTAAATCAATGCGTGATCAGAGTTTGTTGGTGAACCACATATTTTTTTATTTTTAATCCAATCACGCGCATAGATCTCCGTGACTGTCCTAAGGAATTATTCCATGATTGTAGCTCACTTTTTTTGTAAATAGCCCAACCCAACTTACCTTGCCAGTCCAGCAGAATAAGCCCTTTGATGTAATAATACCAATAACATTATCATTTAATATTAATCACATGGATCAAACAAAATGGATCTAACACTAACACTTGGTAATTTTCAATTGATTTGTATAGGAAATTACACGGTTCGAGAAGTATTAATGAAAAATCGCACGCGTGTTTGGCGAAATGTTTATAATACTATTTCGGTATTATAAATATTTCGCCAAACACAAGTGAGATTTTTCATTAATACTTCGAGAACAAGTGTAATTTCCTATTAATATCATTTTACTACATATTTCAATGCTGAACTTAACTGTTTTCGTGAATGAAGTGCTGTCAACGATATGTTTCACAAACTTTCGCAATAAATACTTTCAGGTTTGCCATTTTCTCTTCAAAGAAACCTTTTCTAACACAGTATTCATCCATCGAAAGTTTTTTAACCACTTTGTGAACATTTTTGTCAAAAAAACTGCTGATTTTTTGAACATTTCAAAATAAAAATACAAAAATGTTGACAAATTTTATCACAAAAACATTTTACTACATGACGTATAGCTCGTTTCCGTGCCGATTAATTTTTAATTTTTTAACCAATCAGAATCGAGTAAACTAAAAAAATGATATTATGTAAATTATTATTAAATGCAACGTCTTATAGACAGTGATAATGAAAACAAGAAAATTATTATACACATAAGATACTTTTCAGCTATAAGATCATTTCATGGTCACAATTCACTCGTTGCATGTCTTCTAAGCTGGATGACTAGCGATCAAATATAGTCTTCGTCTGTTGTTGTTCTGTATTGAAATGCCAGCCTCGTCAAAAACTGTGTTTACAGGGCAGTTCAAAATTATCAAGCTAATCAGTTTAAGTTGATTTAGATATATCCACTCATACACAATATCTAATGATAAAAATATAACACGGAATTGTTTCAAAATTAATTTCTTCACTATTGTGGAAAAGCGTGCAACATGAACTTAGGCAATGTTGAGTAAAGTGTGGACATATACTTTGATTGGCGCAAAAAAAGTTTGTCATATCTGTCACATCTGAAAGTCTGTTTTTTAGCATTTATGCTAACTATAAGTTTATGACGAAGCATGCAAAAAATAAGTGAATAAGCTGATTAAGTCTCTGTTAAGGAAGATTACTTAAGACTAAAGGTTCCTAAAGAAGACTAAAGCCGGTAAGACTAAAGGAAAAAGATGAAAATCTAAGCCTAACACCACCCATAACAATTAATACAAAAAAAAACATAGCCATAGGAGTCTACGTTCGCAAAAATCGATACTGTACCCCCTACATCAGGAAGAGTAGCTATTAAGACTTGACCTGTGTTGAATTCTATACTCAAATAAATAGCTTTGGGATATAAGTTGGATACTGCAAGTCAGCAAGGATCAAACCTTGGGCCTACTTTATTTCTCTTGTGTATTAATAAATGACCAAGCTAATTGCCTTAAAACAACTACGACAACGATGGTGGGGAATGACGCAAATCTGCTGCAAGTCACTGAGGAACTGAACTTTGACCAGATAAAGCGAAACTGAATGCAGACCTCGTGTTGACGAATGGCTAATTGCAAGTAAACTTACAACAACAAAGCAGAATTTATGATACTAGTTAGCTAATCTTGAAGATAATCCACGAAGTTTATTAGTATAAAACATTATATAATAACTACAGTAAAACACGCAATCTGATTGGTCAATACCCGTGCAGGATGAGACAATCCTGCACGGGAAATTTGAAAGTTGACATCGCTTCGCATTTTACGAGTTTCTTACGAGTTTAAAATTGCCGACAAAAACCATTTCAGCTCCTGAAATTAGCAGAGAATAAAGATAAAGTCAAATACTAAAGTACAAGGTACAGAAACTATAATCTTTTATGTTTTCAAACTTTTATAATGTCTTGTATACTCGCAATACGATTTTTGGCACTGGCATATTTTTGTTTCAGCTTATGCTGTAGCGATAAAAGTACAACTGTTCGAATCAGCATACAATGGTGCCTATAAAGAACTAAATTTTCTTTGCCCACAATGCCTTCTTACACACGTACTGCACTTCAAATGCCGGTAATTTTTTAGGTCTCTGTTTACACAAAAATATAAAATTGCAAAATGTAACTAGTATACCCTCACTTTTGGCCGTTAATAACACCGGTTTTTTACAACATCTACGCTTCGGTTTAGTACCAATCTATGTCCCTGTTAAAGTACTATATTTTTACCGAGTTTTAGTGCAAAAGAACACAAAACAAAAAAGTTATGCGAAAAGTTTTAAAATTGTTTAAATTTTAGCGTACGGTCGAATGCCGACAAAGCTAAAGTAGACGATTCTTGGTAGAATTGCGTACTTCATCAATGGTTCAAAAAGTGTTAACCGTTGTTTTATTGTAGTTATTATATAAAACAATTACTAAATAGTTTTCCGTGCAGGATAGCGTGATCCATGCACTTGGGATGTTGCTCGATTTTCGGAAAGCGTAATCGAAAATCTCGCAACATCCCGCGTGCATGGATCACGCTATCCTGCACGGAAAACGATTCAGTAATCCTTTAATATTAAGCGTACAACTAAATATCCTAAAGTGAGGAATGCGTATAAGGTTCTTAATGTCGGAAAGCAACTTGAATATGGCACTGCTGATAGAGTAAAATGATTTGCTCTCCAGCATGTACTCTTGTAACATGTTCTCAACAATCTGAAATGATTGGCTGGGACCGTCAGGGCCTTTTTTAAGAAATTGCCCGTGGGGGGGCCGGTGTACATACGGGACCTTTTGGTTATGACTGAAGGGACCAGAAAATTGTGGGATATGCTGACATAGTTTCTATATTTATTATTGAATGAAAAATATTTTTAAAATGTTACGATCAGTTATTATTAGTTAACATTTTCGCTCATCAACGCACTGTTTTTTTGTGTAATATATCGTTAACAGCGAGGAGCTGACAACATTAAGCAGAAATTTAAATGTCAGAAATGTCCCCACCCACTGCCAAGAGCAGTACATACATTTTTATTTCATGCTACGTGCTAAAGTAACAACATGACAACTTAGTGGGGGGGGGGGCAAAATCCATCAGTGGGGGGCCAAAGGAGGGGGTGGGGGGTCCTTGCCCCCCCCGTATATAGTTAAAAAAGGCCCTAGGGACCATTCTCAATAAACTTTCAAACTTACAAGAAAGAGCAGTACGTGTAATATCCTGAGCGAAATTATGTTTGGTTTTGCCCAAATATTTAAAGATAACTGGAGATTGCTCCTGTTTATCTTCAATAGTTATTCACTACTGAAAACAATAATGTCAGCTATTGGCTCAGGACCAGTACAGTTCCAAACAAGATTTACCTAAGCCAAAAATAGATATCTTAAAGAAGATTTCCTGTGTACCAACAGCTCAAGGGTGACTGAGTTATCAAGTAACATAACCGTGAATATCTATGGAATATTCTTGCCAGCAATTAAGCAGTGAATTAATTTAATCCTATATATTTGTACTATTGTATCTTGCACAGCAAAAAAAGTCGAGCCTGCAGTAGAACAGGATTAAACAGCAATGATTTGCTACATTTATATTGACTAGCATCTTAATAAATTTTGGTCAGCAGTTTACTTACTACATTTCATTACAAAACACAGGTGAGCTAACTAAAACATTATACCTCTACGTCCCCTACACACGTTCAGTGCCATCCCTCCAGCTCTCATTTCGAATGTTGTATGCAGACGAATTTTTTCGCGCGACGCGAATATAAAACTTCGCTAACACGATTGGTTAAAGAGAAAAAGTGAACTTTGCGTCGTGTGGACCAAATTGTCTGGCAGAGAATCGCCGCGTCATTTCTACCTGCATGGTTGCTGCGGCATTGTATCGTTTTACCGTCTTGTAAACTGGTTGTTGTAAAATGTGAAATAATCAAGTTTAACGTAAAATCTTTAATATTGCAAAGAAGGCAGGTAGACGTAGACCTAAAATATCCACATGGTGGTATTATCTTGCCCGTTTATGGCGATCAATTTTGAAATAATTGTTTTTCTGCCAGAGCTGCCCCCTCACGTCGGTGTCTAAAACGGTTTCTTTCAAGACTTTCGAATGTACCTACAACCTTCACTTTTTTAACCAGCAGCTATCTAATATAAACCCCCTCAAAAAAGTTAAACGCAAACTCGGGCCTAGGGCCCTCGTCTGGGAGTGTATACATTCCAATGAACACATGTGGTCATTGTGTATCTCATCATCATTATATTTTCCCGGCGTACCACTACAATACTCTGCATGATTTCGTATCTTGAATCTGACGGCAATTCTCTTGTTTGTTGTAAATGTGAAATGACCATGAACGTTCAAGGTAAAGTCTCTGTATAGTATTGCAAACGCCAGGGTAGACGTAAATCCAAAACATCCATGTCGGGCACATCCTGTTATTATCTTGCGTTTATGGCGCTCAATTTTGAAATTGTCTCCTCTGCAAGTCACGTCTTTATGTCACATATTCAGGCTTTCTGCAGTTTGTATTACTAAGTGTTTAATCTGTAAATGCTTCGGCTGAAACAGTTTTTCTTTTTAGTTATTCACAAGGCTCTCTGAAGCTTTATTTAAATTTTATGAAAACATTATGAACTGTTAATGCATAAGATGGAATTGATAGTCTGGAAGATCGCAATATAATCAGAAAAAATAGCAAGTGCTTTGCACGTACAATTTGTCATGCTGACATGAACTTAGCCATTTAAGGATGCTCCTTTCAAGCCCAAATTCAAGAAGGTCATGTAACAGTTCAGCCTCGATCACTTGTTTGTGGTTTGTAAAACACCTGTAGTACACAATGCAAGTCTAAGTAAAGCATGTCAACTTTGCTTTCTAAACTCACTGTCTATACGTCGAAAACCTTCCTCAAACCTCAACAAGATTTCCTGACATAAAACATTTTACAACGATTTACTTTTTGTTACAAACGACACAGCGTTTGTTCATACTGCTATATAATTCTAACTAGTTTCTCACAACGAATTTGTTAACTATAAATTGTCATAATATTAATTTCTGGCAATATCCATATAAAAAGCCCTAAAGATACTAAGTAAAGTTATCGTGATACGAATATTTGGGACGAAAATTCCCGTAAATTCAAGATATCTCCTCATTGTGTGGTGCTAAAAGACAACATTTGAAAAGTTGCAATGCTCATATACGTAGAGCTTTCGTTACACAATTTACGCATTATACGTCCACACTCACATACAACAAGCTTCCAACGCTTCTGCGACCGGCAGATATCCAGGGAAGGATTCCAATACAGAAACAAATACTTCTGCGGCCTTTTCCATGTTCCCGGTTAATTGGTGTGCGTATCCTACTACAGACAAAACCAGAAGATACGTTGGAAGAGACTGAAAACGAGTAATATAATTTTCCAATTGGCACGCAACTTCTTGGGCTTTTACCATTTTATTGCATTTAACATCAACTAAAACTAACTCGTAAAAAGCTTGAACTTTCAGTGGGATAGTAATTCCACCACGAGCTTCAATTTCACGACGAAGATGAACCTCTACCAATGGCTTGTCCACGTTAGAGAAGGAAATAAAATTCTCATCATCCGCTCTTTGAATAACACTTTCCAAATGTTGAACAGCTTCATCATAACGTTTCAATTTGGACAAAAGCGATGCATACGAACATTCTGCAAATGCTGTCAATCTAGTCGTCTTGCAAAGCAGTTCTTGAAACAAATTAAGGGCATGTTGCATCAGTCTTTGCCGTGAATGCTGGTTTATTATATCAACCGTCAACGCTTTTGACTGATACAGCTCGGCCAAGGTTGGTGCAATGTTTTGATCACAGGCGAAATCTTTGTCTAGGTCAAGACATCGTTCATAACACTCAATTGCACCATCAAGATTCCCTCTTTTGCACAGCATTCCTCCCAATGAACGGAACACGTAAAACTGATTAGCAAAAGCATATCTTTGAAGGATTTCGCATTGAGCATTAAAAGGCTTTTCCAGAAATCCCTCTTTTGTTTGAAGCATTCCAAGAAATAGTTTGAAGAAGGAATGCGATTCATTTCCTCGATTCGTTTCCACTAACTCATTTCCAGCTGAGCAAAGGCATGAAATTTTGATTTCGATCAAGTCAGGTGATTCCGTCTCTGTCGGACAATATTTCAGTGCCAAGGTAGATTCGCCAAGCATATGGTACAACTTAAAAAGATTTGTAGAACATAACGGAAAGTCACACTTCTCTAATTCCTTTTGATCTTCACCACTGACAAGAGATAACAACTCGCGATGACAGCCTTTCTTAATATATGGCATACAGGAAGGACGTTTACCGATTAGTAATTCATGAACGACTGTGTTTTCTGTCAGGTTTTCACAAGCAGCAACTGCTTCTTTTTTCATTCCCATTCCAACAAGCACTCTAACCATTGTGCTGTACAAAATATCTCCAACACTTAAGCACAGTTCGCCGTCAACTTCGACGCTTTCTCGTACACCCGATCCATAAAACACACGTGAAAAGTAGCTACAAAACACAGACTTATCCAAAACTCGTTTGTCTAATTTGTTTATATGTTGAAGTACGGCTTCCGCCTCGGCAAAACGCATTTCTTTACATAAAAAATTTGCGTAGCTGATGTTCTTTTGAAGAGAAAACTGGTCAGCTAGACCGTTATCCATTAGGTAATACTTCTCTGCAAGTTCTAGCTCTGTATTTCTGTCATGGCAAGAGTTCGATGAATTAATTTGATGAAGTTGGGCAAGGTACAACAACATTCGGTTGCGATTGGTCGTTCGATCACTGTTAATGCAGCCAGATAAATCGCTTATTTCTAAACAAATTCCTGCCACGACAATTGCTTCATTTGTTAGCCCGAGGTTCATGTAAAGACGTGCCAGCGTTTTCAAAAACTCGTAGAAGTAGTTTAAGTTATTGCCATGCTCCAACCACGCTTCTTTACACATATCAAGGGCCTGTTCCAACGGGGAGTGACTTTCGTCATTACTATTTGATTTGAAAACATTGATAGCTTCCACCAATGGTAGAAATTCTTTATAGAATGAGAACATATCAGGAAGAGCACCTGAGAAAAACGCGAAGAGAGACTTATTCAGCCAAGTAGCAGAAAGTTCCATTTCACCACACATAACTACCGCTCGAGCAATCCATGAAAATAGACGACGAGATATTTTTTGATATTCAAAGTTGTCGCCAGCTTTTGAATTTATAGAATCTGATTCAAATACCACAGCGATATTCATCAAAAATTCCTTTATCTCTTTCAAAATTTTTTCTGCTTCTGCTTTTCTTGTTAACTTTAGGAGAATGGCCGCCAGCAGCAATTGCACTTCGCACTTTAAGGCAAAAAATTCCCCACATCCTGAGCTTCCAAGTTCTTGCATTAATTCACTGGCGGTCCTTGTCCCATCAATGCTTTGGCACAAGGAGAAAGCTTGTTCACACAGAGAGGAAGCTTGGGAAAGCATATCATGTTTATTTGCAAGGGTTTCAGACAGAATATTCAAGCATTTTGCACCATAGAAAAAGCACTCGGTTGCTTGCATTCGCGTACCTTCTCTCTGATCATGATCAGACACCAGTTGTATCCCTCGTTGACACGTCAGCCACGCAGCTGCCACATTTTGACAAAGAATCTCGCTCTTTACTAAGCCAATTAACACTTCTAAATACTCGCATAGGTCATCGTCGTTTTCTTCTTTCCTACTGGAGTGAAGGCCAACGGCCATAGTGAAATTAATGGCAGCAGTTCGGCTGTCGCCATTGGACAAATAACATTCCCCACGCAATTTAAGAATTTTGCTTTTTCTTCTCCAATATGATGACAGCTGAAAAGCGTAATCTAAAAATCTTATAGCACTGTCCGTATTATTGCGTTCCTTCTCTGTGATGGCGTCGCTGACTAACTTGCTAACACTATCAAAGGAACAATTTTCGTAAAAAGATAACATCTCCGACTGCAAAGAAGCGTGAATTGTTGCAGCTTGTTTGATATTGCCTATCCTCGTGTTATACTCGATAGCTTCGTACTGAATAGGTATTATAGATAGCGTTGGTTCTATTTTTTTCAGATTTTGATCCAAAAAATTAGTTGTGGATTTTATCGATTCTGGACTGAGCAAAGTATCAGGAAACGATTCCAGTTTAACAGGAAATTTAATTTGAGATAGAGTTTCCGTCAAAACGTCTGTAGCTTCAAAATCTGTAGGTTTAATTTGTTCAAGCCTTGTACCAGTGAAACAAGGAATGGACGAGTTTGAATTCTCCAGACCACTGGTACAGTTTTCCGCAGATTTCGAATCTTCCTGTTCGTTATCATGCCCGTTGTCAGTGTCCTGTTGAATATTTCCGTCTTTCATTAGCAGAGAATTACGTTCTGAAGATTGTAAGGATCTCTTTTCATTTTGGATCGTCGGAGAGCGTCTGAACCCTTTTTGGTCTATTGCCGGTTTAAAACTGTCAAAGGCAAATGACATCGCAACAGATTCATAAATCTCTTTCTTACATGATGGCAGTGCGTTCGGGTTCATTCTTACTTTTAACAATACTTTTTTCATGAGGTCACATGTTGATTTGCATGGAAGCTTTTTTCTTTCAATACTTTCTTGAAGTTCTCTTTCAACACTTTCTTGAAGCTCATTAAATAAATGACCCGCCATCTCGTTCAAAGTCGCCGCTTTCTCTAGCTCGTCTAAAGCGTAAAACAATACTGCTAGAGAAGCAAAGCATCTGGCAGCTGCTGCTTTGGAGGCAACATTTATTAACGCCTTGTCTTTCTGAGCAGATAAAAGGAATTCGTGTACTCGTTCGATGGAATCAATATCACCAGGAGTTACCAGGAAAAGAAAAGACAACATCGTCAAATTACGACAGATATGTTCGTGAAAAGGACTTGATGAATGTAGCTTCATCTCCATTCTAATCAAAAGCTCCCCGTACTTTGTGGCGGCTTGCCTATCTCCTGTCATGAAAGACGTGTCCGAAAGCTGTCCAAGTATCGTAGTGACCATCTCACTTGGTTCATTTGCTCCATACACCATTTCGCTAATATTTAGGGCTTCCAGCAAAAGTCGTATCTTCTCATTTAGATCCACCGACATGAATTTTAATGCTAACGATAAAAAGAGGGTAACAGTTGTAGAATCAACTTGTCCGGTTGCTACATGCTGCCGTAAGACTTCAGCTGCACGGTCATAGTGGAGTCGCTGTGCCTGCTGACGTTGTTCTAAGGGTATGTCAGTGCTGGGGTTGTTCGCCATCTCCCCAAGCTTTACCTCCAAATTAAATTCCATGAATGGAAGTTTCTTTTGGATATTCGATTCCTCCTTGCACGATCTTAGGGCTTCATCAAAACACAGACGAGCAAGAGTAATATTAGAAAGATTCTCGCACAATTCTCCAATCTCGACCAAACAAGAACACTTTTTCTTACTTGCAGGCAACTTTTTGGTAAAATTGTAAGCTTCATCCAAAAGAACTCCTGCTTCAGCCTCCCTGCCATCATCTACCTTAATGGCTTCTGCAATGCCAATTAGACATTTAACGATATCCAAAATACGTATGTCATCATACAAAATACTTTCTGCATTATTGGACTGTTTTCCCTTTTCAGAAATTGCCTGAAGTTGTTCGCCTTGTTTTTCTGCTGTGAGATAAGTACTTCGTTCAATTACGGCTTTCAGCGCTTGTTTATAATAATTCTCAGAATCTAGCACCTGACTCTGTTCTGCACAAAGCTTACCAAGATTCATCATACAAAATGCTCTTTGTTTTACTTGACTCTGCGAAGTGAGTTTTTGAATTTGCTCCTTCAACATTATGATTGCTTCGTTTTTTTTCTTAATTTCAGCCAAGGTCATAGCGAGCTGGCATGTCATTGTCACTCTGGCATTTTCTCCAACAATACTTTCTAGACAGGCTTTCCCATCCATAGCAGCCTTCCAAGCTTGCTTGGAGCTGTTTTGTGCATGCCGTGCAATGGCTAATTGGTAGTATAAGGCGCAGTCCAAAACTAATTCCGCATCATATCTATTGACTGTGGTTACCTGTAAACCTTTTTCGAGGTAGCTTGCGATTTCCTCCACAGAAGATGCCATTGCGACGCCTAACAACGCCAGCTGTAAATAAGCGTGCTTAATCATTGAGGTAGCGATAGGTCCACCAAATGATTCAAATAGTTGCACCAACGATTCGAAGTAAAATTTGCTCTCTGTATACATAAACAAGTGCCATGAGGTCATTCCAAGGAAATTTAAAGATGTCATCATATTAACTTGCGGTCTACTCCCGTAAAGAAGGTTTGCCATACTTAGTGCTCTTTGAAAACACCGGTAAGCTTTGTCAATCTTACCTTGAATGAAGAAGAACTCTCCCAGCTTATTTAACCATACCAGACTTTTAGTGCTCACACCTTCTTCGTCAATCAACGAAGTCAGTTCAGAAGTTACAGCGTCAACTTGGTGTTGTTGAACAAAACTGTCAAAATAATGTTTCATGTAAAAAATCATGAACGCAAATTTCATCATAAGCACCTCTTTTCTGAGTTTGCGTTTCCTTTCTTCTACCGCCAGACATTGAGAGAGAATCTTTTCTGCCAATACAAAATACTTGTGACAATCATAATGCAAAGAAGCAAAGAGCAACACTTCAAGCAATTGCCGACACTCCTCCATGTCGAAAAGATTGACAAACGACGTCGTGGTTTCTACCTTTGCTTGACTAACATTTTGTCGACGTTGAATAGAACTTTGGTGGCCAATTTTCCTTAATAAACAATCCAAGACTTGTCGATTCTTATCCCTCTCTTCAGTGTTCTTTGTTATGAGAAGTGTAATTCTTATGTGGCGAATTTGAATGCTTAGCTTGTCTGGATTCTGTCGTGCAGCTCGCTCGTAACACTTAAGAGCTGCGTTGTAATCTAGCAAGCGACAATACACCTGCCCCATTGTCACATCAGAGTCGTCAAAGAATGAATAATCTTTAAGTGACGGAGGCGTGTTTCCTTTAAATTGTTGTAACTCTTCATACAAAGGAATAGCAATGAAGAAAAAGTGAAACAGCTCTTTGTCATTCGACATATTGTAAACAAAAGGCAATTTCGCTGTTCCATTTTCAGAAATTGCTGGGATTTGTTCGCCCTGTTTTCCTGCTTTTATATAAGTACTTAGCCTCAGTTTAATAGCGATAGCCGAAGCACATGCGAAGTTATCTCTTGCTTCTACAGATATTATGTCCCTGCTGTGCAATTCGTCAATCACGGCAAACGTCCCACTTGCCTCAACCTCATAGCATTTTGCTAGCGCAGCAAACACACGATCTGTCAAACGATAAATTTCTTTTTTGACATCATAAAATTTCCCATCATCCAAATCGTTATTGCCTGTCATCACATCGCCATAACGAGACAAATCTTCGTGAAGAGTCCTCAGCCCTCGACAGGATCCTCGTGTAGGCCGAGCTTCACACGACGTATCGTGTTCACAGCATTCGTAATCACAAGGACAAGACAAAATTCCAGCCATCTCTTTTCGATAAGCATCAACCAATACATGTTTGTCCGATTGAAGAGGAGATACTGTCAACATGATGTCTGCTAAATTCCAATTATTTCGATACCAATCGTTGTTTTGAAAGTTTGCCATTTCCTCAGGTGTATGAATTAGCTCGTAATCATGAATATTTCCCAATGGCGTCTTGCAAGCTTGTGGAAGGAACGCATCGAATGAAACTCCTCTTGGTGTTACGTCATCATAAAACCATCCTTCATTAATTGCTTCGATATTCATACTAGGTAAAATAGTTTCTGCAAGGTTGATTACCTGAAATCAGGCAACATTTCTTTAGGTATATTTTGTACCACACGATAGCACACAAGAAAACTATAGTTTCTAATGTAAGTACTGTTGGGTTTATATGTTGGATATTTTAACACCAATAGACACTTCCCGAATTTGCTTGAGTGCACACGAAACAATAGCTTGAAATCGAGGCGGGGTATGAAGCCTATTGAAAAGAAGTGTTTTTTATGCCCACAGATAAATTTGGGAAGTGTCTATAGGATTCATATACGATTCTAAATGTTTGGTTAGTAAACCAAGTTAGTTAACATGTCCGGTGAGCTATAGGGGGGTTCCAAAAAATAAGAGCCCCCTTCAAAAACGTCTTACCTGGTTCACAATGGCTATAAATAAGGCGAATGTTAACAAAAGTTGTGTTTTCGTACCTGTATGGGTATATGTCTGTAAGAACAAGCATTAATTGCAATTCTTACTTAAATATTTATTACCAGATCCATTTAATGAGTTTTAAACCAAATTAAAGACGGTGATTTTGAACCTAAAATTCAGCAAAATGATTAAAGTCTTTGCCAAAAAAATATGTTTAAACATTTAAATACTCAGTAATGTGGGTCGAAATGTGAAAGCACATTGTAGCGAAATAGGTAATGTAATTATTTCATGTACACAATGGTGTCTTTAAAAGGATGCACCACTAAAATGCGATTCATTTAGGCAGGTGCTTCTCTTATAAGCAAAGTTAACTCCAAGGCCACACTTACTTTATGTTTTAGTCAGTTGGTTGACCTAACGTGTGATGTATCAGTACCTGATGTTGACATAGAGTAATGCAAATGCTGTGTTAACAAAAAAATCTGGGTCAAAAATCTGGGTCTTGAAGCAAACAATCATCAACACTTGGTTTCCGATTTCTGGACTAGAGATTTTGAAGCAAAATCTAGTCATGAAATCTAGTCAACTCAAAGTTGGGAAAAAGCTACAATTAACAAAAAATTTTCCTGAAAGTAATCATTTGCATGCATTACATTTATCGACACATCCTACCTTGTCGTTTACGAGCAACTAATGCAGAGAAGACACACGCTGAAGAAATAATTTCACTACATTAGCAAGTTTCCGATTTAAAACGGCCATTTTGAATTTATTTTAAAAACACACCAAATGCACCTTTTTTCAAGCATTTCAGTAAGAATTGCCATTATTGTTTGTACATACACATCGATACCTATGCAAGCACAAAAACACAACTTTTGTTAACATTTTCTCTATCTATAGTCATTATAAACCAAGTAAGCCATTTTTTAAGACGTAAGCAATTTTTGGCATCCCTCTGTAGGTTAAATACAGTCCTACTGGCCTACCTGTAAGTGAACCAGGTTAGTTAAATTTCGAAAGAAAACTTTACACTCTTCCTCTTCTGAATTCGTGAGAATAGCCCATTCGAAATCGGAGTAGGGTGTCATTTCATTTCTTGCTAATGACCCGAGAACAATGACTTCATAATCACATGGTGGTGTACCAAGTAACTCTAAACATTCGTTAATTATCACCGCCAAAAACTGCCTCATCTTAACTGAAATATTATCAGATAGGAATTTTACAACCTCCATTTGACCATTCAACATCTGTTGCACTTCATATCGGTTTAATGATTCCAACGACACACGACTTTCCATAGACTCCAACGATTTTCTTATCTCATCTCTTAAAGTTTCCAGCTTATTTCTTTTAAGTGCTGCATCAAATTTACACTGAAGAGGATTTCCTCCAACCATTCTAACCATATTGTCTTGGATATCGTGTAGCTGACGAGACACAATGTTCAATAGCGTTTTGGATTCGGACAGTCCATCTTCCATGCCCTCTGTGTTTACAAAATTACGTACAAAATTATACAATGCTGCAGCTTGAAGTAAATATCGTTGTCGTTGCGGCAAGTCCACCTTCTTGTCTTCAGCTTTCCTCTCTAAGATTTCAGCTAAGTACAGATATGGTTTTGGATCTCGTTTGCATGGTATTTCCAACAGAACAGTACGCATGGCTATAGCCAACGAATTTTCCGCAATCTTTAATTCTCCTTTTTCTAAAGCCAGTTTGGCAGTTTTAATCAACTCAGCTGAGCTTGGCTGTAAAAAATCAGAAAGCTTGTTAGACTTATAATCCTTTGCTTATTTTTTTTTTCATTGATCGCAAAATTGACTTGCAAAAACAGGTTACGAATTGATCTTTGAGATAAACAGAATACGGCCATGTTTAATTGTTGCAGGTTTACCTTAATTGCATTTCTATCTTTGGAATCTTCTTGCCCAAATATATCGATAAAAGCTAAAAATCAACGCACTATTAGTGAATAAAATTCTTTTGTGGATTTATGGTCATTACTAAGAAAAGAACAATACAATATTTATAGATATTTAGAACATATTATTTAATAGATAGGCCAAAAAAAAATAAGGGTGTTTCCTATTACGTCCTGTAAAAAGCTTAGGTAGGGTAGGTCGGCTTTACTTTTCTTTTTTAACTTTTTTTAATGGCTTGATATTGATAACCAATATACAGCATATTAAAGTTGCACACAACTTCGCTCAAATGCAAATTTCAACATGGTTTAATAAAGCTTTAAAAGAACATTTATTTACAAACTGTCACACTGGTGCTTAGTAACTCTAAAAATACCGTGTTTTTAGAGTTCGTTGGGCGGAGTTTCGACAAGCAAATTCGACTAAATAGTTTTTCGAATCTTTTTTTTAGCAGAATCGCTTGATTTCTATCTAAATCTGTTAAGTCTATTCAAAAAAAGTTTAGGGTCAGACGTTTCAAATATCAGAAGCTGGGTGGGGTCGGGAAACCGGAAACACACATATTTTTTTTTGGCCATATATAGAATATTATAGATGGAATATTATAGAAACTTTTAAACAAAGTGCGTGCATATCACAAGCAATGTTAAGCAAAAAATATATTAATTTTTAAACTTACGTCGGTGAGATTTTTGTAAATAGTATCTGTCTCCATAAAGCAAATGTAAAATTCTTGTGAAATCTAAATGTATCAAAATCAATAAAAATAAAGGACATTTATAATCTTAAACAAGACTATCATGGCCGGAACGTTTAGCTCATCACTACATGCACATCTACATTTTAATTAAACTAAATCATTATTGATTTCCCCTTAAATTATTTGCAGTTAAGTCTGGTAAAGATTAAGGATAAATTAATTTAATAACTCTAATCTTATAAGAATATGAAAACAAGCTAACTGATGAAGCCATACAGAGTACAAAAAAACACCTTAACATTGACAATCACTTCAGACGAATTGATAAAATAATAGAATAAGTGTTTGAACGACTATATGTTTTAGCTTCAATAAAGTACAATCATAATTGCAGTGTCGGGAAAGCATCAAGATCATCTGAGTGAGTCGTGTGACTGCCAACTCTCTTCGTTGATTGACCGTGATGACATGATTGCTATAATATCAGATTTAAAATTATGTTTGAAATAATTTATGTGAAGCATATCTACTAAAATAATTCATGCAGCTCATTTAATTACATACACGTAACGAATAACTATTTCAAAAACTAATAAAATTAAACACAAAATTAAGTATAAGCTTATAATAAAATTAAACAGTGGCAAAAGTCCAATAACTTGCTTTTTTTTGTTGGGGGGGGGTTGCGGGGGGGGGGGGGGGGTTGCGGGGGGGGGACTGACCTAAAGCTAGTGAAGCTACTTGTCTCTTAGTTTCACTCACTCGTGCAACTATTGTCAACGGACACCACACGCAAAATATTTAGCTTCCTACGAAATAAGACAGCCGATCCGCAATAAGATTATTGGTGACAACGTTTTACAATTCCAGTAATGTACTGGGATTAAATTTTTATGCATACAAAGCCAGCCGCACGAAGGTACATAAAGCCAGCGATACAGATTGCGCCCTGTGTGCGAACTGTTCACTGAATACAAAGTACATGTTGTGTGCAAGATCATTTAAAAGCATACCGTAATCAGGCGAGGTATAAGGTCCAAAAAAGGATTCTTCAGCTTCTTTTCTTCCTTCCATTATTTAGTCTACTATCTAATAAAGCAGAAGAGCGAGAGCATGGTCAGAATACTCCTCTTTCATTCTCTTAGGGGCCGATTACATGGACCGGGCTAGCCCGCTTTGCCGGGCTAGCCCGCTTTACTTAATAATCTTATATTAATTTCGCATTACGATTACATGTCAGCCGGGCTAGCCCGCTTTGGCAAGATCTCGCTTGTTGCAAGCGGGCTAGCCCGCTTTGCCGGGATGAAATTTCCCATGTAATCGTTTCCATCCCGTCAAGCCGGGCTGAAAAACTTTAACGCATGCGTAGTACCAACATACATGCAGTCAAACCATTGTCGGCAGACAAACCATTTACCATATTTTGCCACCAAGCGTCACTTCTCCCACTTTCCACCCTCTTTGAACGCTTTTTCTTGCAAGCCTTCTCATTTTGATATATCGTGCTCGCCTTCGAGCAACGCTACGTTTCAACGCGTAATAAGCCAATGGTTGATCATACTTAAACTTCCGGAATAGTAAAAGTACGAAAATAACACCGTAAAACTGAAATAAAACTGCAATAAGTATTTTTACCTGCAGGCCAAGCATTTTACAGTCGCGAGAAGCAGCGAAATTTGTTTTCAAAGATTTCCCGCCAAAACATACTACCGGGCAGAAAACCCTCATGTAATCGCTAAGTCATCTCAGCCCGGTAAAGCGGGCCAGCCCGGCAAAGCGGGCTAGCCCGGTCCATGTAATCGGCCCCTTAACGTCATCTACAACACGCATTAACACATGAAGTATTACCGTCCAATTGGTTCAGTTAACACAAAGTAAAAGTGTGTTCTATACCCGAATGAATTAAATTTCATTTAAGTAACCCAGTTCATAACATAGTTTCGAAATAGGAACAGTTAGTATTTACACATCTCCGATCCTAATAACTGAGTTCATAATGTAATATTAATAAAGCACGTAATCTTGCTGAACATGGATTATTAGTAGAACTGTCTCAGAAATATTATATCCTTTAGCTAGATTGCATGCGTTTTGAGAAAAAGCCTTTATAATATTGTCAATAGTAACAACATACATCGGGCTAACAGCGGTGTATTCTGCTGTACGTACAGGTACACGATCATAGAGGGAAGAGTTCTGTCTATACATGTGGCCTTCTTAGCATCATTCTAAATTGATGTTTACTCGGCTTCCTACACTGAAGAGCCAGTACGTACTGCAAGGCTCCAGATATCACAGTAATGCACTTTTTTGAATACAGCATTCCATCATCAGCAGAAAAAATGTTGATCTTTGCGCACTACTCCTACAGTGCCCAAGGCATAGTTCAGTTTAACCTCTGATGTGATTTGCCGACTATTGAGACTCTCATCTTTCTCTTGTAGTACTGCTATATTTTTCTCAGACCAACGTCATTTGTCTAAAACTTAAAAGTCGTTTCATCTGCCACCTGAATTCATCAGCCTTGTTGCACTGCTGTAGATTCCGCCGAGCTTTGGATTTTTTATTCACCAATAGTTGTACGCCGGTAATAGGTTCCTGTCACTGCGGTCATGCAGTGTTGTCTAGATATATCTATATCTAAGTAAGCAACTCAGAGCAGTGTTTCAACTACAGTAGCAGATGAACGGATGCAAGTCTCGTGGTGATCATTCCGCCAACACTAAGAGAGCGTCGAAACCTGTTCCAATTGCAAAACTAACGTCAGATTCTATTTTGCTCGTTTTCGCTCTTCCATGCACTCCAAACTACAACGAGTAGATATACTATATCTTGGTCGTCAAATAGCGCAATTATTTTTTACTAGTTCTATCAAATGCAACTGGTGCTCTCAAGTTTCATTCACCAAAAGACATCCTTTTTGTTCCTTGCTAAATTTTTCCTGGCCGCCACGATGTGGTCCGGCGCAAGCAAAGACAAGACAAGTCTAGACTACTAACTTGCCGACGAAGAACGTTCTCTGGAAACGTCAAATTCTGTTTATTGTTTTATTATCATTTCAAATAGTGGAAGATCCCAGGTTTGTGTGTGCTTTTGACTACAGTACGGGCACTCGCTATGCTTGTTCGAGATGTCCACTACACAGCCTTCGACCCCTGAAGATACCGGGTGCTATTTTCAAATTGTAATAATATAACCCATCAATCCCATAATAACTAAATTGATAACAGCAAGATTGGACAGTGCAATTGGACAACTTGTGGTAAGGCTACCATGATTTATTAACTGTGATTTATTTCACGTTCTGCCGCTGTTTATGAAACGTTTACTTACGAATGTCACTTTATACACGAACGAATTTTAAATTTGAGCTTTTCTAAATAGGGATTCCAAGCAGTTGTAAAACACAGAACAATAGTTGTCAGGGGCCCAAATTGGGGGGGGAGAGGGGTACACCTCCCAAATATTGTCTGAAAGTCGCTCCCAAAATAATGGTGGAACAGCAAACAGTTAATGATTACACAGTAATGAAAGATTCTACCAGACATCAGTGCTCAAGTGAAGGGAAATGGCCTTTGCAGAGCTCAAGATTTTAAAATTTCCCCAGAGGAGAATTCCCCGGACCCTGTATAAAGCAGATTTTGTATTAGCAAGCATCCCCACTATCACAAGCACACACAATTAATAAGTTGGTTCAAGAATCAAGCCACCTCCATTTTTTTAAATTTGTGCCCCCCCCCCCCCCCCCCCCCCCGTTGTTGTGGACATGCAAATATGAACATCATCTAATCATCTATTTGTTTCCATTCAGCAAGTGGGCAGCCGAACGCTTTATGTGGTCTGCTTTGAAAAATACCGTTCTTTCAAGTTGCAAATTATAATCATGAAACACACACATTGCTGGCCTACATGCCAGGTATAATGTCCATTTATAAGAGTGAAAACAACTTGTAGAGTTCATTATTGATAAAATAATAAAAGCGATGAACAGCAGATAGGTACAGGGAAGGCCCTGAATTTGAGCGAATGGTTTGTTAAAACTATTGTCTTCGACTACTGAGATATGGGAACAGGAAATGACATCTAACATTAACTTATTTTATCAGTAACATAACTGAAAATTAAATAGTTTGCTAATGGCACAGTGTGTGCTGCTTAATTTATCATTTGCCATTATAACATTGCAAATCTACTGCAAATAATGTAGAATCATTGACAAACAATACGGCAGCCGTGGTCTATATACAATTTTATGAAAACTATGCAGCAAACCATACGATCGGGCAGTATACATAAAGTAAAAACTAAAATTAGCAGTGGAGAATACTGCTAGCAATTAGATACACTCCACCTCAATTGTTTATTAGCATATGTATGTTTTAATACGTATAAACTTAAGGGTGAATAACAATGACATTATAAATGCTGATAAAATGCGTGCAACAATACAACAAACGGTATATAAACCAACCCTTGTCTTTCTCGCTGCCCAAGAATATATAATGGTACAATTCATACACAATATTTCACTGTTTCGTCAGCCATGTTGAAGTTCTATAAATAATATAAATACTTTGTTATAAAGCAACAGTCTTAAAATTATATTCTAATATCGAGTGCCGAAATTTTAAAATAACATACTTCCTTGTCAGAACATTCTGCTACTCTTAGCCACTGTCCTATAGTGTTGTTTTATTTATGATTGATACCTATGAGTTTTACTGATATGAATAAACTCGATAACACATCTCAAAATAAAATTACACTAGCGGCTAAATCGAGGAATGCACATTTCTTTGACGCCATTTTGAATTGCGCGCAACAACCTGGGACTTAGTATGATACATTGGTATGATATCATTTTATCAAGCATGTATAAGGTCATCAAAACAAATATATTCGGGGGAAATTAAAGCATTCGCGAGAAATGTTTAAATTTCAACAATTTAGTATAAATTCTAAAATTTACATCAAATATCGAAGTAAAATCGTGTCATTTGTTACCTAGTGCCAAAAATAAAGAAATTTAGTCTTTGACCTTGTAGATTTTGACCTTCAGTATGTCAACAGCGGTAAGATACAATTGAACTTAACATATCATTTAGTAGCGAAGCCAGCCCGACAATTTGGTCATGCTATGCAAATTTAAATCATTGTCACTATTCATTTATTTAGAAATCGATCCTTATACGGTCTATAAACACCGAAAAATTTGCATTTGCATGACCAAATGTCTGGCTGGCTTCGCCACTGTAAGTGTTCGGGGGGGGGGGGAAGGAAATATAGTTTTTGCTGCAAAAGTTACTGGTATACGGGCATAGCTCCGTTAATTACTTTTTTCGCATTTTTTGACAAATTATGCCAATTTTCCGAAACGGTTTCATCAGTTACTGACCAACTCAACCCCCCCCCCCCCCCTCAACGAGTTAAAAAACGGTATTGTATTTTGTAGCTGTCCAAACTTGCCAGGAAAACGTACAAATTGTAAGATGTCAACTTATTGCTATGAAATTGTGCATTTGAGAAGTTAGACCCTGGCAACCGGGTTGGAAATTATTTATGACGTGTTTCCTGTCAGGGGATGACCCAGTGTGTTGCATAGCTTTTATTTTTATCCTTACTTTTAACATTGGGCGAGAGTATATAAAGAGTATAGATTTAGATATAGAGAGTATGTATTTTTTAAAAAGTATTTTTTATGCACTAGCACACTAGCACTTTATACTTGCCTTCTGTTTTTAAAATTGTCTTTTGAACATACGAGATTGATACCATATGAATATCAGTGAACTTATATATTATTTGTGATATTATATAGAGTTCACTGGTGTTGGTGGGATATATGTGGGACTTATATGGGATATACATGTTAAACTATTTTAGTAATCCATATTATCCACGACAATTACAAGCTATCCCAAGTAAAATAATGGTTCCCAGGTTGCTGCGCGGAATTCAAAATGGCGTCGAAGAAATGTGCATTCCTCGATTTAGCCGCTAGTTAAAATTACCACCGTCGCCATCTTGAATTCTACCGCTTGGAGGTCTGGGACAGGTCACGCTTGAAGACGGTAGATTCGTCACTCGTAACGTGAAATAATAATCGGAAACTTTCGCCGCGAGAATAATACCATAATGCACACTTTGTCTGCGCGTGAACTTAAAAAACATCAATGATTAGGAAAAGTTTGATTAAGGAAAGGTATAATGATTTACGATCAAACGTCATTGCAAGAATGACTAAAACCATTTTTGCTTTGTGTTGATAATTTCTTAAAATTCTTTACTCGCGCGGTTCATAAACCCAGCTTATCCAAAAAAGGCAGCACAAGTTCTTGTCCTAAATGACAAGAAAGATGAATCTTGGCTCATCGCCGCTAACTTGGCACTCCAGGCCCAGTGGCCAGGTGTTCTTTCCGTTGTCAGATTTCTCGAAGTATTTGGTGTTCATTGTGCTACAATCGTGGAAACCAACAGAAAAAATTTATTGATAAATAATTTATGTTACTTAATTCAAACATTAATAGTATTTCACTGTTGAACAACTCGACAGCCTGTGTACAGTCTGAACAGGCTAACTTGACTGCTATAGCTGTTAAATGCGGAGTACCAGGCCGACCCAGCATGGAGCTCGCAGCACAATTATGTTCCTCGTCTGCCCACTGCATATAGTTTTTTTATTCTTGTACTTCGGTATCTGTATGAATAGAATAATAGAATTACTTTTGCATTTTGAAATGAATACAAATCCTAAATCCCCCTATTAATGCTTCCTCGAATGTGCTTTCATATGTTTCATCCTACATAAGCTCAACCAGACAATCAAGTCAAATTATTTACACCAATAACACCGACATTATATTTGTGCGTGAAAAAATTAATGAAAATGAATGAAAACTATACAACAATGTGAACAAATTGATATTTTATTCAAGCATCAATGTGTTTACACAAATGTCCTGATTGATCAATTTGCATGTGGACATGATAAAAAGAAAATCATGGCTGCGAAGGAGTTTTTATATGTGATAAAGATCCACGTTGATTTACACAAACCATTACCATGATCTTCTCGGCTTAAGCAGCATGTATATATATTGAAAATTTTCTTCCCAAATGGGTTGTTTTTTTATTATTTTGAAGTCAAACCACTCGCAGTTGTGATTTATCAGATTTAAAACGCTCGGCTGCGTCTGTTGTCTATAATTATCTGATAAAGCTCTCCTTCTAGTATTTTGTATCTAAAGAACCGCACGCAACAAAATATATTAATCTAAAGAAAAAATCGTCAATATAAGTACCTCCAGGGATATTTATTTTGTTTGATAATAAAACATCTGCTTGAATGGAAGTAAGTTTCACGTACAACTCATCGGGATTTTTCTGGTAGAAAGATATCAAATAAGCGATATATTGTAGCACACAATAATGAAAATAATGAATGTTCTAAGGTATTGAAATAAAAGTAATCTCACCAGAAATTCTTCATAAAACGTCTCGCCCAGAGCTTCTTTTACTTTATCGTTCACAAATGGAAAGGAACGAACAAAAAACTAAAAATTCATAACATTGAATACCTCGGAGTTTCGACATATACATCTCAATCCCCCTTCCCGCCCCGACCCATGTAAACCTCTAGGTAACAATGTTTTAACCATGTTTTGAGATCAAGAACATATTGGCAAATAACATGCATGATTGACACTCATTGACTGAGAAGCGTGAAGAGTATATAAAGACAAGACTATAAAACAAGACGATTTTTTTGAATGACGACTTGAATTACTGAAATTTAAACCAGCTACTTGAAGAGACAGGAGGAATATTAAGAAAGAAAGAGAGACGAGAAAAATTTTTATGATAGAGAAGACATATTCATTTGAAAATAATTAAAGCCTATCTGCCTCTATCTAAGATTAAGGGGGGAGGTGGCTCATGGTTCTGCTTTATCAGGAGGGCCGCATGATTTTCATGCATTGAAATTAATAAGTCAGGGTTCATGGTTCAAATAAACTGTAGTGCATTTTACTGCATTATTTTCCTAGTGATAGAATACAATGACGAGGGAGGGTGGGAGGTGAGAAGGACTAAAGGTTCTTAAAGTAACAACTGGAATATACGTTTTAATTCCTTCATGTTCGTGATTTGAATATTCTTTTAAGTCTTGTGCAACAAAGTTTACGTATACAGTATCACGGTATGAGCAGCGCTCATGTTGAACCTTAAACTTCGTGTTATATATATTATTATGATTTCTCTTTGTTATCATTGAAACTTACTTCTAGTGTTAGTGCAGCTTGTCTTTGGGAATCAGGATGATTTGCGTTTCCAAGAGCAAATAACAAGCCATGTACGACACGAAGCTGAAACCAGTACAAGAAAATTAGTAAACGTAGGACGAAATGAGGACGAGAAAAAGAATGTTATTTGCGATATAAAACTTAATTTGCATTTAAACTTTGACATTAACTTTAACATAAATATTTATTTATTTTAATTTGAGGGTTGTACATAATAATGCAACATGCGCTTAAATTCTTACACACCTGGACCAAACTCTCTGCGACTTCAGGCGATTGTTGAGCGAGTATTCTAAAAGTCGATAGAAAAAGTCAGCGAGTCCAGATTTCAGAATCTTTTAACGACTTGAAGTGCGGAAACAAACGAAATTTATACCTGATCACTTTACAAGCAGCTGCTTGTTGAACAAAGACAGATAATGGCGCTCCAAAGTCTGGCATTGTAGGATCTGATAGAATCACACGAGAATGAAGTTCACAGACATGAGAAATAGGAAAAGTTTGACTCGTTTTATTTTCATGATAATTGTTTTGCGAATAGATTCGTAAATATATTAGGGGGGGGGGGGGGGGGGGTAGAGACATGCAAAAACTCGCGTGGAATAATTTTGGGGCATATTCGAAAAGAGTGCCCAGCCTTCGTAATGCACTTTAATTTTAAGCATACATTCTAACACGAGATGCTGATTATTTTCAATTGTTATTTAATTTCGAAATTTACAGTTACGTTGTCCAAGACGAGAAAATTAAAGTTTATTCAAATAAAAATTCACAATCTTTATAACATATAAACCTGTGCTATTAACTTTAGTTTCTCAAGATAGTCATGCAAAGATCCCCAGAAACGATGTTAACATGAACACTAAAATCAGCTTATAAACTTAAAATATACGGTCGATATGTAGTTATGACAGTAAGACAGTTGTGTTTTCAGTTCACTGGTCGAGTATGTCGTCAATCTACTGTAAGTCCTGCAGAAGTGAACAATAACAACATACCATTAAGGATTTCCGGTATATCTGCTTGGATATCTTCTTTAGATGGCTTTAACAATGAAACCAATCCCTTCAGTACTGCCAGCTGCACGTCATAACGAATAAGCTCTTTAATTAACTCAGAAGCTTCGTACTGCACTTCCAGGTGCAAAGATCTCAACAACATCAATACAGAATCAACAATAGTCGGGCTTGTCGTTTTAACAATTGGCTATTTAAGAGAGAACGTTAAGATTAAATAAAGTTGCATATAGTTGCGATGCACTGGCTACAGCCAAAACACGCAAGTTGCAACAAGACTGTTGACATCTTGCAACTGCTTGTTTCTGTTAGCCATATCAGGACTATGCATTCGCATGACTTGCGACAACTTGTTGGCGTCAAGTCTGTTGCAAGTTGCAACAAACGAGCAGCAATGTAGTTGATTGTCAAAACCTGTTAACCGCAGGCTTGCTACACGCTATTTATTAATCAACAGGTAGTAACACGTCTGCAAATGACAAGTTGCAAGTAGCAACAAACTTGTAGCAGTTATTGTCAAAACGTGTTACTCGCAGGCTTGTTGCAAGTTATTTGTTAATCAACAAGCTGTAACAAATCTGCAAATGACAAGTTCCAACAACAGTATCTCATTTTAACAGACTTGTTCTAACTTGATACAATTGACAAGTTTGTTGCAATTTGTTGCCGGTATAATTGACAACTTACAGCAAGTCATTTTGGCTGTGTATATAGTAGAACGTCATATTATTACCTGCACAATTCGTAAAGTTTCCGCCGCCATTTGTTGGGCTTTTGGAGATGATGCTCGTAACAAAGCAATCAGTGCTTTATATACTTGGCCTTCAAATTTAGGATTGCCCTGACAAAAGATTTTTATAATAACATCAAATAAAGAATAGCTAGAATGACTTGTTCTTCCACTCTCCAGACCCAAATTATTACTCAATAAACATTGTTAATACCATTTTCCCTAAATAGTGACCGTAAATGATGCACAAGCAAAAATGTAAATGGTCTTTAGTGTATCTTTTCACGATATTTAGTAATTTTTTCTCCTTGCATGCAAACCTTAAAGTACTGCAAAGTGTATAAAAAGGTGATACAAACAACATTCACGTTTTACGTCATTTACATCTGAAATTGAAGAAGGAGCCGGATATTTGCAATATAGAGATGGTCAAGTGGATCAAGACACGCAAGCATAGTTTGACCTCACCCAGACCAAAGAGATCATGTTCCAGTTCGCTGACCGCAATTGAAGAAGTTCATAGTGCGGGGAATTACTTACACAAGGGATCAGGTCAATTAACCAAACTACGGACAGGACTGTGTGAAGAATCAAAGAGGTTGATGGTCAAATAAGAGGTAGAGAGAGATCGACCAGGAGAAAAAATTGAGCAAGCGATTGATGCAACCAAATAGGTTGTTGGCGTTCACTGATGCTGAAGGCAGGCAAACACCCAAAGAGGATCATTTCTATGAAATATGAGGAAGAGGATCATTTACATTTTTGCGTGGACACCATTTATATAGCACGTTTGCGATTGTTCAAACGAGAATATATACTGTGGATACGGCATGGCGATATGCTATGTAATTCATGTAAGTCTATGTGTGTATCAAAATATATTCAAGCGTTTCTTTGTGAAGCATGCCACTTTCCCATACACGATCCGCCTTCACCATATATAGGCCAGGCAATATATAGACGGACGTGGGACGATCAAAAATTCCACCCGACAAAACTCGGACAAATTTTACACTTCCCGTTTGAATGCAAGTAATATCAATGAAAGCACACACGTAATGGACGCTTCAGACTTGTAATGGTACGATGCGCGAACCAGTCCACTGCAAAACGCGTCTGAGTCGCCTGCAGAGACGTGTGGGCGCGCGATCACTCGCCCCAGGAGGTCAGGCTTGTTACCTCGCGCACTACTACTTCCGATGTCATTTTGATGCATTCAGGAATTTCCCAACCTTTTGTTTTCAGTACTTATGTAATCTACTAACATTCGACAATTCTTGTATTAAAGTTTTAGCACAATCTTGGGTTTCTTCCGAGGTCGACTTAGCAAGACATTCGGCCAATGCTCGAATACCTACAAACATTTGAGGTATAAAGTTTGTCTTGAAACACTGAACAAATTTCAAGCATAAAAACTAAAAGTGAAGTGACCATTAATTACCAAAACTTTCGCAAATTAATTCTTTGTATCTTCGTCCGGAATTGGCAATGTGCATTAAAAGTTTAAGAGCTTCAACTTTATCTTCCTAAATACATTAAACAAAAAAACTGCAAAATAATAAATTTAAAAGTGAACTGCGCTAGTTTGGCAAAAACGTTTTAAAAATCAGAAAATGATGAAAATGATTGTCATTTTACTTCTTTTGCCTGTTTCAAGCCCAATATTTCCAAAACCGTTAGCACACCACCCACTTCCAAAAATTCCGTAAGAAATTTATGACTAAAAAATAATTTAGAAGAACCGTCATTCATGGTCGGTCAATGAAATGACGTGAAAGTTCCAGCGCAACATTTTTATTGACTTTAATGTCTTGAAGGAAACGTAATACGGGCAGCTGGTCTCGGGGGGTGATTAAGGGTATTGTAGGTTCAGTATGACTGGTTGTTTGTGATAATATCATAAAAATATCCATTGGTTTTATGGTTAACATGCATTGAAATCACATTTTGTTGAGAACTTCAAGAATTTTGCTGCTCGTATTACTTCGCCTTAAAACGTATTTGAAGGTTTGTCACTCTGAAGTGTCAGTCTTATCCATGATATTTTTAATCATTTTGGGATGCTCATTATATTCAATAACTAAACGGCACATGCTTGTCTAAAACACTGTATTGTTTTCTAACAAACAAACAACTATATAAATTATGTTCCTATAATATGAGAATCGTGAAAGACTTTTAAACTAGCTGACTACATGTTTAAAATTGGGTTGATTTGTTTGAAGTGACTGGGAAAAAAATAAAATGAATGTCCAATTTTTATGCTGAAACGTTTGGCAAAATGTCTTACATTATGTTGATAATTAGTTGTTTCAGACTTTACACCAGTTCAACAGAGGTGCTAATTGGGAATGGCGAAGTTCAAAATATGATACATACCCACTTGACGCTCCTACAAAGGTGGAAATGGACTTGAGCTGCAAACTGACATGAGTTCCTATCATATATCTTTATCTATAGTTAAGAATATGCTGCATAATGTAAAATTTGATTGGTATTCAATAGTTTTAATGACAACATTTGCATCAAAACAAGAAGTCCATATAGCCACAGAAAATTGTGTGAAATATTGCAAGGTAGTGCCCCTAAATTTTGTGGCCTGGTGCTGCAGCTGTTGAATATTAATGCCATTTTACAAAGAAAGCAACTGGGGAAAGATACGTCATTCTTAGCCACGCAGTTAATCTTGTCAAAAATAAGCTGGCTGATTGAGCAAATTCAGTTTCAATTTCTGGACCAGTTTTATTTTGATTGGTCATAATGAACTCTTCTAGTATCTGTGCTCTCACTTGCTTGTTGCCATGGTCCCACTTGTGAAGCAATTTGCGAACTGATGCTGTATCATTACCAGCAATGGGCATTTCTAAATATATGTATTCAGGCATTAAACATAGTAAGATGTATTGAGTAACTACTAAATGCAATAGCGGTAGTGTAGTTGTAGTAATTATGACTTCATTTATATGTGCACTGACACCATCAATGAGGCCCTGTTAGGGGTTTTATGTATAAGGTATATTTACCCAACGTATTTTAGTTTAGTTATAAAGTATAAATAACGATAGACTTTTGGGTATAAAGTATAAATGATCACTGGCGTTATACTTTTAGGTATAACAAAAACTGACCACAAGACATTTTTTGTCAGCTATTCGAGGCATTTGGGAGCATTTATTTGTCAATAGTTACCAATACTGATCACTTCTAATATCTCAACAGCCTCAACCTGAATTTGCAAAGTTGAATTTCCACAGTGGTATTTGTGAATATAAAATATAAAATCTGCTAAAAGTAGGTGTTACTGCTACACACTTTTCGGATTATAGTTGCAATTAAACTGTCACATTCTCGCTTCTACACTGAAAACTTTGAGCAGAATGACTCTTTAAATTAACAGGTGTCACAGGTGATGTTCAAAGAATGAAAACAACCCAGTAAATGCTTTTGCAAGGGGTGAAATAGTGTACAACGCAACTAAAAGAAAACAAGAGTTGCTGGGGTACTTTTGAGTATAAATGCGTCTGCCATTTTAGGTATAAGGTATAAATAACCTCTTAATAATAGGTATAAGGTATATTCAAGACCCCCCTAACAGGGCCTCATCAATTGCAGCTGATTTCCATGAGGAGCATGTTCCAAAAATAACTTTAACAATAAATATTAGAAGCTATTTCCAAAAAACTAAATGTAAGTTTGACAGTATCCTGCAGTGGATGACCTAGCTTATTTACATCATTTCAGTGGTGAGATTTGGCGCTAAAAGGTTATATATATTCAAAAAAAGTAAACCTTATATAATAAACATTGAGCAGGCAATGATTGCATGATAGGAGACATTAGTTACAGTTATGTAGTTTCTTATTAATTGGTGACTCTATTCTTGCAGGGGTAACAACCGACAATATTATGTATACTGATAACCTAGCCAGTGACCTCAACACTTCCACATATATGCAGTGATTTTGGAGATGGAGAAAAACAAGAGTATTGTGACTGAGAAATCAGAAAACCCTCAAAGCACAGGTGATATCAACTTTGAGCACTGTACACCCATACTCAAATGAAACAACCATAAGATATTGATCAATTTTCCCACAAATTACATATGGCCGACCTAGAGAATAATCAGGGACCATACTAACAAACCAGACTGCACAGTGTGGCTGTTTTCGCCAAGATCTTGGGTGCGGAAAAGCTGTAAAATCTCAGGGCAGGGGTGCCAAAATGATCTAGGGGCGGCCTCCAGGGTGGCCAAAGGGCGGTAATTGCCCAAAATTATAAACAAATGGCGATTGTTGCAGGAAATCAGGGTGGTCAAGGCTATTCAAAATTATTACATAATGCACCTTAGGGCTGCCAAAAATTGTGACGAAATAAATCTCAGGTGCGCCAAAGCCATACTCTGCAGTCTGGCTAACAGATGGTCAATTAGTCAGACATGTTTAAATTTTGTATTTAGAAATTAGAATCACATAAAATTGGCTCACTGCCACATAAAGAAATATACCAGTGTTTCTATGGGCTCTTCTGAGTATTTGCAAGCTTCCAGCCGGCACTGCATCTTTCCACATTGGAATATAACCAAATATTAAACTTATGTTCATATTCCTACAATCCTGCTGTTGAAGTAAAATTTCATAGAGTTTACATTTCTGACGTTTCACGTTTATTTCAAACGGCAATCACACGAAATTAACCATCATATCTACAGCACGACTAATATCACCGTACTCTGATATCACGGCTATCTTACGAATTCTAATAATCTATAAAATATTTTACCTCGGCTTGTCACCTACCTCAATAAGGCTCAACTTTTAAAATTCAAAACCCTTTTGAGATTAACTCAAAGCTTATGCAATTCTGCTTCTAGAAAACAAGAAATAGTACAGCTTTGACGCTAAGCGTGTTTGCTATCATTGTCAAGTACACCAAAAAAGTTTAACAGATAATATTTCGAAGTATTTCTTATTTCGCGTCCGCCATCTTGAAAACAAAGATTTATCACCATGACAACAAGAAAGATAGTTAAAAAGGCCTGATAGGGAAGATGGGGAATAAACAGTAGATGATGTCATAGTGGCCGTTCACACTTAGCACAATAGAGTAGAGACTACAAAGAGGGACCACTTCAGTCAAAAAAGCGTAAGGTCACAGCGTACTACACAGAGGGCTCACTTCATCACTTTTCCTATGATTTTGACGTAACGGCCTTTCGCTCAAAATTCCTACCCCCTGGAAAATTCAAAATGGCGGCGATGTTTAGGAGTGGAAAGACGGCGGTATAGAAAGATCTTAACAAAGATAAAGCAAAGAGGCATTCACCCCCCTGACAACTACCAATCCGCGTTACGCTTTTTTCGTCGAGTGAGCCCTCTGTGTAGTACTCTGTGGTAAGGTGCTGTCGTGATGATTCGTCATGGGCGCCATGTTCCTAGCCAGTGCCCTAAATAGAAGCATTTCCCCCCGGTATTAGTACCCATTTTTAATATTTCAGGGGGAAAATGCTCCTGTTTAGGGCACTGGCTAGGAACATGGCGCCCATGACGAATATTGAATGCTTGTCTGAGTTGTCTCCCCCTGAAATATTAAAAATGGATACTAATACCGGGGGGAAATGCTTCTGTTTAGGGCACTGGCTAGGAACATGACGCCCATGACGAATCATCACGACAACACCTTACGCTTTTTTGACTGAAGTGGTCCCTCTTTGTAGTCTCTACTCTTTGACAATAGTGTCTGACTTAACAGATACTAACAAGGAGACTGTTCCTTTATTGCCTTCGGTTGACAACACAGAATCCTAAATCTGAGCCCTAAATCTGAACCGTCTGATGTGGATAAAGAGCAAAATAATGAAGTAAAAATACTTAAAAATAAGTATCATCCACAGCATTGGCTGTATTTGGTTTTGTTGATGAAATGAGCAACATAGTTTCCGCGGCTGATCTGTGTGCAGCGGTTCTGAATCTTTTTCCATGGGAAAGTCTCTTCGTTGGTGACTTTCTCATGGTCATGGCGCAGGTCTTTAAATGAACTTTAAATTACTAGACATACAGTATACACATAAATAACAAACCTTTTCTCTACTAGCTGTAGCTTGAACAGGATTTAGACTTTGTCGGTCGGCCCGTTCTCTCCCACAAAATGCAAGATGCATATGTAGTAGCTATCCTCGTACATTTAAAGTCATCTGCCCGACTACAAGAACGAATCCACAATTCCTACGTTCTTTGAATTTTTTCTCGGAAGGAAAAGGATGAAAATTTATAACTTTTCCATCCGTTATCAACCTTTCAGAATAGCGCGAGTCAGTTTTACATGTACCCCAATTAACCATAGTAGACTCGGACACGACAACAATAATCAAACACAATAATCCACGGTTACACAAAATTGTTAAACCTTTTTTGCTCGTTTGAATACGTTAAATAATAAACAAAGTAACAAATTTCAACAATTTCTGCAGTTTCTATCTTAAAAACGGGAAAAAAACAAACTTTGCTCGCTAGTTATGCCTTCGTGTAATAGTATCTATACATAAAGCGCGCAATGTTTAATTTGTCCGAGTAAGTGCTATTTTTAACACGTGGGGTGTGATATTACACCTTCGAATATGTGTGGACACACAAACTTCAATCCACCTATACGACCCTCATGCCGGAATCCGTGTACACCACGCCGAAGATCTTCGGCATGGAGTTTGAAAACCCTTGGCGTAATGGCGTGATATTCTTTATTTTCACGTCATATAATGAAGCCAAAAAGGTGTAGTAGCTTGGTGCCATTTGTCACCTTGGCGTTAGGTTTAACAACAACTGGCGCATCTTTGGCCTGAGGTTCACATAGATTCCACCTGACACATATTGCATTACGCATCTCATTACCATTATACCAGACAGTCAATTGCAATTATTTCTGGCCAATAAGAACGCTGAAATGGCTGGTGGCAGCCAGCAAACTGCATAATGATAGGGCGCGTGTTTCACTGCTGAGTGGCTCTACCGTCTGTTCTCTATACTCTGGTTACATTGCCATGAAAGGTGCCTTGACATGAAAAATGTCACTGTTTCTCAAATTCATCATGAATATTAGTTAATAACTGTAAAATTATGTGACTTAAACTAAAGACATTCAGCTGGGTTTAAAATTAACCTGACAGTCGAGTGGTTTTTGAGTTTTATCTATCTTAGACGCGACGAATTTTCTCCTTCTCTAGTTATGCCCAGGAACTTTTAAAAAAATATTTTTGGAGTCTTTGGGTACATTAATAATATAACGTGCTCGGATTTCTTGACAGGTTACGAAATAGCCGAGATATAAACCAGGGAATATAGGTGCAGTGCAATGAGAAAAATCCCCATAAAAAAGATCATGTTAAAGAAAATTTCCGAACACGTTTTATTACAGTGCAGCAAAGTTTGTTTGACGCTTTATTCTTTAAATTTTTGGTCACAATGTGTTTTTTCCGATTTCACTTTCTCTTGCAATTTTACATTTTAATCCTAGTATAAAATTCAAGATCATTAAGTCATGTAGGATTAAGAGTTATTTTTGGAGTGATACATTCTCTAACTTATAGGTTAGTGTTCCTGTTCAGTAAGATTTAACATTTACATACTTTGTTGTTTTTAGTATTTTCTCTCATCGTCATGTTTGTCTAGCTTTGTAATTTTGTTAATGGGATCTGTCTTGTCGGGACTTCGAGTCTGTTTGCTTATCCCTTATCTTACTCGCGGTATTGTTGTTATTTAAACCTATTATATTGTTCTTGTTTTTTAGCTGACTCTTCATCGTTGTAAACTTTTTGCGAGTTTGATTAAAGTTACAACTACTTTTGCCCATATTTCTTTTGTTTTTAAAAATTTCCGAAGATATTTTATTTTGAAAGATCGCAGACTAATTAGTAAAATCGATAAAAAAACAAAAAATGATAATTTCAAAAAATTTTTCATATAAATAAATGAGCTGAGCGAGTAATCTAATTGTTTTAGTCAGAATCTTTTCATTTCATTTTTTTGTTTCAAGGTTATTTCGAGCGTTTTGACTTTAGTTCGTTGACCGTAAACATATTACATCGGTCATTAAATAATAATTTTTTAGTTCATACGGAACGCCATAGTTACGCTGAAAAGAACATTGATTTGAAGTCATAGTTACGAACAGTGAACTCAAAAAAGACTGGAACGATAACTTGGCCGCCATCTTTGAAGCCAAATTGAAGGCCGCCATGAAGGCCAAGCCACCAAAATATGACCTATTTTCAAAAGCTCTTTTTGACCCTTTAACTTCGTGTTTTAGAGCCAGTTAGGTGCTAAATATTTTCTAGATAGATTGAAATTTCATGTACCTCAACTTTCTAGGACGTCGAGTAAGATTTTAAAATATTTTTTGGCTGCTAAAAATGAAAAACAGTTTCGGCGAAAACTTTGTCACGAAATATCTTTTTTAAACAACTGATACCTTTCGAGTTTTAACAGTTAGATGGAAGAGGCTTCCAAGAACTATCCGTAACCGAAGTTGAAAGCTTTAAAACTAATGCTATCTGACGAAAAATATAAGTTTTATACGTATTTTTAAATCAACCATACAAATACACCACTTTGAAAACCTCGATTTACTCACGTTTTAGAAGGGCTACAGGAAAGACTAAAAGCTCAAAATAAACAACGATACCTGGACTTTAGCACAAGATAAGTTTTGGAAGTGTTGAAATGTTTTAAAGCAATATATTCTTGAGTTGAAGAGCGTAGTTTGCTTCGTAGTTTGCTTCGGCACGTTGAAACTTTCGTCATTTTCCAGAGTAAAAAACTGATAGGCCTCAATTTTTTCCGTAACTAAGTGTAGAACAGTCAGGACTATCCAGAAAACCAGGATCGCATCTTTAAAATTGAAGTCTTGCGATGAAAATTCTCATTTTTCATGTATATTTTCGCTCAAAAACAAACTTTTCACTCCTCGTAACTTTCCCCAGTCCTTTCGAACCAGCCATTTTCCCCGCGCGGTTCCAGCCTTTTGCTTCAAATTTGGCTTCATCCAATCATAGGACGAAAACATAGGAGTTATCGTTCCAGTTGTATTAGAGTTCACTGGTTACGAATGAGAAAGTTCTATTTTAAGCTGACTTTGATCTCATCCATCAAAGAGAGGTATCACAAGAAAAGAATAGGAACACCACATTTTAAAAATTGTTGGTGTTGGAACTATAATGGCTAACAAAGCACTATTTAGATCATATTCTCCATCTTTCCTGCCAACATGATTACATTGGTTGGCTGTTAAACTTTTTGGCAGTTTTGCTAGTCAAGACAGCAAGGGGTTTTTATTTCAGTTTTAACATACAAGTTTAATTATTTTTCATTCTTCATTAACAAAACACCTTGAACTTTCTCACGAGTTATTGATCTACTCTGTAAATGTTTGAGCAGCTGAATGACACGAGTCTGATTAGGAATAACCAAACCACGATGATTCAAAATATCATTACTCAGGCAATCAGCGTCACGGATTCAGAGTTAGGATTGTTGTCGGTGCGATAAAAAGGGCTTAAAGCTAAGAGCGAATGCGGAAGGAGAATTTTAGTCAGTGTGAAAATTAATTTCTCTTCAAAATGAGTGCTGCATCTTCTCACCATTACTGTATGATAATACTACTCTTTTGAGTTTTCAAAATTATTTCATCGGTTCTATGCGTTTACAGCATAAAGTATAAGCACTTAAATGAATTCTTCATGATATTTGCATGTTTGTCATTATTAATTACACTCTGCATGTTGTTTGAAAATTATAGGATGTTTACTTTTCATTCTTTTATCTTCCAAGTCCTGACAATATATTTGATTAATTTTGTGCCAGGTCAGCCTGTATCGAGACCAACTATTACCATTTCGTGTGTATTTATTGCTTCGGAAAAAAACTAAAAGACCACAATGTTGTTTGCAGCAATTATTGGTCTTGCTTGCATTGGTATTTTAGAAATTAAAGGTTAGTTCATTTCATCCGTATAGTATAATGTATTGTTGTCTTTTGCAGATGCACGTACCGAAATTAATTAGTATTTTCCTGCGTTTCTTGTAAAAGATATATTCGGCCCTTAAATTGAATAAAAAGGGGTTTAAACTTGTCAATCACTCACGCATGGAATGAGGATAGTCTTTTGAATAGTTTTACACACAATTTTTTTCATTGGCTAAGCTGAGATGTTATACTACTTTATGGTCAGTTTTCACAATTGAACTATAACTAGTACTGTGCTAGTGGGTACAGACGTACTACTAGTAGGAACGGGTTCGTTGGTGGTCGTGGTGTGAGGCAGGGCTGCCAGGGCAGTGAGACAAGAGCTACAATTCATAAACTTAATTTATATAATACCTCATTAAATTCTGGTCATTAAATTGGCTGATTATGGTCACAAGATATTAAATAAAAAGTTCCATTTTCCAAGAGTGCAGGGGAAAACGTTCCATTGCACTCCTAGGAGTGCGATAGTTTGTTCCATTGCACTCTCATGTTTTCAAACAAAACACATCCGTCAAAAAGCTCTTCGTACGGTCTTCGTAGTTTACTTTAGGCTGGTTTCGGTCTTGAGATGAATGCGAAATAATCCAAATACTAAAATATGACTTAAATATGTGTTGTTTTAAATGTCGAATAAATTGTTCTCGAAAAACAATAGTCAATAGTAAGAATAGTTTCATTTGGTGAAAGATTGATTTCACCTCATGAAAATATTCTTACCATTGCACTCATAAACATTCATTATTTTTATGTTGGTACAAATTTACCTTACACTTCTGTACATTTTAAAATGCCTCCACCACAGCCGCTCCTTTCACATTCAAGTGCGTTGCATTAATAAAACTAATTTTACCTTATGAGCAAAAGGTCATAGTGAAGTCTGTTATGGCAAGTATGGTTGTTTCAGTGATGGCGGAGATTTTAGTGGAATCTTTACTCAGCTTCCAGCGTCATCTGCCAGCGTTGCTCCAACATTTACTCTGTTTACACGGCGCACACAATCCACTCACCGTGAAGGAATGACATTGAATGATTTTAATTTGACCAAACTACAAACATCCACCTTTAATGAAAATTCTTCAACGAAACTTATTGTCCATGGTTATATTGAACCAAAGTTCGGTGTTCATGATTGGATGTTACGTATATATGAAAAACGAGCTGTTGATTAAGAATGATTATAACGTCATTCTTCTTAGTTGGCATCATGGTAACGATTTTCCATACGTTCATGCTGCAGCTAATACTAGAATGTTGGTGCTATGGTAAGCTACGTCCACTCTCTTTAATCGAATATTTTTACAGTAAACAAAAAATTTCATAAATGTACAATTATAATTAACTATCTATTTTCATACATGTGCCTGGTTACTTCATGTCTCCTCATGAGGACAAATTATTGGTTGATCACATATTATTGATATTAACTAGTTGAAAGCTAAGTTTTCGTGCATTTGCAGTTATTAGGAACTAGCAGGAAAGTGAGTCGCAGAAGGTCTGGAACGATGTCATGTTGTATTCGTATTAAATGACAAATTTGTAGACAAAACTCTACCATCTCTACTCTAACCATGTACCCTGCCAGAAACGCTATTTGTCGCAAGTTTGTCATCAAGTAGCAGAAAGCCTGTTGGTTTTATCAAGTTGCACGAGATCAGCACCACATAATACAAAATAAACAGAAGAGCCACTCGAGTCAGAACTTTCAAGCTTGTGTTACAGCACATGTCGTATTGCGCATGTTCATGATGTATTTTTGCAAGTTCTGGCCAGTCAATTGTACATTCTGGTCAACAGAAACGCTGAACTGGCTGGCTATTCTGCCATTATTCTATCAATTGCATAAAATAGAGGGACATGTCGCACTGCTAAGTGGCACAATACTGTTTATTCCTTATACTGTTTCAGCACGGTACCTCCTCCCCGATTATCGAGCTGGGTTACGGCGTTGCATGAAGTCTAGATTTGTGAAAAGCAGACTTGATGCAACTTGATAAACGTTGTTGAAACAACTTGCATCAATAAAAAGTCTTGATAGTAAACTTGCATTAAGCTGGTTGACAATTGCAACTTGCATCAGAGCCGGAGCATGCGATGCGAATGGATGCTGGTATCAGTTTAATGACTGCCTGGTAACAAGCCTGCAGCAGACCTGCTGCTGGTTTTCCGGTTTTGGCTGTGTAAATTCCCACATTTCAAAGTTCTTTGAGCTAAGAGTGTTTTTAATATCATTTTATTCATCTCGCCAGGTTGAATCAACTCCAAGAGGATTTTAGGTGGTTTATCTTTGTTTAAATTAATTTCACTCTATTTGAAAGAAAACGGAATGGTTTTTAGCGGAACTGTACTCGGTATTTTGTAAGTGATTTCACACTTCAGGATGCATGCCTAACTGTTTAATTGAAATATTTGTTTTCTTGATAGTTATCAGAATTTCTGCTATTTATTGTAAATAGCACTGCAACAACATGTGACCAAATTCACGTAGTTGGCTTTAGTCTTGGCTCTCATATTTCTGGTTACGCTGGTAAAAGGTGTTTGAAAAAAGGATGTGTTTTGCAAAGGATAACGGGTTTGTAAAAATGTCACTATAATGTATTGTAACGTGAAACGGAGCATTTCGGATTGGTTAACACGTGTACTTAACAATGCAACGGTGCACGCCAGAGAAGCTATAGACAAAGTCAAAGTAACCCTGATGTAACAAACCAAATTAACCATGCATAATTTGCCGGGGCATACATAGCCAATTTGAGAAACCAATATTTTCAAAACGTTGAAATCTGGATAAAGTCGTAGGGAGGGCATCTCACTGTAAAAGGAAACCAATGCAATACTGCTGATGTAATTAATACATTGGTATTACATCGTTGTCTGGCATTTTTTACTTTAAAATAGAAGCCCTAGAAGTTGATCTCCTTACGTCTGTTAGTTTCCCCTTCAAAAATCGACGCCCCAGTTACGCCCGATGATTTGAGTAATTTTTCATTAAGTTATAGAACATGCAAGAGGTTCGTAGCTACTCAAAAGCTAACATACTTTTTGGCAAACGCCTTCTGATGGCGTTTTCATGTTCTACGGACCTTTCCATGTTCAAAACTAGATGAAGCACGCCAAAATTAATTATGATTCATTTGGCAGGGCCTCTTATATATTGGCTAATGATCATTGGTGTATAAAACATACTTATATATGTTTTCGGTTCCACTGTTTATCTCTTAGAAGAGGCTTACAAGCGTATCTCTTAAAAGAGATTCGTTGAAACAGGTGCATGACTAGCAATTTTTCCTGCTATATTTATGTCCTTACATTCCCCCCTAATGTATGCGAACTGAAAGGTTGATGGAATCCAGGATATACTTAGCAGTACATAAAAAACCTCCATAGGCACATACCTACGTACGCTTTTTTCATGGAGGGCTAATAACTTTTTCTTTGACGTATAGGGTTGGATCCTGCTGGTCCTTTATTTGATGTTGCAAATCCATCTGTTCGATTAGACCGTGGAGATGCAAAATTTGTTGATGTTATTCATACTGATATAAGACTAACATCTCTCGGCATTGTTGGTAGTTTTGGTGTAGGCCGTCCTATTGGTGATGTTGATTTTTATCCAAATGGCGGCTATCACCAGCCCGGATGTCGTGATTTTACCATAGGTAATATATTATGGGTGGAATGTAAATCTTGTACAGTTGTACGCGATGTCTTATGATAGAATCTTCGTTATTGACAATTATTATTTAGTTATATTAGTCCGTTGAAATCTTCAACAACTTACAAGCCGCTATCAGGATGCATTCGCATGGCGTGCGAACGAACGAACGAACGCAAATTTGTTCCATAAAGACTTTTTGCAAGTTGATTGTTAAACTTGTTATTCACAACCTTGCTGCAAGTTGTTTCAACAAGTTGTAATAAGTCTGCAAATGACCAGTACCAACAAGCCTGATTTTACTGGACATAACTTGTTGAAGGTTACAACAAATGAAGCCGTCACAACTTGCAAATATCTGTGTAGAGATAGTTGCGATGTTTTTTTCTAATCTACAGTTATTTTTTTTTAGATCTAAATATCATTCAGACTATGAAAGATCTGGTAATTTGTAGTCATGCTAGAGCAGTTCTATTTTTTCTTGAGTCTATCAACAGCAAGTGTATGATGCGCAGTTATAGCTGCTCTAGTAAATGGTTGTTTGATAATGGTCAGTGCTCATCTTGTAAAGATTACCATAATGAATGTCAAATTATGGGCTCTCATGCCAGGATACCACCATCAAACTTGCCACAGCAGCACTATCTCGCAACACAAGCTCAAAGTCCCTTTTGTGGTAAGTGTTGTGCGAAAGAAGGCTAGCATGTCAACACCTAATGTGTATTTTTACTTGAGAATTAGATTGTATAGTACATAATTCAGGATCGCAGAAGGGTAAAATAGAATCTTGGAGTTGTCTATTTTTTGGCTCAGAAAATGAGATTCTAATATTACATTCCATGCACTGGACACGATTTCATGAAAAGTACAACAAAAATGGGAAAGATATGAGCAACGAAGAAGAGATTTTTTGCGCTAGGAAAATAGAATTTATCATCTGAGCAGAACCAACCATCCTAAATGAACAAAATCAATTATCCTACATGAACAACGTCAGTATCCTACAAGAACAAAATCAACTATCCTACATGAACAAAATCAACTATCCTACATGAACAAAATCAACAATCCTACATGACTGATGCTGGAATCTTTTACAGGCTATCATTACAAAATAACGATTTACACAAGTGATTCATTTCGCGGTGGTCTGGAAAGCGCACTTCATGTCACACTTACTGGAAAAAATGGTTCCAAAAATCTGGATCTAGGAAAGTATGCAAATATTAATTGACATCATTAAGACCTTTTTCCATCATAAAGCTTCAGGATTTCGTGATTGGACACTACCCTTAGGAAAATTGCACATTTGATTTCATCAACTGATCCGAACGTTGTACCCCAATAAAATTACTGGTTATAACGTTTGATAATTTCAATACTTATTTGAATTGCCATTTCATGCATATAAAAAGGCCCAAACTTTAACCCTAACCGTGATAATCCCAATAATTTATTGGATAAAATAGTCTGATAATAATCTTACTGGGTTACAACGTTCGGGTGGGTATAATTTCACATATGAAGTGTTCCAATTCCACATACGAAATTTCAAAATCTCATGTGTGAAATTATCATTTTCACATGTGAAATGTCCATTTTCACATATAAAATTTACTTGACGTGATTTTTTTGTACAAAGCCTACTTTCTACTTGTCGAATTAGTTCGCGGGCCGAACAGAAAAGAAATAGGAACGGATCGTACTTGCTCGTTCGGATATATTCATAACCAATTTTAACCAGTTATGGTGCCGAATGCTCTTCACGTCGTGCGAACAATTCGCCAAGTGAAAAATAGGCGAAGGTATACGTTTCAGAAATTTCAGAATACTCAAATCCTAGATATTATTCATGACACCTCGCATACGGCAGATCAAGCAATTATTTTACAGTTATTGAAATGAAATCCAGATAAGACACATGTGTTTACTATCCATTCAAATGTAGGACAAATCCTCTCACCAGCGGATTTACAAGAGGGTAAATAATTTATCAACCTAAAATGATCATCATGCTTTGAGATTGGCCCTTGAAACAAAAGTTGGCTGCAACCCCCTATACAAGACGTCATCTTCACTATATTACACTCGGGCTGATGAGAGAGGAAACTACCTGTCGAGTGTCGGTAGTAAATTTGTTTCGTACATGTTCAGGCGAAATCACAAGCGAGGTGCATCACAAACATTTGTGGTTCTGACCGAAAGCAATCTTGGTGAGTTGCAGAAGATTAAGATTGGATATAAAAAGCTTTTTGCACTTTGGCATTGCAACCGAGCTGGTCAGCTACGGAGTAAGTACTATTTATATTCATTCTATATTCCTGTATTCTCATTGGTTAAGAGCCTACAGATAGTTATGCGTATTTCGGCGCAGACAAAATAAATCTCGTATCTGACAAGGTCAAATTTTGACCTTGACAAATAAATGTCGTATTTATCATGTCCATACGGTGCCCATGTAGTTTTTCAGCGGTATCTCGCATGAATTTCAAAAGTGCCGTTATTTTTTTTTAATTGTTTAAAAACTATTTGTTTTATCTTTGTATTCGCATCGCCGATTTTTCGTGGGGAATGAATTATAAAAGAACTATTGAATTCGGCTTTCGCAGGATATCAGAATTATTCAGACCTCGGTCAGGGTTATCTGCCTCACATAACGCTGACCTCGGTCTGAATAATTCTGTGTACCCTGCTCAGCCTCATCCAATAATTCTTAATTATTATCTACCCTGGACTGATAAAATAAGGCCGGGAAAGGTCAAAGGATAGTGATTTCCTTGAATAAACAACCATAGATTTTTCCAGAACTGAACATTAAATGTGTTCAATGAGTATGCATAGTTTTAAAAGTATATGACAATTTATAAACTAGATTTATTGTTCCATTAATTGGCGTAGCAGTTCTCAGAGTTTCCTTAAATTTATTAGTATCAAAATTTTCAGCTAATCAGTATAAATCAGATCGCTGTTCCTGCATGATCTCTGATACGTGAGATTTTTAGCAAAACAGGCAGGGGTTAGAATCCCCACTGTGGCTTGTTAGGGTCGTTAGAGTAAGGGATTCGATTATTTAAAATTCTAAAACGCAAATTCTTAGGCCTGGGAACGAGATCAATGATGCGACTGACCAGGCATCAATGATGCGACTGACTGTTGCTACGGCAACCTCAGGTCCTAGAATCTAGGTTTTTATGCGAGGCTTTATTTTAATTTTTAGATACACAGCTTGTTTTAATCGTTGGATGGTATTTTACATTGATGAAGAGGCCGATTTCTATAAAGGAACTTGTAATTGTCCTAGTTGAAGTCCTGTAAACAGAGATCAAATAAATCAAAGCCTTATTAGGAAAGACTACTACGTCATGATGCTATAACTGTGTCGGATTCATTGTGACTTGTTGCTTATTTTACGGGTTTTTGTCAGTCAGGAAGTTCCTTCATAGCTTCTTGCACATTACACGATGTCATGCGTGTGGGGTCTGCCTCTAGGCATATCTTCAGAGCTCCAATTCCCATCCAAAGGAGATATGTGGAACATTTAAAGTGTATAATTTTGCCTCGGTGGCTCGTCCAATTTTGACAAAATTTCCAAACATCTACTCGACATCGCATAATTACCCATACTTATAGACTTCATATATGCAGATTTCATGGCAGTGATTACGTTTGCCAGGCCCTGTAGGATCCATATAGGATTAAACGTGCACCAAGCGGCGTAATTCCCACTGTTCTTAAGGTCAGGTCACGGTGACCCTCACACATTATTATTGAACTTTATTGAACACATTATCATGAACTTCTGCAGCATGTTCACATAATGTATTTAAAACCGGAGGTTGCAAAAATAAACAACTTTAATTTCATCAAGTGAAATCTTAATATAACACAAGCAATTGTGACTAGCTAACAACCAACAAAAATATTCCCATGAAATGATTCGTCAAAAAACCTATTTAAAAACTCCTGCTAAACCCCAAAACTAACGAAAGCCAAAAATCGTAAAGTCAATTACAGTCAAACACTTCATGTTTGAATGCTGTTGGTCAACCATTGTGGCATGAAATATGGGTAGATAAACTTGCCCTCCAGGTCTCTCTTGTAATTCCTCTTCAAAATTAGCGTATTGACTTCACCATGAAGATCATCATAGTACTTCTGTACGAGATTTTTGGCTCGATCGTCTTTCAAAGTATCAAAGTAATCGAAGAGTTTGTCATATCGTATAGATCCCAGTGTCATTGCAATAGCAAGTTGGTACTACAAAATATATGATGAAACTGTGATGAATTGTCCATTTATATTTACCTAAGTTTAATTGCTGTTAACACACTAACATTTCAATTTTAGTTGTAAAATTCATGAATGATTAATAAGCTAATTACCCAATAAATGAACCATATTTATGTCACATGATATCTTTTTAAACCCCAATACAGGTCGATAATCTGATAGAGCTATGTCCTAATTAGTAATCTTAACCTTTGATACAGCTGTATCCTAATTAGCATGCATTTATTAACTTTTTTAAAAAATGTTTCTGATTAATATTCATATATTGGACGCGCACGAAACAAAAACAACTGGCAATTAAGTGGCCGAGTACTGCATAATATTAAGCTAATGACATTCCACATTCATTACCTATTGTTTCATTTCACAAGCACGATAACATCCCCATACAGATATGCCGCTTGTATTTTATCTGTTACTTAAAAAGTGCCTGTCTCCCCGTGGGATGATTTTTAATGAGCGAGATCCTATGATATCCCCTAACTTTTGGTTTTATCCTAACTGTTCCCATTAAACTAACCCTAACCGACCGACCAAACCATTATCCTAATAATAACTCTAAAAGTAGTTAATTCGTTAATCTAAGAGTAATCCAAACAATAATCAACAGAAATTGATGACCAAATTTGCAAATGTTGCTTTCAATAAAGCTATTTATTGCGATCGTTCTTTTATTTTAAATTTATTTGACAAGTAGATAACATTTTGCCGTAGTTGTCTGCTCGGTTATAAAATGGTACACAGTATGACATCATAATGTTGTAACAACACAAAAGTAGCTCACGAACCATCGAGTGAAGTGGGATACTGATATTCTTGCCGTGTCGTGACGTCTATACTGCCTATACTAAAATGGATGTGATTCGCTGGACACTTAAATGACGTCAGCCGTGCGTCTCTCCTCCAATGGATCACGGTTCTCGACCGATGAAATGCTGGAATGAACTCGGATTATTACATAAATGTAGTTCGATCAACGGGTGAATCCCTTGTACTAATTAAAACTAGAAAATATCCCTCGTACTAATTAAAACTAGAAAATATCTACAACCTACTCTGAATACACAAAGATCCTGGTTTAGCTTCAAACGTATTTTTGAATACATTTATTGTGTCGTCATAATGGAATAATGAAGAACAAATTACCACACCTTTTAGATTACTGAAAAATGCATGATTTAAACTTACCGCAACAATGTTATATTGTGGCAAATTATTGATGCTGAAATCTTGTGTCTTTGGATCATAAAGTTTCGTCGGCATGTTGGGTGTGAACGCGCCATAGTAAGACACTGGGTAGTTGATAGCACTGTGCTGAATGGGAATGAACAGGATTCGTTTCACGACATCAACGAGCTGCTCATGAGAAGTAATCGCTTTTGGGAAACATTTAAACTGAAAGTAACAAAAGATATGTCAGAAGCTTTGTCTTCCATTGGTAATAGATTGGACGAAGATTTTCTGAAGTGCGAAGGATTTTCATTATTGAAATACAAAAGAAATTGATAACTGAACGACGCTAATGAAATTCATTCTTCAGAAAAGCAGGTGTTGCATAACTCTGCGCTGGTCGAACCTAACTTGAGCTATAGTGAGGTTAACAAACGAAAATCATAAATCATACACTGTTAGGGAAAATTAATATCCTATTCTAGAAGTTCTGCCATGCATACTCATAATTAGAAACTAGGTAAACGTGCACTATATCCAAATGCACGAATGCCTTAAAACCTACGTATAGGCCAACATATTCAAACTTGTGAATTGTGTCTTTATCCTCTGATTGTAAAAAATCTATTTCATGATTACCAATTTTAATACATTGTGTAGCTATTACTTGAATCAGGTGAAAATTCTTGGGTGAATCTAGCAAATTTAAAATGATAGCTATACCTACCCTTCCACCATTAATCTTTCCTATCTTTTTTGCATGTAACTGAGCAGCAAAGCTTTGTAGCTCGATATCTGTTAAAATGGAAGCCGGACCAGATATGATTGACCTGCTCTTTCCAAAAATTTTAACTGACACTTCAATCGTAGGATTTAGGATTTTCTTATAATACCTAGAAAATAAGAAACTAACTAAATATGCATTTTATACTCAGCAACGTCATAAAGATCTTTAAATTTAGTCACTTACAGTTTTACGTACTCCTCGGCAAATTTTCCAACTTTTTCCCAAAGCAGTAATCCATCGTCTCTGTAGGGGAAGTATGGTAGTGTCTGATTGTCCATTACTCCTCGTTTCTGTGAAAAAAACCACTTTAATGATGAACATCTCATACACGAAATAGCTGACAGAGAACATCAAACTTGCCGGTAAAAACAGAGGTTACGTTGGAAAAACTGGTGGGTAAATCAGGCCTGTGGACGTCTACCTTAGGGAAATTTAATTTGGTTTACCTTCAGATTTTCCTCAAAGTTTGTGTCCTCCCAAGTCATAGTTTGGTATCCTTTATTGAGAAGATTGATTGAGCCGGTGTTACCAATTGCGAAAAGAATGTGCAGGTATCTATTTTCATCGAACAGTGCAGGAACACCCACACTGTTTGTCACAGCAAGGTATCTACAGTGTGGGCGGAACAACTGATACAAAGGATGCAACTTGGAAAATGAACGACGCATGATGACGCAAATTGGTTCCATCAGAAGATGTGTTTTTAAAAGATGTTCTATCACTTCTACATAAACAATGTCAGCACGCTGAACTTCTTCTTTTGCCATTAACCATTTACTATCATCATTTGGTGTAAAGACAGGAGCATCTGTGTAAATGAATAAAATCAATTGTGGGTTAAATGTTTGTTTATACGTTTCCAGTAGGGACTGAGACCCACAAAATAGTACTTCCAGGATATATCTCGGTTGGTAACTTACTTATAAGAGCATTCCATTGTTCTCGGAAAAATGCAAAAAACATAAGACTGAGGCATTGTTAGAAAAATCCTCCCTATGCTGTAATTTCCCCAAGTGAGCATATATGTTGATCTTATTCAAAATTGAAGCACATTTTGTTATCATTTCATGCAAGTAATTCTATAATGTATAACTGAACACTGCCCTGCATCGTACCTTTATCCATGTCCATCTGAATTGCCACTGGTTTCAAAGTATTCTCACTCTTTTTAGTAAGTTTATTGACACCAGGTACTGAGACAAACAATGTGATCGGGCTCACTGTTTTTCTCAAAGGTCTATGGTTTGGATCATTAATCTCTATATCTTCAATATTGCTAATCCCCTGAAGTAATGGATAATCCAGAACAAAAGCTTTTCCATCGTTGATCGTCTGGAATTAAAGCGCAATATTTCTTCGTTTTAAAAATCTCGTCCATGTAGGCTGTAAAAGCTTGTATGAATTATTTTTGAACAATTTCTACATTTATTTAGTATCAATAAAAAAATTGTAGTCAAAGTTAAAGAATAATAAAAAGTTATTAAGAGGCAATTACACAGCCATTCTCAGGAAGAATTTTGGCTCGCATCATGTACACTATATTCATCTGTACGCAAAGTTTTAAGATTGAGTTCGCATTCAATGATCTGTAAAAATACAATAACCGTCTACAGCATACACTTCATGGCAAAAGGTAATCATGTATAGAACATTTTACAGTGGAGCACGCACATGGATTTAATGTTTGAGCGGCAAGAACGATTCTTACGAGTGGGCGTAGCAAATGAGTGTGATATCATTCTTGCTATGGGAACATAAAAGTCATATCTCCGCACCACTGTCAAATGCTCTATTATGTAATTTGATTGGCTGACAAGAATTAGCGGTGGCCTTTAGTGGTGGTCTCCAATCAGAATGCTTGATTTCATGTGAAATTTTGAAAACATGGGTTATGGTTCAGAGTAAGGGAAGGGGTTAGAGTTGGGTAAGTACTTGAAGCTTGTATTTGGACCAGCCAATCGCGTACGACCCTCGAGGAGGCGTGACCTGCCTGCAACAAAAACCTCTAGCTATATTATAATCTTTCAATGAATAAAATATATATTAAAATAACTTAAAATGACTTAAAATAGCTTTAAAAGTAGCATATAACTATCAAATTTAAAAACAAGAATCTGAGCTACAACAAAAAGTAATAAATTCCCAGACTTTGAACTGGAAGCCATTTGAAAGAATTGACAAACTCGGAAATTGTTATGTCACATACGGAAAATACGCCACTCACGTCCCGGACGTAGGGCGTATATTAATTAATACGAGTGCTAAGAGCGGTCAGTTCCTAATAAAATACCCCTATCCATGCAATAAATGTGAATTTTAACACTCCATATCTAGCCAAGATTATCACAATACAATAACACTCTCAGCATCATTTCATTATATTATATTTAACCTCACCTGACTTAAGTTTCTTCCTGAAACATCTCTCATAGCGCCGTCCCAGTCAAACGTTTTGTTAAGGTACTCGCTTATAATATAATCTAAATCCCAAAGCAAAATTAAAATCATCATGCAGCAAAACCTGCATTAATAATGAAGATGCTTGGATACCGCGATTAAATGAACCCATCTTACATGATCAGGATGTAGTACACATCCTGATCATGTAAAAATATTCAATACCATTTATGGTTAACTTTCTAAGAGACATGGGGTTTAATCCTGCCAATCGTTGCTGCGCAAACACCTGGTCACTTTGCCATATGTTTGATTTGACGATGTTCACGAAAGTGGGGAACTCCACCATCGGGTAGTGGATGAAATCTCCCACAGGGAAAAGACCAAAGAGATTGCCCTGAAGTTAAAATAAAGAAAACAATGAGAACTGCAATGTGCGTATATTACCGACAAATATGTCATAAAACAACAGTTACTCAATGTTTTGCCGTTCAAAACTGGTCATACCCTCTGCCTTTCTCGATATTCTTCGAAGAATGCCGCATAGTCATCGTAAGTCTTCAAATCTGGCACGTGACCTGGTGCTAGGTACTCTAGTGACATCCGTTGATTGCGTAAGGAGTTGCCCAGCCACAAAAATGGCCACGTTAATTTTAATGGAGTTTTGACATTGTAGTCTTTGAAGCCTTGAACCAAACTATTCGCAACAACTAGAGCAGCTGGCTGATCTAGTACAGGAGCAGCAATTGCTTCGATTAAATTATCTGTTTCTGTTGGAAATTCTGGAGGGTTTTCCGATGGCGCAGTCAGTTTGTATTTGAATTGTCTTATCGCAATATCTTTAAGACTTAATTGAAAACATTCTTTCAATTTGTCATTCATATAATAAGTGTAGATTGTTCCAACTGGGCATTCATCTAAAGTTTATAAAAACATTTTATATGTCATTCGATACAGAAGAAAAAGCTGGGATAAAAAATAGTGGATTAGTGCTCAGCAATGCTGAAGTGCAAAACGACGTACAACACTATGTTAAACTTTATCTGGAAAGTGGATAAGCACGAGATTTCGTGATTTCTCTTTAATTTTAACTGAGTGTTTAAGTTTCTTTGATTTAAAAACTTTACTTAGTTTTACAGTTCTCACCTTCTTCCGTTTTTTCTCCAACTAAACCTGCATTTATCAGGATTCCAAAGACTAAAATAAAATAATTGTTTTAATACCAAGATTTTAATAAATATTGCTCAAAAAAATTGAAAACAACTAACAATCAGAGTTTTACACAAAATTGAAATATTTTTTTCAAGGGATACTCGTGCAGCTTACACATTATAGTTTTACTTCATGTTTATTATTTGTATTCGTACGTTTTAGCAGAGTTCATGATCCGCTTTTAGCGAAGGTCCTGAATAATGGATGAGTACTTGTTACAGTCTACAGACAAATTATTTGGAGACACCACATTGTAATTATAGTATTCAACGACAACTGCGATACAACATTTCATCATTCTGGGCGTTTACATCTCAAGGGAAAATATCAGTTTCAAGATACCGCTGGCTTCAATACATTTTTTATATTTGTTTCTAACTTATTTAACTTGTGCGTTACTTTTTCTAGACATAAATAACACAAATAAGGTCCAGATATACAGTAAATATCAACAAAACTCTCAAATTTCTCAACATTCTTACAACAAAATCTCAATATCATTACTTGATTGGCCAACCACACCCCTACTATACCTGAAGACACACACGTTAGATAAAAGCTTCATAATTGATATCATAATTGATAATATCATATCAACTTTTGAACTAGGTATGTGGACTGGAACGAAGACGATTAAATGTTAGTATTTATATCAGATTCTTCTGGACATTTGAAACAGGTCTTATTCAAGTTATACAAAAGTAGGTTGTGTTTGAGAGCTATTTATTTACATGTTTATTTAAAATATTATGTACATTATTATCAAAGCAAAAAGCTTGTGGGAGTCCGTTGTTGGACTGATAGGATGAGAAGTTAACAAGTGTGACTAGTAATTTGTGATTCGTGCAAAAACATTTATATCGAAGTTTAGGGAGGTGGTTTCATATAGCACTTAAACATTTGTGACCATGCAATATACTTGGTATATAAATGGTTTAGGCCTATAACCTTTGTTTCATGCCTAGTGTGTTTATCCACCTTTCATCCTACAGTTCTCGAAGGAGCTTCGTCATTATTGCAACAGTCGAGAAATGTAAAATAGGCGTGGTGTTTATAGATCCCACAAACGCAATGAAGCTACGTTTTGGTTATATATGTTTCGGTGTATATTGTAGGTATTGTTCTATTTATGGTATATGGAAGGAAATAATATGATTTATCAAGTTTACTTTTGTTTCCAGTTTCTGATGATTCTTCATCGGACGTAGATAGACTAGTGATTTCCTCTATGTCGCTTTTCTTCCATGGATGATATTCCGAGTCTTCTTCGACATTTGAATCTTCTTTTAACGCCGATTGGGTTTCTACGTAATAGTTTATTTTTTCGAAGAAGTTTGCCAAATCTAGACGTGGTGTGGACAGTATGTTTCTTCTTTCTTGGAAAACCTTAGGTTCGTCCAGTGTGCGAGCAAAATGGTCGAAATCAAATCTTGAAGGACGGAAATGTGTTGATCTGCAAAAAATAAAAAAGAACAGCTTAATTAGTTTGGTAGGAAATAGGTGTGGCATTATGTAGCGATACAAAAACTATAATAAGTATATTAAGAAGAAACCTGTTACACTAAAATTGTAAAAAATAAACGCAAATCATTATTTCATAGCCATACATACAAATAACTACTTTTAAAACAAAACTTACATTGCGCCAGTCGAAAAGAACACAACTGGTAAAACCAATAGAAGCAAGGGTTTAGCCATTCAGGTGTAGCTTGCTGCAGGTGCTTGATAACTCAAGGAACTGTGCCGACTAAGATCCTGTGAACTTCTGCGCAAGGTGTAGCTAAACCTCCAAGAATTTATAATCACTCAAATCTAATTTGCAATCACCCCCTCATAATGCGCGCGCATAATGCACTCAGTGTTTGACGCAGGTATGTCCGGTGCTTGACTCTTTAACAATTACACTTATTTAGTCTAACAATATTTAACATGTTTACTTATCTTTTTTTCCTCTCATAGAATTAGAATTGTGTCGAGCTGATCTCGTGAAGAAGCCGAAGTATATAATGGGAATTTTGATGTAAAGCAATAAGTGAGGAGATTTTTTAACGTTAAATACAATCACGAGTGAAGAATGATGACTATCTTGTACTTCAACGGGATTATTGTTTCGAAAATTTTGAAAGAATCTTCGATTATACGAGTAATGAATTTTTGACTTGATAACAGCAAGGCTTCCCTGAGAAATTCGAAACTGTTGAGGTTGAATTTTTCAAGCTTGGCGCACATGAGACGACTCTAATCCAATTATTGTACAGCATGGTCAACGGTCGGTTACCAAAGCAAGTACATACGGATATCCTTAACGCTTGCTTTGCTACCACAATAAGCCTTTTTTTCCTGAAACTAAAATTAGAATAAAAGTCATTTTAAAACACACGCAAGGAATCTATGACGCATAAAATTTTTAATGAAGGACATGGACGACTTTACCTAGAAAAATATATTGTTGTTTTGCTCAGAAGGATTACAAATTATCTTCCATGCTACATTATTTTCGTTTCATTCGATCATCTCTTTTGAAAAGTGCAGTGCTTTATCTACAGTATGTGTCAGCATATATTGCGCACACTACACAACAAAAAATGGACAACCTGTTCTGCCCTGATGAAAACAGCAATGAACAATGTTTTGCTGCCTACATTGTTCAATGTTGTCAACAATATCGTTCAACATTGTTACACCTGATTGCAGGCTAATTCAGACTCAACAATACTGAACAATATTGTTGACAACATTGAACAATGTGGGCAGCAAAACATTGTTCATTGCTGTTTTCATCAGGCCAGGACAGGCTGTTCATTTTTTGCTGTGTACTGCAAAACAGTTGGAGGTAACTCTAAAATGGAAAATTTTGAATTCCACTGCCTTCAATGAAGTATGATTCAGCATACATGTGAACTATTATGGCTGGTAGCAATGATTGTACATGTAGAAACGTCTATCATTGTGCATGGGGGGAGGAGGATGGCACAATATTAATGACATACATGTAATTACAGATGAAATCTTTTCAAAGTCACATGGGATGGGGCATTATTCGCGTAAACCACGCGAGATAACACTGACGGAAAAAGTTAAAATGGCGTAGAGTGAAGACAATCATTCAACCACCATGTAGTTCTATTTTTTCTGTGGCTTATTTTTCGGTATAATATATCATTTATAGACCCACAGCTCATGAGATTCGGCGAAATGTTTCCTGAAATGATGCGACGGCTTTAGCCCAAGGGAAGTATCATCACTGAAGGAAATATTTCGCCGAATCTCACGAGCTGTGGGTCTAAAAATGATATATTATACTGAAAAATAAGCCACAAAAAAATAGAATCCCACTCGCTACGGGTCTATAAATGATAAATATTGCTTGTTCAGTTGAGTGTCCCTTACGGAAACCATACTGTACAGAGTATAATAGAGTTTGCTTCTCAATATAGCATATTAACGTAGAGCATAAAAGAAGCGTGTTAACGTAGAGCAGAAAAGAAGCGTATTAACGTAGAGCATATACGTTAGCATATAAGAAGCATATTAAAGATAGCTGACAATAACGTATTATACGAGTTTGACTTGAAGCCAATGTGTGTTTTAGGCTGGTCATAATATGGATATATTTGCTAGAATGTTTACATGAGCCAGCCCCCTTGATGATGCGCGCGCATATTGCACTGTGTTTGACGCATGTCCGCGGTTCTTGACTCGCAACATGCCATGTATAAAGTCGGTGAACGGTACTTGATTTATTATAGACACACTCGAACACGATAAGTGGAGAACCTTCTCAAAATAACAATTATTTTTCCATACAATTGTTAACGAGTAAAAATAAACATAATAGTTCACAACAATGAGCAGAGTTAACAATAAATAACATGTAGCTATGTTCTGTCGATGAAAGTCTATCAGCTATTGTTTAGATTTATTCCAAAAGAGAACGCAGTCGTCTAAGAATCTCTTAAACAATTTTGATAACAATTCTGCATCTGTGTGTCCGTATAGATCTCCAAATAATTTGTATAGTCTATTTTCTAGAAATCCCATGACTAGAGTCGCATATGTCGGAGCCATTTTTGTCCCCATAGAAGTCCCTTGAAGTTGTTTAAATTGTTTGCCATAGAATTGAAAAGTATTTTCTTCAAGGATGGTAGGAATTGCGTCCAAAATAAATTCAGTCGAAAATTCGCGAGGGAGGGATGTTTTGTGGTGTTCAAGCCAAAATCTGATAGCATCTAGTCCCAAGTCATGCGGAATTGATGTATATAAACTTACTACATCAAATGTTACAAATATGGTGGTTTCTTCAACTTCATTTGGGATGTGGTTAAGGAAGTCCAGGCCATTACGAATGTAGCTCGGTATGTGCTTGCAAAGGGGTTTTAGCAAGATGTCAATAAAGTTACCCAGGCGATGTGTTGGACGTAAGTTGATCTTTGTTTATTAATGGCGGATGCAATTTCTTGGGACTTATGTATCTTTGGGAGTCCATATAAGTTCGATGTTCTCGGAGAAAAGTTCTATAAATAGTCTATTTCCTTTTTCGTTAGTTCCTGTTCATACACCTTTGTTAGATGATTAATTTTTTCCATTATTTTTTTGTCCTCATTTTCCGTTAATTCTGCATATGCCTCTCTGAGTGTCAGATAGCATTTCTAGAATTCGTTCTTTGTAATATTGTTTGTCCATAATAACGGTTGCTCCTCCTTTGTCCGCTTTTTTAATGATGATATGTTCATTGTTTTTAAGACTTTCCAGTGCTTTCCTTTCAAGACAATTAATATTGCTCTTTTTTGTTTGGTGGGTTCTTTCATCGTGTAGGCTTGATATGTTTTCCAAGATCGTTTGAAGATGTTTGTCATTTGTTAAGGGGGGAACGAAATTTGATTTGTTCTTAACAAGTGAGGCGTCAGGTTGTTGCTGATGATCACTGAAATGTTCGAGCAGTCGTAATTTGCGTCCAAATTCTTGTAAGTCATCCTTCAGCTCCTTGGTATTTTTTTCTGGTGTTGGGGTGAATTTCATGCCTTTCTCTAGGAGTGTAATTTCAGTTACGGAACGTTCTGTTGAAGATAAGTTTATGATCTTCGGGTCGATGGTTTGTAAAGACACTGGTTGCGTGGGTAATGCTGGTGGTTGTGATATCTCATCGGTGGTGGACGTTTCGGGCCGTAAGGTTAGGGTAAAAAATAGTTTTGTCGTTGGTTGTTGTATTGTGGTCGACGACCACAGCATTGGAAACAGCATTTAACTAAAGCGAGATTTTCATCGACACCCTCAAAGGCAACAACGGTAACAAAATGTAACGAGCCGAGATGCGGAACATGCAACCTCATTATCACGGGGGAATCCAAAACATTTAAGAACGCAAAAACATGGAAAATCAATTCTGACATTAACTGCCTATCAAGGAACATCATATATGCCATCATATGCCCGAAATGTGAAAGCTTCTATATTGGTCAAACTGAAAACCTCAGAAACAGAGTCACGGTCCATAAAGAGCAAATCAAACACGAGAAATACAGACATTTACATGTTAGTGAGCATTTAAATTTGTGCAACGGTGGAAACTTCAAGATTTGCCCCATATACAATTGCTACAACAATACTAGATTATCAAGAGAATCTAAAGAAAAAGAAATTATTTCTATTTTGAAACCTGATCTGAACACTTAGAACACAAAATTTTTTCCCCTTTGTAAATAGTTAGCTAATAAACATCCGTTGATGTGTTCATCAATGTATGGAACCTCATTATCATAACAGTAGATTTACGTCAATAGAACCTAACATAAAGGAATACAACCACTCATATTAATCACACCTGTAGAGCTATAGTTAGCGAAAACGTTTGTGTGCAAAATATCAAATATATTATGAATGAACTAAAATCAAGAGTGGTTATACTTTCAATATAATCTTATTGTCGACTTATTTTCTTAAATATATATATATATATATATATATATATATATATATATAAATATATATATATATATATATATATATATATATATATATATATATATATATATATATATATATATATATATATAATTTATTTATACGACTCAACAAATTCCACTAGGCATCTTTATTACTAACTAGTTTCGTACCACAAAGATGAGTGCCACATCTTGTGGTACGAAACTAGTTAGTAATAAAGATGCCTAGTGGAATTTGTTGAGTCGTATAAATAAATTAATTATGCTCTGGATATCCATTGAGCACTCTTTCAAAAGTTTTTATGAACGGCAAAACCTAATACTATATATAAATATATATATATATATATATATATATATATATATATATATATATATATATATATATATATATATAAATATATATATATATATATATATATATATATATATATATATATATATATATATATATATATATATATATATATATATATATAAAGCGATGGCTGCGAATCAAAGAATAAAAGATTTTTTAATAGCTAATCAATTTATAAATTTTCGACCACCTGACATGGCCTTCGTCTGACGAATATCTATATATTCAAGAAACAGACAAGTTTTGCTGCTGTCGCTACCCTGGGTTTCACGCACTATATATATATATATATATATATTTGTTAGTATCTTTCCCAATAGTCACTGAATCATAGTTTGCTGCAGGCAGTGGATTTCAAAATTTTTCGTTTTAGAGTTACCTCGATCTGTTTTGTAATATTGTGTATAACATGTGCTGATACATAGATAAAGGACTGCACTTTAAAAAAAGCTAGTGATCGAAGAAAACTGAAAATAATGCGTCTCGGCTAAACAGCATCATACAAACAGCCTTTCATTCTTAAGAAAATATCCCACTAACGAATGAAAAATATTATTAAGTACCTTTCTAGTGTGTTATAAATACTACAATTAGATGTTACGTGCACATCAAAATGGTTTTTATTGTGAGGAAGGTTTGCCATAATCCGACATTTTCACATTGAATTCTTCGGCTTTCACCGCACCAAATCTGTTTCACCAACTTCGTTTTCTATGCAGGCACAGAATAGAAATAAACAGAAGGGCCACTCGAGTCGGAACCTTTGAAGTTTGTGTCTCCACGCATGTCTCATTACGCATGTTCATTATGCAGGTTCTGGCCACTCAATTGCCTTTTCTGGCCAATAGGAACGCTGAACAGGCCGTTCCGCCATTATTCTGGCCAGTCAATTGCATAAAAATAGGGAGACATGTTGCACTGCTGAGTGGCCCTTCTGTTTATGTCTATTCTGTGATGTAGGGAGGAAAGAACATAGCTACATGTTATTTATTGTTAACTCTGCTCATTGTTGTGAACTATTATGTTTATTTTTACTCGTTAACAATTGTATGGAAAAATAATTGTTATTTTGAGAAAGCTCTCCACTTATCGTGTTCGAGTGTGTCTATAATGAATCAAGTACCGTTCACCGACTTTATACATGGCATGTTGCAAGTCAAGAACCGCGGTCATGCGTCAAACACAGTGCAATATGCGCGCGCATCATCAAGGGGGCTGGCTCATGTAAACATTCTAGCAAATATATCCATATTATGACCAGCCTAAAACACACATTGGCTTCAAGTCAAACTCGTATAATACGTTATTGTCAGCTATCTGTAATATGCTTCTTATATGCTAACGTGTACGCTCTGCGTTAATACGCTTCTTTTCTGCTCTACGTTAACACGCTTCTTTTATGCTCTACGTTAATATGCTATATTGAGAAGCAAACTCTATTATACATTCAACTGAACAAGCAATATTTATCATTTATAGACCCGTAGCGAGTGGGATTCTATTTTTCTGTGCTTATTTTTCAGTATAATATATCATTTTTAGACCCACAGCTCGTGAGATTCGGCGAAATATTTCCTTCAGTGATGATATTTCCCTTGGGCTAAAGCCGTCGCATCACTTCAGGAAATATTTCGCCGAATCTCACGAGCTGTGGGTCTATAAATGATATATTATACCGAAAAATAAGCCACAGAAAAAATAGAACTACATGGCGGTTGAATGATTGTCTTCACTCTCCGCCATTTTAATTAACTTTTCCTGCCAGTGTTATCTCGCGTGGTTTACGCGAATAATGCCCCATCCCATGTGACTTTGAAAAGATTTCATCTGTAATTACATGTATGTCATTAATATTGTGCCATCCTCCTCCCCCCATGCACAATGATAGACGTTTCTACAATCATTGCTACCAGCCATAATAGTTCGCATGTAACATTGTTACACCTGATTGCAGGCTAATTCAGGCTCAACAATACTGAACAATATTGTTGACAACATTGAACAATGTGGGCAGCAAAACATTGTTCATTGCTGTTTTCATCAGGCCAGGACAGGCTGTTCATTTTTTGCTGTGTACGGCAAAACAGTTGGAGGTAACTCTAAAATGGAAAATTTTGAATTCCACTGCCTTCAATGAAGTATGATTCAGCATACATGTGAACTATTATGGCTGGTAGCAATGATTGTACATGTAGAAACGTCTATCATTGTGCATGGGGGGAGGAGGATGGCACAATATTAATGAATACATGTAATTACAGATGAAATCTTTTCAAAGTCACATGGGATGGGGCATTATTCGCGTAAACCACGCGAGATAACACTGACGGGAAAAGTTAAAATGGCGGAGAGTGAAGACAATCATTCAACCGCCATGTAGTTCTATTTTTTCTGTGGCTTATTTTTCGGTATAATATATTATTTATAGACCCACAGCTCATGAGATTCGGCGAAATGTTTCCTGAAGTGATGCGACGGCTTTAGCCCAAGGGAAATATCATCACTGAAGGAAATATTTCGCCGAATCTCACGAGCTGTGGGTCTAAAAATGATATATTATACTGAAAAATAAGCAGAGAAAAATAGAATCCCACTCGCTACGGGTCTATAAATGATAAATATTGCTTGTTCAGTTGAGTGTCCCTTACGGAAACCGTACTGTACAGAGTATAATAGAGTTTGCTTCTCAATATAGCATATTAACGTAGAGCATAAAAGAAGCGTGTTAACGTAAAGCAGAAAAGAAGCGTATTAACGTAGAGCGTATACGTTAGCATATAAGAAGCATATTACAGATAGCTGACAATAACGTATTATACGAGTTTGACTTGAAGCCAATGTGTGTTTTAGGCTGGTCATAATATGGATATATTTGCTAGAATGTTTACATAAGCCAGCCCCCTTGATGATGCGCGCGCATATTGCACTGTGTTTGACGCATGTCCGCGGTTCTTGACTCGCAACATGCCATGTATAAAGTCGGTGAACGGTACTTGATTCATTATAGACACACTCGAACACGATAAGTGGAGAACCTTCTCAAAATAACAATTATTTTTCCATACAATTGTTAGCGAGTAAAAATAAACATAATAGTTTACAACAATGAGTGGAGTTAACAATAAATAGCTAACATGTAGCTATGTTCTTTCTTCCCTGCATAGAAAATGAATTTGGTGAAACAGATTTGGTGCGGTGAAAGCCGAAGAATTCAATGTGAAAATGTCGGATTATGACAAACCTTCCTCACAATAAAAATCATTTTGATGTGCACGTAACATCTAATTGTAGTATTTATAACACACTAGAAAGGTACTATATATATATATATATATATATATATATATATATATATATATATATATATATATATATATATATATATATATATATATATATATATATATATATATATATATATATATATATATATATATATATATATATATATATATATATATAGTTTATTTAAAACAATTAGTTACAAATTTCGCTACACAGTGTTTCACGCCAGAAGGCGATCATCAGGCGAATGAATACTCGTATACTATATCGTTAGACGGTTTGTGTGATGACGCTCGTCATATCGCTTGCGCTAACAATTTAAATTTGAATTATGTATTTGCACGAGCGTGCGCGCGCTTGAAGTTCTGTGCGTTGAACTTTTTTCTATGGCGGCACTTCGTGAAAAGCTCTGATCTCTTGTTCAACGTTTTGTCCTTATTCGATTTCAGGATAAAAATCTTTTCTTCTAAGCATAGGTCGCATGATCTTCCGCCGGCAGTGTATGCAGGGACACGTTTGATAATAGACCATTTAATGCTAAATGATCTACCGTTCTCTCTCAAGTTCCAGGCGTACTTCGACAGCTCTGTTCTTTCGCGTACTTTGCGTTCGTCAAAGATTTTTTGTGGTTGTTATACCGCTCTTTAAATGGGCCTGCCGTGATACCGATGTAAACCTTCGATTCTTGAGTGTCTGTAGGTGTAATTTCTGCTTTGTAAACAACAAACTGCTAGCGTTGTTTACAAAGCAGAAATTACACCTACAGACACTCAAGAATCGAAGGTTTACATCGGTATCACGGCAGGCCCATTTAAAGAGCGGTATAACAACCACAAAAAATCGTTGACGAACGCAAACTACGCGAAAGAAACAGAGCTGTCGAAGTACGCCTGGAACTTGAGAGAGAACGGTAGATCATTTAGCATTAAATGGTCTATTATCAAACGTGTCCCTGCATACACTGCCGGCGGAAGATCATGCGACCTATGCTTAGAAGAAAAGATTTTTATCCTGAAATCGAATAAGGACAAAACGTTGAACAAGAGATCAGAGCTTTTCACGAAGTGCCGCCATAGAAAAAAGTTCAACGCACAGAACTTCAAGCGCGCGCACGCTCGTGCAAATACATAATTCAAATTTAAATTGTTAGCGCAAGCGATATGACTAGCGTCATCACACAAACCGTCTAACGATATAGTATACGAGTATTCATTCGCCTGATGATCGCCTTCTTGCGTGAAACACTGTGTAGCGAAATTTGTAACTAATTGTTTTAAATAAACTATTTGAATTGCTCTATTAAAACTAATATCGAGCACTCTTCAATCTTGAATACTTTCAAAAGTTATTGTTATTGTTATTATATATATATATATATATATATATATATATATATATATATATATATATATAATATATATATATATATATATATATATATATATATATATATATATATATATATATATATATATATATATATATATATATATACAGGGTGTATAAAAAAAAGTAGACTATTTTGAAACGGCTGTAAATTTCACATATCCGCTTATGTTATAATTTTATTTGTAAATATGGATTGTTTGAGGACTGAAAACATCGAATAAATCAAAAGATCGCGAGAAAATGAATTTTTCTGTGTAGGGGAGATATCTTTTGTAGCGACATTAGATATGCCTTGCGCACAAAATCTAAAAGCTCAAAATGCATTTTGAAATAGTGGATGAGAACTTCGTTATGTGTCTTATAACATATCAAAATATCAGGAAATTTGCTCAACTTCGAGTAGTTGTAATGGCCATTTGAACATTCATATTTTATTAGTCTGTGCCTGACACTCCATATAAAATTTATATTCGTTCTTTACTTTTATTCCCCAGAGACATGTAAGTATACATCAGAGATTTGCTTGCGAACATTTTTTTGTTTGGAATTACAACTTTTCAATACGATTACGCTTTAAATATCACGCAACAAGTAAAATAGTTTTAGTAAAAGCAATAACTTTCTCTCAGTCTTCAACATGTCCTCCATCTCTTTGTACACAGACTCTTGCCCTCCTGACCATGTCGAAAACGACACGTCGTACCATTGCTCGATCGTGCCTAAGGTTGTTCGTTTCATGTCGAATTCGCTGCTCGAGTTCTTCAAGATTGCCTGGTGGTGTTTCAAAAACCTTGCTCTTAAGGTGGTCATTCCCCTTTAAAGCATTTTTTTTTATTTTACAAGGTACAGACTCAGCAAAAACATTTTTTTAAGGGGCACAGTGATAAAAATCAAAATCTAAAAAAAATTTTTAGGTTACTCATTAATTACACTAATTATCCAATATGGCCGCCCGCTAATTAGCCAAAAAATGGCGTCGCATGAAACATGATACCACACACACCGTTAATCAGAAGAACATAAATGACATATATTTTGAAAGCTTATAACATGATCTAGTAACTGACCATCTTTATTTTCACTTTAAAACATTTTTGCAAAAAATTTGGTAAAAAATCTGCACATTAGGAAAAAACAGGGATTTTTTACAGCTAATTAGGTAATTAAACCTCATTTGTACATTACTAATGAAAAATATGAAAAATTAAAAATGGTCAGTTACTAGATAATGTTAAAAGCCATAAACATACCAAGTTTCAACCTTTTACACTAAATATTCAGAAAGATATGCTGTCACAAAGATTAACTGAAATGAGAAAACTGTGAAATTGAGAAAATAGTACTTTAATGTTTTGTTCTGGTTTATATAGTCTCTAGAAAGCACCTGCTTCATAGGTAACACCTTCTTGGTCTTCTGTAGTGTCTATATAGTGTTTTCTTTGGTGCCTCAGTATCTTTCTTCTCTTCTTCACTTGTTCTGAGCTCTTTTTTGTCGACAGTTTAATCCTCGAGTTGTCACATTCCTCCGAGGCTTTACCAGTGAAAATACCAGGAGTTACATCAAGGTCCTGAAATAACTTCAAGAAGGAAATGTCACCATCATTAAACTTAAGAATAGCCAGGTAGGTGGCAAGAGCCACAGTTTCTTGCTCAACATAAGTAGACTTAGGGCATCTGTCCCAGATGAGCCTGTTCAGACACTCGTTAACATTTTGTGTCAAGCCATGAGCACATTTACTTAGCAGTTCAGAATTGCTAAGGTCTTTGTATACTGGCTTGATCATATCAACAATACAGCTTGGTATTCCATTTTTATGTTTATATTCTTCCTTGTCTCTCTTATATCCACACCAACTGTCCTTTCCTTCTGGGCAGAGATGATGCTGTGGATTCTCGGCAGTTGATGCAACATGGTAAAGAGACGCTTCTATGGACTTGGCCATTTTACCAACATCATCAAGGTTTTCCCTGATTGCCAAGCCATAATAGTTTTGCAACACATCAATTTTACTGTCAGTCAGCCTACCTTTACCAGCCAAACCTTTCCCATCAGCCAATTTCACTCCTTTGTTCGAACTCTTCAGTTTGCGTAGACGACTTCCAACCCTTTTTTGAACATGGCCGATACACTCTAATTTGTTTGGAATAGAATCCTCTCCATATGGCTGGCTTTCAACAATACTGTTATAGGTTGAGGAGTCCCCATCTCCAAGCATGTCCATATATTTCAGCCCTCTCGTAGCCACCGACCTTTTAAAAATCCGAACAGCACCAGTTGTCTCCATACTGCCAGCGCTTCCTTCATGATTGATCTTGCATTCATGGGATGCTTTCCATGCATTGTAGCCTGGGTCATTAATCTTTTCCCCCCACTTTTGGCATTCTTGGCACTTGTCTGACAACACTTCCACATCCAGGCATTTCTTCGTATCCAAGGAGATCACAGTAACAATCCCATTATGGGACGAATATCCTCGCTTCTGCCAAGTACCGTCGATCGACACTCCACATTCACCATCATCATTTGCTATTTCATCTCTGACTTGATAGGCATTGTTGATCATACTATCAGAAGCCAACTTCTTTACAGCAGGCAAAACCTTTTCATTTTGGATCTTTGTGAAGACACGACGGGTTAGTGGAGGAGGCATGTTCATGACCTTGTTGAAGGTAGTCATGGCATTATGCCCTTTGCCAATTTCCCTGAAAGCTAAGACTGTTCTTACATTCACTTCATAAGAATGACCTTGTTTCTTTGAAGTATTAAAAGAATACTCCCAATCACACTCCATACTTTCACATTGTAACACGAGGTAATTGGAATATCCACATTTCTTTTTCATGTCAGCATGTGACTTTATATCACATCCACAATCAGGGCACTTCAAAACATTGTCAAATACATTGCATAGTATGGATAAGTCCATTAAAATAGTTCCTTCTTTTACAGTACTATCAATGTTTTCCGTCATACCACGAAGCAATTCTGTATTCTGGCTGATTTTTTTCGCAGAAGGTCCACGATCTTTGTAGCTTGGTCCGCCATCTTGGATTATATTCTTCTTCCTTGACGGTGGAATCTTCTTCTTTTTTCTTGCTCTATTTTTCGAGTTCCCCATCTATTCACTCTGAATTACACTCAGAACAACCTTAGGAATGTAATTCTACACTGTAACAACAATATTTCAACTTATAAACGCGAAAAAAACAGCAATTTTCTGACACAATTTTTCACACAGCTCGCCACAAATCGACCTCGAGTTTGAGAAGTCAGCGCGTTGCTATGCCTACGAAAATGAACCAATCACAAAGAGATCTACTGGCATAGCTTTAAATAACATACATCAAAAGTTTAATTCAAAAAAATACGCTTTGTCAGTGAAATAATCAAGCAAATTTGGAAGGAAAACGCGTTGCTATGGCGTTGCTATGGGGAAATTTTTTAAATAGGGCTTCTTAAACACCTATTTTCTCACAAATATGCATTTTTTCAACAAAACAAGCCATGTTATCTTAAAGTATAATACTTAAAGTACCTAAATATATAAATTTTAAAAATTTGATTTTTTTTTCAAAAATTACATTTTAAAGGGGAATGACTACCTTAAGGTAACCCCACAGAAAAAAGTCAAGCGGTGTAAGATCTGGTGATCTTGGAGGCCATTCAACTGCACGATTTAATGCTATGACCCGGTTACAAAACAGTTCCGTCAAGCGATCAGTAACAGGTCTTCTTCTGTGACAGGGAGCACCGTCTTGTAACCGCCAAAGACGTCGAAACTGATCATTTCTCCTGCCACGATACCGGGGAAAATGCTATAAAGCCGGGACTACTTCTTCATTGATTAAACGCAAGTAATCATCGCCGTCAATGTTCTGTCGGAAAAAAAATGGACCGATAACAGTCCTATTCCCCATCAAACCAACCCATACTGTCAGTTTATGCCGGTCATCATTGCGTAGATACTGGAAGTTTAAAGGCCGTTCTCCTCTTGGGTGATATGCTCGAATGTTGTGCGTACTCACCGAAGTATTCAATGAAAACCCTGCTTCATCCCCAATCACTACGTCTTCAAGGAAGCGGTCGTCTTGCTCAAGAAGCCACTGACTAAACTGTGCTCGTCTTGGGTAGTCACCCGGAAAGAGTTGGTGTCGTTTCATCATCTGGTAGGGATGAAAGCACAGATCTAGGCGAGTTATGCGGTTGAATGTTGCAGGTGACAAACCAAGACCGTTTCGACGACAGGTTATACGCATTCCGCCGGGTATTCCCTCCTCATTAGCTTCTTCAATTGCATTTCCCACAGCTTCGATGTTTGCTGCGCTTCTTGCAGTTTTTCGGTGACCAGAACGTCCCTTGTTTAAATTGCCACTCGTGCCGCTTACAGAGTACTTTCTTACATTTTTGTAAACCGTCGCACGGCAAGGACAACGTGTATTCGGATATTCTTCCCTAAATCTTTGCAACACTCTGTTAAGGCTGTTATTATTACGGTGATACTCAGATACGATAAAAGCTCTCTGCAGCGGAGTAAATTGTGGCCTGTCCATTGTCGAATGTTGAAAAGATGACAAAAGAATAATCAAGAGTTTTAAAACAAGAAATTCCAAACAAAAAAATGTTCGCAAGCAAATCTTTGATGTGTACTTACATGTCTCTGGGGAATAAAAGTAAAGAACGAATATAAATTTTATATTGAGTGTCAGGCACAGACTAATAAAATATGAATGTTCAAATGGCCATTTCAACAACTCGAAGTTGAGCAAATTTCCTGATATTTTGATATGTTATAAGACACATAAGGAGGTTCTCGTCCACTATTTCAAAATGCATTTTGAGCTTTTAGATTTTGTGCGCAAGGCATATCTTATGTCGCTACAAAAGATATCTCCCCTACACAGGAAAATTCATTTTCTCGCGATCTTTTGATTTATTCCATGTTTTAAGTCCCCAAACAATCCATATTTACAAATAAAATTATGACATAAGCGGATATGTGAAATTTACAGCCGTTTCAAAATAGTCTACTTTTTTTTGACACACCCTGTATATATATATATATATATGTATATATATATATATATATATATATATATATATATATATATATATATATATATATATATATATATATATATATATAATAATAATAATTTAATACAATTTTTCAATTGAATAAGTTGCTACTTTAAGTTTCATGCAACAAGCAATCTTCAGGCAACATTACTAATACGGTTGAGCTGTTACGTTATACTATTCGCATTATGTTTGCTGACGCGTGTTCGTTTGAATCGTCCCGCGTGAAATTTGCGCGCATGCACGCATTTCGTGAAAAGTTCGCTACGTTTATTTAAACAAGACCTAGACATCTATATATCCCAAGTTGAGGTAACCCATGTTATGCAGTGTTTCATACACTGGTTTTAGGAGTTTTGTGAAAATCCTTGGTGCACTGCTCAAGCCATTTGGCATGCATGTGAACTGGTAGAGTTTTGTGTTAAATACAAATTTAAGATATTTTTGATGTGCTATGCATATGGGTACGCTGTAGTAAGCATCCTTCAAATCTATTGATGCCATGAAGCATCCAGGCTTCATCATATTTATTGCTGTTTCTAGCGTATCCATTTTAAAGTGGTGGTACTCAACATGCTGATTAAATTCTTTCAAGTTGAGTATTACACGATGTGTACCATCTGACTTAGCTCTTAGAAATATTGGAGAAATAAATTCCCCTGGTTCATGAGCGGATGGCTTAATAACTCCTTTCTTTAGGAGGTTTTGAATTTCATTGGCAACAATTACCTGTTGGGCACGACTAAATTTACTAGGTCGTACATTGTTTTGCTTTGGGCTCTGGCCTGGCCAAAATTCTATTTTTACTCCCCGCACAACCTGTAGTATTGTCGGGTCAGAAGTGAGATTTTGCCACTCACGGAAGGCATAAGCAATTTGGCCTGCTTTAAAAATTGGTTGGCTCTCAAGCAACCTTTCAATTGTATTGTTTGCACAAGCTACTGCATATTCATTCCTTACCGTTTCTTCATGTAGCTTGGGTATGGTATGAGTTGATTCTACTTCTGGTCCCCTTCCTTTTTGAATTTTGATCTTGGGGCTCGGCCTTTGGACAAAAAATCATTCCTTGGCCTTGAGTATGGTTGAAACCGGCGACTACTCTGGTATCCCTGACCCTGGCTACGCGAGCCAGGATGGAATTTTCTATTGTTGCTTCGTGGCGGTGGCCGAACTCGTTTTGTTAACTTATTTGCTTCTGAAATATCTTTAGTAAGTTTAGATAGATCTCCAAACAGATATTCTGATGTAGCTGGTACAGTTGCGGAGCTACAGAGGGCCGAGTAGTCTCGATGAAGATCTTTTTTCATCGCTTGGCGCCTCGATGTGTTTATGTCGTGAAAGCACTGTGTTGCCAGTGTAATGGCGTCCGTAAGTGTTGACAGTACCTTTTTGTCTTCATTTCTGGTGGTTTCATCACCGTGTTCGATTACTAAATTCGTTGCTTTCATCATAGCAACTATAGATGCTACGAGAGCATTTTGCGTTTTCTGCGATTTCGAATCGCTCGTGCGAACTTGTGCTGGAATTTGGTTCCAGATTAAAGGGTTTACACGCGGTGTTCGCAATCCCATGACATTTCCAGATCGTGGGTACTTGTCAACTCTTAATTGAGTTTTATCCTCTTGTAATTTGTCTTATGGAAGGCCATAAGTTGAACAAGTTCCTCATCGACATCTGCACCTGTTTTCTCTGTGATGTCCAGTTCCTGGACTTGGCGTTCTACTTTTACTCGGTGCTTCACTTTTGCTACTCTCGCCAGCAGCTTTGTCATGCGAGGTTTCACCATCGCTTTCTAGATATTCATTCGAATGAGGATCACCTTGTTCTTCTTCGAACGGATTGTCCGTTAAGACAGCTACTGTCTGTTTGAGTTCTTTAAATTCTTTCATCATTGACATAAACATTGCTTTCAAGTCTTGCTCCTCTAAGCCCTCTTGTGGACTTTCCGTGGCCGGGTCGTCCTCGGTGCCCGCCATGTTTACTAACTGCTTGTTGCGACGTTAAATCGGCTTCAACCGCGTTGGAGCCTTAGTTTTGAGCTGTTTGGTTTAGCCCACCAACAACGTTGGTGTTGTAATTTTCCTCTATTCTGGGTCCAGGGGGTTCGAACCCACGTTGGAACCCTCAACAATTTTGGTATATTTGCAGGTAAAAATTTTTTCGACTTGTCTTTTCGCAAACTACACGTGCAATGACTTGCGCATGCTCTGTGCTATCTCATGGGATCTCCTGAGCCTCCGGTCATGTGACAGAATTACAATTACGGAGTATTTGCAATTTCTCTTCTAGACATAAATTGCAACTATTTCCTCCAGCTTTGATTGAACTTGCTCGGGATAAAATTGACCAGTATATACTAAATTGTTTCTTGTGTAACTTTAATTTCCAAACATGTTTAGAAAGTTCAGTATCTTTCTCATGTTTGATATCTTCGAATGATGTCTTATGATTTCTGTATCTATCCTTAAATGTTGTCGCTGTCATACCAATGTAGGTTTTTATGTCGCTGTCTTCTTTTGTTGTCACTTCAGCTTGGTAAACCAAATCTTTCGTTAGGCAGTATATATATATATATATATATATATATATATATATATATATATATATATATATATATATATATATATATATATATATATATATATATATATATATATATATATATATATACATATATCGTAGACCTGTTGTGCTACTACTACTTTATAGCGTGAAACTCGGAGTAGCACAGCAGGTCTACGAGATAAATAAATATCCGCTCTACGGTAATGGTATTGAGCGCTCTAAAATCATTGACAAGTCTCGTAACCAATCTGGTACAGTTAATTCTTGGAATATATATATATATATATATATGTATATATATATATATATATATATATATATATATATATATATATATATATATATATATATATATATATATACATATATTTATTTATTCATATCATTTCTTAATAATATTTACAAATCGCTACTCAGAGTTTCACGCTAATGCGATTTTCAAGCGATTAAACTACTGCTGTTTTTACGGTTTAGTTTGATTCCACAAAACAGCAGTAGTTTAATCGCTTGAAAATCGCATTAGCGTGAAACTCTGAGTAGCGATTTGTAAATATTATTAAGAAATGATATGAATAAATAAATATTTTTGCTCTGTTAATTCATTATCATCGAGCACTCTTCATATTTACAACTAAATTGTATCTACATTGATTTATATACACATATATATATATATATATATATATATATATATATATATATATATATATATATATATATATATATATATATATATATATATATATCCATATATATATATATATATATCTATATATATATATATATATATATATATATATATATATATATATATATATATATATATATATATATATATATATATATATATAAGAAGAAAAGACAAACTTGAATTACTTCATAAATTTTATTCACTACAATATTGTTTCGTATGGCAAGCAATGCTTGCCACACTCGTCAGGTGAAAATCGCGTTTGTTATTTATGAATAACAAACGCGATATTCACGTGACGAGTGTGGCAAGCCTTGCTTGCCATACGAAACAATATTGTAGTGAATAAAATTTATGAAGTAATTCAAGTTTGTCTTTTCTTCTTCTCTACACGCTCTACTACAGTATTGAGCACTCTATTTATATAATTCAAAACTGGATATTTGTCTATATATATATATATATATATATATATATATATATATATATATATATATATATATATATATATATATATATATATATATATATATATATATATATATATATATATATATATATATATATATATATATATATACATACATACATATACATATATATATATATATATATATATATATATATATATATATATATATATATATATATATATATATATATATATATATATATATATATATATATATATATATAAGAAAATAAGTCGACAATAAGAAGATTACATTGAAAGTATAACCACTCTTGATTTTAGTTAATTCATAATATATTTGATATTTTACACACAAACGTTTTCGCTAACTATAGCTCTACAGGTGCGATTAATATGAGTGGTTGTATTCCTTTATGTTAGGTTCTATTGACGTAAATCTACTGTTATGATAATGAGGTTCCATACATTGATGAACACATTAACGGATGTTTATTAGCTAATTATTTACAAAGGGGAAAAAAATTTTGTGTTCTAAGTGTTCAGATCAGGTTTCAAAATAGAAATAATTTCTTTTTCTTTAGATTCTCTTGATAATCTAGTATTGTTGTAGCAATTGTATATGGGGCAAATCTTGAAGTTTCCACCGTTGCACAAATTTAAATGCTCACTAACATGTAAATGTCTGTATTTCTCGTGTTTGATTTGCTCTTTATGGACCGTGACTCTGTTTCTGAGGTTTTCAGTTTGACCAATATAGAAGCTTTCACATTTCGGGCATATGATGGCATATATGATGTTCCTTGATAGGCAGTTAATGTCAGAATTGATTTTCCATGTTTTTCCGTTCTTAAATGTTTTGGATTCTCCCGTGATATTGAGGTTGCATGTTCCGCATCTCGGCTCGTTACATTTTGTTACCGTTGTTGCCTTTGAGGGTGTCGATGAAAATCTCGCTTTAGTTAAATGCTGTTTCCAATTCTGTGGTCGTCGACCACAATACAACAACCAACGACAAAACTATTTTTTACCCTAACCTTACGGCCCGAAACGTCCACCACCGATGAGATATCACAACCACCAGCATTACCCACGCAACCAGTGTCTTTACAAACCATCGACCCGAAGATCATAAACTTATCTTCAACAGAACGTTCCGTAACTGAAATTACACTCCTAGAGAAAGGCATGAAATTCACCCCAACACCAGAAAAAAATACCAAGGAGCTGAAGGATGACTTACAAGAATTTGGACGCAAATTACGACTGCTCGAACATTTCAGTGATCATCAGCAACAACCTGACGCCTCACTTGTTAAGAACAAATCAAATTTCGTCCCCCCCTTAACAAATGACAAACATCTTCAAACGATCTTGGAAAACATATCAAGCATACACGATGAAGGAACCCACCAAACAAAAAAGAGCAATATTAATTGTCTTGAAAGGAAAGCACTGGAAAGTCTTAAAAACAATGAACATATCATCATTAAACAAGCGGACAAAGGAGGAGCAACCGTTATTATGGACAAACAATATTACAAAGAACGAATTCTAGAAATGCTATCTGACACTCAGAGAGGCATATGCAGAATTAACGGAAAATGAGAACAAAAAAATAATGGAAAAAATTAATCATCTAACAAAGGTGTATAAATAGGAACTAACGAAAAAGGAAATAGACTATTTATAGAACTTTTCTTCGAGAACATTGAACTTATATGGACTCCCAAAGATACATAAGTCCCAAGAAATTGCATGCGCCACTAATAAACAAAGATCAACCTACGTCCAACACATCGCCTGAGTAACTTTATTGACATCTTGCTAAAACCCCTTTGCAAGCACATACCGAGCTACATTCGTAATGGCCTGGACTTCCTTAACCACATCCCAAATGAAGTTGAAGAAACCACCATATTAGTAACGGAATGCAGCACGGAAAAATTACCGTTTTTGGACATCTTACTTTGCAAGAAAGAAAGTAAATTATACACGGATATCTTCTATAAAACAACCGACACCCATCAATATCTAGACTATAGATCGTGTCACCCCAAGCATACCAAAAAAATCTTTCTATAACTTCTTCTTTTACGCCTCTTCCGCGTAAAAAGGTGCCTACCTGTTTAAACAACATAAATAAAGTATTATATTGAAGTTCTCGATCTTGCGTGTCCTCTGTAAATAAGAGAATTAGGAAAACCTACCTCGACCGGTGCCGCCATCTTGGCCAAATGCCACGGTTTTTCGTGACTATGAAATTCGTTGCATCCATGGAATTAGTTATAATTCGAAATTTCGTGTTATAAGTCGAATTTTCGTGTTATAACTTGAAATTTCGTGTTATAACTTGGAATTTCGTGTTATAAGCCGACATTTCGTGTTATAACTTTAAATTTCATGTTATAAGTCGAAATTTCGTATTTTAAGTGGGAATTTCGTGTTATAACTTCAAATTTCGTGTTATAAGTTAAAATTTCGTGTTATAACTTGAAATTTCGTGTTATAAGTCGAATTTTCGTGTTATAAGTTAAAATTTCGTGTTATAACTTGAAATTTCGTGTTATAAGTCGAATTTTCGTGTTATAAGTTAAAATTTAGTGTTATAACTTGAAATTTCGTGTTATAAGTCGAAATTTCGTGTTATAACTTGAAATTTCGTGTTATAACTTCAAATTTCGTGTTATAAGTCGACATTTCGTGTTATAACATCAAATTTCGTGTTATAAGTTAAAATTTCGTGTTATAACTTGAAATTTCGTATTACAAGTCGAACTTTCGTGTTATAACTTTAAATTTCATGTTATAAGTCGAAATTTCGTATTTTAAGTGGGAATTTCGTGTTATAACTTCAAATTTCGTGTTATAAGTCGAAATTTCGTGTTATAACTTGAAATTTCGTGTTATAAGTCGAATTTTCGTGTTATAACTTTAAATTTCATGTTATAAGTCGAAATTTCGTATTTTAAGTGGGAATATCGTGTTATAACTTCAAATTTCGTGTTATAAGTCGAAATTTCGTGTTATAACTTGAAATTTCGTGTTATAAGTCGAATTTTCGTGTTATAAGTTAAAATTTCGTGTTATAACTTGAAATTTCGTGTTGTAAGTCGAAATTTCGTATTTTAAGTGGAAATTTCGTGTTATAACTTTAAATTTCGTGTTATAAGTCGAAATTTCGTGTTATAAGTCGAAATTTCGTATTTTAAGTGGAAATTTCGTGTTATAACTTTAAATTTCGTGTTATAAGTCGAAATTTCGTGTTATAACTTGAAATATCGTGTTATAAGTCGAAATTTTAAGCTATATGTAAATTCTAGTATTACAAGCCAAAAATAAGTGCAACGTTTAAAATTTTAGGTATTACAAAAATTTTGAAAATAAAAAAGGAGCTTTAATTAAATAATTGTTGTTGTGGAATTACAAAAATATTATGCATGTCTCCTCAGAGCCACGGTATACATTATATCATCATGAACGTATACAAAATTAGCGCCACTTTGATTGTAAAATTTGATTCATATAATTTTCACCTTTTCTTCGTTTGGACTCCTGCTGCCACTGGGTAAACAAAATTATATGAATAACCGTGTTTACATATCTTTCATGTACTATTTAATATGAATTTATTTGCTTCACGATTGCAAAGTTGTTTGCTCTTCCCAACAATGGCCATCGCCCCCCTGAACATAAAGTTGGAAATTGCATAATCTGCAAGATTTGTGACGTCACGGCATCAGAGTTTGCCAGGGTCCCTCACGCGTACACGAGATTAAACACAGGGACCCTGGGTACGAGGTTGATTGGGGATTAGGCATTTTAATACTGTACTTTTATTGTCAGCATTCAATTCCCTCACTCCATACCATCCATATTTATCTCTGGAGTATATGTAGAGAAAAATTTTATCTAATCTTACTTATTTAAATAGTTTAAACAAATAATACATCTTTCAGCTGTATTGTTGTGGAATAATTCTGAGGTAAACAAGTATAATAGTCAGATTATATTCTTATATAGCTACAGGTTATTCAAAAAGGCATAAGCTTAAACATAGGGGGAAATGAGAGAAAGTTTGTCTCAAGCAAGCGTGTTTAAACTATGCTTGCATGCAGGGCCGTTGCTTCTAGGGGGGTGTGGGGGGGGTGTCACACCCCCCCCCTATAATATCCAAAGTGCTCATTTCAGGTAAAACGTCGAGGTAAAAATCAGGTAAGCTACGAACTACAAGTTGCCAGTTATCAAAATTAAATGTCATTTATGCAGAAGAAAATTGCCTTGAAATTTGAAATAGAAGTATTCATATAGTTTTACGTTTTTAGCACCTGTAATTCGTTCGTTTTGAACGTTCGTTGTGTTCCATTTACATCATAACATGAAGTATATCTATCGTTGCCGCTGACCAACTTAATTGAAAATTTAAATTTTATAATTTTTTTAACTTTCACAAACTTTCACAACTTTTACAGTAATACATATAAAAGATATGAGCCGTAAGAACTTTAAAACTTTTATAATATTCTTTTATAACTTTCATTTGGTTCATTTATCCGTGGTAAATCACCGCTTTTATACTAGCTATTGTCTTTTTTCGCATCACTTATTTAATTTTAGCGTTGCGAAGTATATTTACATAAATTAATATTTAATAAGCACAGTTGCATTTAAATTTTCCACAAATAAGCATATCCAATTTTGATAGAGGCTAAACGTCAAAAAGTTGAAACTGGCGGTGGCAGATCAAACAGGAAGCGCATAATATGCCTTCATTGTGATAAAGTTCTAAACCAAGATAATAGAAAATACCACCATGAGTCAAAGCACAAAGGCCAGACTCCTTCTTATAGAATACTCTCAGAAACAAATCAATCTCTTCTCAACTTTGCTGTTATCAGTGGTGATAGTGTTCAGGTAAGAATAGAAATTGCAATTATAATTTAAAATTATAAATTTAGAATTTCATTGTAATCGACTCAAAAGCTTTTGGGTCATGTAAAATTTCCGAATGAAATTTTTCCTATATTATAGTATTAACTAATGCGAAATCATTGAATTATTAGCAAAAAAATAAGGGAATGATGTACCAACATGGGACAAGCACTTCAGAAGTAGAAAAGTGTGATGATATAGCTATGAATCCGAATCCGGCAGGGGAATCTTTAATAGTGCAGCCAAGTGAGCCAGTGTTTAGCTCAGAGTCGAATTATAAAGAGCTGGTAAACGAATATGTACAAGACACGTCAGAGGAGTCGCCAAAAGATGTCAATTTAAATCAGTCTGACGAAACATTAATTCAGTCAAAAGCTGTTGTGGACTTTAGTCCTTTTGATATCAGCCATGCACAGTTGGCAAGTTGTTCTTCGTCAGATTGCAGTTCACAACGCATATGTCAATTGTCCGACTATGCGGATCAAGAGACCCTCAATCATTCTGTTCCAATTCATGAAGAAGAGTCATTAAACTCTCCGATGAGTTCAATAAATGGCAAGTCTCTTTCAAAATCATATTTCACATGCTTAGGTAAGCTACGTTATTGCTCCGAAAAGATTACAAGATGTTCTAATTGAGCATGACCCAGCAAAAAGACTCGAAAAGTTCAGTGAGGGGCAGATAAAGTATCTCATTCACATTGGACCGTGTCAGCCAAAATTATCTTCTTACCCAAAGAATACGGAATTAACCATGAAAGGAAAACAGTCATCGTTCTCACCAACATGGTACAAAGAGTACCCATACCTGGAATACAGTATCTCAAGTGACAAAGCCTACTGCTATGTTTGTCAAATGTTTGGAAAAGGATGTGCTGGGCGTGAGAGATCTGAATTACCTTGGATTACTGGAATCAACGACTGGTCCAAAATGAAAGGAAGTCGCGGAAAAGACAAGGCTGGTAAACTTGAAACACACTTCAGTATTGAAGTCCATGCAGCTGTTTTACGTGATTATTGTCACTTCGTGTGCGAAGACAAGCATGTGGATAAGTTACTTACCAAAGCACAACGCGAAGGTCTAATTGATGATGAAAGTCAATCGTGTAACAATCGGGAAGTAGTTGAAATGCTTTTTGACGTTGTCAAAGTCCTTACGCGAAATGGGCTAGCACTTCGTGGCTGTGAATCCAGCCCTAACCACAGCGATGGTAACTTTTGCGAGATCGTATATTTGCTTTCCCGTCATAACCCAGTAATGAAGTCATGGTTGGAGAACCGCAGCAGCAGAAAATATCAAACAACATATATGAGTCTGCAAAGCCAAAATGAATTTATAGTGCTTCTAGGAGAAGAAATAAGAGGTATTATAAGTGACAAAGTAAATCAATCCGGATTTTGCTCTGTTATGGCTGACACAACACCAGATGTTAGCCACAGCGATGAATTGTCAGTTGCTGTTCGATTCGTCGATTCTGAAACATTGGAACCGGAAGAACGTCTTGTAAGAGTCAGTGAAACAAATGATAAAACCGGTGATGGCCAGGCAAAGGACATTGTCAAGTCTTTGCAGATCTCCAACATTCGTTTATCAACTATCCAGTTTCAAACATATGACTCCACAGCAAGTATGTCTGGAGTGCACAATGGTGCACAACAAAAACTCAACGAAATTCTCGAGCGAAAAATACCGTACACGAAATGCGTTCCACATGGTCTTAATCTCGTTATCGAGCATGGTTGTGAAGCAACAACCTTGATCAGCAAGGTGTATGACGTGTTAGAACAGCTGTTTGTTTTTTTCACTAAAAGCACCAAACGAAACAAAGAGTTGAAGGACAAACTCAACCAGATTGAAAATGCCTTACAGCTTCGAAACCTATCAAAGACAAGATGGGCAGCCCGTGCAGAAGCAGTGAAAGCTGTTTGGACAAGCTTCGACGCGATTGTAGAAGTGCTACGAATTGTGGAAAGCTCTGGCGACAGAGAGACGAAGGCAAAAGCTTCTGGCTTGTATAATGCAATGGTCAACATTGATTTCATATGTGGGCTCATGTTCCTTAAGAATATAATGTACAAAACGAAAGTTCTGTCTGATTATCTCCAAGGAGAGTCCATAAATATCGCTGGTGCTCTAGTTGCTATTAACTCAACTAATCATGTCTTGAGAAGGATAAGAGCTGGCGAAGCAGAGATAAACAATGAAATTGAAGCAGCAGTAGCAGTTGCGATGAATTACGGAACGGAGCCTCTTGCTGACTTTGCAAGATTACACCGAATGAGACGTCCACCACGCCGCTTTGATGACCACCCAGAAACAGCTTCGCCTCTGCTAAATAGCATAACGTCTTACTACAGATCTGAGTTTTACAAGTTTATGGATGCAGTTATTTCAACATTAGATGAGAAATTCCAATCACTCAAAGATGTGTTTGAACCTTTTCTTAATGTTATCGATCCTGACAAGCCAGGCAAATTAGATGATGCAAAGAAGCTCGTTGCTACTTTTCCAAGTGTCTTTTCACCAGATGCTGCGGCAGCAATTCATAATGAATTTAAAGTATTCTTTGAATACTTTTTCAGAGAAAGTGATAAATCGGCAGAGAACGTGAGTGTACAAGAAGCTCAGAATTCATCTGAAAACGACGTACCCATCACAAAGGCGGCAAGCATTGCACTAACAACTTCGAGAAAGCATGGTTTATTCAAGACGGTTGCCAAAGTTTATCAGTTATTCCTTACAGCTGCACCATCGGTTTGCAAAAACGAACGATCATTCAGTTCATTAAAGAGAGTTAAGAATTATCTTCGCAGTACCATGTCAGGTGATCGCCTAAATGACAGCATGTTGTTAGCGGTAGAAAGAGACTTGACGGACAGAATTGATTTAAAAAAACTTGCAATAAAATGGTCTTTGTTAAAAGACAGGAGGCAAAAAATTGCTCGATAATTCACAGGCCTTAGTGCGTGGTTTTATCGGCTAGGAGTATTACACCAACCCCAAAAAACGCTATTTTGTCGGTACAGGTTGTTGACAATTTCACAATGTGGTTAATATTTTAATGCATAATCAGTATTATACAGTGTCAGAACTCACGGAATGTTGTTATATTACGTATTAACAATAGCTTAGCTATTATGATGAGCCAAAAAAGTGTAATTTGCTAGTTTTTGGTTAATATGTAAAAGTAATATGAAATATAGTAATGCCTCCAGTGCTCCAAAGTTTCCATGTATGGCGAACATTTAAATGTTAAGATTGAATAGTGCATGTAAATTAATAAAAAAACACCTATCTGTTTACACTAAAAAATAATTAATAGCATTACCATGTCCATGTGACTGTATAAATTGATATTTACGAAAGTCATTATTATTTACAATTATTACATTAAATTTAAAAGCGAATTGGTTATACATTTGTTATGTGGATTGCACGACTGCACGAGCTTTAGAAAATAAGATTGCATGAAAAAGTTTCAGGTAAAAATTTAAAGAATTTAAAAATCAGGTAAAATTTATGCTATCTTGGGCCAGATAAGAGACAGACGTATGTTCTTGAGCTCCGTAATTTAATAAGTTTGTCGAGATTTTACTACACTTTTATAATGATTAATGAAGAGAAAAACGTTGGAATTGACGTTGCAAATTACGACATTATTCGTAATGATCGTAATAGAAACGGGGGTGGTGTCTGCATCTATGTTAGAAATAAGATAAGTTATTGCAATCTAAGTCATGCTATACCTGACACTTTGGAAGCTGTGGTTATTGAGATTCATAAACCTAACTCAAGACCTTTTATTGTTTCCACAATATACAGACCACCTAACAGTACTGTTGATATTTTTGGAAAAATTGGATATTTCATTAGTACGTTTGATTGTGAGCATAATGAATTCTATCTACTTGGCGATTTAAATTGCAATATGTTGGATACATCAAGTCATGTAACAAAAAAGCTAAATCTACTTCTAGAATCATATCAACTTTATCAAATGATAAATACACCGACATGTGTTACTCAATTTACTAGTAGCTTGTTAGACATATGCGTCACGTCAAATCCGGAACACGTAATTTTGACGGATGTGGTCCCTATTGGTGTAAGTGATCACAACCTCATATACGTGGTAAGAAAAATTAATTCAAATGTCAAAATTAATTCGCACAGGTGCATAGAAATCCGAAATTACAAGCATTTCAATTGTGACAAATTTCTTGAGGAACTTTGGAAACAACCATGGGACCTAATCGATCATGAATCTGATATAAATTTAAGATGGTCCCTTTGGAAAACTCTCTTTCTGAATGTTCTTGATAAACACGCGCCAGTTCAATCTAAAAGAATCAGATCGAAAAGACATATTCCTTGGATTAATAAAAACACCAAAAATCTAATTCATGAAAGAGATCGTCTTAAACGTAAAGCTATGATTTCCAAATCTGAGATCGACTGGAATGCTTTCAAAGCACTCAGAAATAGAGTAAATTGTACCATTCGCAAAGATAAAGAAATTTATTACAAGAATTTAATTCATAAAAGTAATGACCCAAAAGATGCTTGGAAGACCATAAATAGCATATTGGGTCGTAATCAGTCCAAACCAACAACATTCAATCTTAAAGTAGAAGATAAGGACATTGTAATGCCTGATGAGGTCACTGAATGCTTCAATGATTACTTCTCAGGTGTAGGGTCTAAGATTGCTAGTTCTGTTGGCGAAGGTAATTTCAAATATGATGAATTTATGATAAAAACTACTGATACATTTCATTTCCAAACTATTGATACATATACAGTTTTTCACATGTTGCTTTCAATTTCTGCCTCAAAAGCTACAGGTCTTGATAAGATTCCAGCTAAAATTTTAAAAATTGCTGCCCCTGTTATTGCTCAATCTCTAACAAATCTATTTAATTATTCGATTCAAACAGAAATATTTCCTACTGAGTGGAAAGTTGCTAAAATTATTCCCTTACATAAATCTGGTCCAAAAAACATAGTCCATAATTATCGTCCTATTTCGATTTTGTCAGCAATTAGCAAAATCTTTGAAAAAATTCTTCATAGGCAATTATTTGCTTACTTAAACAACAATAATCTGATTTCCAAACATCAGTTTGGCTTTAGACCAATGCACTCAACAGCTGACGCATTGCTCCATTCTACTAATGAATGGTATAGAAACATGGATGATGGTATGCTCAACATTGCAGTTTTTCTTGATCTAAAAAAAGCTTTTGACACTGTGAATCATGAAATCTTAATTGGAAAACTTAGCTTTCTTGGTATGCAACCATGTGCTTTAAATCTTATTACCTCATATTTGGGAAATCGTTTGCAAAGGTGTTATGTCAATGGATATCTATCCAAACCTCATAAAATAGATTATGGTGTTCCCCAAGGGTCTATATTGGGGCCTCTTCTGTTTTTAAATTACATAAACGATTTGCCAAACTGTATTGAAAAATCAACAGTAAGAATGTTCGCAGATGACACTCCTCTCACTGCCTCTGGTTTGGCATTACCCGAAATTGAATCCAAAATTAATCATGACTTAAACAATGTTCAAAAGTGGCTTTTAGCAAATAAATTATGTCTAAATCTGATCAAAACCGAATACCTATTAATTGGGAGTAAACAAAAGATTAGCAAACTTACAAATGATCCTGTAATTCAGATGGCAAATAGACTTGTAAATCGAGTGACAAACAAAAAATCTTTAGGTGTTGAAATCGACCAATGTTTACTATGGGACATCCATCTGGACGAAATATGTAAAAAAGTGTCGGCAGGTATTGGAGCGATTAGGAAGCTTAAACTCGTGAAACACTAGTATCTGTCTATTGTGCTTTGGTTCAACCTTATTTCGATTACTGCTGCCTTGTATGGGAGCCAATTGGTGCTACACTTTCGAATAGACTTCAGTCACTCCAAAATAGAGCAGCTAGGGTTATATTAGGATATAGAAACGAGCATGGCCAATCGGAAGCAGCCTTAAATGAGCTTCAATGGAAAACGTTGAAGCAACGTAGACTTGTTATGAAAGCCAGACTCATGTTTAGAATAATTCACGGGCAAGCACCAGCTGTTCTAATCGAATCATTTCAAAATCCAAATGCTCCTCAACATGATTACAATTTACGTAATTCAGATTATGGGTTTTATCTGACAAAGCCTAAAACTGAATATATGAGAAAAAGTATTAGTTATAGTGGTGCAAAACTTTGGAATAATTTACCATCGGAAGTTAGAAATTCAATATCGATAAATACCTTTAATTCTTTAATTTCTGATATTAGTCTATCCTAACATCGTACTTGAGTTTTACTGTCTTTATTTGTATTTATGTATATAGTTTTCTTTTTATGGTCACGCCCCCCTTGGAAATCAGCTATTGCTGAAGGGGTAAGCGTGAATAAATATAGTTTTAATAATTTAATAATAAACCCCCCCTGGTGTACTTCACTCGCAACGGCCCTGCCCTCAGCTCATGTTGAAAGCTGCCAATGATTTATTACCTCTGTTTGTGACTACTCTCTCAACGAAACCAATTCGGACTGTTAATGCTGAACCATCACTTAGTAAGCAGGAGTTGGATAGCTTAGAGGACCGTATTGTAAATCGACTGACAGCAGTCTTACATTTACGACACTCCCCTTCATCGCAGGAAAGTACAAAGCCTTGTGATGAAGATAAAAATTGGCACCAGGAGAGGCACGACAACAAAATGCCTACTCACAACAAGAAAAATTCCTCCTGTTACACATGCCAATCACCCCAGCATTTTGCTCGCTCTTGTCCATATAGAAATGCCTGTCGACGATGTTGAAAGAGGGACATCGCACTCGTGAATGCCCAGAACCTAAGCCGTGCCCGTGTCCTTTAAACTTGAAAGGGCTGGGAGAGAAACACCACCAATAATTCATAGTACTCTCTCAGCCCATTCACAGTTATGGATGACAGACATCCTTGTAAACAATAAAAAATTGAGATGTCTTTGTGATACTGGAGCAGAAGTTAATCTGTTACCGTTAAGATTTTCTAACCGGCATGGATTATTGTTAAACAATTTGGACGGGGTTAAACCAGTGAGGCCCTGTTAGGGGGGTCTTGAATATACCTTATACCTATTATTAAGAGGTCATTTATATCTTATACCTAAAATGGCAGACACATTTATACCCAAAAGTACCCCAGCAACTCTTGTTTTCTTTTAGTTGTGTTGTACACTATTTCACCCCTTGCAAAAGCATTTACCGGGTTGTTTTCATTCTTTGGACATCACCTGTGAATTTAGAGAGTCATTTTGCTCGAAGTTTCCAGTGTAGAAGCGAGAATGTGACAGTTTAATTGCAACTACAGTGCGACTCACGATATTACTTGTATGAGATATTCATGCCGTACGTATTCAAAATGAGCATTGCTATTCATTAGAACTTACGAACATCAAAACAAAGTTGTGAGAAGATCTTTACGATGTTGATATTTGATGTTAGTCACATGACTGAAAAAATATGGCGTTGCTGCATATTTGAGGCGGACCACGCTATTAGTTTTAAAAATATGATAACACGACAGGACGTCGTTTTTAACTTAATTGGAAGTGGAAACGACATTCTTTAACCAAAAACAGCAAAGGTAACAACAAGAGAATGTTTTAGCTAGAAAATAAACGAACTTGGTGTCATAGTTGAAGGATTTTTCAAAGATTACGTGGAACGGTGGAAAAGAGGGATTCTGGACTTCTAAAATGGATAAGAATCGGATGTATTAGGCGTTTGAAGGAGAACTGTTCGTAAATTATCATGATCAACGTCTATCAACATTTTGAGAAAGTTTGATTTGCCATATATCTTCAAAACTAGCAATGATGGATTCCGAGGTCGCAGTCGGTGGCACGTTGTTGCAAGAACATTCATCAGGAACACTGATGCCTGTAGCTTATTTTAGCAGAGCACTTACCAAGAGGGAAAGAGGGTATTCCACATATGACCGAGAAGCGATCGCTATACGTGACACACTCCATCGTTTTCGACACTATTTACTTGGCAGACCCTTCCTTCTTAGAACTGATCACAAACCTTTGGTGTACAGAAGTGAGATGAAAGACCCTTATGGCCGTCGGGGCAGACTCCTTGCAGATATCCAAGAATACAACTTCACGGTACAACATGTACGGGGCACTGATAATTCGTTAGCAGACGCATTGAGTAGAATTGGATACGGTAAGGATAAAAAGACGGCATGGTAGAAAAGACGGGTACCGGATACCGGATAGACGGATACCGGATAGACGGATACCGGATAGACGGATACCGGATAGACGGATACCGGATAGACGGATACCGGATAGACGGATACCGGATAGACGGATACCGGATAGATGGATACCGGATAAACGGATACCGGATAGACGGATACCGGATAGACGGATACCGGATAGACGGATACCGGATAGACGGATACCATTATACTAGAAACTTAGAATTAATTCGTAAGACAGCTATATTTTCAACTTGTTTAGGTGCATGACGATAAAATCATGTACCAATTTATGATAGACGTTTAGAAACATTGTCTCAAACAGGTTTTGAAACAGGTTTTAGTAACTCGATTTATTTAAGGCATGAATTTTTTTCTTATTCCTACGGAGCCCCATTATCACTGTTATTTTATTTTTTTTCATAAATTCCAACATTTTCAAAAATTCCGACTTTATTTTTTAAAATTCCGACTTTATTTTTAAAATTCCGACTTTTTTCTAAAATTCCGACTTTTTTCTAAAATTCCGACTTTATTTTTAAAATTCCGACTTCATTTTTAAAATTCCGACTTTTCTAAAATTCCGACTTTTTCCTAAAATTCCGACTTTTTCTCAAACTTTAAAGTACATTAATATTATAATGTTAGCCAGCCACAATGACTCAATATTTTTGCCTCGTTTGCTTCGTTTGTCTTTCTACAGGGTGTATCAAAAAAAACGGAGTGCATGTTTTGTGTCTCATTATTTCTAAATTACTGAAGCTTATAGAACAATTTTGGACTTGTTTTAAACCACGTTCTTTTCTCTTTCGAACAAGCCGCAATTCGTATTTTTACTCCGCGTAACGTACGTGCTATGGCAAATTTAGTAAAAGCTATCGATTTGAGATGCCCTCCAATTATGCAAATTCACTATGGTCGCCAGTTAAATTTTTAATTTTTTCGCTTATTACATAAATGGTATTTCTGTTAAACTTAATAAAACTTGTTATAAAGCTTTACAGAAGATAACGGACCGTTTACATCAACAAAAACCTTAGATTTATGCCAAAATATTAGGATATAGAAACGAGCATGGCCAATCGGAAGCAGCCTTAAATGAGCTTCAATGGAAAACGTTACCGACATCTTGTCAACAAGCCAAAAGCCTAACCAACATCTTGTCAACAAGCCAAAAGCCTAACTGACATCTTGTCAACAAGCCAAAAACCTAACCGACATCTTGTCAACATGCCAAAAGTCTAACTAGGAGCATATCAACATGTCAAAAGTCCATTTCAAAGCTTGTCCACATATCAAAAGACTAACTCAGATCTTATCAACATGTCAAAAGTCTGGTCGAAAACTTGTCAACTAGTCAAAATCCTTACCAACATTTAATAAACATGCCAAATATTTACCTGACACCTTATCAACACATCAAATATCTAATTCAAAGCTTGTCAATATATCAAAAGGCTAGCCAACATTTTCCCAACAAATTATATCGTGGAGACTTCAGGCAGTGTGCTACAGAATAGATTTAATAAATTGATGGATTTAATAGATTGATGTATTGTATACACTTTTAGTAAAATTTTCTTTACTTGCAAAATAAAACAGCTATATGTTGGTGGTATTATGGCAAAAGAATCTTGTTTAACATATGTACTATGAAAGTCTTTAATTTAAATTAAATTCTAAAAACTGCAATCCTACTAGGACTCTGGACAGAGTGCCTGGCAGGTCACTCAGACATTGATTTTTGGTTATCTTAGTGATTACATAAGATGTGCTAGCAATGTCTTAAGATGCCTTGGAAGGTACCCTAATAATAATTGATTTAAAAAGGAATTAGTTGGGCAGAACAGAGATAAGTGAATATACCCCACCCCCAATGAAAGCTCTAGTTACAGCCCTGCCTGGTTTTGTGCCCATTTTCGTTTGGCAGGCGGAGTGAACGCCTTAGCAGGCGTCTTGTTTCATTTAAATTAACTTTTTCCGATTAATGATGTGGTTTCCGGTAAGAACTAGCGTCCAGACCTCAAACGCGGACAAACTCAAGATGGTGCACCGGGTGCAATTCCTCAATTTAGCTGCTAGTTAAAATTACCACCGTCGCCATCTTGAATTCTACCGCTTGGAGGTCTGGGACAGGTTACGCTTGAAGACGGTAGATTCGTGACTCGTAACGTGAAATAATAATCGGAAACTTTCGCCGCGAGAGTAATACCATAATGCACACTTTGTCTGCGCGTGAACTTAAAAAACATCAATGATTAGGAAAAGTTTGATTAAGGAAAGGTATAATGATTTACGATCAAACGTCATTGCAAGAATGACTAAAACCATTTTTGCTTTGTGTTGATAATTTCTTAAAATTCTTTACTCGCGCGGTTCATAAACCCAGCTTATCCAAAAAAGGCAGCACAAGTTCTTGTCCTAAATGACAAGAAAGATGAATCTTGGCTCATCGCCGCTAACTTGGCACTCCAGGCCCAGTGGCCAGGTGTTCTTTCCGTTGTCAGATTTCTCGAAGTATTTGGTGTTCATTGTGCTACAATCGTGGAAACCAACAGAAAAAATTTATTGATAAATAATTTATGTTACTTAATTCAAACATTAATAGTATTTCACTGTTGAACAACTCGACAGCCTGTGTACAGTCTGAACAGGCTAACTTGACTGCTATAGCTGTTAAATGCGGAGTACCAGGCCGACCCAGCATGGAGCTCGCAGCACAATTATGTTCCTCGTCTGCCCACTGCATATAGTTTTTTTATTCTTGTACTTCGGTATCTGTATGAATAGAATAATAGAATTACTTTTGCATTTTGAAATGAATACAAATCCTAAATCCCCCTATTAATGCTTCCTCGAATGTGCTTTCATATGTTTCATCCTACATAAGCTCAACCAGACAATCAAGTCAAATTATTTACACCAATAACACCGACATTATATTTGTGCGTGAAAAAATTAATGGAAATGAATGAAAACTATACAACAATGTGAACAAATTGATATTTTATTCAAGCATCAATGTGTTTACACAAATGTCCTGATTGATCAATTTGCATGTGGACATGATAAAAAGAAAATCATGGCTGCGAAGGAGTTTTTATATGTGATAAAGATCCACGTTGATTTACAAAAACCATTACCATGATCTTCTCGGCTTAAGCAGCATCTATATATATTGAAAATTTTCTTCCCAAATGGGTTGTTTTTTATTATTTTGAAGTCAAACCACTCGCAGTTGTGATTTATCAGATTTAAAACGCTCGGCTGCGTCTGTTGTCTATAATTATCTGATAAAGCTCTCCTTCTAGTATTTTGTATCTAAAGAACCGCACGCAACAAAATATATTAATCTAAAGAAAAAATCGTCAATATAAGTACCTCCAGGGATATTTATTTTGTTTGATAATAAAACATCTGCTTGAATGGAAGTAAGTTTCACGTACAACTCATCGGGATTTTTCTGGTAGAAAGATAACAAATAAGCGATATATTGTAGCACACAATAATGAAAATAATGAATGTTCTAAGGTATTGAAATAAAAGTAATCTCACCAGAAATTCTTCATAAAACGTCTCGCCCAGAGCTTCTTTTACTTTATCGTTCACAAATGGAAAGGAACGAACAAAAAACTAAAAAGTCATAACATTGAATACCTCGGAGTTTCGACGTATACATCTCAATCCCCCTCCCCGCCCCGACCCATGTAAACCTCTAGGTAACAATGTTTTAACCATGTTTTGAGATCAAGAACATATTGGCAAATAACATGCATGATTGACACTCAATGACTGAGAAGCGTGAAGAGTATATAAAGACAAGACTATAAAACAAGACGATTTTTTTGAATGACGACTTGAATTACTGAAATTTAAACCAGCTACTTGAAGAGACAGGAGGAATATTAAGAAAGAGAGAGAGACGAGAAAATTTTTTATGATAGAGAAGACATATTCATTTGAAAATAATTAAAGCCTATCTGCCTCTATCTAAGATTAAGGGGGGAGGTGGCTCATGGTTCTGCTTTATCAGGAGGGCCGCATGATTTTCATGCATTGAAATTAATAAGTCAGGGTTCATGGTTCAAATAAACTGTAGTGCATTTTACTGCATTATTTTCCTAGTGATAGAATATAATGACGAGGGAGGGTGGGAGGTGAGAAGGACTAAAGGTTGTTAAAGTAACAACTGGAATATACGTTTTAATTCCTTCATGTTCGTGATTTGAATATTCTTTTAAGTCTGGTGCAACAAAGTTTACGTGTACAGTATCACGGTATGAGCAGCGCTCATGTTGAACCTTAAACTTCGTGTTATATATATTATTATGATTTCTCTTTGTTATCATTGAAACTTACTTCTAGTGTTAGTGCAGCTTGTCTTTGGGAATCAGGATGATTTGCGTTTCCAAGAGCAAATAACAAGCCATGTACGACACGAAGCTGACACCAGTACAAGAAAATTAGTAAACGTAGGACAAAATGAGGACGAGAAAAAAAATGTTATTTGCGATATAAAACTTAATTTGCATTTAAACTTTGATATTAATGTTAATAACTTTAACATAAATATTTATCTATTTTAATTTGAGGGTTGTACATAATAATGCAACATGCGCTTAAATTCTTACTCACACACCTGGACCAAACTCTCTGCGACTTCAGGCGATTGTTGAGCGAGTATTCTAAAAGTCGATAGAAAAAGTCAGCGAGTCCAGATTTCAGAATCTTTCAACGACTTGAAGTGCGGAAACAAACGAAATTTATACCTGATCACTTTACAAGCAGCTGCTTGTTGAACAAAGACAGATAATGGCGCTCCAAAGTCTGTCATTGTAGGATCTGATAGAATCAGACGAGAATGAAGTTCACAGACATGAGAAATAGGAAAAGTTTGACTCGTTGGATTTTCATGATAATTGTTTAGCGAATAGATTCGTAAATATATTAGGATATTAGGAGGGGGGGGGGGGGGGTAGAGACATGCAAAAACTCGCGTGGAATAATTTTGGGGCATATTCGAAAAGAGTGCCCAGCCTTCGTAATGCACTTTAATTTTAAGCATACATTCTAACACGAGATGCTGATTATTTTCAATTGTTATTTAATTTCGAAATTTACAGTTACGTTGTCCAAGACGAGAAAAGTAAAGTTTATTCAAATAAAAATTCACAATCTTTATAACATATAAACCTGTGCTATTAACTTTAGTTTCTCAAGATAGTCATGCAAAGATCCCCAGAAACGATGTTAACATGAATACTAAAATCAGCTTATATACTTAAAATATACGGTCGATATGTGGTTATGACAGTAAGACAGTTGTGTTTTCAGTTCACTGGTCGAGTATGTCGTCAATCTACTGTAAGTCCTGCAGAAGTGAACAATAACAACATACCATTAAGGATTTCCGGTCTATCGGCTTGGATATCTTCTTTAGATGGCTTTAACAATGAAACCAATCCCTTCAGTATTGCCAGCTGCACGTCATAACGAATAAGCTCTTTAATTAACTCAGAAGCTTCGTACTGCACTTCCAGGTGCAAAGATCTCAACAACATCAATACAGAATCAACAATAGTCGGGCTTGTCGTTTTAACAATTGGCTATTTAAGAGAGAACGTTAAGATTAAATAAAGTTGCATATAGTTGCGATGCACTGGCTACAGCCAAAACACGCAAGTTGCAACAAGACTGTTGACATCTTGCAACTGCTTGTTTCTGTTAGCCATATCAGGACTATGCATTCGCATGACTTGCGACAACTTGTTGGCGTCAAGTCTGTTGCAAGTTGCAACAAACGAGCAGCAATGTAGTTGATTGTCAAAACCTGTTAACCGCAGGCTTGCAACACGCTATTTATTAATCAACAGGTAGTAACACGTCTGCAAATGACAAGTTGCAAGTCGCAACAAACTTGTAGCAGTTATTGTCAAAACGTGTTACTCGCAGGCTTGTTGCAAGTTATTTGTTAATCAACAAGCTGTAACAAATCTGCAAATGACAAGTTCCAACAACAGTATCTCATTTTAACAGACTTGTTCTAACTTGATACAATTGACAAGTTTGTTGCAATTTGTTGCCGGTATAATTGACAACTTACAACAAGTCATTTTGGCTGTGTATATAGTAGAACGTCATATTATTACCTGCACAATTCGTAAAGTTTCCGCTGCCATTTGTTGGGCTTTTGGAGATGATGCTCGTAACAAAGCAATCAGTGCTTTATATACTTGGCCTTCAAATTTAGGATTGCCCTGACAAAAGATTTTTATAATAACATCAAATAAAGAATAGCTAGAATGACTTGTTCTTCCACTCTCCAGACCCAAATTATTACTCAATAAACATTGTTAATACCATTTTCCCTAAATAGTGACCGTAAATGATGCACAAGCAAAAATGTAAATGGTCTTTAGTGTATCTTTTCACGATATTTAGTAATTTTTTCTCCTTGCATGCAAACCTTAAAGTACTGCAAAGTGTATAAAAAGGTGATACAAACACCATTCACGTTTTACGTCATTTACATCTGAAATTGAAGAAGGAGCCGGATATTTGCAATATAGAGATGGTCAAGTGGATCAAGACACGCAAGCATAGTTTGACCTCACCCAGACCAAAGAGATCATGTTCCAGTTCGCTGACCGCAATTGAAGAAGTTCATAGTGCGGGGAATTACTTACACAAGGGATCAGGTCAATTAACCAAACTACGGACAGGACTGTGTGAAGAATCAAAGAGGTTGATGGTCAAATAAGAGGTAGAGAGAGATCGACCAGGAGAAAAAATTGAGCAAGCGATTGATGCAACCAAATAGGTTGTTGGCGTTCACTGATGCTGAAGGCAGGCAAACACCCAAAGAGGATCATTTCTATGAAATATGAGGAAGAGGATGTATTTATGTATCTATGAAATATGAGGAAGAGGATCATTTACATTTTTGCGTGGACACCATTTATATAGCACGTTTGCGATTGTTCAAACGAGAATATATGCTGTGGATACGGCATGGCGATATGCTATGTAATTCATGTAAGTCTATGTGTGTATCAAAATATATTCAAGCGTTTCTTTGTGAAGCATGCCACTTTCCCATACACGATCCGCCTTCACCATATATAGGCCAGGCAATATATAGACGGACGTGGGACGATCAAAAATTCCACCCGACAAAACTCGGACAAATTTTACACTTCCCGTTTGAATGCAAGTAAAATCAATGAAAGCACACACGTAATGGACGCTTCAGACTTGTAATGGTACGATGCGCGAACCAGTCCACTGCAAAACGCGTCTGAGTCGCCTGCAGAGACGTGTGGGCGCGCGATCACTCGCCCCAGGCGGTCAGGCTTGTTACCTCGCGCACTACTACTTCCGATGTCATTTTGATGCATGCAGGAATTTCCCAACCTTTTGTTTTCAGTGCTTATGTAATCTACTAACATTCGACAATTCTTGTATTAAAGTTTTAGCACAATCTTGGGTTTCTTCCGAGGTCGACTTAGCAAGACATTCGGCCAATGCTCGAATACCTACAAACATTTGAGGTATAAAGTTTGTCTTGAAACACTGAACAAATTTCAAGCATAAAAACTAAAAGTGAAGTGACCATTAATTACCAAAACTTTCGCAAATTAATTCTTTGTATCTTCGTCCGGAATTGGCAATGTGCATTAAAAGTTTAAGAGCTTCAACTTTATCTTCCTAAATACATTAAACAAAAAAACTGCAAAATAATAAATTCAAAAGTGAACTGCGCTAGTTTGGCAAAAACGTTTTAAAAATTAGAAAATGATGAAAATAATTGTCATTTTACTTCTTTTGCCTGTTTCAAGCCCAATATTTCCAAAACCGTTAGCACACCACCCACTTCCAAAAATTCCGTAAGAAATTTATGACTAAAAAATAATTTAGAAGAACCGTCATTCATGGTCGGTCAATGAAATGACGTGAAAGTTCCAGCGCAACATTTTTATTGACTTTAATGTCTTGAAGGAAACGTAATACGGGCAGCTGGTCTCGGGGGGTGGTTAAGGGTATTGTAGGTTCAGTATGACTGGTTGTTTGTGATAATATCATAAAAATATCCATTGGTTTTATGGTTAACATGCATTGAAATCACATTTTGTTGAGAACTTCAAGAATTTTGCTGCTCGTATTACTTCGCCTTAAAACGTATTTGAAGGTTTGTCACTCTGAAGTGTCAGTCTTATCCATGATATTTTTAATCATTTTGGGATGCTCATTATATTCAATAACTAAACGGCACATGCTTGTCTAAAACACTGTATTGTTTTCTAACAAACAAACAACTATATAAATTATGTTCCTATAATATGAGAATCGTGAAAGACTTTTAAACTAGCTGACTACATGTTTAAAATTGGGTTGATTTGTTTGAAGTGACTGGGAAAAAAATAAAATGAATGTCCAATTTTTATGCTGAAACGTTTGGCAAAATGTCTTACATTATGTTGATAATTAGTTGTTTCAGACTTTACACCAGTTCAACAGAGGTGCTAATTGGGAATGGCGAAGTTCAAAATATGATACATACCCACTTGACGCTCCTACAAAGATGGAAATGGACTTGAGCTGCAAACTGACATGAGTTCCTATCATATATCTTTATCTATAGTTAAGAATATGCTGCATAATGTAAAATTTGATTGGTATTCAATAGTTTTAATGACAACATTTGCATCAAAACAAGAAGTCCATATAGCCACAGAAAATTGTGTGAAATATTGTATGGTAGTACCCCTAAATTTTGTGGCCTGGTGCTGCAGCTGTTGAATATTAATGCCATTTTACAAAGAAAGCAACTGGGGAAAGATACGTCATTCTTAGCCACGCAGTTAATCTTGTCAAAAATAAGCTGGCTGATTGAGCAAATTCAGTTTCAATTTCTGGACCAGTTTTATTTTGATTGGTCATAATGAACTCTTCTAGTATCTGTGTTCTCACTTGCTTGTTGCCATGGTCCCACTTGTGAAGCAATTTGCGAACTGATGCTGTATCATTACCAGCAATGGGCATTTCTAAATATATGTATTCAGGCATTAAACATAGTAAGATGTATTGAGTAACTACTAAATGCAATAGCGGTAGTGTAGTTGTAGTAATTATGGCTTCATTTATATGTGCACTGACACCATCAATGAGGCCCTGTTAGGGGTTTTATGTATAAGGTATATTTACCCAACGTATTTTAGTTTAGTTATAAAGTATAAATAACGATAGACTTTTGGGTATAAAGTATAAATGATCACTGGCGTTATACTTTTAGGTATAACAAAAACTGACCACAAGACATTTTGTGTCAGCTATTCGAGGCATTTGGGAGCATTTATTTGTCAATAGTTACCAATACTGATCACTTCTAATATCTCAACAGCCTCAACCTGAATTTGCAGAGTTGAATTTCCACAGTGGTATTTGTGAATATAAAATATAAAATCTGCTAAAAGTAGGTGTTACTGCTACACACTTTTCAGATTATAGTTGCAATCAAACTGTCACATTCTCGCTTCTACACTGGAAACTTTGAGCAAAATGACTCTTTAAATTAACAGGTGTCACAGGTGATGTTCAAAGAATGAAAACAACCCAGTAAATGCTTTTGCAAGGGGTGAAATAGTGTACAACGCAACTAAAAGAAAACAAGAGTTGCTGGGGTACTTTTGAGTATAAATGCGTCTGCCATTTTAGGTATAAGGTATAAATAACCTCTTAATAATAGGTATAAGGTATATTCAAGACCCCCCTAACAGGGCCTCATCAATTGCAGCTGATTTCCATGAGGAGCATGTTCCAAAAATAACTTCAACAATAAATATTAGAAGCTATTTCCAAAAAACTAAATGTAAGTTTGACAGTATCCTGCAGTGGATGGCCTAGCTTATTTACATCATTTCAGTGGTGAGATTTGGCGCTAAAAGGTTATATATATTCAAAAAAAGTAAACCTTATATAATAAACATTGAGCAGGCAATGATTGCATGATAGGAGACATTAGTTACAGTTATGTAGTTTCTTATTAAATGGTGACTCTATTCTTGCAGGGGTAACAACCGACAATATTATGTATACTGATAACCTAGCCAGTGACCTCAACACTTCTACATATATGCAGTGATTTTGGAGATGGAGAAAAACAAGAGTATTGTGACTGAGAAATCAGAAAACCCTCAAAGCACAGGTGATATCAACTTTGAGCACTGTACACCCATACTCAAATGAAACAACCATAAGATATTGATCAATTTTCCCACAAATTACATATGGATGACCTAGAGAATAATCAGGGACCATACTAACAAACCAGACTGCACAGTGTGGCTGTTTTCGCCAAGATTTTGGGTGCAGAAAAGCTGTGAAATCTCAGGGCAGGGGTGCCAAAATGATCTAGGGGCGGCCTCCAGGGTGGCCAAAGGGCGGTAATTGCCCGAAATTATAAACAAATGGCGATTGTTGCAGCAAATCAGGGTGGTCAAGGCTATTCAAAATTATTACATAATGCACCTTAGGGCTGCCAAAAATTGTGACGAAATAAATCTCAGGTGCGCCAAAGCCATACTCTGCAGTCTGGCTAACAGATGGTCAATTAGTCAGACATGTTTAAATTTTGTATTTAGAAATTAGAATCACATAAAATTGGCTCACTGCCACATAAAGAAATATACCAGTGTTTCTATGGGCTCTTCTGAGTATTTGCAAGCTTCCAGTCCGGCACTGCATCTTTCCACATTGGAATATAACCAAATATTAAACTTATGTTCATATTCCTACAATCCTGCTGTTGAAGTAAAATTTCATAGAGTTTACATTTCTGACGTTTCACGTTTATTTCAAACGGCAATCACACAAAATTAACCATCATATCTACAGCACAACTAACATCACCGCACTCTGATATCACGGCCATCTTACGAATTCTAATAATCTATAAAATATTTTACCTTGGCTAGTCACCTACCTCAATAGGGCTCAACTTTTAAAATTCAAAACCCTTTTGAGATTAACTCAAAGCTTATGCAATTCTGCTTCTAGAAAACAAGAAATAGTACAGCTTTGACGCTAAGCGTGTTTGCTATCATTGTCAAGTACACCAAAAAAGTTTAACAGATAATATTTCGAAGTATTTCTTATTTCGCGTCCGCCATCTTGAAAACAAAGATTTATCACCATGACAACAAGAAAGATAGTTAAAAAGGCCTGATAGGGAAGATGGGGACGGATGGGGAATAAACAGTAGATGATGTCATAGTGGCCGTTCACACTTAGCACAATAGCAAAGAGTAGAGACTACAAAGAGGGACCACTTCAGTCAAAAAAGCGTAAGGTCACAGCGTACTACACAGAGGGCTCACTTCATCACTTTTCCTATGATTTTGACGTAACGGCCTTTCGCTCAAAATTCCTACCCCCTGGAAAATTCAAAATGGCGGCGATGTTTAGGAGTGGAAAGACGGCGGTATAGAAAGATCTTAACAAAGATAAAGCAAAGAGGCATTCACCCCCCTGACAACTACCAATCCGCGTTACGCTTTTTTCGTCGAGTGAGCCCTCTGTGTAGTACTCTGTGGTAAGGTGCTGTCGTGATGATTCGTCATGGGCGCCATGTTCCTAGCCAGTGCCCTAAATAGAAGCATTTCCCCCCGGTATTAGTACCCATTTTTTATATTTCAGGGGGAAAATGCTCCTGTTTAGGGCACTGGCTAGGAACATGGCGCCCATGACGAATATTGAATGCTTGTCTGAGTTGTCTCCCCCTGAAATATTAAAAATGGATACTAATACCGGGGGGAAATGCTTCTGTTTAGGGCACTGGCTAGGAACATGACGCCCATGACGAATCATCACGACAACACCTTACGCTTTTTTGACTGAAGTGGTCCCTCTTTGTAGTCTCTACTCTTTGACAATAGTGTCTGACTTAACAGATACTAACAAGGAGACTGTTCCTTTATTGCCTTCGGTTGACAACACAGAATCCTAAATCTGAGCCCTAAATCTGAACCGTCTGATGTGGATAAAGAGCAAAATAATGAAGTAAAAATACTTAAAAATAAGTATCATCCACAGCATTGGCTGTATTTGGTTTTGTTGATGAAATGAGCAACATAGTTTCCGCGGCTGATCTGTGTGCAGCGGTTCTGAATCTTTTTCCATGGGAAAGTCTCTTCGTTGGTGACTTTCTCATGGTCATGGCGCAGGTCTTTAAATGAACTTTAAATTACTAGACATACAGTATACACATAAATAACAAACCTTTTCTCTACTAGCTGTAGCTTGAACAGGATTTAGACTTTGTCGGTCGGCCCGTTCTCTCCCACAAAATGCAAGATGCATATGTAGTAGCTATCCTCGTACATTTAAAGTCATCTGCCCGACTACAAGAACGAATCCACAATTCCTACGTTCTTTGAATTTTTTCTCGGAAGGAAAAGGATGAAAATTTATAACTTTTCCATCCGTTATCAACCTTTCAGAATAGCGCGAGTCAGTTTTACATGTACCCCAATTAACCATAGTAGACTCGGACACGACAACAATAATCAAACACAATAATCCACGGTTACACAAAATTGTTAAACCTTTTTTGCTCGTTTGAATACGTTAAATAATAAACAAAGTAACAAATTTCAACAATTTCTGCAGTTTCTATCTTAAAAACGGGAAAAAAACAAACTTTGCTCGCTAGTTATGCCTTCGTGTAATAGTATCTATACATAAAGCGCGCAATGTTTAATTTGTCCGAGTAAGTGCTATTTTTAACACGTGGGGTGTGATATTACACCTTCGAATATGTGTGGACACACAAACTTCAATCCACCTATACGACCCTCATGCCGGAATCCGTGTACACCACGCCGAAGATCTTCGGCATGGAGTTTGAAAACCCTTGGCGTAGTGGCGTGATATTCTTTATTTTCACGTCATATAATGAAGCCAAAAAAGTATAGTAGCTTGGTGCCATTTGTCACCTTGGCGTTAGGTTTAACAACAACTGGCGCATCTTTGGCCTGAGGTTCACATAGATTCCACCTGACACATATTGCATTACGCATCTCATTACCATTATACCAGCCAGTCAATTGCAACTATTTCTGGCCAATAAGAACGCTGAAATGGCTGGTGGCAGCCAGCAAACTGCATAATGATAGGGCGCGTGTTTCACTGCTGAGTGGCTCTACCGCCTGTTCTCTATACTCTGGTTACATTGCCATGAAAGGTGCCTTGACATGAAAAATGTCACTGTTTCTCAAATTCAGCATGAATATTAGTTAATAACTGTAAAATTATGTGACTTAAACTAAAGACATTCAGCTGGGTTTAAAATTAACCTGACAGTCGAGTGGTTTTTGAGTTTTATCTATCTTAGACGCGACGAATTTTCTCCTTCTCTAGTTATGCCCAGGAACTTTTAAAAAAATATTTTTGGAGTCTTTGGGTACATTAATAATATAACGTGCTCGGATTTCTTGACAGGTTACGAAATAGCCGAGATATAAACCAGGGAATATAGGTGCAGTGCAATGAGAAAAATCCCCATAAAAAAGATCATGTTAAAGAAAATTTCCGAACACGTTTTATGACAGTGCAGCAAAGTTTGTTTGACGCTTTATTCTTTAAATTTTTGGTCACAATGTGTTTTTTCCGATTTTCCTTTCTCTTGCAATTTTACATTTTAATCCTAGTATAAAATTCAAGATCATTAAGTCATGTAGGATTAAGAGTTATTTTTGGAGTGATACATTCTCTAACTTATAGGTTAGTGTTCCTGTTCAGTAAGATTTAACATTTACATACTTTGTTGTTTTTAGTATTTTCTCTCATCGTCATGTTTGTCTAGCTTTGTAATTTTGTTAATGGGATCTGTCTTGTCGGGACTTCGAGTCTGTTTGCTTATCCCTTATCTTACTCGCGGTATTGTTGTTATTTAAACCTATATTGTTCTTGTTTTTTTAGCTGATTCTTCATCGTTGTAAACTTTTTGCGAGTTTGATTAAAGTTACAACTACTTTTGCCCATATTTCTTTTGTTTTTAAAAATTTCCGAAGATATTTTATTTCGAAAGATCGCAGACTAATTAGTAAAATCGATAAAAAAACAAAAAATGATAATTTCAAAAATTTTTTCATATAAATAAATGAGCTGAGCGAGTAATCTAATTGTTTTAGTCAGAATCTTTTCATTTCATTTTTTTGTTTCAAGGTTATTTCTTTACATCGTTTTGACTTTAGTTCGTTGACCGTAAACATATTACATCGGTCATTAAATAAGAATTTTTTAGTTCATACGGAACGCCATAGTTACGCTGAAAAGAACATTGATTTGAAGTCATAGTTACGAATGAGAAAGTTCTATTTTAAGCTGACTTTGATCTCATCCATCAAAGAGAGGTATCACAAGAAAAGAATAGGAACACCACATTTTAAAAATGTTGGTGTTGGAACTATAATGGCTAACAAAGCACGATTTAGATCATATTTTCCATCTTTCCTGCCAACATGATTACATTGGCTGGCTGTTAAACTTTTTGGCAGTTTTGCTAGTCAAGACAGCAAGGGGTTTTTATTTCAGTCTTAACATACAAGTTTAATTATTTTTCATTCTTCATTAGCAAAACACCTTGAACTTTCTCACGAGTTATTGATCTACTGTGTAAATGTTTGAGCAGCTGAATGACACGAGTCTGATTAGGAATAACCAAACCACGATATTTCAAAATAATCATTACTCAGGCAATCAGCATCACGGATTCAGAGTTAGGATTGTTGTCGGTGCGATAAAAATGGCTTAAAGCTAAGAGCGAATGCGGAAGGAGAATTTTAGTCAGTGTGAAAATTAATTTCTCTTGAAAATGAATGCTGCATCTTCTCGCCATTACTGTATGATAATAGCTACTACTCTTTTGAGTTTTCAAAATTATTTCATCGGTTCTATACGTTTACAGCTAGCATAAAGTATAAGCACTTAAAGGAATTCTTCACGATTTTTGCATGTTTGTCATTATTAATTACACTCTGCATGTTGTTTGAAAATTATAGGATGTTTACTTTTCATGCTTTTATCTTCTAAGTCCTGACAATATATTTGATTAATTTTGGTGCCAGGTCAGCCTGTATTGAGGCCAACTATTACCATTTCGTGTGTATCTATTGCTTCGGAAAGAGACTAAAAGACCATAATGTTGTTTGCAGCAATTATTGGTATTGCTTGCATTGGTATTTTAGAAATTAAAGGTTAGTTCATTTCATCCGTATAGTATAATGTTTTGTTGTCTTTTGCAGATACACGTACCGAAATTAATTAGAACTTTCCTGCGTTCTTTGTAAAAGATATATTCGGCCCTTAAATTGAATAAAAAGGGGTTTAAACTTGTAAATCACTCACGCAATGTGGATAGTCATTTGAATAGTTTTAAACACAATTTTTTTCATTGGCTAAGCTGAGATGTTATATGCTACTTTATAATTGTTAGTTTTCACAATTGAACTATAACTAGTACTGTATATACTAGTGGGTACAGACGTACTAGTGGGTACAGACGTACTAGTAGTAGGAATGGGTGCGCAGGTAGTCGTGGTGTGAGGCAGGGCAGTGAGACAAGAGCTATAATTCATAAACTTAATTTATATAATACCTCATTAAATTCTGGTCGTTAAATTGGCTGATTATGGTCACGTGATATTAAATAAAAAGTTCCATTTTCCAAGAGTGCAGTGGAAAACGTTCCATTACACTTCTAGGAGTGCGATAGTTTGTAGCAGCTGGGAAGCTGGGAAATTTGCCACCGCTGTGCAAAAATATTGTTGGCGGCTGAACACAAAATGTAATTAGCATATTATTTGCGAAATACAGATTGGTTTCAGAGGTGCTCGGAATTTAGTTTCTTTGACGAGCCAGTTATAATTTTGTTCACAATTTTTAATTGATTTCAGTAAAGGACTGATATAGCTGTCAGTTAATCATATTTTGAAGTGATGACATCGTCTGTTGAAGCAAATTTCCAAACTTTGACATGTGAGTGGGTCGCCAAGAATTAAGCACGATGTTGAATTTACGTTTGACTTAATACTGAAAAATTTAGCTTTTGCTCCAAAAAGATATTTGTTTCCTGTTACTTCCAATATGTTTATGTTCCTTTCAAAACCATTTTTTTTGTTTTATAAATTCCGCTCTTGGCCAATAGTTTGTTGTGAAACTCGCTACCGGAAAAGTACTTTAAATTACGGTTGTTGTTGAAATGGTCGTGAAAGAGATAAAACATCCACAATCACGTGGCCGTCAGTGCAATGATGTCTTTGATACTGTATAAATTGTTTTCGTACAAATGGTAAAGATATTTTTCAATTGACTAATGCGTTTAGCCCATCGATTTCAATGACATTTTTGCATTGTTGTTCGAGTACGAGCGTTGACTAGTTTAAGTCGAATTTTAAAAAATCAGCCTTTTGCTCCAACATGATTTTAGCTCGAACTTGGCCTTTATGTTTATATCTACTCACCTGATTTGTTAGCGTGCTCTAAAAATTACGCTAAAAGGTCGTTTAGTCCACTGAAAATGCTTGTGATCCATGTTTGTTATAAGATTTTTAAATATCACGCGTAAATCACGCAATTTCCACGCGTTCACGCAGGTTTATCTCGCGCATGCTCAGACAAATTTTCCAGCTGCTATAGTTTGTTCCATTGCACTCTCATGTTTTCAAATAAATCCCATCCGTCAAAAAGCTCTTCGTGCGGTCTTCGTAGTTTACTTTAAGCTGGTTTCGGTCTTGAGATGAATGCGAAATAATCTAAATACTAAAATATGACTTAATGTGTGTTGTTTTACATTAAATGTCGAATAAATTGTTCTCGAAAAACAATAGTCTGGTATTATATAAAACAAATAATGAATTTTTTATTCGTGCTATAGTAAGAATATTTTCTTTTGGTGAAAGTATTCTTACCATTGCACTCATAAACATTCATTATGAAAATAATGAATGTTTATGTTTAACAAACAAATGAAAATATTCTTACCATTGCACTCATAAACATTCATTATTAGTAGCTATGTTGGTACAAATTTACCTTACACTTCTGTACATTTTAAAATGCCTCCACCACAGCCGCTCCTTTCACATTCAAGTGCGCTGCATTAATAGAATTAATTTTACCTTATGAACAAAAGGTCATAGTGAAGTCTGTTATGGCAAGTATGGTTGTTTCAGTGATGGCGGAGATTTTAGTGGAATCTTTACTCAGCTTCCAGCGTCATCTGCCAGCGTTGCTCCTACATTTACCCTGTTTACACGGCGCACACAATCCACTCACCGTGAAGGAATGACATTGAATGATTTTAATTTGACCAAACTACAAACATCCACCTTTAATGAAAATTCTTTGACGAAACTTATTGTCCATGGATATACCGAACCTAAGTTCGGTGTTCATGATTGGATGTTACGTATGAAGAACGAGCTGTTGATTAAGAATGATTATAATGTCATTCTTCTTAGTTGGAATCATGGTAACGATTTTCCATACGTTCAGGCTGCAGCTAATACTAGAATTGTTGGTGCTATGGTAAGCTACGTCCACTCTCTGTAATTGAATATTTTTACAGTAAACAAAAAATTTCATAAATGTACAATTATAATCAACCATTTATTTTTATACGAGGGCCTGGTCGCTAGATGTCTCCTCATGAGGACATATTATGGGTTGATCACATAATATTGATATTAACTAATTGAAAGCTAAGTTTTCGTGCATTTGCAGTTATTAGAAACCAGCAGGAAAGTGAGTCGCAGAAGATTTGGAACGATGTCATGTTCTATTCGTATTAAATGACATATTTGTAGACAAAACTCTATTGTCTCTATTATCTATAATCATGCACCCGGCCAGAAACGCTATTTGTCGCAAGTTTGTGATCAAGTAGCAGAAAGCCTGTTGGTTTTATCAAGTTGCCATCAAGTTGCACGAAGTCAGCATCACGTAATACAAAATAAACAGAAGGGCCACTCGAGTCGCGGGAACTTTCAAGCTTGTGTTACAGTGCATGTCGTATTGCGCATGTTCATGATGTATTTTTGCAAGTTCTGGCCAGTCAATTGTATACTCTGGTATTCAACAGAAACGCTGAACTGGCTATTCTGCCATTATTCTATCAATTGCATAGAGGGACATGTCGCACTGCTAAGTGGCACAATACTGTTTATTCCTTATACTGTTTCAGCACGGTGCCTCCTTCCCGAATATCGAGCCGGGTTACGGCGTTGCATGAAGTCTAGATCTGTGAAAAGCAGACTTGATGCAACTTGATAGTTGTTGAAACAACTTGCATCAATAAAAAGTCGTGATAGTAAACTTGCATTAAGCTGGTTGACAATTGCAACTTGCATCAGAGCCGGAGCATGTGATGCGAATGGATGCTGGTATCGGTTTAATGACTGCAAGGTAACAAGCCTGCAGCAGACCTGCTGCTGGTTTGCCGGTTTTGGCTGTGTAAATTCCCACATTTCAAAGTTCTTTGAGCTAAGAGTGTTTTTAATATCATTTTATTCATCTCGCCAGGTTGAATCAACTCCAAGTGGATTTTATGTGGTTTATCTTTGTTTCAATTAATTTCACTCTATTTGAAAGAAAACTGAATGGTTTTTAGCGGGACTATAATTGAAATATTTGTTTTCTTGATAGTTATCAGAATTTCTGCTATTTATTGTAAATAGCACTGCAACAACATGTGACCAAATTCACGTAATTGGCTTTAGTCTTGGCTCTCATATTTCTGGTTACGCTGGTAAAAGGTGTTTGAAAAAAGGATGTGTTTTGCAAAGGATAACGGGTTTGTAAAAATGTCACTATAACGTATTGTAACGTGAAACGGAGCATTTCGGATTGGTTAACATGTGTACTTCATAATGCAACGGTGCACGCCAGAGAAGCTATAGACAAAGTCGAAGTAACTTTGATGTAACAAACCAAACAAACCGTGCATAATTTGCCGGGGCATACATAGCTCATTTAAGAAACCAAAATTTTTAAAACGTTGAAATCTGGATAAAGTCGTAGGGAGGGCATCTCACTGTAAAAGGAAACCAGTGCAATACTGCTGATGTGATTAATACATTGGTATTGCTGCTATTACATCGTTGTCTGGCATTTTTTACTTTAAAATAGAGGCCCTAGAAGTTGATCTCCTTGCGTCTGTTGGTTCCCCCTTCAAAAATCGGCGCCCTAGTTACGCCCGATGATTTGAGTAATTTTTCATTAATTATAGAACATGCAAGAGGTTCGTAGCTACTCAAAAGCTAACATACTTTTGGCAAGCGCCGTCTGATGGCGTTTTCGTGTTCTACGGACCTTTCCATGTTCAAAAGTAGATGAAGCACGCCAAAATTAATTATGATTCATTTGGCAGGGCCTCTTATATATTGGCTAAGGATCATTATATATTTCGGTTCCACTGTGTATCTCTTAGAAGAGGCTCACAAGCCTATCTCTTAAAAGAGACACTGTTATTTGGTTGAAACAGGTGTATGACTAGCAATTTTTGCTGCTATATTTATGTCCTTACATTCCCCCCTAATGTATGCGAACTGAGAGGTTGATGGAATCCAGGATATATCGCAGTACATAAAAAACCTCCATAGGCACATACCTACGTACGCTTTTTTCATGGAGGTCTAATAACTTTTTCTTTGACGTATAGGGTTGGATCCTGCTGGTCCTTTATTTGATGTTGCAAATCCATCTGTTCGATTAGACCGTGGAGATGCAAAATTTGTTGATGTTATTCATACTGATATAAGACTAACATCTCTCGGCATTGTTGGTAGTTTTGGTGTAGGCCGTCCTATTGGTGATGTTGATTTTTATCCAAATGGCGGCTATCACCAGCCCGGATGTCGTGATTTTACCATAGGTAATATGTTATTGTTAGGCACCCAAGTCCCTTTTAATCAAAATGCCCAAAAACCAAGTCCTCTCTACACGCGATCTAATTTTTTTAAAATCAACAACCCAACCAGCCTTGTCTGGCTTTTTATATATATATATATCTCCACACCTCTAAAGCCTCTAATTTGCATACTATTGTTCAAGTCACGGTTATTGCACTCAGAGTTCACGCTAATATTATACAATATTTATAGTTCACCGCAACATACTCCCCTCCTTGAGTCCAAACCGTCCCGGTTTGCCGCCCAACAACAGTCATAATTTTGAATATTAATCTCTTAATTACATGTTCAGTTGAAGCGAACAGGCGCTGTTCTTACTCTGGTACTTCGTCTCAGCGGTTGTGCCCCTGACTGACTTACGTCCCTGCGATTTGCTTCGGTTCTTTTTTCACTTCTTTCCTCCATTGGTGCTACCTAGATCGTTAGGTCCACGCGAAAATACATCTTGGAATTCTGCCAACAATTGAGCCAACTTCGTTTCATTTTCTTCACCAATAGACGCTTTACTACGACTATATAAATCACCAAGGTGTTCAGGAAGTTCTTAACTCGCCGGCAAATCATTTTTAACGTCTCCATCGACAGATTGATGTTCCAAATTCCTGACACACCCAATTGGTTCACACAAGGCTATCTCCGCCCCTTTCTTTAAGGATACATAACCATTAGTTAAATTCATGACTCTTACAGGTAAGTCCTCCGCTGATAAGTCAACTAATGTTATCGCAACCTGAAGTTTACGATGTGTATTGTCCACTGGTCCAATTGCAGCCCACGCGTTTCGTTCGGCACATTTATCCAACTTTCCGGGAATAATGGCCTCACTCATCGCTGGTATAGCAATTGTTCTTCGCACAACAATTCGAGATAAACCATTCACCGCCGGTTGTACTTGATTAGACAAACGAACTTCGTCATTTCCAATGTGCAGAACTTTTCTTGCCAAGTCTACCTGACAGTTATTAGCCATTAAATAATCCAGTCCGATTATTCCTTCTTCTACTATGTCAGCTAACCACACGTCAAGTTCCGTTAAACTGTTACCAACAGTTATCTTCAACTTACCGCGTCCTCGTACTGGCGCAGTTTCACCTGTAACTGTCCGTAATACTGTTTTCGTTGGCACTATTTTCCCCGACGTTAGCGTCTCTACCAAATCCGGACGTACAATCGTAATATTTGACCCAGTGTCCACCACAAATTTACACCGTCGTCCTTCTAAATCTGCATCCACAAGTAAAGTCTCTCCCACAGAAGCAGTCTTAATTATAAACTCAGGAGCATTTTCAATCTTCTCCGTAGCTACTCTTTGCTCCCCAAAAGCAGCTACATGGCGTTTCCCGACCTTTCCTTCGTGGGTATATTGCCTTCAGCTTTCTTCTTCTTAGCCGCCGAGAATTCTCCCCAAGAAAACTGGTTATCACCGTCATTACGCCCACGTGGAGGACTACGTTTCGGACAATCTCGTCGTAGATGTCCCTCGGCACCACATTCCCAGCATTCCGAATTACGAGGTTCTCGATAACGAGGTGCCCACTGATTTCTTCGACGGTTTCTCATCAGAACTTTTAATTTCCTCAGCCTCCATTCTCTTAGCAACTTCCAACGTACTGCCACCTGAGTTTTTCGCTGACGGATCCTCTCGTAACTCTGTTTCCCGTGAAACTCGGACTCTCTGCTCACGATTAGCCAGGTTAAAGGATTCTAATTCCAGTGCTAATTCTATCGCTCTTTGCAAATTTTCCGGTCTTTCCTGTCGGAGACGTAATCGCATGTCGTTGTCAGGTATCGAGTCAACAAACTGGTCCCGAGCTAAGGTGTTGATTATCGTTGGAGGTGCATCAGGGCAAGCCAACCTTGCGAGCCTTTCAATATTCTCGGCTAAGGCGGGTAATTCCTCGTCACGCTGCCGGACACGATTTTTAAATTTCACTTTAGATATTTCCGTACGATGTGATGTACCAAATCGACTTGCCAAAGCTGCAACTAGAGCTTCAAAGTCTTGTCTACGGTCCCTAGACAAATTCGCCAACACTTGTAATGCCGTTCCCTTCAAACTCGTCACCAGAAAAGCCGCTTTTTGTGTTTCTCCCCAGCCACAGAATAGAAATAAACAGAAAGGCCACTCGAGTCGGAACCTTTGAAGTTTGTGTCTCCACGCATGTCTCATTACGCATGTTCATTATGCAGGTTCTGGCCAGTCAATTGCCTTTTCTGGCCAATAGGAACGCTGAACTGGCCGTTCCGCCATTATTCTGGCCAGATAACTGCATAAAAATAGGGGGACATGTTGCACTGCTGAGTGGCCCTACTGTTTATACTGTGCCCCAGCCATTCATTTCCGCTTTAATACAAAATTGTGCATAATAGGCCTCCCATGACGTCTGCCTATCATACATGTTCGGCTTCCGAATTAGATTACCGTCTCTCATCGACGATGTTTTTCCCCCGGGGATACTTTGCGTAAACTGATGGCCTGGCCAAGCTTCATAACTTCTATGTACTGGCATGGGCGATGAAACTCTCGGTTCCGCGTGGACTGATCGACGTGGTTTCTCTGCAGAATAAGTCGCTAACGATTCTTTCAGACTTGCCGTTTCCATGCCCAAGCGTTCGATTTTAATTGAAAGTTCCTGGGTTTCAGTTTCGAGGCGCCGAATGTATTCTCGGTCCTTGCATCAAAAGATTTAATTTCTTTTACAGCAAAGTCAAACACGCGGGTCGTTAGCTCCACCTGAGCAGCCTGGAATTTATCCTCACATGTCCGGTCCCAAACTTTACTTCTGTTCTCAATTGCTTCGAAACCTTTTGCTAAAGCGGATATACTGTCGGTTAAATTCTGAACGGTTGCTATAATTTGTTCTTGCTTCCCCTCAATGCTTCCGATTCGTTCTTCATACTGACTTACGATTTCGTTAAACCTTTCAGTATGCTGTATTTGTAGGTTGTTTTGATTGCTAATCTCTCGTAGCTGACATTCGATAAGCTCGTCCAACACACTACCAGTCTGTCGTTGTTCACCCGTATACGGTGTTATTTCATCTTCAAAATCTCTTCTCGTCGCTCGCGTGTTCATCATGGGCTTTTTTTATCCTGGCGGGGTCGCCAAATGTTACGCACCCAAGTCTCTTTTAATCAAATGCCCAAAAACAAAGTCCTCTCTACACGCGATCTAATTTTTAAAATCAACAACCCAAGTTGGGTTGCCAGATTTCTTGAATAATTAAGCCAAACCATCATTAGTGCTGTCAAAAAAACAAAGAAAACAAAAGGCAAATACAATGAAAAACAAAGAGCATTGTTAAAAGTTTGGCTAATTTATTCATGCAATCTGGCAACCCTGAACCCAACCAGCCTTGTCTGGCTTTTTATATATATATATATATATCTCCACACCTCTAAAGCCTCTAATTTGCATACTATTGTTCAAGTCACGGTTATTGCACTCAGAGTTCACGCTAATATTATACAATATTTATAGTTCACCGCAACATAATGGATGGAATGTAAATCTTGTACAGTTGTACGCGATGTCTTATGATAGGATCTTCGTTATTGACAATTATTATTTAACTATTAGTCTGTTGAAATCTTCAACAACTTACAACAAGCCGCTATCAGGATGCATTCCCATGGCGTGCGAACGAACGAACGCAAGTCTGTTCCATAAAGACTTTTTGCAAGTTGATTGTTAAACTTGCTATTCACAAGCTTGCTGCAAGTTGTTTCAACAACTTGTAATAAGTCTGCAAATGACAAGTACCAACAAGCCTGATTTTACTGGACATAACTTGTTGAAGGTTACAACAAATGAAGCCGTCACAACTTGCAAATATCTGTGTAGAGATAGTTGCGATGTTAAAAGGCTAAATGATTTTTTTTTTTCTTAATCTACAATTATTTTTTTAGATCTAAATATCATTCAGACTATGAAAGATCTGGTAATTTGTAGTCATGCTAGAGCAGTTCTATTTTTTCTTGAGTCTATCAACAGCAAGTGTATGATGCGCAGTTATAGCTGCACTAGTAAATGGTTGTTTGATAATGGTCAGTGCTCATCTTGTAAAGATTACCATAATGAATGTCAAATTATGGGCTTTCATGCCAGGATACCACCATCAAACTTGCCACAGCAGCGCTATCTCGCCACACAAGCTCAAAGTCCCTTTTGTGGTAAGTGTTGTGCGAAAGAAGGCTAGCATGTCAACACCTAATGTGTATTTTTATTTGAGAATTAGATTGTATAGTACATAATTCAGATAGGCAGAAGGGTAAAATAGAATCTTGGAGTTGCCTATTTTTTGGCTCATAAAATGAGATTCTGATATTACATTCCATGCACTGGACACGATTTCATGAAAAGTACGACAAAAATGGGAAAGATATGAGCAACGAAGATGGGATTTTTTGCGCTAGGAAAATAGAATTTGTCATCTGAACAAAACCAACTATCCTAAATGAACAAAATCAATTATCCTAGATGAACAAAATCAACTATCCTACATGAACAAAATCATCAATCCTATATGAAAAAAATCAACAATCCTACATGACTGGTGCTGGAATCTTTTACAGGCTATCATTACAAAATGACGATTTACACCAGTGATTCATTTCGCGGTGGTCTGGAAAGCGCACTTCATGTCACACTTACTGGAAAAAATGGTTCCAAAAATCTGGATCTAGGAAAGTATGCAACTATTAAATCACATCATTAAGACCCTATTTTCTATCATAAAGCTTCAGGACTTTCGTGATTGGACACTACCCTTAGGAAAATTTCACATTTGATTTCACCAACCGATTCGAACGTTGTAACCCAATAAAATTACTGGTTATAACGTTTGATAATTTCAATACTTATTGGAATTGTCATGCCATGCATATAAAATGAGCCAAACTCTAACCCTGACCGTGATGATCCCAATGATTTATTGGATACAATAGTCTGATAATAATCTTACTGGGTTACAACGTTCGGGTGGGTAATTTCACACATGAAGTGTTCCAATTCCACATACGAAATTTTTAAATCTCATATGTGAAATTATCATTTTCACATGTGAAATGTTCCATTTCCACATATAAAATTTACTTGACGTGACTTTTTTGTATAAAGCCTATTTTCTACTTGTCGAATTAGTTCGCGGGCCGAACACAAAAGAAGTAGGAACGGATCGCACTTGCTCGTGCAGATATCTTCATAACCAATTTTAACCAGTCATGGTGCCGAATGCTCTTCACGTCGTGCGAACAAATTCGCCAAGTGAAAAATAGGCGAAGGTATACGTTTCAGAAATTTCTGAATACTCAAACTCTAGTTATTATTCATGACACCTCGCATACGGCAGATCAATCAATTATTTTACAGTTATTGAAATGAAATCCATATAAGACACATGTGTTTACTATCCATTCAAATGTAGGACAAATCCTCTCACCAGCGGATTTACAAGAGGGTAAATAATTTATCAATCTAAAATGATCATGCTTTGAGATTGGCCCTTGAAACAAAAGTTGGCCGCAACCCTCTATACAAGACGCCATCTTCACTATATTACACTGATGAGAGAGAAAACAACCTACCGGTAGTAAATTGTCATTAGTGATTAGCCAGTGTTGATAAAAAACAGACTGGGCCGCAAACTGTTCGTGAACCGTATAGTATACTGCAGAGTCATTTAAGCATCGTTTGTTTCGTACATGTTCAGGCGAAATCACAAACGAGGTGCATCACAAACATTTGTGGTGCTGACCGAAAGCAATCTGGGTGAATTGCAGCGGATTAAGATTGGATATAAAAAGCTTTTTGCACTGTGGCATTTGGATCGTATAGTTGTGCAACCGAGCTGGTCAGCTACGGAGTAAGTACTATTTATATTCATTCTACTATATTCCTGTATTCTCATTGGTTAAGAGCCTACAGATAGTTATGCGTATTTCGGTGCAGACAAAATAAATCTCGTATTTATCATGTCCATACGGTGCCCGCGTATTTTTTCAGCGGTATCTCGCATGAATTTCAAAAGTGCCGTTATTTTTTTTTTGTTGAAAAAACTATTTGTTTTATATTTGTATTCGCATCGCCGATTTTTCGTGGGCATTGAACAATGTTTTGCTGCCCACATTGTTCAAGGTTGTCAACAATACTGTTCAACATTGTTACACCTGATTGCAGGCTTGTTCAGTCTCAACAATACTGAACAATATTGTTGACAACCTTAAACAGTGTGGGAGCAAAACATTGTTCAATTCTGTTTTCATCAGCCCGGCGTTTTACTGTGTTGTTCATTTTTTACTGTGTACCTCATCCAATAATTCTTAATTATTATCTACTCTAGACTGATAAAATAAAGCCGGTAAAGGTCAAAGGATAGTGATTTCCTTGAATAAACAACCATAGATTTTTCCAGAACTGAACATTAAGTGTGTTCAATGAATATGCATAGTTTTAAAAGTATATGACAATTCATAAACTAGATTTATTGTTCCATAAATTGGCGTAGCAGTTCTCAGAGTTTTCTTAAATTTATTAGTATCAAAATTTTCAGCTAATCAGTATAAATCAGATGGCTGTTCCTGCATGATATCTGATTCAAAACCTTATATATTTGGTCAAACGCTAGTACGGCAAAAAGTAACGACATTCCATTGTTTGGGCATCAATGAAGCAAACATTTTAAAATGCACAGTAAAAGGGGCAAACCTTTTTGTCATAATTTTTCATGAAAAATCCTACTTTTTCTCTAAAACGTTCTCTTTTGCATAAGTAGAGAGCAGAATATAATATATGAGCAAATTATCCTGAAACTGGAGGAAATTTAAGCGCTTTTTTGCACATCAATCCAGCAATGGGAATCAACGCAGCCCTTAAACTTGAGTACAGATTTCTTAGAAAACTGTTGCTCGGTGTAATTAAAACACCGTCACTTGCACCTCTCCAATAATGATTAACACGTTTAAATAGTCCTGCTCTAGGACCTTAAGTTGCCTGAAATTACCCCAAATCGTCTTAAATTGCCTTAAAGTTTGGGTACAATTTTCTTAAATCGATGGTCAGTGCTATCATTGATCTCGTTCCCAGACCGTTCTGGTCTCAATTAGATGAGGTTTAATTATAAAATAGAAACTGTTTTGACTGATTCTAGCAAACTCGTTATTAGCACAGTGGTTTAGGCGTGAGATTTTTATCAAAGCAGGCGGGGGTTCGAATCCCAACTGTGGCTTGTTAGGGTCGTTAGGGTAAGGGATTGGATTATTTAAAATTCTAAAACGCAAAATCTTAGGCCGGCTGTGAACAAGATCAATAATGCGACTGACCAGGCATCAATGAGGCGACTGACTGTCTACGGTTTCGAAATTTGTACGGCAACCCCATGTCCTAGAATCAGGGCCGAAACTAAAGCGTTAATTGGGGGGTGTATATTCATATATTCACGTTCTGCCCGACGAATTTCTTTTGAAATCAGTTGTCATTACCGTTGATTTCAAAAGAAATTCGTCGGGCAGAACGCGTATATATGAATATGCACCCCCCCTCCCCCCAATTAACGCTTTAGTTTCGGCCCTGCCTAGAATCTAGGTTTTTATGCGAGCTTTATTTCAATTTTTAGATACACAGCTTGTCTTAACCGTTGGATGGTATTTTACATTGATGAAGAGGCCGATTTCTATAAAGGAACTCGTAATTGTCCTAGTTGAAGTCCTGTAAACAGAGATGAATAAATTCAAAGCCTTATTAAAGAAATATTACTACGTCATGCTGCTATAACTGTGTCGGATTGTGTCTTGTTGCTTATTTTACTGGTTTTTGTCAGTCAGGAAGTTCCTTTATAGCTTCTTGCGCATTACATGATGTCATGCGTGTGAGGTCTGCCTCTAGGCATATCTTCAGAGCTCTAATTCCCGTCGAAAGGAGATATGCGGAACATTTGAGGTGTATAATTTTGCCTCGGTGTCTCGTCCAATTTTGATAAAACTTCCAAACATCTACTCGACATCGAATAATTACCCATACTTATAGACTTTATATATGCAGATTCCATGGTAGTGATTACGTTTGCCAGGCCCTGTAGGATCCATGTAAGATTAAACGTGCACCAAGCGACGTAATTCCACTGTTCTTAAGGTCAGGTCTAAACAATAATTTCAGACTGCATGGTGTCCCTCACACATTATTATTGAACTTTAATATATATATTATTATTGAACTGCAGAAGTTCATAATAATTTATGAACTTCTGCAGCATGTTCACATAATATATTTAAAACCGGAGGCTGCAAAAACAACTTTAATTTCATCAAGTGAAATCTTAATGTAACACAAACAATTGTGACTAGCTAACAACCAACAAAAATATTCCCATGAAAAGATTCGTCAAAAAACCTATTTAAAAACTCCTGCTAAACCCAAAAAATAACGAAAGCCACAAATCGCAAAGTCAATTACAGTCAAACACTTCATGTTTGAATGCTGTTGGTCAACCATTGTGGCATGAAATATGGGTAGATAAACTTGCTCTCCAGGTCTCTCTTGTAATTCCTCTTCATAATTAGCGTATTGACTTCACCATGAAGATCATCATAATAATCTTTTACGAGCTTTTTGGCTTTATCGTCTTTCAAAGTATCACTGTAATCGAAGAGTTTGTCATATCGTATAGATCCCAGTGTCATTGCAATAGCAAGTTGGTACTACAAAATACATGATGAAACTTTAATGAATTGTCCATTTATATTCACCTAAGTTTAATTGCTGTTAACACACTAACATTTCAATTTCAGTTACAAGTGTTTGTCTCCCCGTGGGATGATTTTTAACGAGCGAGATCCTATGATATCCCCCAACTCTTGGTTTTATCCTAGCTGTTCCCATTAAACTAACCCTAACCGACCGACCAAACCATTATCCTAATAATAACTCTAAAAGTAGCTAATTCATTGATCTAAGAGTAATCCAAACAATAATCAACAGAAATTGATGACTAAATTTGCAAATGTTGCATTCAGTAAAGCTATTTATTGCGATCGTTCTTTTATTTTAAATTTATTTGACAAGCAGATAACATTTTGCCGTAATTTTCTGCTCGGTTAAAAATGATACACAGTATGACGTCATAATGTTGTAGAACACAAAAGTAGCTCACGAACCATCGAGTGAAATGGGGTACTGATGTTCTTGCCGTGCCGTGACGTCTATACTGTGTATCTACAAACTGAACAGCAAAATGTTTTTTTCTAAAATGGATGTGATTCGCTGGACACTTAAATGACGTCAGCCGTGCGTCTCTCCTCCAATGAATCACGGTTCTCGACCGATGAAATGCTGGAATGAACTCGGATTATTACATAAATGTAGTTCTATCAACGGGTGAATAACCTCTTGTGAGAGTTTACATGCACTGCCAGTCGAAAGCTCGCGCTAATTAAAACTAGAAAATACCTACAACCTTAATACTATGAATACACAAAGAATCCTAGTTTAGCTTCAAACGTATTTTTGAATACATTTATTGTGTCGTCATAATGGAATAATGAAGAACAAATTACCACACTTTTTAGATTAATTAGAAATGTATGATTTAAACTTACCGCAACAATGTTATATTGTGGCAAATTATCGATGCTGAAATCTTGTGTCTTTGGATCATAAAGTTTCGTCGGCATGTTGGGTGTAAACGCGCCATAGTAAGAGACTGGGTAATTGATAGCACTGTGCTGAATGGGAATGAACAGGATTCGTTTCACGACATCAACGAGCTGCTCATGAGAAGTAATCGCTATTGGGAAACCTTTAAACTGAAAGTAATAAAAGATATGTCAGAAGCTTTGTCTTCCATTGGTGATAGATTGGACAAAGATTTTCTGAAGAGCGAAGCATTTTCATTGTTGAAATACAAAAGAAACTGATTACTGAACGACGCTAATGAAATTCATTCTTTAGAAAAGCAGGTGTTGCATAACTCTGCGCTGGTCGAACCTAACTTGAGCTATAGTGAGCTCAACAAACGAAAATCATAAATCATACACTGTTAGGGAAAATTGATATCGTATTCTAGAAGTGCTGCCATGCATACTCATAATTAGAAACTAGATAAACGTGTACTATATCCAAATGCATGAATGCTTTAAAATCTATACGTATAAGCCAAAATATTCAAACTTGTGAATTGTGTCTTTATCCTCTAAAGGTAAAAAATCTATTTCATGATTATCAATTTTAATACATTGTGTAGCTATTACTTGAATCAGGTGAAAATTCTTGGGTGAATCTAGCAAATTTAAAATGATAGCTATACCTACCCTTCCACCATTAATCTTTCCTATCTTTTTTGCATGTAACTGAGCAGCAAAGCTTTGTAGCTCGATATCTGTTAAAATGGGAGCCGGACCAGATATGATTTGCCTCTCAAATATTTTATACTTAACTGACACTTCAATCTCAGGACTGACTTTGTCATAATACCTGGAAAATAACAAACTAACTAAATATGCATTTTATATTCAGCAACGTCATAAAGATTCTTAAATTCAGTCACTTACAGGTTTACGTACTCCTCGGCAAATTTTCCAACTTTTTCCCAAAGCAGTAATCCATCGTCTCTGTAGGGAAAGTACGGTAGTGTTTGACTGTCCATTACTCCTCGTTTCTGTGAAAAAAACCCACTTTAATGATGAACATCTCATATACGAGATATAGTCGACGGATCGAGAACATCAAACTTGAGGTTATGTCGGAAAAAACTGGTGGGTAAATCAGGCCTGTGGACGTCTACCTTTGGGAAATTTAATTTGGTCTACCTTCAGATTTTCTTCAAAGTTTGTGTCCTCCCAAGTCATATTTTTGTATCCTTTATTGAGAAGATTGATTGAGCCGGTGTTACCAATAGCGAAAAGAATGTGCAGGTATCTATTTTGATCGAACAGTGCAGGAACACCCACACTGTTTGTCACAGCAAGGTATCTACAGTGTGGGTGAAACAACTGATACAAAGGATGCAACTTGGAAAATGAGCGGCGCATGATGACGCAAATTGGTTGCATAAGAAGATGTGTTTTTAAAAGATGTTCTATAACTTCCACATAAACAATGTCTGCACGCTGAACTTCTTCTTTTGCCATTAACCATTTACTATCATCACATGGTGTAAAGACAGCAGCATCTGTGTAAATGGATAAAATCAATAATTTGTGCGTGAAATGTTTGTTTATACGTTTTCAGTAGAGGCTGAGACCCACAAAATAGTACTTCCAGGATATATCTCGGTCGGTAACTTACTTACAAGAGAATTCCATTGTTCTCGGAAAAACGCAAAAAACTTAAGACTGAGGCATTAATTGTTATTAAAATCTTCCCTATGCCGTAATTTCCCCAAGTGAGTATACATGTTGATCTTATTCAAAATTAAACCACATTTTGTTATCATTTCATGCAGATAAGGTTATACTATAATGTATAATTGAACACTGCCCTGCATCGTACCTTTATCCATGTCCATCTGAATTGCCACTGGTCTTAAAGTATTCTCGCTTTGCCCAGTAACACCAGGTACTGAGGCAAACAATGTGATCGGGCTTACTGTTTCCCTCAATGGTCTAGCGAGTGGATCGTCGGCTTCTATATCTTCAATATTGCTAATACCCTGAAGTAATGGATAATCCAGAACAAAAGCTTTTCCATCGTTGATCGTCTGGAATTAAAGCGCAATATTTCTTCGTTTTAAAAATCTCGTCCATGTAGGCTGTAAAAGCTTGTATGAATTATTTTTGGACAATTTTTACATTTATTTAGCATAAATAAAAAAATTGTAGTCAAAGTTAAAGAATAGTAAAAAGTTATTAAGAGGATATTACATAGCCATTCTCGGCAAGAATTTTGGCTCGCATCATTTATACTATATTCATGTGTACGCAAAGTTTTAAGATTGGGTTCGCATTCAATGATCTGTAAAAATACAATAACGTGCATCTACAGCATACAATTCATGGCAAAAGGTAATTATGCATAGGACATTTTACAGTGGAGCGCACACATGGATTTAGTGTTTGAGCGGCAAGAACAATTTCTTACGAGTGGGCGTAGCAAATGAGTGTGATATCATTCTTTCTATGGGAACATGAAAGCCGTATTTCCGCACCACTGTGAGACGTTCTATTTATTATGTGGATTTATCTACCGTCACGACGCAAAACACAATCAGGTGAGTCGCACCTCTTAGAAGATGTAATTTGATTGACTGACAAGAATTAGGGTGACCTTGGTGGTCTCCAATCAGAATGCTTGATTTCATGTGAAATTTTGAAAACATGGGTTAAGGATTAGAGTTAGGGAAGGGGTTAGAGTTGGGTAAGTACATGTATTTGGACTAGCCAATCGCGTACGACCTTCGAGGAGGTGTGACCTGCCTCCAACAAAAACCTCTAGCTATATTAGAATCTTTCAATGAATAAAATATATAAAATAACTTACATTAGCTTTAAAAGTAGCATATAGCTATCAAATTTAAAAACAACAATCCACACACTTTTAACTGGAACCCATTTGAAAGGATTGACAAACTCGGAAATTGTTAAGTCACATACGGAAAATACGCCACTCACGTCCCGGACATAGGGCGAATATTAATACGAGTGCTAAGAGCGGTCAGTTCCTAATAAAATACCCCTATCCATGCAATAAATGTGAATTATAACACTCGATATCTAGCCAAGATTGTCCCAACACAATAACACTCTCAGCATCATTTCATTACACTATATTTAACCTCACCTGATTTAAGCTTCTTCCTGAAACATCTCTCATAGCGCCGTCCCAGTCAAACGTTGGGTTAAGGTACTCGCTTATAATGGAATCTAAATCCCAAAGCAAAATTAAAATCATTATAAAGCAAAACCTGCATTAATAATGAAGATGTTTGGATACCGCGATCAAATGAACCGTAGTACACATCCTGATCATGTAGAAATATTCAATACCATTTATGGTTAACTTTCTAAGAGACATGGGGTTTAATCCTGCCAATCGTTGCTGCGCAAACACCAGGTCATTTTGCCATATGTTTGTTTTGGTGATGTTCAAGAAAGTGGGGTACTCCACCATCGGGTAACGGATGAAATCTCCCACAGGGAAAAAACCAAAGAGATTACCCTGAAGTTAAAATAAAGAAAACAATGAGAACTGCAATGTGCGTATATTACCTACAAAGATGTCATAAAACAACAGTTACTCAATGTTTTGCCGTTCAAAACTGGTCATACCCTCTGCCTTTCTCGATATTCTTCCAAGAATGCCGCATAGCCATCATAAGTCTCCAAATTTGGCACGTGTCCTGGTGCTAGGTACTCTAGTGGCATCCGTTGATTGCGTAAGGCGTTACCCAGCCACAAAAATGGCCAAGTTAATTTTAGTGGTGTTTTGACATTGTAGTCTTTGAAGCCTTGAACCAAACTATTCGCAACAACTAGAGCAGCTGGCTGATTTAGTAGAGGAGCAGCAATTGCTTCGAATAAATTATCTGTTTCATTTGGAAATTCTGGAGGGTTTTCCAATGGTGCAGTCAGTTTGTATTTGAATTGTCTGATCGCAATATCTTTAAGACTTAATTGGAAACATTCTTTCAATTTGTCACTCTGGTAATAAGTGTAGATTGTTCCAACTGGGCATTCATCTAAAGTTTATAAAAATATTTTATATATCATTCGATATAGAAGAAAAAGTTGGAATAAAAAATAGTGGATTAGTGCTCAGCAATGCTGAAGTGCAAAATGACGTACAACACTATACTAAACTTTATCTGGAAAGTGGATTTTTTTTATATACTAAGACTGTCTAAGCACGACATTTCGTAATTTCTCTTTAATCTTCATTGAGTGTTTGTGATTTAAAAACTTTACTTAGTTTTACAGTTCTCACCTTCCGTTTTTTCTCCAACTAAACCCAAAGCTGCATTTATAACATTCACATTCATCAGTTTTTTTAAGACTAAAATAAAACAATTGTTTTAATACCAAGATTTTAATAAATATTGCTCAATAAAATTGAAAACAACTAATAATCAGAGCCTTAGACAAAATTGAAATATTTTCCTTCATAGGGATACTCGTGCAGCTTGCACATTACTTCATGTTTATTACTTGTATTCGTACGTTTTAGAGGAGTTCATGATCCGATTTTAGCGAAGGTCATGAATAATGGGTGAGTACTTGTTACAGTCTATAGACATATTATTTGGAGACACCACATTGTAATTATAGTATATTCAACAACAACTGCGATATATACAACATTTCATCATTCTAGGCGTTTACATTTCAAGGGAAAATATCAGTTTCAAGATACCGCTGGCTTCGATACATTTTTTATATTTGTTTCTAACTTATTTAACTTCTGGGCTACTTTCTCCAGACATAAATAACACAAATAAGGTCCAGATATACAGTAAATATCAACAAAACTGTCAAATTTCTCAACATTCTTACAACAAAATCTCAATATCGTTACTTGATAGGTCAACCACACCCCTAGTATGCCTGAAGACACACACGTTAGATAAAAGCTTTGACTGATATCATAATTGATAATATCATATCAACTTTTGAACTAGGTATGTGGACTGGAACGAAGACGATTAAATGTTAGCATTTATATCAGATTCTTGTGGACATTTGAAACAAGTCTTATTCAAGTTATACAAAAGTAGGTTGTGTTTGAGAGCTATTTATTTACATGTTTATTTAAAATATTATGTACATTATTATCAAAGCGGAAAGCTTGTGAAAGTCTGTTGTTGGACTGATAGGATGAGAAGTTAACAAATGTGACTGGTAATTTGTGATTCGTGCAAAAACATTTATATCGAAGTTTAAGGAGGTGGTTTCATATAGCACTTAAACATTTGTGATCATGCAATATACTTGGTATATAAATGGTTTAGGCCTTTGTTTCATGCCTTGTGTGTTTATCGACCTTTCATCCCACAGTTCTCGAAGGAGTTTCGTCATTATTGCAACAGTCGAGAAATGTAAAATAGGCGTGGTGTTGATAGATCCCACAAACGCAATGAAGCTACGTTTTGGTTATATATGTTTCGCTGTATATTGTAGTTATTGTTCTATTTATGGTATATGGAAGGAAATAATATGATTTATCAAGTTTACTTTTTTTTTCAGTTTCTGATGATTCATCATCGGTCGTAGATAGACTACTGATTTCCTCTATGTCTCTTTTCTTCCATGGATGATATTCCGAGTCTTCTTCGACTTTTGAATCTTCTTTTAATACCGATTGGGTTTCTACGTAACTGCTTATTTTTTCGAAAAAGTTTGCCAAATCTAGATGTGGTGTGGACAGTATGTTTCTTCTTTCTTGGAAAACCTTAGGTTCGTCCAGTGTGCGAGCAAAATGGTCGAAATCAAATCTTGAAGGACGGAAATGTGTTGATCTGCAAAAAAATAAAAAAGAACAGCTTAATTAGTTTGGTAGGAAATAGGTGTGGCATTATGTAGCGATACAAAAACTATAATAAGTATATATTAAGAAGAAACCTGTTACACTAAGATTGTAAAAAATAAACGCAAATCATTATTTCATAACCATACATACAAATAACTACTTTTAAAACAAAACTTACATTGCACCATTCGAAAAGAACACAACTAGTAAAACCAACAGAAGCAAGGGTTTAGCCATTCAGGTGTAGCTTGCTGCAGATGCTTAATAACTCAAAGAACTGTGTCGACCAAGATCCTGTGAACTTCTGCGTAAGGTGTAGCTAAACCTCCAAGCATTATCACTCAAATCTAATTTGCAATCACCCCCTCATAATGCGCGCGCATAATGCACTCAGTGTTTGACGTATGTCCGGTGCTTGACTCTTTAACAATTGCATTAACAATATTTAACATGTTTACCTATCTTTTTTTCCTCTCATAGAATTAGAATTGTGTCGAGCTGATTTCGTGAAGAAGCCGAAGAATATAATGAGAATTTTGATGTAAAGCAATAAGTGAGGGGACATTCACGAGGGAAGAATGATGACCTATCTTATTGTTTCGAAAATTTTAAAAGAATCTCCTATTATGCGAGTAATGAATTTTTGACTTGATAACAGCAAGGCTTCCCTGAGACATTCGAAACTGTTATGAGGTTGAATTTTTCAAGCTTGGCGCACATGAGATGACTCTAATCCAATTATTGTACAGCATGGTCAACGGCCGGTTACCAAAGCAAGTACATACGGATATCCTTAACGTTCGCTTTGCTACCACGATAAGCCTTTTTTTCCTGACACTAAAATTAGAATAAAAGTTATTTTAAAACGCACGCAAGGAATCTATGACGCATAAAATTTATTATTAATTATTATTATTATTATTATTATTATTATTATTATTATTATTATTATTATTATTATTATTATTATTATTATTATTATTATTATTATTATTATTATTATTATTATTATTATTATTATTATTATTATTATTATTATTATTATTATTATTATTAAGACAATATTTCGTCAAGGTGCCCGACTCACAATAGTGATTTTCAGCGGGGCCATGAGTCAAATAAATGACAAGATAAAGACAAGTATATAGATAAAAATACGAAGGATATACAACTACTAAGAAACTTCACACATGGATTAAAATTCAGGATCAGACAGATAAGAGTTTTTTTAGTTTCAGCTTAAAAGTTCTAAGGTCTGTAGCATTGCGCACATCCGTAGGGAGCATATTCCAATTGGTAGCTCCACGATAGGTAAAAGTATGTTTACAATAGTTTCTGTTCACTTTTTGGAGGTATAAGTTCTGTTTATTACGTGTATTATAACTGTGCACATCAGAAATATATTTAATATTAAAATCAAAGTCCAACTCTCCATGCAAACACTTATACATCATAATGCAGCGATGAAGTTGTCTACGGACGACCAAGGGATGCCAATTCAAAGTCCGTAATGCTTCTGTAGCGGAAGATCTGGGCTGCCAATCCAAAATGACTTTAGCCAATTTGTTGTGCATTATTTTGAGTTGGTTCATTAGAACTAGATTATCTTTGTCTCCCCAGACAAAGTCAGCATAATCAAAAAGTGGAACCACGAGGCAATTTTTGCCAGAGTAATTCGAGCATGAACTGGTAATATATAGATGTTTAATTCTCTTAATCAGGCCAATACGTTGAGCAATTTTATTTGATAATGCTTCAATATGATCAGCCCAAGTTAATGATATATTGATTCAAAACAACACCAAGATAGCTATTCAAAAGATGTTACGCGATCCAAGGTATGGTCGTTAATACAAAGTTTAACTTCATTAAGTTTAGCCAGCTTTGCAGGACTACCAAAGATGATGAATTTGCATTTGGATGGATTGAGTGTCAATCGATTCCTTGCAAACCAGTTAGATAAATAGAAAAGGTCTAAATTCAGACTGCTTTGAAGTTCTAGAGCCGATTTGGCAGAATAAAATAGAACGGTATCGTCAGCGTAGACTAGTGTCAAATTGCGCTTTGCACAGGCCTTCGTAATGTCGTTAACGTATACAAGAAAAAGTAGAGGCCCCAATATACTGCCTTGAGGCACCCCGACATTCAATGGTTCCAGTGTTGATTGACGTTCATTCACCACTGTGACTTGATACGGTTCGAAAGATAGGACTTAAACGAATTCACAGACGTGTGTGATACGCCCATGGCCATACCTACAAGTTTACAAATGAGGATGTCGTGACTTACGGTGTCAAAGGTCTTTTTGATATCCAAGAAAGCTGCTCCCGTTAGGCATCCCTTATCCATGTTATCCAACACCATATCTGTGAGTTGAGCTAAAGATGTACCCGTGGACAGCTTAGGTCTAAAACCAAACTGTTTAGTGGTTAATAGGTTCTGTTCCGTGAGGAATTTATTAAGTTGACAATATACAGCTTTTTCCAATAGTTTACTGACGACAGGTAGAATGGTGATTGGACGATAATTATTCACATCACTGCGGTTTCCAGATCGAAACACAGCTTTAACCTTTCCAACACTCCAAACTGATGGAAATGTAGAGTGGTCAGAGAAAGAGTGAAAATATTCGTAAGACTTTTTGAAATAACATTGGCCGAGTTTTTAATAAGTCGGACACTGATGCCATCTAAGCCTGTAGATTTGTTGGTTTTCAACGTATTTGAGTTTTAATGAAACTTTCATAATTTTACGAAGGTTAAATCTTGCCTCCGTTTGCATAGTATCAAGAGGATAGGTATGATATTTCGAATAAGGGAAAGGCCAGAATTAAATTTACTTGTCAATTTAGCACCAACAGTCGAAAAATGTAAATTTAATGTCTGAGCTACAGTATGTCCTGAGACATAGTATAACTTTTCCCGTCGTCTAATAGGCTTGACACATTTGAATTGGGCTTACGTAATGTGATGTTATTAAAATGTTTCCAAAGACTTTTGGGTTGACTTTTGGATTCCTCAATTACATTGCAATACTAGTCCGATTTGCATTTTCTAATTTGGGTGTTAACACCGTCCTTTACTTCCTTATATTTTGTCCAGTCAACAGGATTCTTTGATTTCACAGCTTTACGGTATAAGCGATTTCGTTCATTCATGATATCTTTTAAAGCAAAGACATCCAAGGGACGTCGCTGCCTTTAACTCGGGACTGTTTCATGGGTGCATGTTTATCAGCAATATTCAGGAAAGCTTTGGTCCAAATATTAGCTGCTTCGTTTACATCATTTAAGGGTATAAAAGAATCCCAATTCTCATTGTGAAAGTCAGCCAAAAATCTTTCCTTAGAATAATGTTTATACGATCGGAGATAAATTGATTTTCCTGGCCCTTTCTGTACTCCTGATTTAAGGACACAATAAATAAGTAAGTGGTCACTAATATGTGCATACATTGCTCCACTTTCAGCAACTCTACAGGGTGTCCCAAAAACTATTGAAAATGATCTATTGTTAACATTTGAATGCTCTAGCACTTGTTAAAAAATTGAAATATCTTTGTAAAGTACGTTTGTTTTGCTCATGGGAATTTACATTTGTAAATTGCTTTCTCTAAATCAAATAACCCATGCATAAAATTTGACTGCATTTGTAATATGCACTCGTAGGTTTAGTTTTTTGTCTGGCATAAAATTGTTAACACTTAATAGTATTACTATTAACTATATGACGGTTATGTCCATACTTTATCCACTCGTGGGTTCAATTTAGTGCTAGGCATTGAAATTCTAACAATAGATAATTTTCAATAGTTTTTGGGGTTTTTTGGGACACCCTGTATACTATTTGTTGACGAACAAAAGATCAATTGTTGTAGCTGATTGTTTAGTTATTCGCGTAGGCGTTTCAATGAGTTGGTTTAATTGATGAGAGTTAGCAAACAAAGCAAGTTTACGCTTTAATGCATAGCCATGGGTTCTTTGCTGAGACAGATAGTCAACATTGAAATCACCCAACAAGCAAACTTCAGCATTTGAGTACATCTAAGAATGATTCCAAGGGCACATCAGGAGCTCTGTAAAAATTCCATAAAAATATCGTTTTACACTTAGGACGATTTATTTCAATTACACAAGATTCAATGCTTTTATCCAACAGATCAGGTCGTATACAATATGGAAGATTTTCCCGAACATACACCATACAACCCCCTCCTTTTCGGTTAATTCGATCTTGCCTAGTAAATGAATAACCCTCAATTGCCAATAGACGATTTGCATGTTAGACTAACTTTCAATCTAGGCAAGACGAACAAAATCTTTTACCACAGTTAAAAAGAGCATCCTAAAATTAGTAGAACTGCCAAGTTTGGTGGCGAAATGTTGTAAAACATGGAAAATATGGCCTCGCAAAGTTTGCAAATTTGTATACATTTGTATTACGCCAGGAAAAAGTTACCACTTTTGATACAATTTTAGCTGAAAAGTGGTAACTTTTTCCTCGCGTAATACAAATGCATACAAACTTGCAAACTTTGCGACGCCATATTTTCCATGCTTTACAACATTTCGCCACCAAACATGGCAATTCTACTAATTTTAGGATGCTCTTTTTAACTGTGGTAAAAGATTTTGTTTGTCTTGGCTAGACTGAAAGTTAGTCTAACATGCAAATTGTCCATTCACTGTCAGGAATGTCACTATTAAGCCAAGTCTCAGATACAGAAAAAACATCAAACGGTTTATCTTTCAACATAAGTCGAATAGAGTCCATCTTATATACTATACTTCTAACGTTTAATTGTGCTATTCGCAGACCACGCCTGGAAGGAAAGTCAAATTTATTGCGAACAACGGAGGGTATATTCATTTTAGGTCCCGAGTTAATACTAACATCACCAGGGAGAAGGATAAGAAGGATTTTACGTGTTGCCACCATGATTGCCTGTATGTAGGACGTGCATGGCCTTAATGAAAGACGTGCACGACTTTGGGAGGCCCTTATGAAGGACATGCACGACTTTGCCTAGAAAAATATATTGTTGTTTTGCTCAGAAGGATTACAAATTATCTTCGATGCTACATTATTTTAGTTTCATTCCATCATCACTTTTGAAAAGTGCAGTGCTTTATCTATGTGTCAGCATATATTAGTGCGCACACTACTGCAAAACTGTTGGACGTAACTCTAAAACGGAAAATTTTGAATTCCACTGCCTTCAATGAAGTATGATTCAGCATACATGCGAACTATCATGGCTGGTAGCAATGATTGTAGAAAAGTCTATCACTGCATGTGCATGGGGGTAGGAGGATGGCACAATATTAATGACATGCATGTAATTACAGATGAAATCTCAGCTACAGTAAGCTGCTGAAATAGAATGAGAGAACAACATCCAAAAAAAAACAAAAAATGATTCATGAAAACAAAATTGTGTGATTAATCATGAGTGGTGATGGATGGACGACGAATGATGAAGTACCAGTGACATTAACCATTTTGTATCATCAGACTGCAGGCAAGAGGCTCGGCAACGTATGGTTTAGGTTCGTTTCTTACTGGAGTGTATACACGCACTTATAAAAAACTCTGAGCGAGAAAGCAGCTAATTTATCAAACGAAAGTAAAAACCATGATTAACAATGTAAATACAGACATGTCATTACATTTACCAAATGATAATATAACAACAACTTTTATCAACCAAAATTATCGATTTTACAAGAGCGACTTGCCCATGGCTGCTAATAGCTAGAACTAATCGAGGCAGGATAATATACTGACGATTTATATACATATTGAAAACTTGGAAAGACGGATACAGTTTTGAGAAGGATTTCAGTGAGTTTAAATTAAGTAATATGTAAAGGTCATCCTGCGCTTAATCCAATTTCAGCATGCTAATATTATTGGCTACGTAATTTGTAAAACTATTTTTCGATATTGCTAATTGTTTCAATTATCCTAGGGGCTTGAATGTAGTCATCCTTTCTTTCTAAAACTTGAAATAATTACGTTAATGTCTAAGCTTCTTTTTGAACAATTTCTTAGATAAACCGGTCACACAAGGTGGTATCTCATTCCATGCTATCACTCCAAATCAAGAAAAGAAGTATTTTTTCATTTTTAGCCTAGAACGCTTTACATGGAAGTTTTCTGAAGTAAATGATCGTGTATTATACGAATTAATAATAGAAGTCTTGTCAAATAAACTTAACAAGTTTAATGGCGCGTTCCCTTAATCTATGTCATGCGTTAGACTTGCTATAGACTCGCGATCACAATAAAGAAAAGTTATCAGCATGAGCATTAAGAAATAAGGGAACTGCATGATCGCTTCTATCTGCATAAAATATCACACGAATCACTCTTTTTTGTAAAATTAGAATTTTGTCAAGATAAGTCTTGTATGCTTGACCTTATGCGGCGATGTCGTAATTTAAATATGGATAAATTAAATATTGATATATATCCAAAAGTGTTTTTCTATTGGAAAAGTGGCACAATTTTGCTGTAAGGCAAATATTTCTTCTAATTTTTGCTGCAATAACATCAATATAGTTCTTGATCCATGTTAGATTCTTACCAATCACAATACCAAGACATTTAATGTGATCTTTACATTCTAGATTCACATACTTATTTCGTTCATTGTCAAATATACAAATTTTAGGTTGATAGGCAAGTTTCTTTGATAAGGATGAAAAATTACATGATTTGTTTTTTATATTAAGAGTTATCTTGCTAGCTGTTAGCCAATCGTAGAGATTTTGTAACTCAATATTTACTGTCTTTTCAAGTACTTTTATATTCCTATCGACATATAGGATGTATATGTGACCCTTGAGGAATTCCGCTTATATTAATTTTACTAGATATATAATGACGAAGAGAACCAATTATTAACTAATGTGAAGCTTTTGTAGAAACGCTTTTTTATCTATAAGTATTCTGCAAGAAAATTATTTTTATCCATATTATCTTATATTATTATTTACTATTTCCAATATTGCTTGTTGAGTTGAACGTCCTTTACGGAAACCGTACTGGAAACAGTATAATAGATTTTGCTTCTCAATACAGGGTGTATAAAAAAAAGTTTACAGTTGGGAAAAAGTCGATAAATTAATTAGCAAATTAGCAAATTAAAAAGAAACCCTTTGGTAGAAATAAGTAGTTTGACGTCCTGCGGTTTATCTGACAGTAAAATTATGTGAAATAATAACCATCTCTAGGGTGAAAATTCTGTTATCGAGAAGCACTTTTCAAAGAGCTTGCGCGCAAAAATGACACATTTAAAACGTAATTTGGACACATATAAGTTAAAATATGGTACATACTGCTTGAGCTCAGGAGAGGTTTCAAAAAGATTCGTCAATGGCAATGCCAACGCGAACGCGCGGCGTCCAAATCTCGGATTATTTACTGTTTTTCGTTTTTAAATTTAAAGCGAAATTTAAACTTTTTGCACGCTCAGATTTTTGCATAAATCAGATCACGGGAATCCACTAATCCACAAGGGACTTTAAGGTTTTACTAGCGTCGTTTAAGCTGTATTAATGCTTTATTTCAACATTGTTTCTAACGAATTTTGCAGATATTAACGTTTATTTACAGGGTTTATTTACAAAAATTTACATTGTTGCTATTAGTTTTCAACATGACCACCATTTCCTGCCAGCATAGCTCAGATCTGGCAGTCATGCTATTAACAGCTCGTCGAACCATAGCTCTGTCCTGCCTAAGAATATCCATTTCGTTACGGATTCTCATCTCGAGGTCATCCAGATTAGTCGGTGGTGTAGTATAAACTTTAGACTTGATATAGCCCCAGGAGAAAAATCTAACGGAGTCGTTAAGTCTGGGGATCTCGGTGGCCACTCAACAGCATGGTTTAATGCAGTGGCGTAGCTAGCTTTCAAACTTATGTCATGCTATTGTGATGGTACACAGTCGACGCCACCATGGTTGGCGCCGATTCGAGAAAATTTTGAAATTTAGAGCATCTAGATCGTCGGAAATGGCCTTTTTGGGCTCTCATAAAATCAAAATTTACGCATAAACTTTAGATGATTCTGAGCACACACAGTAAATTTCTTAAGTTCTATTCGGCCAAATTGAAGAAAATTTACCACCACAACATTTTGTCTTTGACTGTTTCGCCCAATGTCAGGGCTCATCAGCATGTCTAGGAAACACGATAACTGTTCGACATATGCAATACCACGTACGATACACATGAACGGCGTCAGCGTGAATCCGACATGGACAGCCTTAAAAAATAAAAGCTGCCGAGCAGCCTGGTTAACGCGCCAGACACTCGCATTCACATCTCATCAAAAATATGTAACAGATCTTATTTTATTAAGACAATGAAAATAGAAAATTGAAATAGAGAATGTACAAATTTTAAAAAATAAAAAACCTTTACCAGCAGTCAATTGGATAAAATAAGGCAAGTTACAAATAAATGTTACTACAGGTATTCAGAGTATGTTTACGGGAACCACTGAGTATTTTGATAAAATACCATACAAGTTACAACGGAAATTCCGAAAATTGACAACATGATAAATTTTATTTCTACACTTCGACTATTCTTTAGTCATCATCAGGAACGAAATGATGGTTTTATTACATACTACAGAATCTATACATTCAGTGAAGAAACATGATATACTAGTTAAATATTAAAAGATCTTTGGAGGCTTTTGCCTTTTGATTCAAAGTAGGCTTGTGTCTGTTAATTCCTACTCATTCTAGATATAATAGCAATGACCAATGTCTAGATTTATCTATAATTTTAAAATAAAGATTTTTAAATTTGTTTTGCTATTTTTTAAAATTTGTACATTCTCTATTTCAATTTTCTATTTTCATTGTCTTAATGAAATAAGATCTGTTACATATTTTCACTGCAACCTGTTTCACTGCCTTATCATGAAAATATTTTAAAATTGGGCAACTATTTGGAACATTTCATGGACATGACATTTCTCAATTTTTCATGTCATCCCAGTTGGTTTCTAACCCTTAACCCCCCCCCCCCCAAATGGCAAAACAAAAGTTAAAAACCTCATTGATATAGCAGTCCATTCAAAATGCCACAATGGAAAAGGGATACATGTCTGGCGCGTTAACCAAGCTGCTCGGCAGCTATAATTTTAAAATTATAGATAAATCTAGACATTGGTCATTGCTATTATATCTAGAATCAATAGCAATTAACAGACACAAGCCTACTTTGAATCACAGGACAAAAGCCTCCAAAGATCTTTTAATATTTCACTAGTATATCTTGTTTCTTCACTAAATGTATATATTCTGTAGTATGTAATAAGATCGTCATTTCGTTCCTGATGTTGACTAAAGAATACTCGAAACGTAGAAATAAAATTTATCATGTTGTCAATTTTGGGAGCTTTCGTTGTATTGTGTTGTATCAGTCTGAGAGCATGTTTTGTTCCAGAAATTTACAAATTACTTATACAAGAAATTGAGCCTTCTGGGTTTGTGAATAAACTTTTCAAGGATACAGTGATGCAGCTCCTTTTTGTCCTCTTTCTCCTTCAAGATGTTTTTATGTATTGATATTCTGCATAAAGAGGAAAGGCGCTGATCCCCCGTTGAGTTACGCAGGTATGATTTAACTCTACCCAAGCACGAGAAACTTCTTTCGGCCGATGCCCTGCTGACAGCCATAACTTCATTCAGTTTGAGTAACTTTACAAATTCTGGGACACAGTCCTGCATATTAATAGAAAAGATATATCGCAAAAGCTCAGCAGGAGTTTCCTTTTGAAAATCTTTATCTTGATATACAAACTGCAGCTGGCTCTGAAGCTTGGGAATATCAAAAAGTGGGCCATATTTCTCCCTTAATTGTAAAATCTTCTCTTGGAGCACAGCATTTTCCCATTGATTAAAAAATTTTGGATTTACTAAATCCAGAAATGAAAAGCTTTCAGCATCACTAAATCTTTCATTACACATTGCAACAATACTATCAATGACCTCATAATACAATTGTTTATAATTAGTACGCCTTTCAGATCTTCTGGTCGAGGCACCAGCTTTTGTTTCTGCTGCAGAATAGCAATCATTAAAGGCAGCCTCATTTCTAAGGTCATTGCTTAAATACTCAACAAAATTTTTAATCTTCCTAATACCATAAGCAAAGTCTACAGAAGTATTTTGAAGAATTGAATATAAAATGTTGATTCCTCTAAATTTTTGTAGTAAAGTTCTAAAAGAAAAACAAAACAAAAAGGATTCAAGGTAGAAAAGAAGACCATCAGTTTTAGCAACTGTCTCATCTGTCCAGTGCTGATCTCTGTCAAGGCAGTAACTAAAATATCATAAGAGTTATAAATAGCAAATATAGCACGAGATTTATAATACCACCTGGTTTCACCTGCGATTAGGTAAATAAACTTTAGCCGGTTCGCAGGTTAAAGGACGCTCAAATGCGGAGAATTTGCTTCGCTTGAGCTGTTTTCGACGATGACATTGCGTGCGAAAGCATTTCATGTAAAAAAAAAATTTGGTTTGAAAAAATTTAGGTCATGCTCAGCATGACAAGCAAGACCTCTAGCTAGCCACTGGTTTAATGCGACAACTCGTTCTCCAAAGCGCCCCGTGAAAAACAACTGCAATCGCAGGCAATTTCTTAAAATGTTTTAATTCACTTGAGAAAAGGCGAAAAACGTCAATGTGGCACCCAAAGCGTACCTAACGTCGAAATAAGTAATCAAGGACGAGTGATCATATCAAAGTTATGATTCGTCGTGCTTAGTCACAACACAATCAGTCCATAGCTGAACACTGTAAACAGTGAAATGGGGATGTTCAAAAGATCAAGAATGCAACAGTTTTCATAAACACTGAAAATTATTCTCGAGTTAACGCAATATCCCTTGTGCATTCCCGTGTTCCAATTTATGCAAAAATCTGAGCGTGCAAAAAGTTAAATGAGCAAACTTCATAATTAATGAGCGCTTTAAATTTAAAAACGAAAAACAGTAAATAATCCGAGATTAGGACGGCGAGCGTTCACGTTGGCATAGACAAAACTTTTTGAAACTTTCTGGGCTCAAACAGTATGTGTCATATTTTAACCTTATGTATTCAACTTGTGTTTTAAATAAATGTTTCACTTTTTCGCGCACGCTCTTTGAAAAGGGCTTCTCGGTAACAGAATTTTCACTCTAAAAATGGTTACAATTTCAAATGATTTTACTCTCAGATAAACCACAGGACATCAAACTACTTATTTCCACCAAAGGTTTTCGTAAACTAGCGCGCGCGCTGATAAATTTATTGACGTTTTCCCAACTGTAAACCTTTTTTTGATACACCCTGTATAGCATATTAACGTTAAGCATATAAGATACATATTAACGATAACTGACAATAACTTATTATACGAGTTTGACATGAAGCCAATGTGTGTGTTTTCTAACACCTAGGCTGGTTATAATATGGATATATTTGCTAGACTATTTACATGAGGCAGCCCCCTTGATGACGCATAATGCACTGTGTTTGACGTATGTCCGCAGTTCTTGACTCGCTGTATGCACGTAAAGATGCTTCAACATGCCATGTATCAATATGAACGGTACTTGATTCAGGATTCGTTATAGACACACTCGAACACGTTACGGACTACGGAGAAATCTGCTAAACAGTTATTTTTCTATACAATAGTTAACGAGTAAATATAAGCATAATAGTTCACAATAATAACGAATAGATTTAATTATAAATAACATGTAGCCTAGCTATATTCTTTCCTCCCTGCATAGAAAATGAATTTGGTGAAACAGACTTGGCGAAAGCCGAAAAATTCAATGTGAAAATGTCGGATTGTGACAAACCTTCCTCACAATAAAAATCATTTTGATGAGCACGCAACATCTAATTGTATGGTATTTATGACACACTAGATTCGAAACTGTTATGAGGTTGAATTTTTCAAGCTTGGCGCATGAGACGACTCTAATCCAATTATTGTACAGCATGGTCAAGGGTCGGTTACCAAAGCAAGTACATACGGATACCCTTAACGTTCGCTTTGCTACCACAATAAGCCTTTTTTTTCCTGACACTAAAATTAGAATAAAAGTTATTTTAAAACGCACGCAAGGAATCTATGACGCATAAAATTTTTAATGAAGGACATGCACGACTTTGCCTAGAAAAATATATTGTTGTTTTGCTCAGAAGGATTATAAATTATCTTCGATGCTACATTATTTTAGTCTCATTCGATCACCACTTTGGTGCAGTGCTTTATCTATGTGTCAGCATATATTGCGCACACTACCGTAAAAGCAGTTGGAGGTAACTCTAAAACGGAAAATTTTGAATTCCACTGCCTTCAATGAAGTATGATTCAGCATACATGCGAACTATCATGGCTGGTAGCAAAGTTTGTAGAAAAGTCTACCACTGTGCATGGGGGGAGGAGGATGGCACAATATTAATGACATGCATGTAATTACAGATGAAATCTTTTCAAAGTCATTATGTACAATCATTTCAAATGTCGACTCTCTCTCTGTGTTCCCACCCCCTCCCTCCCGAGAACAGCTTTATACAAATAAATTGTGAGAGATTATATTAGAGGTTAGACTGGCTATGACTAAAATGCGGTCGAAAAGTTATCTGATCTGATGTGAGACTGATCTGATGTGAGATGTCGACTGTCTCTTTGTTCTCATCCCCTCCCTCCTGAGAACAGCTTTATACAAATAAATTGCGAAAGACTAGGCTGGTAGAGTGACCGAAATGCAGTCGAAAATTTGATGAATAAACCGTTTTGTAAAATCAGATTGTTGGTAAATAGAAGAAACATTTGGTTTGATGGTTCTCTACTTAAGCGGTCAGAGCATCGATATCTCATATACACTAGATAGCGCATCTATATATGAAAAAGTGAAGCTAAAAATCTCAGCGGTATCCCCTCATAACAATAGGCGGCGGCCATATTGGTCGTTCCGACTCATCAAAAAATGCTACACAAAACACTATACTTTTCTGCATTTGTGTGTTGAGTACTTTCTAGCTGCATAAGAGGATTTATTGTCAACTTTGTCCATGTCCGCAATACAAAATACACAAATTATCATGCTCCGTGTCAGCTCCGTGGGAACGACCAGCGCCTGCGATCCGGCTTCAATTTTCGTCTGCCCACAGTGTGGGATATGCACCATCTAGTGTATATGAGATATCTATGGGTCAGAGCAATGCACAACTTTACCAATCGCATGCATAGACGTAGATTCGATTCCTGTCGCTATATAAACACAAACATATGAAATGAGAAAGCAGCCTAATGCGAAAATGCAATAAAATTCTAGTCCAAAATGCGACGATAGACATTTCGATTATGATTATTACAGTATCGTATGACAGAAAGCCAATGTTGTGTGCTTTTACCGAGGTTAATTACATCCTAATCCCACTGAAAGGGAGAGTTTTTGGATTGAGATTTGAGAAAACTTTGTACTTATATCATACGGGACTTAATGTAAGAGAAGAGAATTAGAATAATTACTCCGCCTGTCGCAAGTAGGCGCAGCTCTCATGGGTGATACCGCTGGCACAAGCCGCGTGAGCCGACGTAAACACGGCGTTTAAACTCAATTTCTAGCGGAATATGTAAAAAAAACACGCATTTTAACATGTATGCTAGCACATCTAAACCGCAAGAAGGTTATACGTGCAAAGATTCTCATGCAAAATGTTTTAAAACGACAAATTCCACCGCGAAACTTTACCGAGGAGCGATGTATCACGGTGAAGTTTTGAGAGCGTGTTTCCGTCATTTTCTGTTGTGTTCCTACTTTTAAGGAAATTTAGAAATTTCTACACAAGAATCAAACGCAAATTCTACTGAAATATCTATATACAAAACACAATTTTTAACATGTAATAGTTAACAAAAAGGGACAGGAAGGTTCTTTATCAAAACATTGCTCCAGAAATGTTTTAAAACGGCTATGGGAGAAATTTTTCATTATCTGTAAACCGGACATGGCTACACTTAACCGACGAAATGAACTTGTCTCTACATGCAGACATGCTAGTAAATTCCTACTAAAGAACTTTAGGTCTTAATTACGAATATCCCACTTGAGGTGTAAATTGATATGTAAAGATAATAATCGTTTAACCGTTTGTACATAATTTAAAAGTTCGTTACTCTATAGATCATATAACATAGGCTATTTGTCTGAAGAGTGCTATACTAAGTGTAGTACGAAACTAAATAGTAATGAATATGCCTTACACAACTTGCTAAGTCTTTGTGTCTTGTATATATATATATATATATAAATATATATATATATATATATATATATATATATATATATATATATATATATATATATATATATATATATATATATATATATATATATATATATATATATATTTATCACATACTTGTGCCTTTATCTGGGCGATAACACGGTGACATAAAAACGATATGTCCCGTGATATCGTTTTTTGTCCCGCGATATCGTTTTTTGTCCCGCTCAAAACAAACATGGCGTCCGACTGAAGGAACGATAGAGAGATAACCACTGAGCTATACTATATATCTGGAGACTACACTCCTTAATATTTTTGGTCAAAAAAGTGTAATCGAAAACATGGCGGATTGTGACGTAAAACGCGTCACTGGTTCCTTTTTTTTTCGGATGATCGCTGACCAATAGGGGCTCAATGGACAGTGGGCTCGATTTCCACCCCCATTTCCATTAACTGGAAGTTTTGAAATGAAAGAGCTAATTTATAACATTTTTTGCTTATTAAAAGTTACGAAGCGACAGAGCGACTGTTTCTATTTTGCCGAAATTTAAATAGTTTTTACCGACCCTCACTCACTCACTGATAACTCAACATCGTTTTAAAACCTTTTTATTATATTTTTTCTATGATGACAAAAGTAATTTTGAAGAAGATACACAAAATGAAGGAAAAAAGTAAGAAATTGTCTTTAAAAAATGCTCATTGTTCTTGTTTTATCATTAAACAATATGCTCGTACTTATACTTTTTCTATTGCTCAAATGAAAAACTTTAACGGAAAATTTTGTGGTTTTTTAGTGACAGATAGCAAACGAGAGAAAAAAAGATGAGATTTTTTTACCTTTACAAATGTCAACATACATACCTGTCAAATAAATTTTAAAAATGTCAATATATTATCACAGTCTGTTATCCTTTAGCTGACAAACAGGACGAAATGAATGAAGGTGTTTCATCTACAGTATATTTCATGATCTGAGTTTTATAAAATCTTATTTTCCAAGTATTTTTTTGTAATTTGTAGATGAAGAAAACTATGAAGGGGGAAATGGTAAAAATTATACGTTTTCTTTTCTATTGACTATTATTGTAATGCACATGTTAAATATTCTTGAATTTCCTGATTTTCTATTATTATGGGTGGTTATTGTTCCCTTCATTGCAGGTAGTTATCTGTAGTCTGTTTATTACTTGCATACATGTATCTTATTTTCCAAGTATTATTTTGTAATTTGTAGCCTAGATGATGAAAACTATGAAGGAGGAAATTATAAAAATTATACACTTTCTTTTCTAATGCACTTACCAAATGGTAGTTAGGGTTAGGTTTCCAACAAATTTTTGAATTTGAGGATTGGTTAATTTTTATACTATTGTATATTTTTTAATTAGAAATTGATCTTTTTGTTCATTGCTTATAGTTATCTCAGTTTTCATTTGTCGATGAAGAAAACTATGAAGGAGGAAATAGTAAAAATTATACACTTGCTTTTCTATTGACTATTATTGTAATGCACATACCTAATGGTAATAAGGGTTAGGTTACCACACATTCTTGAATTTCTTGATTTGCTAATCTTTATATTATTGTAATTTTTTAATTAAAAATTGATATTTTTTTTTATTCCCATACAAGAAGCTGACCAGCCATCAGGGAAGGTTAAAGGTATGGTAATGGTAATTGTAAGTTGAATTGAGTTACAGTGTATTAACAGGGGTGTAGCCAGGGCCCTGACTTTGGGAGGGGGGGAGCTCATTTAAGGGGTGTTGGGCAACATCACCACTGGGGAAATTTAAAATTCTATATAGGGTTTCTGGAAAATCAGGGACTGAAAAAATTTATTGAAATTAGGCAATGATCCAGGGGGAACAGGGGGGGAGGAAAGCTTTGGACTGTTTTTCAGGTCAGCGATCATCCGAAAAAAATAGGAACCAGTGACGCGTTTTACGTCACAATCCGCCATGTTTTCGATTACACTTTTTGGCCGGGAATGCGGTCTCCAGATATATAGTATAGCTCAGTGGAGATAACAATAAAAATATAGAATAATACAAGGGAAATAACACAAAGAAGTTTGCAGCTATTAAACGATAAGTTATTTTTGGTTTGTTTTTGTAATTTCTACCTGTTTAGCGTATCTTAAACAATCATTTTGAATTCATTTTGAAATGTAGTCGAAGTGTAAATAATTTGAAAATATAATCTGGTTTTTGCTCTAGATAAAGGCACAAGTATGTGATAAATAGGTTATCATATTCGAGACTCGGTAATATCAGTTTTATCGCTCTCGTTACGATATCATATTTTGTCCCTCGTTCGCTGCGCTCACTCGTGACAAAATATGATATCGTCTCTCGAGCGATAAAACTGATATCACCTCGCCTCTCATATGATAACCTATACATATATATATATATATATATACACACACACACACACACACACACACACACACATATACACAGGTCTCTCCTGCACCTTGCCTCGAGTACACACAGTGGCGAAGCAAACTTGACAATCAGGGGGGGCATATATTGATGCATTGATATCGTGTTCACAGACCATCAAAGCAATCGAGCTTACCTCAACTCCATTCATAAATTATCAACACAACTACAGCGCTGAAAGGAAAACCAGCTAGTCTTTTCTACATCAAAGTCTTAAAAATTTCTCTCTAATCAGTCCAGAACCCAGCAGGAATTTGAATAAAATATCACACGATCATTGATTTAGTGCTGGATATTATAATGACGTCTTTTTAAACACTTTGCATGAAGCAACGTGCAGCTGGCATACTTAAATAACCACCTGCTCCGAACAGAGTCATAATAATCGAAATTAAAATTATACACATTTCACTTAACTTGAGAATATGATATTGCGTTTTAACGCTCTTCTAGTGAGAACAAGATACAGGCTGAAAAATAATTAATAAAACAGGACGTTGTGAAGAAACATGAGCAGCTATCAAAGACCTCAAAGATCTGAAGGACAACCAAGTCTAATCGGCATGATTCGTGCTCGAAAGTTAGCAATTAAGATCAAAAGACGAGCTCAGTTCCTCGTAGCCGACAAACGACGACGCGAGAACTCTGGAAAGGCGATCTTAATTCATCATGATATACCACAGACCAGTTCAAACAAGTTCCTCAGTTTAAACGATGAAAGAATATCAAACGACGGCAGACAATTAATCAGCTCGCGACAATATCTTACACACTCTAGTCGTGACATTGAAAACAAGAAGCGTTCAGTTCGTGAATACAACACAACACCAGATCATATTTTCCCAGTACTGGCTATTGAATCAAAGATCGGCGAGATCCTCGAATATCGACTGAAAGACATGACGTATAGTCCAACGCAAAGTAAAGAGATCAGTAAACGTTTGGCCGAAGAGATCAAAAAAGAAATACAGACCAGTTACGAACTGAAAAGATACAAGTTGATTTGTGTTGTAAATATAGGGGAGATAAGACACTCGCCTCAAGGAAGTGTTCGCTTTGGAAGTCGTTGTCTATGGAACACAATGTTTGATAATTTTGCATCGTCAGCCTATCAAAACAGTCAAGTGTTTGCTGTGGCAACCCTATATGCTGTTTACTTTGACTAAGCACATTGTTTTTTTTATTTTAACGCCCTTGGCAACAGAACAAACATTATATGTTATCATTACGGAAATTATTCTGATATATACAGAAATAAATTGCTGGTCAGTGTGACCAGATACAATGGAAGGAAAAAATGTGTGTTAACTCATTTGTATATATTCCTCGAAAGAAAATTATAACAATGAGTAGTCTGAACTATAATAATTTACTATGTTGGAACAGCGTTCATACTCTCCTCCTTCTCCCCCAGCCTTGTTCAGTGTTGCTGCTTATCAATTATCACAACAACTTCGTGTGATCTAAGTGTCCGCACAATCGTTATAAACACAGTCGTCTAAACTTTGTAGATGAAGTTAAGTTGACAATGCATCTAGACTTCTATCCCAACCGAAAAGAGTATTTGGAAGACAACCTAAGCCCGCTTTCCATGGTATAATTAAGATAGGCCTCCCCCTCCCTTCCCCGGCCCTTTCACAAGTCTGGCGAACCACGAACCAAACCTAAACATTATTGGCCTTCTTCAGTGAAGATTGCTAAACAAACTAAATACTCCAGCTGTAACAAAGTTATTTTCAACCCTTTTAGCGCACCATAAATTTCGTGATTCTGAGCGAGATCGAAACCCTCGTCTTCGCAGTGAATAAATTACAACATTTGTGGACTATTAAAAAATTAATTTGATGGATACTGTACAATATGAATACTCTCAAATATTTGATACTGGTTCATCTGGAGCCCACGTGTGACGAAAGTGCAAACCATCCATTCTCAGAATTCTGAAAAAAATACGTATTTTATCGCTTTCACAGAAAGTAAGTTGAACTTTTTCTTCAAAGTTAAAGTTTGCAATGCAAATGAGTGTTTTGGATATCCATTGCCTAGCGAATTGTCGTTAAAAATTGCTCCGCGAACATCAGATTAAAATAGCCCTTGTTAAAATACATATGTATCGTAAATATTTAATAAGGTGAATACCGAGAATCAGTGCGATTTATAGCCTCGAGTTATCGTACATTTTGGTACAAGTAGTCAATATACAGCCAATTCAATAAAGGTTGACGTCGACAATAGTCAAATGTGCAATATGCAGTGACAAAAAATAATGGGACTAATCACAGTTTCACATGCAAATGTAAAAATATATCATACTAAATATACTCTATTTGTAATCCTGTAAGACCACCAATGTGCTGATTTTATTTGAAACTGCATTTTCTCGACTTATTGTTTGGTCGCTCATATTGCACCTTTCACTATTGTCGATGTCAAACTTAACTGAATTAGCTGTACATAGGACGGTGAAATATTCACAAAATATTATGTTCGCGAGAATCTGTTACCCTTTTATTTTTCGCATACATGCTTTTGATTCCTAAGAATTAAAACGACTTGTGCTTAGAACATTTCCCTCGTCAAGCCTAATCGAGCGAGGCCCTTGTAACCGCATCTTAACAGACAATATGTCTCACTTACTTGTCCTACAGCTTGCTTGGTGGTGCTTGTCCCAGGCGCACTTCTTTGCATGCTAAACAGAAAAATACCTGTAAAAACCATGTACTTAAAAACTGCACCAATGTGAACCCACCCAATGTTTTTCCTGGCAGCCATTCTCTACATCTGTTAAGTTTTGCTATGAAATGTAATCTTGGCTTCAAGGTTCGACTACAACAGCATTTCAAACTGTACGAAACAACCATGCAGTATGCTCTGTTACAGTATTCTGTAAACAGTAATCATTTGTCTATTTCAATTTTTGAAGGTTAAAATGTGTCTTAAATAATCTCGCGTGAAAATCTTACACCAGATAGTGGTGAAAATTTATCAACTATATAGGTACTCGGCAGGAATAGAACCTACTTTACGCTCTCACCATGCACTGACCTAGGTACGTGTAATAGCGTAGCTTATCTGTACTTAGAGAAGGAAGGGGGAGATTACCTAATTATGGACATATTTACCCTTCAGAAATTATCTAACATCGAGTTAAGTACTCCAAAATCATAACTTATTCTCAGGTTAACATATACATGTTATCTTTTTTGTGGTAATTAATATATCATTCCTGCTAAGATTTGCTCATACCCAGCATCATAATCTTTCCACATGGACGGCAACCTCACTACGACTTTTTCTTGCACCGGTCTTTCTGGAAGCATTCTTCTCTCAAACAACGCAGGCAATGCTGCAGGTGATTCGCTGGCAGCGTTCTCGTCATGGCTCTCATCAGCTGGTGATCCCGACTGCATGCTTTGTCTACCTTTTCAATTAAACAAATTATATTGCTGCTTTTAAAGTGTGTATGAAACGAAATTTTCTCCCACAATTTTTGCCGGATTGCATTGAAAAGATCAGTTAAATTCACAGCATAACTTCTTATAACTAGAACAACTGCCTTACTTTTCGACATATTCAATTTTAATCAATATGAAAATAATACAACCAGTGACGACATTGTGCATAATTACTTTTCAAAAAAGCTTCATTAATTTAAAAGTACTCAAGATATAACACTTAAACACCTAGGCCTGGATGTTAAACATAGCCTACACGCATGCAAGTGTAATTTTAAGTATTTTTCGTTATTATGTGCCACAAAATAAGAAATGTAATAATATAATTGTGTTATTTGCATATCCTATAAAGTTGAATATCTTGAGAAGGAACGGAGTTACAAAAATTCAACAAAAGAAGTTATATTGTTATTTTATCTGATCTTTCCAATACAACCAACAAAATGTTGGACAAAATTTCGTTTCATAAACACTTTAAATTAGATATACAGTGGCTTTAGATGTGCCGGGCGGAAATCGAATTCGTAGAATATGCCAAATTTTGCTTATGGCTCTAGTAAAAGCACTTGGGCTTTAATATTTGCGAATGCGATTTCCGCCCGGCACATCTAATGCCACTAGGCATACAGGGTGTATAAAAAAATTAAACCTTCAAGTTAAAATAAACTATAATGTATTCTAGCCGATCTGACCGTGAGTAAAAGGCCTGGAGCTCGCTACCAAATAGAAATCCATTTTGCTTTCGTTAATCACTTATATCTTTTGTTTTCCTTTGTAAAACTTGTTGAAACTTAGTAACTGTCTTCAATAAAAAAATTATAAGTCTACCAGAAGTTTACAAACAAAGTGAATTATATTTCATGAGAAATTTGATCATTTGGATCGAGAAAGGGATTTCTATTTGACAACTAGTGCCAGGCGTTTTACTCACGGTCAGATCAGCTGGTTGTAGTACTTTGACAGCTCTGATTGAGCTAATGGTTGGGTAAGAACACACAAGGTCTTGTACTCACGGGACAAAACTGCGTGAAAAACTTGTGAGTTGTGTCTTAATTTACGCATATTAAACTTGACGGGGGATTAAAGCTGTCAAATTACTACAATGCGCTGTAGTTATTTTGAATTTGAAGGGTCAGTTTTTACCAGTGAATTCTATAAATACTGGAACGATAACTCCAGATAAAAACCCTACGTTTGTGTGAAGTCAAGATGGCGGCAACAACTACGAATGTCGTAAACAGTCTTAGTACTATTTTCCCGAGGTATTTCCTATTTTTAAAAAAGACTGCATTGCAAACTAGGTTATAAGTTCATAAAGCATAAAATTACCTCTTAAATCAAAATAAAAACATCAAATATCGGTACATTCCCAGAAAAATGGTGTCAACCGCGCCGAGAGATACAATAGAAAAGGACTGAACTTGATAACCTATTGATAACCAACTTGGCTTCAAAGATGGCGGCCAAGTTGTCGTTCCAGCCTAATGTAGAGTTCACTGGTTTTTACAGACAATTCAGTAGATATACAGAGTGTACCAAAAAAAGGTAATCGAGAACTTTGGAGTGCTCTGAATCGCTCCTAATTTAATCCACAGAACTCACTCTTTATACTCGTTAATCCACAGAACTCACTCTTTATACTCGTTAATCCACAGAACTCACTCTTTATACTCGTTAAGACCAGGCTTTTAGCTTTCGATTGTCACCACTTTTGTGAATTGCGAAGGGAAATTGAGCAAATAGATGAAAATAACCGAACACATATTTTCACCTCTAAGTATTATTGCGGCAAAAAATTAAAAAATTCCATTAATCATGTAAAGTCAACGTGCACGCTAATAAGATGTAATAATTTTACACCCTATGCTAAAGCTTCCAATCTTAATTCCTAAATGGGATTAAATTTCAACAGATTTTCAATAAGTCCCAACCGTGAAAAATGAAATTTCGACTGGGAATTTTTATCTGATGCGTATCTGCTCAATTTTGCTTCAAATTTAACAATAACGGCGGCATTCAAAAGCTAAATGCCCGGTCTCGCGAATGCGAAAGAGTTATGTAAAATATTGTGCATAAAAAATATCTGTATGTAAATATCTAGCAATATCTAGTGCCCCACAGCACTCCAAAGTACGATTACCTTTCTTGCGTACCCTGCACATGTTTATTATATGGTTGCGAATGTTTTTTCGTAAACTAGACGTTCATATTTCCCCCTCTTTTGAGACCCGTCACATCCGCGCATGAGCCCTGAGCGGGAAAAGTGAGAGTCGTGATGGAGGTTGACCCCGCGCATCAAACCTAGAAAGGCACTGGGTAGAAGGTTCGGTATTTTGGCGGATGTGGTCAGGGCTCAGTACAAAGGATTAACAGTAATGTCACTCAGCAAGGCAAAATGTCCCCCTATACGCAATTGACTGGCCTGAATAAGGGCGGGACAGCCAATTCAGCGTATCTATCGGCCAGATAAGCCAATTGACTGGCCAGAACCTGTATAATGAACATGCTTGATACGACATGCGCGGCTGCACAAACGTCAAAAGTTCCGACTCAAGTTGTCCTTCTGTTTATTTCTATTCTGTGGCCAGGGTCTTTCCAAATCCTACACGCCATGGTGCGAGGTTAGAGATGGTCTTTATAAATGATGTAAAGTCTGCAAGTGGTTCTTACCTTGTTTGGTAGCCCGCCTATGAGGTGAAGTTGTTTGATTTCGACTAATGAATAAGCTTGATTGTTGTAAATCTTCTTGTGAATATTGATCATCAGAGGATGGCAAGGTTGGACTCCTCAAAGTGTTTGTATTGACAGGATTGTAATATGTGAACACTTCCGGTGTAGCTGGAGACCTACTACATGGCATATCATACTTCCCAGCTTGTGCTTTTTCATGATGCAGTAGTTGGTCATTCTTTAAAGAAATATCAATGCTTTGTGCTATACTGTCAGTTTGACAAATTAATTGTTCTGCCTGGTTGTTTACAGATGTGTTCGTACCATGTGATACTGTGTCCAGAGGTGGCTGGTTATTCAAATTTTCAGTAGTCTTGTCTTGTCCATCAAGCTGGGGAGCTGACAATCCAGCGATCTGACTCGCGTGAGAGTTGCTCGAGGTTATGCTATTGGAGGCTGATTTCGTTTGAAATGTTTTTGGTGTGGTTTCTTCATTAGCAGTTTCTTTGGTCGTTCCTGTGTTGGTCTCAAGTGCACCATTCTCCTTACTGGTTATTGTAGACCTTGCCTGCATGCAAAAATAACAAATATGGTGCCTGAACGAGTGAAATTTTGAAGATTGTGCACCAGAGATTAACAAAATGGCCAAAAACTGTCAGGTATTCCCATTCAATTAAAATTCATGGATTCTACCTGCATTTCGGTTGCCTGCATTTTAGTTTAAGTATTCATTACTGCGATAAACTTTTTTTACAGACAAAGTTGGAATTTTAGAGCTCGTTTTATTACGGCCTATAGATGAAAGGCTTGTCTTGCCCAATATAACGCGAGTTAGTACCAAAACAAGAAGACATTAGTAGCGCGTCTTTTTCCTAAAACATGAGTGCAAGAATCTACATAGAGTTAAATTTATAAGGAAGATTTCCTACTCGAATAAATATATCATTAATTCATCAGATAATCTGAAAATATTCCACAGGTGCAACGGTATTGAAAACCTTTATCTGGGTAAGAATTTTCTATTACAGCATAACTAGTCTAGCCATGTTGACCGGCATGGTCATTTTACCCTAAAACAGTTGAGATTATCCCTGGTAAATGAAACGCATACAAAACCCTGTACAGGACCTAGACTATACAGCATACATCTACATAGATGCCAGGACAAAATCTACCTCAATAAAACCATCTTTGGCTGTGGTTAGATATTCAAAGTTATCACGAATGCCATGACTACGGATCACATCTTGCAATGATTCTTGCGAAGCAACAGTTTCACTATATTGCCGGTCATAAAGAAAATCCATGTCACGTGAAAGTGTCTCATATTCACGAGTCTTCAACACCGCGTACAATTCACGCTAGGGTATAAAAAAGGAATTTTCTTTAAAAATACAAAATACTACGCCACAATTCCTTCCAGCACAATCAGCTGAAACAAAAACTGTATTTTATCTGAAAGCATCACATAGGACAGAACCTTGATTAATTTCATTTGTTCTTCTGTTGTTTCTCTTGATGCTTTTAAGTCTTCTCCTAATTTTCTATTTCCCTCTTGCAAACAAATAACTTCCTGTCGAAGAGAAAAACTAAAGAATGAATAAGAGAACGATGAACCGTCTGACGCACGTCTTGACAGACAATTATTCGGTGCCAGTACGGTTTCCAGAACACATTATTAAAAATCCTTTATACATGCTTGCAAACTCATCGCTTCAGTCCCTAATAGCAGTTTCTACAATTGAGGCCAAATGCATATTATGCTCTCTACATTAAAACGCTGACACGTTATCTAGTTCACTCAACGGCAACCTATTAAACAACTTGCCCAGTTTTTGTGTTTATTGAGTACAACCCCCCCCCCCCCCCCTTAGTATATTTTTATGTACTTATTGTATTCACCAAATTGTCCAAGCAAACATCTGATGGTCAGTCCTTTATCGATCTTTGAATGCGAGAAGTCATTATCACCACTGCCTCTAGCTCCAACTAGCTCCATGAGCATTTCATTGAATGGCACACAATAATAGTGGACTTCGGAGCCTCTCTGTCATATCTCTAAAATACCCTTCCGCATAACAGTACATACTGAGTAATGCTAGTCTTCCATATGGTCGCCAAAAAAGAAAACGATAAAATAAAATTTGCTTTTGTATTTTATTTATAGTTACCACTTCTTAACATATACCATACAGATATTTTTAATCGAGATTTCGCGTATCCTGAAATCAGCAAAATATTTTTGACGCTTCCAGGAAGCATACAACAAATGTTTTAGTGTGAACAAATGTGAGTAAGGCCTTAAGTACAAAATCTAAATGTGTCTGATTTTAAGATGACACAAATCTAAAGTTCTAAATCTAAAAGATGACACAAATCTACGTGTTTATTGCTGCAGTAAAAAACTTTTGAAGTCATATCGAAAACATCTCAAACAAAAAACGTTGTTGGTGACTGTTGTACCTGATTGTTGACATACATGTGCAAACCATAATCTAAGACAGATTCTTTCAATTCTTTGATAAGGAACGTACAAGGATATTTCACTATATTCCCTTTAATTTGTTCAAGAACGTCTCTGACCTTTTCCGTATTCTTACGAGGCAAAGGAATATCTTTATAACGCTTCAACGCTTCAAAATCTTGAACGTTTTCATTTGGAAGCAAACCAGGACCAAATACTGTTAGATACAAAATCGTATTTAATTCTGCTCGAGCATGTAGACCTACGATAATACTGTCGGCCAGGGGATCCTTAATGGCTATATCAAATTCATTATCGTGGTTCCCGAGCTGTCCTAAATGCTCTTCGAGGAGATCGCATCTCAAACTATGAGCAAACTTTCCCATTTTGTATTTTACACCGTCCATTTCGCCATCAATGAAGTCTACATCTTCTATCATTACTGCAACTTCAGAATCTCGCTCTCCCAACATACTGCGATCATTGATATTCGCAGATCCAATAATTGCCAAACTATCATCAACGATCATGATCTTGCTGTGAACATACAAGATCTCAGTAACAAAATATTCTTCTATCAGGTCCCACGTACGTAAACTAAACACAGAGAAGTAGTTCATCGCCGTGTCCTTTGAAATGTTTTCTTTTTCAAGCTTTTTAAATAAGGAGTCGTCTCCATGATAGATAGACGCTTGATTCCAATATGTAACTGCTCGTAAACCATCTGCATTCCAATCACCGCCGTCCCAGTCACCAGCGAACTCTGGTTTTAGAGGAGTGAAAACCATAACATGAAATTTTTCATTTGCTCTGTGAGCACGGACAATTCTTTCAACCAATGCTGATTGAATTTTGTTTTGAACAGAACGCCAGAAACCTTCTTGCGATGAAATGAAGAACTGGTTCTCAATATAAATGAAATGTTTCGCATTCTTTATCGCCTCCAGGTACGCATGATATATCGAGTTTTCGACGTCTGGCTGACCAGTCGACCAACTAGAAGCAGATCTCAAGAATTGAATATTCACGTTATGGCCACTGGTATTTAACACAGCTTCTTTTGCTCTGATTTTCTCACTGTAAAATAGTTGCTTCAGCCTGTTAGCGTTTGGAAAATACTGAAGAAACCAGTTGAAATATGTGTGCCACCAAAGTTTAGTGGCAGCATTGTATCTGTCAGTAAAATGTTTCACAGCATCCTGTACAGCTTCGCCAGAGAATGCACAGCTAACGTCATGCCAAGGCATGCGAGGAATTTCATTTCTTTCAACGCCATCGTAACCTTCCAGAGGTTTCTCCCAGTCCGTCCGCTTCTCCTTGTTGTAAAACGTATTTCTGTAATCCTTCCCAATCCAGCGAGCATGGGTACTAAGAGTATCACCACCGATCGGAGTCTGGCCTTCGTCTACAGCAAAATGCGTGGGAAAATTGTCCATCAATTCATGATTGCGAGTATCCCAGCGACCATAACAGAGATCTATTCCACCGACAAATACAATGCTATGATCAACAATTACCATCTTTTCATGATGACTCCACCGAAATAAGTTTGCCGCTCCGGTGAACGTATCAGGATGACGATGAACTTCGATATTTTTGTGCTCAGCTAAAAGTTTTACAACGTGATCACTTCCTAAATCCAAAGCTCGTTTCACTTCCCAATATAATAAAATACACACTCGAACATCCTCGTCGGCCTTTCTTAACAGCATCTTGTCCAGTCGCCAATACAAACTATCAACACCAGAATCAGGTCTTTTCATGAAGATTTCAGGACTCATTTGCCAGTTGGTGATTAAGATTTCAGTCTCAGCTGCCTCGATAGCATCAGCTACAGCAGACATGTAATCTTTGCCATCTACATACCACACAGCTTTGCCACTTTCACGAACAGGGGCAAATGAGCCATAGCGATGGCCATTTGCGACCGCAACAGGGTCCCTCGACGACTGGATATTGTAGGCTATCATGAGAACCAGCATTGAAAAACAAATGATGTCTAACATAGTTAAAATAGAGCTACAGACTTTTCTCAAGCTCAGCTGTTGTCTGTTGTCACAATGAGCACAATTATATCGAATATGCATACACTATTAATAATATATTCTCGCATAACAAATTCAAAATACCAAGAAAATGTGGGTTTTCCCCGTAAATAAACTTCACATCCAACACAAAGAGGTCTTTGACCAGTTCACGAACTGAGTATTATTCAGGGAGAATCTCACATGTAAATTTTATCATAACGCTGTTCTAGGTATAAACAATTATTGAAAGTGAATTTTGGCAGACATTACTGTTTGAAAACACGAAATTTTAATAGTTAATTAGTCTGCCGTAAGTAATTCCCTTGACCAGGGGTTAAACGATGTCATACAAGCATCCGATTAATTTTCACTTATTAACTTTTGGTACCATAAAAAACCGAGGTGAGTATATATTTAGACTATGCAATCACGAACTTACAGAATGTAGTTTAATTAATGTATCTACTACATAATGTATTATGTGTCTATAACGTATCCTCTCGCATCAAAATACTGAAGCAAGAAGCTTATATACACGTGTAATCATACATACTATATACTCTGAATCAAAAGAATATTCACGCGAAAATACTTAAGTCGATACTAAGAAAACAGATTCTAGGATTGGTGCCCTAGTACATTGAGTCTGATCGACATTTACGTCACAATACGTGAAAAAGGAGTTTCCTATAAGGAACTCGTCATAACTCCAGCATATATTTTGTTGGTGTCATACACGAAGATGAATTTTCGTTACTTTTTTGTTTAATTTGAACTATATTTATTTAAGTGCTCAGTGTATCATAGTGATATAATAAAATATACTAACTACATTATAGTGAACGTTATCTATCCTCATGGTTGTACTGTATGCTCTCACGAACAAGTATAAATATTCATTATATATTTTTATTTTTCATGTCAACACTACAGTGAGAAATTGAACTTACACTTGTGAGTGCGTCGATCAACATTTGCTGCTGTTGAATTGTCAGGAATAAGTCTTCTTTTAATGTTGACTCTGTTTTCCGTTGCCTTTCACACTACACAAGAAATAAAAACCTAAAATGTACATGCGTCCATCCTTTTCGTTCTGATCAATACTTTGGGGTTTATTTCTCAAAATCAAAACCCAGTCTACCTGTATAAGTTGTTATTACTGGCGAAAGTCTATCACGATATTTGTTCTTCTGCAAACTTTACGGCGAAAATATTGAACCATGTGATTTCTGTAGCAAGACCAAAATTCTGATTTGTCCAAGTTTTGCCTAATTTATTAATTTAATTTGCATCACAGAATTATTTAACTTAAAGTTTATGGACAACAAAAAATATTCTTTGCTCAATTGAAAGATCTAAAAATCCTGGCTTGCGAGGTTGCTAAAAATCTTGAATGTCCAAAGTTGGCAGTCAAAAGTCCAACAACTCACAATCATTGCGCATGGTAACCCATCTTCTGATTTGTGGTATTTAGTAAAATTCAGGATTAGATTCGATTCAAACTCAATGCTTAAAACAGTAAACTGTCAAGGCTGATCTTATCGACATAGTCGTAACTTACATCCCTCAAGTATCCAACTAGTTTTGTAATAGCATGCAAGATAGATGTTGTGAAACCTCCAAACGATGCTTTTTCCTCCTGGAAAAAAACTAAATTTAAAATCCTACGTATAAATAAGAAAATTTTACAAAGTATTGTTCACTACATATTTTAAGGGTACAGTATGCATCAGTAGTGTTGTTAGAACTAAACGTGAACAAAAAAAATCAAGAACAGCAATGTGAAAACTAAACAACTATTCTTAGGGAGAGATTATCCATGGCAAATAAAACGCACACAAAACCCTATGTACAGGACCTAGACCAACGTACTGGAAGAACTCAGAGTAGGTTGGAGAGTTACTCGCAAAGCATCATGGGTAACAAACGTCTAATTACACGTGCGCGCTCATTAATGTGTTGACTGTCGAGACGTAAACATCTCGCTAGAAAACAGGATGGACGTTTTTGCAGGAGTAAAAGCTAAAAACTAAACTAAAATGAAATTTCTGTTACAAACAAGAACTAAACTAAAACTAAAATGAACTTCTAGGTTCAAACTCGAACTAAACAAAAACTAAACATAATCGCAGCTTTAATCTAGAACTAAACCAGAACTAAATTGAAAGGACCATACTAAAACAACACTACTTGGATATAACGGGTACATTATATCTCATTTTAGTCAATTTATCGAAATGTCTCTTTGGCAAAATTACAATGAATGCAATTGATTAATGCAAGACGTAAGAACATTTAGTAGCTGTTTTCTACTTTTTACCGTTATCCAACTTTATACACCTACCGTAGCAAAGGGCGTAGAAGTTTGTTCTCTACCAGTCTCCTGCTCAAACAATCTAATTTCTTCCTCAAGTTTATCAACCGTCTATTAATTCAAAATAACTTTATAAACTCAGGACAGCCAAGAGGTGGCAAGAAGGGATCTGCCTGCAGAATTTCATGGTTGACGCAGAATTTAAAATACACACCTCTCGTAAATCATATAATCCTTTCAGAGCTCCTGGTTTGGATGACTGTTTACCAGAAGCTTTTTTGTCTTGGTTTTCTTTTTGGCTGTAAAGTAACAGAACACGTATTATGCATAATAAATTGCTGACATGGTAATACCAAATGTTTTGCTTCGAATATTTTACATAATTCTCAAGAATGTTCAACAAAATTGTTGAGCCTCAACATGATGCAACAGTGCTGAAGAATATTGTTGAACAATAAGCATGGGGCAGTTCAATCCTGTTTTCATCAACATAGGAACGAGTTGTATGTTTGTTGCTGTGAACACTATAGAGGGGCATCGTTACACCACTGGTTACACATTCATGCCACATTACCAAACTATGTCAGCAGCAGATTAAATTTGCATGAAATTTTCAACAGTGAGCAATACTGCACAAATCTTACATCTTTCGTTCAGGCAATATTTTCTCTTCGGAGCGAACGTCAGAATTTTCAGGATTACACGTCTTACCTTCAAGAAATTCAAATATAATTTTTATTTAATCAGGTCGCAGATACGTAGCCAGGACGGGAGCCACATCTCCCCCCCCCCCCCACCCACTCGCTGTAGTTGATAGAAAGGTTCAGCAAAGACCATGTGGCGCCAAAGACGTGAAAATGTCGTGGGCACGATCCATAAATACTGTGGATATCCAAGCAATTTCTACTTCATCATTGACACCGATATGGCTACACGGCAATGCCCAATAAAGACTCCTCGTCTATCATAATCATTCATTTCCATAGAACCCCTCTCCCCCTTGCTACATCCCTGTCAGGACGCTTTCCATTTGCACGGCCATACCGATCTGACGAATATTTTTAAAGAAAGGTTTGAAGAAAAGATGCCATTAAGATGTGGACAGACCAAATAAGGATAGTTTTGACATTAGATTCAAATATGAGGGCCAAGTCAGCCTAGAATTTTGTAAACTATCGACACTATCATTCTCTGAAAAACTACTGACACTACCAGCTCTGACACTACCAGCTCTGACACTACCAGCTCTGACACTATCAGCTGGAAAAACTGAGAGGTGTCTATTAGCGCACAGCCTGCACGACAATACAATCTCAAAATTGAAATCCAATGTACTACAACAGGCTTGTTAGAAAAATGTTGTCAACTCACCTTCACTGTGTATTTGAGGATCACTCAAGCTGGTAGGTAGTGGCCGCGAATTTCGCATTGTGGATGATGTATCGAGAAGATCTTGTTCACACTGACCACTGCTTAGCACGTTGCTATTGTTATTCTCATCTAGAAAATAAAACACTCCTTAACTGCTCAACAGTACGTTTTCCTTGTATCGCAAGTAACTATAAAGTTAATAAATAAATCTTCAAATCACTCAATAATCATAGCCATAACTTTTAGTGCTGTGCACCGGAGCCGGAGGGCCGGAGCCGGAGCCGGAGTTTTGACCTATTTTGCCGGAGCCGGAGCTGGAGCCGGAGTTTGTTCACCTCCGGCAAAACTCCGGCAGCACTTATTTGTGCTGCAAACTTCTATCATAGATCAACGAAAAAACTAACTCCATCGACGAAAAAGTAAATACAACCTAACACGGCTTGCCACAAACATACAAAAAAATGTTAATGCGAAGAATGCGAAGTGTTAAATAAAAAACAAAGATGGTGTTTCCACTTTAAACTGTAAAAATTTCCAATTTTGACAAATTTGCACCGCAAGCTTAAATTTTCTGCCGGAGCCGGAGTTTTTTTCCCGGAGCCGGAGTTTTTTTTGCCGGAGCCGGAGCCGGAGCCGGAGGTGGAAAACCCGGAGTTTGCACAGCACTAATAAGTTTCCACCTCTTCCTTGCTCTTTATTCATTGCGAAAATAGCAGTAGTAGCTAATGGACGATTCCGATTCCCCTTTTAGACAAACTTTGGAATTGGCAATATTCATTAGCACAGCTGGAAAGAGCTTCCTAAATTTAGCAAAATTGTGAAGTTTGGTCGCAAAACATTGTAAAATATGGAAAATATAGTCCTGTGAAGCCTGCGAATTTTGTATACTTTTGTAGTATGCGCCGAGAAGTGTAATCAGAATTCAAAATGCGATTACACTTTCTCGCGCATAATACAAAATTATGCAGAATTTGCAAATTTGACAGGGCTATATTTCCCACATTTTACAATATTTTGCAACCAAACTTCACCGTTTTTCCAAATTTAGGATGCTCTTTTCTGTGCTAATGAAAATTCCTAACTCAAAAGTTTGTCTGAAAGGGGAATGGTTCATTAGCTTGAAAGATATTCACTTTAAATACTCATTTTGCAGTGCGTTCCACTGGAGTCCTGTCCGAGTGCTCAGTGCATGAGAAATTATCAATGATAGTCTGTATTTAAAAGATGGTTTTACGCTTTCTTCCTAGAGAAGAACTACATAAATTTACTAGCATTCCAACTTCTACACTTGTAGAAAACTACATTTATTGTATTACAGTAAACATATTATTGTAAAGGCGCAAATACCATATTCATAAGTTGTTTGTTGAAGATCAGATAGATTGTTCAACGCCGTTTCATCCATAATAGTACCACTGAGAACATCCAGGTGAGAAGCTCCCACAGATGGTTCTTTCATGAATGCCAGTTTTCTTACTGTTTCTGAGTGATTCTCTGCTTTGTGTCCTGGAGCACAGGTTACACTTGGAAAGCCACGGTATTTCTAATGGACAGATAAATTGATGCATGGCAATTTCTAAGATTTACAGTAGTGGGGTGCAGAAAATGCAGAACAACAAACCTTTGGATCATCCCCAAACAAATCAGGAACGGCAGACAACTTTTTGTCGCTGTACGTTAGAGCTTCTTGTAACTAATGTAGAAGATGTTGATCATTATCATATATCGGTTATTGTATTAGATTAATCCTTAGTATATGATATTATCCGCTGTCAAAGACAAAATAACAGATAAAATAGATAGATAGATAAAACAACACATATGCAGTACATTAATAGTCTGAGTATACTGGAATAACACACATCCATGTATGTGGCATGGTGTGGTGTGGTATGGCGCGGTATGGTATGGTATGGTATGGTATGGTATGGTATGGTATGGTATGGTATGGTATGGTATGGTATGGTATGGTATGGTATGGTATGGTATGGTATGGTATGGTATGGTATGGTATGGTATGGTATGGTATGGTATGGTTCACGTCTTATGATATAAATTTGGTCAGTTGGATAACGCACCTTTTCATTAGTACTCATTATTTCACGCAGCACTGAGTAACGTATATTCTTCATGTTTTCTGGTGTTTTGAATGGTTCAAGTTTGGTTCCTTAACAAATAAAGTCATTCTTCCAAAGCGTGTTGAAATGAAATAAGGCCAGGTTGTAGCTGTGTTTGTGAAATGTATTATTGACAAACAGTTCTTGCTTGGCGTCAACTATAATTTTAGCTTAAAAAATAAGAAAGCATCCAACTCTAGTGCCTCATGATGAGTAAGTTTATGATCACATTCATAGTTTCTATTAATTAGTACATCAGATGGATACTGATATCAAAATATAATTTTGTGGCAACACCACGTATTTATTATGGCAAAGCTTTCGATCCGTAAGCTCGGGATATATATTACTTTAATATTCACCATGCAAACATACAAGGAACTTATTATAGATACTGATATTGTTGCTCTACTCGTTACAGCTGACTGAGCAATTCTCGATTGCACAGTTTTATCTGACCAGTTTGACCTATAAGAGTCTGATATCATTATCAAGGTAATCAGACAAAATTCACAAGCGCGCTGCTTAGCAGCACACGATGGAGTAATCGCCCAATAGCGTTGCCTCCCGAAGCACTCAACCGTACTATTGATATATCAATAGGCAAAATTTCAAAGATTTCTGCACGGTGAAGCCAACATAAATCATACCTCATTATAAACGCTTTGAAGTTTGCCGGGCTTCCGAGACTATGTTTGGATTAACTATGCATTCATAAAACTTACGATTATCAAACTTAGGCCTGTTTCAGACGTCGAACTTTTCATGAGCCGAATCTAATGCAAATAAACTTAGGGCTAGATTATAGAATACCCGTCCACTTTTGAAACTGTTACTTGTTATCATGATACGATGATACGACGTCGGAGTAAAATAATTACGAAATACAATAATTGCGTAATGTGATAAACTCGAGGATTTAAAAAAGCCTTGGTAAGATAGATATAGTTTTTCATGATACGATGATACGAAGTGAAGATAATTATCGTATGCTTATGTCTCGTTCTTTAAAAAACAACGGAACGCGAAACATATTATATTACTGCGATTCAGCATACATATTATGTTTATGTCTCGTTCTTTAAAAACCGAAGCGCTACGCATGTATTCACTGCGATTTGTCACATTACGTAATTATTTTCACTTCGTATCATCGTATCATGAAAAATTATATCTTACCCAGGCTTTTTTGAATTCTCCACTTTGTCATATTACGTAATTATTTTCACTTCGTATCATCGTATCATCGTATCATGAAAAATTATATCTTACCCAGGCTTTTTTAAATTCTCCACTTTGTCATATTACGTAATTATTTTCACTTCGTATCATCGTATCATGAAAAATTATATCTTACCCAGGCTTTTTTAAATTCTCCACTTTGTCATATTACGTAATTATTTTCACTTCGTATCATCGTATCATCGTATCATGAAAAATTATATCTTATCCAGGCTTTTTTAAATCCTCCGCTTTGTCACATTACATAATTATTATATTTCCTAATTATTTTACTCCGACTTCGTATCATCGTATCATGATAACAAGTAACAGTTTCAAAAGTGGACGGGTATTCTATAATCGCTCCGAACTTAGCCCTTTGTTTTAGCTTATTTACATTTAGGTTCGGCACATGAGAAGTTCGACGTCTGAAACAGGCCTCACGCATTCTGTATAATTGCTAATGATGTCGGTTTCTGTGCAGGATTCCTTACAGATTTATTGACAAAAAGACATCTACTGACAGTTTCTCAATACATACTGACAGCTACTGACAAATTTTCAATACATAGAACCAATTTTAGGCTCTCTTGATGAGCATAAAATCAATGAAATGATATAAAACATACGTGCAAAGTTATTAGTCATCGAGAGTCAATATACTTGGTAATGCCGCAAAATGTAGAACATGACTCGTATAGGAAATTACACGGTTCGAGAAGCATTAATGAAAATCAGACGCGTGTAAATATTTCGCCAAACACAAGTGTGATTTTTCATTAATACTTCGAGGACAAGTGTAATTTCCTTTTAATATCATTTTTTAAAAAAAAATGTATCACCAATTTGTTTATGTTTTTAGTTTTTAAAAATCTCACGCCCCGCGGGGCTCGCGATCCGTGCCGATAAATTTTTAATCAGCACACTATGCCGATTTATTATTAATCAGCATATTTCTTAGCCAACCAGAATCGAGTAAACAAAGAAAAATGACATTAACAGATTTACATCGCTATAATTTACTATTTAATATCCAAGATAGTATGTAATGTAGTAGACAGGGGGCCCATCACCTCTTTAAATTAAAAAAGGGAGCACTCCCCCCCCCAGCGCCCCTCTCTTCTACTACACGGATTCTCACTTTCAGTTGGAGTTCCAGCTGACCAAAAGCCAATCAGGCCAGCTCCAAGAAACTTCAGTTTCTGGCCCACAACTCTACTATTTACATATCTACAGCATAAAATGCATTCTGTAGCCTTTATAGATACCCGCCGGGATCCACAACAATCTACTTATTGGATGCAAATCTAGTTTCATTAATCCAACATGTAACCAAACAATACGTGAAACAAAAGACCAACAACACCGACCTGAAGATGAGTCGCCAACCGGTGATTCTGAATATCTTTGAACTGGTTGATGCAGTTCATGTCGTCGCCTCTGTTAAAATTTCAATTTTTATATCAGCAGTTCATTGTAACCTAGTGAAACTAGTGGCAACCTGGCAGGCACTAGCTGCCTCCCTACATTGTTGCAGCTCACTATTCCCACCAAAAAACATAGAAGGGAAGTGAGATGAGAATAATAATGAAAACTTACGTTCTGGCCACCGCTTTCCGGATAGTGCCGAAAAGCGGTCAGGATAAGAGCCAGATGCCCAAACATTCATTTAAAACCTTCATAACTACATTACTACAACAGTTAACAAAATCTCACCATTTATACAAAAAAGCATGTTGATTCGTTTTATCATATTTAATTCCATTTGACACTTAATAAAATATGTCATTTGTACTGAGGTAGATATGCGCCAAATTTTAGCCGGATACTGGATAGTGCTGTGTGCCTAAATTTTACCAGATACCAGTTAGCCCTATCAGCATCTACGTCATGTCAGCTGGATATATTCAATCTACAATGAAAGGTTTACTGTATTTGCTATTGCGTAAAAATTTGCAATTTAACCCAATTTAATTATTTTTGTTCATTTAGTAGTATTTGACATATATTACCACCAGAAATTAGTGTCTATAGATCTCAACAACTATCACATAACATGTAAATTTGCCATTTACCAATTCTTCCTTCGTTGGCTTATGAACAAGCAAATTAGATACCGTACTCTAAATAAAATAAAATAAAATTAATAAATTTAACTTTTTATTGTAGTTGAAAGAACACCTAAAATCATTCAGAAACATTGGTTAACATCTAGGTAAAAATAATCATAGCTGAATGTAACCCAGGTCCGGAGGTTTTGAATGAAAAGTCTGTGGCGATGGAACAACTAATGTTTAATATACAACCTGGGGGATGTAGAGTCAGTCGAAGTGGGGCTTGCGCTGGCTAGATAACAAGTCTTTCAAAGCATATCCATTTCAATCAATGCTATTAGAATCCATGAAATCCCCAACAAGATGCTGGGAATAACCCTGTCCAACAGGCCTACTCACACAACGTGAAAAGGATAGAAACACAGGACGAGACGTACAATAGCCAACATACTATAAACACGTGTATCACCTGGAATAGTCAACGATCAAACCCAGGCCCACCACGCACATAGAATACATACCAATACTGTTACTGTAACCAGACAAAGTTATGATACCTACCGAGGCTAACAGGGGAAAAAATTGCTATGTAAGGAATAAAGCAAAAGTGTTGAAATTAGGCTACACAGCTAAGGCCACAGCAAAAGGACAATAGCCAACAAACTGATGCAAATGCAAAACAAAGGCAGGTAAATGCAAGCTGATAACATGTACCAAGGCATAGGCAAATCCGGTACCTGAAGAAAGCTCGGCAACTTCCTGTAGCAGACACAGAGATAAGATTCAAGACATGCAGACAACATGCAAGTCTTACATAGCCTGGAGAACCCCCTGGAGACATATAACACACATGCATTACCATAAAATTATGTTAATTGACACATAAACCCATATGCCGTTTCAGAATAGTGGCAACTGAAATACCAGGCAGAAAACATAATCTGTAATATACGTAATCTGTATCTCTAATATACATAATCTGTATGCATTTAGAATTACTTGCTGGGCATTAATATTCATATTCAAATCCATATGTCATTAGATTCAGGGGGGGGGGGTATTTCCACTCTTCTCCATGGGAGGGCATGGATCTTTTGTGGACTGACTCAGCATACTCACAAGCTCTATCAAAACTTTGTAACACTATACAGGATGTATAAAATAAGTAGATTCTTTCAAATTTAAATTAGCCACAAACTTTTGTCAGGATTGTTATAACATACGGCAAATGTTGTTCAAAATATCAGTCACTATGGGGGAGGTGTCACTATTAATTGCATACATGTCAGTATATTTCAATTGAACTTTTCAAAAGTTCTTTTTCTCTTTGTTATTGCCCCCCCCCCTGTCCCTAATCTATGGGTACAGCCATGTACGAATAAATTGTGGAAATGCTGCCTGTTGTATTAATTTTAATATTTTGTAAGAATTAAATAAATGATTTGGATCGTGGTAAAATGCAGACTGTAGACTGGGGTAAATGTATCCCCCTTGTTCTTTGTTAGTCTTTTAAACTACAGTTTTACATGCTTATCAAATGTTGGGATGTCAGGTAGTGGTGCTAACTGCAAGTGCCTGAGGCTGAACTGAAATCCTTGGTCAAAACTAACAAGTGTTGTGTGGTTTGACTAATTTAAGCAAAGTGGGCACGTTTGAACTACACAAGGCTAACTGCAATTTTTTTGGCTTCCTGTAAAAAAACCCAAATATATGAGCAAGCAATTTTATACTACAATTTCTTTCACATGTATGATAAAAATTTTGTAGTATGCTAAAGGATTAACAAAGAATGGGGTATGTATTATGCCAAAGGACTGCAGACTGGGAAATTTTTGTTGGTCTTTCAGCTAGCCAGCAAACTGACTGTATTTCTGTAAGGCAGGCATGAGTAAGATATGTGTTTTGCACTGACCAAATTTGGATAAATGCATGGTCTCCTACAGGATCTTATATAGGATTCTTATAACTTACTAGATTTTGTAGGATCTTGTAGCATTACAATCTTATCAAGAATTTGCTAGGCCCTGTTTCAATCTTGTAAGTATCCTCTAACATAGGTGATGTTCAACTGGTTAAGATCCAGTATGAATGCTCATCTGATACTCGATTAATACGAGTGGAAAACCAGTAAGTTGTGAATTACAGTGGCATCGCCAGCTTGATAAGGGAGGGGGACATATGCATGTTCTGCATCATGTTCTGGACCATTTTCAATAAATTTCCCGGCCTAACACATTTTACCATCATCTTTTGGTACAATTATAGGATACCTGGCAACAAAGGGTCACATCTATAAACTGGCAAGGTATTCTAACATTACCCCCCCCCCCCCTCCGTGTGCCCCTGCAGCTCACACTGTCACGGGTTGTATTAAGAATGATAGCACTCGCCATGATTCCTAATTTCCTGTGACTATCAGTCTGTCACTATATACCTGTAGGATGTAGCTATGCGGCCTATGCCTTCCTTCTAAAACAAAATTAATTTAGTAGCGCCATTATTTATTTTGGACACTTTAGGCATAGTATAAAAACATACGTACATCCCATGGTGGTAATTTCTTCTTTCTCTGATTTTTTACTATGGACTTTTGACTAGAACTGTTTGGTTTTCTTGAACGTTTCGATAAATAACCTTGGGTCGCCATTTTCATTTAAATCGTAAATACTTCATGTAGAGCCAAACTAAAAGTCCCTAGGGGGCTCGACAATCGACATATCATTAATGCAGTTTAAGTATCGAATTTTTTGTTGCAAGTTTGCTAGTATCGAAAATATAAAGCAAGTCCTGCAACAAATGGACATGACTATAACACACTAGCAAAAATTTTACTCGTTGTGTCGTTTTTTTTTTAAAAATGATAAAAGTGAAAGTACCTACATTATTGAATTATTGCATTGTTACAGCTGTTATTTTGAGCTCAGTGATTACAAAAATGTTGTCATGGTCCATGGCAACAAGTTATTTTTTATGTTTTTTATGGGCCACTAAACAAAGTCCAACATATATTTAATATTATAATTGATATTATAATAATAAATAATATTTTTGGTGATATGGCATGCACGATAATAGGCCACGCAAAACTTATTAAACAGGGCCGTAGCCAGGGCCCCTGACTTTGGGGAAGGCAAGCTCATTTAAGGGGTGTTGGGCGACATCCCCACCGGGGAAATTTAAAATTCTATAAAGGATTTCTGAAATTCTGAAAAGTAGTTATCCCCGATTCTGGAAGTTTGGGCAAGAGGAATTTACGAGAACATCAAGTTGATAGAAAATAGAAATGACTTTTTTAGTAATTCTTTGCTTGCCTTAGATTGGTAATGCAAATAATTGCTTAATTTGGCGATAAATTCCAAAACTGGTCTTTTTTCCTATCAGATAACCCTCCCCCTCCCCAACAATTTTCTACCCGGATTTCAACGTTTTGAAAAAATGGTTTTTCGGACGATTGGGGGGGGAGGTGGTCCCCTTGGCTACGCCCCTGTTATTAAATACTGTCAAAAGAGATTGTTGCATTTGCTCTTGTATGTTCAGGTTTGTAGTCAAATATCTCTTGTTCTACTGTAATAAATTACATTAAAATGTACAAAACGGTGTACGGAACGTTTTGAAGTGATTGTATAAAGTTCAGTGAGTCTTCTGCTTATTACCTAATGTCCTAATCTGTGATTTAACTGGCTTTGTCATTAGGAATTTAAGTCACGTCTCGCTGATCATGATAGTCCGCCATATTCTTGAGATCAGTGATGAAAGACCAACTTTTTTACATTTTTTTTCTCAAACGTAAATATGCAATATGTAAACAATTCTTCCAATGAACTTGAAATAACTAATTCAGGTGGTAATTTATTCCATTCCTTAATAGTTCTTAACGTTATTTAGTTTGTTCTGGTTGAACGCATTTCTTGTTTTATATTAGATTTTCGAATTTCTCGATAGCCTCAGCAGAACTAAGCAAATGATATCTACTTGCCGTATATACAGTGCAGTATTGAGAACTTTGTATGCACCCCATAAAGAATCTAATGGTTGTCCCTAATGCATGCATATGTCGTTTTGTTCACTTAACGTCACCAATATTGAACTTCCCGTGCGGTATTAATCATATTTTTTATAAAACTATCATGTTACAAGTACTGACTTGCAGCCCGTCTACCTTTGAGAATAAAATACAACAAAATGGCTGCCATGATGGTGCAATAATAAACAGGTTAGTGCTTTTATATACATCTTGAACACCAACTGAGCAAAAGTATAACAGTATGACGAAATCCGTGTAATTATTCAAATTAAATAGAGGCGACGACAAAAAGTTTAACAAAGTTAAATAACAAAATAACAAAAAGTTAAATAAACAGTCGAATACTGACCTTATTGATCACGTTTTCTAAGCCTGAGCATCCAATAAAACTTAGATTTTGCATTTTGAAATTTTAAATAATTGAATCCTTGCGCCCGCCCCCTTCCCCCCCCCCCAGCCTCGTCCCCAGGCCCAACCGTTACCGTTGCGTGGGTATTGCGTGGAAAACACAGTCGGAAACGCGCGGTCGGGCCTGGCAGAAAATGCAGAAAAAAGTGTATGATTCAACGAAAAAGTGATAAGATAGTATTTTACTGAGAATTTCGTTTTCCAGTCGCGTGTGTTGGCCGTACATGTGTTTGATAGATGGAAGAGATTACCGAAAGCCTTAAGAAATCTAATCTCGAAGGTGCTCTTCTTTGCTTATATCGTCGAGGGGAGTTTCTATTAAACTTGGCAGTGGCTGCTCCACGCATTCCGCCATCTTGAATTCATTTTCTGCCAGGCGCTTTCGCTCCCTTCCCCCATATTTTCTCCTCGCGCGCATTCACGATATTAAATCTATATATACAATCCTATACACTTTTCCTGATTAGAAAATTAGAAAGCGCCTGGGAACGAGGCTAGTCTGGGGGGGCATCTCCATGTATTCGTGTTTTGCCCAAAATTGATTTCTTTGGAAATGGATCGATTAGAATTGGTCAACTGAGGGTTAACAAGATCTATCTGTAGTTTGAGAAGTTTGGAGAAGATCACTCTTGAATTTTCAGGAGATCGAACAAAGGTGCTCATTACAATTAATTTTGTGTAAGTAATGATTTTGTATCTCCTGCGAGTTTATGCTAGTGAAATTTTTGTTTCAGCTTCCGAAAGTTTAAAACTGATCTTCTCCCAACTTCCCAGAACACAGATAGACCTTGTTAACCCTCGGTTGACGAATTGTCACAAGGGCCCGAACGCAACATCTTCTCGGAAACGAGTAGGCCGGTCGACTTAAACTGCATATAATGAAAGTTAATGAACCTGAGCCTTTCATCAGTATGCGCTTTTCAACGCCATAAGATAAGCATCTAAGAAGGGTCGTTCTTGGTATTTATCTCTATAATTATATTATACTTATAAAAATATTTATTCACATATACAACAGCAAATTCTTCCACTTCAGTTGACTGGTCGAGTCGCAGTATAGCGAATGGACAGTAGAATCACTCAGCAGTACAACACAGGGCACTTTGTTCGCTGCCACCAGCCGGTTCAGTGTTCTTATTAAAATTGGCCAGAAAATACAATTGACTGGCGCCGCTGGCATAATGGTAATGAGATGCGTAATGCAATATGCGTGGACACACAAGCTTCAATTGAGTCGTCCTGCTGTCCATTCCCTATATTGTGGTCGAGGGCATCGTCAGATGACAAGCTCAGTGACAGTGTTCGCTATCCAATATTCATTGTATTATAAACGGATTGGCAATGTTAACAACTAGTTTCTTTAAACTGCTGTGTGTGTTCGGGCTTCTTCGTCTCGCAAACTGCAAATTGATCGATTTAAGCTATGGTTTTGACAATGGAACGCTGTATTGGGGAACTTCCACCAGATTTCAACATAAACTTCTTCACGACGGTTCTGTAACCGATGCAAACAATGAGACCACAATCCCGTACTACACGGCGTTTGATTATGGCGCAGCAGAGCACGGTGGCACTCATATTGACGCTCCGCTTCACTTTGCGAAAGGAAAATGGTCAGTAGACCAAATCCCAGTTGAACATCTGGTTGGTGATGCTGTAGTTGTGAACATCTCTTCGAAATCAGCCTCAGATCGCAATGCTCAATTGACTGTAGATGATCTCACAAAATGGGAGGTTAAACATGGTGCAATTCCCGATCGCAGTATACTGTTTGTGTTTAGTAATTGGGGTAGACACTGGCCGAGCTATGAAAAGTATTTTGGAACCAGTACAACAAATACTTCGCTCTACCGTTTCCCAGGTATAGTACTAGTAAAACCACTGAGCTATACTATATATCTGGAGATTGCATTCCCGTCCAAAAAGTGTAATCGAAAACATGGCGGATTGTGACGTAAAACGCGTCACTGTTCCCTATTTTTTTCGGATGATCGCTGACCAGAAAAGCAGTCCAAAGCTTTCCTCCCCCCCCTGATCCCCCTGGATCATTGCCTAAACTTTCAATGCAATTTTCCCCTATTGAAATTTTGTAAACTGCGACTCACTTTGTTTAAAACATGCCTCGTCCTTGTTCCTTTTTTTGGTGCGAGAACTCTCGAAAGAGAAAAGGAATATCTTTTCACCGGTAAGTTTTCCTCAATATTTAACCTGTGCTATAGTTATACGCATTTCTTTTATACGCGAAATGTTCGTCACTCAGTTGTTTTGCATCTCGCCATGTTTTGACGAGATCAAAACTTTTGCTGTATTTTTTCAGCTGAATATGTGGTAAGGCGATGTTTGTTTTTCGTGATTCTATACAAGCTTGTTTTTGCTTTTAAGTTTGAAATTATTAGGAACAGGCCTGACAAATGCAAGCGAAATTTAGTTCTATAATGCAAAGAACTTACAGCTTTGGTTGAAACTTTCAAAAGCTGAGCTGTTTTCGTGAAAGCTTAATAGCTAACTGTGGTTTAAGCAGTGATGGTTTAAGTCCTACACTAAGAAGTATAGTTAATGATTTACAGTGCTTCTCAACCGGAAGCCGATTTCATACACACGACGTCGACATGCTTTATAAAATTTACAGACAATTGTTTTTTGATCTAATTACAGTTTTCCAGATAAAGTAAAAAGTCCAGAACTGCTCGGGAAATGGGTTCAACTCAAGGATTAAACAGCTGTTCACCAGTAGAAATTGTTCCTGTGCAAGACAGCCGAGTTTGTTCGGAGCATTTCAGTGCTGAAATGTTTCACATGCTGTGCCAACAATATTTGAAAATCCTGAACTTCATAGCGAGCAAGCGACACCAACAATATTTGAAGTGCATTCTCAGGTCAGTACTTTTCACCCAAAAATTATGCGTATACTAACATAGGCTAGCTTGGAGTTTTTTACATTATTTTGCATTTTTACATGACTGTTTTTATACAAAAAATAATAGAGTTAAATACAATAATGTTCTTAATGAGAAGTACCTGCCAGGTTAGTTGAGCATATCACTTGTTATGGTTAGTGTATGATTTCTAGCATACCAGCATGCACATAGTGGTAGTACTTCAGCAACCATGCGTGGTTAAGAAATCTGGGGTGCTGGTTTTTGTTTCTTTATATGATTTATTTTTTCCCTTACACTAACCCAGTCAGTGTTATATATAACAAAATGTATATATATATTTATAACAGTGAATTAAAATGGTAAATTTATTGACGTTTTCTAATTCCAGGAAGATATCACAGATGGTTTAATTGGATCCACTGGAATGTCATTGGCATATATGTCTAGACCAAGAGAGTATTGAGCTATTGTATTATTTGGAATAGTGAGTCTAAAGCACTATACTATATCAATGGAATCACAGGAAATGCTGGTTATTTTACTCAATATATTATATTACTGATTACAGAGATAACTCGCTGGTTAGGTCATGAATTAAAACATAGTGTGCAATGAACAGCGGAATCAAGGAAAGTTGTCAGAACAATTAAGACATATTTTGCTTATTGTATATGCATTACGCATCTAATGCAGTTAATAGTATCAGCATTGTCTCAATAATTTGGGGTTGTGTGTCCAATACTGTCATAATATAGAAAAATTATGCCAGATAAATGAAGGAAGTTAGCAAGTAGATTTTCCTAATATGTACAATAAATCTGTTTACTAGTTGTCGCTAGTACATTAGCTCTGGTATTTCATTACAATTGATGATAATGAAAAGGGTGGAGGATGTATATTTTACCAGAATGCATTAGGAGTATCAAATATAAATAATGCTGAAAAAAGGTGACAAGTTGCACAAAGCTAATTGATAGAAATTTTCAGTTGGCATAAGTAAGAAAATAACCTACTATATTCTGTCCATTCTTCATTAATTTACTTTTTAAAAGATTTTGAACCGCTATGCATTCTGGTAAAATGTGTAACTGCCATCTTTTTTATTATGGTCAATTTGATGTTTATGCTATATCTAGTGCATAGATAGGCTAAGTTCACCCATAAAATTGAGGTAAGACAAGTTGCCAAAAATGAAAAAAATATATACTGATTAGGAACTGGTCATAAAGTATGGGGGGGGGGTGGGGGTGGGCTATAAGAATTTAATTATTTAAAGGCTAAAGTTTGTGTGCCCCACCTGTGATTTTTGTACAAATATACATGACCCATCCCCTATTTGGCACTGGAAATTATAATGACACACCCCCCCCAGTATATCCTTAAAATTTTCATGACCCACCTCTATTTGCAACTTAAAAAAGTCATGACCCACCCCTCAATTTCTACAGCCCCCACATACTTTATGACCAGTCCCTTACATTTTAGTTTATAGAATAATTCATTAAAAGAAATGTTATTATTTATTAAACAATTAAAACAAATACATTACAATATTCAACATTAAATTATTATTAAAGTTGTATATACACTCATTAAAAATATTTTTTAAAATTAGTTATTAAGTGTAATATTAGTACAATTATTAAAAATGTTGGATTTTTTGCGCCCTGTTTGCCTTTTCTTTTGTGCAAGAGGCATACCAATCTTGCGTGCCCCTTTTCTCAGCAGAGCCAGCATATCATTCCTGTAAATCATAATTTAAGATTTAGTAGACATAGCACAGTATATAGAAATTATTTTGTTTTTGTACATACTCGCAGTTGTTCATTTGGTGGTCTTTTAGGCCACATTTCCAACAACACCCTAATTTAAAAAGAAGTCAATCTATTTATTGTTGTTAATTGTATTTGCACATTTCATACCAATACAAACTGTAACTGTAACTCAATTCAACCTAATATTACCATACCTTTAACCTTCCCAAATGGCTGGTCAGCTTTTTGTATGGAAACAAATAAAAAGATCAATTTTTAATTAAAAATTTACAATAATATAAAGATTAGCAAATCAGGAAATTCAAGAATGTGTTGGCAACCTAACCCTTATTACCATTTGGTATGTGCATTACAATAATAGCCAATAGAAAAGAAAGTGCATAATTTTTACCATTTCCTCCTCCATAGTTTTCATCATCTACAAATAATAACAGATAACTAAGCAATGAACAAAAAGATCCATTTTTACTTAAAAAATATACAATAATATAAAGATTAGCAAATCATGAAATTCAAGAATGTGTTGGTGACCTAACCCTAATTACCATTTGGTAAGTACATCACAATAATAGTCAATAGAAAAGAAATTTTTACCATTTCCTCCTTCATAGTTTTCTTCATCTACAAGTTACAAAAAAATAATTGGAAATAAGATACATGTATGCAAGTAATAAACAGACTGCAGATAACTACTTCAATGAAGTGAACAAAAGATCAATTTTCAATAAATAACCACCCATAATAATATAAAGATAAGAAAATCAAGAAATTCAAGAATATTTGACATGTGCATTACAATAATAGTCAATAGAAAAGAATTAGCGTATAATGTTTACCATTTCCTCCTTCATATTTTTCTTCATCTACAAATTACAAAAAAATACTTGGAAAATAAGATAGATGTATGCAAGTATTAATATAAACAGACTATAGTCAGTACAGATAACATAACTGCTTTATAAAACTCAGATGATGAAATATACTGTATATGAAATACCTTCATTCATTTCGTCCTGTTTGTTTGCTAAAGGATAACAGATCGTAATAATATATTGACATTTAATTTATTTGACAGGTATTTGTATGTAAGCACATTTGTAAAGGTTTCGTACATGTAAAAAATAAAAAAAATCTCACCTTTTTTCTCTCGTTTGCTATCTGTCACTAAAAAACCACACAATTTTCCGTTATTTTTTTTTATTTGAGCAATAGAAAAAATATAAACCATAAACGATGCTGAGCTATCAGTGAGGGTCGGTAAAGACTATTATTTCAGCATGAAAAAAGTCGCGTCGTAACTCAGTTTTAATCAAAGCAAAAAATGTTATGAATAAGCTCCTTTTTTTCAAAACCTCTAGTTAATGCCAAACATATAGTACACTAAAACTCAAACAGTCTTTAATTCAATATAAAATTTAAAAAAATACTTACAACACTTGTCGAATCTTGATCGGATCTGATTTTTTTATTTTTCCCAATTTATTTTTCACAAAATCAGGGGGGGGTGAAAATCGAGCCCACTATCCATCGAGCCCCTATTGGTCAGCGATCATCCGAAAAAAATAGGGAACAGTGACGCGTTTTACGTTACGTCACAATCCGCCATGTTTTCGATTACACTTTTTTGACCAAAAACCAAAAACATTGACATAAATACATCTGGACTGCCTGCTCGCAATATTTTCGCTTGAATTTTGCGTTATCAGTTGAAAATCACGAAGGCTGACGAATACTGACGAAAAATGACGAATATGAGAGTGATTGAACATCGCTGGCTCTTAAATAATACAAAAAATACTGGTCAGCAGTCAACTTCATGAGCAAACACTCTCATATTTCGGCCATCTTTGATAACGCTTTTCAAAGCCGAGCTGGCAGTCCAGATATATGTATGTCAATGACCAAAAATATTAAGGAGTGCAGTCTCCAGATATATAGTATAGCTCAGTGAGTAAAACGCTAGTGAGATCAGTGCTTCCACTTTTGAAATCCGAAATTTCCTTTTCTGATCATCAAATTTCCTTATTTTTGATGAAATTTCCTTGCAAAAAAATTCTTTGCAATTCGTATAAAAATTACCGAAATGGCTGTCATTGCTGTTCGCAAAAACTTGTGGCAATAAAAGCGAAACATACAATGGATTAGGTACTCGTAATATAATATTTTATAATAATAAACAATATCGTAACGTGCCTATTTTAATATTTTGCCAATAAATGATTCTGGCAGTAGACCTTTCCCGTTAATTACGTCACAACCGCATAGAAGCGAGGCTGAGGCCCGGCAAGAAGGCACGTATTCTCACATCCTAAATTGCTGGCCCCTCAGCCTCGCGTCCATATAGTTTTAACGTAATTACCGGAAAGGTCTACTGCATTAAAGCAGGGACAGCGGAGCGGGGGATTTTCGCCATTTTGGCAAGAAATATACCGAAATTTCGTATTTTGACTTTGATTTAAAGGCTAAAATTACATTTTATGAACTGAAAACGTGATTAGCGATTTTTGCTGCAAATGAAATTGCTTATTTCCGAGCAATGGCACTCCAGGACTGCAAGGCTACCAAATCTGTTCGGCCTAGCTATTTCCTGCATGAGGGAACATACCCCCAGACCCCTCTCTAAGCTATATGGCTTGCGCCTGCAAAGCTCGAAGCATACCCCAATTTTTAAACACGCCCGTGGTCCCTGCAAAATCAAACAATTTGCAGTTTCAGGAAAGTCAAAATTCAAAACATAAATCATTCCTTCCGCCACTTCCGGGGAAAATTACTCAGCACTGAAAAGCCGGACAACGCACTTGGGCTACATTTTACTTAAATAAATAGCTAAAAAGCCTGTTTGAATGATAAGTAAATGTTCATTTTATTAGCAATCAAAATACTTTTATGATTTCCTTTCAATTTCCTTGTAGAAGTAAAATTTCCTTGCCAATTTCTGGTAGATTTTATTTCCCTGCAGATTTCCTTGCAGACACCCAAATTTCCCTTTGCAAGGAAATTTCCTTGCAAGTAAAAGCCCTGAGTGAGATTTGTGATTAATGAGAACACTCAATATTGATAGTCTAGAGATCTTTAGATTGACAGTAGTCAAGTAATAGAGAGCTTAAGCTTCACGTTTCCGGTCAACGGCAAACGGCAAGGCCGAAATTTCTTGACAGTATTTTCGTGTAATTTGTACGTTTTAGATTTTCTTTCTTAAGTCTTAATTTTGGTCATACAGTAAAGTTTTGAATAGTCAATAATTTAATTGCTCTTTGCCTCTTATAATATCAAATTTCTTTCTTTGCTTGGCGTTTGCCGTTTCACGTTTAAACGCGAAGCTTAAGCTCTCCATAATGTAGTGAAATTACTGAAATATAATCAAGTTAAGTACCGCTAGGTAAATATTGCATGTGTCACTGCAGCTAGTCCCTAGGCCTCTCTGCGCGCGTTCAGTTTCTTGTATATTAATGACGCGTACTAAGGAACGCAATGAGGCCTAGGGACTAGGCTGGTGTCACTGAGACGAGATAATAATTAATAGCATAGTCAAGACGGGTGAACTTTATTTGTTTGAATATTTTGGTCGCAGACGGTGTTTGGATACTTGCAGCGAGTTGTGTGGACACGTTACATTTTGTAAAGTCAGGGCAAAGTCTAATTACTTAGAACCCGTTTACACGGTATCGGATCCGCATGGTCACGATATCAAATTGAACAGTTCCACAACAAGTGTAGCTCTTACACTCACGATAGTATGGCAGGATTTAACAACAAGAAGTAGTCATGGAAAAAAAGTGGTGAGAGTAAATTATGGCCGCAAACTACCCGAACTCGATGTCGTGACAAAGCGAATCCGGTACCGTGTAAACGGAGCAATTCAGTCGTGTTAAGACGCCGCTTACACGTATGACGTATCTGCTGCGTATGATCACGAATTTAATAACGACTCATCACAACCCTGGCTTGCGAGGTTGGACTCATCATAGAAAAAGTGGTAAGAGCAAATATTGCCGCAAACTGCCCAAACCTGATGTCCTGACAATGCGGATTCGGTACGGTGTGAAGCCTTTCAAAAACTGATTCCTCCTAATGCTGACTAGCCTCCTACGCAGACTATAGTCACGCTATAATGTTCTCGCCTAAGGGGGTGATTATATGGTCCCGCTTAGTCGGGGTTAAGTGAAGCGTAAAATGATCTTGAAGTATTGAAAAATGTCATTTTATGAAACGAAACGACCCAAGTAACTCACCCAAGTTCGAATGCTCTCACCATTAATATATAAAGAGATAGATTTAACAAAAATTAATGCGATACACACCATTTTGTTTACTTCATATTTTGGCAAAACGAAAATCACAAGCAATCAAGGATTAAACTATTTTTACAACGCAAACTATGACTTATATTAGTACCTCAAAATCATGTTACGCTTCATGTTACACCACAGTCTGCTTTCTCCAGAACAACATTCCATTCCCTTTGTTTCGTTAACAAATCACGTACCATACGAATAAATGATATTTATCAAGGCGACTTTTGTCGAGTTTAAACTGTCTTCTACGACATTTCAACGATTCAATATTGTACATAACAGTTAGTCAAACACTTTAGGACTTCATAATGAAGGGGTAGCGATGAACAAATGAGAATTCTAGTTTGTTTTAGACAAAGCACGTTACGTATTTTGAGACAGAAGCGCGTTAATTTATGTTTGTCATAGCGCGCGCGTTGTTTACGTTGTAAATATTAAGCAACAATTATATTTTTAGTATATCGCCAAAAGTATTATATAGTATATGAAATTAAAATAGGAAAGAATAGACGGTAAATATGAGTGTACACACACTGTATTGTAGAGGAGGGCTTATACTCAAACAAGAAATTTTGTTGAATAGACGCTATGGGGAGGGGGCGATAACGTCAATTGATCCGATAAAGCTATATCCTTTTTTCCATTTACAAATGACTCAATTGGTTTTTGTTGATGTATATTCAACCTATTAAACTTGAAAACAACTTGAGAAGTGTACATGCATGTGAGACCCTGATTTCCACATATTGAGACAAGTTACTCTACATATTTTAATTGATTATGTCAGGTGTCCACGCAGATGCCGCAAGATGGCTTGTCAACAATCGTAACATCAGAGGCGTTGGTATTGATACTCCGTCTATAGACTATGGACTATCCAAGACATTTCCATCCCATCAGATTTTATATGAGGCAAATATTTATGGTCTTGAAAATGTCGCTAATTTAGACCAACTGCCAGCAACCGGCTACATTGTCTATGCTTTGCCAATGAAGATTGTACGTGGTAGTGGGGGACCAGTAAGGATCTTAGCTACAATGAAACCAGTGCCAGTGGTAAATGGAGCGAGAGCAAGTTATGCGACTGGCATTTTCGCTGTTGTGCTTGTTATGCAGGCGATGTTCTTTGTTATCTAGACTTCACACGAACTTTAAACTCATTAAGCTGTTTTTGCACAGTAACTCATTCATGTTATTAATTGGAGCACATATCACATATGCACATGTACTGTTATATCAATTTAGTATCTTTATAGAGGGAGCTAAAACTATTCTAAAACTAAAACTACCGTAATACCAGTCCGTCTTTGTCCATGTGAAGTCACCGTGCAGGGGCGGGAATGGTGTTTAACGTAGGCAGGTCGTGTTGTTCGAAGTCTTCATCAAGCATTTTTTTTCATGTTTGTTTGCTATGCTGCTCAGGTAACAAGTGAAAGCAAAATAAACTCCTTTTCTGGACTTTTATTTAATTATTTTGAGAATATCTCTTTGTGCACGTACATCCTATAATTACTTTTTATACAAAATATTAACTACATTTCTAGCGCATTTTATGTGAAAGATATATAAGACAATGTATTGAAGAAGCATGATCAACCACAATGCAATGCGTGCTTTTGTTTCGTCAGGGGGAGGGAGCGATCAACCCAATTAATGAGCCAAGTTTTCAACAATGTTTTTCCTTTGTATAGGCTTTTTGTTTTCTTGACCGCGCTGAAGCCTGGTTCACAGCTGTCGTGAGAATCGGGGATTCAATTTTCCAAACATTAGATTGTTCTTGCAATGGCAGAGAATTTGCTCAATTACACCAGCCAGAAAAAGCCATCTACGATTCTTACGACAAGTGTGAACCAAGCTTAATGTGGTTATTTATCCAGAAAATCTACCAAGCCTCGTTTACGTTGAAAGCTAGTCATATGTCTTCGAGCCAGCCATATGTCTTCGAAAATGGCGACAGCTATTGTTAAACGTGAACAAATGTACGCAAACGGTTGTTGTTGATCATGCCACTTTAGCAAATTTCTGCTTCCAGTGATCTAGCTTGATTACGTGCGAATACGTGCCATGTGCGCGGATATGGTCTGCCTTTATCTATGCTCGTTTCTCAGGGCATGTCGTGGGGATTTTCGATTAGAGGAGAGCAATTTTGATCCAGCAAATACAAATTTTCAATTAACAGTTGCGAATTTTATGAGATATGGGTTGGGCTAACAGAGAAGCGGAAATACGCGCTCGATTAAAAATATTCCTTTCATGAACAATGCAAATTAGGCATGCTTTATACACTTCAGTCGCGGGGCATGCAATCCATACAATAGATAATGACCCATCTCGTTATTTATTGCTTGAATTGCATTTGACCCGACTGAAATGCCACATATAGAACAGCCTTGTCGAGAATTTATAATGTAATAAAACGAATAGGAGTCCAATTAATGCCAAAATCATACGAGTGATTAGTATAGGTAATCATGCGATGGCGAGTACAATTTGGGATTAATAGTACGAGTGATGTTTGGAAATTTTGCGAAAATTGGACGAGCCGCCGGGGCGAGTCCAATTTGGCAAAATTTCCAAACATCACGAGTATTATTAATCCCAAATTGTACGAGCAACATTGCATGATTATTTGTTTATTATTAGCATGACAAAATTATAATTCTCGATTTCAGCGTCATACTGTCTCACCAAAGCCCAGTCTTGCCATACTTTCAACCAGTATTTCGTGCTTTTGTTTGTATTTTCGTTGTTTGCTTTTGCTTTTAATGCCTCTAGCTCAACTGAATTTGTATGCAAATACCTTTCCGCCATTTTCTTTGTTTTGGGAAAATCATTAATTGTACTGCCGTACAATTAATGAAATAACTGTACTCCTCTCAACCAATCAGCATCCAGTAATTTTGTCATGCTAATAATAACAACATTAACCGACCGCGCAGCGAGAGGTTGATTTGTTAATCACGAGTATGATTTAGCATTAACTGCACGACTGGCACATGATTCGTTCCATTTCTTATTAATTACTTATTACTTATTAAATGTTAATTATTACTTATTAATACTTATTACAAAAAAGAAAACCAATTCATATTTTGTATCCTAAATGCTGATTGTCTAGTTGTAAATACTAGAGTGATTTTCATTGGCTGTGGGCAAGGGTGCGATTACAGCTCACAGAGGGTGCAATTAATGCTCAAATCGCACTCCTGTAACCCAATGAAATTGCAGTATTTGCCACTGATTACAGAAGATATAATTTATGCTGTTACCATCTTTCCCATGCTGTGTCTGACAAGCAACCTGGATCGATGCAAGTCTAAATATATACAGTACAGTACCACTGTGGTAACTTGTGACTTCCGTGATCACTCATAAACGAATGAGTTGGTTTGTTGCGGTATTTTTTCCCTCGTCACAAATCCATACAAATACGATTGGCATGCTCTTATGAAAATCAGCGAATTACTTTTTTCCGAAGATATAAGACGACGAGTTTTTAAAAGTGATCTTCAAACATTCCAAAGTGAAAAACAATACTGAAATACCGACTCCAAGACAAATTGCAAGAAATAATCCACTCAAATCAGCAATGGACAATCTTGCAAATAATGCATTTTCATCACTGTTCACCGTGTTGCATTGTCCCAAAAACCATCGACGTCTCAACGTCCTTGATATATCATAATCTTCATAATTCATGAGTACTTGAGAAATCTTTAGTGTGAGTGACGAATTCTTGCCTATGGCTAGACCAAATCCTGATTGAAAGAAGGAGTTTCCGACAATTTTGAACGAGCAGTCTCGACTTTTTGCAGCAAAGTTTTCAAGCGTTGGATAATCTGAGACAAATGCTTGAAGCTTTCTGAAACAAAATTTTAGAGGTTTTTCTTTCATGTTAAGACTGACGAATGCAACGCCCTTGATCTTACTACGAATTTAGGACTGGGATCAAGAGTCGTGATTGTAACATGAAAGAATAAGCCCAGAAGTATAGACACGTAGGCTGCGAAACACAACTTCGTTCCCAGGGCATTTTCCTTGCTTGGGGATTAGGGAATCACTAGGGAAAGCCCTGAGTCGGCCAATCACGTGATCCCAGAATACCGTAGAATAGAGATCTAGAAGTTCGTTATTTTTCACCTTTTTGCTCTACGTTGTACCTACTAAGAGAGCTAAGAATATTGTGGTAGTTGTTTGCCCACAACCTTATAACTGAAGAAAATTTTGCAGACATTAATAAACTCAAGTAACTAATCAGAACGGAGAACATGCCGGCTGATCAAGTACTATTCTTCAACCTTCAAGCAATTAGGGAAATGTCCTGGGAACCAAGACTTATCACTGCGCGTTTTTATGCACAAAATACCAAATATATATATCGTGCGTATAAAAAAGGTAATCAAAATACACATATGCACAAAAATTATTCTTTCGCACGATGGCGTAACGTTGTATCAGAGGGCCCTCAAATCAAAAATTTATAAAGGCCCCATATCATCATACACATCTACTTATTTGAAGACTTTAGAAACCAAAAAATGACAGCTAATCAGAAAATTTGTGGATAAGAAATATTTTCTAGCTCACAAACTGGCTGGTGGGAAATTTTCCTTTGAATTTTATGCTTCAGGTTAAAACTTGAATTCGAGCCAATATAAGGTAAAGCTAACCAGTTTCTGAACAACACTCCCCAGGCTTATAGCTTTTAAAGATCGCCCCTTTGCGTTTTATAAAACGGTGATAAAAATTGAAAAGATAATTGAAAATGATGAAAACTGCCAGCAGAATTCGAAATGGTGATATTTTCACTTCTGAGCAACATTGGGCACGGCAAATAAGAAAACAAAACTAAGCTATCACTGAAAACAGTTAGCTTCCATGATTAATAATATTCACTAATTGTACACATAATACCTGAGCTACAGTTTGCAATTTGCCAAGGTATAAATAAATATGATTTCGACCGATAATTTTTATTTGATTCTTATTTTCTTTGAAAGTATTATTTCTGCGTGTAGATTTAATATTGAGCCCGCTAGAGTACTTAAATGTGCGCAATCGTGATTACCTTTTTTGATACTCTCTGTAGTTCATTCATTTCCCTTTTTAACGATTTCGACCCACGCAGCATTTCCTTCGAAGAGTTCTATTCAGGGCCGTAGCTAGAGGGGAGGGCAGGAGGCATATTTATATATTAGCGTTCTGCCCGACGAGTTTCTTTTCAAAATCAGATTCAAACTCACCATCATTCCCGAGCAGAAAATGAATATACCCCCCACACACCCCCACCCAATAAGCTACAGCCCTCGTCCTATTTCCAGTGTTCGATCCCCTTCTTTTTTTCCAGTAAATTGATTCGGAAATGCATGATCAGTAAATTGACCAGTAAAATTGAGTAGGTCGGCAAACAAATATGAGATTTTGAACTGAAATCATTATGCAGTTCAAATGTAAATGTACTATAATTCCTTCTCCAAAACAGAGCGAACATATTAACAATGATATATTATAAACAACAAAGCACTTACCCAGAATTCATTTGCTTTATTGCCTCAGCAAAACATCAACAAAGCACTTACCCAGAATTCATTTGCTTTATTGCCTCAGCAAAACCTTTCACGCTGTTGTGTTTCATGTGTTGCCAAATTCTGCTTAGCATAGGATCATCAGTAGCTTGGAAAAACCTTTCGAAACTTGAATCCGCGATAGTTCCCATTCTAAAACCACTGGGCGGATCTTGAAGCTAAAATATTTTTGGTTAAAACTTCACTCTGTATTCTCACTTTCAAAAAGATTCCAATAAAAAAGATGAGCATGAACTGTTGGAATTTTTAAATTCTATACAATCTTCCGATCTGCGTCTTTCTCTGTGCTTCCACCTCTAATTTAATGTTTGTAAACTGCTCTTAGTCACTGGCTGGGCTAAATTCACTTCATCCCTGCACCCCTGCACTTTATTATACATGTGACTGATATCGTTCTTAATTCTTTCGGAGAACCTACTGCAATGTTAGGAGCTCTCTCTTTCTCTTCCCCAGAGCCTCCTTAAGCCTAGCTAATAAACTTACACGACGTTTTCAGGTAAGTCAGTGAGTCAGCATTGAATGATGAGAAGATTGAAAGGAGCAAGGCGGGGAGAAGCAGGAAGATGGACAGAATAAGAAAGTACTGAACCTTTAGTGATGTCTCTTCTAAGAAATTGGCAAACTTCTACCATTTTCTAAGCATACCGAGGTTCAGATTTGATTTCCCTGCCACTACTTTTTCCTGGTTGACAAGGAATCTGACTGGTTAATAGGGAGGATGGAACACTTCTGACTGGCGATATATCAAGGTAGCGGTAGAGCGGTAGGAAGGTCAAATCTAACCTAACTATTGTACGGCGTACCTAGCCTTAAGCCTGAAAACCAACACGTACATAAATTATCATCTAAGACCTTTACCTTATGATCTCGTATTCCAGCGTCACTCAGCGGTAGTATCTCTTCTTCTACCACAAGAAAAGCAGCTAAATTAGCTGTGTAGCTTGTGATAACAATGAGCATACCAAATGCAAAAAACAAGGCAACAATACGGCAAGAGAAACTTTTTGGTTTGCAACCGACATCGAAAGTTTGAAAAACCAGGCTCCAAGTGAACCAGATAGTTTGAATCAAGTCAAAACGATACTCTTTGTTTTTGTGCAAAAGCTTTCCACGTTCCAACTGGCCAAATGGACTATACCTCTCAAGCAACCACATAATAAGCACTGCAGTGTTGATACAAATAATTAAAGCAATCCACAAAGTTGTCGCAAATGGATCCATGAAACCAGTCCAACTGTTTTTGTCACGACGAGCCACCTTAACTAATACACCCATACCAGCGTCCAAAAATGGATGTGTGAAGTCGACTACCTTTGAACGTTGTTCATTTATTGTGAGATCTGCCAGGGCGATATCCGCCTCACCCCCGATAACTTCACCTATCAGACCCGACCATTTTCCTGTTGTATGATTCAATGCACCATATTTTCCATCTTTAACCACTTGAATTATTACAGAAAATCCCAACTCTCTCATGAGAAGTTTCAACAGATCAATACAATACCCAGTACAGCATGAATACGTCCCATCAACTCCTACACAAGACCAGCCTAGCGCACAAGTTTCGTCCGAGTTGTTTCCTCCTGAATTTTTGTTTATTGTAACATAAGGCTCTTGTAGAAAAACTGAAACCTTCAACGGGATCTTTTTTGCAATTTTTAATTCTAGTTTGTCTGAAATTTGCTCTGCAGGTGGCCAACCCGTGTAATGTACAGTCAGTTTATTGTTATGGTATTCTGCTAAAAGCATTTTGTTGTTTGTCTCATTTTTATACCAGTAGACGATGTCATGTTCGACATTTGCGCGGTAACCTTGGTTATTGAATTGTACCCAACCTGTTTTCCCTTGAAACTGAACATTCCTCATGGCCCTAAAAAGTTCATCAAAAATGTTACTGAAGTTAGCTTTCTTCTACAGTTTGCAGGAAGATGGTATTAATCTACTGTTCAGTCTTTGATCAGAGAGAGAGAGTGTGAGAGGCCCTGATGTCAATCACAATCGCGGCATCTTAGAATTAATATCATACGTGAAAATCTGAACTATCCATGCGCAAAACTCTGATTGTGAACCGATACTCAATTATTGACACCATCAACAATTTTAAAAAATGACACATATGGCAGTCTTATATATGGTTTCATTATTTGACTAAGTTGAACTTTTAAATTGCCTTTCCATCCTAATGCAATGTTACCTTCGCGTTTACTTATCCCAACCAGTTTATTCATTACTTACCTATGGAACGACTTTTCCAACAGTCCTCGCTTTGTAGGATTGCAATCTTTTAGCAATGAGAAAACCTTAGAATCTGTACTGCTTGTGGTTTGAAACGCTTTCTCGAGAACTTTAATAGCATCATTCATCAATGCATTTTTCCATGCAGGTAATTTTCCATGGTTAAAGTGGACCCGAGATAATTGTATTCCAAGAGTTTTTCCTAAGAGTGGTATCCGCTTGTTTTCGTCCAGAGAATTTCCTAGAATCCAGATACAATCACTGTCACTGAATCCAAAGTTCTCAGCTGCATGCAGTAAATCTGTAGTGAAATTATGTTCTAGTAAAAGAACAACAGCTCTTGTATTTAAAGCTGACAGGATGCTTAAAATCTTGTGATATTTTGTTTCATACTTCTCCGTTATGGTGAAGGTTAAAAACACATCAAGGTTTGAACTGCTGGCTTCACGTAACCTTTCGAGAAGCTTTGAGGCAATATTTAATTGTCTTTCGTCTGAAATTACAGCCACCCGATCGTTTCTTTTGTATTTTTTCAAGACTTCAATGATGACGACAAGTGGTGAACTAGGGTCTGGATCAAGGTGGAGAATCGTACCTTGTTTCTGGAAAATGTACAACATATAATACGTTATTGTACTAAATAGTCAATTATGATAAATACAATGCCCAATGCAAGTGTAAAAATATGTTAATATTTTCTTTATACTTATAGCCATCAAATTAATCATACAGGTATGCTGCTATTGATGCCGGGGGAAAGGATCTTCCTTTTAGGCAACTCAAGCTGTATTATATATAAAATCACGTTTCTACATTTCTCGATGATTTCACAAAGAATTTTTTTTACACACAAAATTTGCTCTCGCACCTGCTTAAAAACTTGCGGTTCGTAATTACTATGAAATAGTTTTATCACAGGAACACCCATGAAACTTGCGAAGACATCAAAAATTTTGAAATTCGAGGATCTATCTTTGAAGATAATCGCAGTCACTCCTCTGTTTTTTACAATACTGCAAAACCTCTTTAGTATTTCCTGGTAAGACTTCCATCCATCTTTCAAGACAGTAATATTATAGTTATGGCGGTCGGTGACATTTTCCAGGGTAACATAACCAGACAACGAGTTGTTTTTGAGCCGATCTTCTTGTGTGACGACAACAACTTGAACTATATTTGAAAAACTGGATTGGCCTTTGGGCCATAAACAAGTAAATGCAATAACAAATGCGAAAAATTGCATCATCCGTGCATGCGTTGCATTTGGTTTGATGAAATGAATTGAAAAGCAAATTAATGTTAATATTGAGCAGGTCCCGCTGCTTTATACGGTGACATTTTCTATGCATATAAATCACATTGTGATCACATGTTCGGCATCTTCCAATCACATCTTCCTTCAAATTGTTGCATCTAAAACCAAGGAAACAAAGCACAATGCTAATCAACCAACTTGACGCTTTCAAAGTAGCTAAGTTTGAATCGTAAAGTGTATCATTTAATTATTTTCACGTTACTAATATCGTGCACGCTGCGACTGAGTGAGTAAACCCCCGCCAATGTCTTGTATGAAAGGAAATTATTGCAATTTTAACGTCATGCGTGGATTTAATATAATTCCTTGTTTCATAATTTTCTGCAGACCAAAACAATAATAATTAGTCCGTTATATCGTACACATATTTAGACTATAGACCGCTGCTTTCTCGAAACATGACTATCAGATTAGCAACGTATCTCATCCGCCTTACGTCTCGAAATATTTTATAAATCTTGTCTGAGAGGACAAGTAGAAAAGGTGCATGGGCTGATAATTTCGTCATGCTATGCAAATATTTTCCTCTTAAAAGGAATTTCTAAATAAAAAAAAACGAGAAGGTAAAATTTGTATGACATCACCAAATTGTCGGGCTGGCTTCGCTTGCACTGCAATATGTCTACTGAGGCTAATGGCAGTAATGCAGTAATGTAAAATCAATAGTTACATATTTATCATCATCTGTAAACCGTATAGGCCTAATATATTTTCGTGGTTCTGTAATGAATGTAATTATAAAGAATGAGTTATATTATGAAAATTTGCAGTGAAAATTCAGTTGTCTCAAAGAACTGAATAATTTATTGACCCGCATATTGAATTTGTTTACGTGAAAACAGTAGCTGTTGATTATGTAGCCTGCGTGCAGACGAAACGTGTAAGTCAGGCTATTGATTATACTGACTTCACTGCTATACATTCACTATACATGCAAGGTGCCAAAAAAGTTGCTAGGGAATTTTGTGGTAAAAAAATTAAAACAGATACACAGTTATAGTCCTAAATTAAAATAGGTCCCAAGAATATAGTTAAGCCATTTCCCCCGTTTCAAGAGCAGAGCTGTGAAAGCTGCAGTGTGCAGACGGAGCTAGACGAGTGGCTATTTCAAGTGTCAAGTGGGATATTTGTATATGTCGAGCAAGAGCAATAAGTAATGAATTCTCGTTCCATTATTTTAAGTTACTTTTGCGTTTTATCGCGTAAAACGAAAATTCATTCCTCGTCACTACTTATTACTTGGAATAGAACATCCATCAAGCAATATGAACACGTTTTCACATTGGCCAAGCACAAGGAACAAACACAAATAAGCAACAGTGCAATACATATAAAAAATTTCTACTTAAATAACGAGGTACAAGCACTGATCACTTTTGTGAGCAATCCGGCTATCAAGAACAATTGTCGATCATATATACTGAAGACAAACTACATAATAAAGACTATTCTAATTTTAATTTGCATCAGATGTGTCGTATACCAACGGGTATGGCGGTGCGTGTCAAAGTCATTATTTTAACGCTGGAGCCGAGAAAACAACGTCTCATTTTAAACAAGCTCTGAAGAGTCTGTCCACTGCAACCCTATTGTGACGTTCCGAATCAGCTATAAGTGGTTGGGTAGCTTTTAGTTCACAGCTGTGCTTCAAGTGAAATTAAGATATAAGGCAACAATATTCATAAATTCTCCTGTTTTACATGCCCATTTCTTTTTTGGCACTATTTTTAACTCATACCTCGTTTCAATTACGTCTTTTTCCTAAAACCTAATAAAAAGAAAGTTTTGAGCTTTGTTTTCTAACCAATTGCAAGCTCCACACGTTCACTAAACCACCCGCAGTGAAAATTTGCAATTTTTTGGATGATCTAATCGAATGTTCCATATCCATTTGCTTTTTAGTATCCTATTACATCATATTATTTGTTCAAAAACATAATTAAAACGTCAAGTAATTGCATTCAACGTGTCGGAACTTTGACAAATTTGCACGTGTAAATAAACGACCCAATACTGGACTTATATTAAGCTAACTGGAATTGGCCCTATTTAAAGGATTGTTTTTACTACGGTAAGTTGAATGAAACAAATGAAAGTCCGCTAATGCATTAGACAACCTTGACTGCCTGAACAGGTATATAGCTTTCAGTTTCAGAGCGTCATGCATACGTATCTACTGCAAATGCACTATATCATAACTTATAAAGATATTTTATAAAAGGCCTTTATGTGACTCTTGTGTCTCAGTGAAAATTGAAAAACTTTACTCACGACCACTTTAGCGTCTTTCATGATGAATAAGTAATGACAATAATGTAATGATAAAACATAAAGTATCTAGAAATACCCACTTTCTAAACCTCTAAAGGACTTGCAGTTTCTACAATAGTTATGTTCCGTTAGGGGCGCTGTAAAGGTCAGTCACGTCAGAACCTGAACATGCAGTATTTGTACTTAGCCAGGTCAAAATCTAATAAATAAGATGAAGAATGCTAAAGCAAGAGATTTTTACTTTTCTTCCAATAAGCTTCAAGGATTCGGTTTCATTGTCTTGTTTTTGATAACTAGCGAACTATTGAGGTTTTTCATGACGAACCTATTAAACTGAACATTTTTTTATCTCTATAGTGTATATAGCTATACAGACTTGTACACATGTCTATATATATAGATATTCTCATATATGCTAATATATATGGAATAATATTGCATGTTTGAATTTTATCTTTCTATGTCTATTAATTTCTATGTATATCTTATACATGCATGTTTTTTGCTTATATATAGAGGAAGTTCTTATATTATTAAATATGATTGTCACTGCCAAAGAAAGGTCACATTTCATTTAATCGCAAGGAGTTTGTTAATCTTGGATCAAAACATTTATTTTCGCTCGCAAAATTACTGACGCACGGATTGACGGCGTCGAAGAAACAAATAACGTACCCCATGTCCACAACATTTTCAATGGTTTACTCCAAGGAGACATTTGAAAGATTTCAATCTTTTTTATGCAGGCATAACTCTAAATTATTAAAGAGCAAACTAGTCCATGCACGGTGTTTCGAAAATCAAATATAAATTAATTTTACTTCTTTTATACTCACCTGTACAAGGATAGCAATGCATGACGAACTTTAGATTTTTCCGTTTTACCCAGTATGCGATTTCAAGTTGAACTGAAAGTAGAAACGATGACTGCGAAATGTAACTGAAAGAATAATGTTCAGCGAAATGCATCATTCATAAGTTCTTTATTACAGCACAGCTGGAGCCTGGAGTTTAAAAATTGCCGTTGTTATTGAAAATGACACTGGCGGACCGAAAAAAACCCACGCCATATACGTGCATAATGTCACTACAATGCCAACTTATGTTTAACGGAAAGGGATAATTCGTAAACAGCTCCATAAAATAAGATTATCGTAAACCACACAACATCCAACCTACACATTGAACAAAGACCTGTCAGCGATCAGAAATTTGTTATAAAAATATAGAACGAAGCTGAAGACAAAGAATCGTCATTTAGATTTATATCAAGACAATTAGCCGCTTCTGTGTCGATTAGTTGAGAAATGGATTACATGATAGCCTATTCCTGTCTCCTTATCTTTGCTCGTCCAATTGTCGGCGCAACAGAAATACACAAAGGAAATGAGTTATGGATGTTTCATTTAGACAACGATGCCATGGTCTCTGAAAAATCTACACAGCTAGTGAGGTTTACTCTATCAATTATGATGAATCTAAATGTTAGCTTTCTGCCGATATCAAGAAATTTTCAAGAAAATCTTGAAGCATTTTGTGACATTTTCAAAAAAGTAAAAGTGCTGGCACTTCTTTTTCCTCCAGACTTAGAAAACAGAACAGAGTTGACTTTGGCTGCAAAACATCTTGCAACTCCAGTGTTGCATTTGCCAAAATCTTCAAAAGATATACACGTAAGTAGTAGGTCTGCATGCAGCTCAATATGTCGTGCGGAGCGGTTACAATACAACAGATGATATTGTGTTCCATTTCACTGCTCCATTATTCAAGGGGACATAGCTTATATCATGAATTAAACAACTTTACTTTATAAACATGTTTTTACGTGTGAAAATATCATTTTCGCTAGCCAAGCAAAAACAGGTATAAAACCACATAATACATACTTTCCATGTAAATTTTCTTTTGCCATTTAAAATAAACAGAATATCACATAATTGCCACTAGCACAGCCCAGGTAGCCCAATATTGTTTCAATATAGATATATGTGTATTCCTGCTAGGAGTAAAGATTGTTACTCTCATTTAGTTAGCCTTTAATGCGCTGCCGTCATCAGTTTCATCAAATTAATACAAGACAAAATATGCAAACATGACGCATTGCAAGAAGAGCGCGGCTGAGCGCGCGGGTAAACGCTTAACAAGCGTCTTGTTTTCAACTGGAAACTCGGAATTATTTCTTTGAAACAGCAGGAGGGCATATAAGAAACTTACGACGGCAAAATTACTGGATACAAAGGTAATTCCCTGAGTGGTAGGGCCTAGATAAACAATAATCCATCATCTCTCGCGCGCTCATAGTTTAACAGTTTACGCTTTTAGAAAGACAACCTAGTGGAATTAGCTGTAGCTTCTAGTGTCGCTAATTTAAGATGTTCAAAATTTGAGAAGAATGCATGTAGCTAATCCAAAACCGCTACAGAACCACAGTAATCGAAACCTCACAGACCACAAGCAAACGAAAGCACAGAACCAGTAATCGAAATGTGGTTGAATGATGGAGGAATACACGTCAATAACGGTGTTAATAGGTACTCGAGTCTCAACGCTACGATGACAATGACTGCTGAAACTGAAAATTAATAATTTCCTTAAATTGACGCAGCAACTTTCTAGCGGCTAACTAGATATATATATAGTACCATACAGTACATTTGCATTGTCCGCTAACAAGAAACTAGAAATAGTCGAGTGCTACAGACCATCTTGCTATCTAATAAGCTTTATTATATATTAAGCTAACCGGCTTTTGAACAACTGGCTGCAGATCAATATCTTGCTTGCTGGAAGATCAAAGACTTTAAAGGCGCTACTGAAATTTGTGTTCAAATAACTATGTAAAGTTACGACTTTTGCCTTGGCAACATGCATTAAAATCGGAAAGGAAGAGAAGAAAAGTAGAATTGACTAAGTTGACACTAATTCATGTAGGAATCGTATCATATGCACTACTCTTACAGTTATAAGAACTGTGTAATATTTTCAATCTTTTGTGTTCACGCTAGAACGCATATGTTATTTTATTACTGTTATAAACAGCATAATTTAAAATGTCCTCCACTGGTAAAACCCCTTCGGTTTTGACAGGACACTTTAATACAGTTATTCATCTAGTATCTATCTTGTAACATATTATTTTGTCCTATATCACACAGGATATTATACAGCAACACTATACTAAACGTCCTAAACATCTCAACTTTTGTTTTAAACGGGCAGACAATTAATTCTGTTTCTTCTTCCAGGAATATCTGCACATTAACTTGTATCCTAGACTAACCTTCACAGAAAATTGGTCTCACACGATGCGGATATGGGCTCCTGTTGCTATTATCTGCAATACTATAACAGACGAGGAAATAAACCAATTTAATGTCTACACAACTGGAGAAGACATCAAGTTATACCAACTCACATCAGAACTATCAGCCGCAAAACGCACAAAGAAGATTGTCGAAATAATGACAGGGATTAGAAATTTAAAGATTTCCAATCTAGTTACTTATATTGATCAGGAAGATCTTAGAGAAATGCTTACACTCGGAGAAATGATGCAGATGACTGGTTCAGGATACAAATGGATAATACCATGGAGAAACATGCCAACCAAAACATTGCTTCCATTAAATACTTTCGCTATTAAGCTCAAAAATGAGTCAAGTGGATTTGAAAACACTTTGTCAGATGCGGTTGACTTAGTTAAGCAGAGTTTTGTAAGTTACACCCGCGAGTACGCAATGGATACGATTCCTCACGTGAGATGCTTTGATATGGTGGATCCAACATTTGGAGAAGACTTCTACAGGTTTATAATTTTGTAATATAATATTCATCAATTATATTCATCACCATGCACGTAATGCTATTCCATAGAACTGTTTACTAATTAAGTCTAATTTTAGGCACATGGTACAGCAATCGTTCAGTGGAAAGGCAGGTTATTTTGCTTTTGATGAAACTGGAAACAGAATCAATGCTGAATACGAGGTAAGGAGCATTATATTCATTTTTGTTTGAAATGTGGACTTTATCACACTTTTCAAGTAATAGTTAGTTCAAACCACATACTTTACCACGAAGGTTATATATCTACCAAATTATTTAGAATTATTATTTAGAATTATTTTTTCCATTATGATATTTTCTTCTTACCAGATTGTTGGTTTAAAAGATAGTTTTGCCCCATTCAATCCTCGGATAAATATACGTGAGAAAATCCGTGCTGTAACAGCTTTGTCCCCACCATGGGTCTATTTAAACAAGGCGGCAAAACAACAACAGAATTGTGGGATTGGTTTGATATGTCATGTTCATTCTAAAGATGGGAATGATACAAGCCAGTATTGTTGCGAGGGCTACATCATAGACATTGTACGCCTGTTGCAGACAGATTTGGTCGCAGATATTGAAGTTCATATAACTAAAGATGGCAAATATGGTTCGCCAAATAAAGAAACTAACGAGTGGGATGGAATGATTGGGGAATTAATACGAGATGAAGCTGACATTGCACTCGCCGACCTAACGATCACAGATGATCGTTCCCAAGTTGTGGATTTTACACATCCTTTTCTAGAGGTTGGTGTTGGAGTCTTAGTTCGCGTTCAGCGTCAAGGGGTTACGCACGGTATTTGGGCGTTCTTGCAACCAGTTGCGGCAGAGTTATGGATAGCGACTTTTCTAGGGATTTCATTGATGGGGACTTTATTCTGGGCCATGGAAAAGATTGCATTTTGGATTTTAAATAAATTTGCCAAAAATAAAAATGGAGAAAAACATGAAGTACGAAGACAAATATTATCACAATTTTCCCTTGCAGCAAGTTTGCATTATTCCTGGAGTACAGTAGTTCGTACACGAGATAAGGTAAAGAGACCTGCCAACACAAGTGCAAAGATTGGTGCGATCAGTCTAGCGTCATGTTTTCTGGTATTCATCACAACTTACACAGCACAATTAGCTGCTTTCCTCGTTGCAGAATTACAGGTAACTCCAATCACTGGTGGAATACAGGACAGCAAGGTATTGTTGAAGTTATTTCAATTTGAAGTTTGTGCTAAAGATGCGCTTAGTCCTTTCATTGTAACGAGTGTCCTATCCTTTAGTAATATACAAAAAACCCCTTAGCCAATACAACAATGCCTTGGTTGGCAAGTCTGTAGCTAGCCAGGCAACAACCACATAGTCTATATTGCATAAACGTCGCTAATTACAAGATAAAAGGTATTTAATACGTCAACAATATTGCTATACTCAGGGACCGCGGAGGAGGGGGGGGGGGCTTGGCCCCCCAATAATTTTCCAGTGATTGATTGAATGGCGGTTCATTATAATCAGTGCTACTTGACGTTTTTCCAATAAGTAGCGTTGTCACAGCTCCGGTAAAGAGCACCTCATTAACATTTTGGCTGTGATTTTGGGAAAACGCACTCTGACATCCAGCAAAAGGAGGCAAAAGGGTTGGCGCCGAAAAAACATACATATATTTTTTCCAATATTTACTAATAAAGAACGAATAAAATCCCAACAATAAACATGAACACGTCGCAACCACAAGACAGTTTAAGAAAAAAAGTAAAAAAACTAAAAAAAAACCGGAAAAAAGTTGAAAAAGAACGAAGCAAGAATGGGGACTCGATTGTTGCCCCAGCCCCCCTTCCCGCCCCTGGGAAGCTAAGTATTCGGCCCCCTCAATCCAAAAATTGCTTCGCGATCCCTGATACTTGCACGCAAACTGTTCAAACATAGACCCTTTATCGCAGTGCAATGACTGGAGCTTCGTAGAGCTACAACCAACCAAAATATGCCAGGGTGTTGCAATCGACCAACCTACCCTGACGAACATAATAAATTAACAGCACATTGACGAACAACAATTATTGAATGAGGTCGAGCAGGATATGACGAATTATTAAGACAGAGGTTTGTGTTATCTGCCGAAGCCTAACAGATAACACAAACCGAGGCCTTAATAATTCGATCCTCATATCCTGCGAGAACCGAATTCATTACTTGTTTTATTATTAATTGACTTGTTTTGAAAGTAAAAAGACACTAAAAGCCGCAAAAATTATTGTGTGACATCACATCTTGTTTCAATATACAATGAAATTAGTCATAATGTCGTATATTTGTTTTCAATATACGACGAAATGACTCATAATGTCGTAAATTTATTTTCAACCCCAAATTTGGGCAGCTACCAAGCGGATATGACGATTTCACCTTTAGCTCTTAACCAATCAAAACTCCTAAAATATTTTCAATAAACAATAAATAACATTAACAGTTTCAGAATCCCAATGATGATCTGAAAATAGCGACAATAAAAGGAAGCAGTATTGAAAGATTCTTCAGCACAAATCCAGATCCAAAATTTATCAATATTTGGAAACACATGAAAGGCAACAATGTACTGAGCAGTGATACTGGTGTGGAACAACTCAAAGCAAAGTAAGCACAGTTGTTTAGCCCTTTATCGTGCAATGATCGAAATTATTCGGTTTGTAAAATTAGCCGTATACCATCGACAATAGCGATTGAGTTCGACGGCAGACGTTAACCAAAGACAGCTAAAGTGATAGACACATCAGAGACTGCTGAGAAAGTGAGAGGGCGGCATGGTTCGGGCGTTCTCGGGTTCTTTAATTGTACCTAATTCCCTAGGTTCCCTAATTTTGGAATTTCCTATAATTCTGTTAAGTACAATAATTTAAATTTCTGATGTACGCGCACATGTATAACAACCAGTCCAGTGTGGGAAGTTGTGATAGAAATTCGTTGTTACCAGTTGATCAGCGGTTACCTTGGTACACGAGGCATTTGATTTACATTATTTATGTCGTTTTTTTTTGACAGTGAAATTGACGTCCTTGTCGGTGACTATAACACAGTGGTTTACATTGCTGCGCAGGATCCGGACTGTTCATTACGTGTGATTGGCGAACCTTTCTTTAAATCAGGATATGGCATTGCTTTACAAAAAAATTCAACTTTGACGTCCATATTTACCCAGAAAATACTTCAATATGAGAAATTTGACACATTCTTAGAACTGGCTCACAGATGGATGAAATCATCGTGTGAAAGGAATAAAGAGAATAGTCATTCTATGAAATACAGCACATTTCATAGAATGACAGCTTACGATGTTTCTGGGATGTTTGTCGTGCTTGGTGGCGGAGTCATTTTCTCTTGGATATCACTGGTCGCGGAAATCTTTCACAAAAGACGTCAACGGGAAGATTAATACACACATCTTATTGCTTTGATTTTTTATTAAAAGTTGAGCTTTCATATTTATTATAACAATCCGTTTTCTGCCCGGCACTTTGCGATTATTTTATGTAAATATATTCAAGTTATCATGTAATATTCAATAAACGAAAAGGAACGTTTTAGACATGATAAAACACGAAGCCATAATCGCATCCACGGCATATTGTAATATCGTTCGATTCTAACGATGGATTGGCGTTGCGAAGCGTATGTCTGGTGTAGTAGTAATGTCATGTAATGTCCCTCGAACTTTCCAACGATATAAGTATGAGCTGTAAAAATAGTGTACAAACGAAGGTATCCGAATCAGACTTTCAGCCATGTTTTGTCTTCGAATTTTATTCAGTATATATTCAAAATCTATTCTCAAATATCTTGAAAATTTAGTCTTGGCATATCAGAGCGAATCTAGATAAGATATCCATAGAAAATTAGATCCGTTTATATCGACTTCAGTAGAAATTTATAAGTCAGGAATTATTGGAAAAGTACCGGATTTTCAATGGCAAAGAATCCGCTGAGATTCGCTGTAGCTTCTTCAACATTAAATATTTTTCGCTCAAAAGCAGCAGATATGTAAAGCAAACAATAGCATTCCATTCAGTGGTACTTTGAAGAATATACAAAGCAGGATAAGCAGGATTGCAAGGATTTTCGAGGCGAAAGATCAAAATTTTAGCTGTGGTATTTTAGGGTACAAGCAATTTAATGATTTTATACACGAAATAGTTGTTGCATAATTGAAATTTGAAACACATTTCCTAGACGGTGAAATTGATGGAATTTATCAAAATTTTCCGTTTTAAATGAATATTCTTCTCTTCCCTTTTTGGTCTTTTTGGACTTGGTCCTTCCTTGGTCTTGGTCCTTTCTTGGTCTTTTCTTGGTAAATATGAAATGTTTGTTGAAAATTCATAATAGAAAACTTAGAGGGGCCTGCTGTCTCTCTGTTTAGCGGTATTTCATCGCCGCAGTGGATTGTGGGACAGTGCATGCCTTTGATACAACAAAGCTTTCAAATTTCCAGGGAAGTTACATCCCGGGCGGAGAGAGAGGTTTCAAATATAATAGGTTACATACGCTGTATAAATTTAGTTTTTAACGGTAAACTTTCGATTCGCCGTATTAACTCAATGGTCTAGGTCGTGCGCTTTTGACCTGTTTGTTTCGGGTTCGGGCCCGGTTACGCGCTTTTTTTTTTATACTTTTTTTTCTTAATTTTTTGAATACTTTTTTTTCTTATAAAACCATTCTCACTCACTATTCTCACTCACTGGGACTGTATCTACTTCACCAAATTTAGCTAAAGCGCGAGCCCGAAGGGTGAGTAAAGACTCGGCCCAGGCTGAGCCTCCCTGTCCGCCCGGGATGTAACGCATCCCTCAAATTTCAAGCTTCATTGTAAAAGTCCTTGATATACAACAGCATTGTGTCATGTTTTAAACGAATAAATGTTGGCAAAATGGTAGGAAAACGAAAGAGAACTGTATATCGTAAGTCGAGAAAAAGTCGTGGCTTTCTGGGTGTTTGAAAGCAACAATGTGAAGACGGAAATTTCGCAGAACCAAGAGGAAAGTATTAGCGATAATGAAACACCGTCATCAGGTGAAAGCGATCCTTGCCTCACTGAAACTGTACCACTCAGTGCGTCTAGAAGAAAACTAGCCCAAGATGAGGTAGAGGATACACCAAATGAAATTGAGGATGCTAATTTAGAGCTACCAGAGTACCGATTTGTTGATATACAGCGACTATCATCTACGGGGCGCCAAATGTATTTATTTATTATAACTTTTCAATATTTGAATGAAAATTTTAGCCAAAATTAGCCCTGGCAAGTGGCAACTTCATTTTTTATCGTAGGGATTTGGCTAAAGAAGATAAGCAATATTTAGAAGATGTTTGTCAGTTCTCATCAAGGTTAATGTCTGTTCTGACAGTAAGTTTCCTAAATTATATTTTGTACAACAATGTATGTTGTAAAGTTTTCTTATCAGAAAAAAAAGCCTTATGCATGCATAAGTTTGTTTTGTTATTTCAGAACCATCCTCAGAGATATGAAAAACTAGATTCATATTAATCTGGCACTGCAGAGAACATCGAAAAATTTGTTGTCTCGAGCGGGATTTGAACTCGCTTCTTCGTGTTTCTAGACATGCAAGCGTTAAGTCGTCATGAAAATATTTCGTGCACTTAAAATAGCTAAGACCCACTACCAATCCCAGTTCCCAGTTCACTCGATAGCTCAATTGGTACATGCGGCGGTCTAGAAACGCGAAGATGCGAGTTCAAATCCCGCACGAGAAAACGAATTTTTCGTTGTTCTCTGCAGTGTCAGATTAATATGAATCTAGTTTTTCACAGTTTGGAAATCTAGTTTGAATCTAGTTTGGCCCGCTGAATCCTTTCACATTTACTTGAACAAATACGAAAAGCAAATTGAATTAGATCAACGTCGAATAAACTATGTTTACTTTACACGAATAACAAAGCATATAAGTATAGCCGTATCTTCAGGTGTGTGTGTGTGTGTGCGCGTGATCGAGTAAGTACGGATAGCCCTGTGATAAGTTGCTCGAGAGTCCTACCCTGGTTCGTGTGCATCAGCGAGTAAAACGCATGTAGAAATGTCACATGTTAGCCTTGGTCATTGTCAACATTTGGTCAGTTCGGACAACACATTTACTTAAAAAATTCCAGTGATAAAGAGACCGAGTGTCTGTATTATGAAATATATTATACATGCATTATTCACCCGGAATCAACACGAAATTGACAAGTCTTAGTACGGGAACATTTCAGACTAGTTTTCCATCTGCTGGAGCAGATTGTTCTTTCTGAATGGTGGAGAATGCTTTCAATTTGAAACAGAATTAAATAAGTAGTGTATCTCGAGTACATATATTGCGTATCATATGACATATCAAATCACATCATATCCTATCAGGGCCTTCGTTGCTACTTTATGCAGTATTTCTGTTTATATAAATATGAACCATGAATTTGTTTTCTGCTTACGATGTAAACATTTTCATTTGAAATTCACAAAATATATTACTCGGAAATTGGTACTCAAGTCTTGTGATCGCAGCATCATTATGCCATATTCGAAAACACAATTATGTCATATTGATCCACCAATCAGAATACTGTGTTATACGCCACACATCGCGATGATGTACCTTCTGGGAATTCCCAGGATAAGAATATAATAAGATATCAAAACATCTTCATAGCAAATAGAAAACAAACCAATGCAGTTAAAATCAGTTCAATATGCCTTCTGAAGCAAACCACGAAGGTGAAACTGTACTGATAGAACGGTTTGGTAGACCTCAAGAAGAAGAACAACGTTTCGATGGGCAGAGAAACCTCTCTATTGACTGTCATGAGCTTCGGCATCTAAGAAGATATTTGCTCTTGGTTGGACAATGGTATCCGAAGGAGTGGAACTACAAGAAACGAGCATGTTATCACATCTGGCAGGTATAACCGACGTACTTGAATGTTCTTATTAGTATATTACTTAAAATCGAATTCCCGTCGTTTCTAAGGTTGATTGTAAAGTTAATGTCGCACTAAGGAGGATTTAATTGCACCTAGCGAAATCTGTATTGTATTTTTACGATTATTCGCTTGAGACTTGTTTTGCATCAAAGGTTTGTATCACACTTCCGCAAATTTGCAATTCCAATTATAAGCACCCAATACATATAGTTGTCTTATATAGTAACTGTTATTAGTTGACCTGCATCTATAAGGACGTATGCAGACTTATATTCATTTATGCAATGTCTTTCGTCAAAATCCAATATCTGATTGGTTTTGTTAGTGAATATATGCTAATTTCGACCTAGCCAATTTCGACTTAAAGCCACAACATATCGGCGAAAATTAGACTTAGTGCTTGCTCGGCAAATTGAATTGCCTGGCTGATATCTAGCAAGCTGAAGAATAATATGTATACATATGTATCATTATTAATGACCCAAGCTGTTGAATAAAAAATAACACTTGAAAAATGCAAAGTTTATGTGGGAGAAGGGGTTCTGGGGTAAGAAGACTCCAATTGTATAATGCGTGGCTTCATCCCTACTCATGTCACAGCCTATGCTGCACTGATTCTAAACTGAAAATGCTCTGTAATAGAGCCTTGCCAGGGGTGGCCAATCCCTGACGAAACCTGACCAAGATAACAACACTTGGACAGTCCTTAGGCCCCAACCTGTCCAGGGAGCATAAAAACTCCAATGAACAGTCCTTAACCTGACCAAGGGGCACTAGGCCCCTATGGACAGTCCTCAGGTAGATATTGTATATATGTGACGTATTGAGTCTATGGGGCTGAAGTTGACATTTTAGAGACTTCATCCCGAATCACGTAATTTATTAACGAAACCAACAAAATAACTTTCTTTTGTTTTTACACGATTCTATATAGTATGTATTATCTAATTATGATAATGTTAGTCAGTAAATACTAGAAAATTAATCAATGAGTTAACGACATTCGACCGTTCCCTTGCACGTGCCTTCGTGCATTTATCTACTCTTAAAACAGTGTTTTCGTTGAAGGTATCGATATTACATTTCTGTATATTTTTCTTTTCTTTTCTTTTCTTTTTTTTTTTGGCTTAAGTAATTTTTTGTAATAACGTTATATGAAGTATATCTACAGTAATGATACTATCAAAAGTTTTCTAATTTAAGTGGTATGAGGCATTTGAACGCATTGAAGGTAAACGTAAAAATCGCAAGGCATTGGAAAAACAGTGGTAGGTGGGTGGGAAAAATTTTTTTAACAAGTTTACTGCACAGTGCTAACTGTGAATGGTGGTCCTATGATGTGATCCGCATAATATGCGCAAGTACCCTGTGCTGGAACAAGCCTTATCATTGGTTAATTCCCGTCCACACCACAGGAGGTTTTACATGCCTATGCAATAACACGAGCATTTCACGTGAAAGGCATGCAGCTAGAATGAAGTTTTGGCTTTCAGCCATTATTATAACTCGATAAGATAAGACGGGATTATCTCATTGACGCAGTCGGAAGGAACTATCTTTTCGCACCTTTTACATAAAAGCTCACCTTCAACGCGTTGCCTCATTAACTTAAATTTATATAAGCTATAAATTTGCTTTATGTGAATAATTTCCCAAGGATAACAGAATATTAGGTACGCATTTTCAGTTATGGTTGTTTCACTCGTGCATTGCCAATTCTACAGCCATATGCTGTGAAGCATTACTTGAGTGTATATGATTTTGAATGATAAATGCATGAAACAACTTCATTGTGCTTACACTATTCGTGAAAAATAAGAGTATTCTAAATTTGTGGCAGTGAATTCCCTCGTGCCCTGTTTATAGTCACAATCGAGATTACAAATACGAACTAATAGACTATACAAAAGGCCTAGGACGGGCGAAGGTATTTAGTCGCACATTTGGTTTCAATACATATAAACTGAATAATTATATGTATTGTAGAGAACCCGTCTTCTCTTTCTATTTTGTCACCTAGGAGAAATATTGCACATTCATTAGATCAATCCAGCAGTGAAAGATAATTTCAAAACACCCGCTTACATTCGATGTATTTAACGAGGTATTTTGCCTAAAGCATGAAAATTCAGCAGCGGCAACCAGTAACAATTGATAATTTTGCTTATACTATGTCTCGATAATATATTAATGAGGCAATAATGAGGCTATATGTCCTTAGATGCAGGTCAACTATTAGAAACTAGCGACATCCGTAATACTTTCAAATTTATCACAAAATCTCAATGTATGAAATCTTTTATCAGCTCTGCGTGACAGTTGGTGTTTGGGCACACTTCATCTACTCGCTTGGTTTCTTTGGTGACTCAACTCTTAATCACCAATACTTTAAATGGTTTCCCATTAATGCCATTGAAGAAATAATATGGAATTTACGTTGGGTCATTTCTCATCATCTGGGTCTCTACTACTTTTGTCGTTCCCGTCATCTGGAGAAGTTCCTCCAAGAATCTTGTCTTAATCAAGCCTTGTGGAAAGAGACGTCGCGTTACCTTAAGAGAATTTGCTTCGCAGTAATAGCATTAGTATTCGTCGTTCCAGTAATTTTGCGCCCTCTCGAGCTCTCATACTCGTTTGCGCCGGGGGACACACACTGGATAGTAATGGATACATGTTTACTTGCCATAGATCGCCTCGTCACAGCTCCGATATTTCTGGTTTTCGTTTTTGAAGCGTATGTGCTTGTACGTGTCGTCAAAGGCTACGGAGAACGCATAAAAATTTGGCCGCAGGACTATAAGAACACTCCAGGCTCAGGCATGCGAGCTGCGAAACAACAGTTCATTAACACACATTCCCTGATCGATTCAGTTGGGGGAAACTTCCAGTTGTATTTGGCTCTACATTTTCTGCTTCTTCTAATTACGGCTTTTCTTGGTGTCTTTGCCTGCGCTGAACAACTGGAAACTAAAATAACCAAAAATCACTCATTCTACACCGCTCACATGCCAAAATACTACAAGCGAATGAAAATCACCCCGTTCATAATAAAACCTATTAAAGCCGTGAAAGTGATCCCTATTCAGCTAAATCAGTCACATGTGCAAAGCTCGGTTGCTTTAAACGCAGCGTCAAAAGCTAACAATTCGAACAGTTTGCTTGCCAATGTAACTTGGAGAGAGGATATTACGACGTACAAAGAATCTAGTTATGAACAGACGTTGATTGAAGTGGGAATCGAAGCTACTTTGAAAATTTTCGAGTCAATGGTCCTGTACATGATACCGCTGACACTTCTGCTGCGACTACAGACAAAGCTTGCTATTGTTCGGCGAAATATCTTATACTCGGACTGCTTTGAACAACAAGAAAACGGGTATTTGTTCCAGGACGAAAAAACTATACGAAAAATGGCGGAATTTGTAGAAACATGTAAAGGTATGACCATATTTGGTTACAAAATGCCATTGTTTAGAGTGTTCCTGCTTTCAGTTTTGGCGCCTTTTTTGACAGCGTTGACCACGTTCCTGTTTTCGTACATCCATGTCAAACGATGATACAACTGCTTCAGAACTACAACTGTCTTGAGAATAGTGAAGCGAAATTGGCGAATATACTGTATACATGTATTTTGTGAACAGACAATAATGTAATAATTGAACTCTATGCATGACATAAAGCACAATTAAAAAAATTAGTGGAGGCGGATTTTCCTTCGACAAAATTACCGAACGTTTAGCGTGGTTCAGTTCACAAGAACATAAATTGCATGTACAGGGGGTGATATAAAAGTAGCGATTCATCAAAAATGGCTTGCCTAATAATTGTTACTAATCATTCTTATTAATGTTTCCAGGGCCTTTTCTAAAATGGAGAGGGGGAAAAGGCCCTGGCACCGGCTGCTATCTTCTGCAATTTCATTGGTCTATCCGTATAAAAGCCGTACAGTATATCCGTATTTGCGTTTAGAAAAAAATACGAGTAAAACTTGCAGCATTTAACGCCTTACTAAGCCGCTGTATTGCGTGTTTTTTCCAAACACTTCGAATGTGTCAGTCATTTTGGAAAAATTTCGCATATGCAGTTATCACGCTAGTTTATTCAAAAACCACGATTCGTTTTTTTTTAAAGCCAGCCGGTGCCAGGGCATTTTTCGTCGCTCTAAAGGCCCCGGGAGCGAAGTTCTAGAACGAACAATTTTTTTTGCACTTGAATGAGTAGCTGCTTGTAATCCCCGAAATTTTTTTTAGTGAGTTTCATATAAACTAAATTATAAATGGCTACCTCATTAGGCAACCTCAGTTTGTAAAAAGAGTAGCCATACACGGTATCCGAATAATACCAACGGTTAGTTTCTGCAACCCTGGGAAGTCGTCGAGAGAATGTAATTTTATTGAATTAATCCTTGAACCTTTAGTCATAAAGTACCTAACTTGTTTCCACCTAACCTTTCTAAATAGGAATAGGGAAACAAGATCAGGTGTTTTATGATTCAGGGATTTTGTCAGAAGTTTTAAAATCATTTTGTGTGGACAAATTCTTTAAAAATAGTGCAAATGTTTACGGAACAATATAAGGTTAAGTGCATGATAGTGTTTACGCTGTAATAGAATAATTTTAAATACTTTTATATTTTAATAATCCTTGTAAATATAGTATAAAAGTTGTAGGTAATTGTAACTCGCATTTTAATTTAGCAATATTAGATTGCTACTTAATGGGAAGTTTTTGAGATAATCTTGGGAAGACATAAAAAAATTTGAGCACAAATTTGAGCAACTTATTATATTTTTACTAAATAAGCGACCACGTCAGAATCACTGAGACAAACGAAAAATTCCTGCACAGTCTTGCAATTCGTCCACATGCATGAACAATGTTTCGTTGAGCTTCAAAAATAGAGATATATTACAATTTTACCACCAATATGCGGCCAATATTAAGCATGCATAAAGGTGCAAAAATATTCTAATGAATAGCGCATCAATGTCTCCAGTTTGGCACCCCGCGGGAAACTGCATTGTTGTGGAAACAACATTTGCTTCCCATAATTCTAAAACAAATTAACGTTGTGTCCCCGCAAATCTAAACTTATATAATAAATGAATCAAACAATCACATCTTTGATCATGTCTTATGTGCAAGTTGTTTCGCCTCAAACATGCATGCATCTTCACGTGGAATATTGCAGCAGAAATCTTTAAATATTAAGGTGCATTCATTAATCCTATATTTAATGGAATCCACACGATATATGCACCCTTTACTCAAGCGGTCCTGCCAACCCTAGTGCCTCACACAGAAATCCACAAAACCTGTGGACCCAAGATTTTTCGTGTATGATTGTTATTACATGAAAACTAGTGCCGATAACAGATTCTTTCTCATTCGTTGATGGCGAAATTTCAAATCTGACGTCTTTACGACGGCAATCACATAACGCGATGTTACGAAATTACGAAAACCGTATATAGGACATGATCTATGTTATACGAAATCCGTATAGGACAAATTCTACACACACAAGTACCTGTATGTAGCACTATCAGCTACTTGTCAAAGCTTCAACTGCAACATCAATACGGTCCTCTAACTTCTTTGTTTTATTGTCTTTGATAGTCTTTTTCTTCACATCTGGTGCGATATATTTTGGTTTCATAAAATGTTTCATAAACAATTTTAAGCTTTCTTTTAATGTATCCAATTTTGTGAGCGGTGCGATTCTTGAAAATACCTCCCTAAAAGAGAAGGCAGGAACAAAATATCAACGCAATCATACGCTTTAATAGTAGTCTTGGAAAGACGATTTTGCAGTACAAAGTAATACTTCATGTATATTATACAAATAATGAATGTTTATGAGTGCAATAGTAAGAATATTTTCATGAGGTGAAAGATGGAATGTTCTATTCAACGAGGCGATAGCCAAGTTGAATAGAACATTTCATCTTTCACCGAATGAAAATATTCTTACTATTGCACTCATAAACATTCATTATTTGTTTTATATAATACCAAAATAGGCTATTGCTTTTCAAATAAAAACAATTTATTAAAAGATCACCGTCCGAGAAATGTTTTGACGGATGGGATTTATTGAAAACAGAAAGAGTGCAATAGTAAAAAACGTATAGTACTTTTGCACTCTGGAGAGTGCAATAGTATTTTCCTATTGCACTCTTGGGAAATAGAACTTTCTATATTCGACATCACGTGACCAAAATCAACCAATTACACGATCTGAATTTAACAAGGTATTATATAAACATTTATATATGTCTATTTGCATTAACTGTACGTAAATATAGTTAGTTACCTTGTTGTTGATTCTGGGTAGTCTAGTAAAATATGTGTCAGCAACTCTGTGAAGAACTGAACTAGCTTTTTGTCCAACGATGTAAAATCTACAACCTGCACATAGGAAAGTGGTGTTAGTACCAACTGAAGGCTTTTGAACCGCAAATATTCACATAATGATTTTATTTTTGATCAATTAAAATCATTTCAAATATTAATATCGATCGCAAGTTATGCGTGTAAATACATATAAAACCTGCCTTCAAAACAGACAACGACAGAGACTTAGTAACCAGTAGATGAACAAGTAAATGTGCCATATTAGAAAGATTTTGCTCGGTTAAAGTTGTGGCCATTTTGAAACGATCCCACAATGAGTACTGCACTGTCACCTGCCGAATAAAGATTAAAACTACAATGTAGTAAGTTAAACATCAGGTATCGACGAAATATAAAAGAACTTATTATTTCATGATCAATTTTTATCTTGTGAAGAAATATATATTATCTCACCTGAAAACTTCGACTAAATTCACAAAATTTTTTTATTAGATAGGAATAAAATGGATTGTAAGACTTCTCCTACAAATAAAAATTAATTTTAAATCATAATGATGGACAATAAAACATTTAAATGCGGTTTAAAAATGTACCTGCAAACTACAATCCAGTAAAACATGAATTATTTCTCTTGACTGTTTGTCTTTGAGTTTCAAACGCATTAGCTTTTCAAAAGCGTCGACATAATCCTAAGAAAAACATAATGTAAATAATGCTATCGGTGTTCTGTTATCAATCATAATTCAGTACTGCATCACTGGAAAAAATGTATATTATATGTCTTCTTAGTATGTCTTCCATACTCTCAAGTGCTATAGATTTGCCGAATTTAATGGTTTGAATTTTGCTTGAATCCGTTGAGTTGCCAGACGTTTTTCATATAGCATGGAAATGTACAATCATTGTGAAATTCGAAATTTATTCAGCTATATACCAAAACAGGTCAACACATGTGCCAGACTATGGATTTTTCAATGATTTTTTTCAGTGAGCATGCAGGTGCATGCAGAAATAGATTGAATGAAATCTGGTATATTTTATTCAACTTGCTGACGCAATAACTGTTTATTACAATCACCACATTTCTTCACAGATTTGTGACATAATGTCTACACTAGATTACAATAATCGCAGAATGTTAAAATACCTAAACCCTATCCGAACACAGAATTTTACCTCGCTTGTCATGACTGTACAGAATATATTTCTTCGAATATCTGTATTCATTCTTTGTTGTCGAGATAGCTCCATCATATCACTATTGTATGACGTCGCAGCATCATCTCTACCCGATGACGTCTTTTTCTCTCTTTCACTCCACGCAGAACCAACCACCCACCATCGACCTGCATTTAATGCAAGTAACTAAATTATGAATCCTCGCAATAAAACAGCCTTATTATATGCCAGAACAAAAAATAAAATAGTGATTGACATTTCCAACATGAGCTCCTCCTCTGAATTTACTATATCAGTAAATTCTTAAACGCCTCTGAATTTACTAACATAGTAAATTCGCGACAACGTAGTGCATCGTAACAATTAGACAAGGACGTTATTAAAGTAAGATTCACTTTAAGGGGTGCGCGGTCGGGGGGGGGAAGAGGTGGGAGTACATACAGGATTAGGTTTAGGGTTAGGATTAGGGTTAGGCTTGTCGCAAATTTATCATATGAGTAAATTTAGAGGCTTTTAGGAATTTACTGATATAGTAAATTCACATGAGGAGCTTATGCTGGACATTTCACACGAAGATAAACTGGGTTCTTTGACTACCTTAAAATATATAAAACAGAATTGAACCGGCGACGAGGGGCATTCGCTAGGAACGTCGAATTTTGTTTGATCGTTTCAGGTTTTTTGGTAGTGTAAAAAAATTCATATTTTTTTCCTGTGTCTTTGACGGCACTAACAACACTGGCAACGATATTTCTCTACATTAGGGATCAAGCTATAACAACACATCATCAATGTAGTATTACCTTTCTCGTCTGCAGAAAGTAGATCTGAGAGGGAGATACTTAGTTTTGTGTTTTCATTTGAACCTGTTAAACATAACGAAAGAGAAGTAGATACCGTACATACACAAAAAATTGACTTGCAAAAACTGGAATTATCTTTGATATTCAGTATACAAAATAAATTACTTGCATTTCACTATAAATCGGATCTTATATAGAAGGCTATTTTTAGCAATAATATGAAGTTTCGTTCGAAAATCCAAAAAGTCATCTACACTAGGCACTTAAGCATATGGAGACCGCACCTGCAATGTTTTTTAATATTTTTCTTGCTCGCTCCACTGGTGACGGATCATAATTTGGGATTTTGCGAATGTTGTTATTTCGCAAAGCATTGATTGTTTCTAACATAAACCTTGTTCTTGAGCTGCAGGTGGAGAAAAAAATAAGTGATCAAGCTTGCTATACAATACATGGGCATTTTATTCAGTAAGTGAGATTATGTTGGGATTTAACAGTAGCAATAAATCATATTAAAAACCAGTTGGACGTTACTTGAGAGAGCTGTGCAGGATTGAGCAAGATGCAATATTTAGCAGGGGTACACCTGGGGCGGGCCGAATAATGACAAAATCATATCATCCGTCCATCTACTAGACTATTTTTTTGCCTGAAATTTGTGAACTCTGGAACAAAAAAGATGATAAAAAAATACAATACTTAAAGAACTTATTATAAAAAGGTTCAGTAGCTTATCAAAATGTTCAGTAGCTTCAAACACAAACAAAACAGATTTCTACTTAGCATTCATTACAAAGAATACGACATGTTACATGTTATGGATGACAAGATTTCCAATAATGAGTATGACATATCAGCATCTAGTTGATAAAACTGACTGGATTTGTTTCAGATAGCCGGCAAATAGGATATCCGGCCGAATAATAAAAATCCCTGCCCGGTGCAGCCCTAAATATCGTTAACAAAGGCTCTCAAACTGAAGTTTCAACTGAATAATTGTCGTCTTTTCATTTGCACCTGAGTTACTATCACAACTAAATAGTTATACAAGTGGCAGTCGCGCACAGAAATACCACAGAAATTAACACACACATGATGTATTACTCACTTGCTACCCATTTTAGAATCACTCGAAGCTTTGGCTTGAATCGCAAGAATAATTTCCTATTAACATAATAAGAAATATTCTGTTGCAAAATTTGTTATGGCAAAGCTTTCCATAGCCCGAATGTACACGTTCAATTGTAAAACATTTATCATCACGTAAAACCCTAGGTAGCAGCCCAATTAATAATTGATGATAAATATATTTTTGGTTGTAATATATTTTTGCTTGTCAGTCTAAAACTGTGTTGATTGCGCGCGGTCAGCTTGTGATGCGTCATGTTTACATCGTGTTCATAATCATATGTCTACTACTGGACGCATTTTGTTCCTTCCCATGCACACAAAAGGAAAATGTTGGTAAATCTATCGAATACCATATGTTTCACACGTACTTCAAATCCGCATCGCGTTATAACAGTAAATTACTTTAAGTAAGTTAAGGTAAAGTTATACAAGTAAATAAAAAATAAGTATAACGGAAACCATAGTTCGCACACACTTTTAATGATTCTGGATTTTCACGTCTAATTTCCACTCCAACATCTAAAAATCAAAACTGTTCTAAATCTTCGTAAAAGCAAATATAAAAAAATCTTTCACTATACCTTATTGTGATACACACATAACTGTGCCGTTTCAAAGGAAAGCCAATATTCAGGAAGTTATTGCCTTTTTGACGAACGGCACTCACTTAAAACGTCAAAGTTCTATTTGTGTAGTTTTAGTAGTGAAATATCATATGGTTTCGTGTGTTTTATACTGCACTGTTGACACTAGTTATTCAAGATATAAGCCCTTTTCACAATGAAGTTAAGTAATGCACCTAATTTTCTCGCTATTAGGATTAGCATTGAGAATTGTTGGTCATATTGTTGAATAAAACATTATTTGAATAAGATGTGAAATAACAAATCATGTATACAAAGAAAAAGGGAAAGAATTAGGAAGTGAATCGAGAGATTTTCAAAATATCGAAACACTATCAAGCGTATATGAACAGGTTGGCAAATTGAAACTATTTCTTTTGATGGAAAAGGGGTTGATATTAATGCAGAAATGCACTCCTTGATGAAATAAATTATATAAACTCTGGTGCAATTGAATTAAACATCAACTAAATTTATGAATACGTGAATAACGTTCACCTACGTCTTATTAATAACAGCAATAGTTCCACATCTTTTTCTTGAAAACTTGTTACAAGTTCTCGAAAAATGTCGTAGATCAAAGCGCAATCAATCACCTACAGCAAGAAATTTTAAAAGTTTGAAGCAGGAAAGGAAAGCTTCTTTAGCCTCTCTTAAGCTTCCAAAAAAGCTAATCGAATAACCAACTTTTCAACAACCGACCCAGAATCATATATTCTTGGGTTTCACTGGAACCTTTTTCAGTAATTCTGAGTGGGGGTCAACCCAAAATGTATTGATGATTGTACTGCACTGGAGCAAGCAAATCTCACGAAATTGCACACATTTGCTGCCAAACACAAGGTCAACACATACAGTGAAATTTTTTTTCAGTCTGATGACAGTGTATCGATTTGGAGTTGACCCCCAGTGAAATTTATAACGTCACGTCAAACCCAAGAATATCTGAGCTATTATAATGTTTTGATTCATAGAAATGACTGAACCGGATCAGACTTAATTGCAAAGAAGACGGAGCCTGTGCGGACAAAAGCATCAAAAGGTTCCAACAGGAGTGGGACTTTTGAAATTTACCTTAAAACAATAAAGAAAGGCCAACAGAGTTACGATGTTATTTATTTCTTTGCTATCATCACAGCTTCCATCACCAGAATTAAACTTTTGAAACTGTAAGGCCAGTTTTTGAAGAAGAAACGCTCCTGCAAATACAACGCATTATTTCTGACACTGGCGGGGGCTGTCGTCAGCTTCACACAAAAGAGAGAAATATTTGTTGAAGAACAACCACAGTTTTCCCACCGCAAACAATTTAGTGTAGTGCTTTTACACGTCGGCAGCTTTGTTTCTAATTAATGACTTAAGGTCGTGTATACCCATCGGCATGTTGTAAAACGCGGAGTGGAGTGGACTTGTAAAACGCGGAGTGGAGTGGATTTGTAAAACGCGGAGTCAAAAATTTGTAAAACGCGGAGTCAAAATTTGTAAAACAAGGAGTCAAAATTTGTAAAACGCGGAGTCAAAATTTGTAAAACAAGGAGTCAAAATTTGTAAAACGCGGAGTCAAAATTTGTAAAACGTGGAGTCAAAATTTGTAAGACGCGGAGTCAAAATTTGTAAAACGCGGAGTCAAAATTTGTAAAACGCGGAGTCAAAATTTGTAAAACGTGGACTGGGCTTGGTAGGTTAGAGGTTGGTTTGGGCTTGATATATTGGATCAATTGGTGATCGCTGGCTATGGCTAATATATGTTGGTGTGAAACCGCGTTGAAGGGCGTCGCTTGTCGACGGTGTCATACCACGTTGGAAGGCGCTGGTTGTTGATGTCACACCACGTTGGTGTCACACCACCGCGTTTTACAAATTTTTGACTCCGCGTTTTACAAATTTTTGACTCCGCGTTTTACAAATTTTTGACTCCGCGTTTTACAAATTTTTGACTCCGCGTTTTACAAATTTTGACTCCGCGTTTTACAAATTTTGACTCCGCGTTTTGCAAATTCTGACTCCGCGTTTTACAAATTTTTGACTCCGCGTTTTACAAATTCTGACTCCGCGTTTTACAAATTTTTGACTCCGCGTTTTACAAATCCACTCCACTCCGCGTTTTACAAGTCCACTCCACTCCACGTTTTACAACATGCCAGTGGCGGATCTAGCGTAAGTCTAAGCGTAAGTAAAAATAAATTACCACAGCTCATTCTAGGATATATTTACATTTTAAAATACCTTCAAAGCAACTTCATTGGTTAGATTTTATTCTTTTGAAATTCATAACCTATGACATTGTTATAAAGTTATTTTGAATTTAAAATTGAGCTGCTATAATTTATTTTGACTTACCCTGGATCCGCCACTGCATCATATAGTGCAAATATTAAATAAATTTAAAAAAGTAGGAGACAAGATTAATAATACACCATCACAAATGACAAAGTTTTCACTTTCAGTGGTTGCTTGATTATCTTTATTGAGATTGAATCGCCTCTACGCCATCATTGCTATGACTTTCAACCCGATTTTCATATTCAAATGATACTCCTATGACAACTCTAACTATATAAAAAATCCTCAAGGACTGAACACAAAAGCAAAATTAATACAATAATTACCAATTTCTGATCCGACGCGGGAATTAAGCACAGCTATCAACATTATATGTTCACGTAACAATCCTTCTGGCATTAACGATGATGAGATACATGCTTCCATAAGAAGATCAGACAGTATCTCATTTAGATCTAAATATGAAAAAATATACTGCCGTTATCTCCCACAGTGTTAGGAGCAAACAAAAGTCTACCAAAAAGCCTGCAGGGAAAATGTAAAGAAGTAAATCTGTTGTGATCAAGAGAGTGATGAACAACCTCGTACATAGAAGGATGAAGGTCATCAAATCTCAATGGCTCACATCATTTCAACAATTCTCATTACAATATTCACGTTCTTATTTCCCCGGAGCCAAGATACAATATATCCAAGTAAAACATTTAACTGATCTAAAACTCTACTGACACATTGTTCATTTACATAGGCCTTTTATAAAATGGTAATCTGTAGCACGAAATGATTCTTAACTCACCATTTCTACTGTTACACATGTACGACTCTTCCAGCTGACCACTGACTGTCGAAAGATTAGATTCACTCAAACTATAAAAGGAATATTCATTATATACATACATCGCATATTTCACTTCTAAAGATATCAATTGTAGTACAGACCGTCTTATGTGTATTTCATTAATATACGACCCAAAAATACTTTTTCGTATCATCGTTCGGCCATGCACGTACATGTAAATGTTTTCTACAAAATTTGATTTTCTTTCATGCAAGATTACAGGATCCAGTAGACTAAGTATAGGTATGAAGCTAGCAATTCTACAGGTATTGACGCCCTTCGGAAGGCTTCTAAATAAATATCAACAGACTGTTCGCTATACTGTTGTTAGTGAGAAATACAGCAAGTCTTCGTATGCTTAAAATATCCAGATTTTCAATGTCTGAAATGGGTGATAATTATGCCCCTTAGAGTTCACTACATATACATACCGGTTTAAAAGACCTTTTACTTGTTTTCTTAATCTTTCGTTTCCTTGCTTCTTACTGTCTTTGTTTTGTCTCAGATGCGGTGGAACATACCGAGCTGTTGCATCACCATATATCCCTAGAGATCTAGAAAAAAAAATTAGCTCTGGTACATTGTTTGTATCGCTTGCTTTCACTACTTTACTTCTCACCATGAAAGTGTATTAAAATTACTTATCAAACAGTGCTGCAGTAGATACACCGTGCCGTACTTTACTGACTGCGTATAAACTAAATTCATTTGATAACATGCACGCAAAAAACTGTTGTTTTTATTATTTGTAAATCTTGTGTTTGAAAGCAATGCAGTTTTGAGAGATGTACTATATAGCAGAGATAGAGCATATACAACATGTGTGAAATAATTAAACAGGTTACCCAGTTGGTTCTTTCATCTCATCTTCTTCTTCTTCTTCTGATGATGATCCTTGAACTTCTTGCAAATCCCAATTCTCTTTCTCTATATTTTCCACGTCATCTTCTCCTACCTCCTCTTCTTCGTCGTTTTTATCTTCAGATTCACGCCTAGTTTCTTCTTTACTTTCAATTGTACGCTCAATATTGTCCGACTCGTCATCGACTTCAGAGTAAACTTTATCAGAATCATGCATCTCGTCCCTTAAGTCGTCCAGATACCGATCACCTGATACCTGTAAAATGTCAGATACATTAAGATAATCCATTTGACTTAAGCCCGTACAGACGAGTAAGTTTTCCTTGACAAGTTTCTTAACGAGTTCACTTACGCGTCTGTACGACGAACAAGTTTTCCTTGACAAGTTGTCCTAGACAGGATTTATTTGTTCCTGTGTACGCGAAATTTGATATTTTTTCCTGACAACTTTTACGAGGCCGCACGAATTAAGTACGTAAACAAAAATTCCCTTGTCAAGTGTTCCTTGTTGCACGTACACACGAGCAAGTTTCCTTGTCGAAAAGCCGGTAGGGCTAGCTTTTAAACCAGGCTCCTTGTCAAGGAAAATTGTCAATTTTTTCGCGTACACACGAGCAAATAAAACTTGTCAAGGAAAACTTGCTCGTCTGTATGGGGCTTTAATTATGATGCAAAACATTAACTATGTTGTTCTCTCAGTGTATTTAATATTTATTTAATTCATAATTACTATAATTCTACACTTCATACATTTTCGTAAAGGTTAATTACCATCCTGTATGCTGCGAATCTTATCTTAAATTACTTAATAGTCGTCAGGGAATTAAAAAACCAGGCTTGGTCTAACTCAATCGGCATCTAAGCAAATCCCCATTTATAAATCCCTATTTCTTAATGCCCAGGATGGTGCACTCAAAAATTGATTTTTCCTGAAGTTATGTATTTTAGTCTACAACTAAGAAGAAACAAAGAACAGTTATTAGTTTTTAATAGATCCCATCAACAGACTGCACGTATAATTATACACTTATATTATACATAAACATTGCATCTGTTCAAGGTTATACCTTTTCAGCATTATTAAAGTCTAGTTCGTCATCATCTTTATCATCATCCTCTTCAAAATTTTCCACCTGCGCCTTTAAAGTGCCAGTTTCAATTGCATTGCACATATCAAGAATATCTATGTTTAAAGCTCAGGATCGTTTTGGAATCGGTTATTCAGTTGCGAGTTACAATTTTAAATTTTAACCTATAAAAAATTTTGAACACAACAATACGTACTGCACCATATAAAACTATATACTATTCAGTACAGTGTACCTGTGCATGGCAATGCACTTATTCAACGAGACATCTGTATTTTTTCTATTTCCCATATTAACGTACTCATTGTGCTTATTTTATAAAAAGGATACCTCCCAAACCATCTTCAAAGAAAGCATTTGGTATTTTTGACTTCTTTTTTAGATTCAACTTTCGTTCCAACGCTTCAATCTCAACATCATCGTTGTCATCGTAAACAGAGGTTTGGTGTTGTTTTGTTAGCAAATCAGACTAAATTGAACAGGAAGCATATATTACCCATAATACAGCAGTCGTTTTACCATGAATACCATTATTTGAACATGCAGTTTTAGTGTGGCATCCAGTATAGCCATTTATATTTTTAGGATATGAGCTTCTAAAAAGGATCTTCAACCTTTCAAGTAAACGTTTCAACGTTTCGCATTAAAATTCCACTCCTGACTCCACTGTACATACCCAACTAAGCTGGCTACTATACTTCTCGTGCAAGTATCTTGAAAGTCAAAGACAAAAAATAGTTCCCCAAACAAGTAGACGGGCATGCATGATATCCATACACAAAACTGACCTCTGTTTGTTCTTGCTTTTCCTTTTTTCTTTTCTTTTTTCTTTTTCGTTTTAATTTTTCGGGGTATTTGTTCACATTCTCCTCTGGCGTTGACTCTGGTTTTTCTTGACTATCCTTTAAGTTATTCAATGCATGTAATTAACTATATTTAATACTATTAAGTATAACAAATATCATTAAAAATCTGGGCAGAAATTTGTTTTCCTCGTGCTTAATTTTTATTTCATATTTTTCAGAATTTTTAATTTATTTGGGACAGAATGAATATAATAGCCAGCACACGACAATTACAGTACTGTGGAACCATATTACCAACTGTGACCACATTTCTCATGTATCTCTAATCAGATCTCTTATGTAAAAGTAACGTCGTCAAATAGGTCTGCATTTGCCAATTATAGACTTCAATTCACAAGGATTTTATGTAATTACATAAATACTGTTACCTTCTTTTCAGCTTTATTAGAAAAGAAAAAGTGTTTTTTGGCCTTCTTCTGGTCACGAAGCTCCCTTCTTTCTTCCTTTCGAGTCAATTTTCGTTTCATTCCAACGCCTGACATATACAATCACAGCGTAACAATTAAGAGCAATATAGTGTCAGATGCTAGCGCAAAATGATAGCGCTATAGGTTATCATCTAGGTGATCTGAAAACACGGAAAACTAGTACTGACACTAGTTGTCAAATAGAGGGAATTTTGCACGTGAAGAAACGGCTATTTAGGAAATGTTCAAATGAGTTGAAAGTTTGCTGAAGTGAGCAACTTCATTTTTATAAAGAAACACACGACAGTATTGGTAACCTAGTAACCCTCGGGGGTTTTCAGGGGATTATCGACCTTCAATTGAGGTTTGAAACTCATTAATCTTCTCACAAAGCGTTCATGATAGTGCTGTGCACCGGAGCCGGAGTTTTGCCCTATTTTGCCGGAGCCGGAGTTTGTTCGCCTCCGGCAAAACTCCGGCAGCACTTATTTGTGCTGCAAACTTCCATCATAGATGAACGAAAAAACTAACTCCATCGACGAAAAAGTAAATACAGCCTAATACGGCTTGCCACAAACATATAAATTATAATTATGGTATTAAATGTTACTTTTGTATAACTGTGACGTCCTTAAGACGGTAAAGCGCATGAAAATTTTATCTGAAAATTTCATTAAACGCTGCGACGCTATGCCCACAATTATCAACATGAAAGGTCGAATATATGTTTTTAAGAATAACTGAAACATTACTATTAACTGTATGTTTTTTCCAGGAGAGAAAATACGTCTTGTTTTACAAATACAATACCGTGCATCATGCGTATTACAAAATGTTAATGCGAAGAATGCGAAGTGTTAAAAATAAAAAAGATGGTGTTTCCACTTTAAACTGCAAAAATTTCCAATTTTGACAAATTTACACACAAGCATAAGATTTTCTGCCGGATACGGAGTTTTTTTACCGAAGCCGGAGTTTTTTTTTTGCCGGAGCCGGAGGTGAAAAAACCGGAGTTTGCACAGCTCTAGTTCATGGCATTTAAAACATAGCGAAAATTAAGAAAAAATGCTCGAAACCACTTCAGAAAAAATGCGCATTACACTCACACTCGTATACAATGATCAGGGCTGCGGGCTCGCTCTTTTAGTTTCAAATAATACTCCATGGCTCAACTACTCTTAGAGAGCAACCAGTTCAGAACCCCTGCAGTTAACCTAAACTCAATCTTCTCTGCAAAAACAGACCGAAGCAAAAACCCTGAAAAAACCTGGAATGCTCTAGTAATGTATACGCGTTAATTTTAGAGAGGAAAGAAAACAGGAGCGCAAAACGCTATAGATTTGGCTTAGGTTTTTTAAGTGATGATCGATAGGGGTGCACCGGATATAGTATCCGGCCGGATAGTGACAAAATCACACTATCCGGCCGGATAGTGACAAAATCACACTATCCGGCCGGATACTTAATATTATCCCGCCGGATACCGGATAATTTGTTTTTTCTGAAGAGTACTAAATTTCCGTCAATTGATATATAAAAATAATAAAAAATAGAAATTACCACAACAAAACAACAATCTGATATAATCTCAAACAGACTAACTAAAACATCCCAAATTTTACACTAACAATTGTAGTTGATGGTAATCTGTTCAATGATCAATATTTACATAACAACCCAATGTTATCAGTTCTTCAAAGTCCGACTCCGAGCTTTCGGCCACTGTGATGTATAAACAATAGTTTCTCTTCTTTGCGGGGAAGACGTCTGCTCCGTTTCTCCTCAAAGATATTTCCATACTCCGAGTACATTCTTATACCGATGAGGATGGTGTACATAGCAGTTTGCGTGCAACCTCACGTAACAGTGGAAAGATTCTCGGGTTATCAGCACACCCTCATCACCTTGTCCTATTTTGGACAAAAATAACTCAAGTGTAGCGATGTTGGGATTACGCTAGAGAGTATAGAATATTCAGCACTCGTTTCGTTAGTTAAATCAAAAAAGGCTTCAAAACAAAAAGAAATCGTTCACCGAGTTGCCGTTCGTTTGCAGTTATCAGGTATTAGGTAGATCGTTGTGATCAAATACGTACAACTGAATCGAGCGCTTCAATTTAACCATACGTTCCACCACCAGATATGCGCCAGATTGCCCACATTTTGCGGAACATTTCAGCGATATTAATTCCAGTGTGTAAGCCAGGAAAATGACTTGCGTGAAGAACTGCATCAAAACGTGCAAAATCTTGTTTAATCCAGTGTCCGGAGAGCGAAATAAATGCTTCCTTGAATTTTGAGCAGGTCCAAATGTCGGACGTAAAGGATAGATACTTCCATTGGGTTCGGCCAAATCTTGTTTAACAACAGATTTCATCTTCTCGTAGACCTGTGGAAGCATTGTATCGGAGAAGTATTGGCGGCTGGGCAACAAGTATCGTGGTTGCATGTGTACCATTAGTTGAATGAAGCCATCGTCCTCCACATGGAAAATGGTTGGTTGTCTAATGCCATTATCATTATATTTTTTTCGTTGATTGCTTTTGATCGATGGTTATTTAAGTTTAAGCTTAACAAATTTAATTCAGTAATTCAATAATAATACTAAATAAGGCTTGACACGGACGGGGCAGGTCCCATGCAAGGTGTCAGCCTGACTAATAATTTACAAACTAATGGCGTTTACAATTAAAAAACTATTGTAATTATTATATACAAACATTTAAAGTGCATGTGACACGAAATTTTATATTTTAGAATTACAGACTTCTTACTGCGGTGATTTACGCAGAGTAATTTATCATTAAAAAAACACGATGCCAAGGGAATTATTTGAACGTTTTTATACGTGGCCGTGAGGCAAAAAATTGTCCTATGACTGGGAACGAAATTGCACCAAAATGACGTCACTGATGATATGTACTTTCTGTTCATTGACTCAATTTGACTCTCGGTAAAACCACTAACGTCATTATGATGTCATTTTGGTGCAAACTCGTTCCCATGCATGGGATAGTTTTTGCCTCACGGTCATTGATTAAAACGTTTAAATAGTCGCCTTAACATCATGTTTTTGAAAAATAAATTACACTGTGATAATCACTGCACAATGTATTCTATGATTCTGAAATATAACATTTCGTGTCATATGCACTTTAAATAAATGAAATTAAGAGTGACAAGAACACGTCCTATACAATGAGTAAGTACAAGGCAAATCCGGATCAAATATTGTTGTCAGAAGTTCCTTGTAAGTCTTGTACAAGAACGTTTTAAAACTACCAAGAGTTCCAAATGTACAAGCTGGAGCTAGCTTAAGAATTAAGTTCCACAAATAAACAATTCTGTTAAAATACGACGCTTTAAAAGTACTTGTTTTACAATAAGGGGACCGCAAGCACATTAACAAGCCCTGTCTTGTTCTGCTACTGACAATAGGGGTAAAACTGTCTATATCAAGGTCAATTAGACCATATCTACATTTGTAATAAAAAATCAAATCCTTGATTTCTCGGTCATAAGAGAGTGGTAGGAGATCTAATTTCTTTAAACGATCCACCTAAGTCAAGTCCCGCGTTTAAGTCTCAAAATCCACAGTGAAGCCCGTCGTTGAACACCTTCAATTCTTTTCTTCAATGTAGCAGTTGCGGGGGACCATACTTGAGAACCGTAACTTGAGTGTGATTTAACTAGGGATAGATATAAAGCTCTTCTAACTCGCGTGTCAGGTAAATCATAGCAAGTGCGTTTCAGAAGACCCAGGCATTTATTTGGAGTAGATCGAATTTTTGCGATATGAGGATCCCACTTGAGGTTGTAGGTTATTGGTATCCCCAAATCTACTTCTTCATTACAGCAAACAAGATCGTTACTAGTCAATTTGTATGAAAACGTAATGGGGTTTCTTTTTCTAGCAACTGTAAAGATATTACATTTAGCTGGATTAAATTGTATACTATTATTACTGCTCCAAACCTCAAGGTTATTCAGATCTTGTTGTAAGGCCATAGAGTCTACCAAGGATGTAATAGGTCTATATACTTTTGAATCGTCCGCGTAAAGAGCAGCTTGCGAACCAGATGATAGAGAATCAGGCAAAGTATTAATAAACATTGTAAACAACAATGACCCCAAAATGCTCCCCTGGGGCACACCAGAGGTAACAAAGGACCATTCAGAAGCAACATTTTCTAGCACCACGCTCGGGAAAAATTCATCTTTTTTCACAACAACACTACAGCAAATTGATTGAATAATTCCAGAAAAATCAAAAAATTTTGATGCAACATGTCGTTTTCAGTTTGGACAAAATCTAGCCGTCTACTCTATTTGAGACCATTTTCCTGAAACTTTTTTAGCATTTGGACATTATAACGAGCATAAAAGTTTAATTTTAGGATGAATATCAATAAAAGCCCCTCAAAATAAATAGATTTATAAAGCGTTATATTTTATGAGATTTCTTAAGCTGATCCAATAGTGATCGAATTTGCAATCTATTTTGAAATACTATAACCAATTTGCAACAAAATTACAATGAAAAAATTAACAAATGAATTAAATTAATGTGGAAAAGCAGTAAAGTATATACATAATTATACTAGTGACGAACTTCCAGTTTGCAAAATACATTTTTTAAAAGAGCAAGTAGCAGATACATTTTTTCTTGATCTTGTGTAAAAGTTTCATTGTAATTGGTTCAATTGTGAGTCAGGTATGGTTTGTTATATAAAAGCAAAGAATGGGGTGGCCCATGTGCATGACGTTGTGGTCACCATGCAAGCTGGGAGACCTACAGTATTGCAAATTCACTCCAGAGTAAAATAATTGAGAAGGATTGAATTTAAGACCTTCATGTTTTCTAGGAAAAGGATGCTAAAATCATAGGTAACTTAGACCTATAGTATCATAATTGGTCAGGAAAATCTGCTCATCTGCGAGAAAGGGAGTTAATAAAACTAAACGGATCTCAGCTAGTTTGTTCATAGGCATTTGAACACAGTACAATACAAAAAAGGTCTTTAACTACTCTGGGTATGAGGGCATATGTGAGAAAACATACAGTAATTATAGATACAGTGCAATAACTACTAATTATCTTTTTCTCCACAAAAAAAATCATTTTACTGTTTTAGTGTTCCAAGTTAGGGAAAACTGATGCCTTTGGCAAGATATTGTAGCTTGTGTTGGCATAAGAAACCATTGCCTTGACATATATCAAGTGTACGATTTACACAGAATTTCTCTGCTATTGCTCTTATGCTGTATTATACAATACATAATGTAGTTATTCTAAATTTTCATTGGTTGAGTTGCATGTTATTATAGTACACACGCACAGACGATCGCAGGGTTTTCCCACATTTATTTACACATTTTGTTGTATAAAACAAATAGATTTCATTTTCTTGAGCTTCTGTATTGCAATAGATCGCAGATGACGCCATTTCATGTGAAAAACAAAAAGTCAAGACACTCAACTTCGTCTAATGCCACACTTTTTTGTTCTTCGCACGCTTTGAAGTTATCTGTGATCCTTAACAGTACAGGCATACGAAAAAATGACGTACACTTGTTAAATATGGGCCTTGAAGAACAGCATGTCATACGAGTTCATCATGTAATTCATTTGGATCAATTGATCATTCATTTCATGTTGCTTTGAACAGACACTAGATCAGCAAGTTAACAATACATTAATGCTATGTACAGCTCGCCAATATAAGACACATACCTTTGCAAAGATAAAACTAGTCAGGACGTAAAATATAAATTTATGGACTGAAAATAATTGAAATAATTATTCAAATGTTTATTCAGTTCATATTTGTTTACAAAACCATATCCTGGGCCAAAACATCGAATGTATACAAAGTCATGAATTTCAAGGATAAAAAAATTGTACCTGAACTTGGTTGATTAACATTTTCAACACTTAATGCCGAGATTTCTGTTTTTCTTTGTTTTTTTCCCCATTTCTCGTCCGCCATATTGAAAATAAGTGGATATTGTCTAGTAGTCGTTGATGTTTGGGGACATTTGATCATGAGATGTACCGTTCCACCCATCAATATCCAGTGATATCTTGTGGTTCTTGTGGATCCGTTCCCGTTCTCCAGTCAGAAAAATCAAAGTAATTATTGCAAATATAAGTAATTATTGAAGTTTAAGCAAGTTTAACCCTTACACATACCATCTTTAAGATTAAGATTTGATCTGCTGAGATTGAAACGATGTTATTTTGATAATATGTGACCCAAGTTTGAAGCTGCCCGAGCGCAAACACTGGCTTAATTGCGCCATTGATTTGGCAATGTCGCCAATGAAACGTTTAGTTTGAGTGAAGTATTTTAATTGCGTAGCGTTTGTTCTAAAACAATCATAACGCCATTTTGTGTTAAAACAGGAAAGAACTTGGATGTCTTGTCCCCTTTGCCCTACCGTCGTTTCAGCGTCACTGATTATCAATATTTTCTTGAGTTGTAGTTGTATAACTTACTGATGAACATCGGCCGCGGTCTTGCAATACACACGACAGAAACATTAATTTTTTACTACCTTACTTGCTTTTTAGATTCTTATTCTTCAACTTATTTCTTAAAGAAAAATTTGAGTTTGTAATAAACGATCAATTCAGTGAAACACGGTTGAAACAAATCCTTCACAGAGAACATGCAGCGCTACCTAATCATAGTTTGTGTGCCTTTTTAAGCTTATTTGTCTATTAGGATGTATTCTCATATAACGCGGGCATAAGATTTAGTGAACTATCATCGGCTTGAATTTGAAGAACGTAAGTGTACGTATACTATATGCAATAACCGTGAGTGATCATGAGTCGATGCACTGTCAATGTCTGCTTTACAGTATGTAAGTCCAATCTAGAAAATGGAAATGACTACATGAAATGATCAAATGTTGTTTTTGTTATCCTTTTGAATATTTAAAATCACACACAAACAGTTTAGCAAGCTTTATATAGCATTGTTTAGACTTTCAAACGATTAATATATCTAGTACAATATACTCAGCTTCTACTGCATGTTTGCACAATAAACAACACAGAAATATTAGTTCATGCAGACAAGTTAGATGACCGGAACCTCGATACAAGAGAACGAATTGAATTGCAAAGAAACTAGCTTGAGTTGAAGGAAACTTGCAACAGCGGCAATATATCACAATCACTAAGATAACAACCCCGCCTCATCTTCCCTGCTGAGCTTTGCTTTATACACTGTATATATTAATCTCACTGTTGGTAACTTGCCCCAAAAGCAAAGACATTGTCGAATGAAATACTGCACAGAGTTTAGCATGCCTGAGAAAGAAGAAATTCAACTTCATGAAGAAGAACAAGAAGCATCAGAGACGAAGCCAAAGCAACGTAAACGACGACGCAAGAGAATGTTAACTGGCATCAGCAAACAGCGGAGACTGGCCAACGAACGAGAACGGAAAAGGCTTCAGGTGGTTAATACAGCTTTTGTTAGTTTGAAAAACGTTTTACCGCTGTCGTCTGTCGATCAAAAGATATCACGAATCGAGATTGTTCGCCTGGCATCTCGGCATATTGCATCGCTGATGCAACTCTTGCAACACGATGAAGATTTGCAGGGTGTAGAAAACGAACATTTCTGTTGTGAAGATCAAATTACAAGCGATGATGAATTAATGGCTAATCACGGCGATTCGGATGGTTGTGAAGAAGCAGATAACTAGATATTTAGCATGACTGATTGCAGTCATTTTTATGACAGAATTTGGTAAGTATACGCAGTAAAAAAGTATTTTCTACAGTAGCTAGAAAAAACTGAATTAGATTTTTCGCTCTAATATTACAAAATTTTAACAACACAAGTTTATTTTTTCCCTTTTGCCCCAATGTTTTATAGCTGCACAATTCACCTAAAAGTTACAGTAAATAACTCTCATTTTAGCATAAGAAGAGCTATTGAATAATTTGAACATTCCAAGCTGTATAGTATAGCCTAGAAATCGGCTGTGATGCTGGGTTATAATAGTACACTCATGCTTCTCAGTTCAACAAATTAAAATTAGTGACTTTGCTATCAGTACTTTAGATTGAGAATGATATACAGAGTATATATAATTTGAAGAATTTGTGATGTAAAACTTTTAAATATTGTTGAGGAATAAGGTCTATATACAGAAGCAGCTGCCATAAATATTTACAGCCTAAAATTAAGTACAAAAAATTATAAGTTTCCCATATGCATATGCAATTGTTCATGCAGTACTGTTGTTCAAAATAGACAAACAGCATGAACACACATTGTTTCTTAAGCGTCATTGCAACGTGCGGCAAAGCTTTAAAATGTTATGTAACTCACAATAGTATAAAGAAGAATGCTGCTGTTCATTCTACTTCGTCAATTGTGTCTTCAAAAATATTACTGTCTTTAACGATTGATTACTTCAAGTCAAAAAGTTACTTCTTTTGTGGTTAAATTCTTCATTGTTAACCTTTTTAAAAGTATTTTTGAGATCATAAAATGTATACAAATTGATGCAATGTATGTTTAAACAAAGATGTTGCTTGAAGATGTTTTACTAATCCTGTTTTTTTCAACGACTTACCATCGCGACTATCAGTTTTCAAGCTACCACAATGAAATTCACGTTTATGACAATTATACGTTTATTAGTTTTACGCTTGTGGACACGCAAGCGTGCAGAATGACCACAGAATGCTGTCATTATACATAATATATTGCTGCACCTGCTTGAAACGACATGCTGTAAACAAACACTATTCTGTAACGCTGCTTTGATTAAGTGTGAATAATGGCATGCTGGTGTTTATTTTTTATTGTATTCATAGTATGGCACAAAAATAATCACACTGATTTCACTAGCTGCATTTAAGTAAAAAAAAATAAATGAATCTCCCATCTCGTTGTTGTACATGTGTAAAAAAGTAAAAGAAAAAGTCGTTAAATTTGTTGGTGTTTCTTTTCAGGATTTCATTTTAGACGAAGTCAGTGTGTGGCAAGCGTCACGAGCTAATCAGTCAGACTCGATTGATCATCGATGTTATTGCTTTGAACCACGCGCGGGTCACCATGCTCATTGTGCACTGATTCATTGTGTATTTTGATGCAAGCTGATAACATTAGCACAGTCACAGATGTATACAAGGGTGAAGAAAACTAAATTTAAGAATGCGACGTGTCAAGAGAATTTCCTGCAAATTCAAGATGAGAGGTTTATAGCTCATCTTTAACATTTATCAACTCCGATCCGTGTGAATAGATGATTGCTTTACGTTTTATCGGTTTTGCTTGACGATTTTAAAACGACCATCTCTAGCATAGCTAAATTATTAAAAGTGATAAAATATCACAAGTACATTGCCAAAAGATATATTTATTTATATAAAAAGTTAACAGTCAATAGTATGTATATAGACTATGTATGTATGTATTTTATTTAAATCAATGTAAGTATGGTAAAGGGGTATTTTCGTGAGCCGTGATTAGTTAATATATGTTTATGTGAAACGCTTGATTTTGATGCCGTGAAATGTGATTAATTCTACGCCCGTGAGGTGTGATTCTCAATAAATGTCAGGTGTAAGTCTTGTCAAATGTGACTACTCACACGAGGTACTACAAGCGTTTTCACAACAGTCAAAATGAAAACGATATGATCTATAAAAATTCTTATCGCATGAAATGTCTATTTTTGTCCTTAGCTCAGACGAAGTTTATGCTGGGTTTTTTTTACTAAATCATGACAGCAGTCAGGAGCTTTTTAAATAATTCGGAATGAAAACGCTTAGAAACGACAACGTATGTACTTAGTCTAAGAATAAAAATATTTTCGGAGGTCGTCGGACGTTGTCGGACGACATTCACTTGTGCCCAGATTTTTTTCGAGAAACGTGAAGCTGCTTTTCTAAAATACTTGAATTGTAAAACTGCTTTGAAGTTTGACAAACACAGCTTTGCTCAATTATTCTACTTTAGTTTGTCTACGAGATACCTAAACAAATAAAGAACATCTCAATAACACCACCTCGAAGGATCCATAAATAGATTAACGTGATGTATCCTTAATTATGTCAACTTTGGTCAGAAACGCCTCTAAAGTAAGATCATGCTAAAAATTTGGAACTTGGTAGGAAAAACCATGCCTGCACGCAGTATCAGTTATTCAGTTTTAATTTTGTTTAATGATTCACATACAAGCGGCATGAACAAGTGACAGTATCCAATGCCAAAGAACAATTACTGTTTGACTTAGAGTGAAACGACTGGTATTGAGGACGTTTTGTATTAAGTGTATATATATAGTAGCTATTCTGTGTACATATAGATATTCCTAACCGGAAGACACCCAGCAGAAAAAAACTGCGTGAGTACATTTAATATATCAAACACAGGAACAGCAGGTGACTGCCAAGTAACAAACGACTTTTGCCAGATGAATGTGACTCGGCACTGGATAAATGGCGCTGATGACAATGTCCAAAATAAAATCCAGTGTTCTGATTGTTATTTGAATTAAAACCAATTTGTGATAATTGCATTTAAATGACTAACACACGTAGTCACCCGCCAGCTATTTTTAGCTTATAATACAGAGATATGCGAGATAACTGATGTTTTAGATATGGATGTATAGAGATATATGGGTTAAAAAACCCATTGAACTTGTACTTACCGTTAATGGCTAATATGGTAATATATTTAATGGACACCAATTTTACAAAGAGTATTATCGACACACAATGACTGAAATGTCTGCAGCAAAATGACCATTCATTGACTTTTTAAACATTAATTTAGCGCTATATGAGTACGTATATATGCATTATCTATTAAATACATGTATATAATAATTGGGTACTGGTAATTTTACCCTGATATTAAGACAGTTGCACATAAAAGAGAGGAATTCATACAAAGCAACAACTTGCAAGTCATTGACATGCTTACACTCACTAAGTGACTCAGTTTCCAAGACAAAAAATTGCCTGAAATACGTAGATTAGGTTCAAAAGTCTAACTGGTCAAAGTGCGTACAGATATACTGTATGTATTAAAGGAATTTACACTTATTTTGAACAATTTGACGGATAAGTAACATCAACATAATTGGAGCTTTTATTCAAATTATGGTAGATTATTTAATCACTTATTCTAACAGCATCGATCATTGAACGATTTTTAAACTAACTTCAGTGAGTTTTACATGCCATTTCTAAGAAATCTATAAAAAAAGATTTTTCAACAAGAAAAGATAATATATCAACACACTGGATTTTCGACGTTGTTGTGTCAAGTAATAAAGACAAATGAGGCATATGTGTATAGAAGGAATAACAGGCAGCCGGCCGAAAGAAAAGTAATTAAATGAAGTTTATTTCTAAGAATTTCATATAGAATATACAGAATACACAGAGTATTTCACGATTCGAGCTCGCTCTGAATCAAGGTCATATATAAAGTAGGAAACAGTAGGAGGGGTGCTCATGTTAAAGTTTGATAGCTGCCCACGTTTTATAGAACGAGGTCATGGACGTTCACAGTGACAATAAAAGCAATTCTTTTTTATTTTAAATATGTTAGAGAAAAGTGCTCGTTGTCAGAAATGCAATTTATTTTTCATTTCTTCACTCCATAGAACTAAGAGTCAAAATTAATAAACAGTTTACCTTAATGCTTTATTTCTTTTTGCCGGTTTCAATAAGCATTTATACATAACCCGCTGAGCTGCTGAAAAAACCCCACAAAACGTTGAAACGTTTGAAACAGCGGTTATAACAGGCGTATACGCGTGGGTGGTCCGCTTTTTGGTTCACTTCCATTGTTTCACGAATAAGACTTGCTTCTAGAAGGATCGAAAGTGCAGTTCTAAACAAATATATAAAAGTTATTTGGCATGTGGTGATAACATGTTTCTTGATATACTCAAATACGAGATAATAACATTCTTCTCGACTATATTCCAACCTGTAGAAATGCCCGTGAATCTCTTAGCACTCTTAACAGACCTGAAAATTCTAGTTCTATCTTTGTTTGATCCACAGTGTCATTGTATTTATGCATGACAGTGAAAGGACAGACTTAATTAACAAGGCATATTTCTGAAAAATAAATAATGCTTCTATTCCCTATCATTATAGTTTCAGGCAAGCATAGCTGCAACGAACTTATATATGCCTTTTTACACCAAGCTGCTGTAAAAGCTGTCACACCAGATAGTTTTGTATGTTCGGAATTCTTCGCGATTGTTGTCATTTCGTGGTCGGTAGTAGGTTTTCGCTGTTGCACCTTATTATGGGCCCCATGTTTGTTTGGGGTTTGTGCCTCTCGGATTTTTAAGTCGCTTTTTCTTGTTATATTTGTGGTTAAAATAGCTGGTGTAGTGGTGTAAAATAAACAATGTGTCAAATTTTTAATTGAAGACGATCTCTATGGGAGAACTGCACCCATGCTCATTTTCAGTTAATTTAGTTTTTGTATGTGCTCTGATCGATCTTGCCAAATATTTTCACCAATTCCAACCTGCTTAATTGATATTTTGCATAGTATAATGTCAGGCTTGTTTTCGTGTGATAAAAACCCACCATTAGCTATTAGGCTACAGTCAATAAGGTCAACTCACACGGGTGATATTTGCTGCCAGTTTGGTTACGAGTTCTATACTTCAGACGGATGGGAAAGAGTAGATGAGGGATCTTCCTAAAGACTCGATCGGGTCCAGTGAGTGGGAATATCTGTCAGTATATATTGCGCTAGTTCTGACTAAGCCTAGCTCAGTCTGCTTCAAGATCCTAATCTAAAAGCTATACTTCTAGACTTGTAGCAACTGTTTAGTATTGACTTGATAACGGATAAATTCATTATTTCGAAAGATGTTTCCAAAAATGTGCAGTTACACAGTCGTTTCATGCACTTTTTAAAACAGGTATCTGCTTGTTAACAGTGCCGGCTTTGATTAGCCAGCGTATCCTTGCTTTATATCCCAGATGAAGCATGATACGATTGTAAAAGCATTTTAGTTCTTATGCAGCCTCATGTTTTTAATACATCAATGTCTACTCAATTTTTGAAACACAATCATATACTATGTGCTGAATGAAATAAAATTAGCATGCATTAATTGAGAAAGAGATTGGAGTACTGGACATGCAAATCTCGCGGTGGTCGTTGCACGCCAATCTACGCAAGCAAACGTACTATTGTGTTCTACACATTGTACAACTCAGCAAGAAAACAGCTTCTGCTGTGACATATTCACTGTCATGATGTGTGTTTGGTTAAGAGCTAAAGATTCTAAATATTCTGCGCTCCTTATGTGTTTTAACACTGTCACATGCGAACATATCTCACTTTACACACGATATGTTTGGTTATATTGCACAACTTAATTACACACGTTATTTTTGGTTGTATTGCGGTTTCTTTACAAAAATGTATATGCACTGCAGTGTAGGTTCTTTCACATAGATTTAAACTGCATCCTGTCTGTTTCATGCAAATGGATACCATGACATTCAGGCCATTTAACAGCTACTGATAATTAGCCCTCAATTAGAATGAGTATGAGATGGCAACCCATATGCAGGTATTGCAATTTCTATGATCATAACATTGCAGTAAAATTATCTAGACTTGGTTTGTTAGCTGTACTTGAATCAGTCATTATTAATTGTAAGCCTGGGCTTATGCTCTAAAATACGTTTACGCTCATGACATTTAATCCTTACAGTACATCTAATTAAATAGAAAACCCATGACCAGTTCTGATGGACGGCTGAACGGGTCAGTTCGAGTGGGTGACGCCTTAGACGTGGGCGACGCGTTCATCTTACCGGTTAATTGACAACTCATCAGAGTTGCATTTACTTATCTATAGACTATCTAAATATCCTCTGCAATATAAAACATAAAAAATACATCGAAAGCTGTTAGATCCGATGCCCGAAGTCGTGTTAATTAATAACATGATCTTCGTGTAGTTAAATTTGCATGAAGCTTGGCATTTAACTGAGTAGCCTGACAACAAATTGTCGTATTAGTGTATTGTATGAAGTTAATTAATTGATTTTCTTAAGAATTATATTGGCTGCTTTGTGAATGATTGTCCGTCAACCTGCGCACACAAGGTTATGTATTACACGTTGTAAAACCCAGTCAGAATCCCTGATTTCCTGCTATGACATATCCACATGATACTTGTTTGTAACATTCTTCTAATTTGTCAAACACTTTTGAAATTCTTTAAAGATGAAGAATCAGAAGAATGAGACTGATTTTTAGCACCTTCAACAGTTTGAATAAACTCCTGCAACATATGTCCCTCTTTAGTGGGTTTCTTCGCATTCTGAATGATGCAGTTTGATACTCGATCCATGTCGGTGAATTTTTCTGAGGAATGTATGGAATGTATGAAAAGATGCGAAGAATTACAAGCATGTATAACCAGTGTATGTAACCAATCAAGCATGATAGACCTGCACAGACATGAATTGCATCATTTTTATCACAACATCATTGATAATGTAGGCTCCAAAAAATTATGTTTATCAATAATATCCCGTTCACTTTAAATTTCGGCTTCCTGTGCAATCAAGTAATAAACTAGATTAAACTACTAAATTTGCCACTATTGCATTGATGTGGTGGAGATTAAGGTAGGTGTATGGTTGCCTGCAATGTCTACTGCCTCATACTATACCCATATGCTCTAGATATAGATAGCGTAATATCATATAATTTGCATCATGTCATAACAAATACAAAAATCGTTTAATCACGTTTTACAATGTTGATGGTAACCCTGGTGTGTTTAGCAACTGTGATCAACTTTTAAATCAAAATTTGTTCTAATAGTTTTACACTCTCTGAATTTCGAAATTATTTTTCACATTTATCAACTGACGTTGAGCCTTTTTCCCTAAAAAGTTCCATTATTCTTCAGTTTATCAATTCAAAATATGATAACACATGCCGTCATATACAACAAATCCGCCCACTTCTCTACCCCGCAATCCACTTTCCGAAACAAAATGATGATAAACTACACGTTTTCCCACTCGTTCCCACATGTTCACTGTCAACAAAATGATGCATCAGCCAGCGTGAACACATGTACACAGCCTTGTGCATGGCATCAACGACAAGCTATGCACAGCAGCCTCAGGATACAGTTTGCTATGCGTAGTTTTTGCAATGTCATGCAGCTTGATTGAGATAAAGTTACAACAAAACTACCAACGTATACCAAAACTGCTCCAACAACTGGCTCCTGACAAAATCTCTTCTGTTTCACTGTTAGCGATCATAAGGTTATCTGAGGGTCATCGGCATTCTACCCTGTGCGTTTGTTCCAGTCTGCGGCAGGGAAGTTACATTACCCCCTCACCCCCCCCCCTCCCCTCCCCATACTGTTTTGCGGGTCTAAATCTTAAACGATTAGTAGCATGCAGCGCTCTAGCGACTAGCACGAGACAGTGAGCTTCTGCTCTTAAAAGAATGGGCTAGCCTGCTAAGGGGTCGGGCCTGCAGGGGATTTTTAACTATAGGATGGAGCGTATAGATATTTTTCCAGTACGGACCGACCTAAAGGGTAAATCACGTTTTTAGTTTTTATTTGCGCATGCCTAGTGAAATTCTGAAAAATATTCAGGTTTCGCGGTTAGGCTTTGAGATCAGTTAGTTTTTTAGTTTACTTCAATCATAGATTAAGGATACATGGATGTGCAGCTGGGATACTGCGCCTAAGATATCATATCGCTGTCTCACGGATTACGTCATATACAGATGCATTTCTGGCAAGTACATTCGATCGAACTTCAATATATATGTATTACAGGGTTTACCGTTTTATAATGGATCAAAACAAACACATAACTTCATTTATTTATTGCTTTATACAGGGCAACTTCATTTTGTATATTTCACCGTTTATTTAATATTTCCCTATCCAATTCCTTATAAAATCTAAAAATCCCGCATATGTTCCAGACTAATGAGCGTGCGTAAGACGTACTTAAGCCATCCACGTAAGACAAGAAATACTCTCGAGTTGCACATAATATGTGTGCCAGGAGAAAGGGCGGGCGTCACAGGTGCGTGCAGTAAGCATCATTCTTTCGAGTTTCGCCTGCATTTATAAAAAAAGAACAAAATGTCCTTGTCTCATATCCTCTATTTCTTGCAAGCTTTCATTCAGATCAGCCACATGTGTCGTTTAAATATTACTATTTTATTCTCCATTTTCCGCACTAATGATCTATCCCATGTTGAGATTGAACGCCAGTATCACTTGAAGGTTTGACCTTGATACCCGCCATTCTGCAGTATTCAGGATAGTCTGCTTTAAATTTTTCTGCTCGTTGAAATGCTTCTAGTGCTTCTTTTGCTTCTTGTTGACGACGCATGTCTTCCTCTCTTTGTTTAAATCTTTGACGTTGTTCAGGAAATCCGCAGTAAATAACATACTTTCCAACAGAAAATTTGTTTCCCATTAAAAAATATATTAGAATTAAATTATTGTTCCCGCGTACTAAGAATATTAACTTTTTAAACGCCGCGATTATTTCTCTTGTTTGACAAATTCAATTTTCTCGCGAACATTCCTTCGAAACATTCTGATTATGAGATCACACAATTAATAATTTGATTGTTTTATAATGCGCGTGCAAGAGACTAGACTAACGAGACGCAATTTGTGACTATAATCAGTTTTAAAAATAAAGGTAGCATGGGATACCTGCAGCCTGTAGATAAATAACTGCGTAGTGCACGTACGTAGATCTCTCACATTGCTGCCCTCCCCTGTCCCCTATCCAAGCTTTGGAGATGTCTGTCACAATAGCTTTGAAATTGATTGTATATCATTGAAATGAAAATAACTGGAACGCTACCTGAGCCGGGAAACTTGAAGCCAAATTTCTGGGGGAATCACCAGGCCCCCACGAGAAAAACACGCGCGGCCGTCAGGAGAAAATAAACAAAAAGCCGACCGAAAACTTCCAAAAACATGCCAAAACACTTCTGAAATTTTAATTTAATGGAACTAAACCAAAGGTTAAATGGCTATCTTTTGAGTCAGGACTTTTGACCAATATTATGTGAATTAAATGCCATTTATTACGCTAAAACGTAGAACCAGGAGTGGAGATCGTAACAGCGGCCGACTGAGGTAATATCATACATTGTTTCCCATGTTTTTTTGTACGTTTTTAAAGCTTTATTGACTCTTTGTTTAATTTATTAAAGCTTATAAACCTTTAAGCGTATAAAATAAACATTAAAATCGACTAAAATACAGTTTGCTTTCATACAGAAATCCTTTTTTCAAAAATACTAATGATTAATACAAAAGTTGTTTTACAATTCCATTCTCCCGGACATGTCACATCTTCCTGATTAGTAATGAAACAAGAACAATTATACCTTGAAAAAAAAAACAATTGTATACTGTGCTTATCTTTAACTTCTAACAGCTTTCCTGTTTTTTCAATCGTCCCGACTTCAGACGCCCAAATTGTATTAACATTGCACGGCTTTTTCAAGGAATCTGACAGTGTTTATATCCAATTTATACCATTGCAAATGACACCACACTTTTAAAAAAACATTTTGTTGGTATTTTTAAGTTTTTACTTTAGTCAAAACGATGAAATAAACTGATTTTCACATTGAAAACCACAAGTTTTCAATTTTATTGCAGTCATTGCTTCGATTTCTTGACAGGCAAACTCGTTGATTTCCCAACAAAAACATGCGTCACGCGAGAAATTCCCCCAGACACGCGGCTTCAACTGATCATAGGCGAAAGTTTTGGAGGTAGCGTTCCAGTTTTTTTCAGTTCACTGTTGTATATATAAACTTGTTTTATCATTTTGTGGTCAATCCTGTCTAATCCTGTCCCTCGCCCCCTCCACGTCCCGACCCTCGCACCCTCCACGTCCCGACCCTCGCACCCTCCACGTCCCGACCCTCGCACCCTCCACGTCCCGACCCTCGCACCCTCCACGTCCCGACTCGAATTAATTAATAACTCAAAATTTACTATCACTTCTTGAATTTGAATCATTGAGCCATGGTTTGAACCATAAGCTACAACCTTGTGCAAACATTTTTGGGTATTCGCTTTTTAAGTATTATTATTATTGTTACTACGATGCCACAGCAAATGACATTGGTATTGTGTGTGCACACAGATTTAAAAGAGCAGATTTACAGAGCATACAGAGGTTCAACTTTGAATGACATTCTCATTCTCACCATTCTTGACCTGGCGCTTTCCCAGCGGTCATGGCTTTATAGGATACCCAAAAGGTCGAAATGTCGAGAGAGCACTAGGTTTCTCACTCACTGGGACTGTATCTACTTCACCAAATTTAGCTAAAGCGCGAGCCCGAAGGGCGAGTAATGATTGTCGCGCTACACGCTCCCTCTAACTTTAGCTAAATTTGGTGAAGTAGATACAATCCCAGTGAGTGAGAAAGCCAGTACTCTCTCGACATTTCGACCTTTAGGGTATCCTATGAAGCCATGACCCTTTCCCAGCCCCACAATAAATACCTGCGAATAGGCATGAACAAACTTGTAACAAACCATGGCCAATCAGATTGCAGTACTTTGTGATTTGGCGGGATTAGAGATATTTCGCGGCAAAATTTGCCAACCTTGCTATACTGTTGAACACGTTGAAGGAGAGTTTGGTTATATTTGGTTTGTGAACCGATGTTTTGGTATAATTGAGGTCTTTAACGTGATTTTAATGCAGGTAAGTGTAAGGATTTTGATTTTTTTAAAATTTCAAATATGCAATCGCTTGTAAATATCGATCTTTTAATTCATTGAATCATAATGTCGATAATGGCGTGTTACTAGCAGTCGCCATTGCAGTAAGCTGTACCTGTTTGTGCTATAACCAACATACTGTAAGATGTTTTAGAGATTTTGCAAAGGCATTCAACCGTTTTGGCCTATAGTAAACTTTTCTATAAAATTATAAAATTTTAGTAATACCTTAAGAATCCATCTTGATCTTAGTCATTCTTAAAAAAATATACTCCTCCCCATGTTATTTAATATTTATTATTTCCTACTCTTCTTATTCCTCCTTGGCTGTTCTAGCAAGCTCTCATAAAATGAGCAAATTGACCAATCCTTGCTTTGAAAACAGGGCATATTTCCTTCAGGAAAGTTGCATACATAAATCATATGAAGAACAACAAAACTGTGCTACCAAAACACAATATAAACAACACTGAATATGAACTTCCAAGTTTGGTACAAATTCCCAAGGGGTCAGATATGGCTTAAAATCTTCTACACTCGTTTTTGAAATCAATCCAGAAATCATGACATCAACACCAAAATCGACTTATTTGAAACTTGAAATCAAGCCAAGACAAAAGGAGCCCGGAGCCCCACTATAAGTTACAAGTTGAATTAGTTAGGATTGAAATAATATTGTATTCATTTATAAAAACCTACTTGAATTTTACTTGGATCCCTTGATTACTGCTTGAATATTGCTTGTTTGATCTAATCAGTTCATTAATTACCTTATAACTCTACATGACGTTTCGTGGAGCAGAAGTGATCGCTTGCATGTAAGGAATGTGGGCACAAAAAGGCGAAGGCAATTTGGATGAAGGGAGAAAAGAAAGGGTTAAAACATCGATGGGTCAATGCGTGATGTGTTCTAGGAGTAGCTTGTTCTCTGACAATTTCCTAACATTATTTGCGAGAAAAAAGCGGGAAATTTAAAATGGCAGAATGTGTCAATTGCATCGAAGTAAATTGTAATGGCAGCTTGAATGGGAGAATGGATAACATTGGGAGACACACAGCTTCCGACAGAAGTCTTGTGACGTCACAAGAACAAGCTTCTCCTGGAACACATTGTGCAAAAAAGCTTTTAAGTGTTTCATGCAAAAACATTATAAAATTGATCATGTATTAAATCTTATATATCAGTCATTGAGTTATGTCCCTAAAGACATTGAATCTGCAAAAAATATTCAAAACAAAAATAAATTGGGAATTTTAAGGCATTTTCAATCACCATTCAGTCGATGTTCAACCCTTTCTTTTCTCACTTCGATCATTTCTGCTCCAGAAAGTGTCATTTGGAGTTGTTATAGTGTAATGAACCGATTAGATTAAACGAGAGATATTCAAGCAGTAATCAAGGAATTCAAGTAAAATTCTTGCTGGTTTTTATAAATGAATAAAATATTTATTCAGTCCTAACTAATTCAATGCATAACTCATAGTGGGGGTCTCTGTGGTCAAGATGCCCAAAAGCTATAAAAAAATGGCAACAGGTCATTCCAATTGAGATGTTTGTGAAATAGACAGTCGAAGGACGGACAGGAAATGTGAGCTAAAGCACCAGGACATATGTGATATGGCTTGATACACTTGTATTTACATATTTTGAATAAGAACAGATGTATCATGACTATGAAATCGCAAAACCAATTCAGAAATCAGCATAAAAAACCCACATGATTTTGAAATCATGTACGTTTCCTGCCATGTTAGACCTCTCAGACAAACCCAAAGTGGTTTGATTGGAACTTGTGCCCCAGAGATTTTGAAAGGAGCCTGGTAATGGCAAATTGCCTATGAGCCTATTTGACATTGCCTGATATTAGTTCCAGGAAAAATCATTAACACCACCCACAGAGGAAAATTCTGCCATGCAGAGAGGAGTGGAGGCAAAATATCTTGAGAAAGATTTAAACTTCTACAGGATTTGTGGAAAGGGCCATTTTCAATTTCCTCTGTGGTAGAGGTTTAGATCTTTTCTTAAAGGACATTGGCAATAAAATTTTATTGTTTTATTTATTGTTTTATTTGAAAGAGCATGAAAAAGTAGGCTGATTGGCGGTTTACTGTAATAGAATATCTCTTTTAGTTCCGAAGTTATTTGCAAAAATGTACAAAATATAAACTGCTGATTCAGCAAAAGCTGTGACGTCACTAGTTGGGTAAGTAGGTTTAATAAATACATAAACGAGCATAGCTCAGTTATTATTCAGTCAAACTCAACAAAATTTTGCACATGGATACTACATGACAAGACGCATCGAAAAACATTTCTAATTTTGTTGCCAAGGTAACACTGCCGTCCCCAGGCCCCTGCTACGAAATTTCTATAACTTGTTGTATTTATCCACATGGACATTTTTTCGAACAATGATCTTCCCATTGAGCTTTAGGCTTGCATATGTACAGCAAACAAACTTCTGATATCATGTTATTATAACCAGTCTCAGTATACAGCTATTTTATAAAAATTCTGTGCGGAGCCTGGGGACGACAGTGTTACCATAGCAACAACGTTAGAAATGTTTTTGGATGTATCTTGCAATGTAGTATCTGTGTACAAAAGTTTATTGAATTTGAGTTAATAATAACTGAGACGTGCTCGTTTATGTATTTATTAAACCTACTTACCCAACTAGTGACGTCACAGCTTTTGCAGAATCAGCAGTTTATATTTTGTACATTTTTGCAAATAACTTCGGAACTAAAAGAGATAGTCTATGACAGTAAACGACCAATCAGCTTACTTTTTCATGCTCTTTCACATAAAACAATAAATAAAACAATAAAATTTTATTGCCAATGTCCTTTAAATATGAGCTTGTACAACTCCACAATTCAAAGTTCCAGGTTTGATTAAAACTGTCACTGCAATGCCAAAACTGGAACTGCTAATACAGTGAAGTTTGCAAACACATAAAAGTAAGCTTAAGGTACAGAACCCCAATACCTCCACAAAAATTTTATTTTGTTAAATATCAAAATTTCATTGTTTCATTTGAATTGTTTCATTGTTTCAATTGTAATGACAATATTCATTAGCCTTAATAAACCATTTGAGTGCATTCCACATGAACTCTGTAACATTAGGGCATTCCAAGACAAACTAGGCCTGCACAAATAACAATTGAAAATACTAATTGCATAAACAATTGACTTGAATTATTCACTCATGCGATCAGCTACATAGTTGCATACTTAGACCAAAACTGATAGGGTTATTGCATATATAAACCTTTAAACACTGACCAAGAATTTTCACTTTATATAATTTCTTGATGATTGCAAATGACCTGAGTGCAGTCACACCCCCACATAGCAATGCACAGTTGTACAACCTTGGTACATAGCTCACTGTGTGAAAGTGTGTTCCAGATGAGCTCTAGTCTTATTGAACAACTGCGACCAGTTCAAAGCAGATCCAGGTTCACTTTGGGTTAACATCATAACTCACTGTTTCAGTTTCTATATTTTTACACCTCTGTTTCTTTCAAAACTCCAGAAACCAAAACTACTATTGATCCATACAAGATTATTGATCCATACAAGATTATTGATCCATACAAGATTATTGTTCCAGATAAGAAGTTCTCTTTTAATTTACATCAGCCAAGGGTTAAGCCAACCAGGTTTTAGACACCTGGTGCCTGAAACATAGTGGTGCGCTTAGTAAGGGTTTTCAGGGAGTACTGGATAAGCAGCCAAATGCTCATGAATGCAGACCAACTTTAATGAGATTATGATAAATGTGTAAACTTAAGCAAAATTCAGAATATCATGCCAACATAATTATTACACTGTCTGCTGAAATACAGTAGTTTGCTTTAAATATATGTTAACCATTGGACCAGTTCCCGTTGGACAAATTCTTAAATTAGACAAATCTGTCGCAGGCGAACAGAGCATCCCAATGTAACAGACAATTTTACTTGTCAGAAGGAAATTTCTGCAGCTTAATTGCCTACAGGTTAACCTAAAATTTGAGCGTGCTTGTAGTTGGAGGTCCATAATGCATGGTACCAATGTGTACAGTACCACTTATGTGTCTTTTTACTTGTCTAATGCCAGATAATTTTATCTTTACAACTTTATTGGACCCACAATATAAATAAGTGCATGGAAACAATGGTCCAAAGGGGAAATATGTGAACGGGACAGTAACTGTCCCATGCAAGGCATCTCCCTCACAGTAATATAGAAAGTATGTACACATTGTACAGTATCACAATACAACAAACAATACACAGCACAACAAGAGCAGAACAATCTAACAGAAGCAAATGATTAAATGATATAACTCAGCAGTAGGAACAATATCAAGGACCAAGATTATGTGTATATACATAATTGAATCTTTAAAACTTTGCAGTGCACAAAATTAACGTTTTTACTTGGAGACCCTACAGTATTATTTTATGTCTCTAAAAATGCTGACAATTTTTGATGGAGTAAGTACCAATTTGAAGCATTATAATTTCCTTATAGTTTTGTAGAAATGGTGAATGTTCCTGGAAGTAATGTCCAGCCATTGCTGAACTGCCTTGAAGACAGCAGCTCACCACCAGAAGACAAGACTGATGCTTATCTGACACTAGCAGAGTACTTACATTCTCTCAATTTGTTAATTCTTTAAATGGCAATGCACCATAAAAAGCCCTGTTTTGTGATCTCAATCCTTTTTACACCAGACTACTTTTTATCAATTCAATGATGTGCAGTGTGTTATTATGCACATTGTTTTACTACTTATCTCTGTCCAATGTTCAAATAGTCCAAGGAAGAGTTGCTAAACAAGAGTTCATGTAATTGTTCAATAGGTTACTTGTGACTTCTCCCCATGTAGCTGTAGTGAAACTGAACCAGAAAAGTATTCTTTCTGAACTAACTTAATCTCCAGAGTAGTAATTTGCCCTGGAACATCCTCAATTTAGCTTTACAAATGCATGCAGCAAAGGCACAAAATGTATTATGCCCTAATAAACAAAATAACTTTTTGAGCTTTGCTACATTCATTTGGGAATCTCCTTCTTACATTTTTTCATCAGTGCAATTACTTCTGTGCTTTTTCTCACAGTTATAACTGAGTTGTTTTCAATATTTGAATGAAAATTTTAATAGTTGTAAACATTGGCCAACATTAGCTCAGGCGAGTGGCAACTTGATTTTTTATCGTAGGGATTTGGCTAAAGAAGATAAGCAATATTTAGAAGATGTTTGTCAGTTCTCATCAAGATTAATGTCTGTTCTGACAGTAAGTTTCCTAAATTAATGCATATGTTGTAAAGTTTTCTTATCAGAAAAACTAGCCTTATGCATGTATAAGTTTGTTTTGTCATTTCAGAACCATCCTCAGCGATATGAAATACTAGATTGATATTAATCTGGCACTGCAATTCGTTGTCTCGAGCGAGATTTGAACTCGCATCTTCGTGTTTCTAGACAAGCGTTAAGTCGTCACGAAAGCACTTAAAATAGATAAGACCCACTACCAATCCCAGTTGATAGCTTTATTGGTAGATGCGGCGGTCTAGAAACCCGAAGATGCGAGTTCAAATCCCGCTCGAGATAACAATATAAAACTTCTAACTTGCTATATGTTGCTCACCATTGTTTGCCTAAGAAAGGCTTATTTCGGTAATAATTCCATGTGCTATATTGAATCTTAATCCAACCTCTAAATCGAATCAAATCTTCACAACGTTTAAATCTAAAAACGTTGGTTAGGGTTGGGGTTCGGGCTTGGATTAAGATTTATATTCGCCATACTGAGAACATGGAATTATTACTCTTATTTCCCTTTTATTCAACCTTTGGCTCAATGAGACTTGCACTGGCGTCATAAATCCGAGAAGCAGGCTAATTGGTGTAGTCTTTTCATAGACTCAAGTCAGAGCCTATGACATAGGCTACACCAAGACTGTCTCTCGGATTTATGAGGCCAGTGCAAGTATCCTTATTCGCCTCTACGTTTTACACCTGTTGTGGGCATTTTGGATAAGTATGTACATAAAAAACTTCATAAAACTTCATCACAGACAAACAGTGAATGACAAGAAAGTAGTGAGAAATTGACGGGAAATAATTGAGATAAAGTAGATCAAAAAGTTAAAGTTACTTATTGTGATGTGTATGTAAATTAGCAGCAAGTTTGCACTTATGCTTCGGATCACTCTTGATCTTTTTGCATCTCTTACATAACTTTGATATCATCTGAGGTTAGAAGACCCAAATAAAAACCCAAGCTGTTAATTCGTACTGTGTGGTGTAATGGGCCTTTAACCTAAGAGCATCCGAAACTTAGTAAAAATGCAAAGTTTGGTTGTGAAATGTTGTAAACTGTAGGAAATATAACCTTGCAAAGTTGGCAAATTTCCTATAGTTTTGTATTATCCGTAAGAAATGAATACCCAAGGGTATCAACTGGGTATTATTTTCCACCCGTAATACATATGTATACCAAACTTGCCAAATTCGCAAGGCTATATCTTCTACAGTTTACAACATTTTACAACCAAACTTTGCAATTTCACTAAGTTTAGGATGCTCTTTCAAGATGTGGTAATACTTTTGCCTGTTTCGAATTTTCTCCAAGGTCCATTGGTACGTTGATTTTTCTCACTGCTGCATATTGAAATTTGAGGTCTATCGTGCTTTTTCTCTTGTCAATGAAATTGCAACTCTGTAAATAATTTGTTTTAATGAAAGAATCTTTTGGAAAGCTTACAAAATGTGACCAAAGATTCTTAAATCGTCCTCGGCGTGCAAGAAGGAACGATTCATACGAATGGCTATATAATATATATTTGAAACGGAAAACATTTATTACCAGCGTACTGTATAAAACATCGCAAAGTATGTTAGACCTTTTTTTTCTCGTCAAATGCAATTCAGACTATGGATAATGATGCAAGTCGTTTAATGACCTTGAATTGTATTTTAAACCATTGCTAAAATACGACATAAAACTGATCTTAGGCACTTGTATATCACTGTATATGAAGGTAGGTTACCTGGCTAAGCTAGAAGAAAAGCGTATAAGATCAAAGATTTACGGTTATTAGTCTTCATTCTATGCAGTTTTGAACTCGATTAACCATAAGTGTTGTCAGTACAGGAAAGTTTACCATGAGTGTGACGAGTAAATAGTTTAAGCAATGGTTTAGTAATGGATTGCAGCAACTAAAGGGTAACCAAATGACCACACTTCGCTGCGTCCTTCTAATATTTCGGCCCCAATATTTGGTCACAATTAATCTTACTGATAGCTATGATTGACCATTGTATATTAATTTACAGTCTGTAGTGGAGACTAACCAGCTATTATTTTCTGAATTTTAGAGAGATATATTAAGTGAAAGAATTGATCTTTCCCAAGCTGCTTTGCAAGCTGTTGGTTATTGTATTTATCAAGATCGAATAGTGAGGTAAACATAGAGATTATAAATTACACTAGAGGGGGCATCGAGGGTAAAATTTGGGAACGCGGCGAGTTGGGGGGCAATTTCTGGAACGTTCACTCATTTACGATGTCCCAGGCAAAAAAATCGTTTTAGAAGAGTTTTTATTCTTTTTAACCTTTTTTTCCTCGTAAAAGTATTAAAAAATATCATTCCAAATTGTATAAAAGAATAAATAAACAAGTAAAAAGTACTATTTTGACCACAAAACCAGCAAAATCACCTCAAACAACGATAAGGAAAACATTTCATCATGGCATTTCATACAGATTTCTGCTGTTGCCATGGTGGTTGCTATGGAAGCATTAGTTCAGCCAGCGGTTCAGCCAATGGGTGCTTGGACCTTGATCCTGGGCTAGAATTTCCTCCTTTTCCAATCACCGCGTTCCCTTTTGTTTTCATTGAAAAATGTTATGATGCCCTCTCTAGTGTTATAATCTTTATGCCTATGGAGATAAGAGCAATGAGCTCTATATCTCTGGAATAGGAACCTTCCTGCTAAACGTTATAATGATTTGCGGAAAGATGCAATGCCATTGTTATAGCATGGTTTAAGAAAGAAAACTAACGAAAACGTAATGGTTCTTATATTTGTGTTTGTTTATTCAGATCATAATGTCGGTTTATAACTAAATCTTGATCAAACATTTTTGTGATTGGTTTTAGTTCTCTACGTGAAGCTGAAATGTCATTAGTACTCCAAGGTGTGTTATCTTTTTTTGAGATTCTGGATGTACTATTAAAATGTAGATTATGGTGTGGAAAGTTGGTTTACAATGAATGAATTAGTCTGAAATACAAAAAATCTTCATTATCATCCCTCTGTACACGTTTTTATAGATCTTTGTAAAGTCGTTATGTCAGCTACGGATAAGAGTTTGTGCACTAGAGCATTGTGGGGGATTTCAAAACAACATTTATCCACCAACGTCACTGTAGAGAAGGTAAAGTTCTTCTGAATTCTATAACCAGTCTGGTGCGCATGTCAAAGCTCGCTAGGAAGATCAGAAGCGTTTTGTTGTTGCAGAAGCTCTTTTTAGACTGTAAGTGTAGTTTTTTTTTACCTTTGTACCCTCGCATTTGAGCTATTCGAGTCCCATATCGACTATCTCTTTTACTATTAGCTCCCTGTGATACTGGAGACGGTTGAACGGGCTTTACAAACGTTTGAATCGACAACGGTGGAAAACGAAGCAATGGAAGTCATTTACAGGTATAAAACTGGAATTATTTCTTTTGCAGAGTTCTAGTTCTAAACCTTTTGTAAACAATCTCTTTCTTCTAGGCTGAAACTATACAGTATTTTTTCCTTAATTGCGAAACGCAGTCTCGTAATGTATTTAAACCAGGCCCTCTAGTGAAAGAGCAGCTTAATTTTTAAGGCTTTAGCACTCGACTGTGAATAAAGACATAACTGCTGGAAGATTTTTCCACGTAGCATGGGGCTAATATGCATACAATAATATGATACACGAAGTCCCTACGTGATTTCCATTGGGGTACAGTGTGGAACTGAAACGTTTTTTATGCCAAACTTCTCAAAAATTACGACAACAAATTCTCAATGACAAATTTTGAATGATTTGATAGTTTAGGAGCTGGTGAACTGCTTTTTACGTCTCCAAAAAGAAAAGAAGGAAGTGCGCCATGTACATGCCCGCATTTTCTTCCCGGCAGGCGGAGTAGATTCCTCCTTTCTCCAAAAAAACACATACGTTGCTTTCAAAGTAATTTGCCCTTAATTTACACTTAAGGTTGGTTTCAGAACTACCCAGTGGAAGCGTATCATCAACTGCTGGACAGTGGAGTAAACTGGTGTATCCGTTATTGATAAGCTCAGCGCCCAAGGTAACTACAAACCAAACAAGTTCAACTGACAAGAGTTACACGATAATGCAAATAGTCGCGGAAACAATTAAACTGTCTTTGGTTCTCGTTTCTGAAGGATATTTCTCAAATCATGAACAATTAATGTCATTTTGACTAGCAAGTTCCATCTCATTGTGAATGGGCCTTCAAACACGGTAATACACACTGCATCAAACGCTAGTGTTTGATCATCAAGCACTAGTGTTCCTTTTATGTTAATTCAACAAAACACGAGAAACTATCGTTTATTAGCACAAAATCATTATTAGCATACAATTATTAACACACAACGATTGTTTATTGGCACAGTGCAATTGTTTTTTGTTTTCATTTGCCCCTTGAGATCTATTGCTTTTGATACCGTGATCAAACAAACACTCGTTGTTGAAATAGTACGTGTAATCATGTTTTTAACAACCCCATGTCATATTGATGCAGACTAAAACTTCACTATGTATTTACAGTTCTTCATTGTATTCAGTTGCTTATTTTATATTGACTGTTCATTTTTTAACCATTGATATTTCGTTTGTGTGGTTTCATTGATTGTGTTTCCTCATGTTACAGATACGTGAAAAAGCTCTTGGAATTTTGGAACTTGGGCTTAAACAAATATTACTAGCACGGCAAGACGTCGTTCCTCAGTTTCTGTCGGATTTGAAAGGAGTAAGTATGCGCGAAGTTATCGTAAATATTTGAAATCTTTTGTATCTTTCTTGTCATTTCAACTGACAGAAGTGAGCAAGTTAGTATTTATGCACCAAGCATGCAAATCTTAGTCTGCAAAATAAGATTATCTCAAGTTTACCTTTGTTTCATTTCTAGGGTCTACTCTCTGAGCTTGCAAAATTGTTTTCTGAGAATAAGGAAATATTTGTATTACGAACTTGGACTGTTTTAGTCACAATATTGGGAGAGGTATTAACACAACATTTCTAGTTAACTGTGTCAGTTGTGCTTCAGAATAAAAATATTCAGCTGAGAAAGTTAATTACCTTGATAATTTATTTTTGTGTGTTTTTCCAGATGCTTCATAAAGGTGGGAATTTCATCAATGAGATGCTGAAGATTCCTGAACAAGTAAAACACAATTTATATAGGCATAGTGTAATGTTAATGGAGCAAACATTGACCTAGCGAAATGACATAAAAAATTCGTTATTGGTATTATAATTAGGTGGTAGGTGTTCAGAGATCGGATTGGGTTAGATTATGTTGGGGGTAGAGATGTCGTTTGATGTCAACCACAAACAAAACCTCCCTAAAACATTTTTCTGTATACAACAATTTGAGAAAGTATTTTGTTTGTTGCGAGAAAGAAAGAGTTTCATGTCAAGTGGGTGACGTAACAGCATATCACTGTATATAGCAGTGAACTCAAAAAAGACTGGAACGATAACTTGGCCGCCATCTTTGAAGCCAAATTGAAGGCCGCCATGAAGGCCTAGCCACCAAAATATGACCTATTTTCAAAAGCTCTTTTCGACCCTTTAACTTCGTGTTTTAGAGCCAGTTAGGTGCTAAATATCTTCTTGATAGATTGAAATTTCATGTACCTCAACTTTCTACGACGTTGAGAAAGATTTTAAAATATTTTTTGGCTGCAAAAAATGAAAAACAGTTTCGGCGAAAACTTTGTCACAAAATATCTTTTTTAAACAACTGATACCTTTCGAGTTTTAACAGTTAGATGGAAGAGGCTGCCAAGAAGTATCCGTAACCGAAGTTTAAAGCTTCAAAACTAATGCTATCTGACGGAAAATACAAGTTTTATACGTATTTTTAAATCAACCATACAAATACACCACTTTGAAAACCTCGAATTACTCACGATTTAGAAGGGCTACAGCAAAGACTAAAAGCTCAAAATAAACAACGATACCTGGACTTTAGCACAAGATAAGTTTTGGAAGTGTTGAATTGTTTTAAAGCAATATATTCTTGAGTTGAAGAGCGTAGTTTGCTTCGGCACGTTGAAACTTTCGTCATTTTCCAGAGTAAAAAACTGATAGCCCTCAATTTTTGCCGTAACAAAGTGTAGAACAGTCAGGACTATCCAGAAAACCAGGATCGAATCTTTAAAATTGAAGTCTTGTGATCAAAATTCTCATTTTTCATGTATATTTTTGCTCAAAAACAAACTTTTCACTCCTCGTAACTTTCCCCAGTCGTTTCGAACAAGCCATTTTTCCCGCGCTGCTCCCGCCTTTTGCTTCAAATTTGACTTCTTCCGATCATAGGACGAAAACATAGGAGTTATCGTTCCAGTTGTATTAGAGTTCACTGGTATATAGCGTGATTGTCTCAGTGCAGGTCTAACTTTGCTATTTTTATCGGCAGTTGTCTCAACGAAATTTGATTGACTGTTTAAGACTGTTTTATTAGACCATTTCTTATTTTGCGGTTTAAAACAATTTTTCTTGCGCATTCCGACACTGCTTGCAAGACCTAATGAAACGTAAGGCCAAAATTGCTAAACAAAACAACCTATTACAAGGCTGGTCAACGAATTTGTGCAAGCTACGGCTGATCTATCTGAGAATATGAAATATTTGAGAATACATTGCACATTTTGTAGGGATTCAGATCAACTTTGCCCAGTGTTCAAAGTATGAGTTATACTGCTTGGACTTGTTTAATAGACAACTTCGCAATTTCTCCAGGTAGGTTTTTTTTTGTTTTTGCTGATTGCTGGAATCGTCCATTTCTTTCTTCCGCCAAAAATAGTGACTAACGCCCATTACTTTAAATTATAGCATATATTGGTTCTCATAAAAAGACCAAACTTCTTATGATGCCATTATTATTGGTGAGTTTAAACTGATATCATTTCACAGAAGTTAAAATGTTTCGAAATTTCGGTTATCTTCATGTACTTTGAACATTGCTCACGAGAAAACTCATTTTTAGAAATCTGGGAATGTTGTCCATCAGGATATAGAACATGGTCGTCTACAGGCGTGGTGGCATCTCGTTTGTGTAATAAAGCCTGAAACTTACGCCACGACAACAGCATTCGCGGAGGTAACGTTTTCTTATTCATTTCCATTCTTGATCTGGGTATGTCTCTGATGTTATTTCAATCAGTTTAATCTGTAATGAAATTTGAAACTGTTTTTGTTTTGTAGATATGTCTTCCACTCCTGCAGTATGTATTTGGTGTTGCTATTGATTCAACGATAACTCCGCGTGGTAACTCCAAAGATGGCCTTCGAGATCTGACTATGCCTGTCACGCCCGTATCACGGGCTCAAATAAATACTCCATCGTCTGGCAAGTCTGGTAGGACTCCTAAACGAAAAAGTGTGATATTAAACAAGGACAAGTTCCCTGAAACGTTCGTAAAGCAAGTCATGCAGCTAGGTTGTGAGATGCTTGTAGAAATACTTCAATCCAGCGCAGGTGAAATGAGAAAAAACAACCGTTTAACTGGTAAATACTTTTGAATATATACAGTGTACAGTGTGCGCTAGTGGCATGGGAAGTTGGGAACTATTTTCATATTGACCTTTAAATGTAGCTACAACCGTATCCTGTGGACACTAGATAACGGCGGGTTTTTATGAGAAATGATGTTGTTATCTGCAGTCATTGATTTTTCTTGTTTTTAGAGCATTTGCCAAGTCCGATTTTGAATAGTGCTTTGTTTCAAGAACATTTCCTATTCTTACTGGCAGTTGTGAAATCTGCGTTACGTTCATTTACCAACTATAGTTCGGATGGTAAGTCGTTTTTGAACACTTCAAAATATTTTTCGACCAGTAAGAGTTGGGTTCATATTGAGTTAGAATTTATCGAATTTTTGAACCAATCATAGCCTCAACCTTGGGATAAACTGCATTTTTAGGCCGAGCATGATAAGATATAGACATCCAGTAGTAGCATCTTGTATTCAATTATTTTTTTCTGACGTGCTCCATAGAAACTATGGAGCGTGCAACATAGAAACTTTTTTCTGATCTAAAATGCTACACCATCACTATCCCGAAATCCGGTTGCAGAAAATACAAAACATGACTCGACATATCTTCAACAGAAAGTCATCTTTCAAAATTAAATAACCTTTCTTATTATCAGATTAAAACTCTTATGGTGATTTATTTTTTATTAAACAGATAACCTCGCAGTTTCATTATGGGGCAATATTTTTAACTGGATTGTTGCCTTGATTCAAAATGGCGACCCGAAGAGTATTAATGACGTCATTGCATCGTTCTTTCTGGCTACAAATGATCTTTTGAAAGGCCCATATTTAGGTTCTGGCATTGTTTTGGTAAGTGCTCGTAAGTTTGATGTATCCAACTGCATATTATCTTTTTTTGTCAATAGATGAACCACACGGGTAAAATAATCACAAGTTCTTTGTCCTGTTTTCTTGAAGGGTTACAGTCGATTTCGGCTAACTTTGTAAACAAAGGCTGTGGTTAGCCCCTGAACTCAAAGAAGTCATTCACATCCTTTGTTTACAAACAGGCTTGCGAATTCTGAAATGAACTTTAGAACTTCGCAGCGAAGTTCGGAATATTCGGGCCTGTTCAAACGGATGCAACATTGTTGGACCAACATCATCCAACACTTTTCGAATAGTGCTTTGTGCTATATCAATCTCAGCTATTTTAAGGTTAAAGTTCTCAACAACAATAGATTGCCTGCGAATGTCAAACAATACGCTAAGGAAGCGCTTTATTAAGGCGCTTCAACATTGTTGCGTGTTGTTGGCCCAACAATGTTGCATTCGTTTGAACAGTAATTGTAAAAGGGCGTTTTCTATAAATGCTGCCGTAAATCGGATACGAGTTGAATATTTGCATTCCAATATTTCTTGCGAATGATGGAGGGACAATTTACTATTACCTCCGCAGGCGTAATTTCAGATTTCACGCATGTCTGACCTGCACAGCCCGCCAGCAGCCCTTCTTAAACGAAACGCCCGCGGAGCAGGTAGAACAGTTTATAGGTGTCTGTCCTATAGCCAATTTTTAACTGCCATGGTTGTAAGAATTTGTTGTTGTAAGAAAGTCTATTAACCGCTATTGGCACTTTTATTGTAAAGTGTTAACGAGAATTTATCGTGGGTTAATCATTTTGCTAAATTAACGAACACCATGTTTAATTTGCATAAACTTTTTATTTAAATAAATATTCTTAGAAATTACTTGAAATCATCATTAAAATGCCAACAAAGTATCTCCAGCATCCAGTTGCTGCTCTCTTGTCCTCCTGCTGTCAGGGAAAACCAGTATTTCTGCTCACTGATATCCTGTTTACCCAGTTATCAGCTTTCCGAGAATCCTATGTTAGTGAGAGGTATGTTCTAATTATCTGTGAAGCCAAATCATCGATTTTCAGTTGTTTCCTGTGCTAAGGAAAGTAGCATAATACAGCACAGTTACATTTTTTGATCTGGGAAATCTTTAAAAATGTATTTCAAAACTAAATGCATGCAGCTTCCAGTATAAAAACTTGCAATTTCTACACTTTAAAGGTTCCATATCATGTTCGAGAATTTAATTGACGTTGCTTTCGAAGCTCCAACGGGAAAATTGACCACAGTTCATAATGTCTGGTTGGTCCTCGAAAAACTGGCTAGGTAATATAACAGTTACTGTCGCATTTCTCGTAGAGGTACAATTTTTGTATAATTGTGAGTCGGCTTTGCATAAATTCTCGATCATTTGCTAATACTGTACAGGCATTAAAATGACCGTACACCTAATACTTTGCCTACCAAAGGCTAAAAATTAACGCTGTTAAAAATTATCGAGACCTTTTTAGATTTTACACTTTTAGTAAAGGTTTGGTGATTAGACGCAGTTTATGGTTAATTGAGGGGTGTGTTTAATGGTTGTTTGTCGCATGTAAGCTGGCCAAGTGCGTTTAGTCGATCAAAAGTTGACGGTAAAATTCAATGTCTTGTAGCACCGTTGCAAAAGTTGAAGACCTGTGGAGATTTTGGAGGAAAGTAACTGATTCAGTCACTGAGTGCGTCACAAAGGTAATGATATTAAAAAATATTTCGAATATTTGTGTCAAAGTAGACTAGAAATAAAACGTACACTTCTGATTTTGACAAAGATTCGATTTTTTTAAATATTTAGACTTCTGATGTCAACCAAGGAGATTCTCTCGAACCAGACTTCAGTTTGATGATCTCTTTACTCAGTTTTCCATTCAAGCAATTACTTGCTGGAGGGTTACCTGTGGTAAGTCTTTATAGTTAATGTTGAAAAATAGAATTACCACGTCAACTTTGCTCAGGTTGAACTATCAGGCCACATATCAAGTCGTCCACATAATTTTGTGCATAATATTCTGGAAGTCGCTGTTGAGATTGGAGTGTTAAGTGCACGGCTTTCAAATGACGATTTTCAGAAAAAAACTGTTCTGTGTGAAATGTCTTCACGTTCTCACGCTACATCTCTGGGAACAAAAAAGTCGCAGACACAGTGAGTAATGCGAAGCTACAACGATGTGTAGAACATGTAAAGAAATGAATTTTTCTTACATCAGCCAATGCTTCTCGATATTTTCCAGGTAACAACGAAAGAGTTGGATCGTGATTTAGCTGAGTTCTTCAGACTGTTCAGTCGATGTGCTTCTCTTGTCCCTGCGGCCGAGGCAAACTCCTGTATTGAACTATCTAAGAGTCTTTTAGGTTTGGTAACTGAAGAAAAGTGCAAGGTAAGTGTATACAAAAACCAATACCAGCCGACAATTTCAAAAAAATATGATACAAAACATAATCCGAAGATTAGCATCTTGAAACTCAAAATATGAGTTTAGCAAGAAAACTGAGTCAGTAATATTTCGATTTTATTACAAAATCATCATCAGACTAACTACAGTTACAATATATACAAGGTCTTATATACAAGTTGGCATGCCATGATGACATCATAGAAACGGAAGCATCAATCAAAACCACGACATGTGCAGTGAGAAGTATGATAAAATGTGGGTGTGTGGATTAAGAGAAAAGATTTAGTTCTTTGCTAGCTTTGAGACCAGTGTTTAAACTGGGTGGATGATACTTGATATATATAGCTTCTAGCAACAAGAGAAAATTAGGTGTGCGAGAATTAGTGGTGTGCAGAATACGAGAGTCGTCAATTATTAAATTTGAAATAAAAGCGGAAATGTTATTGTATTCGTCAGTTGGGTTGTAAAGTTTGTCAAAAGCAAAGTGTAGGTTAACAATGTACGGCACATGTTGGCAGTTGTGGAAATGTTGCCCAATAGCACTTTTAGCCGAATTGATATGCTCGGAAAGCCGCGACTGTAAACACCTTTCAGTTTTCCCAAAAGTCGTTTGCCAAGGTATAGAACGCGTACCCAAACCTTAGGTCTAGTATCGCTTTCGTCGAAAAAGTTGGTGCGTGATTGATTGGTAGAAAATTTGTTCTTAAGTTTAGAAATCAATAAATTTGACTGAAGCACCAGTCAACTATTTGAAAACCAAATTTGCAAACTAAAAATGTTTATGTCTTGGAATGGCTTTGCTTGTGCGGTCAGAAATTTATTGATTTCTAAACTTAAGAACAAATTTTCTAGCAATCAATCACGCACCAACTTTTTCGACGAAAACGACACTAGACCTAAGGTTTGGGTACGCGTTCTATACCTTGGTAAACGAGGTGAAACGCTTGTGAAAAATCGTCTTAAGAAAATACAAAGATATCTAACTGTTCATGTTAATTTCATTGTTATTTACGACACCAAAAAGTTTTCCTATTTCCTTTCCAACAAAGACAAAATTCCTAATCTTTCTAAATCTAATGTAGTTTATGAAGTGAAATGTCCTGGCTGCTCAGCAACGTATATTGGGAAAACTGAAAGGTGTTTACAGTTGCGGCTTTCCGAGCATATCAATCCGACTAAAAGTGCTATTGGGCAACATTTCCACAACTGCTAACATGTGCAATATATTGTTGACCTACATTTTGCTTTTGACAAACTTTACAACCCAACTGGCGAATACAATAACATTTCCGCTTTTATTTCAAATCTAATAATTGACAGCTCTCGTATTCTGCACACCACTAATTCTCGCACACCTAATTTTCTCTTGTTGCTTGAAGCTATATATATCAAGTATCATTCACCCAGTTTAAACACTGGTCTCAAAGCTAGCAAAGAACTAAATCTTTTCTCTTAATCCACACACCCACATTTTATCATACTTCTCACTGCACATGTCGTGGTTTTGATTGATGCTTCCGTTTCTATGATGTCATCATGGCATGCCTACTTGTATATAAGACCTTGTAACTGTAGTTAGTCTGATGAGGATTTTATAATAAAATCGATATATTACTTACTCAATTTTCTTGCTTAACTCATATTTTGGGTTTCAAGATGCTAATTTTCGGATTATGTTTTGTATTAGTGTATACAATTAAAGGCAGTTCTTAAAATAGTATTTGTGATTTAAAACAGCAATTTAGTGACTTGTTTTTAATGGTTTCATTTTCAGAACGTAAGATTTCTTGACAGTATAAGTGATTTCATTTACGTCATGATGGATTGTGTTGATTTCTCGGTACAAAACAACAGAGCGTCATCTCCTTTCAATTCTCGTGCGAATCTTACGCCAGGAGGAAAGTCCAGACAATCTGAGAAGCCTCTTGGTAATCTCACTGGTCTGGTCGCATTGTCGGCGAAGGCTCTCAGTATTTCGTACAGGATTGATAAGGCGAGTCACAACTTTGTTTCACTCTGAATTTTTAGATTTCATTTTAGCATCCGTCTGCGCTCTAATAAATCACAGCATGCCTTTATATACTGTATAGTGAATGTGAATAATAATTTATTGACCATTTTTCTAAGAATTAACTATACCAATACGCAAACATTTTTATTGACCCTTAAACTATCTGATTACCGAGACTTATCACTAACCATATAATTATAAGAAATATTTTTAAAACTATCTTGACAACCTCTCCCCATAGATCGAATCTAATTTTGCAGTATCAAATTCGGATAACCTCAGAGGAATGTCTTTTTCAGTTAGCTAATTAACGAATAAACATTAAATATTTTCTTTTGGTAATAAAACGTAATTTATTCTGACTGGTGTGTGGAAAATCCTGACAATTAGTTATGCTAGGTAAATATACAGCATACCATGAAAACATTCAATTTCTAAAGGAACGAATCATGTAATGACAGAACTAGAATTTGGCCATAAACATTAAAGAAAAAGATACTCTTTCCATTGAAAGTAAATGGGCTCTTTATGTTTAGGAGTCGTGTGGATCTGCGGTCGTTGCACCTGCTGTGACAGTTTTAGCTGCATCATTGTCAAAGTTATTCACCAGTTTAAACAATCCTGAACAAATTAAGAGTACCATCGCAGCTTTATCGCATTCTGTCAGTTCTTTTATATCGCATCACTGCTGGTCCAGGTAAGACATATCTTGTTGCTGCTTACTTGTATTTTGAAACCTTTCTCTACCTTGGATTTTTCAAAATTTTGCAGTCACGGAGTCACGCATACAGTAGCGAAGCCAGCCCGACAATTTGCTCATACTATGTAAATTTAAATCATCATCATTATTTATTTATTTAGAAATAGATTCCTTATACGTTCAATAAACTCAGAAAAATTTGCGTGACCAAATGTCCGGCTGTCTTCGCTACTGCATGCATACGATGTAAATACTTTTCATCTAAACCTGAGTGACTAGAAATTTTTTCGATACTTATTTTTTGCTAAATAACAGCACGCCGGTGCCAGTGTCCGTAAGGGTTTGCCATACTGATATTTTAATTTGGTTGTAGTTCCGTTGCTGATATTCGTTCAAATGGTAAAAAATGCCACAACTCAAAATATTTACTGAAGGTTTGTATTTACCAAAATATTTACCAAAGGTTTTTTGGCTGAAAAGAGTAACCTCGTTCTCATTCTTTTAAACAACGCACTAAACAAAATTCAAGACAAAACGGGGGTTTAATGCCATTGTATTGGTTCATTTAAGATTGAAAAGCTGTGGACTGATATTTTGATGTGTCTTCAAAGTCGTTATACCGCTGCTTATGATTCTTATCTCCTACAAATAATGAGTGAACTTCTGGTACGTATACTTGTGTATGTCTACTGTCCTGGCCTCCGGATATCACACTTTTAAAACACATTTTTAGCTCAATCTTCCACCAATGGTAAATATCAAATTTAAAAACGTTGATTAAACATCTAACAGGATGAAGGGGACAGGCAGGGTCATAACTAGAACGTCAATGTGGCGGGGAGGGGTCAATAAATATAGTGCGTCAAAATATGTTTAGATGGAAAATATTTAATTTATAAACAATTTGTGGAAACATCATCGCAAGCTATTTCTCAAAGGTCGTTGTTGATAATAACACAGGCATGTACCTTAGGCAATTACCTTGCGAATTTTGTATTGTAATTAACGAGAGCTTTTATAAAATTAATCGGTGATCGCGAAAAGAGATTGTGTTTGGATTAAGGAAATGGCGGAAAATGCAAGAGAATAAAAAAACGAAGAAAAATAGAAAAAACAACTAGTGGTTAAAGGAAATTCGTTTTGGGGGTGTTCGAGACACTGATTGCGTGGCAGTGTGAGACTGGTCAGAAAATTTGTGGGCACCATTAAGATCCAAGTCAGAACCAATGAAGCAATCTCGTAGCTCGTGTCCGCGATCCTTTGCGGTTGAAGTGGGAAAATGCAGATGAGAACCAGCCTTTGATTGGACTGCGCCGGACTATATATGCTGATAATGTTATTGCAAGGACGATTCGCCTGATTTTTCAGTACCTTGGTGAACTGTCAGCTAAACTGACGTACAATCCCGATTTGCTGTATAACGACTACTCGTATGTTTCTGGTAGTTGTGTTGGAAGTGTTGATCAAGTATATGATCGTACTTCTACTTTTATACCCTTACCCTTATCAAGAATGCCAGAACCATGACAAGGGGGTACTGTATGAGGACAGTTTGTTTATGGTTTTGGAAGGAGCTACAAAGCTGGAAGGAGCTACAACAAGGAGCTAGAAAGAAATTTTCAATGATAACGCTCGAAGTTAAAATATTCAACTGACCTAACGTCAGTGGAAGCTTCCAACTTTTAGCTGTATTATTGGAAAGAACATCCAGAAATGTCTCAATGCCCGCACATTGCTATAGTCTGAACAATATCGGGATTAAGAGGAACTTTTGCATCACGCAAATGATCTAGTACACGTGCATGTAATGACGGACTTATCGTAGATGCCAAACGAACCATGAAGAATGCTGTGATGCTCATTGGGTTTATGACGAAGACGTCGTAGAACTTCAACGTATTGACCGCTACGAATCTGGCTCCAAATTTATTCGCACAGTTTGTGCAAACCGATTCAAGTATTATCAGTCCTAGTTTACACAACCCAAAGCTGTTTTCAAGCAAAGTACACAGCCTTGGTTTGTACAAACTAGAGCTGTTTATGAAAACGTACAAGTTGAGTGTTGAAAACTAAAATGTCATTCGTCTGGAGAAGTCACGATAACGTTGGCGAGTATAAAGAAGAAAGCATGAAAAAAAAATAAAAAAAAATTCCGTATCTACTTGAGAATCGATATATCATTGAAAAAAGATATACAGTTGAAACTGTAAATTTTCGACATTATTTCAAAGTCATCTTCAGACAAATAATCTTCCTGTCGAAGATGTACTTTCTTCGAAAATTTGCTGTTTCAGTTTACGTCTTGTTTAAATGGTGTATTGATTCTCAAGATGTCCTGTATATTTGGAATGAAGAGGAAAATTGTTCATGTGAAGACGAATATGATTATGATAGAAATGGAAAAGCGTTAGACGGGCATAAAGACGAGTATGGTTACCGTGGAAACAAAAATTAACAATTTAGAAAAGATGCAGAGCGTGGAGACAATTACTGAAAGAAATATCGCCAATGGATGGAAAGCTCGAGGTAACGAGCGATGAAGTTAGGTTTTTTATGGAATGAAGTATGTTCTTGTTAAGATTGAAAGTAGGATGAAAGAAAACACAAGAATTGTGTATGATTAGAAAAAAAATATGCTTGAGGCGGAGGGGCTGAAGCAGTGCAGATGCTTTACTGTCCGGAAAAATTACCATTGTGATGCATATCAGTACAAACCTTCATACTACAACTATGCGCAAAACATAGGTTCTGTTACTCTACCTGATACGGTACATTTTGATTGCACTGCTGGCAGTGGCAGCATTAGTGCTTTAGTTAGTTTCACAACTACAGCACACGGTATGTGCTGCTTAATGTAATGTTATTATATACTTTAGAAATATGTTGTATTCAATCTATTGGAACCACTATGCGGTTTTTGCCACGAAGTACGATATCGTTTGTAGCAAAAAAATTTTAGTACCAAAGCATCCCATCTAAAAAGGAAAGGTTTATGTGTAAAAGAAAGGTATAAAATGTATTTTAATAGCCGTACAAAATAATAAAATAGGATTTCTTATTACGATCAACATTTGTACTACTGGGGCGGGTTGTTCAAAACCAGGCTGGCTTTATCCTGGGTTGACTCAAAATTCATAAGAAAATTTTGGAAGATGTAATTTATAAGTTTAATTATTTTTTTTTCATAAATCTTGCCTGGATTGCCTTTAAAAACAGGTATGAACAATGCCCTGTCTCCGCACTATCAGTGAATATTGAAATTCTGACTAAATTATACTTTTTCGAATATAAATTGTTTATCTACACGTTTCGTTTTTAAAGAAAAAAAAAATGACGTGATTACGAGCAATACAAAATCTTCATTTTAGCCATTTTTAATTTCAGTTGTACTTGTAAGCTTTTATCACGACGTTACATTAAGATTACATTACAAATTGTAACGGGGGATCACAACAGTATATGATCCAAAATAACATTTGTTATAGCAGCCACAAGAACTGCATGTTGTAGAAAAAACATACTTGCACACGGACAAACACTCGTATACATCTAATTGAATTAAAATTGTCTTTCCGAAGGCGTAAACTGCGAACTGGGAGTGCGCAAGCGATGATAAATTATTGCTTATAAGGAGAATTACCTTCACAGCAAGTAAATATTCCGTTGTAAGTCTATTTTCAAAGGAATCGGAGATTAGTGGTTAAAATAAACACTAACACGTCATCGCTTGCGTGATCATAGTTTATAGTTTACGCTTTTGGAAGGACGCCATCATTGAATTAGCAACGAAACGGCTACAATTACATTCCTCCCATGGTCCAGTCCATATATACTTGTCCTGACCGTCCAAATCGTACGGAGCAATCGTACCTGGCTTTATTCATCAAAAAACGATATTTTGTCAACAGGAATGCACGTTTTCCCATCAGCGACGACAGTTTAAGAACCAAACAATTATGTTCTGGAATGCAACATTTGGTCGAGTTAGTTATCTGGAATATCCGGATTCATTAAGGTAAGTTTTGTACAAAGCTGAAGTTAAGTGCAATGCTCTCATTTAGGATTTGATATATTTGTAAAATTTAGTATAGTCTTATCAACTAAATGCGATAAATTATTTTAGACAAATCTTTCATTTTCGTGTTTTTTTTTGTTGTTTAATTTAGAGGAACTGATGTCATTTAGTCATTTTTGAAGCGCGAAACAATGACGTAAATGATATCAGGTCCGGTAACTTAAAGAGCCAAAAAGACCATGAATATGGCTTTTTCATCAAGGAGTGAAACCTTTACATTTTCTAAAATGTTGCATCGCTGGGACTACTAGATAAACATCGCTTAATAGGAAATGCACAGTAGGGAACAGTAGGGGCACTCCAATGAAGTTTGTGTGTCTGCGCATGTCGCATTACGCATCTCATCACCATTATTCCAACCAATCAATTTCATCTTCTGTCCAATAAACTCGCTGGTCGCCGCCAGGTCGGCCCTACTGTTCAAACGCTATACACTCTTAGGCAACATACGGCAATGATGTGTGAGGCTGAATTTATATACTGTACTACTGGTATAAATTACCGCGTTCTTTTCATGTTTCCTTACCTTATGGATGTTTTGATTGGTCTTCCTGTAAATAATAGAAAACCTTGCCAACAGTTAATAATTTACAATTTTTTTGTTATCAGGATTGTCTTACAGTCTGTAATGGAGAAAACGCCTCTGACTGTCCCAGGTTGGGAACAACCAAAGGTAAGAAAATGGACAATAAGATTATACAAATAATGAATGTTTATGAGCGCACTGGTAAGAATATTTTCATGTGGTGAAGATTGTTTGTTCGAAGAATTAATCTTTCATCGAATGAAAATATTCTTACTATTGCATAATTAAAAACATTCATTATTTGTTTTATATAATACCAAACTATTGTTGTTCAAAACCAATTTATTCAACATTTAAAACAAGACGAATTTGAGTTGTATTTTAGTATTTGAATTATTTCGCATTCATCTCAAGACCGAATTACCAGCCTAAAGTAATCTACGAAGGCCGTACGAGGAGCTTTTTGACGGATGGGAATTGTGAGAGTGCAATGGAAAAAACTATTACACTCCTAGGAGTGCAATGGAACGTTTTCCATTGCACTCTTGGAAAATAGAACTTTTTATTTAATATCAAGTAACCATAATCAAATAATCATATATTTTCAGTTATGCATTGCTATAATTGAATAAGGGCAATGCAGTGGATACTAGGTGTACAACATGGGGGACATTTGAGATGATTTACCAACAGTAGAAGTATTTCAATTATATTTCCTTGCTACATAATTATGTAAATGTTGATGCTTTCAGATGAAACCGGTTTCTTCACAAGATTATCCAGCAACATTACAAGATGTAAGTAACTATTTTTACATGTAAAAGGCGTATCCGGTCATTGTTTTGGTTCGAGGTAACTGTATATGAACCTCGACATTGTATTTTCACTTCTTCATCTGTATTTGTCCCTTGTAATTGCGTGTAACTGAGCTAAATATATCCCTGCAGTCAGAAGAAATGACTCCGAAGGAAAATATCATTAAACAAGATGTCATTATTGCCAATTCTCCCAAAAGAAAACATTGTGGGTCTTCACCTGGTAAACTAAAGGGAAGTTTCTTACACAAGGCGTTCAACTCCGATAAAACTGACCGATTATCTCCCTTTAAGGTAAGATACTAATGTTAATTAGTAGAATCATTCTAGTATACTATTCCAAATGCTGTAATTTGATTGGTTACTCTACTCGCTATCTATTCCTCGATAGATAGCGAGTAGCGAAACAATCATCTTCTTATAGAGATTTCTTTTAAAAAAATTGCTTAAAAATAAATTTTTTTGTTGAATAGTCCATGTTTGATCTCTGATTCTACTAAAACAATTAGATTACTTGCTCTCGGTTTCTATGCGGTGATAGTTAATTCGGGCTTCGCCCTCATCAACTATCACCGCATAGACATCTCGAGCTCGTAATCTAATTGTTAATTAGTGAAATGTTAAGAGTATTTTTATCAGGTAAAAGGACTCGGCTTCGCCTTGTTGATTGGAAGTCCCATCTTTCACCGAATGAAAATATTCTCACCATTGCACGAATAAACATTCATTATTTGTTATATATGACACTAAAATAGATATTGACACGTTAGATTGCCATTTTGTTTTGTTAGTTACCAAATAAAATTCCATGGATTAATGGATACGCCATGTAATACGTGTGGAATGAGTGCGATAGTTACATTTTGATTGATTGAAAATAATGAAATCTACCGTGCAACGGAGAAAATAAACTACTGCACGGGCACGTATTCGTAAATAGCCAATTTAATCGCGATAATTTAACATGGTCTTATATAACAGTATTTAGTATGATGATTGAAGAAGTTGAACTATAATGTAGGATAAAGCTAAACATTTTGACCTCAGATGTTGGTCAATATGGTGAAAATTATAACTCCATGGAAATAGACGGTCAATAATAAAGGTTACAACCAGTGTTCTTCCCCTTCTTCCAGACTACTTTTCACTTCTGTTTCAACGTATCGCTACAAAACTTATCATCGCATTTTTAAAACTTCTGTGTCCCGAACTAAAAGAATTCTCGACATCTCTAGTTCCATTTATACCAGGCTATATGTCAGAATTCTGTGAAATAAACATGCGGGGGGAACGTGAAAGACAATCGTCAATTTGTACCCGCATTGTAGTGACTGATCTAGTGTTAAGCGTTAATGTACTGTCCAGCTAGCATTTATTAGTTCTCAGAATTGAAGTACAATATGCTACAAGATTCCAATGTCCAATATATGTTTACTTTTAGAACAATGTCGAGACAGGAAACAAACGAAAGTCACCGGGCGCTGCTAATGCTAGGCGTAAATTACCACTGCCGTTGGATACCGCTGACGACAAGGTATAATTTATGTGGATAATTTCTTACCACCTTGAGTATTTGGCCCCTGTAAACGTGATCCTTTACTCTGCGACGTGACCCTTTGACACTTGCATGATCACGTCTTTTCAAATATGAGCGTTTCGTAGGATACGCTACTAAAATTAATCTGTAAGACATCAAATGTTCCCTTTTAACAGTGAAATTCCATGTTGATCTCTTGATGTTTATATTCTTCCAATGACATAGGATTTTGTTGTGATTGCTCCGTCTCCCAAAAAGAAAAGATTGTTAACTGAACATCAAAAGGAAGTAAGAAAGGCGAAAAAGTTGGAAAGGTAAATCATCAATTCATTTGATAAAAAGAATATTGATTTATTGGTAATCAACATGGTGGCACTTTATTTACCAAGAACATACAATACATACGCGAATAAAAATCACACGTAAAAATCTCACAACTCTGTATCAAGTCTGTCCATATGTGGCCCAGAAATTGGTGGCTTTTACATGAAATAAATCAGTCAATCTTGTGTATATTCTTTTTACAGTTGCATGTTGTTATTTTCAATCTCTTTGTCACGCAATAGTCGGAAAACTCTCGGGCGAAGTTCGTGTAGTGTTATCGGTTTTATATGTTATCAAGGTTGGCAACTAAGTGTGAATAAATTGTCGGCCGTTAATGCTGCAAGCACGTCAAAAACATACAAATATGGTGGAAACTGACAGCAGTAAAAACTCCAGCAAATTAATTGAACACGGATAACTAATCGTATTTTTCGAATCGTATCCGAACGTATCGAATTTTCCGACTATAGCGTGACAGAAGATTGGAAGTAACAACATGGCAGTTGTAAAAGAAATATTGTATACAAGACTGATTTACACTGATTTCTGGGCCACTTGTGGTCTGTCAACAAGCTGTGCTTGCACCAGGTTTGGAACAGTGTAAAGACATCTTGCAACAAATTTGGCAGGAGTATCAGATTTGTTTCATGCGTGTCATAACAACCGCGATACAGACCTGTTGTAACTGGATTGTCGAGCAGTAGAGGATACTGTAACAAGATTGCTGTGTTGCAACATCTCTGATAGTCTTACCCAAACAAACTGGGGATTATTTGCTAGTCAAGCTGGAATTGCATCTAACCAATTCCGTTTGTTTCAGTGGTCACCCAGCTTTTTACAACATGCTCGATCAGTCTCAAGATGAAACGCAGTTTTCTGAATGGAGTCAGTCTTCAATGACGCATTCTTTCGACTATCACGATGTGTAAGTTTTTCATGATGAAGTGTATTTGTGATTAAAACGAACTTCAGTTAACTGGTCAAATGGACTGCGAGCCGGGTAGTTACAGAGGTGGCGCGAAGATATGAATATTATTTTCGAGTGGTGAAAGCTACAATCAGTGACAAAACACTCTGGACAAATCAAATGTATTCATTCCCCCACACCCCCCTTTCAATGTTGTGGGAAAATATATGGGCTAATTATATTGTTTACTATTAACCGGCAACAAAACCAGCAACATTGTTTAGGGTGGGGGAGGGAGGGTGATTTGTTATGCCCAACAGTTTTATACATTTCATATTCAACACTAAGCGTAACTAGTGTCCAAAACACTTTTGTCACTGATTGTATATACCGTGTAATGTCTTTTTTATTATTATATGGTCAGAAGTCGAAACAAGCGAACAGAAAACATGTAAATCCCGCGGGAAAACACACGCGTTTTTCACGCGTTACATATTTTTCGATAGGCACCTATAGTACGTATTCCATATAAGGTAAGTGATTGCACAATATGCAAGAGCATATACACGACGCTGAAGAGCATATACACGACGCTGAAGAGCATATACATAACGCTCGAAAATAACAACATGGCGCATACAGAGAGAGGCTCAGCCTTACTCCCCCCTTCGGGCTCGCGCTTTAGCTAAATTTGGTGAAGTAGATACAGTCCTAGTGAGGGAGAATAACCGTTTTAAAATTGAGAAAAATAAGAATATAATATAAAATAAGAAATAAGAAAAAAAAGTATTCGTGTGTTAAGAAGAAAAAAAAAGCATAAAAGAAAAGCACGTAACGGGGCTCGAACCCGAAACAAACAGTGCTAAAGCGCACGACCTAGACCACTGAGCTAATGCGGCGAATCGAAAGTTTACCGTTAAAAACTAAATTTATACTGCTTATGTAACCTATTATATTTGAAACGTCGTGTATATGCTCTTCAGCGTCGTGTATATGCTGTTCAGCGTCGTGTATATGCTCTTGCATATTAAGTATATATTAGTCCATATATGGAATACGTACGGTAACTACATATGTATTTTTCATATCTTTCACTAGTGAAAATATGGAAAATACGAGGTTATTTCAAAAAGATGTGAACAAAATAATGTCATCGAATATGCACAATTGGCTAACCTTTGTGTACACCGTTGCCGCCCAATTCCCATCTTTGGATTATTCACATGATTGGATACCATTGTTCTGGTTTGCGGAAGAGTACGTTAGGGCAAATGTAACCAGGCATACGAATGATGAATACGAGTTATTCACTCGTGTCCACACTTCTAAATGCGTAGTTACTTTTGTTCTCCGTTTTGCTGCGGCAAGCTAATATAATGGTAATTAGGCATGTGAGTGATCTTAAAATAGGTACGTTAGTCGATTTTGTCTATTTTGATTTGTGTTCAACATTTTTAGACGAGATTTATAATACTAATATAATTTTTCTTTTCCTGCTAAAAATCAATCAGAATTGATCTGAAATTGATCCATAGATTTTCGAAAGTAATAATTGACAATGTTATTAAAATTCTACAGCATAAATAGATTGTTCAGTGCTTGATGTTCTTTTTCACAGTAACTTGAGGTTTACGATTGCTAAAACTATAGACGGGATAAAATTTTATGCATTATTCCATAGGGAGATGTCAGATGAAAAGACTGAATCGAAAAGTAAGTGATTGGTTGGTTCTTGCTATTTTGTGTAACCGATTGTCAAAATAATTACGCGCAATACATTTTTTTTTTCGCTTTAGACGAATCCATGGAAAACCAAAATGAAGCTGAAGTAACCAGGTTAAACAGTGAAGTTCCTCGAAGCATTAAAATTTTACATGATGATGGAAACAATGGACTCGATGAAGTTCCCGTACTTTCTGTTCTAACTGGTGGAGGAAGTTCACTGGACAACAGTGTTCTTCATTCACCCAAGCACTTAACTCGGTCAATACCTGATGACGAAACATTGTCTGATGATAGCGATGTTCGTGAAGCCCAAACATTAACTGCTTGTAGTAATGACAGTAATCATAAGATATTATCTAATGGTACGAGTTGTACTGATCTCAATACACTCAACAAAGTTGAAGATGATGATGACGAACCCATACCATCCTCGCAAAATACGTCTAGTACTTCATCTAAGCAAAAACGACGCTCTCGTATTTATCGTACTCCAAGGAACAGTAAAAAACAGTCTCGTTCCGTTGAAAATTCTAAAACTGTTGAGCCTGGTGATTCCAATGCTCTAGTTTTATCGAATTTCGCTGTCAAAAATGGCTCCACAGGTGAAGGGACTAAGCAGAATGATAACTCTACATCTGAGTTGGCAAATTCAATGAAAACTGGTAATTGTGAGCCCACGCTAGAAACAAAGAAACAAACATCACCTAAAATGTCTCCAATCTCCAGTCGCACACGTTTGAGGAAGAATCCGACACCTTACAAACCTAAGAATAACACGTCTCTTAAAGGCGACAAGTCGTCAAAACAGGAAGAAACAATTGAACGTAATGAACCTGATCTGTCAACAGATACAGAGGAATTCTCAGACCATCAAATGGACGACACACAACTTTTGGAAAAGACTGTTACTCAAATTCTTACTAACAAGTCAAGTGATAATCATGTGATTGAGCAAGCTGTGGATAAATTAGGAAATGAGGCACCCTCTTCACCAGTTGCTAGTTCATCTGTTAGGTTTATTCATTCTAAAAACTCCGCCACAGGGAGCCCACTCAATCGTCCTCATCGTGTCTTTTCTTCGCCTGCATGTTCACCGACTACTGGAATTCTGAAAAGAAAAGGAAAATCTGAAACTCCATCTCCTCCTGGAAAGGTAAGTAAATACCCTATTGATCAATAGCCAGCAATATCCGAAGTAAGGAATATTCTTCGTCATGTAATGTAACTATAGGAGCAGAGGTCCAGTAGGAGACATCCCAATGACGCAGTATATTACTGTTGGAGGCAACTAGAAAATCCGTTGAAAAACTGTGGTGTTTGGAAACTAACCGGAACAAATCTGCTGACTTTGAAACTGCGAGGGACTGTAGGAATAAACAATCATATGTAGTAGAAGAAACTACTCTTCATATTGCTAACATGCATTCATGAGGTCCACATTGGTAAAAATATGTTTACCATAATTGAATGTTTCTCACGTAACTATTCCGGCTTATCTGTTTAGGCTCGTCATGTTTCCTTTGCCTTCCCGCTTAAAGAAGAGAAAGAAATTTACCCAATGGATCAAGTTCCACAGGAAACAACTAAACCGTCAGCTGAAACAAAAAGTTTCACCTCGATTAAAGCCACACCAACGGTTTGTAAATGTTTGTGTATAGGTGCAGTATACTGACATGCGCTAACAAAACATGACACGAAATCGGCATGCAGCCAACAGTAAATTTGTAACAACTGTTGTCCGAATATCAAGTTTCGTCAAGGAATTTTGCGTCATGCAACATGTGCTCGTAAATAATGGTTAAAATGAATTTTTTTCAAAATAAATTGTAACACGATTGCCGTATGATACGTTAAAAATTGCAGAAAATACCATATTAGTATACTACCTGGCTAAGATTATTCCTAATTTTCTTTTTACTAGAAGTCATCAACACCACAATTGCCAGAGGAAGAGTCCGTGTTCCCAGAATTGGTGGAATGTACCACACCGGTAGAACAAATATTACCCTCCCTTGCTACATCTAGATTCAGCCGGGGTCTCGGTCATGTGGTTCATGCACAGAATATCAGAACGATCGGAAATCTCTCCGCTCTGACAAAAGACCAGGTAGAAAACTTACCAATCAGGTCTCCAAAAGTCTCCACCCTTCGTCGAGTTCTCAGAAATTTTCATGAAAATCGCGCGCCGAAAAATTTGAAAACTAATCAACTACGAGGTAATGTACGCGTTTGATATAGCACGAGAATGATAGATGTGAGAAGACACGACTACAATGGTCAACTTTAAAATTATCATTGTATAGCAATTTTTGCCGATTGTTTCAAAACGTTCTTACAGTTGGTCTATTTTTGCAGCAATAAAAGAGATATCTGAAGAAGCTAAACCAGAAAGCACCATTGGCAATGGGTTACACGAGCTTGAAGAACAGAAGGAAACGTATGACAATACTGAGGAACATGCCAATGCGAATAATACGCCTAACTTGAGTAACAAGGAACAAATGATAACTGTTGCTACGCCATTAACCTCTGTCATCGACTGCAGTAAGATGCTAACACCCAAGCGATCTCGAGCTCTTGTCAAGCCGACCACTCTCTTCGAAAGCGGTATTGAAAATGATGAAAATAAGATGGACAAATTGTTCACTACGGAAACGTCTTCGAACCAAGGTTTTTCAACAGAAAGCAAGGCACCAACAGACTGTTTATGCGAACTATCTAAAAACGCGCAGAATGTTGCAGAAAATGAAAACAGTTCTACTGAAGAGAAACAAGACCATAAAACCAAGAGCTGCATGAATGAAGAAAAAATGGAGAATGGAATTCTTTGTAATACAGTTCTTGACAGTGTTCAGGAAATAAGCGAAGATACAACTTCTGCTTTGACCACTAACCTTGAAGACAATATTGTTGTTGAAAGCGAGCCTATAGCGATAGAGACTTGTAAAGAAATGGATATCGAAGAGACTGGATATGAGAAAACTTTTGTAAACTTGCCTGAAACTGAAAAACTGAAGCAAGATAATCAGAAAATGGAAAAACCAGAAAAAACAAATACATCTGTTTACGAAGTACCTGAAACCGAAGATCCTGAACATGAAAGTCGTGCTTTTTCAAGCGAAAAGATAAAACATGAAAATCGGGAGATGATTATTGATGACATGTCTAAAGCTGGTGAACTAAATCAACAAAATCAGGAAGTTGAATGTGTGTCAGAGACGGAAGAACTAGTAAATTCGGAAATTTCTATGAATAAAGAGACAGAACCAGAAACTTGCGAAACACCAGCTGAAGTCATGTCTGCACCTGAAACATTTGAACAAGAAGCTCAGAATGTATCTGTTGAAGAAGACGTTGCTGTAGAGGGCACTATTCATCCATACGTAAAAGTTATAAATAGTTTAACTTTAAATAATCTAACTTTAAAATCACACCAAGAACTCGCCGAACTACCATTGGATTCCTTGTGGTTATGTCAAGAACAGTTAATGACTATTTTGTCGAACACGACAGCTGCAATTCGGCTAAAATGTGCACCAAGCCGAAAATAAGACGCATTTCACTTTATGATCTAGAGACAGTATGTTAATACCTTCTAGTTTATTTTTATTTGCAAAAAAAAAGCTATTATTAATTTTCTAACTATTATTATGAAAGTGTTATTTTAAATAAATGCGGTAGTTAAGAATACTTCGCGCCTTAAAAAATATGTATGTACGTAAAAGACCCTGGGTACGAGGTTGTATGCTGTATGCATCCACGTTCAACAGAAATTTGGAATAGTTTGTAAACTTTGCCGAATAAGGAATATAAGTTAATTGACTTTGTCTTCCTTCAAATATCGTTTTGAAGGAATTGTCGATAACAAAACTAAACTATAGAATGACACTAAATTCTCAACGATCATGCAGTTTTTCAGAGAAATGTAGTATATTTCAGAACTATGAATTAAGTTAGAGTTAAATACCGAGAAGGAGGGATTTATGGCGTATACAGCCCGCGAGGCGTAGCGTCCGAGGGCTGTATACGCCATAAATCCCGACTTTCGAGGTATTTAACTAACTTATTTTATTTTTGAGGAGGTTTTCTAGTAGAATCTTTCGACTTTAAACAATTTAAGTCAAGTTATTTATTCAAGAACTGTATCTGAGATACAGCTCGCGGTACATCAGAGAAAACCGAGACAAAAATAAAATAAGCAGATATACATATTGCCTACAGTAGACTCCACCGGCCGGAATTACCAACTCTTCTCTTGCAAGGTTGTTTTATTTTTACCGCGAAGCTCGCATGAAGAACAAGAATATGCAACGATTAGAAGTTTTTCCACTCTGTCAACAATGTTTTGGTAAATTTGGTATTAGTTAACATCTTCATAAATTTAGCACCTAAAGTTTGGTCGTATATTACTATATATTCAGTTATACGTAATGGTCTGCTGAATTCTAAATAGTTACTTTTGTGCAAAATGAGGCCACGTTCTTGCTGGTTGAGAATAAACAGCTTATTCACTACAGTCAGCAAATAGCAATCGCTTGTCAGCTTTGTCCTTATATTTGTGCCATATACCGTACAGTATATAATAATTCAATTTCTACGGAACAGCCAAATGTTTCTCGTGCTGCCGCAACATTAAATATCTCACGTGGACAGATGTAGTGACTGTAGCGTGGGTGTTTGGCCTCAATGTATCGAGCATAGTGAGTAGATAATTCAATTTCTACTACAGCTCATCTTTGTTTTACCGGGAAATTTTAAGACTTGAAAAAATCGTCGTGGGGATGGCAAGCCATTAAGTCGATAAATAAATGAGTCTCCCAACTCCCAAGGGGTAACAAGTTTGTTGTGGGGACAAGGAACACTACGCTTTACAATGGAATACAGGAACAAAGCAAAAAATCAATTATTTTTTGTAACAAATTAATTATTGCAAGGGAACAAACCGAACGTTTTGTGGGGAACACGGAAACTCTTAACCCCTGGGAGACCCTCGTAACCCTAGGAGACCCTCATAAATTATCTAAGCAGGCGTATGACATTTGCAATTGTGAAAGTGTCTGAAGCCGCACCATTGTGTATACACCGTTGTGAATTATTGTTGGGGAATATTAAGGTGAACTACAAGTGAGGAAAGAAGACTATTTATAAACATTGAAGTAAAAAGATTTGGAATACGAGTGAGAGAGAGCTTGCTAATGGCCATTAAATTACAACAAGGGTTTGAAAAAGGCTAACGGCAATCTGTTTCGTTGCCTGAACAGCATGACGAGAACAATGAACATCAAACATAATACACCGCGCAATAGTTTCAGTGTTTTAGAAGATCAAGCGGGTAATGCTCGCAACGATCCTCAGCCAGTAATTAGTGAGCAAAATTTAAATGATGCTATGCAAATTCCACCTAATATTCAAATTCCATCCCCTAACAACGAGGGATCTATCAAATTCCTATTGTAATAACAGGCGATTCAATCATCAAGCATATAAATCCTAAAAAGCTCTCCAGCAAACAGGTAAAAAAATTCACATTCCCTGATAAAACCGCGGAAAAAATTGCAAATCGAATAAACCCATCATGCCTAATAATCCATACTGGTAGAAATGACATCCCCTTATACAATGTAAATGAATGCTCAACAAAAGTTGAGAGGCTGGCCAAAAAAGCTAAATCTATATAAATTTCCCAATGCAAAGACCGGATTATCTGGAATTACACTTAGAGAGGACGTAGATCTGAACGACAAGATTGAACAGGGACATTCTTTCACTGATAATTGTGATACTGACTTTTCTAAACTTCACCTAAACGCAAAAGAAACTGCATACTTAGCAGTTAACTTCATAAAATTCATTCGACTCAAGAAACCAAAGGGAGTCAGTCGTTCACCAAGACAGAGTGAGAATTTTCACAGATCTCAATTATTACAACTGGAGAGTCCACTGACATCCCTGGCAACTCAATCTGCACGACCAAGAAGAGCACGTTAGAAAATAATGTAACTCAGACCCCGCAAAAAATATTGCGGAACAAAGATGCTTGAAAATTGCAAGTCTCAATGTGAATAGTTTACGCAGACATATAGATGAAATTCGTACCATGTTAGGTAATTATCTGTTTGATGTTTTTGCCATAAATGAATCTAAAATTGATTCAACAATACCGTATTCTGAAATTAATATTTCCGGTTATAATATTATTAGAAAAGACCGCAACATTAATGGTAGTGGGGTAGTAATCTACATAAGAGAACATATATCCTTTGCTGATGCAGAAACGATTTGGCATCAAAGAATCTTGAAAGAATTTGTATTGAAATGAAAAATCCATATTGTAGATCGTTTTTACTGAGTGCGTGGTATAGACCACCAAATTCCGAAAGAAGTTTCTTTAATGAGTATGAGTTTTTCCTTCTTAAATGTGATAATGAAGCTCAGGAATTGATATTACTTGGTGATTTAAATTGTGATGTTAATAAATCACTGTAGATGCACCCACAAGCCGGCTGCAGTTTTCAAGCTTTTTGTACCGAATGGTGCAGTTAATTAATGATCCCTCGAGGTCACAGAATCGTCAGCTTCTACAATTGATCTTATTTTAACAAACTGTGTTCTATTCTGGTGTTATACATATCGGCATTTCGGATCACAGTTTAATATCTGTCGTGGGTAAATTTGTAATTCCGAAACATGTTCGGAACGTAAAGAACTTCTCAGAAAAGGATTTTCTTTTTGATTTATCGCAAATCCCATGGGAAAAGAGACTTTTACAGACCCAAACATATGCTGGTTCTTCTGGAAATCTTTTTTTTCTAAAACTTCAAAACACATATGCTGGTTCTTCTGGAAATCTTTTTTTCTAAAACATCAAATAAACATGCACCCCTTCGCATTCATCCTACCAAATCGAAACACATGTTTGTGAGATCAAATTATAATATCAAAAATAAAGTTTGTAATCTGCCCATTTTAATCAATAATGTGCCTGTTCCCAGAGTATCAAGTCAGAAATGTTTGGGAGTTATACTGGATGAAAAGCTTCCTGGGAAGATCATATCGAAATGATACCTAAAAAGTTGGGACAGGAATTGCCGTCATTAAACGTGTAAAATCCTTTGTTTCAAAAGATACTTTACAAGTTTATACAAAACTATTTTCCAGCCTTATTTTGATTACTGTTGTCCTCTATGGAATTACTGGTAAAGTCGACCGTCGATCGGATTCTATTCGGTAGTTATCGTAATTTTGATTGACGGCAGCCAAAACGCATGTTTCAGACTGGCGTCAAATTTGTCGTGGCCGCGTAATTATGAAAGGCGCTGTAACAAACGAATGCCTCTACACTCACTGATGAGGGACAAATTAGTTCGACAGACTAAGAAATGAATACAAAGAATTACCTGAAGGTAAGTACTGACCGAAAATTTTTTTAAAAAAAACTTGAAAAACAAAAGCTCTCAGAAATGAAGACTAAGATGGTATGGTCGTCTAAAGAGAATGGTGGACATAGTTGAAAAAGCTCTCGAAGTAAAGTATCGTAAACGAAATACGTAATGTGTTTTCCCCACGCACCAAAAAATCGCCCAACGAGCTTCAAAAATGTAGAAAAATTGTCAAGGGGAAAGCTTATAGTGACTGACTTGCTGTCTGCATGTCGGACTATCGTTTGGCACTCCAGTGCATATAATAAAGTATATTCTTGATTGCTTCCTCATCAGAATTATTAATGCTGTCGGTATCAAATGCGCATGTCAAATATTCTTTATGATTAAATAAATAACCTATGTGGTTGACAAAATGCGGTGTAGGTGGTTGTTTTTTCTTTGTTTTTTCATGCATACGAATTACTTAATGACCTTATCTTTCACTCTTCATAAATCAAAATGGCTGCTGTAAGCGCGCCATAACACGCATTATATGGTCACGAAAAATTTGTTTGAGTTTACAAGGGGAGGACTCCTAACTCCCACCGTTTTCATTATACACAAATGTTATTACTACGATCTCATGATCTTATTCGTGCATTGAAAGATTAGCCACGCTCTCCGCTCTAACAGCATGTTCTCTTCCCTACAATTTATAATAATTGTAAATTTTAGAGCCAGCTTAAGAACGAAGCAATATTACTGGTTAAAAAATTGCTTTCTCGCTCTTCGGGCTCGCGCTTTAGCTAAATTTCGTGAAGTAGATACAGTCCCAGTGAGTGAGAATAGTTTTGATAACAATTATTATTAATTGAAGGACGATGCACAATTTGTAATTATTATAAATCGGAGGGAAGAGAACATGTTGGCTTTAAACATAATTTCAACATTGGAATTCAAATCGACGTAAAATTCCTCCAACGATTCTTTCTGTGGGACTTTTTTTTCTAAAAAACCTTGATGAAATCCGATGAGGACATTTAAAAAAATCATAAAGGTCATTGTCAGAAAAAATTACCATTTGCGTCATTAAATACCTTGCCAGAGAAGGATTACTTTCTAATTCGTTTGGAAATAAACTCCTCAAAATTCATTTCATCTATTCACGAAAGAATTATGCTTGGATTAAGTTGTTTACTATTTCAATAATTAATGTCCGTATAGTGTTCATTACATTACTCTGCATAGTGACTTCAATCTTTTGTGTTTGTATGTTGGCTTTCTACAAATGTTAACGTACATACAAAATCTGAAAAAAACGATCGTTTAAACCGAAAAAGGAAGCAATTTGGGATGTTTAAATTGGAAATAAAGTATTAATTGCTCGTTCAACATATACTAATGTATAAATGTCATGTTTATTAATTTTCTCAAGCGTCAAGTGGCACCAAAACTACGTATAATTAACACACTCTTGTAATGAATGTTTGATTAAAGACAAATTCTTGTTATTTTGCATTAAAAACAATAAACAATTTGCCTGCTGGCATTTCTTTATTGATCCCTCAGAAAACAACCTACTCGATCTTACTCGAAGCTGCACAACACCTGTATTATCCTTTGTGTCAATTGGCAGCATACATCATGTTCGACAGAGTTTAAAAGTAAGTATTTTCATCTATACTACATAATTATATCAATGATACGTCTTTGCACCAAAACTAAGAAACAATGGATTCAATTTCGGTCGCTTTGTGCGTGGACTTAGGCAAATAAGTCAGCAACGCTCCCAAGAAATTTCATTGACGACCCAAAATACCCGACAATACTCATCAGGGTTCTGGTGCATCTTCTATCACATATGAAGAGAAAAGCGATCATACGATAGCGCGTCGATTACTGAGATTGCACTCATGTACTAGAGCAAGCAATTTTAAATCGGATAACTTCAACTTTGACTTCAACACGCTTGCAATAATACCGCATAGCTTTCAAAAATCATGCTTACTTGTTGTGCATCGTAAAGTGGATGAACTGTCAACTATTAAGGGAATGAATTTCACATCTAAGAATGCCTGAAAATATTTGATTAAAGGTCTGGTATTGGAATTAAGATCGTGATGGGATTAAAACAAATCAATAATACGAGAAAGGAAGACATCAGACTCGCGCTCAAAAAATCAGTTGAAAAATTGTGCCATATTAATTGAATTCGTCTTGACTAGATTTTATTCGTCACATATAGTTTCATCATATAACGACTATCCCCAGCGCAGTATTAATTGTTGCCTTATTAAAGAAATTCATAAGACAAGCAAGTTTTTGTATTATGATACTCGTGTAATGCAATTATAGCACAAATTGTACCTATTTTTCTTTTTGAAATTGCTTAGATCTCGGCAGTTACGGTTGAAAATGAAATCTGAATTCTTTGTATTTGAACTTCAGGAATACTTGCCATGCATACTTGGAATCGATCATTTTCGTCACGAGTCACTATATGCACCTTGGTTTTAAGAAAACGTAGAAATAATGCGTGACGGTATTAAATACGCGTTCGCCAAAATTAATGAATTTGGCATTTGGTTAGATATATAGGTACCATTAAAATCCCGCATGATTATTTTTCAAATGCGCATGCCAGATATTCTTTATGATTAAATAAATAACCTATGTGGTTGACGAAATGCGGTGTAAGTGGGGGTTTTTTCATGCATACAAATAACATAATGAACCTTATCTTTCACTCAACATGAACTATAATGGCTTCTGTAAGCGCGCCATAACACATATTATGGTCACGAAAAATTTGTTGGAGCTTGCATTTTTTGTTCAAACGTGAAGAAGTCAGTTGCAGCGAAGGAACTTCGGAATTGGAGGTCTCCAAGAAATTTTGAAACCTAAACCTTCGGAAATACGATTTCCTGCGATTTAGACGTCGCTTTAGTAGCAGTTTTAGTAACTTTGCAGGTTTTGGCAACCCTACGTGGAAATCTTCATCTGCAGCAAAAATATGTGTGTGTGGGGATGTGTGACGCTCCCCTGTCTCCGCGGTCCCTATTGTAGTAGGTGATCAAGCCAACGCAGCATAAAACGTGCATGTGACAACTTGTGTTTTCCTTTGAACAAGACATCAAGTCGTACTCTAAGACCTATATACCATCATTAATTTAGTGACTGTTTTTATTCAAAAAACATACAGCAACACTTTCATGCAATCAAGGAGCATTACAATATTGAACAGCGCAGTGAAGAAAAAGGGAGCAATTAAATATGAACAAAATATAAAACTCACGGCGCAGTTATCTTGAATTGTGTTTATTTAATTAACAAAAATTGGAGCGCCTACCTTTTTGAAGTAGGCAATCTTGATAATAATACGGAAAAAAGCTAATAAAGCCAGGTGCAAATCATCATGTATATACATATTGAACTGACTACCTCACTCAAAAGATAGGAAGTCGTGCTCAAGACATAATCAAACTGAAGTTAGCGAAAGAGCGCATTAAAATCAGAACTCCAATGAAAAAATTATTCAGATGAGTCTTGACTAGCACACATCGAATATTTCCGACGTGAAAAGGTAAGGTATAGTTTATGCAATTTTTTCGGTAAAGATCATGTGTACGTGAGTGGGAAGTATATATCGATCTTTGTGTGCGATGTAGATAATTTATGCACCCAAATTAATGTACATATGGATACATGTTAATTTTATCAGCATGTTTTCTGAACAAAACATTTGGATTAGAGATTGCCTAGCCTTTATACTTAAATTTTCATAATTGTTGTGATCCTCGAAATCCTGCTATTACCACTCCAGGCTAATTACATTCCGTGGGAAAATATGTCATGTTCTTAGACTAATAATGTAATTAAAGCGCTGTATCCGTGGATCTATGCTACCCTCTGGTGTAAATTAATAAACCTTCTGTCTCTGCCTCTTGTCGACGAAGTTAGCGTGCGAACGCCTGCATATGCGAAACTTTTGTCAATTCCAATTTCCTTGGATCCAACAAAAAAGAGTTGCATGAGAGTTAAAAAGACTTAAAGGGTGAATAGCGCCGTGAGAATTTATACGATATCAAAGGAAAAACTATCCAAGAAGAAGTGTATTTACTGTCATCACAGCTGTTTTAAACCCGAAACTTTTATTCTTTTCTCTTCGTTCCAAAATTCAAAATGTTTTTCAGGAGGTAAATACGGACATTGATGGTAAATTACCTCCAGTACACTCACTAGGATCGAACGTGGAGTTCTAAAGGAAAATATTCAGTGTTAACGTTTCAAACGAAAGACTTTTTATGGAAAATAGGAAGCAGAAAATGTCAACAGGAAATCCTTTTCCATTTAATTTTTTTATGAATACAGAACATTTAAGTAAACATTTGTAGAAGCATGACAATACTTGTTATATGGCAAATATTTATTCATATTTTAACTTGCGTCGAGCCTGTAGCCTACCGCGTCTAGCGTTAATTTTAAAATAGAAGAGTAATACTTGATATACAAACATGTCCAATGTAGACTGACTTGTGTATTTTTATCTTACTTCTCTAGATCTGTGTTCTACAGGTAGATTAAACAGTACTCGAGTTGAAATGTCATTTCGCAGTGACTCGTGTTCAGACCAAGCACCACCTTTTATCTTGCCTTTCTTTACAACTGCTGTCTCCATCCTATTTGCACTTGTTACCATTCCTGGAAATGCTTTAGTATTGGCCGCGGTGACCCGAGATCCCTACGGGAACCTCCGAACACCGTTTAACTAC